>CM070773.1:52029531-53300781 GCA_036346955.1 Dipus sagitta | reverse complement strand
AATAGATATTAAGTTTGGATTTTACACTATTTGTGGACTTTAATCTGGCATTTACATTTTATTTATTTATTTATTTGAGGGGGAAAGACACAGAGACAGAGAGAGATAAAGAGAGAATGGATGAGCTACGGCCTCCAGTCACTGCAAGCAAACTCCAGACGCATGTGCTACCTTGTGTATCTGGCTTATGTGGTTCCTGGGGAATCAAACTTGGGTCCTTAAGCTTTGCAGGCAAGAGCCTTAATCACTGGCATTTCTATGGTGTGCTTGCTTGTAGTGCTGGTGGCAGTTTTTCTCTCTGCATGCACCTGTGAAAAGGGGCCAGCTTTCTCTGTCATTATGGAACTTTCCTTGGATCTATAAGCTTCAAATAAATCCCATTCTTTCTATGAACTGTGTCTGATCTGGAGGTTCATCCCAGCAATGTGAAGCTCAGTACTGCAGCAGGGCTTCTTGGTCTGGATTCTTTCTCTGCTGTTCTTTGCTGAACTTACCATAAGCTTCCCAGAAATTATCTTGTCTCCACCTCACATTTTCATCACTATCAGCATGCTACTTGGTAATCCAGCTTTCATGAACATGCAGTTTACCCACTGAGCCTTCCCAGCCCTGATTTTTTAATCTTTTAACTGTTAGGTAGCTGTATCCTCAAAAAGCTCCACATGAGTGGCACCTCACCACGGAAAAGTCTTCTCCACATCCAATTGCTTGCAGACTATATAACCACAGGAATAAAAAGGTGAATCTTTCAAGTTTTGTGGGTCTCTGAGTCCTGTAAGTCTTCTCTGAGTTTCAAGAGCCTCAAAAGATCTCGCTTTCCTTCCACAGGGTGATGTTTCAACTTGCAGTAAACAGCTACACAACATACATCTTCTAGATGTACCCATATTGTCTCAAATACTACACTGAAGATTTATAAATAGAGCACCTTTGAATAGACCTGATGTACGTTTGTATGGGAGAAATGTCTGTCCAAGTTTGTGTTTCATGTTTTAATTACTTCTTTGTATTTTAGTTGTAGAAGTTATTTTTTTCCATTTTAATATTAGCCTTTGTCATATATAGTTTGCTTACTGTTTTTTAACCATTAAAAGGTATTGAATTGCACAAAAAGAATAAAATTTAAAGCAGCAACCACACACACACACACACACACACAGAGAGAGAGAGAGAGACAGAGAGAGAGAGAGAGAGAACATTTGTGCAGGGAGGAGGATAGACATGGAATCACTGGTACATTTGGGGAAGGATTCTTAGCCTTGCCAGCATTGATGTCCTGGACTGAAAAATTCTTTGGTGTGGGGGACAATTCTTCTCTTAGTACTTCTGGCCCCTACCCACTAGACAGATGAAGAACTCATTTTTATCCACAGTGACACTCAATTGTGTCTCTAGAAATATTAATGTGGTTAGAGGAGCAAAGACACAATCAATTGAGAAGTAGAAGGGTGAAGGGAAAGGAATTAAAATATAGTAGCAGAATTCATTATATCAGTGTTTAAGTGCTAAATATAATTAAAATTGAGTGAAATAGCTAGTATGGTTTTACATGTGTTGGCCTATAAATTATAAGAACTGATGTGTTTCCCAAAAGTCAGTGTTAAAGAATTTCTCAAAGCTAGTTAACAATTATATAGACCTTAGCCTGCTTTGGCCATTAAAATTCAAGTGGCTGTCAAGAATTATGTAATCAGTTAGCTGAGTAAGTGTTACCTTAACTGGGCTCATATTAGTTTCAGAAGTTACTCATAGCAAGTTAATAATGAAGCAGAGAAATGCAGGAAAGCTACCTGTCACATGTGATGTGGACAGTAGGCACTATGCATCCCTTTATGCAGCAGGTAAATACTAAGTAGACACACCATGGAATGATATTAGCTGCTAAGAAGCAATAGTTTAAAAGGAAATGTGAGATCCTTTCTTCTATGAACTTCAGAGTCTAATGAACAAATGCAAGTTTAGAGGCAGGAGACCTGTCTCTGCAGCCTCTTGAAAAGCTTCCTCCCAGTTGGCTTCTAGAACCATAGAAAACACTTCACAAGTTTTAGGGTATATTTTTTGGTTTGTGGCTTGTTGTGACATGTGTCTGTGTGTAGATGGTGATGGTTTTTGGTATGGTGCAGTTCTCCATACGCCTGCATGCAGTTTGGAGTGCTTGCCTACATTCGCCAGAGGGGAACATCGGGAGTCCCAGCTCCATCATTTATCTTCTCAGTCTTGTTTTAAGTATCTTTTTTTTAATGATTTCAGAGTTTGTGGGGCTTTGAAGGTTCTTGGGTTTCTGCTCCCCTGAGGGACTGGGGTTACACACAAGTGTGGCCATACCCAGCTGTATACATGGGATCTGAAGATGCAAACTCAGGCAGTCTCAGGGTCCCTTAGGCACTGGGTACACTTAACCACTGTACTATCTCTCCAGACTCTGAAGGGATATTTTGAAGTCCTGATATGGACAAAAACCCTAGGCCATTTTAAAAATAAATGGGGCTGGAGAAGTGGCTCAGATGTGAAAGGTGCTTATCAAAGCCTGACAGCTAGAATGCCCACATAAAGCCAGATGTATGCAGTGGCAAGAGGCTCTGCCATGCCCATTCTCTCTATCTCCACGAAAATGAATAAATTAAATATTTTTTTAAAAGAAGTGAACAAATTCTATACATGGGCCACAGCTTGTTTCCTGAGTCACTCAGACAGGAGAAAATAATGAATGTTGGTAGACACTGCTGTATGAACTGAGTATGAACCCTACTCTAGGCATACCAGATCCTACCCTCAATGACACAAGTGACTCTAAAAGTAAACATTAAATAAATAAATAAAATAAAATAAGAGTAGTGCAAATGTAGAGATGTATATCACTTACTTTCTCGTTGCTGGGAACTAGAAGCAACTTATGGAAGGAAAAGGATTTAATTAGGCTTACGGTTTCAGAGGGTTAGTAAAGTCCATCATAGTGGGAAGGGCATGGCTAGCTAGATGGTGAGGCTGCAATTACATTTCACCACACAGGAAGCCAAGGGAGAGAGGCAAGGTAAATGATGCCCGGCTGTTACATCTCAAGGCCTGCTCCAGTGACACACTTCCTCCATCAAGGCTCTACCTCCTTCCTGAACAGCACTACCAACTGGAGATTAGGTATTTAAACACAGGAGACTATGAGGATATTTTACATTCAAACCACTACAGGATGGGAGAGGCTGCTTACATTACGAGATATGAATGGCTCCGATGACCACTGCTCCAGCAGTACACCCTAGACATTTTCCTGCAAATTTGTATTTCTGCCCATTAAAGATACCTGTGAGTGGAAAGATATTTGTGTGGTATCACCAAAAATGAAAGATCATGGCTGATGACACTTTGACCTTATTTTCTTAGATATGAAAAATACTTCCCAATTTCAGACAGCATGCTAAAGTTTTCCTTTCTATTTGAGTTTACTGTTTGTGGTTCTTTTCATGACAGAAAAGTAGTAATGAAAGGACACACTGACTAAGTAATGACATTTTTCTTTCTGTAAAGTGTTGTAATATTCTTTCTGTTTCTCTATCACTCTCTCCATTCTCTCTCTCTCTCTCTCTCTCTTGACTTTCTGACTTTTGAGACAAGATCTCAAAGATCAAACCTACCTGAAACTTTCTGTATAGCCCATGCTGGCCTGGAAATCCCAATCCTTCTGCCTCAGCTTCCCAAGTACTGGGAATACAGGAATGCATCATAACATCTAGTTTTGATTTTTTTAAATACTTATTATCCCGCCAGTAAAATAGTCCTCTTAACACCATGCATAATTGGAAGGCAGTAGTTTGTAGAAATATCTGACTTTTGTAACATTGACAAGATCAGTATAATGTGGCATTAAGAAAAATTCTTACCATGAAACATTTATTTCCATTTCTCTGCTCATTAGCAAGGATATCCTATGTATAAAAAAATTCAAAGGAGAATGGAAGCCAAAAACTGTAGTAACTAAATCTTATACACTTTCTTTCAGGGGAGGGATGCAGAGTCTCATGTTTGAGGCTTGGGTTCTCCAACTCTTGACCCCCCTGCCTCTCTACTTTCCAATTGCTGAGATAACAGATATGAACTACCATTCCCAGTTTACATATTCCAATTAAAACACAAGTCATATATGCATATAAATTATGTATTTAGTGAATTCACAGTAAAAGAAATCATGTTGGCTAACCAAGATGATATGTTTACATCACAAGTATAAGAAACATTTGTTTTAAAGAAAAAATGAGTATATTTTTGAATTCCCAAATCTCTAGAAGGAGGTGCTTAACAACTACTTTATTATTGAATTGTAATTTGACATAGTACAGTGAGCATCTGATTAGTTCCTCTGGTGTGAGTTTAGAAACTTCTGAGTATGGATGAGGCCCTCAAGCTTGCTCTTACCCTTTAGATGGATTGTTTCTCATCCATCCTCAGCAGTGTTCCAGAAATCCCCTTCTCCATAGCAGTTTCATCAACAAAAGGAACTATAGAAAGAGAGGTGATTCCCAGCTCTGTCTTCAATGAAGAACACCATACACACCCTGCTCGAGCAGCAAGCCACCAGCTTGTGGGTGGAAGTATGGTCTCATGGATTTCAATTTCAAAAGGACTTGACTTGAATTTGAATCTCTTGATTTGCACTAATGCATTTATGTCAAACAGGGGGCATTTAGTTTCCCTGTGGACATTTTTTTTTACATGTGCACGTGTAATATGTGTGGTGTGGTATTTGAGTGATTTAGTATGTGTAGTGTATGCATGTGTGTATGTAAATGCATGCACACCCCATGGGCACATACATAGAGGCCAGAATAGTGTCCTTCTCTATCACCCTTCAGTGATGTTTCCTTGAGATAGAGTCTCTCTGAGCCATTTTCAGCCAGTGAGTCCCAGTGATTATCCTGTCTTCATGCCCTGCAAGACTGAATTTATAAGCATGTAAGGCCATGTCTGGCTTTTCACATGGGTGCTGAGGATTGAGCTCATGTCCACATGCAAGTACTCTTAGAGGCTGAGCCATCTGACAATTTTTATTTATAAGATAGTGATGTTAATAACACTATCATCACTTAAACACACATATTGATATAAACTGTGCTTAGGAAAATCATATATGTTTGTTATACATACACATGTGGTGTGTGTGTGTGTGTGTGTGTGTGGAGTCAACAGGGTGGTTAGAACATAAATTCAATACAACTATGTCAGTACTGTTTCAAAGTGGCAGAGGACAGGAATATGTGTTCCTATGAGAGCCGTGAACATAATCTGGTATGGGAGGAACACTCAGCACATAATTAGGAAATGAAAATGAAAAGTCAGATACCCTCTGTCAAAAAATACTCAGAAATAACCGGGCAAGGTGGCGCACACCTTTAATCCCAGCACTCAGGAGGCAGAGTTAGGAGGATTGCCGTGAGTTTGAGGCCACCCTGAGACTCCATAGTGAATTCCAGGTCAGCCTGGGCTAGAGTGAGACAATACCTCAAAAAACCAAAAAAAAAAAAAAAAAAAGTTCAGAAAAAGGAAGCCAAGCTACCAAGAAAGAAAGGGGTATCTGCTAAGGTCAGTCACAAAGAAACATATGTGCAGAAAGACATTTGTCTCAGAAAAGCCAGAGGAATATTCTGGGGCTTCATAGGAAGGGAGCTTAATTCTGCAACCTGTGAGAAGTTTGCCCTCAAAGCAAAGGGAAGCAGGGGGTGTCCATGCTCCTGGGTCAGGCAGTGCTCCTCAGCCATCAGCTCTCACTAGAGAAGCAAACAGAAAAACACTCCTTTAGTATCCAGGTTCCTGAGTCAACCCTGAGTTTGGAACTCATACAATATGCACAAACATCAAAGAAATTTTATCATTCCTACTTAACATTATCCAAAAATGATGTTTATGAGGAATTGAAGACTGAATGTGTCTGATAAAGCATTGTAGTCACCGAGGCGCAAGGTAGATATTTCTTCAAAAGAAGGCAAAAGATAAAATGAAAATGAAACAACATGGGCTGAAGCTGTAGCTCAGTGGTACAGCATGGCTTCTGCTAGGTCATGGAGGTGAACCTGAAAGATTACCAATAAATACAACTAACCTGCTTCTTTGGCTTCTGTACAATTGCTTGCTTTACCTAGACATAAGGACAGCCATTTTATGAAGGAAAAGCATGTTATACGTGACTTTCTGCCGTACGTGACTTTCTGCAACTAGCCGCCCGGGCCCAGATAAGGAACTAGTTAACTGAAATGCTGACCTTTGCCTTAGAAATCTGTGCTTGTTTGCCCACCTGTGCTTGTTTGCCCAACCCCTGTTTGCTCAACCGTAACCCCCTTACCCAATTTCTGGAAAGCCTCCGCTCAGAGACAATTGAACAATGCCTACCGCAGGGGCCCTAGCTCCCTGCCTGGGGTCACGATCCCTGAGCCGAGGCGACACCCTGACGACATCTGAAGAATCCCTGAGCTGAAACATGTTTGAGATATTTCCGCATGTTTTATGATCTTCCCTTTAAAACCCCTACCTCCCGGCTGCTGGGGGCTCTTCACCTCTCCTGCGTGAGGACTTCGTGTCGAGCCCCGGTGCACCGGTACAATAAACCTCTTGCGTCTTGCATTGAGAGCTCTCCGTGTGAGTGTCTTTGGGTCTAGTAGACAATCCCGCTTGGGGACCCTCCGGGGGCTCCCCACATACCCAGCATCACCAGAGGTAAAAATAAAATAAAAACATGCTAAGTGAAAATTGAAAACTTTGTGCAGGGTCATATACACATATATACAACATATGTAGCTTAAATCATAAAAATAAAATTGAGGGAGTTCCTTGCACAGTTTGTGGGTGGGTGTGGTGATCTGGAATGAGTAGGCCAGACCCATTTCTGTGATCCTACCACCTCCAGGGTCTAAGTTCCTTCTGCAGCCAGTGTGTGGGCAGGAATGCAGTCAGGAGTGAGTAAGCCAGACCCGTGTACCTAGGTTTCTCTTACCTCCCCAGTTTGTGTTACCTGTGCTGGTCTTTGACCTGCAAGGCATGGCATGAGGTAGATCAGATTCCTGTTCCCCTGTTCCTCCAGTACCCTGGTCCTGATAGGTCCCATTGTGCCTTGCTTGTGGAGGCCTGTTCCCTGTGAGAGCTGTAGAATCAGGCCTTTTGCTTTGGTATCCTGAGTGGCAACTAGGTACCAACATCCCTGTTCATCTGAGTTAGAGGGTAAATGGGTCAAGGGACAAAAACTTGCTTCCCTCTCAATAAAATAAAGAGTCCTCCTAAAACAGGTGAACAACAATACAAAAAAGGCAATGAATGTAACCCAGAGATTTCCACCAAGGATGCCTAGTCCTATTATACAAGTCTTCAATGAAATCATAGAGAATCAACAGAAATTGATTCCCAAAATGAAAACACAACAACCAATGAGATCCTGATTTAAAAAAAAAAAATTGTTGAACTGGAAGAAAACTATCAAAGAAGCAACAATCACATCAGTGAAATTGAACAGAATCATCTCCTAGAGTGTTCTGCCTTAGATAGAAGGCTTAACTTGATTGAAGAAAACATTAGAACCCTCCAAAGAAATATGAATAAATTGAAGGTAAGTCAAGAAATGGAAGACCTCAACAACTGGTTGATTAAGCTTAATGAAGACTTGATCAAATGCAATAATAAACCATAGAAAGTATCAAGAAAATCAGAACTTGAATAGAAATTATACCTCAAAAAAGAGATGGAAATTGTACAAAATAACACAACAGAGAATAAAAATCAAATAGAAATTATTAAAACCTCTCTAGAACCACTCAGTTACTCATATGGAAGACATAACCTCTGACATGGAAAATAAGACAGAAGAAACTGATCAGGAGGCTAAAAACTTTGCTAAGTTCAAAAAATCAAGTGAACAGAATATGAGTGAACTGTGGGACACCCTAAAGCAAGCAAACATCTGTATCATGGGTATACCAGAAGGAGAGAAAATTCAGACCAGAGGCAGAGAATCTACTCAACAAATTATTTAGGAAAAGTTTCCAAATCTTGCAAAAGAGAGGCCCATCCAGATACAAGAAGCACACAGAACACCAAACAGAGAGAACCAAAGAGGAAACTCTCCAAGGCATGATTCCCAACATACAAAAGCAATCTCATCAGAATTACATCACATTTCTCAGTGTAAAGCCTGAATGCCAGAAGGGTCTGGAATGGAACACTTCAAAGCCTGAACAACTATGGCTGGAGGCCCTGGCATGCCCATTCACTTTCTTTCTTCCTTCCTTTCTTTCTTTCTTTCTTTCTTTCTTTCTTTCTCTCTCTCTCTCTCTCTCTCTCTCTCTCTCTCTCTCTCTGTCACAAATAAATAAATAAAATATTTTTTTAAATCCCCAAAAATAAAAGTCCAGGACTGGATAGTTTCTCAGCTGAATTCTATCAAACTTTCGTAAAAGACCTGAAACCAATTTTTCTCAAATTATTCCACATAATCAGAGACCAGGGAATCCTCCCTGACTCCTTTGATGAAGTGAGCATCACCCTATTACCAAAACCACACAGAGATGCAACAAGGAAAGAAAATTATGAACTTCCAGACCAGGCACAGTTATGGAGGAAGGGATATTTATTGAAGCTTACAGATCCACGGGAAGTTCCATAATGGCAGAAGAAGCTGGCCTGCCTTCACAGGCCCAAGCAGAGAGAGAGAAGCACAAACCTAAAGCCAAAAGCCACAGCACACTTCAGGAACTCCAGTTAGGCACACTTTGCATATCTTCAGATTGAAATCTGAAACCCACCACCACACCTTAAGATCCACACAATGGCACTGACTCCAGCCAGGTGGCTAAAGATGCAATCTACAAACAAACAACTGAATATATTGGGAGCCATCTATTCTATTCAAACTACCACATTCCGCCCCTGGCCCCCAATAGATTTATAACCATCACACATTGTAAATTGTACTCAGTTCAATTTCAAAGGTTCCCACAGTCTTGACCAATTTAAGATATTAAGACCTGTAAAATCAAACAAGTTAAACATTTCTAACATATAAAGGCACAGAGTAAACATTTTCAACTGGTATAAGGCATAGCCAGGAGATACTAAAACAATGCAAACTCAACCACCATCAAACAGACATCGAATTTCTGCAGTTCAAGTCCAATACAACCAAAGACTGACAGTCTCCAGATTTTCCAATTCCATCCCTCCAGCTGAGCAGAGTAGCAGGGAAAACTTCCATCCCAGGCCAACAGTGAGCTCCATGGTAGCCCTTGCATTGTCCTGGTATATACAAAACATCTTCAGGTCTTCATGCAAACCACGGTCCATCTTTGAAAGGCTCTTTCAGCCTATCAGGGCATCATGCCCTGCCTCATGCCGCATCTCAGCAGCAGCTCCTGGAACCGTGTGCAATTCATGACCACTCCTCACATTTTCCAAAGGCTCTTTCAGCCTATCAGGGCATCAGGCCCTACCTCATGCCACATCTCAGTGGCAGCTCCTGGAAGCATGTGCAATTCACGGCCACTCCATGCATTTTTCATGCTTCTGAAACTAATACCAGGTGTGCAGGACACAGCCGTATTCTTAATTCAGGGATGAAACAAATCATAGCCTTGAAAAGCAGGTTCCTTCTCCAGTCAACTCTTTCTAAAAGTGTTTGCATTTCTATGATAGTCTTTCCTCAGGCATCCTTTCCATTGTTTTAATGTAAAGCAGTTGGAACATCTTCCTTAAGATTGCTAATGTGTTTGACAATAGCAGGTTCAGTAACCTAAAACCAGTCTCAGTGCCTGTAATTTTAATTTGCTTGAGGTTTTCCAGCTTAAAATCTTAAATCTCTCAGTCCAATATCTCTAGCCAAGCACATCAGTCCATTACAAATTTAACCTTGATCAAACACTCTGGGCCTGGGCAGCAGGATGCAGCCAGCCCTTATGCCAGTAGCCCAGTTCCAACAAAGTCCTCTGCAGTCTTTCCTTGCCCTTAGAAAGCTCATAAGCCAAGCCTTGAAGTTCAATGCTATCTGCACTTAGCATTCTCAGACTCTCATCAGAATAGTCCATAAAACTTGGCTTACCACTCCAGAAGACATCTTCAGTTGCAAGCACCAAGTCCATGCCTATTCCTCCAAAACAAAGGTTCCACAAGATCAACATCCACATAGTAAGGTTCATCTCACCCCACTCCTCGGTACCAAATTCTGTAGCAGACAGCTTCAGGTTCACTGAGATGAACTTCCAGACCAGGCACAGTTATGGAGGAAGGGATATTTATTGAAGCTTACAGATCCACGGGAAGTTCCATAATGGCAGAAGAAGCTGGCCTGCCTTCACAGGCCCAAGCAGAGAGAGAGAAGCACAAACCTAAAGCCAAAATCCACAGCACACTTCAGGAACTCCAGTTAGGCACACTTTGCATATCTTCAGATTGAAATCTGAAACCCACCACCACACCTTAAGATCCACACAATGGCACTGACTCCAGCCAGGTGGCTAAAGATGCAATCTACAAACAAACAACTGAATATATTGGGGGCCATCTATTCTATTCAAACTACCACATCTATGTTCCTAAAGAACAAAATGTAAATATGCTGAGCAAAATCCTTGCAAACCAAATTCAACAACACATAAAAAGCATTATTCACCTTGATCAAGTAGGCTTCATCCCACGGATGGAGGTCTGGTATAATATACTGAAATCAGTCAATGTAACCACATAAATAAACTGAAACATAAGAACCACATGATCATCTCAATTGATGCAGAGAAGGCCTTTGACAAAATACAATACCACTTCATGATGAAAACACTGGAAAGAATAGGCATGGAGGTTTTATATCTCAACACAATAAAGGCTATATATAAAGCTCCTAAAGCCCAAATAATCCTTAATGGGGAAAACTCAAGGAGTTCCCATTGAGATTGGGAACAAGACCAGGGTGCCCACTCTCACCACTGCTCTTTAACATAGTACTAGAAGTACTATCCCAAGCAATAAGACAGGAGAAAGAAATAAAAGGGATTCAAATTGGAAAGGAAGAAATCAAGTTAGCCTTATTTGCAGACAACATGAACCTATATATAAGTGACCCTAAAGTCTTCATCTCTAAATAAAAAATTAAATACCTTGGAATAACACTAACCAAGGATATGAAAGAACTATATAATGAAAACATAAAAACACTCAAGAAAGAAACTGAGGAGGACTTGAGATGATAGAAAGATCTCCCATGCTCCTGGGTAGATAAAATTAATATTGTGAAATGGCAATTCTAGTAAAAGCAATATACAGATTTAATGCAACACCAATAAAAATACAAGCATCATTCTTCACAGAGATTGAAAAAATGATCTCAAAATTTTTATCGACTGGCAGAAGGCCTTGGATATGCAAACATATCCTTGGCAAAAGAAACACCTCTGGGTGGTATCACCATACCTGATCTAAAGCTATATTAAAAAACTATAGTGACAAAAACAGCATGGTACTGGAATCAAAAAAAGAAACATAGACCAATGGAACTGAATTGAAGACCCAGACATTAGGAAAAGCAACTACAGCTGCTTCATATTTGACAAAGGTGCCAATAATGTAGACTGCAGAAAAGACAGCATCTTCAACAGATGGTGTTTGAGAAATTGGATGACCATATGTAGAAAAATGAAATTAGACCCAGTTATTTTGCCATACACAAAAATCAAGTCAAAACGTGTTAAAGACCTCTATATAAGATGTGAAACTCTTCAACTACTGTAAGAAAAAACAGGAGACACTCTCCTCTACTATACGGGACTGGAAAAAAAAACTTCCTGAACAAAAGCCCAAGAAATTAAACAAGCACTCAACCAATGGGATCTCATAAAGTTCAAAAGTTTTTGCACAGAAAAACAAACCATAAACAGAACCAAGAGATTACAACTATATGGTAGAAAATCTTCATCAGCTGTACCACTGACAGAAGCCTAAAATCTAGAATCTACAAAGGAATTAAAAAAAAAAAAAACTAAACAATAAAAAATCAAAGAACCCACTCCAAAAGTAGAGCAGAGAACTAAATAGTGAGTTCAGAGGAAGAATTACAAATAGCTAATACTCACTTAAAAAAAATGTTCAACATCCCCAACCATTAGGGAAATGCAAATTTAAACATCTGTGAGATTCTACCTTATCCCAGGAAGGACAGCAAACATAAAAAAATAAAATAAAATGAAAACAAATGTTGGCCAGGCCACGGAGAAATAGGAACACTCATTCACTGTTGGTGGACTTGTAAGGTGGTACAACCACTATAGAAATCAATTTGGAGACTTCTGAAAAGCATGAATATAGAGGTACAAACAGACCCTGTTATTCACTTACTGGGCATTTACCATCAAAGCTCCACATCTCAGTTCAAAAATATTTGCTCAACCATGTTTATAGTTGCTCAATTCATAATAGCTGAAAACTGGAATCAAGCCAGGTGTCCATCATTGGACGAATGGATAACCAAGATGTGGTAAATCTACACAGTGAAATTATACTCAGCAGTAAGAAAAGATGACAGAATGAAATTTGTAGAAAAATGGTTTAACTTGAAACAGACCATTCTAAGTGAATGCACACAATCACAGATAGACAACCGTTGCATGATCTCACTCATCTGCAGTTCCTAACCTGGATCAGCCAAGTTGCTCACATAACTGAGTAGCATCTTAAGGCTTAGACAATAAAAAGTGTAAAGCTTGGGACAAGGGAAAGGGTCAGGGGGGCACAAAAATCAACCCAAATTGAACTGGTACGATAGAATCCTATATTCTGGAAGTCAGACTAATAAGCGGAACCTCCAAGAGGACCTTAGAGGGAGCACCTGAATCAAAGGGCCCTGGAGAGAGTGAGATAAAACCTAACCTTATATTTCTCCTGTTTCCCTTTCTCTTCTGTCTTATTCTTTGTTTTTTCCCTCAGCACTGGCTTGTAATTCTCTGCATCAGGATGTGGTCTACAGCCAAAATGAGCTGTTAATCAGAATGACTTACTAGATCTCCCAAAACAAACAAGACAGACTTCTGTCAGAGCACTTGATTACTCACCAAAGGTTAATGGTAAGACCCTACTGCTGAAAACACCAAACACTGTTGTCATGGACCATGGAGAGACCTGGTTGGAATCCAGAGGAGTGCCATTCTCCAGACAATTAGCCCATCTAGTGCTGGAAGTTGCTACATGAGCTACCAGGAGAGAGTGGTCAACATCTGTCCAAGCAACTCAGTGTGTAAGTGACTCAGAAGCAAACAACCTGACGTGATGCTCACACAAGTGCAATAGTGGCACATAGCCATGGTGGCTAATAGATCTGCTCAGTGGACAGGAAACCACATCTGGAACTAGGAAACAAGGCAGAATCATATCCAGATAATGATTCTGCTTTCCATTTTCAAGTTCCTACTAACCTTAGACTATGTGAGGGTCTAAACCTTTTTAATTATTTCTAAATTAATAATGGTTATCCCATTTAACTGTTGTTGATGTCATTTTTTGTTTGAGAAGCTGCTTCTCTTTTTCAGATGGGGGCTAGACCTGATCAGATAAACCACCCAGTGCATTCCACCCTGGCCCCAGCTAAAACCACACAAGAATTGGGGAAATGAGCAAGAGTGCTGCTTTCTTAGTTAAACTGATATCAGCACAAGAGTGATGGAGAAAGATACTGAGGACATTCAACACCTACCAAACCAGAGATCTAGATGTTATTAAGTGCCCATCACTGAAATAGACTTAAAATGCTCTCAACATGGCTCAGGGAATTCTGTGGAAGAGGACTGTTAGAGCCACAAGTTGGCATATTTTGCACAGAGACATTGCCTCTCCCCCATAACTGACTGCTGCCCCCACAATGCACGACCCACAGTCCCCATGGGGTTGACTTTCATCCCCAACAAGGAAGGCCTCTTCCAAAAAGGGCCAAGGAGGAGTGAAAAAAATGGTACCAACATGTGATGTTTACATACAAAATATGTCCACATCTAATAATAAAAAATGAAATAATTTTAAAAAGAAAATGAGAAGATATAAAATCTGGGAGATTGTGTTTCTAGATCTGCACGAAGTACTATAGCCAAAAGAATAAATGTTCAAGTTACTTTTGAGGCTAAAGAAGAAGCTCAGTGTGAAAGAACACTTGCTATGCAATCATGAGGGCCCAAAAGGGTTGGAGTTTGAACTCGAGCATTCACATGAAGAGCCAAGTGTGAAGAGAATATATGGAAATGAGATGGAAGCCAGCTTCCTGCTGACTAGTTCTCATAATGCTGGAAATGTGCTATGATAGCTGATGGTGGAGAATGGTCACCAACAGTATGAAAAAACAGTGAATCCTACAAGCTAAAATACAAACCAGCCAGGTAAGATATCCACACTATTCAATAGTGGCACACAGGGTATGGGGGTAACTAACTGCTCTCTGATTGGATATGAGGCCTGCTTAGTGGGAGGAAATTCACATCTAATACTGAGAACCAACCCTATGTTTTGGAAAGTGAAGAACCTTAGAGGGAAGCTTTAACTATTCTTTGGCAAACTGGAGATGATGTATCCATCAAAAAGTCATCTGGATGCCTTTGTTTATACAATTTGATTCATGCTACTCTCACTGTTGGCTAGAAAATCTGCTTGTCACAGATGACAGTAAATATCAGGGTGAACTAAGACTCATCATCACAACAGGAAAAGAAAGCTGACTGGCTAGCATAAGAAGAGCCATCTCTATCATATCACCAGGGCCCAGGAGACATTACAGAGGAAGTGGATGATTAAATATGAGTGCTGCTCTAACTACCAGCCTCACAACCTCCACCAGGGAGATGGCAGTATGTACTGAGGAGACTCAAAGCTCATCAAAGAAGAAAATCAGAGGCTCCAGAGAGCTCAATACTAAAGGAGACCTATAGCATGAACTCCAAGGCTTAGGGAATATTACAGAAGAAGGGTCAGAAGGATTGTAAGAGCCACAGGATGGGAAAGTATATTCTGTAGCATTTTACCATCCCCCAGAGACTGACTACCACATTATGACCAATAACCCCACTGAGAGGAGCCCTCCGTGGAATGGGAGTGGAGAGAGGGAACACAAGAGTATGGTCCAAAGCTGGGCGTGGTGTTGCACGCCTTTAATGCCGGCACTCGGGAGGCAGGGTTAGGAGGGTCACCGTGAGTTCAAGGCCACCCCGAGACTACATAGTTAATTCCAGGTCAGCCTGGGCTAGAGTGAGACCTTACCTTGAAAAACCAAAAAAAAAAAAAAAAAAAAAAAAAAAAAGAGCATTGTCCAATGGAAACATGATCAATAACCAAGACATTCATACAATAAAGCTCTCAATTTAATAAACAATCCAGATTTAGCCTCATAGGCTTATGACCCCTGTCCTACTGGGTGCTGCATCAGGAGATTCGCTAAGGTTCACTGGTCATCTAGCCTGACTGAAAACTGGCAGCTCCGGGTTTAGAAAGATACTCTGTGTCAAGGAAATAAGTAGATGAGTGAAAGAGGACACCTGACATGCTCTCGCCTCCACATGCACAAACAGGGTGCGTATGCCATGTGCTTACACCACACACACACAACATAGCACTCATGCTTTGATGCTTTGTATGCTGACATATGCCAAAGAAAAAAAGAGAGTTACTTGTTGAATTAAAGGGAAAGAAAAAATAATGGAAGAGGGAAAGAAGGAAGGAAAGAGGGAGACAAGGTGGAAATTAAATACTAATTTTCTTCCCATGACTCTCCTTCATTTGGACACCCAGTTATCCCAGTAGTCAAGACAACCTTTTATGGAGACACTAACACTTCCTTCTGAAAGCTTTTACAAATATGGATACTAGGCAAGAATTGCAGGGAATGGTGCCCCTTTAACTGTCAATGTGCCACAATGAAAACAATGGAAAACAAAGTGCAGTTTGGTGTTCAGTAGATTCATAGTCAGTCTAGCCTCTGCTGTGTGATCTTGATGTCAATTCTCAATTCTGTCCTAGTTCAGTATCAGTGAACCTGGGGGAATATAGGGCATGCAGGTTGTACATGAGAAGTAAATGTATTTTAGTTCACGTGTCTGAAATTTGAGGTCAGTGCCTGGTACACCTTCACCATTTGGCTCTGTTTATTTCATCTCATCCCTAAGTGTTTGAGACCCCAGGCTTCATGCACACCCACAGTCTCTCACACCTGAGATCAGTTAGGAACCCAAAGCCCTTCCCTTCTCTATACTTCTTTGAATGAATTTGAGAGTAAACCAGCAACTGATCTTTTCTCTTTAGTAGACTTTTCTTCACACTGAAGTCCAAAGTGAATTCGGCATGCAGCTGGAATTTCTAATGCTGGAAACATTTCCCACTGTGCTGCCTGGGTGGGTAATTCCCTGACCAAGCTGAAACAGGGAACTTTACAAGAGCCTCCAAGAGCTGAATGAAATGTTTTCCCTGGCTCCGGACTCCAGCCCTGAATTAACTGCAGAGACATTAGCAAAACACTGACCACAGCTTTTTCTTTTCTTTTCTGTGGAATGTGACTTAGCCCTTAGGACTGATGGTGGGTTATTTCTCCTTACATAACCATTTTTTTTTCTTGAGACATCATTTAGATATTAATAAGTAATATTCCCTTTTGGCCCACAACCAGAGCCAACTATCTGAAGAAGTTTCAACAGGTTCACAACTGTTGGGGTCCAGCTCTGGAAGACATGCACATTTGGGAACAAAGGAACAATGTGTTACTGACATCCAGCTCTATTTCAGACACATAAATGCATGGAAGCACACACATGTGCTTGGAAACACAAAGTTATAAACACACACACACACACACACACACACACACACACACCTGCAAAAAGACAGAAAGGAGAGAATGAAAAGAATGTTGCACCATCAGTGACTTCTTCCAAATCTTTATCTTACTTTTTGCTGATCTGACATATTGGTTTCCATGGTTACCTAGGATGGCCTGGATAACATGTGAAGTTAATTTCAGAGAGGTCTGAAGAGACAGGCAGAGCGTTTCCAGTGAAAATTCCTTCCTTTCTCCCAGGAACTGCAATCACAGAATTCCAGGAAGTGTTAATGCATTTGAACTTGGTATCAAAGATACCCTTCAACAAGGAAAAAAAGAGGGGGGGGGATGTCCTCTTCCCTTAAATCTTGTGAATCCAAAATTAACCAAAGGAGAGAGGCTTGTTATCTCATGCTGTCTGTGATTAACTGATAAAACAAAATATCCTGAAACAAAAGATGGTTCTCTGCTCTAAAGCAGAAATCAGAATAATTTTGTAATAAAATGACAAAGATGGAAGGTGAGAAGTAAAAAGAGGTGCTTCTGGAGAAGAGTTTGACAGATATGACAGCAGGAGCTTTGTAGAGACTTAGACAGGAAACAGAGTGTACCCATGCATGGGTAGATTAGACTGTTCCAGAGTTGGGGCTACACAGGAAGTGTGAATTCATACATCAGAGTCATGTGACCTAAGCTATTAGGAGATGTGTATTTATGAGAACAAACACCTAATCAAAACATGATGGTACTCTGTGGAGAGGTGGTGATGACCTCATGGAAGAGAAACATCACTAATTTGCCTTCCACATGTTTGCAAAAGGAGGGTCTGCAGATTACTTCCTGAAATAGATGATGTCAGAGTTCAGTCTTTATATGTGTGCATGTGGTTTGCATTCATATGGGTATGCATGTTCCTATGCATGTGGGCACACATGCAAGTCTGTGCAGTTGCACATGTTGTGGAGGCTAGAGATTGATGTCATCTTCCTTGTTCACTCCTCACTTATTTACTGAGGCAATTCTTTCACTTGAACCTAAAGCTCACCTATTTGACAAGTCTAGCTAGCCAGCTTGCTCAAGAAATACAGTCTCCACCTCCTGCTGATTATGGGTGGCTACAATTCATAGACTGTATTTATATGGATGCCAGAGACCTGAACTCAGGTCCTCATGCTTGTGTGGCAAAGGCTTTATTGACTGAGCCACCTCCCCAGCCTGATTCCAGTCTTAAAGATGAGAGCAGATATTGCATGAAAAGAGAGCAATGGGGAAGAGAGATTGCATGGAGGAATGGAATGAAGTTGTCAGAGAGTACTGAGGGAATTCAAAGTCAGAAAGAGAGATACAAGTTTACACTTAAGAGTTTGTGCTGTTGTACCCTTGGTCACGAGGGACAGTTGGAAGTCAAGCATAACAAAATGACAGCAGGGGAGTGTTTCAGATCATCGTGATGGTGGTGCCCGTGGTTCACGAACTGAGCAAGCCTGAAGACAGCAGACAGGCTAACATATCACTAGACAGCCCTTTCAGAAGATAACCCCAAGGGCCAAGATCTGGAAAAAGATAATGACATATCCTAAGAGATGGTGAGTGTAATCAGGATATGGAAGTAACTGATCACTGATTGGAGGTGATAGATTGGGGTGGAAGGGAAAGAAAGAGGAGAGAAGGAAAAAAGGAAGGAAGATCATGGTTACTCTCAAGGAATTGTTCAGCTGAGCATACACATGGGCTGGAGAGAAACTGAGGACATAATCAGTTAATATGCAGCAATACTCCAACTGACATTGTCTTTTGATATGTCCTCATGCCCAGATCAAACATTGAACAGTTTGAATTTAGAGAAAAATAAATGTATTTACGGCACATCAGGGAGGATAAACTATGAGGGTTACCAGGATATTTTAAAAAATAATATAAGAGGATGTGGCTTATATGATTTGAAAATATACTACTCTTACTGTGAAGGTTGTGTGGAGACCACACAGAGAGCAGAGCAGTGAGAACACATGTATTTGTAAATATGTGGAGTCTGTTGAAATGTCTGGCTCATTCCTGAAATAATCATGGTGGAACACCTGGTCACACTTCAGAAAAATAATGTATAATCCCCCAAATTTATGAGCAGGTTAAATGCTTTGATAATAAAAATAAATCAAAGAAAATTGCATGTGCTTTGTTATGTCAGGAAATAAAAAAAAAGCTTTGCTGATTATTACTGCAAAAATTCAACCATAGAGGAAAATATGAATAAATTGGATTAAAATAAAAAGTCCTATCAAAATGCCATAAAATACTAAAAGACAGGGTATGGAACAAAATTGCAGTGTACATGACAAAAAATTAATATTCTCATATTGAAGAACTCAAGTAAAATATAAAAATCCCAGTATAAAAATAGGCCAAATATGAATAGGGGGAAGAGAAAGAATTACTATTAAAGTACTAAATAGACTCACAATTATACTTTCTCTATAGTATGTGTGTGTGCATGATAAATGTTCAATTTGTAAGAATAACAAATAACATTGCCAGGAATGTTGATTCTTATAGGTTTTTCAGGAAACAGTTTAACATCGCCTAACCAAAATAGGCAGGTAGATTCCAAAATATTAGTTGGCCCAAAATTCCATGTCTGTGACTCAATCTGATAGTAATACAAAATATTTCTATTACTGCATTATTTACAAATGCAGAAAGATTCTATATTTGCCAAATATTGGAATAATTTATTTAAATTATGGTGCATTCACTTATTTAATGGGATTATCTATCTGTAAAACAAGAGACAGCTCAAACACGCTCTGTAATACAGTGTAGATGAGACTTACCTTTCCAGGACAGCAGCATGCCAATGTCAGCTCTGGGAATGAAGAGTCAGTACCCGGTACTATAGTTCTAGAGCCTGGAATCTAGCACGCCATAGACCCTCAGTAGACACATGATGAAAGAATGATTTGTTTCTTTGTGACATAGGGTATCATATATTCCAGACTGGTTTGAACTTGCTACAATGCTGAGTATGACTTTATACTTTTGATTCTTCTGTCTTCACCTCCCAAGTGCTGAAACTCTAGGTGAGTACCACCATGCTCAGTTTATGACAGGCTGGGTATCAAGCCCAGGGCTACATGTCAGGAGAGAATTTTCAGATGCAGTTAATGTCATCTAATCAATGGAACTTAAGGTGGGGGAGAATACCCAGAAGGACAAATATAGTGACTATAATCCTTAAAACCTGAGTGTTTGCACCAGTCAGTAGCAGAGGAGGAAGTTAGGAAGATGAGAAGCAAGGAATCTATGTTTTCAATGTGAAAGAGGGTCTCCATTGCTGAGATGAATGAATCCCTCACAGACTCAAGAGCAATCTCTGGAGCAGCAAGCGGCCTCTGTCAGCATTCAGCAGGAAGACAAGTCTGAGTCCTACAGAAAAGTAACTAGCCACATGTGAATGAGCAGAGTTGGTCCAAGGGCCTCTAGACGGAGCCCAGAGGACACAGCTTTTGACTTTGGCCCTGTGGAAACCTGAGCAGAAGGCCTACACCAGGCTGCCTGGTCTTCTGGCTCTCACAACTGTGTTATATTGTCATAACCCACTAAGTGCAGCCTAAATAGTTATAAACAATTGGATAAATAAGCAAATTACAAACGGTACCCAGGGTATGATTGCTTTTTATTGATATATTTATGTGCTTATGAATTTGCAGAAGAAAACCAGCTGAAATAGACACATACAGAGATACACACACACAGCTATTAAGAGTGGGCTTTGGGAGCTGGGCGTGGTGGTGCACACCTTTAATCCCGCACTCGGGGGTCAGAGGTAGGAGGCCACCCTGGGAATACAGAGAGAATTCTAGGTCAGCCTGGGCTACAGTGAGCCCCTACCTTGAAAAAACAAAACAACAACAACAAAAAAAAAAGAGTGGGGTTTGGAGCTGCTTAGTAGTTAAGGTGTTTGCCTGCAAAGCCTAAGGATCCAGGTTTGATTCTCAAGGTCCCATGCAAGTCAGATGCACAAGGTGGCACATCATCTGGAGTTCGTTTGCAGTGGCTAGAGGCCCTGGCATGCCCATTCTCTCTCTAGCTCCTGCTCTTTATCATTCTCTCTCTAATAAATGAATAAATAAAAATAAATGTTTTTTTAAAAAGAATGGGCTTTGGATTGGTGAATTGGGTTAAATTTGATGGGCTTTAACCACTAGACATTTAGGAAGTTTGATGACTTCTATTTATTTTTATGTTCTAAATCACATGGAATAAACACAGTCATTTTTTAGGCTTTCTCAAATCCCATTGGACCATTGGAATTAATCCTATTGTTTGATTCTGAAGAAGCAAACATGTGGCCTGGAGATCTAAAGAAACAAGGATCCAATATCTAACAACACTGCATATGACTGACGTAAAATTAGATAATTTAAATAACCTTCTTAGCTTTTGTATCTTCAAATCTATGATCTGAATGAGAATCCTCACTAGTTAAGGTCATTGTGAAGAAAAAAAAAATCTGAATTTATAGCATAGTTTCTATTGAGTTATCAGCACACCTGGTTTCAGGAGCATACAGGTTTGTAGTTCTTATCTTCATTAGCATCCACATGATGCAGTCATTTCCCTATCTGGTGTTTCCTAAAAGCCTTCTGTAAGCATCTTATATTCTCTGGAGCCTAATGCAGTGCCTGGTATCTATCAAGTGCTTAGCAACTTGTAGTTGAGCTCATACATGAAAAAAAAAATGTTGATGAAATTGAAGGTTTGGCTCCTTAAATAATGCTGCCTGCAGTCTTTGGCACCACCACGAGATGTCAGTATAAATAGTAGAGCATTCAAGAATATTCTGAACCATCTGTCTTGTCTCTCCTCAAGCTCCGGGATAAATACACAACTGTAATACTGTGAAGAATGAAAGCAAACTCCTAGTTATTGTGCTCACCTCCCTGTGTGGATAAATACCTTCAAAGCACGGCTCCTGGTTAACAGAGAAAAGTGTCCCTGCTGCACTTGTAACCCTAAATAAAAACCCAGCAGACTTCATTTGGGGACAATTTCACAAGCACATAGATTTTTCCCCCCATCCCTGTCATAACTCTGCATCACTAGTTCCGAGCAACAAACTGCTGAGTTCAACTCTGATTCCATCTCTTATTATTTTTGTGTGTGTATTAATATATCAAACTTTCCCACCTTCATTTTGTCATGTGAGGAAAGAAGAAAACCTATCTACTGTGAGCACAGCTGTAACCTTCCACCACTGACATTTCAGCAGAGAACAGTCTCTAAAGACTAGTTATGTCCTGAAATCATAAAAGATTTTTGTTGAAATTCTGGGAGGATTTGGATAGTGAGGCCACAGGAATTTGGCCTGGAACAGTGTACCTCAAAGTGGCACACTCTCTGAAATAAGCTACATGGTCCCCAGCAGTAACTTCCCCTTTGCAAAAATCTCTGTGAAGCACAAAGATTGATCCTCCCAGGCTCCAAAAAAAGGCTACGAGTGTGATTGTCTCTCTGGCTTCCTGTGGTCTCCATAAAACCTCCAAGTAGGGTATTCTGGGCTCATAAAAATGTCCTCAGCCCATTTCTCATTTGCTTTAATGACGTTTTCTAACGGTTAACGTTGACATTGGCATCTTTTCTCTGGGGAAAGTGTTGTGAGACCGGCTTTCCCCTTCCCCAAAATAGCTGGTGTGAATAACCCAGGAGATGGAATGCAGAACTAGGATGTCTGTCTTCCCATGAAAAATATATCCTCCCAGATATGGGAACTTTACCTCCCTTTCTGCAGCACCAGACAAGGGACCCCATGCATCAGCAAGCACGCCCACAAAGAAGCCACCACTCACTGTCCCCAATGCTATGATGTTATCTGAGCCTTGAGAAGTAATAATAGGATCAATAATGAAGGAAATGGCATGACTTAGCATGAGTTATGTGAGCAGGATGCTTTAAGATATGCTTTATACATAAGGAACTCCTATTTTAGAAAACTGTACATTATTTTGTTTAAAATAAAGTCTCGCTTCACTTGGCCAGACAACTTTAAGGAAGTTAAGAGACAAACAGTCATAAGCATAAATAACTCTGGTGACACACATCATCAAGACACATGGGACTGTGATGAGCACATGGTAAGGTGGCGATTAGGGGCCAGCATATGTCAAATAGCACCCTGATAGTTTAGGGTAAGGATAGGTGTGTTCAGAATGAAACTCCTTAGAAGTTGGCTGACTGAGGCAGGACCATCTCTTTTTCATCATTTACTGAAGACCTGCTCTATATGGACATGTGGAGCACCACCCTACCATCACCATGTGCACTGACACACCTTTAAGTCAGGCTTCCTGAATCCTGCTAGTGCAGTAGCCCTGAGCAGGGCAAGGGTTTTCCTGAGTTCTGGAGATATAATGAGGAGAACTGTTCAAAAAGTCCAAAAGTCACTAAGAGTGCACATATAGTTGAAGAGAGAGAGAGACAGAAAGAGAGAGAATAAAACTCACAAGCACTTGAAGAGAAGTGAAGGACAACAGGTTTGTGATGGATGGGAGTATCACACACAAGTTTGTTGAGTGAACAGAACTTTCTCCTAGCTCACAGTTTGTTGAACAACCTATCACTGCTCTCCGTTGGTGGTATTTAGTTTTATGTAGCTGAAATGCCTTTTCTGAGGACTTTGATGAATGTGGTTACGATATTTTCTCTTGGGCATAATCAAGACCTCAGTTTAAATCCTTGCTCCTCCTCCTTGGAGCCTTAGCTTCTCAATTGCTAAAAGTAACCAAGACAGTACATCAGTGAAGAGTTTCTTTTTTAATAATTTGTTGTCATTTTTGTTTGCAAAGAGATCAATGAAGATGATATTTGCAGTTTCCATTATAGCAGTTGATGCTTAGTGGAAACTCCCTGCTTGATGGTTCTTACTTCCTGGCCTCTCCTGGAGCTCAGGGCTCTATGTGGAAAGGCAGCTATGCACATGTGCTGCTTCTAAATAGAATAGCTAATAATAAAACTAACCCCTGCTATTCACCCTCTTCCTCTTGGGGGTAACAACTATGGCTTTCTTCTTCCAAGGCAATCATGACTGGATTTTACTGCACAGCTTTCTTGCTAGGATGGGCGCCTAATTTAGCTTGTCTGTCCTAAAGTCCTCTTTGTCAATCTCCCAGGAAATGACCTTCAGCCACCATGGTATAAGAAGGTATGTGTGAAAAATTCAAGCCTGCAGGTGGAAAGATAAGGCATTCATTACTGTTCAATATCTTTTTTATGATTGTTTGTTTCTGGGTTTTTTTTTTCAAATTCTCATCTCCCATCGCTCCCCCCAAATTACATTGCATCTGGGTGCCTAAATCCTGCTCACAGCTGTGCCAAAGCCATCTCCCCTCCTTCCATCTGCCTGTTTGTTTTTCTTGGTTTTCGTTTGCAGTCTGCTATTTTGTATAAGCAAAATTATCCTTTCATGTTTTACCCGTGTCGATGGTTTCTTCTGGATATTGTGAACAGCAGCATCTGTGGCACTCATCTCCTAATTATGTTTGCAGCCTCCTAATGGGAAGGGTGAGCAGGCAGATGGACCAGCAATGCAGAGCCTTCTGCACCGCCGACCTCCAGGTGGGACTCCTCCCAGCATCTCCAGAGTTTTCCGCAGACACCATTCTGACTCAGATTGAGACAGAGCTCCTGGGCTGATGATGATTCATCAGGACTTTACAGGATGATGTCTGTCTCCATCCCCCAGGTTCTACTGAGATTCAAACCATTGCTTCTTCTCAGCCGCCTTTAAGTTAGAGCAATCACATGAATGAGTGAGAGTCAGGAAACCTGATAGGAGGTCTAGTATGAATGCTAATTTTCTGGGGTTAGGAATGGTCCCTCAAACTCTCCTGGTCTTCAAGGCCAAGTCAGTTAAATTAGCAGCAGGTCTATATAGTTTATGAGTGAGCAGTAGTGATGCAATTCTCTCATTGGTACCAAGAATGCATTAAAGTGAGTGAGAATAAAGCAAGCTGAATACAGCCTTGTCAGAGTAGAGCCCATACACTAGTCACAAAGGAGAGAAATGAGGACACAGGTGATCTCAATGAGGTTGGCCCTAGCACAAAACTAATAATAGTCTCTTTACTGTTTACTGGGTTATCTATTCCTGGGGTCATTAAATATTTCTTGTAAAAATAATTTTTTAAAAAAATTTCAGACTTTGTGATCCATACAATCTCTATTGCAGCTAAAATGGTAGGAAACTGCATAGGTTAGAAGCAAACCAGTGAGTGACAGCTTCGATAATACTATTCCATGATAAGACATGGAAGCTAGACTAGATCCCAGACTGCAGTGAACTCACCCCACCTGTGATCCATTCACAAGCATCTCATTGAGGTTCATCTCCCAGCAGTTAGTCTGTTCTCTTATAAGGAAGACAAAATCATGGCCCCAACATGCAGCCCCTATGTCCCCCATCAGTACCCTCTACAGCTTCTGTCCTCTCCTCCTCACTCTCCACAACCCAATGCTATGGGCCTTCCTTGACTTTCCCTTCAGTGTGTATAACTCACCTGCACCTTGTACCATGCTCCTTGCATTTTGTCCTTTGCTCCAAACCTGCATCCTTTGCCTAGTGACTGTCTATATCACTGTAAAGCAGCCAAATGCACTAAGTTCTCAATGAGGTTTTCCTAGACTCCCTAAACTAGCTCCACCCATGAGTCTGTGCTCCCTACCTTCTTATATATGACTTCCAAAGCCCCTGTCACTATTGCACCTCTTTAATCAATTTGATAATCAGATCTTTACTTCTTCCTCATATATTTTTATTTTCAATTGGAGAGAAATTTTGTATGGATACATCATGTGCTGATATCATTTCCCATCCAGTCCACTGGACCCTCCTCATTGGGGTTACTGGTATCCACCATGGGATTGTGGGTTATATGTTGTGAGAGCAGCAGTCGGCCATTGTGGGGGGAGCAATGCTTCTGGATAGTCCCTCCTACTTTGTAGCTCTTATAATCTTTCTACCCCCTCTTCTGCAAAACTCCCTGAGCCATGGTGGGTGTTTTTTTTTTTTTTTTCTTTCTTCAAGGTAAGGTCTCGCTCTAGCCCAGGCTGATCTGGAATTCACTCTATAGTCTTGGGATGTCCTTGAATTCATGGTGATCCTCCTACCTCTGCCTCCCAAGTGCTGGGATTAAAGTTGTGCCACCACGCCTGGTTGTGTGTTTTAAGTCTACTTCAGTGTTGAGCTCTCAGCAGCTTCTGGATTCCTGCTTTGATACATTTTGAGTATCCTCAGTGTCTGTATCCATCACTGTGGAGCAAGTTGTCAGGCTCTCCATGGGAGCAGCACTCTTGCTCATCTCCCCAATTCTTCTCTGGTTTCACCTGGGCCCTGGCTGGTATGTTTATCTCTTTCATTCTCGCTACCTTCTGCAAAAGAAAAACAGATTCTTCAATGGAGATTGAAGTCAGCATAGGTTAAATGGAACAAGCATTGCTAATTAAGAGAGATTTTGATGGTTATAGCCTCTCTTTTGGCCAAAGACTACTGAGAGCTTTTCATTGGAGTTCATAACCTTGGTCTTCATAGTATCCTGACTCAGTTTCCTATTCCAGCTATGGGTTCCTTTCCTCTAAGTGGATCTTTTAGCCAATCAGAAAGCCATTAGTTACTCACCTAGGCTGGGTGTCACTATTGCATAGGTGTGTACATCTTGTCAGGCTGGTTGCTTTTGTATGGTAGTGTCCTTTGCTAGCACACAAGCTTGTTGACCAGTTTCCCCCAGGAGCTCATGTACTACATGGGCAGACCATCTGGGAACTGGCATCCTTCCAGGTTCCAGCTGGATCTCTCAATGTTCTGTGTCAGCAGCATGTGGTGTCTTTAGCAATATGGTCTTACTTTTTACCTCAATCAGGTAATCAAGTGCTTTGACAGAAGGCTGTCTTGTTTAGGGGGCTTCGTAGGTCTCTCCCATCAACAGCTCAATGTGCGGTTATAGCCAATTTCTGGTACTGGGAGTTATAAGCTAGAGCCAAATGTTTTAGAGTTAGACTTCATCTTGCCAGATAATCCACCCATACTCCTGTACAGGGTTGTATCTTCTAGTCTACTATCCAGGAGGAAGGTTTTTATGGTACCAATTCATTTTTTATTTAGTTTTGTGTTTATCTTACACACCCTCCTATTCTCCTTCCCCCAAAGACTTCCATACCTACTATCTGTCCCTTGATTTTCCTGTCAGATATGCCTGCAACTCAAGCTGTTCCACATTAGGAACCACATATGAGGGAGAACATACTGTTTTTGTCTTTCAGTGTTTCTGTGAGTTCACTTAGTATGATCTGTTCCAGTCAGAGTGTCATTTCAACACAAAGGACTCATGTGTGTCTGGACGTCTTAGCATCTACAACAGAGAAAATCCTCAGCATGTGTTACTGAAGGGTGGACAACTCAAGGAATTCTACACATGGGCATGCACATGCGGTTACAAACTACTACAACCTGTAAGTGTGGAGAATGTGACAGCCAACTGTGGCATTTCAAGGGCAAAGAGGAACAAGAGGATTGTGTTAAATAGTCCAAAATAATAGATGAAGATTTCACTCACCAAGTCTCAAAATGCTTAATATTATTATTCCTAATAATTGACTACTTTTAACACTGAAATTTGTATTTAAACATTTTTTTCATTCCACTAGAGCTGACCAATATGTATTGGTTGTTAATAGATTGAAAATTATGGATACTCATGTTAACTCTTAGTTTATGTAAGTTTATGTAAGATAGGTCTCCATTGTCAAGGGATAATTTGTGTATGTGGCAATATAATCACAGCCAGAATGTCTAAAAGTTAATTCTGAGGGCTAGAGAGATGGTAAGTTGCTAAAGGTGTTTGCTGGCAAGGTCTGCCACTCAGATTCAAGTCCTCAGTACCCACATAAAGCCAGACAAAGAAAGTGACTGGAGTTCATTTGCAACCACAGGAGGTCCTGCTGCACCCAATTCTCTTGATATTCGCCCCCCTCTCTCTCTTCTCCTCCTCCTTCTTCTCTCTTCTTTCTCAAGTAAATAAATAAATAGATAATTATTTTTTTAAATTACATTGATAAATAGTTTTAATTCTACACGATACATTTATGATTATAGGTTATCTATTTATATCTAAAATTTTATCCTACATAATCACAGTTCATTATTAAGTCTAGATGAATCTGATGCCAAGATATATATAACTTTCAGATGTAAATATTTCTGCTCAGTGACATTGACTTCTGTTAATTTGCCACACCTGCTAACATATAAAATCATAGTCCAGAGGCTGGAGAGGTAGCTCAGCAGTTAGGGCACTTGCCTGTAAACTCTATCAACCCAGGTTCAGTGCCCCAGTACCCATGTAAAGCCAGATACACAGTGGCATGTGCATCTAGAGTTTATTTGCAGTGGCTGGAGGTTCTGGCCTGCCCATTCTCTCTCCCTGTCTCTTTTATCTCTCTCTGCTTGCCAATAAATAAATATTCTTTTAAATAACACATGGTCCACTTAGCATTGAAGCCACAGCACTCCCTACCTTTTCTCCTGCTCAAAACTTGGATGTGCAGGGCCTGGGCTTGTTCTTTGTCCTTATGCATTGTTGCCTGTCATGCTCAATGACCCCCAAACTCTCAATCTTTGTTTGCATCCACTGAATTCAACCTCTATGACATTTTCTTTTTCTTACTTTGGGTAACACTCTCAGGGCAATAGTCTGAGGGCCTCATGTGTCATGCTGGGCAAGTGCTCAGCCACTGAGTCATACCTCCACCTTTACCATTTCCCCCATCTGAGCACTTCTCCCCAAATCCCCCTCTTGGATCTGCACTTGGAATCCTGTTTCCTTTTCTCAATGTCTCATTGTAGGACAACTCTAGGCTTTATGCAAACATCCCAATACCTCCTTTAATGCTCTTTTGGGGTGATTCTGTGTTCTTTCCTCAACTCGCAAAAGAAAGTCTCAGGTACGTCCCTAAGAGGAAGTTCATGAAAAATTCATCATGGATATCTTCCTCATCTGTTAATGAAGGCGTTTTTACTTCTCATTCCTGGTATATAATTTGGCCCATGTGTTATTTATGAAGCTCTCTCTTGCAAAGGACAAACCATATACACAGTGGAGGCTGAAGCAATAAACGTGTATAATTATATTACATAACAGGAAATCTGGAAATGGGTAGCACCCAGCTTGGGCAGTGGCTAAACAATGCTATCAGTGACCCAGGCTCTTTCCATTATTATACTTGACCATCCACATTATGTTGGCTTGTTATCACCTGGTCACAAAATGAATGACACAGATCCAAGTATAATAACTGCAAATAACTGAGTGTGAGGCACTGAGAGGGGCTGCAAGGAAAAAGAAGACTTCCTTCTTGGTGACTAAGAAAACATGTATCTTACTCAGAAGGCCCTGAAGACTTGTGGGTTAGAACTGCATTTTATTCCCACCCTCCAAGTGATGAATAGCAAGAGAATGGATTTGATCATGATAGATTTAAACTAATGATGATTCCTCAACCAGGACTGAGAGAGAGGTTTTTCCATCTCATTACATTTCTGTTCAGCAAGCACCTTAACAAAACTAGATATGGGCTACAGATAGGCCAGTGGTGGAGCACTATGCTAGTGTGAATGGGGACCAGCAGTCCATCCTTGACCCCACAGGGGTTTTAAGAAACAACAAAATAATTGAATGGTGAGAAACCAAAAAACTTTTGCAAAAACAATTATAGTGTTCTGTATTGAAAATCTTCTCCCACTGAGCTATAAATGTGTTTTTCCATTGTGTCCCCACATCTTACTGCAAAATCCAATGCTTCTTAATTTTTTATTTCTTTTATGTTTTGAGAATTTTATTTTTTATTGTTTATTTTTCAGAGACAGAGAGAGAGAGGAGAGAGAGAGAGAATTGGCAGGCCAGGGCCTTAACCACTGAAATCGAACTCCAGATGCTTGCACCACCTAGTGGGCATGTACAACCTTGTGCTTGCCTTACCATTGTGCATTTGGCTCACTGGGATATGGAGAGTAGAACATTGGTCTTTAGTCTTTGCAGGCAAGTGCCTTAACCACTAAGCCATCTCTCCAGCCCTCTTTTCATATTTTAAAACAATTTTATTTATTTGAGAGAGAGAAAGAGAAAGACATATATAGAGAGGGAATGGGTGCTCCAGGGCCTCCAGCCACTGCAAACAAACTCCAGAATCATGCACCACCTGTATCTGGCTTATGCGGGTTCTGGAGAACTGAACCTGGGTCCATTTGCATTGCAGGCAAGCACCTTAACCATTAAGCCATCTCTCCAGCCTAAGAATTTCTTAATCCCAGTGTTTCAAATTTCATGAGAGTATATCTAGCAGCAATTCTCTCTTTCCCTGTCTCTCCTCATCTTTGAAAAATCATGTTAACAATGTGATTAATTCAATGTCACACAGCCAGCTAGTTACTAAGCCAAGATTCTCGGCTATGTCTAACAAGCCTTGAATCCTTGCCCATCATATTTCCTTGCTCCACTCTGCAAAATCCATCATCTTTGCTGCATTTCATTCAAGTGGAGCGAAAACTAACTTGATAAGTGTGTTTTGCATGTTAATTTAACTTTTTGTCCCAACATGTTTGTTGGACTTTTTTGTGTTCCCTGGCATTATTTAGATCATTCATGAATAATGACTGGATAATTTTCTAAAAAGTTTATAAATGCAAGAAAATTTTTATATTTAAGACTAGATCTTACTAAATGTAATTTTAGAGCTTTAAGAAAGCTTAATGTGTTATTTTGCCGTCTTTACATGAGGCATGCTATTCTCTTACTTAGAAAGCTTTTGCTGCTATTTTTACTTTTAGTAATTATTCTTGAAAGTTTTCTTTTCTATTTTTTTTACCTTCATCATACCACCTTGTTATCATTTTGACAACATAAGCAATAGAGTTGCCTTGCCTTTCTTGTCCCAAGAAACCTGTTTTTCAGAACACCACTCAGCCCCTGGTTCTCTTAGCCACAGTGGGAGGTACTTGAAGACAAAACCTGTTGCTCACTAAGTCCACTCTTCCCAACATCTCACAAAACCTCTGGCCACTGGGGATATATCATTAGTTTTTCCTGGATTTAATACATGTACATAATTGAAATCTAGAATTATATTCAAAGGGAGTTCCAAGTTTTGTGTCACCAACCCTTTCACAGGAAGTGTCCGGTGTGGGCCACAGGAAGAAAAGGAAAGCAACCCAACCTCCCCCACTTCCCATAGCCATCAAGTCACACTACACTGCATACAGCTCTTAGGAGGCCTTGGCAATACTCGGGCCTATCTTTAACAACCAGAAATGATGGGTTCTGGACAGGATGCAAATTGTTTTCAGGCAGCTTGGGAGGCAGCTAAAAGAACACAAGACAAATGGAGATGATCTGTCTCGCCCTTGGCCTTTTGGGAAGCACTGTCAGCTTTGATAAATGTCACAAATACAAGGAGCCCAGAAATAAAGGGAGCAGATGTCTTTTTCACTCCTGTGTAACCATTCCTAAAACAGTCCATCAAACCAACCTCATCCTGAGTTCTTGAGCCTACAAGAGTTCTCATATCTCTACATGTCTTAAAGTCATAAGTAGACTTAGCTCCAGGAAATACTAGCACACCATCATGAATAGCATTAAGCTCTGTTGCTCAGTATCAGCAGAGAAAATAAACTGTTGTGAAGGAACTGCTATGAATTTTGAGAAGTCCATATTGGTACTTTGTAGAAGGAACCTTGACAAGGGTGGGAAAGTTAGACAAACTTCTGGCCTTTCAGAAATGTATAAGATATTGAACTACATATTTGAGTAGTTTCAATTCAGCTGCTAAATGTTAAGGGAGGGAGTTTCATAGGGAAAAGCATCTAATTTAGGACATGTGGTGGCTTGAAGTAGTTACCCATATCTACTTTGGAGGACTTAGTAACTAGATCTTAAAAGGTAAGTATAAAGTGCTGGGTGAAGTGAGAGGTCTCTTCAACAAAAAGGGCACAGTTTCCCTATGGTCCAAAGGAATGTAACAAGACAAAACAGGGTTCATTTGAACCATTCAAAAATGCTCAACTAAGGTGTGATGAGCCAGTGAGTTTGGAGGTCAAAGAGATGAAGGAAGTGATCGGACGGGGGCCAAGTTGACTAAAGCCAGGGGTGCAGTTGGAGACCATCTAGGCCCCAGATTCTTACCCTGTGTGAGTTGTCATCATATAGCTGAGTGTGAAACTTGTGCAAAATTTGTCAATAGCAAGTTTTCTGAAAACATTATGACCAAAACTTAATTCAAAATCAAATACCTAAGGAAGTGGAGGTGTTTCCGTCATGCTCACCCATGTTGCACTGCATGACATTGTGGCAGCTGTGGTTCTGAACATACAACATGCACGCTTTACACTGCACATGGTGCCATCAATTCACTCTGTGCCGATGAGCACTGCCAAGAACACCTCAGCTCAAACTTGGAACTAGTATTCATTACAAACTGCATTATGCTCATTATAACTGCATTACAAAGTGTTTTGACTGTACATAACACAGTTTTCTGCTCTTATGCAGGCATAATGGTTTACTCCCCCCAAACAGCTAATATTTCCTATAGTCATTCCTTAGAATGTAAGTTTCAAATTAATATATCTTTAGATGATTACATTGTTAGAATGTTTGATTTTGAAAATTGTTTGAATTGCCAACTTGAGTTTCCTTTAAAGAAATCTTTAAATGAATTTTGGCTTGAGATTAGGACAGAATTTCCAACAGTTTCTGAAATGGCCATACACATGCTGCTGTCATTTTGTACTATGCATTTATGCAAAGTAGTATTACTCAGGGTTCTCTAGAGGAACAAAACCAATAGAATTAATATGTATTATGAAAGGGACTTATTGGATTAGTTTACTGGGCAGTTCAACAATAGCTGTCTGCATGCTGGAGGGAACCTGTAGCTAGCAGCTCAGGCCATGAGGCTGGATGCAGGCTGGGTTCCCATGTTCATGGAGGAGAGGTGAAATGGTAGACTTGCACATGAGTGAGTATTGAGGGCAGCCAGGACAAAAAGGTCCACATTCTTCTGAAGCTTCCTTGTATAAAGCCCACCTCCAGAATTGCCTCTCACCTTAGGAGGACTTCCTCCCTCAGTCAATCCTTCCTGGAAACACTGTCACATCCCTAACCAAAAGGAATGTCTCTGATTTGATTACTAATCTGACAAAGTTGAGAACAGAACTTAACCATTATATGCTTTTAGCATTAATAATGATAAATTCAATATGGATAAATTCTGAAAACTCTTGAGGATTTCCTATATCCTGTAGTATTAATTATTTTCTGTGTAAAAATAAGCAAATTCATTTCATTAGTATGCTCATTTGTTTTTGTCATTCGTAAGTGATAAAATTATATATAATATTTATTTTAAAAAATTTTGAAAATATTATTTGCAAGGAGAGAGAGTGTGAAAGAGAGTATATGGGCATACCAGGGCCTCTTGCCTCTGCAAACTAACTCCATATGCATGCACTACTTTGTGTATTTGGCTTCACATGGGTAGTGGATAATTGAACCCAGAACAATAGGCTTTGCCAGAAATTTCTTTAACCACTGAGAAATCTTCTCAACCCTCAAAACAATTTTCTTTATGACCTATTTAAAAAGTAAAAGTTTAGCTGGGCGTGGTGGCGCATGCCTTTAATCCCAGCACTAGGGAGGCAGAGGTAGGAGGATTGCTGTGAGTTCAAGTCCACCCTGAGACTCCATAGTGAATTCCAGGTCAGTCTGGGTTAGAGCAAGACCCTACCTCGAAAAACAAAAAAACAAAAAAACAAAACAAAAAAAAGTAAGAGTTTGATAAGTGTACGTGTTTTAGACATTTCTATGCCCCAGGTTATATAACACCTTTTCAGGCAAAAACAAAAGGGGTCACAATCAGGAAAAGCTCTCTGACCTAGTTTAATAATTTCTATTTTTGTTGTATATTACATATTTTACACACAGGAATCTTTAACATGGAGAATCTGATCTGTAGGCCTCAAGTGGGGTTTAAGAGTTTGCTTCTACTAGCTACCAAGTTCTAGGTCCTCCTGGTCCAGATGCACCAAACACTTGGAACAGAACACTTGTTATGGTGCCAAAAGCTCATACCCTACTACAGACCTGCTGAATCACAACTAATCTGTTTACAGGATCCCAGACCATTCCTACCACATGGAAATCTGAGACACGCTGATCTATGCAGTGATTTCAAACCATCATTATTTCAGAACCTTGGAGAACTTTTTTAAAACACACAGATGGACAACATTCATTATCTTGAAATAAAAAAGAATGAATGAATGAAAGAACAAAAGAAAGAAAAGAGAAAGGAAGGAAGGAAGGCAGAAGAAATAGGTTTTGTGTGACCAGGCCAGGTACTTTCAAAACCTGGTGCACAGCTCTGCTGTGGAAACATTTGCAGTGAAAAAAGAAAAAGCCCCGGGGGAGGAAAGTGAGTGAACAATATCACATGGCAACAAGACCCCAAAGAACAAGGGAAATAAATCTCTCCTTTTCTGGGTAATATGTTTAAGGATTCCTTAATAGAACCAACTCCCAGCCATGTGTGAGGAACTGTGGCTGCCCAGCCTAGGCAAGCTCCTTGTAGAACCCGCCACAGCTTTGCATTTGGAGGGAGCAGTGTGCCGTGGACATGACTTCCAAGCTCACTGGAAGTATTCTGCTGGGACCTAGAGTATTAACACAAAAAAAGAGCAGAATATGTTGTCCAATTTTAGACAACACACACATGCACTTTTTCCATATAAGAAATCTCTTGCCTATGCCATGAAAAATTAAAAAGCATTGTAATAATTTTGGAAAAGGAGGGATATTTATTTTTAAACCAGACAGATTACAAAAGCATTTAAGTACTCATAAATTGCTAGGGAAGAAATATTCTTATTAATCTTTTTCAAGGAAATATCAAAGAGACCTTAAAAGTTTGATGAACACTATGTTTTATGATCTCTTTTATTAATAAGTAGCTAATATTGTAATTGTTTCTGTGGTAACAGAATGACATATAAAATGGGTATGTTTAAGATAACTGAGTACTCATTTCTCTTCTTTCTTCATATGAAGTATATATGTTTTCTTTAGAGACCAAATTTATGCTTTAGAAAAGGCAGCCAAGTAACAAAAGTTGTAATTTTATGAAAATACAAAAGGCCCTTATAAAGGAATCTGACTCGAATGCACACTGAAAGGAAATTAATAGTCTCAGTTCAAACATCCTCTTTAATCCATCTCCTTTTGCTGCTTCTAAACAAGAGAAGAATGCAGTTGTCATGCTGGCTCAGGAGAGGAACAAGTGTTGAGCAGCATGCCGCTGGCACGAGACTATGGAAGTTCATTCTGGGGTATCTCAGCAGCCCGTTCGGGAGCTGCCAGTCCAGGGATGTGTGTGCTGTATGTCATTACCAACTTTCACTCTGATTTCCTAACAGTTCAAGAGGCCTTTTGACAAAAGCCTGAATTTAGAGCTAATAATAACTCTGGATTTTTTTTTTTTAACTGAATGTCTCACAACCTGGAAACAGGACCAATTGCTAAACATACTTACACTGCATGGGTTTCTTGGTTTTTTTTTTTGGTTTTTTTTTTTTTGGTTTTTTTTTTTTTTTTTTTTTTTTGAGGTAGGGTCTCACTCTAGTCCAGGCTGACCTGGAATTCACTATGGAGTCTCAGGGTGGCCTCGAACTCACGGCGATCCTCCTACCTCTGCCTCCCAAGTGCTGGGATTAAAGGCGTGCGCCACCACGCCCGGCATGGGTTTCTTTTACTGAGCCTAAGGGGGACAGCCAAGCAGATTGGAAAATGTGTACTGGGGGAATGTTGTCCATTTAAAAAGTTGCTTTCAATAAAATCTTTTCTGGTCAATTCCAAGTCCACCTGAATGATTATTGTAATTGTGAGTTAAACCCCTGTGGTTCAGGTCTAGCAAGGGAATTAAATACGTCTTATTGCTAACCACATTATATAATTAGAATATCAAATGGATTTGATTGAGCCACTTCCTCCTACTTACACACAGGGCAGCAAATTCTTCTACAAGTTACACTATCCACTTAAACCTTACCATCTGCTGAAGGACATATTCCTTATCTATCAAGTATGGCATATTACATTACTCTTCAGTAATTTCTATTAATTTTATCTGTGGGAATATACAGAAATGCCTCAGATCTTAAAACATTTTTAAATTTATTCAAAGTCTATTATATTTTCTGACCATCTATTTTTTTCATCAACATATCTAACCTTCCTTAGAGGATTTCTCACATAGTCATGTGAGTCATAATTCCAAGTTGGTCAAAAAATAGTCTAACACACTTTTGGGGCAAATTGTGAAGAGTGAGAAAGAATCAAGAGCATCAGAAGACATCATGATGGCATGAGGTGGGAATGGGTGAAAAAGTTCAATCCCAAGACCAGGAATTATGCTATGACTTTGCCAAAATGATCTTAGATACCCATGCTTCAGTACACATTCTTTTTTTTTAATTTAATTTTTATTGACAACTTCCATAATTGTAGACAATAACCCATGGTAATTCCCTCCCTTCCCCCCACTTTCCCCTTTGCAACTCCACTTTCCATCATACCCCTCCCCTTCTCAATCAGTCTCTCTTTTATTTTGATGTCATCATCTTTTCCTCCTACTATGATGGTATTGTGTAGGTAGTGTCAGACACTGGGAGGTCATGGATATCCAGACCATTTTGGGTATGGAGGAGCACCTTGGAAGGAGTCCTACCCTTCCTCTGGCTCTTAAATTCTTTCTACCAATTCTTCCGCAATGAATCATGCACCTTGGAAGATGTGATAGAGATGTTTCAGGGCTGAGCACTCCACTTCTTCTCAGCACCATGGTGCCTTTTGAGTCATCCCAAGGTCACTGCCATCTGAAAAGAGAAGCTTCTCTAACTAAAAGTATGAGTAGCATTAATATATAGGTATGAACATTAAGAGAAGTGCTTACTGGGCAGTTTGGTGAGCATAATATATATATTTAGCCAGACAGCAGCAGGCATTACACCCCTAGGTCTCATGACTACCCCTGTTGTAGGTTTTCTGTATCAGGGATGTATGCCCCCCGCCCATCAAGCAGGTCTCCAGTCCAATTAGAGAGCAGTTGGTTTCACCCATAACTGACATGCCGCTATTGCACCTGTTGGCTCATTTGGCCTAGCTGGCCAAATTTAAGGCTTGCAGTGTCCACTGTTGAGTATCTCCACTGGTGATTTTTCTCTTTCCCATTGAAAGGCATGCAGTGTAGCTTTTTCCAGATTTCTGTCAGCTGGTCTACATGAAGGAGGTTTTCAGCTCAGCTCTAGCAGGATTTCTCAGTGGCCTAGCAGCCCAAATATGTGGAGTCTTCAGCAATAGGGTCTTACCATCTATCCCTGGTGAGAAACCAAGAACCTCAGCAATGGCCTGTAATGTTTGGGGGTATCAGTGACCTCCCCATCCAACAACTCACTGGAAAGTATCTCATCCCTGGCACTGAAAATTTTCTAGTAACAATCTATGGCTTCTGGGTGTTCCATTGTCCAAAAAAGTAGGTTTCCGTATGACATATTTATATCCTGTTAGATTTTGATTAGCCCTCCCTCCACCTTTCCTTTACTCAATCTCTTCCCCTGACCTCACTTAGGCCTTTGCACCCCCATTAATCTGTTCTTCTACATACATACATACAATACCATCCTATTAAGTCCCTCCCTCCATTTATATACCCTTTCTAGCTTACTTGCCTCTGCTACTGAGTTTTATTCCTACTCACAGTACACATTCTTAAGCTCCTGAAGGACTTCACATCTCAATCTCTGTTTGATATAATTTAGATAGAAAATATCCTTAAGGGCCCATACATTAAAGGTTGGTTTCCAGCTCATGGAACTACTGAATGGTGGTGAAACTGTCAAGAGGTAGGGCCTAGTTGGAGGAAGTTAAGCCATTTGGGGTTTATCCCAATTTAGAGGGAAAAATTTTGACCTAACCCATATCTTCCTTCCTTTCCTTCCTTCCTTTCTCTTCATCCTCCTCCTACTTCTCTCTCTCTCTCTCTCTCTCTCTCTCTCTCTCTCTCCTTCTTGCTCTCTCTTTTTACTTAAAACAGCCTCCTTTACCCTGTATTATCACCATGATGCACTGTGCCCCCACAGGCCCAAAGTAATGAGACCAAGAAATCACAGACTAGAACCACAGAAACTATAAGCCAAAGTAAACTATTTTTCTACTTATAAATTGTTTCCAATTATTTTTCATGGTGACAGAAAACTGAATATCACAGTAGTCTAGTATATAATTTATATAGAATTTTTTCCCAAAACTCCTCCCTCACTGGTAAGTTTGGCCCTCACTTACTGGCATATCCAGTGTGAGACTAGAAAGAGGTCCAAGGATAGAACAGAAAAAAGTAATACTAAAAACATCACCAATTCATTGTTCTGTAATTTTAGTAGTTCATGAAAAGGGTATTAATGGAGAAAGTTGAAATAATTTATTAAATTCAATTGTAGTGTCTTTGGAAATGTTATATGATTTCCAGTTTTTAATGGATCACATGCATTGGAGAAGAAGTTGGCAGCATGGTACTGGTATATAGTTGAATGACCTGGTTGGAACTAGAAACCTTTAAACCCCATCTTCACAGTGTCTTATCTTATTCGGAATATATCCGGAAATATCATCTGATGCCAGCCTAGTAGTCAGCTATTAGTACTAAAGGTAAGTCCAGAACTCTTAGAGTATTCTTTGAAATCATGTCAGTCTCCCATGGCTCAGGGAATTTTTTTGGAAGAGGGGACAGAATGACTGGAAGAGCCACAGGTTGGGAAGGCATACCTAGAGGCATTGCCCCCTACCAAAGACAGATGGCTGCTGTCACAACTCATAACTCACTATCCCATGGTAAATACCAAAATCCCACTGAGGAGGGCCCTCAGTGGTGTGGGGACAGGAAGGAGGGAAAGGATAGTACCAACACATGATGTGTCCATACAAAGTATATACTTAATCTAAAAAAAAGGATTCAATGCAGTATAGTAAACAGTAATCTGGAACATAGTCATTTTGTATGACTGAAATTGTGTACTCTACTTACCAACATATCCCCATTTCCTCTAGTTTTAGCTTCTGGCAACGAACATTCTACCTTTTACTTCTTTGAGAGCAGCTCAATTTAACTAAAAATGTAATTTAGCACACATAGTACAGAGAGAAGAAATTCATATTCTCTTCTGCAGGACTCCTTTTCAAGTGGTTCCAAAGTTATCATGCCAATTTTTGGAGTAGAGCATTGAAATGCTCAAGTAGCCCTGTATGAATAGTCTTACGCTGAACCAAAGGCCTCTATCAATTCTCTTCATTTGTGTCCATTATGAAACATGAGTTACATGGTTCTTCTTGAGGAAGAAGAGACTTTTGTAGTCATTTGAGCATCTGCAATTCTTCTGTAGAAAGTTTAGGAATATGGGCTGGGGAGGTGGCTTAACAGGGACCAATGCCTGCTGTTCAAGCTTGCAGACCTCTTTGTAATCCTCAGCACCCAAGTAAAGGACATGGCTGTGCACAGCTGGAAACCGAGTGCTGAATGGAATAGAGACATAATTGCTGGTTCTCACTAATCAGCCAGTCTACTGGAAAATAGTGAGCCCAAAGTTCAGATAATAACCTTGTCTCACACAAATAAGGTGGAAGTGTAATAGAAAAGGACACCTGATGACTTCCTTTGGCCTCTGCACCTGGGCAGACACATCTGAACACATGGATGAATACAAATGAGCACACATATGCGTGAGCACACACAGACACACACATATTACACACACACACTCTAAAAGTAATGTGAAAGTTTGGAAAAATAGTAAAATATTCATAATTCACAATTAGACATAAATATCTTCATTGTGTAAATTAATCCTAAGGAAGTAAGCTGTAATATGAAAAAAGTTTTGTTTTTTTTTAATTTTTTTTATTTTTTTATTAATTAGTTTTGTATTCAGCAAATACACTCAGTTTGGTACCATTATTAGGTTCATCCGTGACCTACTCCCTCCCCTTGCCCCTCCTTGTTGAGGTATATGGGTCATGCATTGTGGAGTTAGCCCACAGTTATGGGTAAGATAAATGTCTGTGCATATCATGACCCAACATGTGGCTCTGACATTCTTTCCACCCCCTCTTCCACAAAATTTCCCTGAGCCATGTTGGGTTCATTTTTGGTCTGCTTCAGTGATGAGGTGTTTGGGGCTTTTGAGGCTCTGGCTGTCTGATTTGGTAGGAGTTGATTTTTCTCTGTGTTGATCTCCTTCACACTTGTGCTGGTATCCGGTTCACCAGGAAAAGAGCACCCTTGCTTGTTTCGCCAGTTTTTCTTAGTTTCAGCCAGGGCCCTTTTGAGGTATGATGGGGTGGCTCTCTCCTTAGGATCTACATTTATCTGAAAAAGAGAAGCAGATTCTCTAACAGAGAGTAAGTTAGCACCAGGACAAATGAGATAACCCTTTTAACCCTTCCTTTTTTTTTTTTTTTTGTTTTATTTATTTATTTGAGAGCGACAGAGAGAAGGAGGCAGAGAAAGAGAGAGAGAGAGAGAGAGAGAATGGGCGTGCCAGAGCTTCCAGCCTCTGTAAATGAACTCCAGATGCGTGTGCCCCCTTGTGCATCTGGCTAACGTGGGTCCTGGGGAATTGAGCCTTGAACCAGGGTCCTTAGGCTTCACAGGCAAGCGCCTAACCACTAAGCCATCTCTCCAGCCCAACCCTTCCTTTTTATATAGAGAATTTAATAGGTGTAGGCCCTCTTGTAGCTCACAATTGTTGGTAGCTTGATAATGGAGAATGGGCTTATGTTTGTATATGGTTCTGACTTGTTTCCCAGCTCCAGCTATGGGTTCTGTACCACTGAGGGGATCAGTTAGACAAATCAAGAGCAGTTGGTTCCCCACCATGGCTATGTGCCATTAATGCACTTCTGTGGGCATCACAACAAGTTATTTGCTGCTAAGTAGGTTAGACCATTAGTTGCCTGGACAAATCATTTTCCTCCAGTCACCCATGTAGCACCTTCTGGCACTAGACACGCTGACTGTCTGGGGACTGACTCTCTTCCAGCTTCCAGCCATGCCATTCCATTTAACTTGTCAACCACATAAGATGTCTTCAGCAGTAGGGTCTTACCACTAACTTTTGGTAGGTCATCAAGTACTCGGCAAGAAATCTGTCTTTCTTTTACGAAACCTTGTAGGTCTCTCTGATCAAAAGCTCATTGTGGATGATAGCCCCATGCTGGTACTGGGAGTTACAGGTCAGTGCCCACTAAGAAAATGAGGAAAAAGATAACTAATAGGGCTGGAGAGATGGCTTAGCGGTTAAGCGCTTGCCTGTGAAGCCTGAGGACCCCGGTTTGAGGCTCGATTCTCCATGACCCACGTTAGCCAGATGCACAAGGGGGCGCACGCATCTGGAGTTCATTTGCAGAGGCTGGAGGCCCTGGGGCGCCCATTCTCTCTCTCTCTCTGTCTGTTGCTCTTAAATCAAAATAAACAAAAAAAAATTAAAAAAAAAAGATAACTAATATACAAGAGAGTTAGAGAGAAGAGAGAGAGAGAGAGAGAAGAAGGGGGGGAAGCTGTAGAAGATTAAGGTTAGTCTTCATTATACCCTCTCCAGTGACTTGTGGTTCAGGTGTTTCCTCTAAGTGCCTGGTGAAGGTTCAGCCATTTGGTTTGCCTTTTAGGAAGTAGAATTTTATGGTACCATTGCTGTTTGGGTCTAGATTTGTGTTTCCCACCACTCCGTTGCCCTCTTCTCCCTCCCCACCCATCCTATTGTCTAGTCCACGAGATGCTTGCTGGGTGTGTAAGGTATCTTGGGTAGATTCAGGTTAGGTGCTATAGATGAGTGAGACTATGTGGCGATTTTTTTCTGTGATTGGGTAAGTTCACTGAAAATGATCTGTTCCAGGTTCAACCATTTTTTCTCAAATTTCATTGTGTCGTTTTTTTCTTAATGCTGTATAGAATTCCATTGTGTAGATATATCACATCTTAGTTATCCATTCTTCTAGCGATGGACATCTGGGTTGATTCCAGCTCTTAGCTGTTACAAATTGAGCTGCTACAAACATGGTTGTGCAACTCTCTCTAGCCTGTGGTTTGAAGGTTTCATGGTAGATGCCCAGTAAGGGAATAACTGGGTCTGTTGGTATCTCTATAGTCAGCTTTTTCAGGAGTCTCCATATTGCTTTCCAAAGTGGTTGTACCATCCTACATTCCCACCAACAGTGGATGAGTTTTTATACTTCTCCACATCCTCGCCAGCATTTATTTTCATTTGATTTTTTGATGTTTGCTATCCTTATTGGGGTAAGGTGGAATCTCATACTTGTTTTGATTTGCATTTCCCTGATGATTAGGGATGATAAATATTTTCTTAAGTGTGTGTTTGCCATTTGTATTTCTTCCTCTGTGAACTGCCTGCTCAGCTCTTTGCCACATTTGGTGAGTGGGTTGTTTCACTTTTTACTGTTTAGATTTTTGAGTTCTTTGTAGATTCTAGAGATTAGGCCTCTGTCAGTTGGATAACCCGCAAATATTTTCTCCCATCCTGTGTGTAATCTATTGGCTTTGCTTATTGTATGCTTGTCTGTAAAGGAACTCTTCAGCTTCATGTGATCCCATTGGTTGAGTGACTGTTTAAGATCGTGAGCTATTGGGGTTTTGTTCAGGAAGTCTTTTTCCTTTCCTATTTCATGGAAAGTACTTCCTAAATATTCTTCCAGTAGTAGTCGAGTTTCTGGTCTTATATTGAGGTCTTTGACCCATTTGGACTTGAGTGTAGTGCATGGTGAAATGTGTGGGTCAAGTTTCAGTTTCCTGCATATAGTTATCCAGTTTGTCCAGCACCATTTATGAAGAAGCTGTCTTTTTTCCAGCCTATATTGTTAGGTCCTTTGTCAAATATCAAGTAGCTATAGTTGCTTGACCCAAAGTCCGGGTCCTCAAGTCTATTCCATTGGTCTATACTCCTGTTTTTATTCCAGTACCATGCTGTTTTTATTACTATGGCTTTGTAATATAGCTTTAGATCAGGTATGGTGATGCCTCCAGAGGTATTTCTTTTGCTGAGGATATGTTTGGATATGCGAGGCCTTTTGGCTTTCCATATGAAATTTGAGATCATTTTTTCTATCTTTGTGAAGAACAAGGTAGGGATTTTAATTGGAATTGCATTAAATCTGTTTATTGCCTTTGGTAGGATTGTCATCTTCACAATGTTAATTCTGCCTATCCAGGAGCAGGGGATGTCTTTCCATTTTCTCAAGTCCTCCTCAATTTATTTTTTGAGTATTTTTATGTTTTCAGTGTACAGATCTTTCACTTTGTTGGTTAACGTTATTCCATTACTCATGGATGTCAATAATAAAACTGGATAAGAAAAATTTCAGGATATTGTTAGATGGCCAATAAGGTTTGACAATAATCAAAAACTATGAAGCTATTTAAAATACTTTTACTAAAATAAACATATTGACATTTAAAGTGATACAGGAGGTGATAAAATAGATTTAAAGCTCATTAGTGCATTAGAAAATAAAATAGAACAGATACTAAATGCTTACATTAGCAAAATGTGAACTTTCAGACATTGGATCATTTATTTCTTTTGAAACCCTTTTTTTTTTTTTTGCCTATGTATGTGTTTGTACCTGTATGTATGCATGTTATTGTATGTGCAGGCACATGGTGAATAGCTTACAGATCTTACAGAAATAAAGATTGAGAAGACCCCAGATAGAGCCAATGGTCCATCATTCAATTGTGAATGGCCTTTCAGAATACTATTTGAGGTCATTGAAGTGGTAATTATATTTGCATAGCCACAAGGTAGTCATTATCTTTTTTCATCCTCATGGTAACTGACATGGCTGTCACCATTGGGAGGAAACTGAAGCCTTTGTCACTTGACACAAACATCAGTCTTTGCAAAAGCTCTTTCATGGCTTTTACTTTGACTTCCTCATCTTCCACAATGGAAGACCAAATCACTATAAGGCAGAAGCCATGACTTACTCATTTTGGGCCCCTTATTATGTAGTGTCATACCTCACATGTGACAAATACACACCAAAATATTTGAGGCTTGGAAAAATCAGTGGATAAATGCATGTGGAGGGAGTTAATGCAAGAAAGGAGGAAGTTACCTGTGCAAAGCAATAGAATAAAGTGAGTGTAAGAACTGTATTTCTTTTCCTCAGCCCAGTCATTCCCCTCCAGACATCCATTGTTTCAAAAATCTCAAACCATGGGCTGGAGAGATGGCTTAGCAGATAAAGTGTTTGCCTACAAAGCCAAAGGATCCAGGTTTCATTATCTAGGACCCACATAAGCCAGATGTACAAGGGGACACATGCATCTGGAGTTTGTTTGCAGTGGCTGGAGGCCCTGGTATGCTCATTCTTTCTTTCTCTCTCTCTCTGCCTCTTTCTCTCTATCACATAAATAAAATGTATTTAATTTTTAAAAAAAAAACTTAAATCATGTCAGAATACATCAGTAAGAATTTTAATGCCATATTTAACTGTAAGTTATTTCCACAAAACTATACTGTTCTAGCTGGGCATGGTGGTTCACGCCTTTAATCCCAGCACCTGGGAGGCAGAGGTAGGAGGACTGCCATGAGTTCACGGCCACCCTGAGACTCCATAGTGAATTCCAGGTCAGCCTGAGCTAAAGTGGGACCCTACCTCAAAAAACTAACCAACCAAACAAACAAATAAACAAAAACTATACTGTTCATGTTATATTATCCATTTATCATGGCATATGTATATACACATACACATATATATATGTACATGGATTTAAGTTCTCTTAAAATAGAGACTAACCTTGTTTATTTTTATCCTGTTATTTTCTGACATTTAGTAAGTTCTAATTCATTAATGGCCAGTCAAGTGAATAAAACAGGTTACTTTCAATGAAAAGATGTACTGATTAAGAAAAAATTAAAAAAAAACATTTCCCTCCAAAAGTAGTGTGTACATAAAGAACTTATAAAAATCACAGCACATGAGTATACTAGTCACCCTCTCTGCATGTCTAATGTCAATCAAAATTTCAACAACAAAGCATTGGCTTTTAGTCATTTAGTTATACAGTCAAACCTAAATACTCAACATATATTTTATTTGAGCATTTGCATTTAAAAATACCATAAAGGATATTAAAAATAATTCTTAGCTACTTCTTTAAAGCATTTGCGGTGACATATATTGTCTTCCCAAGTTCTTCATTTCCTTGTTCTGTTTATTTGTCATGATGATGGAGAGATGATTTTCATCTGATTTCACTGCTTAATATGTCCATGATTGTAAAATAATTTCATACAGCCACCTTCTAACTTAAAAATGAAAACTATGATATTTTACCCTTGTCATTTGATAAATATACTAGAGGAAGAAAACAATGAGTTGTATAAGAAAAAGTACTCAAAACAAGTCTTCTGAAATTTAGCATTACCCCCTCCCCCACTCTAAGGAATATCTTTATTGCCCAATATTCGCTTTGTGTATTTCTCAAAATTAAATTTTATGAGCAAACATATTGTGTACAATATAATGTATGGTATCTAGTACAGTACAAGTTTTTCCGGTCTCATTGCCCCATACTCTTCCTTTGCAGCATGGTTGAACAATGTAATGATGCTATTAGCAATAGTGTTTGTTAGGGCTCACACTTTCTCCTATATTCAGGATATGATATGATATTTTATTATTTAGCTTAGAAGAGGAATATCTCAATAATGATTTTATTTACATTGTGATGGCCAAGAGTGCATATAATAAAATTATATTATTTCACAATAGTCTGAATTCCAGATGCTCACTAAATCAGACTGATTCATTCCTGTTCCAGTTACCTTCTTGTTGCTGGGACAAAGCACCTGACCAAAAGCAGTTAATGGAAGGAAAGTAATTTTTTTAAATTTTTGGCCTACAGATTCAAAGATAAGCTCCATGATGGCAGAAGAAAGTAGAGAATAAGCACAGGCTAAACATAACCATAGTCACAGCAGGTGGAAGATGGCAGCAGGAGAGTGAGACAACTAACACTGGCAACATACCTCCTCCAGCAAATGTCTACCTCCCAAATTTCCATCAGCTGGGGAGCAAGCATTTAGAACATATACATTCATGGGAAGCAACCTGCTTCAAACCACCATGATCCACCACTTTATGAAAGTGATAACAACTTTAAAAATTACATGCAGCTTAGCTCTCACTCTTGGTTGAAGAATCTATTTTATTTTACAAATGACAGATAAAATGAAGGAGAACCAAGACCCATCAATAAGATAAGAAAATAGCCAACTTCCCACCATGACACATGCCACCTCTATTACAACTTCCAGGACCAAGGAGAAATTGCAGAAGAAGTGGTAACATGAATACTGCTCTTACTGTTAGCTTGACAACCAGCTCCAGGGTGATGATGACAGACATGGTGATCAGTCAAAATCTATCAAACCAGAAATCAAGAGGCTACAGAGAAGTCAACACTAAATCAAACTGCCAACAGGCTTGCCATGGCTCAGGGAACATAGTGTAAGAGAGGGCAAAACTATTACAGGAGCCACAGAGTAGGTAGGATTTCCCTGAGTATAGTCCCCCTACTATCCCACATGGTATGACTGAGAGCTTCATGACCCTTCAGTGAAAACTATAGACCCCTGAAGAGTGCCTCAAGGGTAGTAGGAACAGGGGCAAGGGGATAACAGAATATAATTTGGTATAAATAGGCAAAATAAAAATTTAAAAAATTGCATGCAGCTTAACACCTATATGAACCCAGGTAATTGTGATTTAATTTTTTATGTATGCTTCCTAAATTCCCAAGCTAAGGATGTAATTTATTTTTATACAGTAAGCTTCATTGTGTCCTCTATGTAGTTTACAACTCTAACAAGTTTTTAATAGTTTTATTTATTTATGTATTTGGCAGAGAAAGAGAGAGAGAGAGAGAGAGAGAGAGAGAATGGGCACTCCAGGGCTAACAGCCACTGCAAATGAACTCCAGATGTGTGCACCCCCTTGTGCATCTTGTTAACGTGGGTCCTGAGGATTTGAACCTGGGACCTTTGGCTTTGCAGGTGAATGCCTTAGCCACTAAGCGATCCCCCCAGCCCTCTAACATGCTTGATTATTGCTATTCTACTACTTCAACTCCAGAATATGTAATCAAATGATTGCTGTCTAGCCTAAACCTTCCCAAAGTGTCTAATGGAACCATATTTCTCTGGAAGATGTGAAAATATGCTAAAATATTCTGTAGTTAGGAAAAGATGTTTAAGCAAAATAAAACAACTTTCTGTAATCCACATATTCTCACTTTGCATACCATGTATTTCTAAAGAAGGATGTAGCTCATGAAATTCTTAGAGAGAAAAACAGAGAGTGCTAAAGATGAAGGCAGAGTCTCCATTCGATACCAAATGAACATATCAGAGGAGATTTCAACAAAACATCTTTCCTTATTGTTGGCTTATAATGTCCATTAACAAATGGATAATTTTCCCTATTCTCTTGGTTATTTCCCAATCAATACATGTGTTTAGTAGTTTTGTAATGCCTTCTAAATATTATATGACATAATGGAAATAAGAAAGCTAAAAAATGGATGTGTCATGATGTAACTCCATGTCCCTTGGAGAATTAAGTTCAGTCAAACAATATGAATGAGATCAGAGTGGCATCAATTCTAATAATACAAGATAATTTATGGATATAGAGCAAACTTTATTATGTAGACACATAGAAGCATGTGAAGAATATTTACAAATTTTACAACCTAAGTTGTGAAGGAAGCCCCAACTCTCCTGATGGTTCTCAATGCATTCCCAGTCCCACATTTTATAAACAAATATGGTTTGAGACCTCAGTAGACAGCAGTGCATAACCATGCTATTTAGCCCTGTTTCTAAGACAGACATTGAACCCTTTATTAGTAAAGAGATCATTCCTTAAAAGGCATGACCCAGTATTCAGGAACCCACCTTAGGGCTTGACTACAAGATCTGCCTCCAGTGATACCTTCTCCAGCAGGCTGATGGAGACTCAAGCTACAAGCTTAATCAGGAATACCTTAGGCTATGGGGGACACATATTCACTTCCAAACTACCAGAGAATGGTTGCGCAATGTTTAGGAGCTACATTCTTGCTGGAGGAAGTGTGTCACTGAATGTGGAACTTGAAGGGTTGCAACCAGACCCTGCTTGCTGTTTTTCTCCCTCTCCTTCTCTGTCCCCTCTTCTTTCCTGATTACCTGATGGTGTGATGATGTGATATAAGCTGCCTGCTCATTTCTCACCAAAATGGCCTCTACCCTCTGGAACTGTAAGATGAATTAAACCCTTTTCCTTCTATATGTTTCTTCTGGCTGGGTATTTCCTAGCAATGAGAATGTAAAGAATACACTTGGCAAATATTCACCCTGTTTGGTTTCAGTGCTACTTACCTCCCCCTTCCATTGAGACTGAGTGACCTCGGAGCCTAGCCCAGGCACGGTTACAAAGCCACATTTCTTGCTACAGAGTTGTTTCTGCCTGGGAAAGATCTTTTGCTTCTTTTGCTTCATATGAAAGTGTGGGTTCATGGTGGCCCTGTAGGCAAATGGATGCCTGTTATATTATTTTCTGTATTTTTCTATGTTGGAAATATTTCACCACTTGAAAAAGGAGATGTGACTTCCTGCCTCAAGTTTAAGGTAAATGAAATTCCTGTAGCTCAAAATTATAGCAGCCCCTATGTAATACTACCCCACCACCCAAATGTGCAATTTTCCCTTTTTCAGTTTTCAACCATTATAACAGAAGCTACTCTAATTCTTTGTCTCCCCACTTGAAGAATAGACTCAGGATTACAAAATGACTACCTCAGAAATCAGTGTCAGAAAACAGTTTTCAACTTCCATCAAAAATATACCTTGCAATGTTGCTGAGCATCTCTTATCTCCTGTTTTTGTATTTATTTTATTAATTTTTAATTTATTTGCGAGAGAAAGGGGCAGAGAGAGAGAGAGATAATGGATATGCTTGGGACTTCAGCCACTGCAAACAAACTCCAGATGCATGTGACACCTTGTACATCTGGCTTACATGGGTCCAGGGGAATTGAACCTGGGTGCTTTGGCATTGCAGGCAAATGCCTTAACCACTAAGTCACTTCTCCAGCCCTTACCTTCTGTTTTTAATACACCAAGAAAGGTCACATTGCTAAACATTAATGCAAAAGTTTACTGATATGGTCACTTTTCCAGTGGGTGGTGGCATAAATTTATAATTCTTTTAGCTGTGTTAATTTTCCAAAAATGCAAAAGATCACCAAGGCCATCATGAGTTGTCTGATTATCCTGGTCAGGTGACAAGGTAAAGAAAAGGAACCTTCATAAACTTTGCTTACTGAAAGTTGGACAGTGATAACGAGGACTGGATTCTGTCCCAAAGTCAGTGACTCATGTGTGAAAATCCAAACATTGAGCTATGTGCTATCTGAGGTCAAAGCACTGTGCCAGCTTGAAAGGAGAATAATATTTCACTGAAAAGAGGGGGAGGAGTGACAGAGATGAGACAGACATAGAGTTTACTTTATCTTTTATCTCTTCAAAAGGAAATAGATGTTGCAAAAAAAGATGCACGTGAGAAGGCGGGCTTCATTCTAGAACATGTGAAGAACACTCTAGGTGCAGTAATGAAAAATACAGTACCCCGAGCACGAGGTATGAACACATAGCTGTCACAGGGTATATTTACATGGTGAAGAAATACATGAAAAGATCACAAGTCATCGTAAAAATACAAGTTAGAGGGTTAAGGAGAATGTTCAGAAGTTAAAAACACTTACTATGCAAGCCTGAGGACTTGAGTTTGATCCCCAGAACTCATGTGAAAAATTGAACATGATTATACATGCCTGTATCCTAGCACTGAGGGAGATGAAGACAGGAGGGTCACTGGGGCTCACTTATCAACCAGTCTGACAAACTGAGCTCCAGGTTCACTATGAGATTCTGTCTTAAGGAAATATGGTAGAAGAGCAATAGAGGATACTCAAGATCTACCATGGGCCTCAGCAGATACCCATGTGGGGTGTATGTATCTGTACATGCACGTGCACAGGTACACATTCCACTCATACCTCACACACATGCACACACACACCAAAAATGCAAAAGGAAAATCATGACATATCACTGTTTACCTATTAAAACAACTAAAGTCTTGGTGAGGATGTACAGAAAGTGGGCAGAGTTCTGATGAGAAATGTAAAATAATACAGCTGACCTGGATTATAGTGTGACAATTCTATAAAGAGCTAAAAATAAACTTACCATTTTACCTGAATATATTTCTAAGTAGTTGTCCCAAAATAATAAAAACTGCATCCACATAAAAACTTGCACATAAATAAAAATTGTATATACCACTTCTTTAACAAACAATCCATTGCAGTAGAAAATAACAAATTTGGAAGAATGGCAGGAAAAGCAGATTACTTAGGTCTTTTCTCATCCAATTCTTGAATGAAAGAAATCAAATCTGAAATTGTAGAATGTTTTGAAAAATGATTTGATTCATTAAGTTTAATTCCAATTCTTATATATAAATATCAAGCTGAGGTAGGGACTGGGGTACAAGTGGGCTGGGTATGAATACAAAGAGGGAAGATGTAGGAATATGTGTGTGGCAATGTGGCACAGGGGACATATGGATGCATATATGTGTTCATCGTAGTTCACATCAAGCAGGTGAGACCTGTAAAAGATGGATATATCAGTATTAGTTGATCAGCTTCTTGGTTTCTAGCATGTTCCATTGTTACACAAGGCATTGCCATTAGGAGAATCTAGGGAACAGTTAGCACTAGACCACAAAACTGCTTTCTCAATATGCTGCCACTCTGTGATGATTTCAAAATGAAAAGTAAAAAGCACTAGAAGGCAGACAGAGAAGGAGAGGAGAAGGGTCAGAGGAGGTACCCACAGCTTGCCTTTTGTTCTGTTTCTGTCTTCTTTCATATGGAACACAGCTAAGCATCCTCCTCCAAGGGAATCCTTGGTGCTGAAGGAGCTCAGGGCTGCAGGAGGAGAAAGGTTTCTGGTGTCATATGTTGTCCAGACATGTCTTCAGATCATTCTGCAATTGTACTCCAGCTCACTCCTTCCCCAGGTGAGGGTCATGTCATATACTCGACAGGTACATGGTGGCTGTTGATTTAAAGCTCACATTGGTTCTCAATGGAAAAAGAATGGCATGTAACAGCATTAGTTTCTCTTTCAGCTTCACCCACCAAATCACTCCGCAGCCCACACAACTATTGTCAGGTAAAGGGTTTCAGGTTTTGAGTTCATTTCTTCCCTGAGATGACTAATGTCTCTGCAGAGGAATAAAAACTGCTGTTTGGGTCTTATTCCTAACAGGATAAGAGTTGGTAAAATAAGGGCTGATTATCCCACCCACCACTGCACAGAAAAATGCCTATCAGTCTGAAAGTCTTTTAAGATAATCAGGTCAGGTAATTATTTCCAAGGAGGCTGAATGCTATGTAATCTCCAGTCTGAAAAAAAAAAATGGTGAAGTAAATGGGAACAAGTGGAAGAGGGAGGCCCAAGATAAAAGGTCTGTATTGAGCTCTACAGAGTTTGCATTTCTGATTAGCTGATCCAAGCTGCATGGAAGAAATTCTCTGTGATTTTCTGGAGAACTACATATCCATTGCTAACCCAGAAATCTGGAGCTCACTGACTTCTGAGAAACTTAGATTCCTCATAGCTGTTCAATCAAGTCAACAATCACAAGTAGCTTAGAGACACACTGTTTACCCTTACATAACCTGCATTCCTGTCGTTCCGCTGGTGCTCATTTGTTGTGAAGACCTTGCATACATTCATTTATCTCTTTACTTTTGACCCTTTACTTTATGAAGTAAAGCTGGTCAATATTAGGAGCATTGGGCTGGGGGAGATGGTCAGTGAGTAAAGGGCTTGCTGGATTCCCAGCATCATATAAAATCCAGGTATGGAAGCAAGAGTCTATAACCCCATGCTGGAGAAGCAGATACAGGAATCCTTGGGATTTGCTGACCAGATAATCTAGCTGAATTAGTTAGCTCCAGTCAGAAAGAGACCCTGTCTCAAGAAAGAAGGTGAAGCGTGATTAAGAAAGTTATCTAGTGTCAATCTTTAGCCTCCACCTACACATACACATACATATGTGACTACACATATATGAACATCACAGACATATGCACACACACAAAAACAATATTAAGGGAAAAGCATGGTGACACACACTTTTAGTTTCAGCACTTGGAAGGCTGAAATAGGAGGATTACCAGAAGTTTGAGGCTAGCCTGGACTACAGAGTGAGTTCCAGGTTAGCTTGGGTTAGCATGAAACCCTGCTTCAAAACAAACAAACAAAAAGCATAATTAGGGCTATCAATACATGCTAATTCATGCATGTTTTGTGCCCATGTTCATGAGCTCATAGGAACAACTGAAGCTCAGTAAATGATGGCTAGTGATCATTCTTAATATTTTATCCACCTGTAGAAAAATTAAACACAAGTCTTAGATTGAATTCCAGACTGGAATTGTTACAATTTATAGTCTCAAAGACTAGAGCTATACCTTCATTGATTAAGTGTTTCCAATCATAAAATGAACTTACAGGCAGCTATGACTCAGAGATATAAGTGAAGTAGAAGGTTGTAAATATGGAAATAGTAGACATTGAATAATTATGGAATGTCCTTACTAAACCCACTGTCCTGTGAAGTAGATGGAAAGGCTATGTATGGACCCAGTTTTGACTGTGACATATATAGCAATGTCTTTACAATGTGGACTCATGCAGTCTTTGTATCTCACAACTACTAGAAGCCTTTGGCCTTTCTTCTACCAGGCACTACCTAGCCAATGTAATATGTAGCAGAACCAACTTTATAAAGAGCCTCCTCACTGGCCATATCCCTTCTTTAACAAAAATATACACTTGGATGCTCCCCCCAAAAGGATAAAAGTCCATAAAAAATTGGTACATGTTTAGGAAACATTCTTTCCTCGTCACAAGATTTGTCAGTTTTCTTTTTTTTTTTTTTTTTTTTATTAGTCAGTTCTGTATTCAGCAAATACAGTCAGTTTGGTACCATTATTAGGCTCATCCGTGACCTACCCCCTCCCCTTAGCCCCTCCTTGTTGAGGTATACGGGTCATGCATTGTGGAGTTAGCCCACAGTTATGGGTAAGCTAAATGTCTCTGCATATCATGACCCAACATGTGACTCTGACATTCTTTCCGCCCCCTCTTCCGCAAAATTTCCCTGAGCCATGTTGGGTTCATTTTTGGTCTGCTTCAGTGATGAGGTGTTGAGGGCCTCTGAGGCTCTGGCTCTCTGATTTGGTAGGAGTTGATTTTTCTCTATGCTGATCTCCTTCCCCCTTGTGCTGGTGTCCAGTTCATCAGGAAAAACAGCCCCCTTGCTTGTTTCTCGAAGTTTTCTTAGTTTCAGCCGGAGCCCTTTTGAGGTATGATGGGGTGGCTCTCTCCTTAGGGTCTACATCTATCTGAAAAAGAGAAGCAGATTCTTCAACGGAGAGTAAGTTAGCACCAGGACAAATGAGATAACCCTTACTTTTTTTTTATAGAGAATTTAATAGGTGTAGGCCCTCTTGTAGCCCACAATTGATAGTAGGTTGATACTGGAGAGTGGGCTTATGTTTGGATATGGTTCTGACTTGTTTCCCAGCTCCAGCTATGGGTCCCATACCAGTGAGGGGATCAGTTAGCCAAATTGAGAGCAGTTGGTTCCCCACCATGGTTGTGTGCCACCACTGCACTTGTGTGGGCATCACAATAAGTTATTTGCTGCTAAGTAGGTTAGACCATGCGTTGCTTCGATAGATATTGGTCAATTTCCCCCAGTCGCCCATGTAGCACCTTCTGGCACTAGATGCGCTGACTGTCTGGGGACTGACTCTCATCCAACTTCCAGCCATGCCATTCTAATTTGCATGTCAATCACATAAGGTATCTTCAGCAGTAGGGTCTTACCACTAACCTTTGGTGGGTCATCAAGTACTCTGACAGAAATCTGTCTGTCTTTTAGGAAACCTTGTAGGTCTCTCTGATCAAAAGCTCATTGTGGATGATAGCCCCATGCTGGTTCTGGGAGTTACAGGTCAGTGCCCACTAAGAAAATGAGGAAAAAGATAACTAATATACAAGAGTTAGAGATAAGAGAGAGAGAGAGACAGGGAGAGGGGAAGTGAGGGAGGGAAGATGTAGGAGACTAAGGTTAGTCTTAATCTTACCCTCTCCAGTGTCTTGTGGTTCTGGTGTTCCCTGTAAGGGCCTGGTGAAGGATCAGCCATTCTTTCCCAGACTCATCATCTTCACAAAGCCTTCACAGACTGTGCACTTGAGGCTATCTCACCCTCCACTCCCCACTCCAAGAAACAAGCCCTGTATTTTCTCTGCGCATCCTGCCCCTCTGTGAATGCTTGTCCTACTCATAATGCAAATGATAAGGATGGTCTCCTAGTCTGCAGACAAAGTTTCAATTAATTTTTTTTTCTTATTCATCCCATATTGCTCTGTGTTAATTCTTTGTGGCTATTGTAGGAAGTTACCAGAAATCAACCACTTTAGAAGTTTGTTTCCATATAGTTCAGGAGACCATCTAAAATCAGGGTGTTGACAGGGATGTCATCCCTCCAGTGAATTCCATCATAGAAAGGGTACATGCCTGTCACCAACTTTAAACCAACTTTCCAGAGCCACAGTGAGTAATCATCAGTGATACAGAAAGAACCAGGGAAAGAGGACAGGCCATGGATTCCAACCAGAAGCCCTGCATTACACAGCTCTGGCTCACATCTCATTCTATCTTCTAGATGTTGTGGCCTAGGAAGCTTACCTTTTAACACAGTAACTTGTTCTTATCCAATAACAGACACAGTGATACTAATATCATTTAGTTACTTTGTATATTATGTATTTATCACCTACCAATGGACCCAAAGGAGACTACAAAGTATGGAAGCTCTATAGTGATTACAATATCATTTCAATGCTATCATCAGCATCCTCAGCATCACCATTACAAATCTACTATGAAGTATATTATGTACAGACATAATAAAATCAAAAAAGTATACAGCACTTATGATGCACCAGGCATTACTCCAACCCATGATTCTCATTTTATATATGCAGAATCTGAGGAGCATATTGACTTATTCAATGATTGGCAAGAAATGTTCAGTTATAATGAAACCTAGGCAGTGGGCTTCAGAAGGAATGCTGTTAGTCATCTAAACTTCAAGGAGGAGCCCTCTACTCTCACAGTCCCTCCACTCAGCAAGGATCTATGAATGACCCTTTGTTGAATAATTATCCTGGAACTAACACATTACTCAGAGGAAGGAGGGAAGCTAAACCTCTGCTGTAGGATGTGGGGTCCAGAATAATGAGATGGTTCAGAGCACCTGGTCATCTACGGGTGGCGTCTGGAACATTCTCAGCGGCCTGCTCTGCATTTTCTCTTTAGACTCTTGTGAGCTCGGCTCTGACACTTGGTTAAGCCAAAAGGCAAACAGCCACGGCTTTGGCTGCCTCAATCCTCCTGAGTTACTTCCTGTTTTCAAAGCATCACAGGTTGTTGGAACACAAACATCCTACCTAATAATTTTAGCTTTGCAGAAAGCATGTCTGGTGGAACAGGGCCCATATCCAGTCTCCATTCATCCAGTTATATAATAAACACATATAGAGGGCCCATGGGCCAAATGCTGTGCATGGAAGCACAGAGCAGACAAACTGAGCAATGGGAGACGTGAACATGTGAGTGAACAGGAAATAAAATCTGAAATTTTATAGGAAACTTTTCACAGGGAGCAGAAGGTACACAAAGTGGAGTGGAAGGTGAAATCTGAGAGGCCTAGAAAGATTTCATCAACTTCCCAACGCAATTACTTTGCAAATCCACCATGTTTCCAGTATATCTGCATGAGGTGGCCTTCAAGAAATTTGGCTCCTGGAATTCTGGGAGGTGTGGGTGTTCTTGCATGCTGCTGTTTTGAGAAACATTAATGAGCATTTGCTTTGGTTAAGGTCTGGCTGTCTGCCCTCAGGCTCAACTGAAATTTTGACACAAATTCTGAGGGGTGGGTTATTTTTTCTCTGATTCCTTAATTAAACAACTGGAAAGCTCCTTGAGAGTCATTCATCTTTGTATCTTTTCAAATGACTTTCCCTGAAAGGGCCACTATGTTGAAGTCACCACTTCTCTCTTAATAATATTTCTACTGTGTACTCTAGCTGTTTATTTTTATAGTTCTGTGTATTTGACCTAAAGCTTTTAACCTTGTGTGTGTGCCCTGAAGTGACTTTATTGCAAAAGGGTTTAGCTTATAAATCTAAATAATAAATAATATGCAGTCATCACAGAAGAAAAATGAAATATCAGAACTGCCTGTTCCCTGGAGAAACATAATGGCAAAAAGAAAGTAGACAGAGTATTCATGTAAATGAGTGAACAAGGGAGTGCTGGGTTCTGAAAGAGCTGAGGAAGTAAGCAAAAGGCACCCTATATATAGTTGCCATTTGAGGACATACACCTTAGCAGAGCAATCATGATGGACAAAAGAAAAAACCCTGGCTGTAAGATGATAGAGTCCTTCAAGCTGTCTCACTGGTTGGGGGAAAAAAAAAAAAAAAAAAAAGAGCCTAACTGTCTTATTGCAGACTTATTCTAGTTCCATGATACCATGTTGGCTTATTATCAAAAGCCATCTGGGGGGCTGGAGCTTAGTGTTAAAGACCCAGGTTCAATGCCCCAGTATCCATGTAAGCCAGATGCACAGGGTGCTGCATGTGTCTGGAGTTTGTTTCCAGTGGAGGCCCTCATGTGCGCTCTCTCTCTCTCTCTCTCTCTTCTCTCTCTCCTTCTTTCTCTTTCTTAAATAAGTGCAAATAAATAAAATACCTTAAAATATTTTAGTATGCATTTTATTATGCAGGTAGGTGTGTTCACTTTCTATATAGGTCCATGTGCATGTGTGGGTGTTCAAGTATGATTGTGCATGTGGTAGGCAGAGGTATTATCTTTGGAAACGCCATCCACCTCCTTTAAGATAGGTGTATTCATTGGGTTAAAACTTGCCAACTTGCCAAAGATAGCTTACCAGTGATCTCCCAGGATCCAACTATTTCTACTTTCCCAGTGCTGGGATTATAGGCATGTACCATGTGAATGACATTTGAGGTTTTCTAGGGATCAAACTTAGGTTTTAATGACTATGAGTCTGTACTATTGCCCCAACTCCAAAAGCCATTCATTTTAATCAAACTACCCATAAAGATATGTCTCTGTCAATCATACTTTTTTGTTGTTGTGACAAAATACAGACAGAGTAACTTAGATTACTTAGCTCACAGTTTGAATGGTTCCAGCTCACATCTTTGGCTTCATTTATTCTTGTCTCTGGTGAGGCAGAACATCATCAAGGCAGGAGGGCTAGGGACTATTTACCTCATGGAGGACAGGAAGTAGAAAGTAAAACAGAAGCTCGGTATTACCTTCAGAGGTGCACCTCTATTGACCTGCTTTCTTCAGCAAGGCCCAACCTCTTCAAGTTTCTACCATCTCCCAAAATACCACCACCATCTGGAGATCATGTGGTTTAATACATGAGTCTTTGGTGGATATTTTATATTCAACACATAATAGTCCCTTATGCCTTTTAGTTAAGGTATTCGAAATCATCCACCCTTAGCAGAAAACTCATTTTGGTTCATGCAATTCATTGATATTCAACCTATTTGCTTCCAAGACTCCCCTCATATTATTTTTTTTTCTGTTAAGAGCCCAAGATTTAGAACACTATTGTCTTTTAATTTCCATGTGTAGCAATACTAGAAGGAGCAGATGGGCACTTCCAGTCTTCAAAATTGGGAAGCTAGGTTAAAACACATCAGAGAACTGCCAAGGTTTCCAGTGTCAAATAAGAAGAAATTGAGGGGTGACAAGAAATTTCTGGAAATAGCATGGTTGGTTGAATGTAACCAGAGAATTCTGCTTGACACAAGCTCCCACTGCCCGCCAAGTTTTGCTGTCCTTCTTATAAGTCAAATCCTCCAGTTTCCCCTTGATTTCACTCTGTTTCTGGCTTCTACACTGTCATCATTACACCAGAGAGATCAGAGCCATGTTATCATCTGCTGCTGACCATCGTGTTGAGACAATGGTTAGCACAGACCTTCTCCATGATGCAGATGCCCTCTCCATCACAGAACTCTCGACCCATAATGGTGCAGGCATGGTCAGGGGCTAGGGTCACTGGTCCTGGGTCATGCAGCTTAGGCTATCATCATAACTTTGGCAGACACGTGGAGTGGCAAGAGCAGAAAAGGCCTGTTTCTGAGCTGTGACAGTGGGAGCCACAGATCCAGATGCTGCCAAAGCTGGACTCTGAGGGAGCTTCCTGACTGGCAGATTGCTGCACTACATGTGTCCTCATGTGACTTCTTTTCTATGCTTGCATGTCCCTACCCTCTTCTTGCCATGATGTCTAGTCTATCAGTGTAAGACCCCACTCAGATGATCTCACTAAGCCTTAACCACCTCCATAAAGGCCCCATTTACAAGTATAGTCACATGGTTTGGAGGTGGGAGGGGGAGATAAGGTCATCTATAGCAGATCAGATATGATAATCCCTTTCCTCAACTATCTTTTCCTTTCCCTTATAATATTCTTCTAAGCCAACTGCAGCATTTTTACCTTATTTTATCTATTTATTTTATCTGAATATATGAATGAATAGTTTCAGAGTTATCAAACAACCTGACCCTACAATATTAGCCAATGTGCCATTGATTTGACAAAATCATAATAAGGCAGGAAGATGTTATGGTTAATCTCAATTATCAGCTTGATTAAATCTAGAATTATCTAGAAAACAAATCTTTAGGCTTGGCTATGAGGGAGTTTTTAGATTCCATCCATTGAAGTGAGCAGACTGTAGGCAGCACCACTGCGTGTGCTGGGTCTTGGGCTGGATAAGAAGGAGAAAACAAGCTGAGCACAAGCGCTCACCACTGTCTGCTTCCTGACAGCAGGCACAAGGTTACCAGCTCTGTTTTATGTTCTTGCCTCTATGCCTTTTCTGCCATGATGGGCTATTCTCTCAAACTGTGATCCAAGATAAGCTCTTTCTTCCATGCATTTATCATGCATTTTATTGAAGCAATGCATAAGTAACTAATACAGAAGAGCTTCTTTTGGTTTACAGTTTGAAGGATATAGTAATGGTGGGAAAGGCATGGATGTGAGAGTAGCTCTAGCTGCATGAGGCAAGTGGTCACACTATATCTGTAATTAGGAACAGGAGACATGAATTCTGATACTTAAGCTTTCTTCCTCTTCTTTGTTAAGGCTGGACACTGAGCTAGAATTTAAGGTGGATATTCCCTCCCTTCATGTGAACCTGTCTGGAAATAATTACACCCAGAAGCATGCCTTCAAGTTGGCAATGAAGATGCACCATCATAATACTTAATAGTATTTAAATCACATTATAACAAATACTGAGCCAACAAGATTCAAACAGAAATCTCATCACCTCTCATTCCTCTCAAGGTGCACCTACCAGTAGGACAATGAGATGTGACTATAAGAGAACAAAAGGAAGACAGTGCAGTTTCAGTTGCTGTCTTCCTTGATTCACTCCTACATTGACAAAGTAGATATTCAGCAATATATAGAGTGTTATTATTGCATTCTTTTGATAAACTTCACATTTAAAGCAATGACAATGATGAGAAAGGGCCTCCTTGTTAAGTCCTATGCTACTTGCTTTAGTTCTGTTATCTTAATCATTTAAATTTTAATAGAAACATATCTATTCTCACACTTTGGTTTTTCAGATGAGGAATGGTCTAAGGAGTAAGGAGGGGTGAGTATAAATAAAGCCAATAAAAAGAACTATCAACCATGGTTAGAACCCAGGTCTGTTTTATTCCAAAGTGAGCATGCTTTGTATTCAGGGCAATACTCAGACAGCTAAGGAGCTAAGAATATTTGTTGGGACATGTAATAAACATGAGTGGTTGCTTTCAGGCTTCTGTCCATCTTTTAGATTCTTGTGATACCTGGAAGTCTACCACAGGACCCTCTGGCCTCTTTACAGACAGGAATATGGGTCTGCAAAGTCAGGCTACAATGTTATGTTCTTGTCTCTGATGCACTTTTGTCTTGGTGAGCTTTTCCTTTAAATGAAAATATTTAAAATTGCTATTTCATATTGTGTGCATATAAAGATTAAAATGCTAATAATTAACTTCTTTCAAAGGATTGTAAATTTCAGACACACTCGAGGTATGAGTTTAAGAGTTATATGATGGCTATTAATAATAATTCTTGAAAGTAATATTCTTGAAAATTGGTAAAAGAATATATTTTAAATATTCCTACTATAAAATCTATGTGAATTAGTATGTATGTCAATTAGATAGGTTAGATACTCTGCAATATGTTTCAAAATCCCATAATTTATACAATAAACATGATAATTTTCATCAATTTGAAAAATAATTCCTTGAATTCAAAAGTTCACTTTTTTCTCCTCACTTTTTTTTTAAATGGAAACATTTTCATGGATCCCTGAAAATCCAGTGCAGTGCCTGCTAGACTTGGTAACGCGGCCCTGAGAGAGAAGCTAAGTGATATGCCCATGATCACCCAGCCCTCAGTGAACCAGATAGGTTTCAAGACAAAATTCTCAGACTCCTGGCAACTATCTCCAAGTAACCTCATGGGCTGTCTTCCAATCCAGATTTAAAATGGAAAATGCAATAGTTTGAAATGGATCAATGAGCAGGCATCGATCCTGTACTTAAATCTGTATTGAGTTAAGAAGGGAGTTTTAACTTGAAAAGAGAAAGATGCCTAGAAAGTGAATGAAGCCAACCCTCTTGTATTAGGGCATTGGGTACTGACATCACAAGTCTTACACAGAATCAATACAGAAAATGGAAGCCTTTCCTCCAAAATAGAAATCGACCAGTCACTCCCTGTGACTGGTCTTTCTACGTATGTGGAAATTCCCAGAGACAAATGACCCCTCTCATGCCTAACCTGAACTCAGAGGGAACATTTACAGATGAGGACATGAAGAGACATTCACCTTTGCCGTAGTTTATGCCCAAAATGGGAGCAGGCACATGGGGAGCATTCTGAGGATTCTGCTGTGCCCTTGTACCTCACACCTGACTTTATGATCAGGAGATGCTTCTGAGATGGCTCTTGTTTTTTTTTTTTTCTTTAAGGATCATTATTGTCGTTGTTATCATTATAATCTACATATTTTGTATGGATACATCATATGCTGGTACCATCCTTTCCCTTGTCCCTGCCCCCATTCTGCTGGGGATCCTTCTCAGTGGGGTTGCAGGTATTCCCTATGGGGTTGTGGGTTATGCATGGTGGGAGCAGTAGTCAGTTATTTTTTGTGGGGAGGGAATGCCTCTGGACTTGTCTCAATCTATGGCTCTTACAATCTTCCTGACCCCCTCTTCCACAAAATTCTGTGAACCATGGTGGGGGAGTTTTAAGTCGACTTTAGTGATGAGCTCTTAGAAGCCTCTGGATCTCTGCTTTGGTAGGTATTGAGTATCCTCAGGATCTGTTTCCTTCACTCTGGCACTGATTATCAGGCTCAGCATGGAAGCAGCACTCTTGCTCGTCTCCCCAATTCCTCTGTGGTTTCAGCTGTGGTTTGGCTGAAATGCGAGGGGTAGTTTATCTCCTCTGGTCTTGCTACCTTCTGGAAAAGAAGAACAGGTTCTCCAGTGGAGAATGAAGTCAGCGTAGTTTAAATGGGATGAGCATTGTTAATTAGGGAAAATTTGATGTGTGTAACCCCACTTTTAGCCAATGACAAGTGAGAGCTTGATACTAGAGAGCATAATCTGTGTCTCCATAGGATTCTGATAGGGTTCCCAATTCTAGATATGGGATACTTTACACTAAAAGGTTCTCTTAGACAATCAGAAAGCTATTGGTTACCCACTAAGGCTGTGTGCCACTATGGACTGGCATGTACATCCTGTCAGTGTGTTTGTTTCTGAGTGTCTTAGACCTCTGGTCACTCAGAGCATTGTTGGCCACTTTCCCCCAGTAGCTCATGTAGCACTTTCTACCACAAAGATGAGATTATCTTTTTATCTATGAACCTGAGAAGTGTGTCTTCTCCATCTCCATGGGCCTGGTTTCTTATCATCCATTGCAGGAATTCAAGATAGAAGATGACCACTGAGAGAAGGTTATTCTTCTGGCCTGAGGAGTTTAGCAAGGAAATCCGAATAAGAGATTCTAACAACTAGACAGGAACTTCATGACAGTCCTTAGGTAGTAGCATTCAGAGTAGATGGTAGAGTTGAGGAAACCAGCAAACTGTCAATTCTAATGAAAAGTGATAAATTATTGATGGCTCATTTCATGTACTTTGCTATGTACTAACAAAGCAGCACCAAGATATTTGTTAAACAATTTTCTGGTGGGAGTGCTGGAGAAGATGACTCAGAATGTAAAGTGTTTGCTGCCCAACCATGAGGACCTGAGTTCAGATCTTCAGCACACATGTAAAAGCTGGGCATGGGGATTGAGACAGAGTATCCCTTGGAGCTTGCTGCTTCATTTTCAATAAGATAGCTTGTCTCAAGAAATAAAGTCAAGGGCTAGGGAAATGACTTAGTGGTTAAAGTGTTTGCCTGTGAAGCCTAAGGACTACAGTTCAATTCCCCAGGGCCCATGTAAGCCAGGTGCACAAGGGGGCACATGCGTCTGTTGTTTGTTTGCAATGGCTGGAGACCATAGCATGCCCATTCTCTCTTTCCCTTTATCTTCTTTCTCTCTCTCTCTCTCTCTCTCTCAAATAAATAAATACATAAAATACATGTAAAAACTATTTAAAAAATAAAGTCAAGAGTCATCAAGTAAGATACCCAATATTGACTTCTGGCCTCTATATGAATTCCTGTGTATACATGCTAGAACTCACACATATATCAACATGTATACATGCACACACACAACAAAAACATTATTTTGGGTGTTGCTATGAGTGTTTCAGGTGAGACAATAAATGGAAAGCCTTTTTGTAAAGCAGAATGCCTTCCATAAAATCAACGAATTTTGCCCAGCTAGTTGAAGATCTTAATAATGACTGGTATCCTCTGAAAAGAAGGAAGAGTAGGCAGCAGACAGTGTTCAGACAGCAACAATGTCAAATGTTCCCTGAACCAGCCCACTCCACAGATTTTGAGCTTTCCAGTCTCCATAATCATGTGAGCTAAACCCTTAAAACTTATCTATCATCAGTCATCTATCAATCTCTTTTCTATTTATTTACATATGTGTGTCATCTAATTCCTTCTGGGGAATCTTGATTAATACAGAAATAGAACCTGGGTCCTTTGGCTTTGTAGGTAAGCACCTTAAAATATAAGCCATCTCTCCAACCATGGAGGCACCTTTCTTTGTGACAGCCGCCTGAATGAACAAAATGATGAGTAGGAGTGAGGTCTTTCCAGAGGAGAACACTTTCCTGTGACTTCACATGAGTGCTCTTGGCCCACACGCTATGGCTGTTACAATAAGTCATCATTTCTTCCTCCGTCAAGGTTCTGGAAGCCAAAACTACAAAATCAGTAGGACTGGGCTAGAGTCAAGATGGCATTTAGGTCCCACTCCCACAAAGACTTTAGAAATTAACTACCCACTCCATACATCCTTCACCTCTTCCAGCTTCTGGCAGTTGCCCACATTCTTTGGCTTGTAGCTACCTCACCTCAGTGTCAGCATCCCTCTTCACATCATCTTCCTCATTATGGCTTTTGTCCCTCTGCATCTCATTCAAAAAGTAACCAGGATACCTCTTCATCATATAGATAGATAGATAGATGTAGATATAGATATAGATATGTGTGTGTATAAAATGTAATATTGTCTACCTAAAATTTACTACATTAGAAACATTGATAGTTTCTTGGTTTAAGTATTTTATATCTTTGGGCCCACCACTGGATTTGATTCTCCTTTTATAACTGTCATGGGACAGGTAGAATGTTCAGTTCCTGTCTGTATGCTGTGCTTACAGAACCTGGTCAGTGGTTTGCAGTGGCTTTTGTCTAATGAGGAGTACTCCTAAATCCATGGGGAAGCAGCTGAACGATGTTACTGGTAGGTTGAATGTAAATTATCTTCAGGGCCAGCCCTCTGCCTAGAGAATCCCCTCAGCTCCCATCAATTTGTACATAGGACTTGCTGGTCCAGATTCCTGAATTTGTCTGAAATCTGCCACTTGCTAGCATTTTGTCCTTGGGCAATTATTAACTTCTGTGGGTTCAAAATTGAGTAACAATAAGATCTAAGATTGTCATCAAAAATTAAATTTTATGGCCTGGCTGGCCTCTGTCCAGATCCCTAGGGAACCATCAGGAGGTTCAGCAACCACCAGGACATGGCTGCACAGATTCCAAGTCCTTTACTAAGCACAAGCCTAGGGCTCTTTCCAGGGCTGCTACTTGGATCTGTATGGCTTGGTTCTAAACACATGGCAGAGCCATGGGCAGGCCATCATCACTATCTCAATAGTGAATCTTGGGCTGGAGAGATGGCTCAGTAGATAAAGGTTTGCCATGCAAGAATAAAGACCTGAGTTTGAATTTTTGCCATCCACACAAAAATGCCAGGCATGGTAGTGGCACTTGTAATCCCAGTGCTGGGAGACAGATTCCTGGGGCTCACTAGCTAGCTAGTCTAGGTGAATCATTGAGCTCCAGGTGCAGTGAGAGATTCTGCTTTAAAAAAGTCAGGTGGGGCTGGAGAAATGGCTCAGCAGTTAAGGTGCTTGCCTGAAGAGCCTAACACCCTGGGTTTGATTCCCCAATACCCATGTAAATCCAGATGCACAAAGTGGGGCATGTGTGTGGAGTTCATGTGCAGGAGCTGGAGGCCCTGGCATATCCAGTCTCTGTTTCTGCTTACAATCAAATAAATAGCATAAGGAAAGGTGGAGGGAGGGCTAATCAAAATCTAAGGGGATAGAAATAAATCATATGGAAACCTAATTTTTTGGACAATGGAACACTCAGGAGCCGTAAATTGGTGCTAGAAAATTTTCACTGCCAGAGATGGGATACCTTCCAGTGAGTTGTTGGCCAGGGAGGTCCCTGATGCCCCAAAACATTATAGGCCATTGCTGAGGCTCTTGGTTTCCCACCAGGAATAGATGGTAAGACCCTATTGCTGAAGACTCCACATACTTGGGCTTCAAGGCCAATGAGAAATCCTGCTGAAACTAAGCCAATAACCTCCTCCATATAGACCAGGTGACAGAAAGCTGGAAGAAGCCATTCTGCATGCAGTTCAATGGGAGAGAGAGAAATCACCAGTGAGGATACACAACAGTGGACACTGTAAGTCTTAAAGTTTGCCAGCCAGGCCAAATGAGCCAATGGGTGCAATAGTGGCATGTCTGTCATGATGGAAACCAACTGCTCTCTAATTGGACTGGAGACCCACTCCATGGGAGGGAATACATCCCTGATACTGAAAACTTAAAACAGGGGTAGTCATGAGCCCTAGAGGTGTAATGTCTGCTGCTGTCTGGCTAAATGTACATACTATGCTTATTAAACTGCCCAGTAAGCGCTTCTCTTAATTTTCACGCCATATATTAATTCTACTCTCACTTTTGGTAGAGAACCTTCTCTTTTCAGATGGCAGTGACTTTGTGACTCAGAAGTCATCATGGTGCTGGAAAGAAGTGACAGGAGTGCTCAGCACTGCAATATCTCTATCACACCTTCCAAGGCTCAGGGTCTATAGCAGAAGAGGTGACAGAAAGCATGTAGGAACCAAAGGAAGGGTAGGACTCCTTACAACGTGCTCCCACCAGACATAAAATGACCCGGATATCCATGACCTCATAATGCCTGACACTACCTACACAAGACCATCATAATAGGAGGAAATGATCATGACATCAAAATAAAAGAGAGACTGATAGATATGGGGAGGGGATATGATGGAAAGTGGAGTTTCAAATGGGAAAGGGGGGGAGGGAAGGCATTACCATGGGATATTGTCTACAATCATGGAAGCTGTTAATAAAAAAAAACTAAAAAATATATTGAACCTTGGGCTGGAGAGATGGTTTAGTGGTTAAGCCATTTGCCTGCAAAGCTAAAGGACCCAGGTTTGATTCCCCAGGACCCATGTAAGCCATATGCACAAGGTGGTGCATGCGTCTGGAGTTCATTTGCAGTGGATGGAAGCCCTGGAATACCCATTCTCTGTCTCTCTGCCTCTCTGCCTCTCTCCCTCTCTCTCTCTCTCTCCCTCTCTCTCTCCCTCTCTTTCTCTCTCTCCCTCTTTCCCTCCCTCCCTCCCCCTCTCTCTCAAATAAATAAATAAATAATAAAATATTTTTTTAAATGAAAAAGCAATTTGAACAGTGATTGAGGAAGACACCTGATGTCAGCCTCTGGCCTCCACATGCACTCACATATATATGTACCTTCACACATGTGGACATGCTTGCACACATACACATACTCCACAGAACTAAATACACACATAGAAATAAAAACTATCTGACTGACTTCTTCATCACTGAAGTAGGTGTTTCAACCATGCTGAGGCAGGGACTTCCTAAGTGACCTATAGTTATTTCTGAGTATTGCAGATGCTTAAAAACAATTGTCAATCACATGTGATTTAGATCCAGATTCACTTAAGATAGTAGGGACATTTGCTTTTACATAAAGATATCAAGGGTTTCCCTACATGTACTATGTACAGCAAGAACAAGGGTGTGGAGTGAGTGGGACAGACACCTGTTACCTGGCTCCTGCCAGAGCCCTGGTCTGGGTTCCCTGTGGGAACAGCATTTGGATGGGCATGGCTTTATGGAGTGAGTAGGCCAGACCCCTGTTTCCCAGCTCCTCCCAAACCCCTGGTTCTTGTTGGCCCCATTGTGCCTTGCTTTGTGAGGCCTGTTCCCTGTGTGAGCTCTGGAATCAGGGCTTATGATCTGGTATCCTAACTGGCCCGTGGGTACCAACATTCCTGTCCACCTTGGTTCAGCGGGTGCTCAAACCAAAAGGCAAAAACTTGCTTCCTCCTCAATAAAATAGTCTGCACAAAATCGGTAGACAACAATGCAAAAAGGCCAACGAAATTCAGAAAACTGAAAGATCTCCACCAAAGAAGCCTAGACCTACAATGGAAGCATCCAATGAAATCACAGAGAAATCAACAGAAATTCATTCCCAAAATGAAAACACAACAATGAGACTCTGAACAACAACAAATCACTGAACAGGAAGCAAACTTTCAAAGAACCAACAATCATATCAATGAAATTGAATAGAATAGTCTCCTAGAGTGTTTAGTTTCTGAAAGTAAGCTTAACTTGATGGAAGAAAATGTTAGAAACCTCCAAGGAAATGTGAATTGAAGTTGAAATTGACGTTGAGACAAGAAATGGAAGATCTCAACAACCAGTTGATTAAGCATAAGGAAGACTTGATTAAATGCAAGAAAGAATTACAGGAAGCATCAAGAAAATCAGACTTGAAACTGTAACTCAAAATAGAGATGGGCATGATGCAAAATAACACAACAGAAAATAAATATCAAATAGAAATGATAAAATCCTCTCTAGAATCACTCACTAACAGAGTTACTCATATGGAAGACAGAAACTGATGTGGAAGATAAAACATAAGAAATTGATTGGGAGGACAAAAACTTTGCTGAGTTCAAAAAAATCAAGTGAACAGAATACAAGAGAACTGTGTGTTACTCTAAAACAATGAAACATCTGGATTATGGGTATACCAGAAGAAGAGAAAATCCCGGTCAAGGCATAGAGAACATATTCAACAAAACTTTTGAAGAAAATTTTCCAAATCTTTCAAAAGATAGGCCAATCCAGATACGAGAACCCCACAAAACACCAAACAGACAGGACCAAGGAAGAAACTCTCTAAAACACATCATAGTTAAAACTCTCAACAACGAAAACAAAGAGAAAGTGTTAAAAGCAGCAAGATAGAAACAACTCACTACATACAAAGGCAATTCCATCACAATTAACTCAGATTTCTCAACGGAAGCCTAGAAAGCCAGAAGGACCTGGAATGTAACACTTCAAACTTTAAAAAACTATAGCTTCCAACCCAAGCTACTTTACCCAGCAAAAGTATCCCTTGTAATAGATGGTGAAACTAAAACTTTCCATGAAAAAAGTCAACTCTATAATTACATGAACACAAAGCCAAACCTGTGGAGAATATTGAGGGAATACTTCACACAGAACAGTCAAACAACCAACCTCAAGAGCCAACAAGAAGATCACAATAATCAAAATAGACCAGGCTCAAAATAGTATAAAACACAAGAAAGGACCAAACCCCATAAAACACCTCATCATGGCTGGGATTAATGCAAACCTCACAGTAGTAACCATAAATATTAATGGACTTAATACACCCCTCAAAAGATACAGGTTATCTGGATGGATAAAAAAAACTAGATGCTTAGATTGGCTGTGTTCAAGAAATCCACCCCCGAATAAGACATAAGAAAATCTACTTTTTTGAATAATGGCACATCCAGAAGCCATAGATTGTTAGTAGAAAATTTTCAGTGCCTGGGATGGGATACCTTCCAGTGAGTTGTTGGCCAGGGAGGTCCCTGTTGCCTCCAAAACATTATAGGCTATTTCCAAGGCCCTTGGTTCCCTGTGAAAAAGAGATGGTAAGACCCTATTGCTGAAGACTTCACATACCTGAGCAGCAAAATAACTGAGAAATCTAGTTGGTACTGAGCAGAAAACCTTCTCCCTGTAGCCCAGCCAACTGAAATCTGGAAAAAGCTGCACTGTATGCAGTCTTATGGGAGACAGAAGTCATCAGCATTGAAAACAGTAGACACTGGAAACCTCAAGTTTGGTCAGACAGGCCAAATTACTGAATGAGTACAACAGTTGCATGCCTGCTCTGGGAGAAACCAACTGCTCTCTAATTGGATTAAAGGCCCACTCTATGGGAGGGAATAAGTGCTTGCTACTGAAAACCTAATCAAAAGCCTATGGCAGGGGTAGTCATGAGCCTTAGGGATATAAAGCCTGCTCTTGTATGGACCAAGGAAGAAACTCTCCAAGACACATCATAGTTAAAACTCTCAACAATGAAAACAAAGAGATAGTGTTAAAAGCAGCAAGATAGAAACAACTCACTACATACAAAGGCAATTCCATGTATTACTCTCACCAAATTGCCCTGAAAGCACTACACTTAATGTTCATAGTCATATATTAATGCTACTCTCACTTCTGATTGAAGAAGCTTCTCTTTTCAGATGGTGATGCCCACGGGGATGATCCAAAAGGCAACATAGTGCTAAGAAGAAGGGATGGAGGAGTATCCAGCAATGAAATATCTCACACCCTCCATGCTCAGGGTCCATTGCAGAAGAGGTGGCAGAAAGAATGTAAGAGCCAAAGGAAGGGTACCACTCCTTACATACAACAGTCCATACAGAATTTGGCTTCGATAAGAACTCACAGTGCCTAGCAATACCCACACAAGACCCTCATAATAGGAGAAAAAGAGAGACTAATGGAGGGAGGGAGGGGATATGACAGAGAGAAGAGTTATGAAAGGGAAAGTGGGGGATGGGAGGGGAGGGAAATGTCATGGTGTGTTGTCTGCAAGTATAGTTGTCAATAAAAAATACATATATTTAAAAATAGTATAAAAATAAATAAATAAAAAGTTAAAGGCCTCTGGCCCAAATTATGTCATATACTGTAATAAACTTTCATGCTAATTTAAAAAAGAAAGAAATTCACCTCACCACTAAAGATAGACACCTCCTCAGGGTGAAAGATTGAAAAACCATATTCCAAGCAAATGGGAATAAAAAACAAGTGGATGTTGCTATCTTAATATCTGATAAAATAGACTTCAAACCAAAATTAATCAAAAAGGACAAAGAAGGCCACTTCTTACTCATCAAGGGAATGATCCAACATGAGCACATCATAATCATAAATATATATGTGCCAAACATGGGGGCACCTCAGCTCATAAAACAAAATGTACTTACCAATAAAAGAGAAATAAATACCAACACCATCATAGTTGGGGACTTTAATACTCCACTATCATCAATAAACAGATCATCCAAGCAGAAAATCAACAGGGAAATAGTAGAGCTCAACAACATCATAGATTAACTAGACCTAACAGATATCTACAGAACATTCCACCCCAACTCTACAGAGTACATATTATTCTCATAAGCCCATGAAACCTTCTCCAAAATTGACTACATATTAGGCCATATAGCATGCCTCCATAAAGTCAGGAAAATTGAAGTAACTTCCTGCATCATGTCAGAAACAATGCTTTAAAGATAGAAATTAACAAGAGATGCATCAGAAATCCATCAGCTCCTAGTAACTAAAGACTGCACTTTTAAACAATGAATGGGTCATGGAAGAAATCAAAAATGAAATTGCAAAATTCTTAGAATTGAATGTTAATGAAAATACAACCTACCAAAAACTTATGACACAATGAAAGCAGTCCTAAGTGGAAAATTCATAGTCCTAAATTCCTTCATTACAAAGACAGAGAGATCCCAAATTAATAACCTAACTGTCCATATAAAGGCACTGGAGAAACAAGAAAAATCCAACAAAAGAGCTCTATATGAAAGAAATAATCAAGATTAGAGCAGAAATTAACAAGTTGGTAACTAAGAAAACAATTAAAAATTGATAAAACTGGTTCTTTGACAAAATAAACAACACTGACAAACACAAAAAAGAGAGAGAGAAGTCTCAAATTAACAATATCAGAAATGAAAAATGAAAGACCATGAGAGGTCACAACAGACATCAATGAAATAGGAAGAATCATCAGGGCATACTTCCAGGACCTTTACTTCACAAAATTAAATAATCTGGAGTACATAGATGAATTCCTAGACACATAACACCTACCAAAACTAAACTCAGAGCAAATTAATCTCCTAAACAAACCTATCATATCCATGAAGATTGAAAATTTATTCAAAAACCTCCCCAAAAGAAAAGTATAGGACTGAATGGCTTCTCAGATGAATTCTATCAAACCTTCATTGAAGAACTGAAACCATTTTTTCTCAAACTGTTTCACATAATTGGAGACCAGGGAATCTTCCCCGACTCCTTTTATGAAGCGAGCATCAACCTAACACCAAAATCAGACAGAGATGCAACCGGGAAAGAAAACTATAGGCCTATATCCCTAATGAACTTACATGCAAAGATCCTGAACAAACTCCTTGAAAACTGAATTCAACAACACATCAAAAGCATTATCCATATTGATCAAGTAGGCTTCATCCTAGGGATGAAGGGATGGCTTAACATACAGAAATCAGTCAATATAATATACCACATAAACTTAACCGTAAGAACCATATGATCATCTCAATTGATGCAGAGAAGTCCTTTGACAAAATACAACATCACTTCATGATCCAAACACTGGAAAGAACAGTCATGAATAGTTTATACCTCAACACAATAAAGGCTATATATAAAGCTCCTAACACCCAAATAATACTTAATGGGGAAATACTCAAGGAGTTCCCACTGAGACCAGGTTCAAGATAGGGGTGCCCATGCTCACCAGTGCTCTTAAACATAGTACTAGAAGTACTAGCCCAAGAAATAAGAGAGAAGAAAGAAATAAAAGGGATTCAAACCAGAAAGGAAGAAGTCAAGTTAGCCCTATTTGCACATGACATGATCCTATATTCAAGTGACCTTAAAGTCTCCATCTCACAATTCTAAAGGTGATAAATTCCTTCAGCAAAGTGGCAGGATACAAAATGCACACAAATCAGTAGATTTTCTATTTGCAAAGGACAAATATACAGAAAAAGAAATCAGTTAGGCTGTCCCATTTTCAATGACAACAGCAAAAAAATTAAGTACCTTGGAATAACACTAACCAAGGATGTGAAACACCTTTATAATGAAAACATAAAAAACAAACCTCAAGAAAGAAATCAAGGATGAGTTGAGAAAATGGGAAGACTTCCCATGCTCCTGGATAGGTAAAATAAATATTGTGAAACTGGTAATTTTACCAAAAGTAATATACAAATTTAATGCAATACCAATAAAAATACCAGCATCATTCCTCAACAAAGATTTTTTTTTAATGATCTCATAATTCATATGGAATAGCAGAAGGCCTCAGATATCCAAATATATCCTGAGCAAAAACACACCTTTGGTGTTACCACCATACCCAATTTGAAGCTTTATTACAAAGCAGTAGTGTCAAAAACACCCTGGTATTGGAAGAAAAATGGAAATATAGACCAATGGAATAGAATTGAAGATGCAGACCTCAGGTCAAGTAAGCTACTTGATCTTTGACAAAGGTGCCAATAATGTCAACTGGAGAAAAGACAGCATCTTCAACAAATGGTGTTGGACAAACTGGATGATCATATGTAGAAAAATGAAATTATACACACTCATATTTCCATACACAAAAATTCTCAGAGGAAGAGTTACAAATGGCTAACACACATTTAAGAAAATGTTCAAAATCCCTAACCATTGGGAAATGAAAATTAAAACAACTATGAGATTCCACCTTGCTCAAGCAAGGATACCAAACACTTAAACAATCAATGGAAAACAAATGTTGGCAAGAATCTGGAGAAACAGGAACACTCATTCACTGCTTGTAGGAATATCAGCCGGTAAAACTACTGTGGAAATCTAGATGGAGACTCCATGAAAGGATGAATATAGAGTTACCAACAGACCCTGTTATTCCCTTACTGGGCATTTACCCTAAAAGCTCCACATCTCAGTTCAGAGATATTTGCTCAAACATGTTTATAGCTGCTCAATTCATAATAGCTAAAAACTGGAATTAACCCAGGTGCCCATCATTGAATGAATGGGTAAATAAGATGTGCTATATCTAAACAATGGAATTCTACTCAATATTAAGAAAAAATGACACAAGAAATTTGTAGAGAAATGGTCAAACTTGGAACAGATAATTCTAAGTAAATTCACACAATCACAAAGACAACCATCACATGGTCTCACTCATCTGTGGTCAGCCCATGTTGCTCACATAGATGAATGGTGTCTTGAGGCTTGAACAATAGGCTTGGAAGATGGGTAAGGGGGGCACAAAACTGAACCCAAATTGAAATAGTACCATAGAATCCTATATCCTTGAAGTCAGACTAAAAGGTGGAAACCTAAAAAGGACTTGAATTGAAGGGCCCTGGAGAGTGTGAGATGAAACCAAACCTCAAATTTCTCCTGTTTCTCTTTCATCTCTGTCTTTTACTTTTTCCATTTCCCTTGGCCCTGGCCTGTATTTCCCTGTACCTGGATGTGGCCTACATCCACAATGAGCTGCTGATTCAGATAGACCTACTAGATCTCCAAAAACAAACAAGAAAGACTTCTGTCAGAGCACTTGATTACACACCAGAGGTTAATAGAAAGACCTTATTAGTGAAGACACCAAATGATGTTGGCACAGACCATGGAGAGACCTGGTTGGTATCCAGAGGAGAGCCAGTCCCAAGACAATCAGCCCACCTAGTGCTTAAAGGTGCTACATGAGCTACCAGGAAAAAGTGCCCAACATCTGTCCAAGCAACTCAAAGTCTAAGTGACACAGAAGCAAACAACCTGATATGATGCTCCCATATGTGCAATAGTGGCACACATTCATGGTGGGTAACCAACTGCTCTTGGATTGGCTAACATATCTGCTCAGTGGAAAGGAAACCATATCTGTAACTGGGAAATAAGTCAGAATCATATCCAGATAATGATTCTGCTTTCCACTGCAAACTCCCACTAATCTTGGGCTATAAGAGGGTCTACACCCTTTTAATTCTCTCTAAATTAATAATGGTTATCACATTTAACTGGTGCTGACTTCACTCTCCATTGGAGAATCTGCTTCTATTTTTCAGATGGGAGCTGCACCTGAGGAGATAAATGAACCAGCGCACTCCACCCTGGCCCTAGCTGAAACCACAGAGGAATTGGGGAAATGAGCAAGAGTGCTGCTTTCTCACTGCATCTGACATCAGCACAAGGGTGAAGGAGATAGACACTGAGGACACTCAACACCTACCAAAGTAAATATCCAGATGTGCCTAAGGGCCCATTACTGAACAATTTCGCAGAAGCAGGGGTAGAAAGATTGTTAGAGCCCATAAATTGGGACATTTTGCCCAGAGACATTGTCTCTCCTCCATAACTGACTGCCGCCTCATAATGCATGACCCACAAATCCTAGGGGTTGACCTGCATCCCCAAGGAGGAAGGACTCTTCAGAAAAGGGGCAGGGAGGAGGGAAAGGATGGTACCAACATGTATTATTTTCATACTAAATATGTCCATATCTATTAAAAATAAATCCACAAACAAAGATATCAAGAAACCAAAAGCTAAGAGAATAAAGCATTCACTCTGCAACTATTGAAAAAGGAAAGCAAAGGTAGAAAGTGTGAGAGAAATACATTGAAGGCAGCTAGGCAGAGGCCAGGCAGCAGCAGTAGCAACTGAGGTCTGAGCCCACTCAGGGTAAATTGCCTTCACACTGCTCTTAAATCCTTTCTGTTTAAGATGCAGTTAATTAAAGCCATCTGCCAGTCACCCTTGGTTAGCAGAATCTAATCCCTGTTTACTATAAAGATTTGAATGCACAAAGAAACCTTGGGCTGGGGGTGGGCAGGGAAGTTGAGATTGAAGAAACACATGAACATGCTTTATAAATAATTAAGGGAACTTTGTCAATGCTAGTGTCCTTCTGTGAATAAAAATTGTCAAGTCTCATACCACCAGTGCCAAGGGTGGCATTCCTACAAATGGCTACCATGTGTTCTATAAGATTTTACTTGTCTTTCTGCTGTAAACAGATTACCAATAAGTCCCGACTATCCTACTCACAGCTCTGCCACATTCCTGACAGGAAGCAGGTGCCCTATCTCCCTGTCTCTGTGGAAGGAAACCGCTCTTGAATTTGGCAGAAAAGAAAAATCCAAGTGAGGCTGCTTGGAATGTTTGCATCAGAGATCCAATGCATTTCTGTGTGTTGCACATCAGAGGTTCAAAGCACAGATGCCTCATTCGCTGAGGGGGGATTCAGTCTTTTCATTCTTTTTGCACATGTGTTAGGTCCTTTATCACCAGAAATGGCTGAAAACAAATGTCCAGGCAAAATGCAACATTGGACAAAGAGATTCCAAATGGCAAATGGCTTCAACTGTTCTTGCAGCTGTCTCAGTAAAATTCTTCTCCACAGACCCCAGTGGCTTTCTTCTCACCTCAGACTTGTTCATTTCAATCTTCCCTTAATGTTCAAATTCAATGTTCCTTGCCACCCCATAGGACCATCCTTCACTCCCACCTTCTTATGATTTTTTGTTTCCTATGGGAAAGCTAAAAAAGCAATCCTTTAATAAAATTAATTGTTTTTCCCTAAAACTCATGCCCACCGCAATTTTCAATGAAAGTAACATTGTGGGGGAAAAAAACATAAAAACAGAGTATTTGATTTAGAGAAAAGTAGAAGAGTTTGTGTAGAGGTCAGGTTGGGTTCAGAGTTTCTGCCACCAGCTGTCTTTGTGATATGACCCATTAAGATGCGTAGGACAGTTTCTGGAATTGCACAGTGTACAACCTTTACCACCATACACTGTGCTTCTAAGTCTGAGTTCCACGTGCATAAAATGGAAAGATCCTTCCTGACTTTTAAAATACACCTACTGTGAAGATCATCTAATAACATTAAAACCAAATATGCCATTAACATCATTGCCAATTTAGCTAGAAATATTCATGACAATTGCAATGAAGTTAGTAGCTTTCTCTTTGTGGTTTACTTAGCTCTTGACAAATCTAGGACCATATCATATAATGGCAAGGAAGCAAGGATAATAACCAGTCAAATGTCATGTTCATTATATGCTCTGACTGGGTTGTTTAATACTGGAACTTAATGACTGAGCGTTTGTGTGAAATTTTATTTTATGTTCAATTAATTCAGGCCCTAACTCTCATTTTAGAATGCATTTTTGCTACCTAAGATGTGGCTCAGATGATAAGAATGGGACACTTGGGCTGCAGAGATAGCTTAGCAGTTAAGGCACTTGCCTGTAAAACCAAAGGACCCAGGTTCAATTCCCCAGGACCCATGTAAGCCAGAGCACAAGGGGGCCCACACATCTGGAGTTTGTTTGCAGTGGCAGGAGGCCCTGGTGTGCCCATTGTCTCCCTCTCTCTCTCTCTCTCTCTCTCTCTCTCTCCCCCCCCTCCCTATTTCTCTCTCTCAAAGAAATAAATTAAGTAAAATATTTTTTTAAAAAAGAATGGGACACACATTCAATGAAGATCTAACTTGAAAGAAGGAAGTGAGGAGCACGCGCAGAAGGGATAGCTGTTCCCTCTGCACTTGCCTGCAGATATGGCTCCCAGTCGATTTTAATAGTGTACCCAATATGCTGACATCCCATGATTTCAAAGTTTAGACAAAGCTTGTAAGGCATCACTGAAGCCTTGGTGTTCTGAGGCATGGCATAGCTGTCAAGATGGGACATTTGGGGCTTGAGAGATGATTCTGTCAGTTAGGAGCTTGTCATGCAGGCATGAAGAGCTGAGTTCAGATCACGAGCACCCATGTAAATGCTGGTGGGCATGGAGGTCCATCTTTAATACCAGTGCAAGATGGGTGGATAGACTAGCTGAATTGGCAAGCTCTGGGCTCAGGTGAGAGATCTTGTTCTAATAAATATGGTGGAAAGCAGTTTCAGAAGACACCTCATATCATCTTCTGGCCTCCACACCATGCACACAAGCATACACACATGTTCCTACACAATTAAAATCCACATGCATACACCACACATACACACAAAATGTGTGACATGTGCTGGCTTCCGCTTTAATTGCAGCCACAGATTCAGGGCCCTCATCTGTTTCTCTATTTCTGTACTCCCCTTACATTCATATTGGCTATAAATCAGTAGACTCCTCTTTCCCTATTTTTGCGAGGTCTGTTAGTTGGCTCTGGGAACTTGGTCTGGATCCTAGTGAATTCACCAGTCTACCTGTTCTGACCTACCTCTCTCTGCCTAACTGAAGCTAGCATGAGTGCAGTCCAAGTCTGTCTCTTCCACCTGCTATAATGACATGAGAGCAAGTTAGCTCATATCCTGCATGATGTAAGAGCTCCAAAAATGTTACTAAGTACATCTAAATCTTATCCAGCCACCAAAGGGAGAAAGGAAGGAGCTTCAATGTCTGTACTGACCTGTCAACCCTACCACAGGCAGTTATGATTCACAAGGGTATGGGTGCTAGAAAGTGAGGAGCATTCTGGGTACTTGGAGGATGGCTGCTTTGTTCTCTACAGTATTCTTCATAGGCCTAAAAATTTTATTTTTTATTCTATATTTATCAAATAGTTAAAGTTTTATATATTATAAAAATACAAATTGATAATACTGATTTTTGCATGTATTGAGTTAGCTTACGCTATAATGCTGACTGGAAACTGACTTCACTGAATCTGGTGTTAAAAAAATTCAAATAAAGCCAGCCTGGGTGGCTTATGACTTTAATCCCAACACTCAGAAGGCTAAGGTAGAAGTATCACTGTGAGTCTGAGGCTACAGAAATAGTTCCAGGTCAGCCAGAGCTACAGTGAGACCTTGCCTCACACACACAAAAAAAAAGTTTAAAGAAAGCAAATAAATGTGTGCATATTCATTAATCTCAAACATATTGCTGAACTTTTATTCTAACATAAGGTAAGAGAAAGCCACAGATCAAAATAGGTAGATATATAAATTGTAGATAGCTAGCTGAATCCATAGATACCTGGATGATAGCTAGAAAGATGATAGAGAAAAAAAAAGATACAAGGGAGATAGAGCATACATACACACCCACGAATGACAGACAGTAGATGAGAGAGCAGGCAATGAAGACAGCTAAGAGAGTGCCCAGGCTTGCCGTCACTGTTCTTTAAATTCTCTAAGGTTGTTGATCTCTCAAGCTTTTCCCTGTGCCTCACTCTAAAACGATGTTTCTTTTGCAGAGCTGCATTTCAATGCTTTTCTTTAAAACTGGATTTTACATTTTGAGACAATGAACCATAAATGATTCAGAATGAGCATGTTTTAGTTGTGGAAAAGGGGTAGTTATGGAAGGATGGTAGGAAAGGAGAACGACATTAAATCCTGGACTGCTTGGGAAGATCAGCTTTCAGGGGGAGCATATCTGGATGTAATGGATATGCGTATTGACTGGCAGATCGCTGTTCTTGTCTCACACCTTGGAAGGTACTTGAATACCCCAGGAGGGCACATGCACTCTGTTTGGGTACCATGCTTAAGTGATGATGTTTTACAATTCTAGATACAGTGTAGAGGTTATATGACACAGACTCATTGCACTTATTGGTACATTCTAATTTCCAAGAGACAATTTACCACATCACTACCTTGTTAGTGAAGAAGGGTTTTGTTAACAGAGGCCTCTATATTCTGCAGGGTGACAGGGGCAGGAGTACACTGTGTGTGCCTTTTTGACTCCTGAGCTTAATCCATTGTGGTCAGAGAAGGCCAGGTATGGCAATCCCATGGTCCTCTTTTATTTCTCTTGTTTTCCCACACATCACTAATTGATTGGGACACATTTTTCAACTGGCCACCATGTGACTTTAGAACAATCTCAGCACAAAACTACAGGTGCCTCAAACAATCTGACTACACATTAATTCTTATTTTCCTTGATTCAGTGGTCAATGGGTAAAATGGAAGTAATCCCAATAAATATTTGTGTGACCATCTCCAACTTCATGTAATTAAAAGGCTCAAAAGAGCCACCATTCCCTTTAGCTGCATTCTATTGGCCCAAGTAAAATGCTAGATTCAGGCCAGTGTGAAGGATAGAGAACTGCAGCTCTACTTCAAAGCATATGCTAGAAACTTGACCTTGCAAAGGACACAGACACTGGTGGCAGGGGTGGGGGTGGACAACCTGTACAACCAAGTGCACAGGGTCTGCACACATTAACCACCCCCTATCCAGTCTCCCCTGCTTGACTGGACTTCCCAGTTATCACTGCTGAGGGTTACCTATGTGTCAAATCCCAGCACAAGAACCTGAGGTTGAAGGTGACTCAGTTAAACCCTTTCTCTCAGGAGCTCATAGTAGATTCAATTCAAATTGTGCAGAGGACAGCTACTCCATTCCTCACCTGCAAAACTTGGGGAAGAAGGGAAGCAGCCAGGAGGTCCTGGGTTCTTCTGTCAATGTCTGTGGCAGTGGCCCTTGGTGGCTCCTAAACTACCAATTTTCCTCACTCCCATTGCGCTCTCCTTAACAAAAGGAGCAACATATAGTTTGAAGGGAAAAGAGGAAAGACAGAGCATAACTGTACACTGGAGGCTTTATTTCATCAGCTCCTGAGAGATCTTCACTCCCAAGCCTCTCCATATCTGTTGCAGAGGAACAAGTGAGGCTTGATGCTGAGTGGTGAAAAGGAGTTTGGATCCTTGGATGCTGGGGATCTCAAGGAAATTCAGCTACTTCCACTCCCAGTACTGACTGGCAGACTATTGAAGGTATGGATGTATATCATGTGTGCTATGATGTGTACATGTGGTGTGGTGTGCTGTGTGTGTGTGTGTGTGTGCATGTGTGTGTGTATGTGTGTGTGTGAGTGTGTGAGTGTGTGTGCATGTGTGTGTGTGTGTGTGCATGTGTGTGTGTGTGAGTGTGTGTGTGTGTGTGTGTGTGTGTGTGTGTTGTATGCACATGTGTGGGCAGATGTGTGAGCCCATTGCTCATGCAAGGGAGGCAGGAGGCAAACATGGAGTGTCCTCATCTATTGCTCATCTGCATGTTCTCTTGTGACAAAGTTTCTCACTGAACTTGGAGATGTCATTTTTGCCCAGATTGGCTGGTGACCCAGCCCTAATATTCTCTCTGCTCCCCACAGGACTGGGGTTATAGAGTGCATAACCATACCTAGCCCTTTAGATGGGTGCTGGGAATTGAACTCAGGGCTAATCAGGCCATCTTGGGCCTTTGTGTTTGCTTGGCAAAAGCTCTTATCAGCTCTACCATCTCCCTAGCCATATTTTGTAGGTCTCTGAACAGCACTCTACTAAATTTCAAGCATCAGCATTCATCTGCTCTATATGCTACATATATTTATGATTTATGGCTGATCATTATTTTAAATTAAGAGACATCCACTTTCAGAACAGCAAAGAAAACACTGTCTTGAGCGAAGCTGGACACAATGTATCCATACAGCAGGACACAGTGGCACTGTGTACCCATCTTCAGTTCATACTTCTGTGATATGAAAAAGTAATGGTCTCTGAGCTTCAACTCTCCATGTGTAATAAGTATGAGACAGGTGGGGCTCAGACTGGAGTTTCTGAGACCTTGCATGCCACCCTTGACTTTGGATTCTCCTATATTCTTAAATCTGCTGAACTTTTCCAAAAGTCACCTATCTGGGGGGCTGTCACAGTTTTCTTGTCATGTTTGGTTGTTAAAACTTTGTGGTGTGTATGTGTAGTGCACTATGTGTGGATTGTTGTGCTGATATGTTTGTGTGGTATGTGAGGATTCACATAAATGGATGTGCATGCATGCAACAGTCAGGGGAGGGCATTGGGTTTCCTCTTTTACTGCTCTTCCACCAAATTTCCTTAAGACAAAATTCCTCTTTGAACCTGGAGTTTGCCATTGCTTGCTGAGATGACTGGCCACTGAGCCCCAGTGCTCCTGCTGCCTGCTTACTTCCTACCTGGGGTTACTGACATGCACGGATGTTAAGGAGGGGCTTGAACTCAGGTCCTCATGCTTGCGCAGCACGCGCACTTCTCCATGGCACTCCTCTGCGCCAGCTGTTAAATTCTTGAGGTTAGGTCACTACTGTCCATAAATTGCCAAAAACACACACCTACTTACTACAAGGATGACGAGAGTGAAGTAGTTGTAGAATAAGTGACCCAGTGGCTCAAGGGGACCAGAATGGTACTAGAATGGGGAAGGAATTCCAACTTGAACCCACCATGAACTAGCAGTGACTCATGCACCCAGTGCAACAAGAAGTCAGAGCCAAGCAGTGACACGACTCCCATGACCCCTTCCTCTCAAAATATCAATGAAGCAACCACTGCCTCCTGTCAGAAAGGACAGAGCCTGGGACTGGGCTCTGCACACACTCTAAGGAATGCAGGCTCTTGTCTTCCCAGACACACTCAGATACACGACACATGGCTAATACCCCCTGGGTATAGCTGTGGGAACAACCTCAGGCCTTACAGGAAGGAAGAAGGTCCAGGGAAGGCTGTAACCCCAGTTATTTTAAGAGCAAGTCCTCTCGGTTCAAGCCGAGGTCACACTTCTTTCTTGAAAGCAGATCTTCAACCTGACGTGTGTGTAATAGAAATGATGCTGGCCTAGGACTTGGAGAGGTGGGACTTAGTGAAGGTCTGATCTGAGAATGTTGGATGGACCTTCTAATTTCTGATGACAGCTGATGACTTCCCACCCTGAGCCTCAGCCTTTCAATTGATAAAACTCATCTATTTAAAACTAGTTATAAATAAACATCTATATTTGTAAATAAAAAATAAAGTTATTAATTGTGGAATAACTTTCACATCACCAACAACCTGGGCTATTTTCAGAAAAGAGTTTTAAGTGCTGAAGATAAAGCTATCCAGAAAGCAAAAGTACCTCTGATCCCAAGATACTCCAATGGCAGGCAGCAAAGAATAAAACAAGATCATAGGGAAGTAAAGCAGAGGAGGGGCTGGTGGGTAAGGGTGTTGTCAATAGAGAGGCAGAACAGGTCATGGGGTGAGCAAAGTGAAGGCTGTGACAGAGAGAGCTAGAAGATGTTCACAGGGAATGAATAGGATGAGATCAGAGGTTGAGCATTCCAGGAAGTGTGAAGGCTCCCAGGACAAGTGCACAGCTCTATGTCCAATGCTCAGCAAACAAAATATCAGACTGGAAAGGAAGAAACCAGTAGTGGATCCCATATGGGTTATAGTCAGGACCTGTTATTTTCTTTTGAGTGATGAAAAGAAAACCAGAGGGAGCTGCAGACAGAAGAATTGAGTGACTAGAGCCACTAGTGTAATGACTCAGACATTAAGGCTTAATCTTTGGTTTTGAATGAGGAAGCCATAAAATTATACAATGATGGTATTGGGCTCACCAACAAACTGGAGAAATGCTTCCTTTCATATTCCCAACTGGCCCTGTGTCCCAAATATTGATTATCCCTGCCTTGCCTGGCTTAGTCATGAAAGGGGAAGAGGTCAGAGGGCAACACTAGAGGAGATGCCATCACACAGTCATGAGAATTGTAAGGAACTCCTATGACCAATGTGCTTTACAGAGCTATCATTCTTCCGTGTGTGTGCATGTCTGTGAGTTGCATGTACCTGTGTGTATATATGTTCATACAGGTGTAGACACACATGTGTGCAGGTATTTGTGCACATGTGTGTAAGCACATTCTAGGCCACAGGTCAATATCAGATATCTTCCTCAAGCTCTTGTCACCTTAATATTTGAGACAGTGTCTCACTGAGCCTAGAGCTCACTGATTCCTCTAGACTAACAACCTACCAAATAGAGGGACCCCCTGTCTCTTCTATTAACCATTTAAGGAACCCCCAGGCTTTCTGCAGAAATGACTGTTTGCCACTGCAAATGAACTGCCAGATGTTTGTACACTTTTTACATCTGGATATATGTGGGTAGCTGGGGAATAGAATCTAACCTGGCAGGCTTTGTAAGCAAGTGCCTATAATTGCTGAGCCTAATTTATATAATTGATATTTATGCATAACTCACAAATTAACAGCATTTCTACTTTTTCCATATGCATATTTAAGTAGATAGGTTTCTCTTAAGTATTGATTTAATTATATCTTCACAATTTCTTATTTTTCCTTGTATTATATTCATGCTTAATTAAAAATACTCACAAATGGGTTACAGGAGGGGCCATGCCAAAATGCTGACTTAAAAACAGTGTGTATGTCATCAGGATTGAGAAAGATTAAAGAAACAATGGACTGACTCTATGCTGAAGAAAGGACGAACATCAGAAAGTACAAAACAGATCACAGGACAGATAAAAAATCTTAAATTAGAAAGGCTAATCAAAGAACATGATGAAGTTGTCCAAACAACCCTCAGGTATGTTGGGAGTGGGTACAGTGTGTGTATAGGGGCGGGGGAAACTCTTCCAGAAGGTTAGCTAGGCTTCCATAAGGTTTTTCACCAGGTTCACGGTGCCAGGCATTAATTCTGAGGAGCAAACCTCAAATCAATCATAAAGCAGGTGGTTAACCCTGTAACAGCCATTGTCAACAGTCAAGTTGATAATATAGAGCATTACAGGTATGGAGAGACAGATGTTGAAATTTTCCATGATGGTGGATTATTTGTTGATTTCACTAGGTTGTATTTGCTTCACAAACTTTAGTAATAATATATTTGCATAATAACATAGGAACACAAATTAAAAATAGACTTAAAACATTTTATTATTAGGAAGTAATCTTCATTATAATGACTAAAGATCCTTTTGGCCTTAAAAATGTTTGCATATGTGACATAACTAAATATACATTATATATTCTCTCTATCCATCCATAACTATTTTGTATAGTTTACCCTGTATAGGTACTACACTAAAACAGGCACTTATTCTGATAACCTTGCCTTTTTTGTGCATGTATATGTTGTGTGTGTCCTATGCATGCATATGTATATATATTTTGGTATGTGTGGATATGTGTACATAAGTACAGATATGCATGTGCATGTGGAAGCCAGAGGTCAAGGTAGGGTCTCTTCCTCAATCGCTTTCCATTTTATTTTTTGAGATAGGGTCCGCCTCAAAATTGAGAGCTCACTGATTTGGCTAGTTGGCCAACAAGCCCAGGGATGCTCCTGTCTCCATCTCTCAGAACTAGGATTGCAGACAAGGTTACCAACATTTTATGTAGATCCTTGGGATTGAACCTCAAGTCCTTACAGTTATGTGGCAAGCACTTCATCCACTAAGCCATCTCCCTCCCTACCTCAGTCTTTTTTGTTGAATCAGTGTTCTAATTTATACTTAAATTTCTTTTTTTTTTTTTTCAAGGTAGATTTTTGCTCTAACCCAGGCTGACCTGGAATTCACTATGTAGTCTCAGGGTGACCTTGAACTCATGGAAATCCTCCTACCTCTGCCTCCCAAGTGCTGGGATTAAAGGCATGCATCAACACACCCAACTTAAATTTAATATATTCATTGTAATTTTTCAATTTGCCTTGGAAGTTTTTAAATTTCACTTCATTGAAGCTTTTTTTTTCATTCTACCCTATTTTTAGAAAGATTTATTATTCTATATTTACTCTATAGTTTATAGTATTGACAATTGACACACTCCAATTAGCTTAATTTGATATGAGTTTAAGTAAATTAGCAGTCTAAAAATAGCAAATAGGATTAAAGCCAACTATAAAACATGATTTTATTTGCTTTGGTGTTTTTTTCCCTTCTTTGTTTCACTGTGGTATGTCTAGATGTGGATTGTTTTATTTTGTGAAACTATATCTGGCTTTGGAAACCTGTGTGTATTTTCCATTGGTTGTAGAAAATTCTCCATGAATTTCTTATGAATTATTTTCATTCTCTATCTTTCCAGGAATTCTGGTCAAATAGATATTCAGACAACCTACTTTGTTTTTTTCTGTCCTCTAAGTTTTTCAACTTTGTATCCTTATATGCTTTATTCTGGAAAGCACATGTTATAGCTATAAATTTTTCTCACTATATTGTATTAGTATTCAATTTCTTAATTTTAATTATTTAATTATTTAATTTTTTAAATTTGTTGGCAGTTTTTGTATATGTACATAAGGCATTTTGATCATAATCCCTCCCATCACTTTCTACTGACCTTCTTCTCCACTGACACCTTCCTCTCTTCCCAACTGGTCCATTTTCTATGTTGGCGTCTCTTTTTCTCTGTGTGAGGTGTGTATGTGGAAGATTCACTGAGATTCAGCAGGGTCATGTACATGGGAATTTGATTTTAACACCATGATTCCTGTGCTTTTCATTTCAAGGCTCATTGGCAAAGCTGTAGTGTTGCTTTTTTGCAATTTCCTCCTCCCCAGAGATATCAAGCTTATCATTTGATTTCATAAAAAAATTAAATAATTGCTACTACTCCCTGCATCTAGTAAATCCAATGTTGGACATTTTTATAGCTATTTTTCTCTTATGTACAAATTAAAGTATACCCACGCTGATTTTTTTCCCTTCTAAATATTTTTGTAATGTATCACTGACTCCCAGCAACAGGTAGAAAAAAATTGGCATCAATCTATTTCATTCAAGCTTATCCAAAAAAGCTTTAGTTTTGAAATCAGCCCAAACATATACGGGCTAAATGTCAAGGAAGGTGAAAGTCGAAATGAGAATTTGCATAATAATGAGAGACAATGCCATCTATATAATTAGAATTCCCAAGGGAAAATTGAAAGCATACTTCTGAACAGTCAAATCAAAAACAAATTAATATTTACTAATGCCAAATATAGGTTAAATGTTTTCTATATAAAATTAAATTATTCATCACCTGTCTCAACATAGATGACTATGAGGTTCAGGACATATAGATGACTTTCTTGAGCTAACAGTACATGATAGATCTGAGTTTTGAACTCATATCTAAAGGCATAGTTCACTGTTTGTGTGTCAGTCAGTTTTCCATCAGGATGACAAACATACTTGAGATAACCAGCTTCTAAGAAGGAAAGGTTTATCTAGGCTCACGGTGTAAGAGGTTTCAACCCAAGCTGTTGGTTGTCTTGTTCTGAGTCTGAGGCCAGGGCAGTACCATCCTGCAGATAGGACTGCTCACCTTGGGCTGGAGAGATGGCTTAGCAGTTAAGATGCTTGTCTACAAAATCAAAGGACCCAGGTTCGATTCCCCAGTACCCACATAAAGTCAAATGAATAAGGTGGCACATGGGTCTGGAGTTCATTTGCAGTGGCTAGAGGCCCTGGCATGCCCATTCTCTCTCTCTCTCTCATTAATTAATTAATTAAAGAACTTCTCACCTTGTGTGAGCTAAGAACTAATGAACAAGACAAGAACAGGCCAGAATCTCACTATATCTTTCAAAGGCACACCCCCAATGTTCTAACTTCCTTCCAATAGCCTCAACCTCCTAAATGTCTGATTATCACCCAGTAGCTCCACAGGCTGGGGACCAAATCAGGCCTTTATGGGACATTCAAGATCCAAACCGCAGTAGTTGACAATTCCAAAGTTAAAGCTATCATCCTGAAAGGAAAGCTACACCAAAGTGAATCTAAAGTTATGAGTCACTTAAAGCAGAAAGGAGAGACTGGAAGAGAAAGAGACATGTTGCATAATCTAATCAAGTGGCTTGTTTGGAAAACTCATCATTTTGTTTCTAAGGAAAATATAATTATTTTTGCTTCTGGCTAATTCAGCAAGCCCCAGCAGGTTTCTCTTCTATCGGGACCACAAGAAATCTGTAATAGGAAGGCACTTTAAAAATGAGATTGTGTCAAGCATTTTGACATATTGTTCATGACATTGTTCATATTTCAAAATGAACCATTCAGTTTTCTGACCCAACGAGACACTTTGTATTAAATTTCATGAATGCACACTTACAAAACTGTAAAACACACAGCTCAGTCCTTTCTATTTTATTAAATAGGAAAGAAAAAAACAAATGCAGGGCTCATCACACACGTGCATAGGATTGTGTTAAGACTCTCTTCCTTTGTTTGTCTCTATGCCTGGACATGTATTTCTCTGCATTGGACGCAAAAGTAAAAAAATAAAATAAAAAACCATTTCTTGCCTCTATGTTTTTGAATCTTTCTGAAGTTTTAACCCTCAGTTGAGCACTCGTGTGAAGGATAAAGGGAATACCCCCACCTAGGATCAGGTAATTCACAGTGTGTGTATGAGAAGACCACAGGCAAAATTTATTGGTCTCTCACTCTATATTTTCCACTTGAGGGTCATGGAACTCTGGCTTCTGTTCTCTCTTTGCAAATTAGATGCCACCTAAACTATTTTATTTCCAAATGCCTAATGTTATAATTATATGAATTCAAATTCACTTCAAATGGCATATATTGGGCACTATATTTTCGACCAGATTTATGATTACAGAAAATAATTATGTTCATTTCTTGCCAAGAAATTTGAAATTAAGAGGAAAAGGTGTGTGTGTGGTATATGGTATGTGCAAGTATGTTCATTCATATGCATGTGGGTGCATAAGGGTGCAGGTGTGTGTGTGTGTGTGTGTGTGTGTGTGTGTGTGTGTGTGTGTGTTTGAGAGCACAGTTGCATGTTTTGTTGGGTGTTTTCCTCAGTCTCTTATATTTTGAGACAGGGTTTGTCACTGAACCTGGAGCTTGCTGTTGGAATCGCTGGCTAGTAAGCCCCACTGGTCCTTCTGTCTGTGCCTTTCTAGCAATAGGATCACAGCGCTATCATGCCTAGTTTTTAGATCATTGTTGGGGCTCCAAACTCAAGTCCCCATGCTAATGCATCAAGCACCTTACTGACTGAGCCATTTCTTGAGTCTCAGAAATTTTCATATAGTAAATTCAAACTCCTTACATAATATAAATAGATATAGTTTGTCTGTGTTTGCACCTTTGAATATTCTTATCTATGATTCTAATTGCAGACGATGCCTTTAGGCCTCATTGGAGGCCAGGGGGTCCTGTTTCAACACATACTGGCAGTAAAATGAGCAGTCTATCTTAAGCTCATTTGTATCCAAGGGCAAGGGCTTGCCAGCTGGATGCAGGGCATGGATTTCAGAGGGTAACAGGATGGTACAAGCATTTTGTATACAGGGTAGTTAACAATGCAGTGGAGTGATCATTCCCACTGGGAAACATCTGTCACCCCCACAGCTGCTCCATGACCAGTTTCTCCACTAGCACCTCACTGTCAAGGCAAACAAAATGGTTTTAGATGTTTCTTGTATAGAAATGTGTGCACAAACCCCAGTGACTGAAACGAGTGCATTTCTTCAAAGAGGGTTTTGTGATGCCTATGGTCAGTACTTGCCTATCTGTAGGACCCACACTAGTCTTGGATATTTGCTACCCGTTTCTGAGTAGGATGCAAAGCATGTGTGCAAAGCATTTCATTTCAAGAATAAATCCATGATATTATTTGACTCATCCTTTCCTGTGTACAAAAGGGAAACTGATGTCCTGGCAAGGGCTAGATATCTAAAGTCACACAAAAGGGTAAGACAGCCAGAATTGGAGCCCTTTATTTTCTTCATATCTGAGTGATCTTTTTTTCCAAACTCCATATGGACCCAGATTCAAGAATGATTGCTCTACTTTTGAGTTTTCCAGAATGAAGTATTTATAAAAGGACACTCCCACTGTTCTCAACCCTTCCTATCCTATCCTGCTTTACCACTGGTCTAGTACTTCAAATTCAGCACAACATGGCTATGACGTCTCTCTTCTCTTCACTACCTACCCTGAATGTGCAGATTTGATTTTATAAGTATTGCATTAAAATAGTACTTATCTATTAACTTTTGGGTGCTTTCTTTGTGTCCTCTTCCTCATCCTAGCTACAGTTCTGTTTCAGGGGTCCATACCACCTTTGTGTAGGGTGACAGGGAAACATCTTGGAAATATATGTTCCTAAGTGGAATGTCTGAATATGGGCACCTCAGGGAAAGAGCTTGGAGAGTTCTGAAGGAGATGCTCAGAGAGTCCATCTCCTCCAGTACCACAAATCCAAAAGTTCACTGAGCTAGGATGAGCAATTCTACCAGGAACTATATTGAGAAATAACAATAATGAAATTTAAACCTCATTCAATGTTCATGTGTCATAAAATATTATTTTGTAGATATTTTTGGTTTTTTGAGGTAGGGTTCTGCTTTAGCACAAGCTGACCTGGAATTCACTATGTAGTCTCAGTTTGGCCTCAAACTCACAATGATTCTCCTCCCTCTGCCTCCCAAACACTTGGATTAAAGGCATGTGTCTGGGTTGATTCCAGCTCTTAGCTATTACAAATTGAGCCGCTACAAACATGGTTGAGCAAATCTCTGTGGCCTGTGGTTTGAAGGTTTTAGGGTAGATGCCCAGTAAGGGAATAACTGGGTCTGTTGGTATTTCTATAGTCAGCTTTTTCAGGAGTCTCCCTATTGCTTTCCAAAGTAGTTGTACCATCTTACATTCCCACCAACAATACCTCAAAAGGGCCCTGGCTGAAACTAAGAAAAATTGGCGAAACAAGCAAGGGTGCTGTTTTCCTGATGAACCAGATACCAGCAGAAGGGCAAAAGAGATCAACACAGAGAAAAATCAACTCCTACCAAACCAGAGAGCCAGAGACCCAGAGGCCCCCAACACCTCATCACTGAAGCAGACCAAAAATGAACCCAACATGGCTCAGGGAAATTTTGTAGAAGAGGGGGCGGAAAGAATGTCAGAGCCACATATTGGGTCATGATATGCACAGACATTTATCTTACCTATAACTGTGGGCTAACTCCACAATGCATGACCCATATACTTGAACAAGGAGGGTCCAAGGAGAGGGGGTAGGTCATGGATGAGCCTAATAATGGTACCAAACTGACTGTATTTGCTGAATACAAAACTAATTAATAAAAAAATTAAAAAATAAAAACATATATACAAAAAAGGCATGTGTCACCACACTTAGCTATGTCATAGACTTTATATATATATATATATATATATATATATATATTTAATTGACAACTTCTATATTTACAGACAATAAACCATGGTATTTCCTTTACTTTTCCTGCTTTCCCCTTCATAACTCTGTTGTCCATCATATCCACTCACTTTCTCCATTAGTCTTTCTTTTAATTTGATTTCATCACCTTTTTCTCCTATTATGAGGGTCTTGTGTAGGTATTGTTAGGCACTGCGAGGTCTTGTATATCGAGGCCGATTTCTGTCCAGGCAGTTGTATGTAAGGAGTGGTACCCTTCCTTTGATCTTACATTCTTTCTGCCACCTCTTCCGCAATGGACCCTGAGCCTTGGAGGGTGTGAAATGTTTCAGTGTTGGACACACATCTGTCCCTTCTTTTCAGCACTATGTTGCCTTTTGGATCATCCCAGTGGTCTTCGCCATGTGTAAAGAGAAGCTTCTCTAACCAGAAGTGAGATTAGTATTAATATATGAATATGAACAATAAGTATAGAGATTTCAGGGTTATTTGGTGAGAGTAATATATGCATTTATCCAGACAAGAGTAGGCTCTATACCCCTAAGGCTCATGACCACCCCTGCCATTGGCTTTTGATTAGGTTTTCAGTACCAGGCACATATTCCCTCCCATAGAGCGGGTCATCAATCCAGTTAGAGAGCAGTTGGTTTCCCCCAGTGCAGACATGCCACTATTGCACTCTTTCAGTCATTTGGCCTGTCTGGCCAAACTTGAGGATTCCAGTGTCCACTGTTTTCACTGATGATGAGTTCTGTTTCCCATAAGACTGCATACAGTGCAGCTTTTTCCAGCTTTCAGTTGGCTGGGCTACAGGGGGAAGGTTTTCTGCTTAACACCAGCTTGATTTCTCAGTGACTTTGCTGCTTAGGCATGTGCTGTCTTCAGCAATAGGATCTCAACATCTCTTTCTCATGAGAAACCAAGGGCCTCAGCAATGGCCTATAATGTTTTGGAGGCAACAGGGACCTCCCTGGCCAACAACTCACTGGAAGGTATCCCATCCGTAGCACTGAAAATTTTCTAGTAACAATGTATGGCTTCTGGATGTGCCATTATTCATGAAAGTAGATTTTCATATGTCTTATTCAGAATATCTTGATTTTTTATTGACACCCCTACCCTTCTTTTGGACTTTTAAAACCCATTTTAAATATATTCTGAGCTCATACCCTAGTTTTTCAATCCCTGTATTAAACTATCAAATTAGGAAACCTGAGACCCACCTCTCCCACCAAAAGCAATATTGAGGACAAAAGCCACCTTCTCCAGGAAAAAAAACTGTGGTGGTAACAAAATATGAGTCCTTAGGAAAGCTAAATGCTAATAATGAAATGAAAGAACTGTTAGATTCAGGATACAGAACTAGGGAGAGAGACACTCATTCAGGCAGAACTTTGTTCAGTGACTGTTATTTTAGCAGACATTTTCTGGCCTGGGGAGTAGATCAAATATCTGTCTTTCAGGTTTTATTATTTGTGTGTGTGTGTGTGTGTGTGTGTGTGTGTGTGTGTGTGTGTGTTTTGCTTACTTTTGTAAGAAAAACTTGTCAGAGCTAAGAAATTTTATTAATTCAATGTCTCTCAATCAAATAACTTAATGCTTCATTTCATAAAGACATAGTTTGTAAAGTACATTATCTTATATGTAACCTTCCTTGGCAGTTCTGTGGAGCAGACAGAGCTGTTAAGGTTAGTAGCCTAGCTCTATTTCTAATGGAAGTGTGGCTATGTTGCTGTGAGTAGTATAGCTATGCCACTACCAGCAGTATATCCATGTTATGATTAGAAGTGCAGCCATGCTTCTACTTGTAGCATAGCTTTGAGTATCAGCATGGCTTTGTTAGCATGAGTAGCATGACCATGCTACTATGAGTAGTATAGATTTGTTACTATTAGTAAGATAGCTATGTGGCTATTCGTAGTATAGCTATGTTATGAACAGAGATTGTAGATATTCCAGTCCTTAATACAAGTTACACAGCTAGTAAATATTTGAATGAGAATTTAACTTCCCATCATGGAAGTTTGGTTTGGTACCATAATGTCTCTGGGATAGGAACTATGGAAGATGTAGAGGGAGGAGATTATGAAATAAGAAACACACACATGCAACTAATTACAAACCCACCAAAAGAGGTACAGCAATGGCCAATGCTGCCCATACATCAGTGAATGTTGGCCTCAGTGGTAAATGAAGGGGAAGAAGTCAGTTTTGATTGCATGATTCTGTAATGCCAGCTATTCGGTAGGCTGAGACAGAGGATTGAAAATTTGTAGGCCTGCCTAGCCTACAGGGTAGGCTCAAGAACAGATTGGGCAAATTAGATACTTGAAATTACATCTCAAAATAGGTGGAGTAAAAGAGGGTTGAGGCTACATATCAGCAATAGAACACTTGTGTAGCATGCACACTGCCCTAAATCCCACTCCCAGTACTAGAAAAATAAGCAGAAGAAAATGAAAAGAAAGAAGAGGGATTACACACAGCGAAGAAATGGATGTGATCACACAGGCAGACATTAGAGTGAGGCAGACATTAGAGTGAGACAGACATTAGAGTGAGGATGACATTAGAGTGAGACAGACATTAGAGTGAGGCAGACATTAGAGTGAGGCAGACATTAGAGTGAGACAGACATTAGAGTGAGGCAGACATTAGAGTGAGGCAGACATTAGAGTGAGGCAGACATTAGAGTGAGGCAGACATTAGAGTGAGGCAGACATTAGAGTGAGGCAGACATTAGAGTGAGCAGACATTAGAGTGAGACAGACATTAGAGTGAGAAAGACATTAGAGTGAGGCAGACATTAGAGTGAGACAGACATTAGAGTGAGACAGACATTAGAGTGAGGATGACATTAGAGTGAAGCAGACATTAGATTGAAGTAGCCACAAGCAGGGCTAGGTAATCAAGGAATGCTTACACCAGTGAAGCCAAATGGGGTTAGGAATGCATTAAACCAAGGAGCATCATGCCATAGACACTTAGAGTTTAGACTCTTGGTTTCCAGAAATGTGAGAGAATCAACACCTCTTGTTTGAAATACTTACCCTGTGCTCATTTGTTGGAGTAGCCATAGAAAACCAACCAAATCATAAAATTACTTCAAATATTAAGTCAATAATATATGTACATGTGTGTGCAAAGCAACTTGAAAAAATTGACACATTGCAAATGAAAAATGCATAGATTGTTAATATTACCCCCATCCTAATGATTACAAATGATGTGCACACTAAGAGTTTTTTTTAATGTGATCTATAAAAGATATGCTAAATTTAGTTCACATGATTATAATCCCAGGTGAGAGGACCTTTTTTCTTTTACATATTTCCAGCTCAATTGTCTTACGAAACCAATAAGCCCAAAGAAAACAACTGAGATCATTTGAATTATGAATACTTGGTAAAGACCCCGAAGAGTGGTAACATATCACTTAGTTTAAAGTCACCCTATGGAAAAGGTTGTCTAGATATATCTGAAGGAAGAAGCATCATGTCTTAAAAGAATCAGTTTGAGAGGCAGGAGGATCACCATGAGTTTGAGACCACCCTGAGACTATATAGGGAATTCTGGGTCAGCCTGAACTAGAGTAAGACCCTACCTCAAAACAACAACAACAACAAAAAATTAGTTTGATATGGTGTCTTTAAATGAATTTGGAAAGTTCAAAGCCCTTGAAAGGAAGAGTACAAAATCCAGACATGATTAAATATCTAACAATTAAGTTATTAGATGTAAATCAAGGCAGAAACAGGTGAACAAAAATTGCAAAATCAAAATAGTGAATCAAAAATGATAGTGCGTTTGCTAAGTAGACTGTCATCAAAGGCTGCCTGTTGCACAGGCCCTTGGGCCCCCAGAGAAGACCAAAAAAAAAAAAAAAAAGCCATTAGAAAAGTATGTCCTGTCAGAAACTGAATCATGGTATTCTAGGTTTGCTAGTAAAATCCAAGCTCTACTCTATGGCCTTCCTATATTTCACGATGTGTGTGTCTCTTGTTAGTGGTACCAGCATATCACCATATTGACTCCACATACTGAATGCTTTCACAGCTCAGAGAACTTACCCTACTTCTCCTATTGCTTGAGACGATACTCCACCCCTCCTCCCAAATCCAGATGCTCACAGATATCCTTTCTATTATGCAGGATTCAACATCACCTTCTGAAAGTGACCTCCTCTGGACTCCAAGATTGTTACCCCACTCCCACCCCAGTACTCTTTATCACATTACCTTTTTGTTTTCCTTCAGTTTACTTCTTTATCGTTAGACACTTTTACAAGAATGTATGCTGACTCCTGTTCAGTGTCATAACCTCATACCTGCAACTGGGCCAGACTCTTGTTATCCATTCATCAACTACCCTTAAACATCATAGGAATGGTCTGGTACAATTAGTAAGGACCCAAACTAGTAAGGCTGTGGATACAGGATAGAATCTGTAAAGGCAGTATTTCTAAACAGAATAGTATTGTGTTCAAAAGAAGGATGACCCACAAGACACTGGAGAGGGTATGACGAAAACTGACCTTAATCTTCTACAGCCTCTCTCTCCCCCCCCACCCCTCTCTCTCTCCTCTCTATCTCTTTTATATTAGTTATCTTTTTCTTCCTTTTCTTAGTGGGCACTGACCTGTAACTCCCAGTACCAGCATGTCGCTATCTTCCGCAATGAGCTTTTGATCAGAGAGACCTACAAGGTTTCCTAAAAGAAAGACGAATTTCTGTCAGAGTACTTGATGACCTACCAAAGGTTAGTGGTAAGACCCTACTGCTGAAGACACCTTATGTGGTTGACATGTAAAATGGAATGGCATGACTGGAAGCTGGAAGAGAGTCAGTCCCCAGACATCATTGTGTCTAGTGCCAGAAGGTGCTACATGGGCGACTGGGGGAAAATGACCAATATCTGTCCAAGCAACTCATGGTCTAACCTACTTAGCAGCAAATAACCTGCCATGATGCTCACACAAGTGCAATAGTGGCACACAGCCATGGTGGGAAACCAACTGCTCTTGATTCAGCTAACTGATCCCCTCAGTGGTACGGAACCCATAGCTGGAGCTGGCAAACAAGTCAGAACCATATCCAAACATAAGCCCACTCTCCATTAACAAGCTACCACCAATCATGGGCTACAAGAGGGCCTACACCTATTAAATTCTCTATAAAAATGTAAGGGTTATCTCATTTGTCTGGTACTAACTTTCTCTCTGTTGGAGAATGTGCTTCTCTTTTTCAGATAGATGTAGATCCTAAGGAGAGAGCCATCCCATCATACCTCCAAAGGGCCCCGGCTGAAACTAAGAACAATTGGCAAAACAAGCAAGGGTGCTGTTTTCTTGCTGAACCAGGTACCAGCACAAGGGTGAAGGAGATCAACACAGAGAAAAATCAACTCCTACCAAATCAGAGAGCCAGAGCCTCAGAGGCCCCCAACACCTCATCACTGAAGCAGACCAAAAATGAACCCAACATGGCTCAGGGAAATTTTGCGGAAGGGAGGGGGGAAAGAATGTCAGAGCCACATGTTGGGTCATGATATGCAGACATTTATCCTACCCATAACTGTGGAATAACTCCAGAATGCATGACCCACATACTTCAACAAGGAGGGGCCAAGGGGAGGGGGTAGGTAATGGATGAGCCTAATAATGGTACCAAATTGACTGTATTCGCTGAGTACAAAACTAATTAATAAAAAAAAGAAGGATCTGCAAGACCAGAAAGCAGGTGGGAGAGTGATGAATGGGGCTGAGCCTGGAGGGAAGCTTGAATTCATAGATAGAGCAGATGCCACGTGTGGTTGACACAGTGGAAAGGAGGGGTCTATAGACTTTTTTTCATAAAAAAGTATTTATGGGAATATTCCTACATGTTTGTGCCTGAATATTACCTGGCAGGATTCCAAATAAATGTCCACTTTCCATTCTGAATATCACAGGGTTGATGTAGTTCTGTATCTGGCCAGTTCTGACTCTTTCAAAAGAGAAAGTCTATTCAAATACTATCATGAAAACAGAGGAGACATTTGTCTCAAAGAGTCACCTTTATCCCTTTGGTTTAAAACATTTTTATGTCCCCATAATTCCCATGTGTTTGATAGATACCCTGTTTGCACATTTTGTATTCCCAGGAAGATTTATTATGTGTTTCCACTATGCAGTGAGTCATAAATAGTGTACTTCCATGGGCACAGCACCAGGCAGAACAAAAGGAGTCTGACTCACCATTCCCATGCCTGGCCCTCACCACTCACTTCTCAGAGGGGGCACAGAGGAGAATGTTTGGATTCTTATTCTCTCTCCTTGCGAGGTCACTGACAGCACAGACCAAAACTTTGTCTTGCCATAGCATTAAAACAGGAAGTTTCAACTACATAGCTGCGGCTTCTCAGGCAAGAATTAGGCCAAACTTTGTTTCCTTTTGGTGGCTCAGATCATTTACTGTCAGAGCTAAACAGAAACCCGCTTCAGCCTCAGTTTCCTGATTTGATAAAGGAAGTGGTTGAAGTAGATAAGGTTTAAGAAACCAAGATCTATAAAGCCTATGATTCTAAACACACACACACACACACACACACACACACACGAAACTGCAAGATTCTGCTTGAAGACTCTGTGCATTGTACATACTCAGTAAACACGTGATGATTGGATATTGTTTGTTCTTATTGAATCTAACGTCATCTGCTTTCCATTTTTGAAAGGATGTGGAAGGTTCAGCATGTCATCCTCGCTAGTTAATTCAATTCTTTCTTTTTGTGAACAAAGCACTGTGTGTGCTTACAGGGGTGAGTTTTGTGGGGCCACTTGAAAGGGTGTGGGCCTTGAGGTATACACAGAAGTTTGCAAAAAGGGGAGGGGGAGAAGGAGGAAAGGCATCTGGAAGAAGGGAACCATGTGTGCAAAGTCACTGGTGTGCTAGAGAAGGCAGAACATACAGTAATAACAAGATGGCCTGGAGATGAAACCACAAAGAGAGGGGATGTGTGTTGTTTCTGAAGGTCTGGTCTCTGCTTTCCACTCTGAGGTATCACCTCAGGGGTTCTTTTCACCGTCCTGCATTCCTCTCAATGCTTGGGTATTGGGTAAGGCCTGCACCCTTTCACCCTCTGGAGCTCGGCATTGACTCATCTTGGGCCAGTACTTCTCAATGGTATCACTACTTTTTAAAAAGCTAAACGGAAAGCAAATTGGTCTACTGGCCAAGTTAAGCTGCTAGCCTGAGACTACAGTGATCCTAGAAATAGAACCCTCACATAAACCAAGGGGAGACAAGACTGTTGGTGAAACACTTTCAATCACCTGGTCAGGATTTCTCAAAATAGGACTGACAGGCATTCTGGTTCAGACCACTCTGTACTGGGTGAGATGCTTTGTTCAGTGTCTGTCACTCATGGCCTGAGCTGGAGGCTCCCCTAGTATCTCCCCATTTTGAAATGCAAAAATCTTAAATGCATTTCCAAATGGCCCCTAGGGAAATGGGATTACATCATGACTACTTTGTGGGTTCAAAAGTCCATTTTTGTTTTGGTTTGGTTTGGTCATTTGCAAGTAAAATGTTCTTACTACTTCAAAGAAATAGAGGTCAAACAGGGTGGGATGTTTCTACTTGCTAGTTCACAAGTGTGTGTGTGTGTGTGTGTGTGTGTGTGTGTGTGGTTGATTGTGAGTAGATATGCATATGACAGGTAGGCATTACTAATGGTGACACTAGACAGGTCTAATCTGAGAACTGTTACCTGCTATCTCAAGTCAAAACCTCTAGGGTTAAAAGATATGTGGACATCAGGAAAAGCAGGAAGGGCCAAATGACAGTCAGCATGGATATTTCACTAAGAATGGATGCCAGAGGGAAGAAAAAGCTTTCATGAGACCTCTGTATCTAGGTGGTCTCAGAATTCACTAAGGCTCTGGTAGCATCATATGTGTGTGTGTGTGTGTGTGTGTGTGTGTGCGCGCGTGCGTGCGCATTTGTGTGTAGTGTGGATATCAACCTAGGGCCTCGTACATAGTAGGGAAGCATTCTACCCTGAATTATATATTCAGCTTATATCATGGTATCATAATATATATAACTCAGTTTTTTAACAATAATCTCCACTAGGGTTTTGTTTTCTTAAGGAACCAAGTAATTTTTATCAGTCCATTACCAAAGGCAAGAAGGGATGCTGGGATATACGCCAGGGTAATGGTAAATGCACTGTCATCATTTTTTTTACTGATTTTTCTGATTTTTTTTACTGATTGTTCTCTCCCTAAGCAATCAGTTCATACAGATAGTTTGAGAAAAGTGAAGCTGGGAGATAACAGTTACTGATGGTATATAAACATATATGTATATATGTACGATATAATAAGTATATATGCATATGTATATATATATATATATATATATATACCATTTATTTCCCTTGCTTTATATTTTATCTATGTATTCCCTCCTCTTTACTAAGAAACACAAAGACTTTCCTTTGCTTGGGAGGTACTACACCCTATAATCTGTTTCTACTCTTTTAAAAGTGTGCCTTACGACTTTCTCAAAGGAGAAAAAAATAACTAACTTTCAAGTTTCCTTTGGTTGTACTTTCCCCTAAAATAATCCATTCACACAAAAGTACTCATGAGCAATATGTAATTTACTGAGATTGCATGGAACCAGCATGGTTTACATTGGCCCAGCCAAGAGCAAATTGAAATCTTCCTTTGGCATCTCTGAGGTGCTGTGGATTCTGTCTGGTGGGTTGGTGGGGTGGGGGGGAGGTGGATACTCCACTCTCCTTCTCCCCTCCCCCTGACTCTGTGGCTCCTTCTCCTGTCTCTGTGGTCTTCTCTGGGATGAGGTCAGATGACCTGTCTCACTCCACCTCTATCTTGAAACTGTCCTTTCTAGTCACTGCTTACCTGACTAATCACCCCTCCCTCCATTGGGACCATCCTGATTAGAAACAAGGGTTAGATGATTAGATGTGTTGGAACACTGTCTTCTCTTCATGCTGGCCATTCAACAATGTCTATGCATTAGTTTAGACATTCAATGATGACATCTTTCTAAGCAGAGACTTCAAACACAGTCATTGGTTAAAAGATAAATAAAACCAATGTCCATGAACTTCCCATTCACTGCAAAGTTTGGCAATAATGGTTACGATTTCTGGTCTTTGTTTTTCCTGCAAAAGAAAGATGCTGCAGACATGTGTTAGGTTTTGAACCAGTCTCTACTCCCACTAAACATGACTGCTTCTTCCTACATGAAGGCAAAGAGGAATTCCATTTTAAAAGTCCAAATACAGGGGGATTTACTATTTGTACGCACAGGTAGCAGCTTTTGAGAGCATGAGACATATGTCAACTTTCCTGATAATGAATTTTAAGTAATGTAATTGTGGTTTGAATGTGAAATGGTCCCCAGTAGGCTCATATATTTGAACATTTGGTCCTCAGATGGTGGTGCTGTTTGAGACAGTTCTAGAACCTTTAGGAAGTGGAGCCTTGCTGGAGGAAGTGAGTCACTGGTGTCACTTTGAGGTTTTATAGCCCAGCACTAATTCCTGCTCTCTGCCTCCACCGTACCATCCCCTCCATGAAGAAAAGTATCCCCCCAATCTATAAACTGAAATGAACCCTTTTCTTCTTGAAGCTGCTTAGGCCATTTGGTCATATCAATGAGTAAAATAACTAATACAATAATAAGCAAAATGTAAGGAAGAAAGAAGAATAACTAGTCCCTTGACTCACAAGTATGTCTTTTCGTTCAGTAATTATGTTAAAAAAGATTTACCATCCATACAGTGTTCATTTTCCATTCTTGCAGTCATTGAAAAGATAGTATCTGTCTCCTCAGCACTGTGTTAGGGATCAAGAACAGCACTGCGATTCCTTCTATTAGGAATCCTCTGGTTAACCATGTGTGAAAATATGAACCAAAAGTATTATAAAAAAGTGGAGGTGATAAGGACTATGAGGCCATGGTAATGCCATTCACTTAATTGATGCTTACAACATGCCAGACATCATGCCACAATATCAATCAATATAATTTAACCCTCCAAACAACTCATGACATCTGCACTGTTAATATTTCCACTACATCAGAGCAGAAACTGGAGATAAAAGAATCCAGACCTGTATGTGGCTGCACTGCCCTCCCACGGGCTGCATTATGCTAAGCACTGCAAGTTCCTTTTCATGCTAAAGCTAATCTCATCTCACTGCTGCTCTGCTTCCACTAGACTTGTCTTTGGCAGAATCCTACTCAGTCCTCTCTGAATCCCCCCCTCTTGCAATTTCTCTTCCCCTGTCCCCTCTACATTTGGATCTCCTACTTTGCTCGCCTCCCTTCTTGAAGCTTGCCATTGTCTTGAGCAACTGTCTGTTCAATATTCTGCACTTCCTTCCTTGGATGTAATGGCAGACCTCTCTCGTCTAGGTATCTTCTGACTCTGCATAGCTTTGGCAGCACCAGGTAGACCACTTACTGAAGGGAAGAGCATGAAAAACTCTTGTGAATACATGATGGATAGCTAAATGAAGAAATGAATGTCCTTATAAATGCTGTAATTCTTGTTGCCAACTGTTTCGAATACCCCGAAACTATGCAGCTCCTCCCTAGGAAATTAACAATGGCTCCTTGAAGTGATCTCATGGTGTGCTTTTAAATTTGCAAAAGACATGGATTCACTAGGAGTCAAAGAGGAAGAGAAGAATCAATGATCTCACAGAACACACCCAGACCAGGATTACTGACGTATGCATAGTCCCTGGTCCACTGGCCCAGTTCGTCTTCTCTTTATACTGAAAGCTTATGCTGACATCCCAAAGGCTGGTTGGGTTTCCTGGACTCCTCCATCAGTTTCTCTTCAAAATGTAGACATTAATTCAATCTTTTTCCCTCTGATTTCACCATTACTTCTCTCTAATTGGCATGCTGAATAACAGGTGGCCAGACCAGAGATGACTCCTGGGGCAACCAGCCAGGATCCCTGTACACAAAGGAAATTTGGGGATCCTGTGATGATCCCAGTTGAGCTGTGACACTATGTTTATGCCTAGTAGAATGCTGAAAACATTACACCAGTGGCTTCCCTAGAAAATCGCTTCTCTGTCAAATACTCCATCTATGTGTATGCTAACCCGGCAGGTTTGATAAATGTCAGGCTCAGCACTTATATTAAGTTACCTTTCATATCAAGGCCAATCCATGCCTTTTCATCTCATACCATAGCAGCTGATGTAAGGTGCTGTGCCCACTCTCTTTCCCCAACCCAAAGAAATGTGTTATATAAGGTGTTCAATTTTTGGAATCATCTAAAAGCCCTCATTTATTTATCAAGTGGAGAGCTATAAAGAGCAATTTGCAGGAATGATTCTGAGTTGTCTAGGCAGAGACTTGCTCATGGGAGATGAATCAGTAATTTCCCTACATGTTATTCCTGATGTTTTTGCTATAGGCAGCTGTCGGGGTTGCCAACTGGCAGCTCACAGAAGGCTTGCTCTCACCCAGAGACAGAACAATCCCTGTCACATGCAGCCAGCTTTGGGCACAGAGTCTCTGTCTACTGCTGATCATAGCAGCTAAAACAAAGGGCTCCTCTGTCAGAGGACCTCTTGGTGATGGAGGAAGCTACTCATTTTTCTGTTGACTCGCTCTGCTCTTGAAATGTACCTCAGTGTTAAAAAAAAAAAAAACAGTATAAACAAGGGAAAGCCATACATATCTTAGAATATTGGCATGTCTCTGATTTCATAATAAGAGAAAAAGAAGTACCCCAAAGTATATTGCCTCTGGTATTGAGAGGTTGGCTTCCCAAAACGGCTCCTTTATTAAAGCCTAACATGGTTTAGAACTCACCTCTTGGCTTGAATCTCATCTCAGATAAAATTGTGGGCAGGATGATATTGCATTGATTCCAGTTGTGTCCAATACAATCCACAGAATGGTGGCCCTGGAAGATAGATGTTTATACTGTTTTATTATTTTTTTAAATGTCATGAGCATTTGTTCATCTTTTTAATCGATACTTCCCAAAATTATGGACTCAGCATAAAAAAGAAGTATAGGGCTGGAGAGATGGCTTATTAGTTATGTCTTTAACCCGAAAACCCAGGTTCAATTCCCTAGGACCCATGTAAGCCAGATGGACAAGATGGTGTCTGCATTTAGAATTCAATTGTAGTGTCTAGTGACCCTGGCATGCCCATTCTTCTCTCTATCTGTCTCTTTCTCTTTCACTGTCTCCCTCAAAAAATAAAATAAATAAAAATACTTAATAATAAAAAAAATTGGTAGCCATCTTGAAAATACACTCTGGTTCCTGCCTCTGCCCTCTTTTCTGTTCTCAGCCAGTTTTTGGTACTTACTCTATGGATCATGGTCTTGGCCCTAGTTCTAAAGGAGTGTGTGTTCTTTATAAACAAGTCTCTTGAAAGGGCCTTTTCTGGATCTGTTTCTTTGTTATACTGCTTGCAGCTGGTTCTTCCTGGAACAACGCTTTCCTCATTCCCCAGCCTCCATATCTCTGTATCCCTATCTCAGGTAGGATGAGTTCAGAAGTGTCCTTTGTACCACTTCAACCTCTTCCTCTGTTTAAGTGAGAGCTCAGTTATTTCCTGGATTTTGGGCACTCTGTTGGCAGCAGTGTAACTTGGGTACTGGAAACCAGCTCTCTCCCTACTCTACTGTCTTCTGAATATATGACGAGACAAATCACTTGAGTCTTTGGATTCCACTGTTTTCTGTGAAGTGGAAATAACAGCATCCACGTTCATGGCTGCTGTGAGGTTAAAGAAGGTATGCTCAGCAGCGACTCCAGTGGTTTCCTTTCCTGTCTTCTTTTATGGCACTTTTATATTTGCTGTGCCTTTCCCTTTTTTTCTAAACTAGTAGACTTAAAGCTCTCTTAGGTCAAGAAATATGTTTTATCCAAGCTCTGTCACCTAAATAATCACATAAAATAAGGCAGATTAATGAGGTTGCATAGGTTGAGTGAAACCAACACATCACCATTGCCAGACAGGGCCTTAGAGGCTTAAAAGGGAGAGAAATCTAAAAACACTTAAGCAAGCCAGCCTCCCCTAGCAACAATGGCTGAGTGACATGTCCACACAGAAAGACCCACACTTCTGTCACCCACAGGAAACACAAACATTCCACCCATTTTAATCCAAGCCTTTGCTAATGCATTGTATACATTTCTCTCATTCCTAGCCTCCTTCTGAAGCAGTTATAATAGTCCACTGTAAAGCAGCATTCTCGCAGCCTACTTCTTCACTCCTTCTCCTCATAGGATGCAAATGCATGGGCTAAAAATGCCACCCCCATGTAGGGTATGCAGTGACCTTTACTACTTAGTGCCAAGATCTCATCACACACCCTTCCCTAGTCTTTGACTAGGATGCAGAACTCCCTTCCAGGGACTATGAGATTTTTTAGAGGCCAAGCATCTCCTCTGTAGCTTGAGTGTCATGTGCAACTGTTTCATTAGGAATGCTTCCCCATAGAAGTGACACAACCCAGCCAGAGCAGGCTTCACCATTTTATGGGTTCAGCTGGGTTTTGTTTGTTTTATTTTTGATACTTGACCTTGGATTTAGAAAGATACTTGTTAACAGTAATCAGTCACACCTAGGATGGTTAGTGTCCTTTCCTTTTCTAAATGCCCATTTCATAGATAATGAATGAAAGGAACACCCAGAGAAAGAGAAGGGGAAAATCCCATGCTGGATTCCAGATTGCTGTCTTGTGAATCTGAACTTGTGAATGTTTGTTTGTCTTTTAAGAGGAGCTTCTCTTATCATGACTTCAAGAAATAGAAAGATTATATCCAAGGTCAGATTAGGTAATAGTCATGGGTCATAGGTAAACAAGGCAAAACTGGTGTTTGATGAAATAGACCTGGTTGGCCTTGGGAAAATGACTTAATTCTTGATCAGTTTTTTACTTAACAGATAGGGGAAGAGAGTCTACTTTTCTGCGCTGCTTTAAGAAATTGAGATGATGAAGTAAAGGTGGTTCATAGGGCACCGAACACAGTGGCCCATTTGGCAGTGGTACCAAGTGCATTGTATTTTTTTAATTGGTTGATTTTGACTGTTAGCCTGCAGGAGATAAGCCTGGCAGAAATAACAGGAGGGAGTGCTTCCCAGACTTCTCTCCAATCACCTTGCTGATTACTCACTTGTGGACTGTCAGCTGCCTAGTCCCTGATGGTCTGAGGATTGCTGGATTGTTTCCCCCCTCCCCCAAGGTAGGATCTCACTGTACCTTAGTCTGACCTGGAATCCACTCTGCAGATTCAGGATGGCCTCGAACTCACAGTGATCCGACTACCTCCACCTCCCAAGTACTGTGAATAAAAGTGTGCACCACCACAGCTAACTGGGTCTGAGGATTTCTGCAAAGGGAGACAAGAATGGAAATTGTTCCCAGGCTGCTTTCTAGCTAGCTGTCTTAGCTTCTGTAGGGGGCACTGTGAGCTGCCTAGAAGATTCCTACTGTCTGCTTCCCATGGCCCATCTGAGGTGCAGGCAGCCACTGTGGCCTTCCTCGGTGACACCTCCTCCTTCCTAGGTTCAGGGAACTTGGTGGCTTATGATTGTGCTCCCAAGCTATTATGGTCTTTAGTTTTGTCCCCTGACCCCCATCTCCTGAGCGCCCTCCTCTTTCAAGTCAGTCCTTCCTCTGCTTTGTTGTCTTCTGGTTTGCACCTCTCTGCCCTCCATGTTAAAATTTTGATGGGCTCAGAGGCATTCGGGTCTTGTGGCCCTGCTCATAACCACTGTGGCGTCATGAACGTTCCAGTCGGTTCGTGTCTGGAGGACAGCACCCCAATGTGGCACCCTGTGGCTCTTATATATTTCTTATATTTTAATTAGGCTTTTAATTTCCTATTGATAAGTTTTAAGACTCTGGTATAACCTCCCCCCCCCTTTTTTTTTTTTACGTTTTCAGCTCGTTACTTTTTTAACTAGCTATGTACACAAAGATACCTCTTTTTGAAATAACTAAAGTGGTATTTGTTGTTAATTTTTTGATTTGGACAATGATTGAAATGCTCACCACATTTCCCAGATTTTGTCATTCTAAACATTACCCCTGGGAAACTAGTGACATAAAGAATAGAGCCATGGAAGCTTCTAAGAGCCAGGGAGTGTCTAAACTCATTGATTTTTTTTTTTTTTAATGATGATGAATAAAAACACCCCAGGATTCTTTGGAGGGAGTACGTGGCTGCAGTGAGTTGTGACAATGTGCTTCCCAGTTGTCCTCCCTCACTGGGAATCCAGTCCCTCTCTTGTCACTTGTTCATTCACTCACTATTATTTGAAGTCAGCTAAAGTTGCCTCTTATCGTTCCAGGTGGAAATAATGGTTCTGCTGATAAACACCACTTGTCTTCCTTCCCTTCCAAGAGACCAGGTCCCCTATGCACATACTGATGAAAGAGTTTTTCACTTAAACCGACCACTGTTGTTTGGGCCATGGCATTCATGGTCACAATGCAGACCATTTACTGTGAGATGATGAAGGGGAAGGACGCTCATGGCCAACCTCCATCCCACCATGCAAGTCCCAGAGCGATTTCATGCAGAAGTTTGGACTGATCTGACTTGCGGTGTCATCAATGTTTCCCGTTTATCTTTTTCCTTTTCTTGTTTTCTTCAGATACTCCCTGTTACTCCTCATCACATTTGGGTGCAATGAGTTCCTGTTCGAAAAGACATTCCTTCTGACCTCCAGAGCAAGCTCCTAAAGGTAATGCTGAAAAACAAAATGAAATTATAGGGGAATTTAAGTGTCTTTGAGAGCAGTGGAGCCATTCTTGGCTCTTGGTTGCGCTTTAATGCAGGAGTTAGGGTGCCAGACAGTCCTGGTCATGCAAAACTTCCACTGAGCCAGCGGCCTCCAGGCTCTTACGTATTCAATGATGAAATCCACAGACCACAGAAGATGAGGTTTAGAAAAATATTATTAGAGTGATGAAGACATGGAAAAAACAACATGAAGGAGTCCCCAGAGATGGAAAGAAGCACCCCATAAGGAAAAGAAAGCAGAAAGCTCCCAAGTGGGAGGGGGTCTCAAGGGGTCTTTTATGGGAATTTCGTGGATGGAGTTAAATTGGGCAGTCCAGCATCCATGCCAGTTCTAAGAAGGAGGATCTCTTTTGACATCTCTAGCCTCCAGCAAGGTGGTGGCTGCAGGACTTCTTTATTGGAAAGAAATAAGGGGAAAAAAAAAAAAAAAACAGACTTCCCCCTTACATGCTAGAATGCACTTTTCACCTTCATCCACTTCTAGTTTACTCTTAGGAGCCTTGTTGAAGAAGACTCAAGAGAAACCTAGCCTATATTAGGCGCTTTCAGTTAAGGACAGGAGCCCAAAGAGACAATCAGAAGATGCCACCCTGCCTTGGCAGGAATGGAACTCCTGTTTGATTCAGTTTCGTCTATAACAGCTGCAGCGCCCCCTGCTGCCTCCAAAGTCTACTACTTAGATGGACTGGCCTTTGGGGTCAGTCTTTGGATTCTGTAAACCAGTCAGGTCTTCCCCTACATACCTAAGTCTGAGGAAAGAATGCATTTTAAATCAGCTATAAAGACTTGTCTGTGTTGATATCTGTCCTGTTTCTGCCCTGTGATCTCTGAACACACACAAGTATGCCTTTCCCCACCCAGCTGGGTAGGGGAGAACCTTGTTTCTTGGCCTGGGCATTTTCTGCTTGCCTCTGTTTTATGGCGTGAGGTAACTTCTCACTTTAATTCCATGTATGATTTTCCTCTGATCTTTCAGTCCACCATGGGTGTCTTTCCTTTACTCTCTAGAGCTACCATGTGGGAATTTCTTATAAACTCTGGGCCTGTTACCTGTGAAATTTCTCTAAACTCTGGGTAACCATGGGTATAACTCTCTTTACTACCCATTCATCCTCTGGTCTCTGCTTTGGTACTCTCTTTCCTATTCTTAAATCATCACCACTTAGTCTTAACTTTCTTCCATGGGAGGCTCAAAATGGATGCTGTGCCATCCTCGTGAGTGCAAGTTCCTTCTAAATCTCTCTACACAGATCCTGCTATCCCCCATGCTCTTGTGGCTCTGCTCAAGCCTCTGCCTAGACCTCCATTTCTCTCCAGTGAACCTCATGAACTAGGCTGTGCCTTCCACACAAGTGTGTGTTTTCCATCTTCCACATGCTTATGTCTCTGCTCCAGACTTCTCCTCTACCCCAATTTCTTTTAAATAAACCAGACAATTTGTCATTTCTCCCTAAATAAACTCATTAATACATAATTTATCCTTCTTGAGTCTGTTTTTATCAATTCTTTTATGAAAATTGGAGTTCATAAGTTTGGGAGACCCCTCCTGGACCCGCAAACCCTGCATTACTATTATCTCTAAACTGATTCAAAAACAAAACAAAGCAAACACAACTTCAGGGATAGGAAGATTGTTCAGCTCAGTTGGTAGAATGCTAGTATGAGGAGAGGATGTGCATTCGATCCTCAGGACCCATGTAAAATGCTGGATATGATGGCACACACCTATAATCCCAGTACTATGCAGGAAGAGACAGGAGGACCATTGGTGCTCAGTTGCCAGCGAGTACAGCTTAATTGGTGAGCTTTAGGCCAATGGAAGTTTATGTCCCCTGAGGAAAGACACCTGAGACTCTCCTCTGGCCACTACACACAGGTGTGAAAAATAAACAAATAAAAAATAAAATAAAATAAAATAAAAACCCTGTTAGTAGAGAACATGCTGTTTTCCCTCCCTAGATGCTTCCCTTGGCACTAAGAACTGAGAAGCGTAGGTGAAACAGAGGTGTCTTTTTTCATTTGTTTGTTTTTATAGCAGAGACACAGACCTGGCCTATTTCAATCATCAAAAATAGTTCCATTACGCTGAGCTGAATTCATCAGAACAGACTCTACATTGCATGACATCTTTATTGAGTGTCTCAAACAACATGCTTAATTATACTTTTCCATTGAAAATGTCATAGCTCGCTGGTGATTCTCACTTGTATACCTAGATTGCTCATACTGTATCACTTTTAAAGGCAATCTCTGTAGCTGTTCAGCTTCCATCTCTCCCCATAAAATATAGCAATAGCTACATTCTCTGGCTTTCCAAAACCAGCCAAGTCTGAACATGTGAATGATGACACAGACATACTACACTGTGACTCCTATGCTACTGTCCCCATCATGAAGTCCCATACAACACAGGCCTTCCATGACTTTGGCTTCCTTTAGTGGAGAAGGGTTGGTTTTTCTATTTTCTGACTACAACTTCATTCTTCAAAATGTGAAATTATGGATGAGAGAGGTAGCTCAGTGAGAGTACTTACTTAGCATGGAGATGACTCAGAATTTGACTCCTAGTATATATGCACAAGAATATATATACATGTATGTATGCGTGTGTGTGTGTGTGTGACCTATGCTATATGAAGGTCTATAGAACTCTGCTTCTCTTTCAAGTCTTTAGATACCAGTCTCTGCTCCTTCCTGAGTACCAGTCCCTTCCTCTCCATGCTTCTAACACCTTTCACATTTACTTGTTCTCACAGCTGTCACTCATATTTATAAACTTTTAATTTTGTGTCTCTTCTGCCATACCATGGTGAGAACCTTGAAAACAAATACCACTTATCTGGTTATTCAGTGCATCCTTTGAGACTATAAAAGTCTCAGGCATAGCACAGAAGAATTGGATGGCTGTGTTTGCTTTTTGCTAAGCCACCTTCTTTCCTTCTTTGTTTTTGTTTTTTGTTTTGTTTCATTTATCACAGGAAGCTCTCATTCTAGCCTAGGTTGACCTGGAATTCACTAATATGGAGTCTCAGGCTGGCCTTGAACTCACAGCCATCCTAATACCAGTGCCTCCCAAGTGTTGGCATTAAAGGAGTGAGCTACCACATCAAGCCAGCCTTCTTTTAAAAAGAAGTGTTTTATTAATTACTTGCAAGGGGAGAGTGGGAGGAGGAGAGAGAATGGGCATAACAGAGCCTCTTGCAACCAAAAAGGAACTTGAGATATATGTGCCACATTGTGCTCCTGATTTATGAGTACTAGGGAATGGAACCTGAGCCATCAGATTGGCAAACAAGCGCCTTTAGCTTCTAAGCCATTTCTCCGGCCCCTTCTTCAAATTTGAATTCTTACACATTTAATGAATGGCCATATTCCAGGCCACTGTAGGAATATAGAAGTAACTGGGAGATAATACATTTTTGCTCTCAAGAGATATATGACACACCACACACTCACACAAAAATACCTCCTGTAGGAGACTGCATGGAAGGAAGATCAAAAGTAGAGGAGGAGGTAACTCTAAAAAGGCCAGAACTATTAGTCAGTGAGGCCAAGGTCATCATTTCAACATCAATAACATAGTTATTTCTCCAGACAGGCAGCATGTCTTGGGTTCCTGTGTCACCTTGCAGGTGAGACAGGGACGACTTTTCATTGAAAACTGGTTGTGCAGCCATCACATAATTGATGGTACCTAATGTGTGTCCCCAAGCTTCAAATTGCTATGAGCTAAAAGGCGCTGGAAAACTGAAAATTCTTGGGAAACTCTGTAGAGATTCTCCATGAAAATTCACATGTCCAATTTTCTTTAGGTGACATGTATTCAATACCTTGTTATCCCTCCTCAATAATTACAGACTTTGAATTTTTAGAGCTAAAATTATATAGAAGTAAAATGGGAAGCAATCTTACAATGGTGTTCCTAGGAGGAAATTAAAGATAATTCCATGGATGTTTCATTTGCCACATTTAAACAAAAAGAAAGTGTAAAAAGACAAAAAAGAAAGTGTAGTAATTATATATCCATATATATATACATATACATATATATGTATACACACACACACACACACACATATATATATGTGTGTGTGTGTGTGTATCCACTGCTCATTTGAACTCTAAATTTGTATGCAATCATTTTCTTTCACTATCATATCAAATCATCAGAAATTTAGCAACTTAAAACAACTCCACTTATTTTCTCATAGTTGTATAGGTCAGAAGTCCTTGTGCTACATGGCTTCACCAAATCTTATAATGCAGGCACATCCAACCTTTTAATATGGCAACTCGATGTTGCCATCTACAAGTTTCATGCTACAAAACAATAGAATGTTACAAAAATGCGAAATAAAATAATCTCATAATATTTTAAGTATGTTTATGATTTTGTGACAGACCACATTCCTAGCTGTATGCCACTGCATGCAGCCATGCCTGGGCCATAGGTTTCAGACTGCATCCATGGGAATACGACAAGGCAGAAATCAAGATACCTGAGGACTGTGTTCCTTCTGAAAGCTCTGAAGAAGAATCTATTCCCAATTCCATTCAGATTTCTGGTTGCACTAATTCTGTGCATTCCAGCCCTAGAACTCCTGTTCCTGGCTAGGTAGTGTCTGGGGGCCCAGTTCTGCTACTAGAAGTTGTTTTCTTCTGTGTCAAGCTTTCTTTGTAGTCCTCCTCCAACTTGTTGAGGCTGGTCCCTATTACTTGAACCTCTTTGATGCCAATATGAGAAGGCATTAGCTTTTTAAATTCTCACATAAATGCATGAATCTTTTTGGATCACCACCTTATCTTGTTTGTTTTTGTTTGAAACAGGGGTTCATATAGCTCACGCCTCAAACTCACCATGTAACAGAGTCTATTCTGAACTCTTGATCCTCGGTCTCCACCTCCCATGGGATTATAGGTCTGTGACATTATGTGTGCCTTTTATCTCCCTATCATAAATCTATAACCTTATTCCTATCTCCAAAGCTCTATGGCCAGGGAATGTAACATTGACAGCCCTGAGGGATTAGATTATGGACGTTTGGAGTAGGTCATTATTCTGCCTATACACCATACATATGCATTTTCTTACAATATTAATGTGTAGAAATTAGTCTATTTTTCCACGTGTGGTGATTAAGCAAATAGACCTAATATTTGTGGCCCTATATGTTATTATCCATGTAAACTAAAGCTTGGATATTTTTATTGGCATAATGGGATACACTTAACTTTAAGGAAGATTTTTTATTTATTGTTTATTTATTTATTTGTGATATATATATATATATATATATATATATATATATATATATAGGAAAGAGAGAGAGAGAGAGAATGGAACACCAGGTTCTCTAGCCACTGCAAACAAACTCCAAATGCATGCATCACCTTGTGCATCTGGTTTATGTGGGTTCTGGGGAATCAAACCTGGGTCGTTAGGCTTCACAGGAAAACACCTTAACTGCTATGCCATCTCTCCAGCCCTAAGAAGTCAAAGAGACAGAGTATATTACCCTAGTAGTATAATAAATATTCAGTGCAAATGCCAACATCTAGTGATTAACTCTGTTCTCATTATCCTTGATGCTCCCCAAGCAGTATTTCCATGAGCATTCCAGGTCAAATGATAAAAATGCAAAAAAACACTCCACCTTTTTATGACTAGAAGCAACTCATATTACATACAGGAATATTCATTTTTTGAGTTTTTAAAACTATTTTTATTTATTTATTTGAAAGTGCAGAGAGATGGAGAGAAAAGAGACAAAGAGAATGAGTGTGCCAAAGCCTCCAGCCACTGTAAATGAATTCCAAATGCATGCGCCACTATGTGCATCTGGCTTTATGTGGGTACTGGGGAAACAAACCCAGGTCATTAGGCTTTGCAGACAAGCACCTCAACTGCTCAGTCAGCTCTCCAGCCAGGAAATATTATTTTCCCTGAGTCCTAGAGCCTCAGCATGCACTGCATTGCTGGATGACTCCATCACTTTTAATGCCTATAATGCTAATGATGGCAGGACTAAGATAAAGCTGTCCCCCTTTTCCTTATCATTTTGTGACAGCTACCAATAGTTCCCAGTGAACCCATGTGCTTGAATCATAAAGAACATAATTATAAAATTGGGTCAGTATTGGTAGGTGAAGACCACCTCACCAGAAAATACTGTTTTTAATATAAAAAAATTAAAAAACAGGGCCAAGCATGGTGGTACATGCCTTTAATCCCAACATTCTACAGGCTGAGTGAGGAGAATGTCCATGAGTTCAAGGCTGGTCTTGGTTACAGTGAGTTCCAGATCAGCCTGGGCTACAGTGAGAACCTGCTCCAAAAGTACAAAAATTAATTAATTAATTTAATTTAACAAATAACTAAAGATCAAAGGGAATATATAAAACATCCAACTGAGTTGAAGTCCCTCTTTTCCTATCCTCGACACCTCATAAAACTACAGGACTACTGAATATTTCTTGTAAGATGTTTTTGAGAGATTTATTACTAGGTTGTTTTCTTCTTGACCTTAAAGATAAATATTTTGAAATGTTCTGATTTCTAAAATCATTGAAGAGATCCCAGGAAAAAAATATTATACAAGTCAACAAAAGACTTGAAACCCAACTGTCAATTGCATCATTGGCATTGACTATTAGATATTATTATGATATTATTATTTTTTTTTTTTTTGCAAAATAGCTACAGAATTTTCAGTAGGTGTCTTCTTTGTGCTTCACACCACATAGCGGGAGGCCAAATACACTTGGCTGTTATATTTAAACAATAACTGACGTTGTTTCATTTTCCCCTGGATTAATAAAAATGCAAGATTCCAAGTTTCAAGATTTGCTAAAATGCCTCTCCTATGTGCCTGCACTTTCTTTCTCTAAGTGAACCAAGAACAGCGTTGCCACCCACATGGTTGGCAGGGAGTGGCTCAGTCTTACTTAGAGACTGGGTGGGAGGAAGCAAGGAAGGAAAGCAAGCCACCCCTTCTCTGCCTTTGTAAATACTATGGAAAACAGAGCCAGTTCCAAAGGTAATTATTTAAAATAAGTGGAAGTAAAAGATTGGAGCCCCAATTTAAAAATATACCTTTTTACATGCACAGATTTGTTTGGGTTTTACAAAAGCAACACAAAATAATAAACACATACCTCACATTTGTATTCTCTCAAAATAACTAGCTCAGGAATTTGGTGAGTCACACTACATGAAAAATAAGCCCACTCCATTCATACAAACAAATTGTTTTTGTTTCTACTTTATCGCTTGCATGAACAATTGAGTCAAATGGGACAGTTGACTGTTCATTTTTTTAATTCCCTCTGAATTTTTAGATTTGATTCTTTGATAGAGATTTGTGATTGAAGTTTTCTTACACAGTCTTTAAAAGAAGGAGATAAAGCAGGCGTGGTGGCACACAACTTTAATCCCAGAACTCAGGAGGCAGAGGTAAAGGATTGCTATGAGTTCAAGGCCAGCCTGAGACTACATAGTGAATTCCAGGTCAGCGTGGACTAAAGTAAAACCCGAGGGGAGTACTTAATAGGATGGTATTGTATATATCTAAGTAGAAGAATAGATTAATGGGGGTGAAAAGGCCCAAAGTAAGGTCAGGGGAAGAGATTGAGTAAAGGAAAGGTGGAGTGAGGGCTAATCAAAATCTAAGAGGATATAAATAAATCATATGGAAACCTGCTTTTTTGGACAATGGAACACTCAGGAGCCATAGATTGTTGCTAAAATTTTCAGTGCCAGGGATGGGATACTTTCCAGTGAGTTGTTGGCCAGGGAGGTCCCTGATGCCCCCAAAGCATTATAGGCCATTGCCAAGGCCCTTGTTTTCCCACCAGGAATAGATGGTAAGACCCTATTGCTGAAGACTCCACATCATACTTGAGCTGCAAGGCCACTGAGAAATCCTACTGGAACTGAGCTGATAACCTCCTCCATGTAGACCAGCTGACAGAAAGCTGTAAGAAGCCATCTTGCATGCAGTTCAATAGGAGAAAGAGAAATCACCAGTGAAGATACTCAACAGTGGATACTGCAAGTCTTATATTTGGCCAGCCAGGCCAAATGAGTCAACAGGTGCAATACTGGCATGTCTGTCATGGTAGAAACCAACTGCCCTCTAATTGGACTGGAGGCCTACTCCATGGGAAGGAACACATCCCTGATACTGAAAACTTAAAACAGGGTAGTCATGAGCCCTAGGGGTATAACGTCTGCTGTTGTCTGGCTAAATGTATATACTATGCTTATCAAACTGCCCAATAAGCACTTCTCTTAATGTTCATATCCTTATACTAATGCTACTCTCACTTTTGGTAGAGAATCTTCTCTTTTCAAATGACAGTGATATTGTGATGACTCAGAAGTCATCATGTGCTGGAAAGAAGTGACAGGAGTGCTCAGTACTGCAATGTCTCTATCACACCTTCCAAGGCTCAAGGTCTAATGTGGAAGAGGTGGCAGAAAAAATGTAAGAGCCAAAGGAAGGGTAGGACTCCTTACAACGTGCTCCCCCATACTCAAAACGGCCTGGATATCCATGACCTCACAGTGCCTGACACTACCTACATAAGACCATCATAATAGGAGGAAAAGATCATGACATCAAAATAAAAGATAGACTGATTGAGGTGGGGAGGAGATATGATGGAGAATGGAGTTTCAGAGGGGAAAGTGGGGGAGGGAGAGCATTACCATGGGATATTTTTATAATCATGGAAGTTGTTAGTAAAAAAAATTGAAAAAAAATAGATAAAACCCTTTTCCTCAGCTATTTATTTAATTCTAAGTTATGAGAAATGTTATTATAAGAGCTTACAAGTTAAGAAAAGTTTACTGTTACTGGTGGCACAAGCCTATAATTCCAGCCTTAGGGAAGCCAAGGTAGGAGGATTGCTCTGAGTTCAAGAACAACCTGAGATTACATAGTGAATTCCAGGTCAGGCTGAGCTAGAGAACTTACCTCAAAAAAAAGAGAGAGAGAGAGAGAGAGAAAAGTTTACTATGTGTTTTTTTATTTTTAAATATTTTATTTTTATTCATTTATTTATTTGGAAAGAGGGGGAGAGAGAGGGAGAGAGGGGGGCGAGAGAGAATGGGTATGCCAGGGCCTCCAACCACTGCAAATGAACTCCAGATGCATGTGCCCCCTTGTACATTTGGCTAACCTGGGTCCTGGGGAATTGAACCTGGGCCCCTTGGCTTTGCAGGCAAACGCCTTAACAGCTAAGCTATCCCTCCAGTCCACTCTGTTCTTCTAATTTGCAAGATTTATTCTGAAGTGTTTCTCAGTGGTCTTATTATCTTTCCATAATTCAGCAAAATCCTAACAAAATACTGTGTGATGCAAAACCAAAGTCCTCAGCCATGGAACTGCACCTTCTTCCCCTGTGTCTTCTTGCTTGTTCCCTTTTGCCCCCACAGGAGGAAGGATCCCACCCTGTCCAAGTCCTTCCCTGCCCCTCCCCTGCCACAGTTATCACTCCCATTGTGGCCTCTGCTGTTCATCATTCTTCCCTGCTGGGGACCAGATTTGTGGGGAGGTTTCAAGGATGTTCTACCAAGAAGTAGACACACTTTAAAAATATTTCATCTTAGGTATGCTTAATGAATTCATCGTCCAGATCATATGACTAAATAAATGAATCCTAACATGCAAAAACAACAACAACAGCAATATTTCCTTATGCTGCTGGACTCTAAGGATCAGGACTTGAAGCAGGCCAGAGTGAGGGGGACTGAGTTCTGCTATGCAATGTCTGAGGTTAGCTGGGAATATATGTCTTCTTGGAAGCAGAAGTATTAAAAAAGAAACTATGATGGTCTTGAATCGTGGTTAGTAGGGCCCATAATAAGCATAGCCACAAAATTAGTGGAGAAGGTTTGTTGCCTTCAGCACATAAGAACACAGACTATAGGAATTATTTGCAGTGCCTCCTCAAACAAAGAAAGCATGGTGATTTTCTTGGGGGAACATGCACAAATTCAAAATATAGGAGAATGCACGGCAGTGGAGACATTCATGAGCATGCTTACGTAAGGAGTACACTGCTGAGTATGTCAAGCTTAGGGTCATACTTAGTTCAAGAAGGTAAGACAGCAAACAAGGTTTGGTACATTCTTAGGTCAAGGTAAAAAACACATGTTTAAAAGGTTCAAGTGGTAGATAGGGAGCCATTTCAGCATGCTCAACTTTTAACATAAAGATCATAAAGATGGCCAAAAGTAGTGCCTATGGGCATAACCAGTTTTCCAAAAAGTTTTACCTAGAAATAAAAAAGGAAAGGTCATTTTGAAAGTGTGCTAATAGAAGAGTTTGGTCTAAAAGCACCTCTTGTGCTTTGCAGCTGACAGAGTTATTCTGTGGCCAAGAGACTGGTCTTACCTGTGTGAACCTCTCTCCATACATCTGTGGGTTGAGGCTGACTGTTGCCTCTGATGACCTGGGCGAGAGGTCTTGAGTTTGCTTCCCTGGCCAATTAAAGAATTAAAAGGCATGAAAGTGATTGAAAGAATAAAGGTTATTTCTGAGTATTTTAGAGTAAGAGGGGGAATAAAGCAGAAAGAGCAGGCTCTTGAGGGGTTTTAGGTGATTTCCAGATCTGGAAAAGTCTACAGTTTCAATGAGAACTTCACTTCTATCGAATGGGGAAAACCCGCCTATCCAGAGTTCATGACAGGTCAGCTTGAATGAAAGTGAAGGTACTGGTTGGTCCATGATGCATCCAGTATTACACAGGTCTCAGATAGCCCAACAAGCCAGCCCACTGGTGGAAAATTCACCCAAGCCAGGAAGAAAAAAAAAATTGGGTGTCACCCTGGTTGCCATTTTGGGTTAGAACATAACCACCTACCAAGAGTTCTTTCTCTCTGTCTGCCTAACCAACGAAACTGTCTTGCTCCTGTAGTTTTGTGGTAGAAGAAAATTAACAAAGAAACCAGTCCCAGATGATACTCTAAAACACAAGTTCCTATTGCCCAAGCTTTACCTGGTAGACAGCATGGCCCTGAGTCTCCCTCCTATCTACACAGCTGCACCCCACTTGTATGGTGTCTGGTTACTGCAGCCATAGACACAAACACCCCTGAACAAACAGCTTTCTGTTATACATCTGTACTTTCTTATCACTAACTGATCACTAAGGAATTTTCTGTTTGTGCCCCAAAATCATATACTTGTAACTTGTAACCCACCAATAGTGTAAAGAGTTCAAGGTGATGTCAGACTGCCTGCTATATTGCCTTTAACCACTCAGTACTGTGGCTTTGGGAGTTATTCACATGAGTCCATTTTTTTTTTTTGATTTTTTATTCTCCACTCTATGTCTGGTGCTATTACCGTGTGACTCAGTTTCTCATACCATTTTTGGTGCATTGACTGAGAAACCCCCTGTGCCCTATGCTCATGGATAAGGCTGACCCTTTAAGCCACCATCACTGTGGGACTTAGCTATGGCCAGGAGAGGCACAAGGACAGCCTTTGTTCAGGATCCATCTCCATGGGACTGTGCTATCAGACTATGTTCTGCCCAATGGGCCTAACAGGGACAGTGGACCGATCACCTGGAATTTCAGAGGCATGACAAAACACCTCAGACTTCTCAGTTAGTACAACAAACAATGTGAGAGCCTGATCGCCTCTCTGCAGTCATTGTGACTGCTCAATTAAGTCACCTCATGGTGAGTTGGCCTCCAAACACACTCTCCAGTAAAGAGGGAGGATGAGGTGCCGGCTTGTTGGGACTGGCAATGGCTTCGCCTAAGAATAAATATACCTAAGACCAAATAGAATGGAGAAGGGTACAGACACTGCTGTTTGGGCTACTGGGGAGTTCCGCCATCCACAGCCTGACACTGGGGAAGGAGCTGAATGGTGGAATGAGATGAACCAAGGTGGAAGTCTTGCTGCAAATTTATGCCAAGACCTCGGGGCTTACTGTGCATGAGATGCTTGGGCCAGATATGAGGGGGCTTCTCACACTGAAATTGATTCTGTCTCTGTGCTGCTAATGGCAGAAGTGTCACCTTTGTTCTTCCATGACTCTTGGCTCTCAAAGAAATGTTGTAGCTATTTCAAAATTTGTTTTGTCTAACTTTTCTCAGTGCAAACTGGGGGAAATACAGGAAGAAGACAGGCTGCAGTGCAGATCTCACTGGGAGGTTTGTGCTGCCCCACTATGCTCCACCAGTGGCAAGAGGCCAATCAAGAACAGCTGTGCTCTGGATCCAATCCCAGACAGATGCTAGAAACATGGGGAGAACTTGTCTGTCTTGCTTGTACATGCTGTGGCCATGCGGCAGCTCCCTAAAACAAGGGCAAAGGCTGGTGGAGGACACATGAATAAGCACCTGCAGTGTGTCACTCTTCTTCACTGCCTCCAAGGCTTAGAATGTATGATAACCAGGCAGCCCTGAGAGCAGGGGGGTGCCTGACACACAAGTCTTATTGTTGGACAAGGAGGCTAAGGCACACATACCCCTCTCCAGTTTATGTTGCCCCTAGGGGAATCCCTGGTGGCTCTGCTTCCTTGGCTTCCCTGCCTTGCACAGCCAGGGTGAGGGTAGCTGCAGGCATGAGGAATCGTGGGGTCCCAGCCCTAGCATGATGAGGTGTGAGTCCAGAGTTGCTGTGGACAGATGGTGACTTCTTATAAGAAATTTACTATAACTGTTTTAAAGCTTACTTTATCTCTTTAGAGTTTTATGGCACTGCTAGTAGGAAATATAGGCTAAAGATTTCTTATGCTTAGAATCAGAAGTATTCAATACTCAGTTTGCTGGAAATTTTCTAAAACTTTGAATAATGTTTTACCTGTTTTCATACTTTTAAAAATGTGTTTCACAGTATTATAAGGAAATGCTTCCAAAATCAACAAATGATAAAATCTATATGTTTATATTAGGCAAACATTATAAATAAAGTCTGGTCTACTATTTTATTAAAAGTTATTTCAAAGAGCTACATAATAACATTTTTAAAAAAAACTACCTAGCCAGTTTGGGTGGTGCTTGCCTTTAATCTTAGCACTCAGGTGGATCAGGTAGAGGATCACCATGAGTTCAAGGCCACCCTAAGACGACAGAGTGAATTCCAGGTCAGCCTAGGCTTGAGTGAGACCCTACCTCTAAAAACCAAAACAAACAAACAAGTGAATAACAAAAAAAAAAAAAATCTAAAGGTAGTTATGTTTAAAAGTCCTACGGCAAGGTGGAGGAAGTAAGGAGCATTTTGTGACATTGTTCTCCACAGAGACTTGCTGATATTTTCATGACCCTGATGAAGAGGTACCTCAGTGGAATGGGGATAAGAAAAAAAACATAAGGGAATGGGACCAACATGTATTATGTTTATACATAAAAAGACAATATTTGATTTAAAAAGAGATTATTATGAAATAATTACATAGATTGTAAGGTAAAAGTAAGTAGATAAATGGTATGAGTAAACAAGATTTTAAATATATATAGAAATGATAGACAAGAAGGAACAAATTTAAACATTTATAAGACCTTAAAAAATATAAATCTTTATTTTCTTTCCTGCTTTTTGTCACCTAGAGACACTTTTGTCAGATAAGATTTTCCTTACACAAAAAGACAAAATAGATAAACTGAGTCTTAAAGTGCTTGCTCAGATTACAGATTCCTTGGGGTATATAAGATGACTATTCAATTTGCCTGGGGCTTGTAGTATCAAACTAAGAAAAGATCCTGGTATGGTGCAAGACGTCATGGTATTCATGCTGTGGATTTATGTCACCATGCATTAAAATATCAAGGTTAAATTAAAACTTCAACTCACTGATGTTAATTTCTTCATGAAAATGGTTGTAAAAGATTGACTTTAGAGTACTCAAGCAAGTTAGCTATGTTTATCTGTCTGTAAATCTTGTTTGTTGTTGTTGTTTTCAAGGTAGAGTCTTGCTCTTGCCCAGGCTGACCTGGAATTCACTCTGTAGCCTATCTACTTACTAGCTATATATAATACAATAATATGTACTATATAACAATATTATATTATAATATAAGATAATAATATATAATATAATATATATTCTCATCTCTGTCAAATAAATTAATTAAACAAAATAAAAGGTGATAGCCATTATGACTTTGTTCTTAGAGGAACTGAGGAAACTCCCCATCTCTCAGGAAAACCTGCTATATACAAATAATGTTGGTATAGTTTGTCTAAGCTTCATATATTCTAACAGTCATAAATATTGCTTTGTGTTAAGTTAAACCAGTGACTCAATAGTTAAAGGTGCTTATTAGAAATTTACTTTCTATAATTCAGAATGTTTCTTATGGATGTTAAAATCAGACTGGTTTAGTTTAACAATGACCAGGTTTTGCTCTATTCTTAAGCTGTGTGTAATCAGACAGTCTCAGTCAAGGTTTTGTTTTAGTAATTGTCTCATTTCTGGTATCTCAAGTTCATTGCTTATAGATAAATTGACTCTTAGGACACACTTCATCTCCATGACAAAGCCTCATGTTTAAATGATCTCAAGTTTTGATGGGTCTGCTTTCAGCTTTCTCAGGGAATTGGTACCCCACATGCAGACTAACCAAACATGTTTTCAAACACAAATACCATGATTTTATAGTGTCATGTCCTCTCCTGACATACAATTTCTAGATCAAATCAATTGATTTGAAGCTGTTGATAAAATACTGTTTCCAGCCAGGCACGGTGGTGCATGCCTTTAATCTCTGCACTCAGGAGGCAGAGCTAGGAGAATTTCCATGAGTTTGAGGGCACCCTGTGACTTCATAATGAATTCCAGGAGAGCCTGGGCTAGGGTGAGACTCGACCTCAAAAACACAACAACAACATATATAGATAGATAGATAGATAGATAGATAGATAGATAGATAGATAGATAGAATGATAGATATAGATATAGATATATACATATATAGATATATAGTTTCCAGGGCTGGCAGCATATTCTGCCTATACTTATAACTGACAGGTAATTAAAGGATAAAATATACTTGTTTTCTATGTTCAGAAATGATTTATACTGTCACTTGACCACTAAACTTGAATGCTAATCAGATATGTTTTGTATTTCTTTAACTAGGTCCGTTTTGATAATCCTATATATATAGTCTCTCTGAGTGACTAATACCATATGTAGAAGCCAAAGAAAATTGGAAACAGACTTAAAAAGGATAACTAATATTTTGGTTACTGCTCCCAAGTCAAAAGGCCACAAAAGATGGCCACTTCTAGCCATCTTGTTGCTACAAGCCTCTGGTAAGTTACATGTCCTCTTCATCAGGGATGATATGGAGACCTGGAAAAGGACCCCCAGTCAGTGTATCTGCAAAAGGAGAGTCACAACAAATAGTTGTAAGGGAAATCACATGGGCATTATGGCCTTGACTTATGCTAGCAGATGACACAATGCTGATAGTCACAGAGCTCTTCACAGGTCCCTAAGAGTCTCCTAGAGAGCCATTTACTGGCATCCAAAAATGCAATACTTCGTTAACTTTGGCTGACTACTTGGTCTTGAACACCCAGTAAGAGAAGATAAATGCAAAATATTGCAATATAAACAAAAATGCAGACTAATAGTCTCCACTGTCTGATGCTGGCTTGCAATACCAAGCTCTTACATTAACTTATTACTTCTTCTGCCTCTGCCTGGCCCTGATTAGTCAGTCATTGTTTGCTTTTAAATAAAAAGATCCAGGGCTGGAGAGATGGCTTAGCAGTTAAGGTGCATGCCTGCAAAACCTAATGACCCATGTTTGACTTCCCAGATCCCACATAAGCCAGAAGCACATGGTGACACTTGTGCAAGGTCGTACATGTGCACAAGGTAGTGCACATGTCTGGAGTTTGATTGCAGTGGCTGGAGGCTCACTCCCTCTCTCTCATAAGAAAGATCCAGTAACTGAAAAAAAAATTGAGGAGATTCAAAATTTTCCCACAGTGTTCAGGGCATCATTATCTATAGACCTGACAGCCTTTATAGGAAACAATGGTACCTTGCTTCAATAAGTAGACAATTGGTTTCTGACCAGGCCCACCCAAGGGAGCCCCCATATACTTAGATAATTAGGCAAATCCCCATCAGACAAGAAATATAATATAGATTCAGCACACCAGAATCAAAAGGGCAGTGTCCTCAATCAATTGTGGCACTTAGCATGTTACCAGAGACCCAGAATGTCCTCCCAGGGTTAGGTTCTAGAGAACGTCTGTCCTATTGAGAACTGAGAAAGCTAATATGGCCCAGCTTCAGTGACTGCAGAGGCTGAATAGTCCATGCATGGTAGAAGCTTGAGGAGTCTGCAGCCCTACTCTAGTCACAATCCTATAAGCCAACTGCTCTATGCACAGGAGAAGCCTGAGAAATTAGATACTGAGGAAAATGGGCACGATATCCCCCAGTCCCACTAGAATTAAAAAGATAGCTGAAACTATGTTCATCATGTGTTTGCTGTACCTGGTTAAAGAAATTGTCTGCTTCTTATAACAGTTTGTGCCATATTAAGCTGTATATATCAGAGACAGTCAGACACATGGTAAGGATCCTGGCTTCTTCCATTTGCTCCCTCCTCCTGATGGTCCTTGTGTCTGGTCCTTATATTCTCAATAAGAAAAGTCCAAATAGTCCTCCAGTGGTATCACAGGGTTAACATCTATGATACCAGAGTCGGTGGTGTCTCTTGGCATTATTTACATGACATCAAAAGGAGGAAATGTGGTAGATGAAATTTAGCAAGAAACCAGACCCAGGTAGTACTCTAAAACATAGTTTCTAGGCTGTACAGGTGTCTAAATGGTTAAGGCACTTGTCTGCAAAGTCTACAGATCTGGGTTAGATTCTCCAGTACCCACATAAAGCCATATGCACAAAAGGGCACTTGCATCTAGATTTCGTTTGCAGTGGCCAGAGACCTTGGCGTGCCTATTCTCTCCCCCCCCCCCATATATATACACACAAACATACATATAGTGTCTCATCTACCCCTTTCTCTCAAATAAATGAATAAATAAATAAAACAATTCAAAAAACAGTTTCTACCGAACAAGTCTTTACTAGGGAGAAAGCATGACCCTGAGTCTCTTCCCTATCTATGCAGTTGCACTCTGCTTATATGTTATCTGGTTACTACAGCCATAGGCACAAACACCCCTGAACAAACAACTTTCTGTTATACATTTGTACTTTCTTATCACTGAATGTTAAGGTATCTTCTGTTTGTGTCCCAAAATCATGTATCCTTAGAAACTTGTATCCCACCAACTGTGTAAAGAATTCAAGATGATTTCAGACTGCATGCCATACTCTCTATAAAAATTCTGAGCTTGGGCTAGAGAGATGGCTTAGCAGTTAAGCGCTTGCCTATGAAGCCTAAGAACCCTGGTTCAAGGCTCGATTCCCCAGGACCCACATTAGCCAGATGCACAAGGGGTGCATGCAGCTGGAGTCCGTTTGCAGTGGCTGGAGGCCCTGGCACGCCCTTTCTCTCTCTCTCTCTCTCTCTCTCTCTCTCTCTCCCTCTTTCTCTCTCAGTCGCTCTTACATAAATAAAAATAAACAAAAAAAATTTAAAATTTTTGAGCTATTATAGCTCAGTACTCAGGCTTTGGAAATTGTTTGCCTGAGTCCATGTCAGCATGAATAAATTTTCTGGTACTTTACTCTATCTTGGGTGCCATCTCTGTGTGACTCAGTTTCCTATACCAGTTTTACTATGTGGCTATCAGCTATAACTTCTTGTGCAATTTGTCCACATAGTATCCCCATCTAGGCAAGCATGAGCTTTCTCTCTGCATAGGTTTCAAGATGAAATACCCAAGGGAAGCCAAGTGTGGATCGTATGACATTTTGTGATAGACCCTGAAGACACAGGTGTCATCTCATCATAATAAAACTCCTTCTCAATTCAGAACACACACATAGACACACACCACCTTCCAAATAGAAAGCAGTTCACTATAAATTTTAAGAACATGTGAGCTGAGATGCATGGTTATGAACACCATTCAAAAATGGATTCTTTCTTAATTCCGCTTGAAAATGTGACAGATACATCTATCTGTGTCTTCCTTACCCTAGAGGTTTTGACTGTTATTTGTAACCATTCTGTCCATATCTCCTTTTGTACACAGCCATTTGAGAACTTTGCATTTACTTTCTGAACACTATGCTATTTCTCTTTTCCTTACTCTAGGGCACTAAGCTGATTCTGCTCACAGTATCAAAACAAAGGTAACACAGAAATCAATATTTATTAATATCAAGTTGTATGACTATTTAAATATAAAGTAATGAAAATTTAACACAATTTAAAATGGGTTTCTCCTTTACATAAAGCTATATTTCAAGTACTCAATAGCCACATGTTAGTAGTGGATGCTGTATTAAACACAAGGTTCTATTGGACAAAGCATTCTAGATGTATTTAGGGAAGTGACTTTTAAATATTTTAGACAAAATGTATGTGGAAATCTGTCTATAATCGCAGGTGTCTGATTGAGTTAAAAGGATCTTGTAGATGTTTCCACATTTTACCTTTAAGATATTCTTTAAAAACTCAGAGCACCACAAGGAACAACAGAGAAATAGTGATTGGACCCACTCAGCCCATGCCACTCAGAACTCAAGCAACCCATATATACACAGATCTGATGTAATTTAAAACTGACTCATATCAAAATAAATTCTTATCCAACTTATCTCTGACCCAGCTACTTTCAAATACAGCAAGATGGAAAGACTCTAAATCAGTGCACAACATACTTCTAATGGGACTAAAAAAAAAAATCACTTTTTAATTCAGTACCAGAACACCATAGCCTTTCCCTTTTCTTCATTCTATTGGATGCCTTGCTTTCCTGTTTATTTATGTTTCCCTTTAAGTCTTCTGCAAATCCATTAAAATGTGTTTTCCAAGACTTCTCTAACCTTTCAGGTGAGAAAGGAAACAAGACATTGATCACACTGTTCAGAGGACTCCCCAGCTTCATTCCAGCCAGAATTAAATCTTCCTACTCCTTTCTACAGTGCCATGTTCCTAACAAAAAGATCCTGCCCAGGTCTTGCTTGAATGAGCAGTTAACATCATCCTGTTAAAGTATACGGTGACATCATGTGCTACTTTGACAGGAGAGGATGAGTGGCAGAAAACCATGCATGGCTGGGCTTGCTTGAAGAAGAAACAGAAATTGACAAGAATGACCAACACCGTGGAACATTATTTTGACTTTTCCTTCTCACCCTTTCAGCCCTCTCTAGTTTCCTCTTTTTACTTTATTGATCTTCAGCTTGTCTTCCATCTTATGTTATTTAATTCTCAAATCCATAATCACCTGGCACAGAGAGATAGCTCAGTCAGCAAAATGTTTCTCTTACCAGCATAAAGACTTGAGTTTGATCCCCAGTACCTAAGTAAAAATGGTAAGTGTGGTAGAATGTACCTGTTACAATGAGGAAACAGAAACAGGAAATGCCTGGAGCCCACTGGATATCCAGTGTAGCCTAATTGGTGAGCTCCAGGCTAATGAGAGACACTGTCTCAAAGGAGAAAGATAGCATTCCTGAGGATGACACCTGAGGTTGTCATCTGGTATCAACATGTAAGAACACACAAACACATATACACACATATTAAAAATAAAATTTAAAAAAATCTTTAATAATCGATAACTTTTCATCACCTATCATGTAGACACACAATTCATAGCCAGTGTCCTCTACAGGGCTCGTGGATCTTTCAAAATCTCAGTTCTGTCACAGTGTTTCTACAGTGGGAACCTAGGCCAGCAGAGTTTCTATCATTATGAATCCTAAGAAGGCTAAATGTCAGAAATTATATAAAAAAATTATGACCATGTAGGTTAGCATGGCCACTAGGACAATTACTGCCATTGAAACTCCCTCAGCATGCCCTAATATTTCTGGAGCCATATTTGTCAAGTGCTTTATCCCATATCAACTTTATATAACTTTAAACTATGCAAAACTGGGACCTGGAGAGAAGGCTTAGCAGCTAATGTGCTTGTCTACAAAGCCAAAGGACCCAAGTTTGATTTCCCGGGACCCATATAAGCCAGACACATAAGGTGGTGCATGTGTCTAAAGTTAGTTTGTAGCAGCTGCAGTCCCTGACATACCCATTCTCTCTCTCTCTCTCTCTTTCTCTCTCTCTCTCCCTCTCAAATAAAATATATGTTTTAAATTATGCAATTATGCTTCTTGTAAAGAAAGGTAAACTGAGTAACTAAGTCTCAACTCAAAGAAGCCCAATAAACTGTCCTAAGGTTGCAAGCTAGAGAGGGGAAAACGATATAAACAATACCTATTTGAGTAGAAACCCCATGCATCTCATGTTAATACAGTCACTTTTATAATGCAAGACACATCTCCCAACTTGGAGCTACTGGTTTGTCTTCAAATGATCTTACATGTGATCAGCCACCTTGATCAAACTTCCTACTGAAAGAAGAAAGTTATTTCCAGAACATACCACTGAAGTGTGTGAATTTCCTTCCTTTTGAATTGCCTTCAGATTATTAACATTAGAAAAACATAAAACAAAACATGAAGTATTGTTAGAACCAAGTTCTTTGTCTAATTGATACTCTAGTCAAGGTATGCTTGAAAGAGACCTTGAAAGTCTTCCTATTCAACCAACCCCCTCCACAGTGGAGAAAAGAAAGCCCAGAGTCACCCCTACCCCAGCAGTCGCAGAATTCTAAATGTCTTCTATCACTCTAACAAAGGGATGTTGTCTGTCATCCCAGACCAGCTCTACACAATGCATGAAAGAGCTCCCAAGGAAACTGAAGCTCCAGTAATGTTAACCTAGCACATGGGAAGTTGAGATAAGAGGATTGCTGTGAGGTCAAGGCTCCTCTGGGATACATAGAGAGTATCAGGTCAGCCATGGCTACAAAGAGAGATCCTGCCTTAAATCACACACATGATAGATTAGGTAGATAGATGATAGATGATGATGATGAAGATAGATAGATAGATAGATAGATAGATAGATAGATAGATAGATAGATGGTGTAGCAGTCAGCTTCAGGTTCGCTGAGATGAACTTCCAGACCAGGCACAGTTATGGAGGAAGGGATTTATTGAAGCTTACAGATCCAGGGGAAGTTCCATAATGGCAGAAGAAACTGGCCTGCCTTCACAGGCCCAAGCAGAGAGAGAGTACAAGCCTAAAGGTCAAAAGCCACAGCACACTTTGCATATCTTTAGATTGAAATCTGAAACCCACCACCACACCTTAAGATCCACCCAGTGACATTGCCTCTAGCCAGGTGGCTAGAAATGCAAACTACAAACGATAAAGAACTGAATATATTGGGGGCCATCTATTCTATTCAGACCACCATAGATGGATAATAGATAAATAGATAATAAATAACATGAAGCTTTTCATGGAAATAGTTTTTTTTTCTTTTTTCTTTTCTTTTCTTTTCTTTTTTTTTTTTTTTTTTTTGATGATGGTTCTATGACTATAAAAGATCCTGTGTTTTGGAGTAAGGCAGATGTGATGGAAATCAAATACAGGTGCATATATGGCCAGAAGTGAGATGATAGATCATACAATAACAGTGTTTTTAGTTTTTGGAGAAACTCCCCACATTGTTTTCAATAATGATTGTGCTAATTCACATGTATGCCAACAGTGGGCATGGGACCCCTTTTCTGCATGCCTTTGCTAGCACTAGTTTCATCTTTGTGATGACAGCCATCTTACTGGCATGGGATGATGTCTCACATGGTTGTCATGTCTACTGGTGTTCAGTATCATTTCATATGTGTGCTGGTGTACTGCCTATCTTCACTGACACAGTGCTGCAGGAGGTACCAGGAGTGATGAAAAAGATCTCTCTATTCTTAATTTTATATGTTCTGGGTTATTTTGGTAAAATCTTAGATGGACAGGGAGTCATAAGAAATTTTAGAGTCAAATAAAATAAATACCAACATCACAAAACATTTTAAACTCCACTCCTTAAGTTAGTTTAATACTTTGTGAGAAAAGCAGGGCCCTAGAATAAGAATCCTTGTAGGACACAAAAATAGTTTGTAACAAAAGTCTAAAGAATATATTATTGACTATTCCTTACATCCTTGATACCCCAAGTGTCATCAACACAGACATCATCTGGGAATCCACAACCCAGGCCCACTGACCAGACTATATGTTCACACAATGCCCAGATGATGTTATAGACACTAAGGTGTGAGAACACATCCAAACAAAAAAAGATATCAAGAAATACTGGTTCATTAAAAGGAAAGACAAGAGGATTTGTGTGTATCTGTTATATTTCATGTGTGAAACACTACATAGTTGATGTGTGAATGTATGTGCGTGCATCTGTTCATATATTCCTGTTTGTGTCAATGTGTGCGTGTGTGTGATTGTGCATATATGTATGGGTTTGTGTGTGCTCATGCATGTGTGTTTGATGTATGCATGGGTATGTGAGTGTGCAGGTGAATTTTGTGCATGGGTGTATCTTTATTTATGTATGTGGGTATGTGTGTGCATATGTGCATGTGTACATGCATGTGTGTTTTATATGTGCATGGGTATGTGGGTACATAGGTGCATGTGCACAGGGGTGCATGCATGTGTATGGGATGTGAATGCATGTGTGTTTGCATATATGCATGTGTATGCATGCATCCATATTTGTTTGTTTATATGCACGTGTGTGTATATATTGGAATGATCATGTGTGCATACTTTGTGGGGGGGTGTTTAAATGTGCACTTGAAGGTGTGGCTAACAGATGGAGGGATTTCTGTGTGATTTGATGGAGGAAGGCAGGATGTATTAGTTTTCTCCTTCCCTTCCTCCTGCAGCAAAAGTTCTAAGCAGCATCAGGAGGACCTCCAGGTGATATGTTAAATTTAGGCATGGAATGACTTGCTTTGCTGTTAATCACAAAGTCACCCTACAGAGACTGTGCGGGGCATTCGTGCCCCCACAGAGACTATCAATAGCCCCGCTGAGGAGGACCCTCAATGGCATGGTGGTGGAGAAACATAAGAGTATAACTAGATGGGAATATAACCCATCTGAAATATTTTCCTACAATAAAGTTATCAATTTAAAAAGAGAAAAAAAAAGATCAAATTCTATTTTTTGTCAATAAAATGCCGTTGCTCCTTTGCTTTGAAGCTTTAGTATGAATAGGAACTGCAAAGAAATCTGTGCCCACAGCAGGAGGCCTATACTGCAGAATAAATGTAGCAGATTTGCTGAAGGAAATAAGTTGTGGTTTCCTTGGATGGGAGAGAGGCCTTTCATTGTTGGAAGGGAAAGTACACACATTTTCCTCTTGTTTCCAGCGGGCTGCCATTTGTGCTTTAGCATTTAACCTCTTGGAAGAGATTGTCAGCCAGAGAAATAAAAGCCTACATTCTCTCTAGTGGTAGTGAAGCCCACATTCTTCCACAGCCTTGTCCCCGTTTGGTAGTCAAATCCTACTGCAAACAGCATCTCCACTAACCTGTGTATCACAGGCTTTGCAAAGCTGGAACACTTCAGTCAGGCTAGTCTTAGGAAAGTGTCCATCTATAATGGGTTGCTTCTAAAATATAATGCATGCCTTTTTAAAGCTTTCTTTTGGGGTTCTTACATGAAAAGTCAGCTGAAGGAGAAAGTATTAGTAAATAAAAAAACACACTCTCAAAAATCCACACAGAAAGCAAGCACCAATATATAGTTGTTAACTATTTTAGATTTATTTACCCCTTCCCCTACTTCCCCCAACTATGTTAGTTTAATTAAAGCACCGATTTCTCAAGGAAGGACTTCGTAGTCTCATGTTGGAGATGAAGATTTAGGGCTGGTAGAGGTCAATGAACTGATCCCACTGAGAATCCAGAGCTGGAATGAAAGGCTTGGCATGTGAAACCTCATGTCCCACATCAACACTGTCCCCAGTGCACCCCGGGCCCCTGACTTCCACCAGCAAGAGCTGTGCACAATCAAGGAAATGGAATCCCCTGGGAGGATGCAGATGATAAGGCGTGGAAACATGGGCGTTTTCTCAGATGGGCCCCTTGGGGTTCTGGGAAACCATGACCACAAGTCACAGCCGGCCCAGTATTGTGTAACTTAAGTTCAGAAAAAGAAAGTCTCCTTTTCCTAGAACCGGCTCCAGTGAGCCTCTCAGGAAACCTTCTCTCTGGACCTCAGTTCTCCGGCTCAGGGTGCAAGGAAGAAGCGAATTCTCCCACAGGGCTGAGGAAGGAGTTGCCAGCAGTGTCAGAACAAAGCAATCCCACTTCTTTCCCCTGGCGACCCTCTGAAGGAGACAAAGTGAGCATTTTGACTGATGGTCTGGGCTGGTGCCACATTCGGGACACCAGCTATAAATCATAAGGCGCTCTCTCTCTCTCTTTGTCTCTCTCTCTCTCTCTCTCTCTCTCTCTCTCTCTCTCTCTCTCTCCCCCTCCATGTCCTAGGCAGCCAAGGTGCACACTCTGACTGCTCAGGAAGTGTCTTCGTTTCTGGAAGAAAACAAGATACCCAAGACATCCAAAACTGGACCAGGATGGTGAAAAAGGAAGCATGGAGATACTTCTCTGCAGAGGGCCCAAGCAGCTGAAGAAACATCTGCAGCGACATGTTAGTGCTCCCAGGAGAGGAGCTGGCACGAGGAAGCCTTCCCCTTCCCTCTGGGTTCCGCATACATAAGTGGGTCCAATCAGGACGCAGGAATGCACCCTCCCTTTCCCTTCCCTGGTCCCCACATGCTTCCGGAGGCAGGAAACTTTAAATTGCTGGGATGGGCCAACCCTAATTGCTACTCTCTTAATAACTCGGTTCACTCCTTGAAGCCTTTTGTAAACACTTGGAAGTAGTGGAGTTATGGCAAGGAGGGGAAGCTGTACCTCCCCGAATGGTCTCTCTTTTGCCTCCAGAAGGTTTCCCAGGAATGAGTCAATCAGCAATCCTGTGCTCTTTGCTCTACTCTGAAAAAAAAAATAATCCTATAATTGTTGTTCACAGGTGTCTGCTTTAAAGGGCCCCCTCCTTCCCCACTGCCTCCACTCTGAAACTATTCTCTGCCATGCGCCTTCTAACCACGGTGATCATTTCAGTGCTACTCACACACCTCCGTCCCTGCACCAGCAAAGAGATGCACACGCAGCCCAATATTACACCTTCCCTTCACCTTACCGTTCTATGACGCACCTAGCAAAGAAATTTCTCTTCCAAAATAACACTTCTGGGGAAGTGCCCAAAAGAGCAGAAAGTCGGCTTAACTAACTCAACAAGGTACCGTCACAGTAGGCGTAGGATAGCCATCATCTTTTCCTAAACGGGGCTCCCCTTGCTGCCCTGGATGTCCCACAGTCCCCAGTAGGTTTAGGGTCTGGAACTGTCTGAGCCAGCTTTTGTCTGAAGCCTTACGGGAGGTTTTTATACCTTTCTTAGCATGCATCTCCATATGTAGGACACAAGCGCAAAAGACACTTGAAAACGTACAAGCCAGAAGGGATGGGGAAATACACATGCGTTCATCTGCTCATCCATTTCTTTACATTCTTTTTGTACAACCACTTTGTTTTATGGTGCCTCGGGAATTCTTAACTGTTGTTTTAGCACTTTGAGATCTCTGGTCTGTCAGAAGCTCACATCCTTTGTGCAAGGGTCAGTGGAAGGATTTGAGAGGTATTTGCTGTTCTGTATAAATAAATTTTTGCTACCTTTTTTTCTGTCATAAAGAAAAATATACTGACTAAAGCCAGGTGTGGTGACACACACCTTTGATTCCAGCACTCAGGAGGCAAAAGTAGGAGGATCACTATGAGTTTGGGGCCACCCTGAAACTATATGGTGAATTCCATGTCAGCCTGAGCTATAGAGAGATCCTATCTTGAAAAAAAGAAAAAAAAAGCCACTGTCCTCTTTCTAAAGAGACTAGGCTAGAATGAGCAGGCTATCAGCACAGCAAGGTGACCAGTGTTCGGCAAGGAGCACCCGCCCCAGCATTGTGACTCCAGTGGGACAAGGAAGAGAGCTGTTGCCAAATGCAAGAAAGCCAGCTTCGGGAACCAAGTCCAAAAGCACTAGGTACTGAGCAGGATTACAGATTCAGGTGGAACTGGGTTTTTTTATGAAAGCACATTAGGAACTTGAAGGTAGTGTTCTGGAGGTCCAAGGACTGTCAGGTAGGTCTCCAGTGAGGAAGTTTGAATGACAGCGTCAGCTGGGACCAACTCAAGAAGGAAACTTCTCAGCGAAGTCGTGTTATGAGGCAAGAGACTGGTGACAAATAAAGCATTGTTACTGTTTCAATGGTGAATGCTTTCTGAGAATATCTTAACTCTGAAACATTTGGGCATAGAACACTCCATGAGCTTAGCCATCAGAGACAGAGCTGAGTGATAAAGAAAGGGAATGGATAGTATGATGCAGGTAAGAAGAGCTTGTCTAAGAGTTCATCTCAATTGTAGCTATAGGGGCATTCAAGGTAACAATCAATGCGATTTAAATAGATGTCAATATTAATTGTGTCTGAGAGGGAGGGTGATGGCGATGGTTATGGTGATGATGATGGTAATGGTGGCAAGCTACAGAGTAGCAGACCTCAAAGGGAGTGGTAGGGTCTGGGTTACTAATTCCCCAGTATCCAAGTAGTGACTAAAACTTTAGGCTTTGCAGGTAGGTAAGCCTGGGTTTGGATTCTGCCTTGTCTGCCTTGTCTTGTTCTCTCAGGAAAATTACCCAAACTGAGTTCATATTTTCTATATCAAAGGGGTTGGCTGCCAAGACAAATAAAGAAGATGAGTGGGGCTGAGGATATTGCTCAGTGGTTAAAGGTGCTTGATTGAAAAGCCTACCCTCCCAGGTTTAATTCCCCAGTACCCACATAAAGCCAGATGCACAAAGTGGTGCATACATCTGTAATTTGTAATAGCAAGAGACCCCCAAAGCCAATATATATATATATATATTCTCTTTCCACTCCTTCCCTCTCTATATAAATATATAAAAATTGTTTAAAAATATAGAGAGAAAGTAAGATAAAAAAAGGAAAGGAAAGGAAGGGTTGGGGAGGACAAGAAGAGGAGGGAGGTTGGAAGAGGAAGTTGAGGCTATGGTGGTGGTAAGAATACTTGGAGGCCACCTGGTACTAAAGCTTACTTTGGCATGGAAACCATACAGGGAATGAAAGCAAGACCCACTCAGATCTCACATCCAAATCTCATCTCAGAAAAGGATTGTCAAGGTCCTTCTTTTCTAGCTCAGGACTGCTTTGGGCCTCTGCAGTAGATGGTGGTGATTCCACCTGGAAGAGTCCGTGGGGAGTCAGGAGTTGACAAGGTGTATCCTGTGTGTCTTACTGATAAAACAGAACAGGCATGATGAGAGTCAGTCAGCCTTAACCTGATGCTCAGGACATCTGTTCAATGTTAAGAGGACACACAGAGGAAACATTAGCTTTGCTGCTTGAGTTGAATGCTGACTGGATCCAGGGAAGAGGTTAGCATCCTTTATTACACAGAGATCATCTAGTTTTACCTTTAAGTTTTATTTAATAATTGTCACATGGGGGGTGATGGAAGCTTAGGTGTGATTTGGAAGGAAAATCAGGACTTTGAAAATACTAGTTATGGCCAGGCATGGTGACACATGTCTTTAATCCCAGCACTTGGAGGCAGAGGTAGAAAGATCACATAAGTTCGAGGCCACCCTAAGACTACATAGTGAATTCCAGGTCAGCCTAGGCTAGAGAGAAAACTTACCTCAAAAAAAAAAAAAAACTAGTTATAAATATTTAATGGAAAGTGTGTTGGTAATGATGCTGGGATGAGGGATGATGTGAAATGAGCCATGAATGACTTCCTGCCCTCAATGTTTCCTAGAGGGTGTGGAGTAGAACTAGCACTCTGATCACAATGAAGTAAGTCCTTGCTTTGGAAGAGTGCTGACATGTAATGAAGTAAGAAGACGTTTGAAAGGGAAGACACTTAATAAGGCAGGAAGGTGAGTGTGCCAGCCTACCCTCTGTCCTCCCACTTGCACCTCTTGGGGTTTCTGCTTTCCCTCTCTTAACTTGACTTGCTTAAAATAAAACAGAACCACACAAAAATCTACAAGAAATAAGATAAGTTGTCTCCAATGTCTACAGGCTTACCAGCAACCAAAGAAACAATGCATACTTAAAAAGTACTTAATCACTTATATGAGTTTGAGTGAACTAAGTATGTTTTCTAGAAAAATCAATATTGTTCTCTCTAAATTCCAAGCCAGTGTTTCATGAGAATGTTAATCAGTTTTTAAGTGTCATCACATATTTTATATCATCTTAAGTAATGATGCTTAATTTATGGTACAATGTTGCCCTAGAAAATAATAAATATCAAGGCTTTCTTTCTAAATATGAATCTTCTCAGGTTTTATACTTTTGTGAGTTTTGTGACAATTGTTTAATAGAGTTTTTTTATATTTTATTTACATGCAGAGAGAGGAGAGATAGGAAAAAAGAGTGTGAAGGAAGGAATGGGTATGTCAGGGCCTCCAGCCACTGCAAACAAACTCCAGATATGTGCACAGCTTTGTGCAACTGGCTTTATGTGGGTACTGGGGAAATGAACCCAGGTCATTAAGCTTTGCAGGCAAGCACCTTAACAGCTGAGCCATCTCTCCAGCCCAGCAATATTTTTATATCATATAAAAATAGCTTATTTAATGGGATCTGAAAAAGCAAAACATATTGATGGAAAGCTGGGAGAGGAGTTGAAAATGTTCACTTCTTGTGTCAAAGATTCTAACTGGCTGTTATTAATCTTGGGGCTGGTAACTTTACTAGAATTTTACTACCCTGTTTTGAGAAAAATAATCCACTTACACAAGAGAGTCTTGAAGATCCCTGTATGTTCCTCCTCTGTCCTGCCTAGTATAAGAAAGCCATTTTTTTTCTGAGAACATTTCACTGAAGGGAGTTAAAGGAACCCAGAACAACAGCGATGTTTACAAAGTAGCTATTGCAACAAAGGTGGTTTTAGGACTGATATATGGGTCTTTATGGAGCAAAAGAGGGTCCTTGGGCAGTTTGCTTGTTTGATTATCAAAAACTGACTCACCAATTTGCTGCATGCAGAATAACATAGCCCTTTCTATTGAATGTCCAACTGAAAAGGTCCTCTCACACCAACCACCATATACACGTTTTTTTTAAAGGCATAATGCCCGTCTTCCCACTCTCAGACGATATTGCTGATTATTTTATTTATTTATTTATTTATTTATTTATTTATTTATTTATTTGAAAGCAACAGATACAGAGAGAGAGAGAGAGAGAGAGAGAGAGGCAGATAGAGAGAGAGAGAGAAAGAATGGGCACGCCAGGGCCTCTGGCCACTGCAAACGAACTCCAGACGCATGTGCCCCCTTGTGCATCTGGGTAACGTGGGTCCTGGAGAATCAAGCCTCGAACCAGGGTCCTTAGGCTTCACAGGCAAGCGCTTAACCCCTAAGCCATCTCTCCAGCCCACCATATACACTTTTGTTGTTTTTGTTTTCTTGACAATTTCATACATGCACATAATTTGTTTTGATCATAATCCCCTCTCATTACCTTCTTTTGTCCTCCTCCCCTATCTTCCACTGAACTCCTTCTTCTTTCCAACTAGGCCCTCTTCAATTTCAATGTCTTTTTTAAATCAGTGTTTTCTTTTGTAGGCATTGAATCAAGGCCCTTTTGTCAGACATGAAGTTGGTATGACAATGTGAATGAAAAGCAAGGAAGCCAATAAAAAACACTAAGGTAGAAAAAGATGAATAGCACAGGCTAAGGGACAAAAAAAGAGAGAACGGTAGAAAATAGTATGAGCAAGAGAGAAACAAGCTGAAAGAGACCTTGACTATTTTCAAATTAAGCCTGTCTTTTTTTCCCATAATAACAGTTACTTCATATCCTCCCAAAGTTGGCATGTTTTTCTTGGGAAGATAAATCCTTTCTGGCAAGCTGGCCTGTTCGCACTGAGGCAGGAAGCCCCAGTCATCATCCCATTATGCAATCCTGCGTCCGGCCAGTAATTGCCTATCTGACATGCTAGCCTCCCACATTCCTGAGATTCATCCAGGACAGCCAGAAGATTAGATTAGTGTGTATTTTCAGCTAGCCACCATCACTGTAAGCGTGTGTGTCCCCTTTGTCAGCTGAATCTGGGCAAGGGCTGTCCGAGGGCTGTGGCAGTCCTGTCCTGCCTTGCTCTGTGACCTGTGAGAGGTGCTCGTCTCTAGAGTACCAAGTTCCTTCTGTGGAAAGAAAGGTGGAATTTTATAGAGGAATAGCTTTATTTTAAGCCTCTACTCAAAAGAAAGTATTGTATAATAGCACCTTATTACCACAGAGCAACCAAAATATATATTCTTATGTGAGACTATGAGATGCAATCCCCAAGTAGATCATAGAACACAAATGAGGCCTGGATCTGCCACCTACGCCCTGTGGGATGGGATATATTTCTTGATTTGCTGAGCCTCATTCCCTTCATGTATAATTGAAGCAAAATAACCTGTTACCTGGTTATTAAATGATGACATGAGATAATGTGTATAAAATCCTTAGAGCAGGTTTGCTTGTCAATAAGCACTGTTTATGTTTCCTGGGTCTCTGTTAAACATTTTCTCAGGGTGTGTACTTCCATTCCTATGTTCCCAGAACACCCTTTACAGTGCTTTCTGTAGTGTGTTGTTACCCTCTGTGGTGTTTTCGCTGTGTTTGCAAGCCCCTTCAACATGTGTTTCTTCATCTCCAGCCCACCAGGGAGCCAGGTGACCAGACAATCAGTGTGTTTATGTTAAATGTTGAAAGCATGGAAAGGAAAGTGAAGCACAGAGAGAGAACGAAAGAAGGGAGTGGAGGGGAGGGAACACAGAAGGAAGAAACGAAGCAAAGGGAAGTGGGAAGGAAGAAAGAAAGGAGAGAGATGGAAGAGTGAAAGAAGGAAGGATGAAAAGAAGGGAGGAAAAAGGGATGTTCTCATGCCTTAAGAATCAGCCAAACTAGACCTTACGCCTCACCCCTGGATTTTCCTGTGTTTTGTTTGATCCACTATTCTTTTTTTGTTTGTTTGTTTGTTTATTTTATTTATTTATTTATTTGAGAGAGACAGACAGAGCGAGAAAGAGCAGAGAGAGAGAGAGAGAGAGAGAATGGGCAGGCCAGGGCCTCAGGCCACTGCAAATGAACTCCAGACGCTTGTGCCCCTTTGTGCATCTGGCTAACGTGGGTCCTGGGGAGTTGAGCCTCGAACCGGGATCCTTAGGCTTCACAGGCAAGCACTTAACCACTAAGCCATCTCTCCAGCCCGACTCACTATTCTAATGAGCTGAGTTTTCATGCTGAACAACCCCTGTCATTCTGTTTCTGCCTTCAGGGTTTTATGTTAGTGGTCTCCATGCTTGGAATATTCTTCCCTCATCCCTACATCTTCAAGTCTCTACCTCCTTCTGTATGCCACACATCTTCCTGGGGGATTTTCTTGACCCCCCTAAGCTAGCTCATGTCTAACTTTAATGATTCTCCTTTACTGCCTAATTCATGTCTGATTCCTCCTGCCTAGGACATGATTCTGTCAGTCCCACAGCCAGAGTTACTAGATAGATGCTCCAAGTATGGTCTGTACCACTTACTGTGTGACTCAGGGTTCTTGTTTACTAGCCTTTTGTGTCAACGTGGTCCTTTGAAAGTTGTCAGGTGCTCTAGGTATTTGTCTAAGCTATGTAGATATAACTGTCCATTCTCTGAAATTTAAGACTTGTTAATTTTTTTTTCTATTTGAAGTCCTTAAATTTTAGTAGTTTATTGCATCAAGACCCAATTTCAAGCTGTGCCTTTCACAATTATGGGGAATTTTAGATACTACTTGAACTTTAGTTTTAGTTGCTTAGCATCATCCATGGCTCATCTCTAGCCTTAGTTGATAGCTTTTCTGCCTAAGGCCTATGTCTGAGTGTTATCTACTGAATTTTGTACCCTCTAAACAGGTATGTAGAAGTACCAACTCCCAGCATATCAAAATGTGACCTTATTTGAAATTGAGTTGTTGCAGGTGTAATTAGGTCTCATGAGGCCACTCTGGAATAGGAGGAGCTCCTCTTTGTCTAATGTGTTTGGTATCCCTGTAAGAAAAGCTGATCTCTCAGCTGACATAACTATCTATCACATGCTGGATGACTGAAACCAGAAATGTATTACCTAAAGTCCCAGAAGATGCAAGTCTGAAAGCATGGTGGTTTGGGAGCCATTGTTCCAATGAACCCTATGGGAGACTCCTTTCTTGACTTTTCTGGTGGCTTGCTGGCAATCTCTGGCCTCTCACATCTTGTAGATGTACCACTCTAGCCTTGTCTTTACCTGACAGCATCTCCCTGTTTATGTCTGTATCTCCTCATGGATGTTTACTTACAAGGACACCAAGCACATTAACAAGGAGCCCCTCCTATTCCAGAGCAACTCACTGTGTGCTAACTATACCCGCAACCACACAGTTTCCAAATAAGGTCATATTTTTGGTATGCTGAAAGTTGGTGCTTCTGCATATCTGTTTTCAGTGGATAACAGTGTATTGTACATAAAATCTAGAAGGTCAGGAGGTAGAGACATACATGCGCATTAGAAAAAATAGGAGTCTAAATAAACTCAGAGAATACAAGGGATGCTTATGGACCCCTGTTGGGATTCATTCATCCACAGGGGAGGTGTATTTGCACTGCACTTTGCCTATGGGATGGGCAGTATGGGTGCATGTTGTCATGGCTTTGGAGCCTACAGAACGGGGTAGAAGAGATGGCTTTTCACTCTCTTTAGTCCTGAGGAAATGACTTAAATGATTGTCTCATGTGCATAATAAATTTGAGGAACTGACTGGATTCACGTCTCTCATTAAAAAATAATAATTTATTAATTGCCCTGTCTTTAGAGTCTTGCCTAAAGGAGTCATGCAATTGGCAATACCTATTGACAAACTCAGTCTATTGAAGGGATAATGGGTATTAAGAGGGGCCTGGTCTCTGAAGTTGGCTCATAAATCGTGGCGCTTAAGCATGACTCACACTCTTTGTCTTCAAAGGGCTTTCCTTGAGTGTGCCAGCAAGCAGAGAGCTCAGTCTGAGCATCCTCGACGGTAGCTTACTGGTGAAGAAGACCCTGAGGTACTGGTGAGACCACCAAGGGTGAGGATTTTGAGGGGCAAATGTTGTTGAGAAGTCTATGTCCCTGGCAATTTCAGCTGGACGAAGTGGGTGTTTATAACCCCCCCTCTTGTGAAGTGGACCTTGCAAGTTCTCTGAGCACGGGGAAGCCCACTCAGAGGTCTTTAAAATGTGTGCCTATAACTGCCTTAACAGAGCCCAAGAGGCTAAGCCAGGGTTCAGCAACATTGTAATTATACTTCTGCTGTCAAAGCACTCAGGGGCTGCAAGTTTATCATTCAAAAATTGAGGCATTCCATGGACTAACTAGGTCATTGACAATAAGCTGATCAGGGCCTTGAGGACTCACTCCACCAAGCAGAAGAAATCATTAAACAGAATTCTTTTATCCTTTCCTGAATAGGGACAATTGAGGATAAGAGTTGTCAGGCAACCCTGGAACAAAAAGAGATTGCCCTTTAAGAAAGAGTATAGGTGGCAAGGACAAGGAAACCCCGTAGCACATGTGCCCTGGGTTTCTACTGTCACAGGTTCATTTCGATAGCCACACAAGGGGAAAGTTTGTGGAACTCTAAGGATGTCTCTGCTTCTTACCAGATATTTTGGAGACAAAACACTGAAAAGCAAATATTAGAACTTTCAATGTTTACTTTATTTACACATGAGGATGCTGGGATCCAAAAGTCACACACTGTGCAATTGCCAAAGCTAGGGTGTGAGCCATCTGTCATCCCTAAGCTTTGTGGTGTGATGTCAGAAGAGAGTTGGAACTCTACTAGATACTGAATAAGGCTCCTCTGGAGCAAGCTCTTGGCCTGTACTCAGAGAAACTGGATGAACCAGCTGGAGGCCGAGTGTCAGTGAGAACCGTATCCAGCACGGTGCCTGAGGGCAGACCGAGTTACCAGGGTCCTGAAGCACTGTGTGCCCCAGAGCTCCCAGGCAGAGCTGCTCCAAGTGCTTTTCAAGGGCGCTCTGGAGCCAGAAATCCTCCGGCATCAGTCAGCAACTTGGCTGCCCCTTCCAGTGGAGATTGCTGGAGTGGGACCTCCGCGAAATATAACAATCACTGTTAGGATGTAGGCTTCGTACTGGGACAGCGGTTTCCACCTTCAAAGTGATCCATGTATATTACTGAATTCATCTGGGATACAAATTGTGTCAAGACCCAGAATCAGTGTGTGAGGATAATTTCAAAGCAATGAGTGTGTGCAGCATCCTTTCCCTTGGCGCACAGAGGCGCAGCGTGTCACTAAAGGACCATTGTCCCCACTGCACGCCCCACCCAGTGCTTGGTTCAGCACACTAGGCCTGCGCTTGTAGGTACAGAGAATAATCCAGAAACTCTTGTTACTGTACATGATGCGCTGACAACTAGCAAAAAGTGCTTTGTTGGTTAAGATGAAGAAATGTTACACTGTGCTTGAGCAGGTCACTTGATTCCTCAGGTATTTCTTCATTTGTGCAATGGAAGCTTGGCTGTGATTCATTGGCCAAATAAATTCACACGAAATTTCGTTTCATTTCAGTGACAAAACACTGTTTGCTAGTTGCCAGGTAATCGACTAAAGTTACTTATGTGACTCAAGACAAATGGGAAGAGGGACATAAAAATAATGGATACCAGAGAAAGGTAAATTTTCCTTTTCCTGGTTGAAGAAGGCTTGCTCAGAAATCAAATTTATGTCATACTTTATTTACTCACTTATTTTACTTATTGTATTAAGGTACAGTTTACATAAATGAACTGTATGTGACTAACTTGTACAACTCCATAAGCAGTGGAATTGCTCAAACCAGACAATAAGCATGACCATCATTTCTAAAAGTGTCTTTGTATCCTTTCAGAAATCCTATGTTGCCCAACCCTGTCCCACATTACCAGGAAACTCTGATCTGTTTTGTATCATTAAGCATTGCCCTGTAATTTTCTAGAATATAATGCAAATAGTATCCTACACTATGTTTACCTGGCTTCTGTGACTTAGTACATTTATTTCATCTTTTTTTTTTAAATGCCCTAACATATTGTGCTTATTCTTATTAGTGCTAAATGGCATTACATTCTGTGGATAGCCCACAGTGTCATCATTATTTTTCTAAAAAAGTATTTACATGTGAGAGAGACATATAGGACGACAGGGAGAGAGAGAGAGAAAGAGAGAGAATGGGTGTGCCAGCATCTCTTGACACTGCAAATGAACTCCAGACACATGCACCATTTTTTGCATCTGGCTTTACATGGGTACTGGGGAAAACAACTCAGGCCAGCAGGTTTTGCAAGCAAGCTATCAGCCAACTCTACAATGTGTTCATTAATTCACTTGTTTTTGATGGTCATTTGAATAATCAGTCCTGTACAAGGATGCATCTATTCATTCTTCTAGATATAATACCTAGCAATGAAATGGGAAGGTTACATGGTAAGAGAAGGTTTAACTATCTTAGAAATAGTCAAAGGGATTTACAGTAATTTTAACTTTTAGACATTCTTATAGGTGTACAACAGAGATTTTAATTTATATTTCCATTTTAATGAAAGATATTCAGCATTTTTGAGGTCCTTACTTGTCATCCACATTTGCTATATGTCTATATATGGTAAAACTCTTTGACAAGTATTAAATATAGACCTGCTTAGGGGTTTTGTTACTGATTATATTAATGCATTATATTGTTCATATACTTTCTCCCAGCCTAAATTTTATCCTTTCACAATTATAATAGTGTCTTTCTAAGAACAAGCTATTAAATTTAATCAAGCCCAAGGTGACTCTTTTCCTTCATCAATCATACTTTTGATTTTATCCAAGATATTCTTGTCTAACCTTGCATTACAAAGGTTGCATCTCTTGTTTACTTCTGGAAGTATGACAGTCTTAGATTTTACTTTAAGTCTATGATCTGTTTTGACTTAACTTTTACATGGTGAGAAGTATAGATTCAGTGCACTTTTTTGTCATATAAGTATAAAATTCTTCCACCTTGATTAAGAGGAAAGATTTTCCTCCATTGAACTGCTTTTACTTTTGATTAAAAAAAAAATAGTTGACTGTGTATCCATTGCTCTGTTTCTGGATTTTATTCTGTCAGTTCGCTGTTTCTATGTCTTATCAACATACTATCATAAATATCATAGCTAGTAAGTCTTGGAATTGGTCTATCTCCTGTAAATTTGTTTTCAATTTGTTAGGATGAACTAAGGATTCTGCTTTTCTATATCATCTTTCCAATCCATTTGTCCATTTCTACAGAAGAAGCACTATGGAATTTTGGGTAGAATGCCATTGAACCTGAAGACTAATGCAGGAAAGTTCTGCATATTAACCATGCTGAGTTGCCTGCTCCATGGATTAACACATCTCACTCTTGATGTAGACCCAACTCTTATTTCTACAGTGTTTATTATTTATTACTCAGTTTATGCTGTCTCCTCACAGAGTTCCCCAAAGTATTTCATAGCTTTCAATATGGAATTTATTTTTACTATTTCAACTACTGATCACCATAGCTAAACTATGGAAAAACAATTTATCCTCATTCCCCACAATTTTGATAAACTCATTTGTTAGATCTAGTAGCTTTAAGTACAGCATTTATTGAGTTTTCTTCAGAGTTGATCATGTCATGTTCTACACTGAGGCATTTTTACTTCGCTCTTTCCATTTTAGATGCTAGTGAGTATTTCTGTCTGTTTTCCTAAAACTTCTAATACAATGCTGAATAAAACTGGTAAAAAAAAAATAATCCTTTCCTTGTTCCAAATATTAAGGGAAAAGTATTCAGTCTTTTTGATTAATTGGTAAGAGAACTTTCTCTTACCAAGAGTGAGGGTAGCATTAATATATAGACATAAACGTAAAAGTGTAGAGGGCAGTTTGGTGGTTATAATATAGCCATTTAGCCAAACAACAGTAGTATTTTCCCCCTTAGAACTTCTTTATCCACAGGCTTTTTTTGATTAGGTTTTCAGAACTAAGCATGAATTCCCTTCTATGGAAAGGGCCTCAAGTCCAATAAGAGAGCAATTAGTTTGCCCGTAAACAGACATGCCATCATTTCACCAGTTGGTACATTTTGCCTGGTTGGCCAGTGAAAAATCTTGCAGAGTCTATTTCTAGTTAATGCCATTGATGACTTTTCTCCTCCCAAAGGCTGCGTGCTACATAGCTCTTTCTAGCATCCTGACAGCTAGTTAACTGGATGATGCCTTTGTAGGGGTTAGAAGCCCTCTTCTGATCATAGTTGTTAAGAGTTTTAATCAAGAGAGGATTTAAATTTTGTCAAATGTTTCTTCTGTATCTACTGATGTGGAGATTTCTTTTAAAATCTATTAATAAGATCAGTTACACCGATTTTCAAATGTTAAAGCAAAGTTATTCCTGTATGTCTCAGATATGCTGTTTAATTAGATAAGAATTTGTTAAGAACATTTGTATATAAATTTAGAACATGTTGATTGGTGTGTTATAGTTTCCCCTAAATTGGTGTGTTATAGTTTCCCCTATATCTTTACTTCATTTTGGTGTCAGAATCATGAGCTGGAAATTATTCCTTTTGCTTTAATTTTCTGATACTGGTTATAGTTTGATAGACTAGTTCCTTATAAATTTAGTATAATCCATGAATTATATTATATGGCACTTGAGAAAAGATTATGTGAAAGTTTTGTGCAATAAACAAATTTATTTAATAAGTAGGAGACTAGTCATAGTGCCCACTTTTTCTTGAGTGAATTTTGGTAATTTATGGTTTCCTTAGGCACTTATGTATTTCAGCTAATGTGATGAATTTATTAGGATGGAGATTTCCAAGTTATCTCCTTTTTACCCATTTCAGCTATGTGGAATAGATACATTATAAAAAGACAAAAATGGGAAAAAATTACATGGTCATGGTAAATACTTGGAACAATGAATTGAGCACTTAGTTATTTGTGGTATCTGCCTTTCAACAACTTCATATCTCTCCTAGAAGCAAGTTTGTAAAAAGTAAATGCATAAGGTATATGTTGAATCAAATTCAGTAAAATATCTAGCATCTCTTATCTGTTTTTAAATGGTAATGTCTTCCTGTTCATTTAATTCCTAAGGCTGCATCTGCGTGGGGTTTCAAAACCAAGTTTTAAATTGTATTTTAATACCAGTGAACTAATTTAATTTAGTTAATACTTTGAGGTCACGAATGTAACATCCATTTAGTGTCTAGAAGACAGTATTCCAAAGCACTCTCTGCATCTTTTGACTCTTACACTTTCTTCCATAATGGCCGCTGAGCCTTGGAGAATGTGATAGAGATGTCTCAGTGCTGTATACTTCTTCTTAACACTTTGATGAGTTTTGAGTCTCCCTAGTGGTGTACTACTGTCTGAGAAGGGACGTTTCTCTAACCAAAAGTGGGAGTGGCAGAAGTATATATGCATAAACACATATGGTGGGCATACTGTCTATTTAGCCAAACATCAGCAGTAGTTTCCCCATAGGGCTTATGATTTCCCCAGGTTTCATCAAGTTTTTAGTACCAGATATGAATTCACTCTCATAGGGTAGGTCTCAAACCCAATCAGGGAGCAGCTGTTTACCCCATCACAGATTTGCCATTGTTGTACCACTTGGTGCATTTTGCCTAGCTGGCCAGCAGGCTCCACTGCTGGTAAGACTATGGATGACTTTTTTCCTCCAACAGGCTGCATGGAACTTTTCAGCACCATGGCAGCTAATCAAAGGGGAGAAGGCTTCCAGCTCACCTGCAGCTTGATTTCTCAATGACTTGCAGCCTAAGCATGTGATGTATTCAGCAATAGGGTCTTACCATCTACGTCACCCATAGCTTCCAGTATTTTTAATTAAGGTTACTCTCCCTGCTTAAGTCTATTGCAGCCTGTTAGAGGAAGTGCTACTGGGAGCAGATACTGAGATCCTGCCCTTACAGGTGTGGCTGGGGGCAGATTTTGATTCCAGCCCAAAGGTCTAATAGGAGCATTTTGAGCTCTTGTGTTTTGTGTATGCTTGTGTTGGTGTTCACTTGCTGCAGTTGTTTCTCTGTACTTGGATCTGTTGGAGGAATCAGCTTATTCCACCATTGGTGGAGTTTTCCATGGATTTGCAAGCTGAAATAACCCCATTTCTCCCATAAATTATGTCTGGTTATATATTCATCCCAGCAATGTGGAGCTGACTACATTTCCAAATGGCTTATTCACAACGTCTTTAATTTTGATTAACTTTTCCCCATTCCTCTTCTATTCCATCCCCTCTTATGAACCCACTTTGACCATTCCATCCTCAGTATTCTGATCCTCTACTAACATACCTACTATATCCTCTCTCCCTAAGCCCTCCCCCCTCCTCCCTCCATCTCTGATGACTTCTTTCTAGCTTCTTGGCCCCCTCTACTGACTCATACTCTAACTCACATACCAATCTAAAAATTTGAAGCTAAGATCTGTATAAGATCTATAAGAGAGAACATGTGGCATTTCACTTTCTGAGCCTGAGTTAGGAACTTTTTCTTTAAATGACCTATTCATACCCTAAATTCATTGATTTTAACTGAGTTTCTTCCACAGATTCTAATAAATTGATATAGTCCAGAACACAAGATTTGGAGATTATTAATTAAATAAGTAAGCTAACTTCCTTGAGCCATTTGCAAAGTATAATATTTATATTTCCTCTTATAATCAATTTAAGTGCCCATGTACCTAGCAAGATTGAGTAGAGTGTGGGATGCCCTCAATATCTGTGAGAGAATTTTTGTTTAGAGTTAAACAAGAGAAAAAAATAGAAGGTAGAAAACAAACTCAAGTCTGAAATTGATGCTCTGAAATACATTGAATTTATTTTTCCCCTAAAATCTCAAATTCAGTTCCAAGTTTAGTGGAGATAACTTGTACTAGTTGCAGGAGGCAATTTTTAAATATACTTCAGGATATTAAATCATATGACCTTACAATCAAATTATATTTAAAACCAATGGAATATTCAAAGTGTATTAATTTCTAATTATTGTATCACATTTTACCAGTATTTATGAAATTCAATTTATGCCTGTTATAACTGTATTTAAGTTCGCTATGTAATGATATATTATAGACAATCACTAGAACAATATCAGTATTTGGTAAGAGCATGTTGGTAGTTTGAAGTCAACCACTTTTTTGTTTGCTTCATAAGAACTGGAAATGTCATGTAACACAGAGCTTGAGTTATTGTTTTATTGATTTTCCAGGTTTGTAAAAATTATGGAAAAATCTTAATATAGGTTAAACTTAAACATGTGTGTTGTCTATAGCTGAAGCACTGTGAAATAGCAATGTGAGTATTGAGTAAATATTCACTACACATTTGAGAACAGTTATCCACTCAGCAAAGAAGACACTCATATCAAGAACAAATGAGTGGAGTTCTGACACATTTTTCTGTTGTTTTGCTTTCATATTACTTGTTGAGATAAATGGAGATATCAACTGACATTCATGTTGGAACTATACTTGTCTGTTGATTGAAACCATATTTTTTCAATGGATATAAGAGTTTGGCAGAAATCAACAAAAGCATATTGTGAGAAACAATTGCCTGCAGAATTTTCAATGAAAACTATTGTATGCTTTATTACTTGTAAATTGTTCACTGCATATATTTTATATCAGCAAAGTTAGATACACTTTTTTTCAGAGAGCCAAATGTTAAATATTTGCCAGCTGAGCACTATCCAAGATTTCATTCTTGTATAGTCCATGCTATGTACACAGACTCAGGATTTTCTATATTCTCTGGTAATTATGGCAATTCAGTGATCTTTTAGAGAGTAGAACAAAAGACAAAAATGGGTTGAAGTCACTGTGTTTCCTGGCTAATTTTTTTTCTTTCTTTCTAAAAAAAATAATTAATTAGTTAATCAATTTGCTTGTTTGTTTACTTGGAGGGAGGAAGGGAGAAAGGGAGAGAATGAACCTAACAGGGCCTTCTGTTCCTACCAACTCCAAATGCATGCACCACTTTGTACATTTGGCTTTACATGGGTAATGGCGAATCAAACTCAAGGCATCAGTCTTTGCAAGAAAGTGCCTTTAAGCATAGACATTTGTCCAGCCATAATTTTTTTCTGAACTAATGTAGTTATAGTGAATTACTGTCTGAGAAGAGCTAGTGAGACAGACCAGGCTGGGCAAATTCATGCAGTAGACACTGAAATGTGAGACTCATTCATTCACCAAGTAATTACCAACCTAATTGTCACTGTGACCTAATCATATCTAGATGTAATACATACATAACCAGAGCTGAGTTATCACTTTATCAAAAGAGATGAGCAAACATAAATCTTTGGACCCTTGGCAAGTTTTTAATAGAGGAAGACTGTGATTCCTGACTTATGTTAATCTCAGGACTTTTAAGTTTCTACTGAGAAGTCAAAGAGTTTTTTGACCATGTGGAAAGAATGTATGTCTCTGTAGGTTAGTTATTATTTAAAAATGAAACTGTGAGCCTAGACATGCAGAGGGAAGGGGGCATCCCCAACAATCTCAGCAAGGGGCAAACAGGATATACCCCTCTAGGAGGCAGAGAATTCTGTGGACATCAAGGGAAAGAGAGCAAACAGACTTTGAAAAACTGTCTATAATCAAAGCCACATACATGGGAACGCACCCTTGGAGATCACTCTTACTATGGCTTGCAGCCAGGTCTGGAAGTAGCATTAATATCGTCAGCTATAAAACTTGAAGGGGGCTTTTATGAGAGTTGGACTCACTTGCTGGAATCTTGCATGGCTCAGCCATGCAGTTTGGTTGTCTGTAGGTTTGGTTGATTTTTTTATTAGTTATCATATTTTGAGGTGCTCAGATATATGATGGCATGTTCCTCTGACTACATTTGTGACGTTCAGGAGTTATCAATCCTGACTTATAATCTTAATATCAAAATGCAAAAGCATTTCTCAAGCGGCTTGTAATAGTGCCTGGACTAGGGCTAAGGAGATGGCTCAGTGAGTAAAAGTGTTTTCTAGATAAGTATGAAACTCTCAGAGGACTTGATTTGCCTTGAGGTCAATTCTCTAGCAACCACATAAACAGCTGGGCATGGACACACATGCCTATAACCCCAGTCCTGTGAGAAGTGGAGATTGGAGAACCACTGGGTCTTGTTTGTCAGTCAGTCTGACTGAAAAATAGCAGCTCTGGTTGCAATGAAAAACTCCAATGCAAGGAAAAATCCTCAGAAGAGCGATAGAGGACATTCATTGTTTTTCTTTGTCCTTCACATGCACATGCACAGGACACACACATCTGCACACACACACACACACCCATGCATACATACCACACCCAAATACCACACCGCATATGCACACCACACTATACACATGGGAAGTGAATAAACAGGTGTCTTATCCAGGGTACATCACAAAGTTCTGAAAAGAAGGTATAATTGCTTTCTTCCTCTTTACTTTCTAATTTTCTTATTCACTTTTATTCACTTTCCTTCATTAACCTCCTTCCTTTCTTCCCTTTTTATTTCCTTCTTTCATTTCTTCCTCTCTTCCTTCCTGCTCCTTAATGTATAATTTAGTGTGGTTGCAGTGATCTGTTCAAAGTTCTTTAGATAAAAGTCTTATTTTGTTCCTATAAGCAATATGTGGCTGAATATTTTACTGTCATGATGGGATTCTGGCCAGCAGGGAAGTGTTAGGGGAGAAGGGGAAGGACAACTGGAACTCCACCCTACACTGTGATGAGGTCCTGGGAGGACAGGAAGCCAAACACAGCTACAAAGCCGTAGAGGAAGTGGCCACAGCCAGGATAAATGCAGTCTTCCAAGGAATTCAGCAAACAGAACTGAAGGCATACACTATGTCTCCCTCACACTGCTCTAAGCCTGACCCTCAGGACTCACTATTTGGAGACACAGAAAAACAGCAGTTCTCACATCATATAAGTACAGAATATTTGGCCAAACGTAGGAATTTCATTGGGCTCAGCAAGGCATGTCTTGGTGAGCACTGTGGCAGGTGAAACATGACAATGTAAGACAGCTTATTTTCCTTCAGGCCCAAGAGCAGAGGGACCACAGGAATTGACAGTGTAGATAGCAGCCACACTCCAAACCCCTTCTGTGATAACAGACAAAAGATCAACTAGGGCTGGAGAGATGGCTTAGAGATTAAGGCATATGCTTGCGAAGTCTACAGACCGCGGTTCGATTCTCCAGGTCCCATGTAAGCCAGATGCACATGATGGTACAGCATCTGGAGTTCATTTGCAGTGGCTAGAGGCCCTGGCGTGCCCATTCTCTCTCTCTATCCCCCTCTCTGTGTCTCAAATAAATAAATAAATAAATAAAAATCTTAAAAAAAAAGATCAACAAATAGCCAGATAGTGACCTGGTGAAGGAAAGTAGGAACCACACTGATAGTTGTTGCATAGCTTTTTATGCCCAGAGTGAAGTATTCTCTGATGGGAAAGGGAAAGGAAAGCTCAAGAGACTCACAAGGAAGTTATAAGAGCACATAGAAAAGTCAGAAGAGTTGCAAGGCTCCTCCTCCCTAAGGTTATAAAAGTAGCTACTGGAGAAGACACTCTTCCAGGGAGCAGCCTACAAGTTGGGCAGGGAATACTAATGATGACACTTTTACTAGTTTTCACCCTTGCTGGGGTGTTTGCTTATGGTTATGCAGTTTCCTGAGTCACCTCTGCTCCTGTAAGTAACCCCAATAAGGTCATTGGTTCACCAAGTGAGAATTAGTGGAGTCCTTATTTTGGTCTGTTGTCATTGCCCTGTCTGAGGGAAGTTGGTGTTTGTTTATATTGTCCAAGGAAAAGCCATGAAGCAGTAGCAGTGATGGCATAATGCTCATGAGTGTCATCTAGAGTCTCAAAATCCGCCAAGCATTATCTAGGTGATTCACGTTCAATTTTACAAATACACACCCCAGATTTATGCACCATTCATTGTTTCCATTTTGCAAAGATTAATGAGATGTGCAGAAAGCCAGTCACATAGCAAATACAGTCACTAGATGCCATAATTGGGGATTTTGCTCCCCTGCCCCCCATTTAGCCTAATGCTAGAGCTCTAAACTGTCTCCTAGGGAGCTCTTATGCAGCTCTGTTTCTATTTTTGTAGACATTATGAGTGTGGATAGGATCACGCACTACAGACACACAAAGAAAAGACCAACAGAGGAGCAGAAATCACGTTGATAATGAAATACCTCCTTACTTTACAGTTCAAATGTAGAACAAGAATGCTTAGAACTGAAGTTCAAGGTTAGAGAATGTTTCCTCAAGTGGTTGGAAGTGCAACATCTGACCATTAAATATGGATATATTAAGTCTGGATCCTACCCTCTCCCATTCTTGCAGTGCCCTCCCAGAGACACTAATATATAGATATCCTGCCTTGTTGACAAAGGTTTGTGGGGCAGTGAGGGATACAAACTTCCCAAAGTGCTTACATTATTCCTTGAAGAAGTTTTAGATGGCTATTACCACTCCAGCTTCATAGTTAATGTCCAAAGGCCTTCTCAAAGGCATACTAGCTGGGCCAGAGCCTCCAAGGGCACACTGTGCACTTATTTATAGCAACATTTAATATTTTCTGATGAGCGCAGCTCTGAAATAGAAAGGCTGACCCATTTCAGGGACATTTTCCCAAGGATATCACCAACAGTATGTTTGCCTTCCCATCATTTCAGACAGTGTCCTGTTCTTAAGTTAAAAGCAACTTCCCTTCAGGCAAGTGTATGGAAAGGCAGTGTGTGACTTGGTTTAATAACATGTCACCTTTTGATTTTCCTTCCATTTGATGAGATGCCTTCACCATTAAGGAAGCAAACCCTTGAGGAGTAAGTGTCTGTGTGTGTGTCCCATCTTCAAGGACACATCCCAGTCAGGAGGAGAAGCAAAGGACAGTGTGATTGATAGAGCCCCATAGAAGCAAGAAAGATGTTAACTGAGAGAGCTCTTTGCATTCTGTCACTATTTTTTGTCTATTTTTTAGAAGATAAGGGAGAAGACTCAGAAGTAAGAAGTCATTTCCCTGAACATGCAGAACAGACAGATGATAGAGCCTCACTCACTTTCCAAGTGGTGTTGAATGGAGAGATGTTCGGCAAGGCCCATATACATGCTTCTATTTTACATTTCTTCTGGGTTTAGTCTTCCTGTTATCAAAACATAAGATGTAAATATGTAAGAATCTTCCTGTATCTCTAGGGAAGGTTTGATGCATAAAGCTTACGTTCACTGAAGGAAAAAATAACTTTTTAAAAATAACGCTAATGAGCCTTAAACCTGCAAATGTTCTGATTCTGCCCCTGCTCAAGGTTCCATGAGTTTTGTCACTAGTGATTACCATGACCTAGACAAAGGGACACTGAGATGCATAGGTAGGTTCCTTCTTTCCTCTTATATACTTCCCAGATAATGGACAGATAGACTACACTGTGATTTTGCTTCCTTACATATTTTCTCAGATCTTTCCAGAAGAAGAAAAAGAAAACTCTACCCTTGCTCTAAAACACACACATACACACAGACACACATAATTTTGCTTATTCTCCCACTTCCTCTGAGAGACTAGCTGTTCCCCTGTTAGCCACTGACAATGACATATTGATTTATCCAAAGATTCTAGCAATTTTGTCTGTTGTACCTCTGTTCATTTATTCTAGGCCACTGTTATGCTAGGCCATAAGTCCCTTAACCTGGAGCAGCTTGGGCTGCAGAGCACCTTTCCTTATAATTGCCTCTTGGCAACACAGGGAGTCCTCCATGGAGGGCAATTCTTTTGTTCCTTCACTTCAACAGCATGGTCAGATCGTCATGTTTTCTGTTTACCTGAACTGTACTGAACATTGAATTTGCATGCAGAGTATTCAGACTCACTAATTCTCATGTATTGTAAATATGATTTATTTCAACCACTGAGTGTTTAAGACATGGCTTCTCATCCCTGGAACAATCCAGAATATTTGCACTCTGATTATGCAGCCCAAGATATTCCCTTCTAGAGGTTGAGTCATTTTCCCAAGGTGGGCTCAATAATCAGGAGTGGGGTTGGGACTGCAAAATGGGCTCCACTTTTACTTTTTCCAGCATATCCAGACAGTGTTGAACACAGGAACACAAGCTGCGCTTCTCTGCAGACTGGGTTCGTTTCCGTGGCTGCAGTGTGGTGGGAGCTGAGGTAGCCGACTAGAGACATTGGCCAGGAATCAGCACGCCAAGCTCGTGGTGTTTTTCCTCTGAAACTTGGATCGAACGTGAACTGTAGAGGTGGGAAGTTTTCAAAAGAAATCATTTTTCTGGCTCAAAACACAAAACAAAAATGGAGCCTTTAAATGCATGTGGTGTGGATTTACTGCTGTCCACGGAACATGCCATAGCTGTTGTCAGGATGCCTTAGCATTGTTGTGGTATTGCCATAGTCATTGCTGGATTGCTAAAACCCTCCTAGCCCCTGTAGGAATAAGAGAGAATCTGCAAATATTAAATGTGCTGTGTGGGTGACATGGGGAAAAGAAGTCAACCCCCCCCCCCATTAGTTACTTTTCTCATTTTTAGGACCAAATTCTTGACCAAAGCAAGTTAAGGAAAGAGGTTTGTTTTGGCTCACAGTTTGAGATTACAGTCCATTATGGTGTGGAAGGCATGGTGACAGGAGCATGAAGCAGCAGTCACATTGCATCCCCAGTCAGGAAGCAGAGCGTGAGGAATATTGGTGCTCAGCTCAATTTCCCCCTTTAGTCACAGTCCAGGACTGCATCCTATGGGATGGTGCCACACACAGTTAAGGAGGGACTTCCCCCCTCGAGTTACTTACTCTAGAAACTCAACCACAGAAGTTCTCAGAGGTTTATCTTCTAGGGGATACCAGACCCAATCAGACTGACCATCAAGATTCCACAGCAAATTTATCCCTCCAAAGGCTGACTATTCACAGCAATACTCAGAGTTCTGACCTGACAGATATTTAAGCTTGAGTACATCACTCTCTGCATGCTGGGGCACTACCAGGGCATAAACACCCTATGCTAGGTTTTGAGTAAGGTGGTAACCAGCTTGTGCCTCAGATGCCTGCACTAGTGCTCATAGGAACCACAGTGGGCTTTGGAATCATCTGTTCATGAGAGTTCAAAAACTCTCAGCATGAACAGTTTATTGCAACTGCTACCTCTGGCTGACCAGTGTGATGACAAGACCAGTGGCCCACATTGTCCCCCACTCTCCATTCCACTCCACTATGCCATGTTCTCAGAATGAGCAGTGTCTCCACTCATTTTTCTGGGAAATAGCACTAATAAAAAATTTAATAACATAATACATGGCTGAATAAAAATAGCTCAAAATTTAAAGGCTAATATTACTGGAAAAAAATAAGCTTTGGATTTTCCATATATTTTTAAGCACCTTTAATTTGAGCTAAGAAAATTGACCATTCAGAAATGATTTTCCTGGGACACTATTTTCTTCTTTCGATTAAGCTCAAACCCACATCTCCAATTTCTTGCTTTGCTGAGTGTTTTGTTTAGTTTTTTGTTCTTTCTGAGTTCCCTGGGGACTCCAAGCTGCTTCTAGCCCTTCCTGCTCCCACCTCTTTCAGAAGGTACATTCTGTCTGAAAGTGTGTCCAAGAACATACTGCCCACCTCAGAGACTCAAAGATCAAAGGGGGTCCTCTCTCTCTCTCTCTCTCTCTCTCTCTCTCCCCACACACTCTCCTTTCTTTCTTTGTCTCTTGGCAATAAGAGGCTTGTGATAGTTTCCAACAGACCCAAAATCTGTCACCTCTTCCTCTTTCTAGCAGATACATCACCTATACCACATCTGTCTTTTGGTAATTCATTCAAGAAAACAACATCTCTTTTGACACCTTGCTGATGAACAAGCAAGATATCCAGGTAAATATTGCATGGGTTGTAGAAATTGAAAGAATTGTAATACAAGCCTATTTATTGCTTGCTTAATTTTGGCTTCTTTGTTTAAAACATGACTTCAGTACCCAGCTGTTTGATCAATTGTGTGTGTGTGTGTTTGTGTGTGTATGTGTGTGCATGTGTGTGTGTATGTGTGTGTGTATATTCACATGTCTGCACATAAGTGTATACATGGAATGAAGGCCTAAGTTGACATCAGTTATCTTTCTCAGTCTTCATCATCCATTCTTCATGTTCATGTGGTAAGCCCTTTACTGACTGAGCCCTCTATCAATCATTCCCTCCCTTAAACTGAACATATATTGAAATGTGTTGATTTTACAAACAAACAACAAAGATTAAATTATTGACTGCAGATAGGCTCTTTGCTGAGATGTTTTATATTCAAGGTAATGACCCTTTCCATATTTCTGCAGTAAAATAGTCACTGATTTGAAAAGGTAAGAATGATTTCTTTGATTTGTAAATTAGTAACCGTCTCTCTAGGAAGACTCAGCCTGATAGATTTACACACATGGAGAGTGTTCGTTATCCCAAAGATGACAGGACAAGAGGTTCTCTGTTGATCTGTGGGTAATAGATTTCTAAAACAATACCACAGAGCATATATCATGATGAAATAATACTCTGTATACGTGAGTGAAAACAGATGTCATATAAAACATTTTTCAAATGCACATGCATAGTTTATTATACTGGCTTCACGGACATTCCACAGATCTTACTAAAGGGTTAACATGAATAGCAATAAATGGACATATTTTGCTGAATAAATGCTAATAAAATAAATGACATGATTTGCTTGTGGTGAATTCTTATTGCTCAGGTCACATTCCTTCTGATTTTGGAGGTTACTTCTCATGTAAAGACAATTTCAAATCATTTTCAGAACTTATTAAAGGAATACAGTAATAAATAAGTCATCATCACTAAATAAGAAACTGGCTTACGTGGTAAGGAATGTGCATATACATTGATGTTTGAGAAACCTAGCTTTAACATTCACTAATGGGTTAATGTGCTCCAACAAAGTTCAAAAATTCTGAAATAATTTAAAAGACCTAAAATCTCCAATCTCCACATTCCATTTTCCAATAATGTTGGGAAATTGTCTAATTTATCTGCTCCCTGTGAGAGAAAGAGATGAGAATGATCGGTGTGAGGCATTTGAGAGGGTCTCAGTGGGTATCTCCTAGGATCTTTCAGGTCTTCAGAGATCAAAAAGAGGTAAATGTCTATATTATGTATGAAGTAGAGGTAAATGTCTATATTGTGGATCATAGGCAACCCTCTAGAGGAGAAATGCCTGCAGATCTGATGGCCCAGGTGATTTCTGGGAGATGTAAGCATCCCAGATGCATCCTTATGCTCTTTTAGGAGCACTCACATTATTACACTGTTCCTCTGGATATCCTATCTCCTACCTCCCTGTCCTATCAATCCTACGGTCTAAACTCTGGTCACACTGAATTATAGGCAGATTCTAAATACTCTTGTGCATTGGTGTTTCTTCCTCAGAGAATGCTCCTTTCACTTCCCCCATCTATGAACTAATTCTTATGTACTCCTGAGAGTTTTGTGTAGGCATCTCTTCTGGCTGAAAGCTTTTATAACCTTTAAAAGAGTTCCAGCCTTCTACTTTGCTCTATGGGGATGTCTGAAGCATAAACAGAGCTGAAAGGACTCTAAGAGCGTTCCTAGGTCTGATCTTTAGAAGTGGCCAGCAGAGAGCACTGTAAAAAGTCCATTTGGTTTGGTTCAAAGGTACATGGCTGGACTGAAGTAGTTTCTTGTCTTACAATCACAAAGCTATTTTGTGAAAGATCAGTTTTAGATCTTATTCTAAGTTCAACCAAATGGTCAGTAAAAACTAAGAGAAATGTAAGTGTTCAGTAGCAAAGCCCACCCAGCTATCCATGTGATTGCCATAAATGCATGGATAATTGTAGAACACCTCTTTAACCAAACCTAGATAGTTATTGGAGGGCCAGGTCAAGTCATTTTGCACCCTCTTGCCTTGCCAGTACTAGCCATAAGTTTTTGCCCTGCTATCTCTATTTGCAATTCATGGTTTATTCTGACTATGGTTACTCAATGTCTCTCAGGACACCTTGGCTTCTCCTCTGACACATTTGTAGCAAGAATACAGGTGAGAGATACTAAGAACAAAACATGTTCATACAAATTGATCCACAGAACAGAAGTAAGGTACTCCATTACTTTTCTCATGGCTGTGACCAAAACAAAAAGCTTATAAAACGGACTCAAGGAAGGAAGGGCTTATTCTGACTCACAGTGTAAGAATACAGTCCATCATGGCAGGGAAGGCCCAGCAGCAGTGTGAGGCAGATGGTCACCTTGCATCTGTAATTAGTAAGCAGAAAGAGAGGTCCATGCTAGTGTTTAGCTAGCTTGCTCTTTGTGTGTAGTCTATAAACCCAGTTCATGAATGGTTAGGGTGAGACTTTCCACCTCAGTTAACATAATCTAGAAAATCCCTCACAGACATGTGTTCCCATGATAATTTTAAGCCATGTCCAGTTGACAACCAGAGACTAACCATCATAAATGGGTATGTTGAGGTTGGCTTTGTCTTCAAGAGTTATGACTGATTTTTAGACAAGCAGATGTGCTTATAATATAGATTTATTGACAAGTAACCACCTGTGTAGCTATTGAAAGTATGTAGTAGGTCTCTTCCTTTTCTAATTGCTTACAAAGCTGAGTTCCTGTGGAATATTTTCTTCTCTTCTCCTTTTCTCTCTCCTCATCTTGATCTTCCTCCTTCTTCTCTGTCTCTCTCATTTGTCTCAGTCGCTCATTCTGCTTCTCTCATCATCTGTAGCTCGATCATGATGGTAAAAGTACTTCACACTGATCTACTCACAGTGACATTTCTTTCCCATGGGATAATTTTATTTCTTGTCCTTGATGGTTTGGCCAACTTCCATTTTTAAAAAAAATTTAAATTGACAGCTTCTACACTTACAGACAATGAACCATGATATTCCCTTCCCTCCCTCATTTTCTCTTTCACAACTCTGCTCTCCATCATATCCCCTCCCTCTCTCCATTAGTCTCTCTTTTATTTTGATGTCATCATCTTTTTCTCCTATTATGATGGTCTTGTGAAGGCATTGCTAGGCACTGCGAGGTCATGGATATGGAGGACAATTTCTCTCTGGGCAATTAGCCAACTGCCATTTTTTGAGTGAACCCTTCTTCTTTCATTCCATGAACTCCATCTCAGTTCTTCTATAGTTTTGATGTAATTAGCAGTCTGATTCTATATTTTCTTCTGCATTTTCTATATGATTAACAGTCTGATTCTTCAAAGCTCTTTTTAGTTTGGTGTGAAATGTTTTCAGTCTCAACATGACCTTTAACCTAGGGAGGTATGTGCACCACAGAGTTCACTGGTTTTATTCTACTGAAAACTTGTTATTGGGAGGAGGTAAAAAGAAATTAACTGAATGGTTTCCTGTGATTGACACTAGTGCTATTTGTGGATGAAAAGCATCAGCTGGAAGAGTAAAAGTTATAAAGGACAGGGAAAACTCACAAGGGGATGACACACACTGTAGATTGCAATGGCAGATACACAAATTCCAGATGGCATCTAGAGGGCATCATTTGTGTTGCCCAATGGTCAGAGAAAACACCCCACAAGAAGGGATTGGAGATAAGACCTTAATGAAGTACGCATTTGTACATATAACTTGTTATGCTGTGGCAAAATGATAGTGAATTAGATAATTTTATGGAAAAATGATGTGGATGATTCTTTGAATTTCTCCCAACTAAGATATTTCTTTCTATATCATACTATAGGAAGTTCTAGATGATAAAAATATCATGAGTAGGAGGAGGTCTACTTCTAGAAAAAGAATTGACTTGAACACAGTCCACATAACCTAAAAGTTAGTGTCCTTCTACAATCTAAGCACAGGGCCTTTGCACTAATCCTGCCCACTCCTGGGGGTCATGTTCATCCTCTGCTTTTCCGAGAATGGAATCTTGCTGCTTCCACCTTTGCCCTTTCTTCATGCATACTTTCTCCCTTGCATAGCAGCCATGCCAAGACTCCTTCATTGTTTCCATGACAGCGCATCTTCATGTGCTACTGTAGGTTTGAGGTTTCTCTGGGGATGGCAGCACCCAGTCCCTGAGCTTCCTTGTGTTTGCACTGTGTAGTTAGCACATGCTCTTCCAGAAGCAGAAACCGTGCTTCCTTTCAACCCATCAAACTCGCATTGGCTGGTCCATCCAGCCTCACAAACCAAAAATGTGCCTTGCCTAGGGAGCGGTTCACACACTGAGTGTCTGAGTTTTGCCCCTTGGTACACGCTGAACAAGTGTACATAGAAGAAGGAAACAGCTGATACAGTGATTGAAGACACAGATTGGGTTTCAGATGGATTCTGGTTCAATAACCTGGATCTTCAATTTTGAACTAAAGGAATGAAAGTTACTTAATATTATTAGGTCTCAGCACCACCACATTTAAGTATATGAATAAAAATAGAAAATATTAAGGAATTGCTTGAGGATATAATGTGACAATTTATAAAATGCTTGGCACCAGGGACTGAATATGAAGACCTGAACTGAATCACCAGTACCCATGTAAAATCTGTAGATTGCCTATAATCCCAACACTGGGGAGACAGAGAAAGGAGGATCTCTAGGACTTGCAGTCTAGCTAGTTTAGGCAAAATAATATTCAGTAAGAGACTTCTCACAAAATAAGGTATAGGGTGATGGAGGAAGGCACTGATAGTGACATCTGGCCTCCACACGCACATGCACACACACAAACACACACACATACATGCGTGTGCCCACAAACATACAAACTTGCATACACACTCACTACACAATTACACATGCAAAAAAACAATAGTTAGCATTGATCAGAATTTTTTAATGCAATAAATTGAATGAAAAATATCACTTGTTCAACGTCTGTAAAAGATGTGAAAAGAACATCATTTTAAGTATAAGTGAGCAAAGCACCCATAGGCTTACCACATACTAGCTGTCTAAATGATATGCTCATTATAGGCAAAATCAAAAGAGGTTAATACACATGGGCCATGGACTGTATTGAAATTTGGAGATGAAAACCACCAAAGTCTGTTAGAAATAGTGTGTATGCATGGCAAGTTTCTTGCACGATGTTGACTTAAGGACCAACATTTAACATTCAACTACCTAATGGACAATGAAAAAAGTGAAATATAGTGAATCACAAAATATTAAGCAGCCATGAGGTGAAAAGAGACCAAATTTACAAAGGAGGTGGTTATTTGGTTGTCCCTCTCTTTCTAACATGAGGACTGGCTCCCTTTTGTCCCCCTGGGTTTATTTGCCCTTTCTTGTTTTCCTTTGGAGTCATTTGCTAGGTCAGCACAATGTTACATGATCCTGTTGGAATTCAGTTGGTCCCTTAAGGTGAAGGGTATCTGAGTCTCCCCAGCAGAAGTAAATTATCCTCAGAAGGGAGAAGAGCTTCATTTTCCAGCTGGCGGGCAGCTGGTGTGCATGCTCGACTTTTGATGAATGGAGTCATTACATTATCTGTCTCCTGTATTCTAGACCACCCAGCACCTTCTTGGCGTTGTCTGTGGATGAGAATAATGGTGCCTTTGTTAGGCTTGCCAAAGCAGTGTTTCTGCAATGTGACCCACTAAGAACAGTTTCTAGGCTGAGCAATTTCCTCTCTGAGAGACTCTGGCCAGTTCTAAACATGGAAGTGCTGTCTGAGGACTGGAAAAGTGCTCTGCTCCCCAAAGACACTCAGCGAGAACCTCCATAACCATCTCCACCACTGGTCAAGAATTTTCATTAGACTGCATACATGGCATATACCTTTTCAGTTAATCTGTTTAACAGGCCTAAAAGTTCTCGCTCATATTTTACACATGAGAAAATTGAAGTCCCTGGGCAAAATAACTCAGCCAAGATCACACAGCAAGAACACAAGGAAATCCTACTCCATTCTATAGTCTATGCTCTTCTGGGTATGCAGCAATAATCCCAGTTACTTTTCTTATGGCTGTGACCAAATACCTGATAAGAAGGAACTAAAGGGGAAAGAGTTTTATCTTGGCTTATAGTTGGAGGAATCCAGTCCATTATGATGGAGAAAGCCTGGAGTTAGGAGCACAAGACAGGTGGTCACAAGGTCAGAAATCAGAGATTAATGTCAGTGATAAGCTCAATTTCTCCTTTAAATTTATTCTGAGACTCCAGCCTATTGGACAGCTCTGTCCACAGTTAAGGTGGGTTTTACTACCTCAATAAAACTAATCTAGAAAATCCCCCACAGACATGCTCGTCTCCTAAGTAATTCTATATCCAGTTGAAAGGACATTAGCTATCAAAATACCTTAGAAAATCGTGGCAGCAAGGACATCAGCAATCAAATATTTTGATCTCCTCATTTATTCAGCAAATGCTTAATGTATGCCAACAATAGACCAAATAATAATCTAGGCCTTGCAGTCAAGGAGACAGATATGATCCTGTCTTTAAATTTGTACTCCAAAGCTGGAGACAAGATCATTCTTTTGGTTTTAGGACAGTCAGTAATCTATGTATGTCCTTACTCTCTTATATGTCATGGTTTTATGCAACATAATTAACCTCAGACCACAGTGTTCTGAAGCCTTAGTAACAAATATACTAAGAAGTTTATTCTACACAAATACTACATTGTAAATAATACAAATAAAATTGATCATTTAATGTGATTCTTTAAGAAATATATTCTTATCACTATGTTTTTCCAAAACATAACAAAAATCTCTTCATAGTAGGATATCATTAAACATCTCCAGACAGCCAAGACTGGTGCAAGCATGGCCTTGACATCTGCTGAGATTCATCCCAAACATTGTTCTAGGAAGTTTAATGTATCAATTCATGGAAGAAAATTAAAAGCTCTCCTGAAGTAGGTCAGAATCTCCTCTTATTTGTGAAGCATTGGTAAACTCTGATTTGTGATGACAAATGATTTGTGTTTTTCAGAGTAGTAGGATGCCTTAATTTGTTAAAACAACAAATGGAGCTGGGGGCATGGATTAGTAGGTAAATGACATGTCTTTCCAGTATGAGAACTGGAGTTTGATTCCCAGAACGCATGCAAAAAATCTGAGCATAATGGCCCATGCCTATAATCCCAGTGCTGGGAAGGCCATCACTGGACATCACTGGCCAGACAGTCTAGCCTAATTAATTGGTGAGCTCTGGGCCAATCAAAGAATTTGTCACAAAGGAGGTAGTCAGCATTCCTGAAGATGACACCCAAGGCTGCCTTGTGACCTTCACATATATGAATACATATCTGTTCCCGCCCACACAAAGACATGAATGCACACTCATGGATTTAAAAAAAAAAATCTTATCGAGACAATTATTATGTTCTCCAGTGTCAAGCTCTCACTAGTCTTTGGCTAAAAGAGGGGTTACATACAGTAAATTCTTCCAAAATTAATAGTGCTTATCCCATTTAAACCATGCTGACTTCACTCTCCATTGTAGAATCTGTTCTTCTTTTTCAGAAGACAGCAAAACCTGAGGCGATAAACGACCCCTCGCACTTCAACCAACGCACAGCTGAATCCACAGAGGAACTGGGGAGACAAGCAAGAGTTCTGCTTCCATGCTGAACCTGATAATCAGCTCCAGCGTATAGGAGACAGACCCTAAGGTTACTCAACACTTACCAAAGCAGAAGTTCTTAAGAGGTCAGTAGATTTAAAACTCACCCACCACAGCTCAGGGAATTTTGTGGAAGGGCAGAAAGACTACAAGAGGTACAAGTTGAGACATCATGCCGCAAGTCATTCCCTCCCCCCAAAAATAATGGACTGCTGCTCCCGCAACACATAACCTACAACCCCATAGGAATACCTGCAAACCCACTGAGGAGCATTCCCCAACAGAATGGGGCAGAGATGAAGGAAAAGAAGGTACCAACACATGATGTATCCATATAAAATATGTTGTTAATAATAATAATAAACATTAAAAAATAAGAAAATGAGAAATGGCAATTTGTGAGGGTGTACCCCATTGATTACTGGCAATTTGAGATTTTCTTTAGATTTCTGGTTTCCTGAGGCTCGTCTCTGAATGCTATTATTTTGGCAAATGATAATTCATAATTAAGATATATTTATAGAAAAAAATTCCTTAATAAAGATGTCTCTTGAAAAAATGACTCCAATTCTGCTGGGCACAGTGGCCCATTCCTGCAATCACAACACTCAGAAACCTGAGAAATCTCAAATTTGAAGAATCCTGGGCTGCTTAGAGAAACTGTACCTCAAATTGACCTCCACATACAAAAAGAATGTGACCCCAACTCTTCAGAAGTCATTGAATAGATTAGTTGAACCAAATATTCTTCCCATTTGGAAGTGTAAGCATACTAGGGAGTTTTCCCCAACAGTTAAGTCCTCATGCACTTGCTGTTAAACTTGCAGTTGGATCAATCTTTGGATGCAACTCAAAGGCCTTTTACATTTTTTGTTCAATTACTCACTCAGCAATCTTTTATTTTTATTTTATTCTTAGAAAATAATCATAATTTATTATCTATCATTGTTAAGTATTATTTCTCTACAAAACATTGGAATTTCAAAACACTTGTGAAATAATCTCCCTGCAGACTATTTCAGGATTTACATGTTATGTTTTATTCTTTTCTAAGCATGTATAGTTGTCATTCTCCTGCTTAATTCCATATTTATTTCAGTCATATTTTAGGGTCCTCCAAAGCACTCAATTTCATACCAAAAATGGTTTTTATTTTACTTACCCTGGTTTAGGAGGTAATGTACTGAATTTCATCATCGACACAGTGAGAAGCTGGAATAAATGGGTTGAGGAACAAACAAGAATGAATTGGCATGCACCATGCTGGCTGGTGGCTGGTGAAAGCAGAGGGAATGACCCTTCTTGACAATGGCCTGGTGATCTATGTGCCAAGGGCAACATTTAACCTGCCAAGTCAGGAAAGGAAAGGTCATTAGGGATGGTAGCAAATGATGTACATTTTGTTAAATTACAGGTCTTGATCAATCTAGTTATGAAGTACTCATCAAATTACGTATGTTCAATAAACTCAGTGTGTGTTTGTATTTTCTTCTTGAATAAATAATCCACTTGAGCCAGGTGTGGTGGTATATACCTATAATCCCAAACTACTCACAGGATGAGAAGTTTGAGGGACAACTTAGTGAGACTCTGATTTATATAAATAAATCAATTAATATAAATTAATCATTTAAAATAAATTGTCTATTACTTCACCCATAGAATTGCAATGACAACTTCCTTTATTTATTTATTTTTTGTTTATTTTTTGAGGTAGGGTCTCACTCTAGCCCAGGCTGACCTGGAATTCACTATGTAGTCTCAGGGTGGCCTTAAACTTACAGTGGTCCTCCTACCTCTGCCTCCCAAATTCTGGGATTAAAGGTGTGTGCCACCATGCCCGGTTTCAACTTCCTTTTTTCCTATCATTTTATTTTATGCAAGTGTTAAAACATTTTTAATTACTTTTTTTTTTTAGTTAGCAAACAAAGAAGTAAGCTTCTACATGGATTTTTCATATGTGTTTACTTTTAGTTAACTCTCTTCCCCAGACCTTCCTCTCCTGCATCTTCACACATCTATGCTCACTTATATTCTATCCCTCTATTTGCATCTTCTTTTTTATTCTTTATTAGTTAGTCTTGTATTCAGCAAATACAGTCAGTTTGGTACCATTATTAGGCTCATTCGTGACCTACCCCCTCCCCTTGACCCCTCCTTGTTGAGGTATATGGGTCATGCATTGTGGAGTTAGCCCACAGTTATGGGTAAGATAAATGTCTCTGCATATCATGACCCAACATGTGGCTCTGACATTCTTTCCGCCCCCTCTTCTGCAAAATTTCCGTGAGCCATGTTGGGTTCATTTTTGGTCTGCTTCAGTGATGAGGTGTTGGGGGCCTCTGAGGCTCTGGCTCTCTGATTTGGTAAGAGTTGATTTTTCTCTGTGTTGATCTCCTTCCCCCTTGTGCTGCTATCCGGTTCATCAGGAAAACAGCACCCTTGCTTGTTTCACCAATTTTTCTTAATATAAAAACTTTTACATGTTGTTCATATACATTGCAACTATTTTTAAAACCTGTTTGGCTTATATTCAGCTCTGCTGTTTAGGTGACTTGAAGCTTGAAATTTCATTATACTTAGCTATCAATCTGCTTGTTTTTATACTTTCTGAGTCACGTGGCAAAACCTTCACCAAAGTTATCTTCCAGGACATAATAGAATTTTTAATTGATTGAAAGAAAATTAGAATTTATTATGTGTATTACAGTGAGCTGAGAAAACAGGATCTATTCGTCTCCTGCTACTTCCCCAAAGTAGTTGTCCCCCAAATATTTAGCAACTTGACATGATTTCTTTACTTCATATGCACCATCATTAGTACTCACTCAATCCCAGCATATGCATGCAGAAATTTCTGAACTCACTTCTTTTTCATTGAGTGGTTCAAAACCTTCTTTGTTTAACCAAGGTCAATTCAATTGAAGGGTATCATGTAAGGTTTAAAATTTAATGAGAGTCTTCCTTCATTTTCTATCTTTTATAAGAATGGGCTTGATATGGTGCAGGTCTTGTGGTGGTAATGACAATGGCTGTCCCCTCTTCCACAATGCTCCTTGAACTTTGAAGATGTCTCATTCAGCACTGAGCACTCGACAGTCACTTGTTCTCAACACTTTGATGACTTTGAATTTCCCCAGTTGTTACTTCCATCTGCAGAAAGAATCTTCTGTGAGCAAAGGTAAGAATAGCACTAATCTATCTGCATAAACACAATATAAATACATACGAGGCAATTTGATGGACACAAAATAGCTATTTAGCCAAACCAGTAGTGGCTCCCCCAACTAGAGTCTATGACCTTCCCAGCCATAGGCTTTTGACTAGGTTTTTTAGTACTGAGATTATTTTTAATTGAAATACAACATATTCAAATCTTGTTTTGCATGTGAATAGTTTTATAATTTTTTTCACATAGAGGTAATTTTTTGTTTTTATTTTTTTAGAGCAAAAGAGAGACACAGAGAGAGGAGACAGAATTGGCATGCCAGGGCCTCAGCCACTGCAATCACTCTCCAAACACTTGTGCCACCTAGTGGTCATGTGTGACCTTGTGCTTGCCTTGCCTTTGTGCCTCTGGCTAACGTGGGATCTGGAGAGTCGAACATGGGTCTTTCGGCTTCGCTGGCCTAAGTCATCTCTCCAGCACTAGGGATATTTATTTTCAAGTGAAATCTGAGCTATGTCATAAGTTTAAGTTTATGACTAGAGTCATTTTGTTAGTTATATGTACTATATAATCATTATTTGCTCTGTATTAAATTTATTGCTTTATAAGTAGTTTGCAACCAATAAATTTAAAATTTTCGTAGTTTTGTGAATTTTAGTCAATCTTGACTTTCTAAGTTATTTTATTTCAAAGTAATATTAAATTTGCCTCCTGTGTGCCAATAGCTATAAGTCTTCATTTTGATTATTTTCATATTATTTATTTGGTGTTTAGGTCCCCAACCTTCCTAGGCAAGAGCTATACTACTGAGCTATGTCTCCAGGCCTTCAAAATCATTTTTTTAGGCAAGCTCAAAAAATTGGCCTTTTTTTAATGAGAGAAAGTGAGAGCAAGAAAGAGAGGAAGAATTGGCATGCCAGGGCCTCCAGCCACTGCAATCGAACACCAGATGCACGCACCACCTTGTGCACATGTACAACCTTGCACACTTGCATCACCTTATGCATCTGGTTTATGTGGGACCTGGAGAGTCAAACATGGGTCCTTAAGTTTTGCAGCCAAGTGCGTTAACTGCTAAGCCATCTCTCTAGCCCAAAAGCATTTTTATTTCTCTTTTAATTTACTAACTTAAAACAATTATCTAGACTCCGAGTTTGCATATCACCACACACACACACACACACAGAAAGAGAGAGAGAGAGAGGGAGGGAGGAGAGAGAGAAAGAGAGAAAGAGAAAGACCAGTCATAGTATGCAGTATACCAGTCAGATTTAATGAAAATGCATGTGACAAAGTTCAGCATCCCTAATCCTGTTTTTAAAAAAAATGCAAAATTCAAAACTTTTAAAATGTCCAGACATCAGAGTGAATATATATATAAAATCAGGTTCAAGTACTCTAAAATCCAAAATGTTCTTCATCCCAAGAATTCCAAAGGCAGATACTGAGCTGAATCAACACCAGGGGAGAAGCTCAAGGTCTGGGGCCGATATCTAAACACAGAATTGTTGCTGCATAGTGTCCCTGAATAACATGTAAAAGCACCCACTAAATATATATTACTAACTCACTAAACCATGATTATCTAGAACAAGTGTAGCACTCTCTTTCAAATCTCAGTGTGTTTGAACTAGTATGGTGCACGGTACACAGGCTCCACCCTGGACATCTGTGATCAGAAGAGTGGACCTAATGATTCCCTTCCACACACTGCAGGAAGAGAACTTGTTTAGAAGATAGATTTCTAATTCACATTTGTTTCAAATTGCTCTCTCACCAAGACCATTCAACTGCATGTGATCAATGGGGACACTGCAGGTTAAACCCTTCTTGATGTGCACTAATTGCATCTCCAGCAATTCCCATCTTGATAGTCTTTTCCTGGAAAATATTTAAGAAGGTTAATGCCTCTTCTTAGTCATCTATGTAAACTTTCTTGGATCATTTAATATGTAGCTGACAATATGCTAGACATTTTCACAGTGATTATCTCATTTAATTTTCATTACAGGTCTTCAGTTGGTATAATCAAAAATATTTTAAAGATGAGAAATGAGGATTGAAATATGTGAAGTGGTTTGCCCACAGCTAATAAATGTCACCACCGTGTTGAAAGCTTTCTCCATAGTTATCTGTCCAATTCCCATACCATCGTATTGAAGCTGCTTAATGAATAATGCTTAGGAAAATACAGTCTTTCTATTTCCCCTTTCTCTTTTCTGTCCCTCTCCAATCATTGCTCACACAATGGAATGGAATTCCAAGTAGATAGAAATAGATTCTTTTCTTTTGTAACTCCTTCTTCCTTTGGAGTTGTTCCCAGATCTTGTGTGAACATTGGTTCATCTTCCACATCCTCTCTCTGACCCTAACATCCTCTCAGATCTCTTTTCCAAGAATTCTATCCCACCCCATGTGATGAATCACCTGGTTTGCCTCAAGAGAGAAAACAACATACTCTAGTCACCCTATTGTTGCTGACAGTAAAATTCTATAGCTCTCCATATGTTTGGACTAATGCATTTAAGAAAATAAAAATTTCTATATTTTTACATATTTTATTTATTTATTTATATGAGAGAGAGAAAGAGGCAGATAGGGAGGGTAATAAGCATGCCAGGGCCTCTAGCCACTACAAACAAACTCCAGACAATGTTCCACCTTGTGCATCTGGCTTACGTGGGTCCTGAGGAATCAAACCTGGGTCCTTTGCCTTTGCAGGCAAGTGCTTTAGCCTCTAAGCCATCTCTCCAGCCCACTAATTTCTATTTTTTTTTTTTTTTTAGTTTTGTACTCAGTGAATACAGTCAAGTTGGTACCATTGTTAGCCTCCTCCCTGTCCTCCCCCCTCCACATGGACCCTCCTTGTTAGTGTATATAGGTCATGCATTGAGGTTAGCCATCAGTTATGGGTAGGAGGAAATGTCTCTGGGTATCATGATCCAACATGTAGCTCTGACATAATTTCTACTTTTAAACTCATGGAACATCCAGTACAATATAAAGTTTTAAAAAGTAGACAAGCATACTTTTTTGCATGTGTATTTGTGTACTGTGTATGTGTGTGTGTGTGTGTGTGTGTGTAGGGAGAGGGATATGTGTTTGCATGAGTGTATGTGGTATGTATGTGTTTGTATATATGTAGGCACACATAATTACACAGGAGTATGGAGGCCAGGGGTCAGTGGAGTGTGTCTTCCTTAAACACTCTCCCTTATTATTTTTTGAGACAGTTTTTACCTGAACCTAGAGGTCATCGATAGGGCTAGACTAGCTATCCAGGAAGTCCCAGGGTATCCACCTGTCTCTGCCTCCATATTTCTGGGATTACAGGCATTTACCACCATACTTGACTTTCACATGTTTCTTGGGGATCCAATCTCAGGTCTACATGTTTGTGTTGTACGTACTTTACCCTCTGGGCTATATCTACAGCCTCAAGACTGCTCTTACTGATTCATTTGCTCTGTATTTTATGTTGTTACTAATTCCTTATTCTTTATAAGGCTTTGTAATAAACACAAGGATCTCAACGTTAAAGTATTATGTGCATATGGAGACACTAAAATCTTGTAAAGGAAGTATGTAAGAGATCATTTCAATATGACATGTTAGTTAGTATGTAGTGGTATAAAGGTGATGGACTTTGAAATAAATTTGCCAGCATTTGAGGGCCAAATTCCAAACATAACGTGATGTATGTCTCATGAAAGACTTAGTCTCTTTTGAGTCTCACTATAAAATTGGGATAAGGTCATCTATCCATGTTGTCCTTAAGAAAATTAAGCAAAACCTCATAGTTCATGGTTTATAAAAAGAATGCCATATATGCCATTTCCTATACCATAAGAGAAGTAATAGTAAAGTATTTTTCTTAATATTAAGGCCACATAAAGAAACCAAAATAGAAAAAGGAATTTTATGAGACCAAATTACACAAAAATTGAACTAATGCTCTCAGACTTGCGTTTGTTCAACAAACATTAATAATTAAATATGGTGTGTTTGTTTGTGTGTGTGTGTGCATGCACATGTGTGTGCACCATGGCAAGGAGAAAACTTTGTAGGGCCTTATTTTATGGAGTAGTTACTGATCACTCCTAATATTTTTTAAATATTTAAATCATTAACTTATGTCATCACATGTTGAAGAGGAAGCTAAGCAAATGAAACAAATTCACAGAGGAAAAACTTTCTTGTGAGTGTGTATACATGTGTGGCTGTGTGTGCTGGTGTGTGGTATGTGTATTGTACATGTGCTGGAAAATGTGTATGCTGGTGCACATGCAGGGACCCATCCACCTTTGAGGAGACTAGGTCTCTCACTGACCAGGAACTCAGCAGGCAAGCTAGAATGGCTCCCCATTACCCCTAGGGATCCTTCTGACTCAGGCTTGCTAGTGCTGAAATTACATGGCACCTAGTTTTTATTATTATTATTTTAGAGAGGAGAGATAGGGAGAGAGAGAGAGAGGCCAGGGCCTCAGCCAGTGCAATTAAAGTCCAGTTGCCTGCGCCACCTAGTGGGCATGTGCAACCTTGTGCTTGCCTCACTTTTGTGTGTCTGGCTAATGTGGGATCTGGAGAGTAAAACATGGTTCCTTAAGATTCACAGGCAAGTGCCTTAACCACTAAGCCATCTCTCCAGCCCCTAGTTTGGTTATAGGTCCTCATGCTTGCAAGGCCAGCACTTTATCAACTAGGTTATTTCCCTAGCCCCACAAAAAAATTTTCTTTTTCTTTTTTTTTGTTTTTCGAGGTAGGGTCTCACTCTAGCCCAGGCTGACCTGGGATTCACTATGGAGTCTCAGGGTGGCCTTGAACTAACAGCGATCCTCTGACCTCTGCCTCCTGAGTGCTGGGATTAAAGGCGTGTGCCACCACGCCCAGCAACAAAAAAATGTTCTAAGAATAAAGTGTAAAATTTCTTGCTGAGACTTTGTCCTGTGGCATGTCAGATCCAATAAAGACACTGGGGTGTTCTCTCCTGGCCTACTCTCAGTGGGGCAGCTCAGCTGGCAACCTGAAGAATGCTGCTGCCAGCACAGCAGTGGGTATGGCTTGACATCTACACAAGTCCCATCCTCAAGCAGTGTCCCCAGCCTCAGGTGGCTTGACCACTGGAACAGTGTCGGCCTCATCTGGCAATCCCTTCACACAGTGCAGGAATTCAGTGGTTCAGGCACCTGTGCCCTGTGATCTGTCCAGTCAACTGAGCTAAACAACGTAAAAACACCCAGCACTCACATCCTGGCACTGTTGAGGGACCTGATAGCATCCGGTTTCCTGTGTTAACATCTAAGCACTTTGATGACCAAAGAAAAAGTAATGTAGCAAAAAGTCTTGGCATGGTAGCTTGATGGCAGAAGAAACAGCCAGGCCCGGTGCCTACAGACCTAGTGCCCATGGGTGACCACACAGACTGCCTACTGGTTCCACAGGTGCATCCCACTCATCTACTGGGACCCCACCCAGGGTGGGAGGGGATGCCTACGTCTGATGGATCCAGGCTGTGCCCAGGCAGAGGGCGACATCCTAAGCCATCATGACAGCAGCCAGTGACAAGCTGTGGAGTAGCTGGACAATTCAAGGGGACAGAGACGAGAACTGTAGACCCTGGTCTCCAGTAGACATGCAGAAATATATCAAGTCCTTCAGGACCTAGGGTCTCAGACCCCAGGCTGAGCTCTGTGCACCTGGCTGCTGGCGAGGCTATTTAGCCAATCCCTACGGCGACATAGAGACTGGAACGTTAGGGGGCGCCACTTACTACTGCTGCTGCCTACCTACTCTCAGTGCTCTCTGCAGTCTAACACCGAAAAACAAAGGCTGCTAGGGGCCAGCATTTGAAGAGATTCTCTCCTTAACTCCCACAATACTTGTTTTTAAAAATACTATTTATTTATTTATTTATTTATTTAAGAGAAAGAGAGGGAATGGTGCTCCAAGACCTCTAGCCACTGCAAACAAACTCCAGATGCATGCACCACTTTGTGCATCTGGCTAACATGGGTACTGGGGAATTGGACCTGGTTTCTTAGGTTTCATAGGCAAGTGTCGTAACCACTAAGCCATCCCTCCAGCCCCTCCACACAAATTCTATCCAGGTAGAGGAAAAGAACCCTCAGTGAACAGATTGGTGACGCTATGACTGCTATAATAAATACACTAAAGTCTTTTATGCTTTTCAGTCTAACTCACATGGTCATTGCTAACAACAACTTCACCCTGTCCAAGCAGAAAACTACATTGACAACTGTATGCATCACTTTCCCACTTACTCCCAAGTGTAACTTGCAGATTCTTCTAGAAGGCCTTTTTTACAATTTTCTTCCTCTTTAGGTTTAATATACATTACTGCTGCTCCAACTTCACATTTGAACATGTTAGGTACATGGCTCACCTGTCTGCCAGCCACTTTGTATTATATTCCTGTTTTGTAATATCCAGTATTTCTGAGCTGATTCCAATCCATGAGGTCCTTTGGCAGTGCAGTATGCCTAAGAACCAGTTTCCAGAACATTCTAAATGTGCAAAAACTTTCAAACTGGAGTTATATTGGAGTCCAGTTCTTCATAATAAAATAAATGTATGATATAATAAAATGTGTACTGATAGGACACATGACACTTTACATAATCTAATAGTGATCTAACAAATGACACCATTTAAACATGTACTGAGTATCAACATTGTTTTCAAAACCTGTGGTGAAAGATGAAAATAGATGATGTTTATTGATCTTACAGTTGCTGCTGCAGATATGGCTGTATGTGTCTCCTATTTTTACAGTTAAAATAAATGCTAAATTTCACTCTGAAGATAGTGGGGAAAGAAAAAGTTTTCTCACCCTGTACCCCGACCTCTTAGAGGGCTTAGAAGGTTCATGGTCCAAACACTTAAGAATTTATGGTCTAGTCCAGTACTTCACTAATCTTTGTGCATGCTAAATTCACCCAAGATGTCTTCAAGGACAGCAAACTGTCCTGTGTGCCTGGAAGAGAGGGTCATATATTTGGGTCAATGTACCATCTTCACTGTGAACAGAAATATTTGTTGTTTCAGTGCTTATTTCAACACCATCTTCTTTGAGAAGTGTTTTCATAAAATTATTTTTATTTATTTATCAGAGAGGGGAGGAAAATGGGTGTGCCAGGGCCTCTTGCTGCTGCAAATTAACTCTAGATACATTTGCCACTTTGTGCATATGGCTTTATGTGACTACTGACTGCGTAAATCTGAATCAGGGCTGACGGGCTTTGCAAGCAAGCACCCTTAACCCCTGAGCCACCTCCCTAGCCTCTCAGGAAAGTATTCTCACACTCCACCTGATTCTCCGACCTCCTAGAGTCAAGGTTCTATTGTCTCTGCCTAGAGCTTGTTTTCACTGATCTCCAAAGACACTCTCCATGAGGCTTGCTTTTTATTTTGCCTCATTACTACAATCTTAAAACTTAAACAACAAATGTCAGTTGAATTATCATTATCATCTCAAGAAAATCACTTTGCATTTTACAAAGCTCACTCTGGTAACAAGTCTCTGTTGGTAGGTAAAGCAGCACCACAACCTTTGTCTTCCGTATGAGGAAAAGCAGAATGGCTTTCCAGCGGAAAGAACTAACAACCACCAGCAGAGACATGGAATCCACTTTCTCCTGCCCTGGCCTCCACATCCACCCTCCTGCAACAGGACAGGGTCTGACAGCTATGGCAAGCCAGCAAAGCATCTGCCAGTGCTTCTTTTATGACTTCTCTTCCTTGTGGCTGAACAGATCAGTACAAGGGGGTGGAAGGAGCTGCTTAAGACATTACTGGCCTCAAAGGAGAGTCTGAGAGAAATTGAGCTGCAGACAGAGTGCTTTTTTTTCTGTGTGTGTCCATGCAAATCTTTTGCTAAAAGCATCTCAAGGCTAAGTCTGGATGTCCACTTCAGGACTGCCAAAAATGGAAAGGCAAAGCATGTAACTACTAGCAAAGAGTCTGGGTGCCAGCTCACAGCATGTTCACGTTAAAGAGGAGGAAGCTGAATTCAAGAAAGGGGATGTGTATTGCCAAGGCCTCTGTGGTTAATAGCCAAGCAGAACAGGATCCAGGTTGCCTGAGTTCCACTGAGGTTTTAGGTAGATATGTTCCAGCAACCAAGTTTACCTTCAAATCCTCTTCCCTTTGAAAGATAATCAACAGGAATATTCATAGGAGCCTCCTATATGCAAAGTACTTTCCCAGACATACTTCGACATAAAAAGAGATAACTAAACACAATCTTGAATTTTCTCTTTAATATGTTTCCTGTACAAAAATACACACATTACATACTTTAAATCTAGGACTTGATAAGGCCACATTGTATACATTATGGACATACATTTTTACATATGTAGAAAACCATTTATATGCATTTGCACATATGAATAAGAACAGCTTGCTACAACATACATGCATATATATATATGCTACATATACATATGAGGTATGAATAGAAATATGCATATGCATGTGTGCTTATGAATAAGCTTTGCTATGTTTCAATGCACAGAGTTCATCAAATTGTGCATTGTGTATTGCACGTATGGAAACTGTTACTGTTTGAATATGAAATGTCCCTTACTGGCTCATGTTTTGAATGCTTTTTCCCCAGTGCATGGCACTATTTTGGGAGGCTACAAAACCTTTAGGAAGGGGGCCCTCACTGGTGGAAGTAGGTCATTAGGACCAGGTCTTTGACAGTTTCACTGGATCCCTAGTTCCTGTTGGACTCTGTTTCCTGGTCTGCTCTGAGGTGAACAGCCTTCACCACATTCTCCCAGCATGAAGTGAGCTGTTGATCATGCCATGATGGACTAAAATTCCTAACCCTGTGAGACAAATAAGCCTTTTCTTCCTCAAGTTGGTTCTGTCAGGTTCTGTGGCCACAATGATGCAAAAGTAAATAATACATTTACATTTGTGCACATGCACAGATGCATGTATATACACCAAGATGTACATTTATACATGTATATACCAGACATAGAATGACATATATATTTACATATTAAATGTATTGGCATGTTTACACACATGCACATATGGCATGGTTAGCTAAAAATAAGTACATAATAATCTACAAGCACATGAATTATTTTAAAGTTGAAGTACTTTTTGATTTAGTTTCCCTTTCTTGTAGCCTTGACTCTTCACTTCACCCTACCTCATCAGAAAACTTTCTGGGATGGAACTATTTATTGAAATGCCTGTGCCTGTACACTCCCTCATTCTTTAAACTACACCCTGTCCAGTCCTGGCTGTGATCCAGAATGGAAGGCCAATCTTCATTCAGACAGACCCAGAAGAGAAGACAAACAGGGTGAAACAGGGCTGAAAGGAAATTCCTGGAGCTGAGCATGAAGATGTCCCTTTACCCTCTGACAGGGCTTGTGAGCATAGAGCCATATGACACAGCTTGAGGCTCTGTTTCCTCAAAAGATGTGTCTCCCTTCCATTTGTTTTTATGTTTCCAGCAAACCCAACACATATGACTACAAGAAAGGCCCCTGTAACCTACTGTGTGAAGGCTAATTAAGGAAAATGCAATTTCAATTATAAAAAATGCATGAGAAATTGTGAAATCACAATCTATTTATAAGAGCCATTTTCTCAAAGAATACACAGCATTCAAAGCAGGTGGTTGGCTAATTGGTGCATCCATTTATTGGACAAGAAAATACATTCTTCCAGATATGCCTGTGGGAAATGCTTGAAACAGAGGAAATCCCATCGCTGTCCCTGTCTGCAGAAGGGTTTATGCAAGCAAAAGGCTCCAAGAACACTATATGTGTAGGGCTGCTCTTACTTGGGTGTGCATGATCAGGAAAGCATCCCTTAATCTTTAAAGGTGAGTAAGTGGTCAAGAGAGAGGACAGAAATGGCCTTGCATGTGAAAGGAACAGCAAGTACAGAAACATGGAGCAAGCGGGGGTGAGGCAGTGCTGTGGAAAAAGCAGCCTTACTCATGTGGCTGGGTGAAGAAAGCTTGGGTACCAGGTATGCAAGCTAGAAGATGAGAAGTGAGAGAGGACAAGGATGGGAAGACTTTGAATTTTCCCTTAAAACCAATATGGAGCCATTGCAGTAAGTACCTCTCTGTGCTTAAAGGCCTCACTCTGAATTGTAACATGCCAGGATCAATCACACACTTCATTTTGTTCCATTTGTAAGTAGATGTTGGTTATAGTTTGAATAGATTTGAAGAGAATTTTATTAACCATCTTCTTTACTACTCAGGCCAAGAGAAAGGCAACACTGAAGTTTTAGCTTCCTTACTAAAACTAGAAACTATGTACACAATTCCCCAATACTCTACCTGGCAAGGTAACACACTTCCATAGCATAGAGGCTGCAGCTTTGAGAGAAATGATGGTACAAAGGGTCCTTGTCACCGGCCTCTGTACATCCAAATGACACTTTGCAGTGTGACTTCAGAGCTTCTCCCAGCTGCAGTTGGAATCTGTCTTGACCCTTAAATATCTACCTCATATTAGCCAATAGGATAAAATTAAAGAAACAGGATGACAGTTCCAAACCAAGGTCTGACCACTCAGGCTTTTTGTTTGTGGGCCTCTGCTGTTCCCCAAGAACAAGCCCATGCTGACTGCTAAAGACAGAATGAAATGCTGCAGAGAGCACCCACGATAAGCCTGCCCTAGCCAACCCAGCAGCTGACCAGACAGACACAGGAGTAAGTCCAGTCCCAAGCAGAACAAGCTGATCCTAATCACAGAACCGCCCACTGCTCCGAGTAAACAGTGAGCAAAAATACATGTTGATTGTCTGTAGTTGATATGCACTGCTGACATAGCACTAATGGGTGTAGACTGGACTCCACAGGGCTGATCAAAGTCCCAGTACCTCCTCTTCTGAGCAATGTGTGCTCATACATGCCATTTCATCTTTCTGCACCTCAGTTTTCTTATCAATAAAATGGGAATAACCATAGACAGTAGCAAGGCTTTGTGAGGATTAAAATGACATGTGTCAAATTCTAGGAGTTAATAATTTCTCATTAACTGAAAGCTTTAATTATTTTCTCTATGTGTGTGGGAGTCCTTATGCTATAGTTTTCATGGTACAAATCTTTTAACCATCCAATCCCTACTAAGCCCATCAATCCAACACTATGCACTCAATTTTTGGTGGGGTGGGATGTGAGCCCTTCTTCCCTGATGCTAAGTTATATAAACCAATACTTAATTCGAAACAGGCTCCTAAAGACAGAAAAAAATCTCCATGCCTAGGGATGGGGAGATGGTTAATGTGAAGAGTACTTTCTTCACAAGCATGAAGACCTGTGTTTGATTCTCAGGACCCATGTAAAAAGCTAATCATGGTCATGCATGCCTGTAACCCCAGCATGGAGAGTGGTGAGGACAGGCTTGCTAGGTCTTCCAGGTCCTGATCCTAATCCAACCAAAAACCAGTCAGCTCCAAGCTCAGTGAGATACTCTGCCTCAGAAACATAAAGCTGAAGAGTGACAGAATGACACCTGATGTTTTCTACTGGCCTCTACACAGAGCATTCCATTGCACATGTGCACAAACATGTGCGCACACACACACATACCACATGCATGCATACACACACACACACACATATATATATATATATATACCATATGCATGTACACACAGACACACACACACACACACACACGAAGTCTCCACAGCCATAATGACTACAGCCTGGGAGCCAACTGCTCTAGCAGAAAGTAGAAGCATTCTCTAGCTCTGCTCTACTATCACTCTGCAGGCCTGGCCTCCCATTAGAACTCCAGCAATGGTTAGCAACTGGAAAGTCACGTGTAGACCACCCAGAAGCCTCAGCCTATGCATTCAGCAGCCTAATTAGCATCATGCACTGATGGGAGCTGATGGTCCCTCAGCTGGGCTTGCACAAGCCAGCAGCCCTAACACTGGCTCTTTATGTCACTCCATGGGGGAGGCAATGCCTTTGATGTGTCTACAAAGCCTGCATCCACTTTGATCCTGGTCACCTTCGAGGTCAGCCTTCCAGCAGCTGGCCCTTCCCTCCATGTCAGTCACCTGTGCCCTGCAACAGCCTTGTTTAATATTTCCAGATGGAGAAGAATCTGGGAAACACAAGAGGCTGGATGGATCTGTGGTGTAGCCACATTTTACTTTGAAGGAGATCAGAGATGATACAAATGTTTTGTTTCATACTTTACAATCTTTCTAGCCATGAGACAGAAAGGATTTAAGTTCATTCACATCTACCAGGTACCAAACATTGTTACACATAGTATCACAACAAATGTAGAACCAGTCACATGAAAACATTTGCCATCTAATAACTCTGGGGAAGTCTGTACACTCTTCAAGTCTCAGTTTTATCACCCAGAAAGTAATTTATTTAATGAGTGTAGGTGCAAAGACCCTAGAATTTGACTACTACTAAATATAATTTCCATAACCACTGCATAATAAGGCAGTAATTTCCCTATATCTTAGGAGTATGATCAAGACCACCAGTGGCTGCTTGAAGCCATGGCTAGTGCCACATCTCTGTTTATACTATATATTTTCCTACTCTTGAATACTCATAGCACAATTTAATTTATAAGATAGGCACAGTAAGAGACTGACAGCAACAAAAATAGCAAAAGGAAACTGTTCTAACAATAAAAGAAAGGTTATTTAAAACTTGTGAGCTGACAGCTGAGGAGCTAGCTCAGTGAATAAAGCACCTGCTGCATAAGGAAGAGGACCTGAGATTTTTATCCCCAGCACCCACTTAAATGCTGGGCAGGGCATGGTGGCCCACCTGTAATCCCAGTGCTCAGGAGGCAGACATACGGGTGATGTCTACAGTCAAAATATCTAGGGCTGGAGGGATGGCTTAGCAGTTAAGGTGCTTGCCTGTAAAGCCAAAAGACCCATGTTCAATTCCCCAGGACCCACGTAAGCCAGACACACAAGGTGGTGCATACATCTGGAGTTCATCTGCAGTGGCTGGAGGCCCTGGCATGCCCATTCTTCTCCCCCCCCCCCTCTTTATCTGCTGCTCTTTCTTTCTCTCAAATTAAAACAAAAAATCTATCAACTACCCTTCAGAGAAGCAAAACTAGAGGGCATAGGGAGAGCAGTCAGACCTGAGCCCAAGTATGGCGGGCTCTGAATGTCCTGTATTTCCATCCACAGGAATGTGCATGACTCTTCTTCAAGGGCTATTTGGTTTTCTATTCCCATCAGTGAGGACATTATGAGGATGACAGGAATTAAAGTCATCACCTCAAAAGGTACTTATTATCCTACCTATAATTTTTTATATGTATTTTTTTTTTTTTTTGGTTTTTCAAGATAGGGTTTCACCCTAGCCCAGGCTGACCTGGAATTCACTATGGAGTCTCAGGGTGGCCTCGAACTCACAGCAATCCTCCTACCTCTGCTTCTCAAGTGCTGGGATTAAAGGTGAGCGCCACCACGCCCAGCGCATTTTTGTATTTTTTGCATTTCTGTGTGTATTTTTGTTTGTATGCATGTTAAGGTTCCAACAACTTTGTTTCTTTAGTCTTCAGTTCTTAAAATTTTGGCTTTTGCAGGGTGTGGTGATGCACACCTTTAATCCCAGCACTCGAGAGGCAGAGGTAGGAGGATTGCCATGAGTTCAAGGCCACCCTGAGATTCCATAGTGAATTCCAGGTCAGCCTGGGCTAGAGTGAGACCCTACCTCGAAAAACCAAAAAAAAAAAAAAAAAATGGCTTTCCCATCTTAGGATAGAAATCTTCCTTAAAGGCTCAAGATCCTAGTACTCCTTCATGAAGAGATGTCAGTGACTACGGGTGTATTACTTTCTTATGATGTGGCATCAGTACTGTGACTACACAGTTGCCTGTTGCTATGGTCAACTACACAGTTCTGCAGCAGGTGATGCGACTCTTCCTTGCACTGTCTTCCAACCTCTGATCATGCTTTCAGCTCTTGCCCATGGATGTCTGGCTCCACAGCTTTTTTTTTCTGTGCCTTTGTGCTATAGCAGCTATTCTCAGCATCAACATAACTATAATCACCTGGAAATCTCATTAGCAATGAAGATACCAGGCCCCAACCAAGGAAGGCTAGAGGTCTTGGGAGAGGCTCAATACCACCCAATTTTAACAGCCTCCCCACGGACACAGTGATGCAGGTGGTCTGAGAATCACATTCTGAGAAATATTATGTTCTGGGCTCACAACCAAGTTATTCAGTTATTTATCTATTCAACAGATATTTTCTATGCTAGGTATTGGGGTCAGGACAGACAGCAATGAAATATACTGACCTTGGTCCTCTGGAAAGCTCACAGATTAGTGAGCTAAGGACCCTAAAACAACAATAACCAATGCGGGCCAAGGACAGTAATGGGCCCACACTTGAAAGCCCTCTTAGTCAGTCAAACCTTGCTTCACTGTGGAGTAAACATTAAAGGATGCCTCCTGTTCCAGGTAGAATTGGAAAATCATTCCAGGCAGAGAAACAGAATGTGGAAAGTCAGATACAGAAACAGATCCTGTAAACTGTAGAGAAAAGCAAGTAGCATGTATGGAGAACATGTGAGCCAAAGCTAGGCTGGAATTAAACATGAGCTAGTCCTGATTATCAGCCTGGACTCTGAGAGGAAGGTGAGCATTGTTTTCAGAACATCTCTGGGAATCAGTGAAGCCGTGTCTTCAGGATAATGGGAGGCTCCAAGCTCAGTTTTTACATATGAAGTTTCTGTGATTTCCTAAGGCCCTTTCACCTGCCTGTTTCTCTGAACTTGCAGGCCTCATAGCACAAGATCATAAAGAGAAATTATGATCAAAGGAAGGGAACGGATGGTCCCTGAGCTTACAGATCATCACTAGTGAGCCAGCATAAGCTTGAAAGTTAACACAAGAGCCTCTTCAATTTCTATTTGTCCATTATTGTCATAGGTATGTCGTTTAATATTCAATGCAGTCTCTTGGGAATCCTATTACCAGACCAGTTCAAAAAGGAGGAAACACCTCATAGTGAGAGTGGAGCCAGAACTCAATCCCAAATTGCCTATGCCCATGACCTTACTCCTTTTTTAACACTCCACTCTGTTATACACCAAATTGATTGATTGATTGATAAGGCAGATGAAAGCAAAAGGTACCCTGCAGAGGATCACACAAAAATCACCTCATCTTTCCGACATAGAAGGTGATGGTCATTTACTTGTGGCTAAGTCTGAGTGTCTCCAATGTGTCCCTTTCACCTGTTTGACTCGAGGACAGGTCGGCAGTGGAGCATGGTTATGTTGTCCTTCTTGCTCAGTACGAAATCCTGTTGTCACATGTAGTTTAGGTCACAATGATCCATGCTTCCATTAGGAAGCCACCCATAAATACTCCCTTGGAGATTGCTACACCAAACCCTAGCCTGCAGTGGACAGGTTCAGAGAGTCTAGCTACCATGTGGCTGAAGTTCCCCTTCCATGTATTTGTCACCTTGTGCCTTTGGAACATGATGGTGGTTTCCAGACCAGGGCTCTGGTACTTACAAGGTCTTACATGTTAGTTTCACCTTGTCCTCTGTACTGACTGATCTTGAAATTTAAATCTTATTTTTGGATTTATAGTCCCTAGAATAATAATATAATCTAGTACTTCTGGGGCTCCTATAGAAACTTAAAGAAAATCACATATACATCTCACTGAAACACATTTGAGTACTTGGTATACTGATAAAATCATATGGGTAAGTACTTTGTAAAACAAAAACATAGTAACAATGGAAAGGATACAGAAATGTCAAGTAATTTTTTGAAGTTTAAATGTTTATTAATACCACTTGGGAACTGGCTGCTAAATATGTCCATGAAGGAAGAAAAATCTCCCTCGTCTTTCCACTCTTCAAAGTTCTTCTGTCTCACAGCTGGGAAGTTTCAAGTAGGGTGGGAGGGAGTTTTGTACAGAGACATTTCAAAGATGGAATCTCCTACAGGAATGAGGCATTGAGTCCCAGGGGGGTGATACTAAGGCTCTTTTCTGATGGAATCCTCCTGTTTCTCACATTCACCTTCCTCATATTCTTTTCCAACCCTCCTTCCCGCACTCAACCCTCTAAGACAGAAAAAAATATTAATCTAGAGTTCTTGATAATATTAAGTATAATTCTCCCAGTGTTGAGGACACTCGCATTTTATCATTTAGGGAAGTCTACAAAAGAATTTGAAAAGGACAAGCCAAGGCTTAGAGATGGCTGAGTAGAGTATGTCCCTAGGAGTAACATTAAGCTTCATCTCTAAATATTCCCTAGTCATAAGTCACTCAATATCAGCCCACACACCCAGATTCTTTCATAACACATTTTCCACATAATCTCAGGAACCCATAACTCAATATAATGTTGGGATTTACTGATAGACCATTTAAAAAAATAAAAAAAAACAATACTCCAAAAAGTGTGTGACACTCCCATTCATTCACCAACAGTTGAGGGCAAATTTATTTAATCAATGCCATTCCCTTCAACACCTGACCCGGATCAGTCACTTCAAACAATAGGATGTGATGACAAAGGAGGTGAGAGGGAGGAAGAGATGCAAGAGAAAAAGGAGCTCAAACATCAGCTGGAGAACAAAGGGTGCTGGGAGGAGAAGAGTTCACTGTCTGAAAAGGTGAAGGCTCCTGTATATCAGAGTTCTTCCATCCACCTCTACTCTTTGGGGATTTCCCAAGCACAGCATCTTCTGGAATATGGCTCTGAAATCTCACTGGGTCTTTCTGCCCATATTTGGAGTTTTTCCTCCATACCACTCTTACATGATTCCTCTTGGCTACTACAATTATTATGATGTCCACACTGCAACACACACTTACTGAGCAGGATCACACAGCATGCTTTGCCTCCCTTGCCCATTCCTTCCTCTCTCTGTTCTTCTGGGATCCATCTCTCCCATGTTTCCCCTTCCACATTCTGCTCTTTCAAACTGACTTTTGGTTATGCATCTTATCCAACTTGTAACCCTTCCCCACTGTGATGGTTAAAAGGATGTTGTCCCTGCTCCTCACAATCTGCCTTGAAAGTCTGTGAGAAATGCAACAGGGAACTTCCACACCTCCACTCTCTCTTGCCCGCTTCCACCCAATCTCTGTCGTCTCTTGCTTATTCTTTTGTTTTACTTCTAAACAACTTTCTGCTTTCTCCTGATCCCTGCACATACTTTCCCACACAGCACTCAGACGAGAGTGTCTAAAAACAAAATGAGATTATTCACTGTTGTGGCTTAATCTCCTCCTGCCATCCCATTACATCCAAAATAAAATCTTAACCATTTCCTTTACTCTGCCTGGAAGGACTACCTGGCCACCTTCATCCTGAATGACATCTCCTTTGGCCTCTTTCATGAAGGTCTAATCACAGAAGACACTCTCCTCTTCCTCTGCATAGACTGTGCTCATTCTTATTTCCTGGTCCACGCAATGTCCTCCCTGAGCCAGAATCCTTAGAAACTTCTCCTAGTTACTACTTCTTGTCTTCCAACCCACAGTTTAGCTATCTGTTGCAGAAATTTTTCCTATAGTTTATCTACTTTAACTTCCCCAACATTTCCCCTTAACATAATTGTTTCTCAATCTCCCCTTTTCTTTCTTTTGTTTTGTGTGTGGCATGTGCCCATGCTTGCATGCATGTTTGTATGTGTACAGGCACATGTGTGTCTAGGTGTGGAGGGCAGAGGTTGACAGTGCAGCCTCCTACAATCTCTCTCCACTTTATTTTTTGAAGTAGAGTCTCTTGCAGAACCCAGAGCTCACCAATTTGATTAGCGTAGCTAAGCAATAATCCCCAGGGACCCTTTGGTCTCCACCTCCACATCTTTAGGATTACAGGCTTGCATCTCTGCAACCAGAGTTTTGCATGAGTCCTGGGTGTCTAAACAGAGTCCCTCAAGCTTGCAAGTCAAGTCCTTTACAAACTAAACCATCTCCTCAGGGCCCTAGCACTTATTTTCTTGATATTATAATATGACTTTATCTTATTTCATGGTGGTGACCTTGGGATGACTCAGAAAGCACCAAAGCATCATGGTGCTGAGAAGAAGTGACAGAGGAGTGCTCAGCACTGAAATAACTCTATCACACCTTCCAAGGCTCAGGGTCCATTGCGGAAGAGGTGGTAGAAAGAATGTAAGAGCCAAAGGAAGGGTAGGACTCCTTACAACGTGCTCCTCCAGACACAAAATGGCCTGAATATCCATGACCTTGCAATGCCTGACACTACCTACACAAGACCATCATAATAGGAGGGAAATGTGATGACATCAAAATAAAGGAGAGACTGATTGAGAGGGGTAAGGGGTATGGTGGAGAGTGGAGTTGCAAAGGGGAAAATGCGGACAGGGAGGGAATTACCATGAGTTATTATCTATAATTTTGGAAGTTGCCAATAAAAAATTAAATTAAAGAAGACAAAATTTCTACACATCATATGTTGTCACTATAGTTGGAGTTGGGGGCAAAGAAAAGCAAACCATGAAATAAGTGCTGGAGTTGTATTTAGTGCAGGGTTGGCATGAAATAAACCTGATTGAATGATGTGTTTTAAATGTGAGACAGATCACTACAAGTGGACTCTATGACAGACTAAATAGCACACACTTCTCTTCAGAAGGAATATCAGGTACATTACTTACATTTCTTGTCACTGTGACCAAATGCCTAAGCACAGCAATTCAAAGAAGGAAGGGTTTATTCTGGCTCACAGTTCAGGGCACCCTGTCTATCCCTGTGGGGAATGTTTCGTGGTGGGACTAGCAGGAATACATTGCAGAAGGAGTGTGAACCTGCTTGCTCATATCCTGGAAGACCAGAAAGCAGAGAGCTTAGGCTGGAACTAAGTCCAGGCTATAATCTCATGTCCAAAAGTTTCCACATTTGACAAAAATGTTATAGTCAGCTTGGAACCAGGTATTCAAACTCTTGTGCCTATGGGTATTTTATATTAAAACTATGGGTGCTGGAGAGATGGCTTAGCAGTTAAGTGCTTGCCTGTGAAGCCTAAGGACCCTGGTTCGAGGCTTGATTCCCCAGGAGCCACATAACCCAGATGCACAAAGGGGCACATGCACCTGGAGTTTGTTTGCAGTGACTGGAGGCCCTGGTGCACCCATTCTCTATCTATCTGCCTCTTTCTCTCATTGTCTGTCTGTTGCTCTCAAATAAATAAATACAAATAAACAAAATTTTTTAACAAACTATGAAACAAGGGAAGCAAGCATGGACTAAGAGGGCATGCAGTGTAGGTGTGTACGGAGGACTTCCTATCAAATATGTTTTGAGTTCTTGGCTTGGAAAAGAGGAGGACTAACCTTGAATATTTATTATTCGCAATAATAGCAATGTGCTATTCAAAGCAAAAACTAACAATGCTGTGCCTGAGAATCATTATTTGTAACATTGGAATAATATGATCTGCTTTATAGGATACTTGTTTTATTATCATTCTGCAAGTTAGTAATAGAGATGGACATAGAAGCCTGGCCTACCTCCTCCCTAGTCTGTTTCATACTGTCTGCCTGAGTGACTATGTGTATGCATATATCTTTGTGGGCATTTGCATGATAACCCCTTTAAAGCTGCCCTTCAGTAACCAGCAGCTCAGCCCAACTGGGTGAAGCAGGGAGTGCCAGCACCCTCTTCATCCCCTGTGAACCTGAAGCAGAGAATGATCCCATTTCTTAGCACCAAACATTCTGCTCTAATTCTTAAGACTATGACCAGATGGTATGAACAGCTGATTCGACTTAGAAAACTTGGTAAGAAAAGGCAGGAAATAGAAGAATACAAAAATACTTTTCAAAGTTTCAGGGTAGGAAACAGAAGTTATGCAGAAGAGTGAAAAACTGCACATTGAGGAAACAAATGATTAGGATTAAAGCTGGAAAGTATGTAGAGACGGCTGTGCATGATGGTGCCCTGAGGTACCGTAGCACATGCTGCGCATTTCCCCATAGTCTCTTGCCATAGTGTATGACCAGCATCACTCAAGGTGAAAGCAATGTGCTTGACTGAGCTAATACCAAAACTAGGAAACTAGCATACTAGGAAGCAGAGGGATATGGGGAGACCATAAACCTCCCAGCAAGGGAGTGAACACTATGGACCATGCAGACTTCTCTGCTTATGATTGTCTTTATTTTCCCCCCAACTGTATTGGGTATCTAAAATGGTACCGAAAACCTCTTCTGTTAATACATTATGATCAGTCTTTAGCAATGCCTATGGCCTGGTGCACATCACCGAACTGGAATCAGATGCTTATGGAGGTTAAGAACCAGCAATTGCTGAAAACTTGCTAGTTCCCAGGGAGCACAAGCAAAGCAGCCAGTCTCCTGCTAGTGTCTCATCATCTGCTGGTTCCACAGTGTCAGGAGCATCACCCTGAAGAACCAAGAAGTAGGAATGGTAACCGGCTTGCTCAAGATGAAGCCATGCTGAAACATCAGGTTCTTTGATTTTCAAAGGTGTTCATTCTCAGATAAAGGTGATTCTGAATGTGCTTTTCACTTGTCATTCTCTAGATGGCCTCTACTCCACCTCTCTTGGTTTTACTCATTCTCTTTGGGCTAGTACAGAGATATAAGGTCTGTGTTTGGAGTACCCATTTCCAAAGTCCTCCCTGTTAGCTCCATGTTGCCAAGAAGTTCATGTGCAAGAGCAGTCTCTCGGGCAGCACAAGAGGTCAGCAGTGATGCATCAGTCCAACACGGCCCAATTCTTCTAGTGCAGTACTGGCAAGGGAGTAAGTGTTAATCATCCCACTTCCAGTGGTGTATAGAGAGTATGCTAAAAGCCAGCCCAGGAGCATGGTCATCCCCACAGTCTCAGAAGTTCTTTCTCACAAGAAGCTACCATGCCCTGTCACACTGGGGGTGGATGCCTATGCCAGGGAGTGGCAGGATAGCAGCTGACTAGAAACTCATCCTAGGTGGCTCAGTCATTGTTCTGACTTCTTCCCCTTTCTTCTTTCTTCTCCTGTGTCTTCATCACCTCTTTGATTTTCTCTTTGTCCTCTTTACATCTTTTATTTTCAGGCCCCTATATTCTCTATAAACTACTCCTTCCTTCCTTCCTTCCTTCCTTCCTTCCGCCCAGCAGGATGAAGCATACAGTAACAGAGTTCTATTCTTCCTTGTGCATCTGAAGCAAAAGATGACCCATTTCCTATCACCAAACATTCTGCTCTAATGTTTATGACTATGACCTTCCTTCTTTTTCTTTCCCTTTCCTTCTCTTCTCTTTCCTCCCTTCCTCTCCTCTTCCCCTCCCTTCCTCTGCCTTTCACTTTCCTTTCCTTCTTTTCTTCCATTTGCCCACCTGGGTATATTAAGTGGCTTTTTTTCCTGCTAGATAGATTCCAGTATAAGTGAACAAACCAGTGTTGTGGGAAAGGTTCCCTTCATACTCTTCACTTTGTGAGATGAAGAGAAAGAGAAAGATATGTGTCAGACAGCATCAAAACTCAACTCCCTTGACAGTAATTGCCACTTTAGTCCATTGTACTCCACTAAATAAACTAAAAAATATTTATCTCCCTAGATGAAGCCAGCTGGTTTTTCTGAGACTTGGCTAAAGACCTATCACATAGACTTCAGCAGCTATGCACTCTACCTCCCTCACATATTATGCCTCCTCTCTACTTCTCCTACATGAATCCACTTACTTACTCCATCCCCCTTAACCTTACTAATGGTTCAAATCTATCAATGATGCATGGTGGCCTTCCCAGCCTAGTGGTCACCAGTAGCTCACCAGATCTTTGTCTGAGAGAAAAAAGATAGAATACCATGGTAGAATGAGAACACTGACATTTCTCCCAGCAGCAGCAGCTCTGAATTAAAGAGACCACATATCCTGGGACTACAGCCACCTTCCGGCCAGATTATGACGTTGGATCCTGCTTAACACTCAGAGTTAGTACCAGAGGAAGCACTGCTCTTTGGAGAAGTGTGTCTATGGAAGCAGAGGTGCATCACTTGCTTTTCTCCTTGCTGTGACAAATATCTGACAGAGCAACTAAAGGGAGGAAGGTACTACATGTCCTTCCATCCTGGCAGGCAGGCATGGCCGAGTTCATGGTGGTGGGGGCAGGAGGGGAAGACTGCAACTACTCACATTTCAGTGGATGAAGCAAGAGCAGGAAATGTACATGCTCAGCTCTCTTTTTTTTTTCTTCCTCTTTTGTTATTCAGTCCCAAACCCCAGCCTATGGGATGATGCTGCCCATATTCAGAGTGGGTTTTCCCTCCTCAGCTAACAGTCCCAGCAAAAGTTCTAAATGACATTCCCAAAATTGTGCTTCTTTAATGACCTGGATGTCTCTTAGTCTAATCAATTTGACAAATTACATTAACTGTCACTGTAGTCCTGGGTGGCAATTTAGAATGTCAAGAAGAATATTTTTAAACCCAGAGAAACAATTTGTCGATCCACACTGCTCCATCACAAATCCAAGCGTTCCTCACTGGAGTCTGAATGCCAGCGCATCTGGGAGACTGACTACATCTGAGTAGTAAGTAAATGCTGACGCTTCCATCCCCTTCCTCTCATCTCCCTGTTTGCTTCCTTCCTTTCTTTCCTGTCACACTACAGTAAGTGGCAACCAACTCATTGGTGATTATTATGGGGAATCTTCCAAATTTGACTAGATTTGTAAGTTTATGATATCCTTTATAGCCTGTGTCAATAAGCATTCTCAAAAGACTTCGGAGACCTCTGGTGACCCTATTATCTTCCCATCCCTGGCAAGGGTGGAAAGCTGACCCTAAGAGACCACACTCTAGATCTTCTCCACACCCTGATAAGCTCCCGGAGAACTCTGGAAGGATTGAGGAGGAGCTCCAAGTGTGGCTGTGCCAGCTATTGGCCCACCTGGATGTCCTCATAGGAGGAACAGGACATGCAGAACAAAAACAAGGGGAGCTGAATATGGCATGGGGAGGAGTCTCAATTCTCAGCTTCACAGTCAGGCTCTTTGAAGATGACATGTGCAATTGGGTATGAAAAGACAAGAGGGTAACATTTGTCTACAAATTCCAGGGGACTAGAGCCATATTACATTGCAGTGCTGGGCCAAGGAGAGTAGCAGTCATCCTGGCTCTCTCAAAAGATGAATTTTAGGGGCAATTTTCTTACATAAAGAGGGAAGGAGTGCAGATAGGGGATGGTGAGTGGGGGCAGGGGTGGCACAGTGTGAGCATGCCTGGGCAGTGATGCCTGAAATGCCTGACTCTGTTCCAGGTGCCACCAGAGTGACCCTGGAAGAGGCTAGCCACATGCCACATCCCCCTGTATAAGGTAATTCATCTTTGTGATGATATGATGGTAACACCCACTCAGTAGACTTCTTGTGGGGAACAGAATCACCCAGCACTGAGTACAGAATGGCTGCACAACCCTTGTGATTGTGGAGGTCATCATGGAGGAGAAAAGGAGCCTCTTCCCACAATCTCCATTCAGTGGGATGATTCTGGACAGGCACTCTTGCCAGCCACTCCACACTGGCAGATCCAGTCCTTATCCTGAGAACCTGCTGTGTTTCAGTGTGTGCTCGGAGGGAAGCACCCAGAATGCTAACCAGATGGGTGTTGTTATTAATAGCATCTTTGCCACACTGGTGTCATTGCCCAAATTTCCTTACCAAGAACAAGGTTCTGTCTGTGCTTCTGGATGTCCCAGCCTCTCATGATAGCTAAACATGTCCTCTTGTCACCCTTAGACATGTCCCTACTTCAGAGGTCCAAGGACTGCATGCGCTAGGCGTGGCTCTTGGCTGCCACCACCTCAGCATTCTATTCAGTCCAAAGAGAGCAGCCTCCAGGATGCGGCAACAAGTCAGCAGATCCACGTCTACAGGCATGTCTCCATCTGGCCAAGAGTCTTCTGTCTGGGACGTGACCACCCACACCATTCTTTCTGATCAAACAATCAGGCTTGCCATGATTCAGTTCCTTTGCAGCTCTGCAGGGCCCACTCTCCTCCTGAGGGCTGGAAAGCCCAACTCCTGAGTGAGCAGGAAGTGTGGGCTGCACAGCTCTCTCCCTCCAGACTCCACAGTGCCAACTCACCTCCAAGAAGTGGGTGCTGCTTCTCTCCTGTCATTGATGTTTAGCATTATTAGCTTTGCATCATCTTGGAGAGATGATGCCCATGAGGAAATGTGGAGAAGGGAGTCAGCTAGCTTAGCTTTTAGATTCTGACTTGGTCAATAGGAAGTGTGTGGCCTTAGACATGTGGCTTTACTTCTCTAAAACTCACTTTCTGCATCTGTATAGTGAAAATAGTAATGTCTGTCCATCCAGTGGAGGCATTAGTGCTTGACCCAAAAGACGCAGGAAAGGAAGAATTTAGTCGACCCTTAAATACCACCAGCTATCACTGTAACTTACTAGCCCTCTGTGGAAACATTCTTTTTTCATTTGAGAACTACTCATTTTAGATGTCCCCAGCAAGTGAGTTAGAGGAAGGTTGTGAAAGAGGCTTGGGAGACTGAATAAAGAGAGAAGGCTGGAAGTCTTGAAGTAAAACAGTAGAGAAGTTCTATATTTTTGGAGTTTTCTCCACTAAATGTCTTCTTCCCGCCATTACATTTATTTCCACCCACTCTCCCAGCACTCCTCCTCTCTGAAGGAGTCTTTTCTTTGCCAGTCATTGATGCGGCTGCTAGAGTTGCAATGATGTAAAATCCTCCAAGAGCTGAGAGTGTGAAAGAGGAGACAGAGCAAATGATGCTTGATTGTGGTATGTGGAACTATAAAGAAACAAGTACCAGATTTAGGAAGCCCAAAGAGAGAGGAAACAGACCAGATTTATGTAAAGGATCTCAGGACAGCATTCCCAGATAGTTCAGATAATGAATCTGATAGGAAGACTGAACTTAAATGAATTGCCCAAGGTCAAGCCCAGTGTGATATGACTGAGGAGTGCTAGGCTGTGTGCAGGACATAGACATCACCCCTTCCAGGGCACAGGGAACATCACAAAAGATGGAATGGAAAGAGTGTAAGAATTAGAAGATGCAGAGGAGTAGTGTGGAACTCTGTTACCCAGATATGACAAGGCCATTATACTCATGAACTCACAGCAGCTGTGATTACTTGTACAAGATCTGCACATGAAGGACCAGTCACCATTTTGTTACAGATAAAGAAAAGTCTTGAGAGACCACTCTCCTCCCTGATGGCAGAGAATGACAGCTAAGAAGAAGGAGTCCAGTGGAACTGAGGGATCTAAAGGAGGGTAATGTAGGGTACATATGATCAAAGTGAAATATGTATGCATGAAAAAATAAATTTAATCTGGGTGTGGTGACACATGTCTTTAATCCCAGCACTTGGGAGGCAGTAGGAAGATCATACATAGTGAATTCCAGGTCAGCCTGGGCTAGAGCGAGACCCTACCTTGAAAAACCAAAAAAATAAAAATAAAATAATAAAATGATTGATTGTATTACTTTTATTGAATTCAATTATGTTGGGCTAAAAAGAGCATTCTTTTTCTAGGATAGCACTTAGAGAAAACCTGGCTGCATTAGAGGAAGTATAACAACAAAACTAGGCTTGAGTGATAGATCACAGGGTGGAATGCTTGCTGCACAAACCAGAGTTCAATCCCCAGAACCCACATAAATTCCAGATGTGGTGGGGCATAGCTGTAATCCCAGAAGTGGATTGTCAGAAACAATGAAGCCCTGGGGCTCAATGTTTTGCTAGTCTAGTTCAATCAGTGAGGTCCAGGTGGAGAACAACTAAAGAGGACACCTGAAATCAACCCCTGGCCTCAACATGCATTCACACACATGTGCATGAGAACCTGCACACACATATGAACATGCATACACATGCACATGCGCATATAAAATAATGCCAAAACATCTTTCCTGAATCATGAAGGAACAGATCATAATCCTGACTCTCCAATTCAAAAGTCTTTGATCAGAGACCTCCTCCCTATCTCAGCTTTTATCTAGATCTAGATTTCAGCTGTCCTGATGCTAGTTGTACTTCTTTCCTGTTCAGATACATTCCAAAGATTCCCTCAGGTCAGGACCTACAGGCCAGGCAAACAGTGTAAATTCTTAAACCCTTTCCTGGCCCCATTCCTCTCACTTCACCCTGTACCTAACCTTATCCCGGCTCTCTCCCATATTTATCCAACCAAATTTGCTCTGTGTTTGTTTTATTTTTGTAAGATACCAATGGCTGAGGCACAAGAAACAAGAAGAACAGATCACAAGGTTGGAAGATCTGGACTTACTTTCTGACTCAGCCATTATTAGTCTATCATCTGAAATAGGGTTTCCGAGGTCTGTGAGCCTCTGTTTCTTTGTCTCTTAAATGAGATCATTACTGTTGCTCCCATAGGCATGGTACAGGCTCAAGGACTGTGATTTATTATGGAGAGCTCAGTGGAGTGCAATGTATCTGATGGCTATCAACACAGAGAACAATCTACTTTGGCTTTTTGGTTGGGAGGGGAGGCACTTTCTCTTTAAAGGAAGGACCACCATGATGCATGCCTTTAACTCTCTAACCTGCACACCATCTTTCTGGAAGTGCTCATCTTTCAGGCAGATGCCCCTCATCCCTCAGGCTCTGGAAGCATAAATCAATTCAATTTCAAAGCTGTCTGTTTGCAATGAATGTCTAATTTTCCCTCTTTTTTTTTTCCCCTCCTGCTAAATATGTCTTTCTCTTCTAATGAAGATTCCTTCTTGATATTAGCTGTCTGGAGCCCAAGCCTGCAACTACTTGGAATGAGGTTCTGTGGATATATCCTGGGGAGTTTGGGCCCACTGTCAAAAGTGATCACTTCCAGAGCTGTCTAGACTGAAGACCCAGCTCCAAGAGGAAGAGGCGATGGCAGCATGGAGACCTGAGTCATGAAGTGATCGAGCCAGGACACAGGACTGGAGCAAGCAACTCCCACATTGCCAGTAGCGCACTCCAGCTGGCTGGGCCAGGCTCCGGATAACTCTGCCAAGGCGAGCTTCCACCTCTCACTTCTTTATGCTTTCATTTGTAGGACATTCTAACTTGCTTTGATTCAGTCTACATAGTTACCCTGGAAGACACAGGCAAAGAGAACCAAGTCAGCCCTTGCTACATCCATCATGTCACCTGCTTGAATTGGTATGGTCTCTAAGCTGCCATGAGCACTTCAGAAAGGGGAGACTCACAACACTACCTCCTGTTTGAAGCAATCATATATCTGTCATAGTTCACTGAGAAACACTAGCTTCACTGTGTGTTGTGGGGAGAAAGTTGGTGATTTGCTTTCAGCATACTGTAGGGTATAGAAGGTTCGAAAACACTTCATTTAATTATAATGTTACAGCACTTTAGGTTAGAGAGCAGCCTTTCCTGAGATTATTCCTCCACTGTACAAGATACACAACAATATTGCTTTTAATTGATTCCAAAATGTCATTATGCAGGAGTACTAGGAAAAACAATGTTATGTAATGCTGTATATTAGGCTGGGATGACTGACAATAAAAGATATCTTTAAGGCAGAGATACTAAAGTGTCAAAAAATAAAAAAAGAAAGATTTTTGGAGCAAATGAATCATGACACCTACCTCAGAGGGCTTCTTCAAAGGTCAAAGCCATGGGTCTGAAGTGTCCTGAAAACCACCTAGCATGTACACAGGCTGCTACATCTCACCAAGGCAGTACATTGCCATGGGAAAAAGGTTCTGAGGTCAGCCGACCTTGATTCCAATGCCAGGTACATCAATTCTTTGTTGGGCAATGAAGGATCATTTCTTCAACCTTTGGGGAATCTCAGTTGTCTGCTATATGGTCTGTTCATAGTAACTGATGCTCTGCTTTTCTCACAAGTCCAGGATCCCAAGGACACACATGAAGCTCTTAGGCTAAAAACTATTTACCTGAAATTCAGGTGCAGCTGGGTATTCTGCTTTTATTTGCTAAGAATGACACTCTGAGGACTAAGGCTGTGGCTAGTCAGTAAAAAGCTTGCCACACAAGCATAAGGACCTAGGTTCAACTCTGAGCTCACAAAAATGCAGGGCACAGTGTGCCTATCATCTTAACACTCAGGAGGTAGAGTCAGGCTGGTCCCTGGGGCAAGATGGCTAGCTTGATTAGCTGAATTAGTGGGCTTTGCTTCAATGATAGACCCTGTCTCAACAAATAAAGTTGGGAGCAATTGATGGAGATACCTAACATTGACCTCTGGCCTCTATACACACATGCACACACATTGGCATGCAGACACGCACCCACACACATGCACACACATTTGCACTCAGACACACACCCACACACATGCACACATGCACACACATCTGCACTCAGACATGCACCCACACACATGCACACATGAACACACATCTGCACACAGACACGCAGCCACACACACATGCAAACAGGAACACATACATGCACGCACACACACACACAAAATAGTAACTCTGTAAATTGATGCCGGGCTCAGGGCAGTGAAGGTCATAGGAATAAAATCTGAGCATTCTCTAAAGGACAGGATGGATTGAAGATGAATGAATAAGGGCTGGAAGATGGTGCCATCAGCTTTGCATGGGGTAGAGACTGCAGAAGGGAAGTTGGAGAGACATAGAGAAAACCCCACTTCTAAATAAAGGCAGACACCTTGGTTGGCAGGGGATTGGAGGCCGTGCCCAGATCTACCTGTGCTTAATGGTGCCTCACAAAATTGTACCAAAAGTAACTGATTCCAAATATATGTCTTTAAAAACAGAAGGAGGAAGAAGAGTGGGAAATGAAAAAGAGGAGGAAGAGGACAATGCGGAGACGGATCAGAAGAAGAAAGGGAGAAGGAAGAGGAGGGAGATGACTGTGAGAAGCAGCTGCAGGAAGAGTACCAATAGTTTGCACTGGACAGCGATGTCCCAATGATCTGTTTTGTTGTTTTCTTTTCAACAGATGAAGACAATGTTGTAAGTTATTTATTTGAAGTTATTTATTTGTCATTTTAAGGGCTTAAAATCTATAATTTTCCCAGATTTGTCTCTAGCATTTATATTCCCAAAAAATATCTTGCCACCATAAGCAGCTTACTTTTTACAAACAGAATAGCAAGCCGCACCAAATTTGAAAAGGTGACGTCCATATCTTCCCTATGGAGCCCCACTGGACAGATTCTCTGGCAGATTCTGGGCTTACTACTATTACCTTGTTCTGAGAAGAAGGCAGAGTCTATGTGGAAGTTGGTTTGTTTGCTTCTTTTTAGGCATTGCTAAACTCAGGCCCTTGATATTTGACCATGTTTCTGAGCTATTGAAATAGACTTGGATGTTAGTCAGTAAAAAAGTGAATGGAATTTGTGTTTTCTATAATTATAGTCATACCTATGAATCAGGTAGACTGGCATTACAGTTCTTAGTTTACCTGTGTACTACTGAGTCCCAGGGCTCCTACACAGTGCTAGCCAAGTTTTTGCAATGGGCTGGTGACAACTGGACTCCAGCCCTGGTTCCCTCCCTTCCTTACTAATAGTCTTGGCACCTCAATTAGACCATCTGTGGCTCTGTTGCCTAATCGAGGAAATGCAGTGAACCCTGCCTAGTTGTAGAGTTATTTGTAAGGATCACATGGAATAATACATGGAAGGGTATTAAAACTGCAAACAGCACACTGCCAGTAACAATTCTTAAATATTTAGCTAGTTTCTTAGCAGGAATGGGCCAAGAATCTCAGTTACCTAGATAAAGCTTTCCTTCCCCGTTTTCGACATGCACACCTTCATGCAGGTGGAGGAATTATGTAGCAATAATGCTGTGCCATATTCTTATGTGAGGATCTCTGGTGCCTGCTCCCTCAAGGAAGGGGACAGGGAAAACCAGCCTTGCCTTTGGGATGTTTTCCTACAAGGCAAGTGAGGAGGTGCTGGCTACTTTGACAAAAGACAATCCTAGTTTCATGTCATAGGGAGAAGTTATAGAGAAAAACCACAATAAAACCTTGAGGGCTTTGGATCCTTCACTAGTTAATACATCTTGAAGAAGATTGTTATTCCTAAAGATCAAACTACTAGGAGGGATGGATATCCAAATAATGCCTCAAGAGAAAAATGAAAAAAATTAGAATAACAAAGAAATGTATTTTGAAAATATGCTTTTTTAACCAATTATGTTCAATTTCCAAAAATGACATATGGAAAATGATACTGTCACTTACCAACTAAATTCTTTTTTTAGAATTTGTGTTATTAACATGTAATCTATGAGTGTATGTTTAGAATAAGAAAAAATCTTAATAGTGATATAAACTGAAATTTGTATTTTAAAGATATTTCTTTTGTATGTGCATGGTGTGCATGTGTGTGTATATGTGTGTACATTGATACATGCATGTGGATGCCAGAGATTGACCTCGAGAGACTTATTAGATTACCCTCCATCTTATTTATTGACACAGGATGTTTCAAACCACCACATTCCACCCCTGACTACCATAAACTAATAACCAAACCTGATGTAAAATGCAGTGCATTTAGTCTAACTTAAAAGTTCCCATGGATGCAGAAGCTGAGGAGAGAATCAGTCCATTGTACCTCACCAGGGCTCCTGCTGAAACCATAGAGTAATTGGGTAAATGAGCAAGAGTGCTGCTTTCTTGGTGAACCTGATATCAGCACAAGGTGAAGGAGATAGACACAGAGAACACTCAACTCCTACCAAACCAGATATCCAGAGACACTGAGGCTCCCAAGACCTCAGCACTGAAGTAGACCTAAAAAAAAACAACATGGCTCAGGGAAATTCATGGAATAAGGGGCAGAAAGATTGTTAGAGCCACAAGTTGGGACATTGTGCACAGAGACATTGCCCTCTCCCCATAACTGATGGCTACCTCCACAATGTAACACCCACAATACCCAACAAGGAGGGTTCCTCTGGAGGGGGAGGGGCAGAGGGGAAGCTAAAGATTGTACCAACATGGCTGTTTACACACTGAGTTTGTATATAACTAACAAATAAAAAAAAGTGCCCATAGTTTTTATCAATCTCAATGATGTTGAAGCATCCCTGTACTTCAAGGTCTTTTAACTGAGCCATAACACCAAAACAAACAAAAAAAACTACAGAATAAACATTCACACTAGAAAAGATGGCATTGGTAATAGCAAAGAAATATTCAACCAATACCATATTTAAAACAAACAGGGAAAACATCAAACTCTGTAACCCCGACAACTCTAACCAGTGACATCTCTAAGTCTAATAATTCTAACCATTGATGACCCTGGAGTTCCAATTCAGCCCTTCCACCTACACTACTCACAGTCCTGGAAAACTTTATCTGGTGCTGGCAGCTCCTTTTGGCAACCATCCCATAGTACTGGCATCTCTATTAGGTGTCTACTGCAACTCATGGTTCATCGACATGGCTCCACTGGGCCTTTACACAGATAATTCAACAAGTCTGCTACACACTGCCCATGGGCATTTCCAAAATACAAAATTTTGTTGGAAATTCAATGACCCTCTCTTTCCTTCATTTTTTATAGTACCATAGTACCAGGTGAACTAACAAGTTATTAATTCAGGGGGCATAAAGCAGACTTTGAAGAACAGAACACTACTCAGCATTCTGGCCTCTTCAGAAGGGTCTGCATACTTCCTGTTGTCCCAGTGCAGGTCAGCTGGCCTAATCTCAATGGTTGGAATCTCTCAAACAATTTCAGCTGAATGGGCAGCAGTTTGGGCCCAAAGATTATATTTCTTTATTTCTATGCCATATCCTTCTGCTCACACCAGTCTATTTCTACACAATATAGCCCTGCACAAGTTCTCAGGACACAGGCATAATAGCAAGCCTAGGCAATATTTCTAGCCTAGTCCAGGAAGAGCTCTTTCTTTCTCTTATAAACCAGACTTCAGAGTCCTTAGTTCTTACTGCATTCAGGTCTTTCAACTCTGACCAGAATGGCTTACCAAATGGAACTTACAGCACTGCAAGGTGTCTCTTAGGCCAATATTTCAAATTCACCCACATTCCTCCTGCAAGTCAGTTATAAAAGGCCAAAGACACAGAATCAGGTTTCTAGCAGCAATGATCCCACTTCTCAGTACAACTTTACTGTTGCAGTTACCTTCACATTGCTGATGGAAAACACCTGATTGAAAGCAACTTGTGGGAGGAAAGGGTTTATTTTGGCTTACATACTCTATGGGAGGCTCCATGATGGTAGGGGAAAATGATGGCATGAACAGAGGGTGGACATCACCTCCTGGCCAACATAGATGGACAACAGCAACAGGAGATTGTGCCAAACACTGGAAAGGAGAAACTGGCTGTAATACCTATAAGCCCACCTCAACAATATACTTCCTCCAGGAGGCTTTAATTCCCAAATTTCCACCAGCTTGGGACCTAACATTCAGAACACATAAGCTTATGGGGGACACCTGATTCAAACCACCACACAGGATTTCTCACTTAACCCTAGAGCTCTTTGATTTAGCCAGTATAGGTAGCCTCCTTGCAGTCAGGATCTCCTGTTTGTGCTTTCTGACTGCTCAAATTATAGGTGGGCGACCAAATCCACCACATTTACATGGATTTTGGAGATCTGATCTCTAGTTTTCACACATGTGTGACAAGTGCTTTATCCGCTGATCTATCTTCCCAGCCCCATTATGCAGATTTTTAAATCAAAGTTCAAAGAAGGAAAATATTTCAACAAGGTCACATAGCAAGTAATGACTAAACCAGGACCAGAATTTAGATTACCTGACTCTCAGCATTATTAAACTTTAGGTGCAAAAAAGGCTCTGTCTTTTTGTAGCCTTTTAGGCATTTTCCTATTGGAAAAGTAGCAGTGCTATTTACTTACATTTCCTCCCCACAGAATGAAATCATGACACTCAACATTGCCACAGTCAATGTCAAGACTTCTGAGAGACCCTTCACTTCATGGCAGTGACTTTCTCAATTAACTGACTTTATTGACCGTGAGTCCTCGTGGTTCTCTCATCATAAACAGGCAAGAAGAGAATCTTCCCTCCAGTTATAATTCACCTTCCATGTAGATCTGAGACACCCAGATTGCTCATCTTCCCTGCTTTCTTGAGAGCAGGACTCCCTCATTTGAGTATATCTTGAAAAGATGCTGAACATGTTTACTTTTCACTAAGGTCCAATGAAAGAGCCATCTAGGATTTCAGTCACTCAGTCAAAAGATTATCTCCTTTTAATAAAAGGATACAACATCTCAAATAATATATATATATATAACTTCATAAGCCTGAAGAGGAAAACTACTACTATTGGCTAGATAAATAAATATTTCATGTCTTCAAAACTGCTCTCTAAACACTTATGTTTATGTCCATATATTAATGCTGCTCTCACTTTTGGTCAGAGAAGCTTCTCTTTTCAAATGGCAGTGACCACTGGGGTGACTCAAAACTCACCATATGTCTGACAAAAAATGACAGTGGAGTATTCAGCACTGAGACATCTCTATCACACCCTTCAAGGTACAAGGTACAGGGACCACAGTGGAAGATGTGGTAGAAAGAAGGTAAAAGCCAAGCCTGGCTTCACACCTTTAATCCCAGCACTTCGAAGGCAAAGGTAGGAGGATCGCTGTGAGTTCAAGGCCACACTGAGATTACATAGTAAATTCCATGTTAGCCTGGGCTAGAGTGAGACCCTACTTCGAAAAAAAAAAAAAAAAAAAGAATGTAAAAGCCAAAGGAAGGGGAGGAGTGCCTACAATACAGGTCTTCCAGCACAGAGTGACCGTGTTACTCATGACCTCACAGTGGCTGATGCTACTTACACAAGACCTGCATAATAGGAGGAAATAAAACAGTGTCATCAAAATATAAGAGAGACTAGGTAAAAAGAATAAGGGATTCAGGGCTGGAGAGATGGCTTAGTGGTTAAGCACTTTCCTGTGAAGCCTAAGGACCCTGGTTTAAGGCTCGATTCCCCAGGACCCATGCTAGCCAGATGCACAAGGGGGTGCATGCATCTGGAGTTCATTTGCAGTGGCTGGAGGCCCTGGCATGCCCATTCTCTCTCTCTCTCTCTCTCTCTCTCTCTCTCTCTCTCTCTCCCTCTCTCTCTCTCTCTCTCTTTCTCTCTCCCTCTTTCTCTCTCTGTCTGTCTCTCTCAAATAAATAAAGAGGGTTAGAGAGATGGCTTAGTGGTTAAGCGCTTGCCTATGAAGCCTAAGGACCCCGGTTCAAGGCTCGATTCCCCAGGACCCATGCTAGCCAGATGCACAAGGGGGCGCATGCATCTGGAGTTCGTTTGCAGTGGCTGGAGGCCCTGGCATGCCCATTCTCTCTCTTTCTCTCTCTTTCTCTCTCTCTCTCTGTCTGTTGCTTTCAAATAAATAAATAAAAAAAGAAAGAAAGAAAGAAAAAAAGAATAATGGATTCAGTGGAGGGGCATTTGGGAAGGGAAAATGGGGTGTGGTGGGAGGGGATTATGATTATGGCATGTTTTCTATGTTTGTGGAAGTTGCTAGTAAAACATTTAAAATGAATACAATAAAGTAAACTCAGATCTCGGTGTTAGAAATTGTCAGTCCCTACTTGGAATGAGTCCCATATATGACTACAAAGGCCACACTTTCACTCTTCTCGTTTCTTCTCTGATGAGCTGAATTTCAAGGCTCAAGTCTGATGTTCCATGTTGATGTCTTTCCATTGCCAGAGTATTTGGGAATAGTGTGCAAATTATTTCATTTTTCCCTTAACCCTTTTCCTGTGGGTTAAGATGCTTGAGTTCAATGTGTCTGTTGATTTTGGGCCATCTAGAGTTATCTTTGCAACTTTACATAGACATACCTGAATAAAAGCATGCTAAGTAGAATCTAATCAGAGGTTATTAGTTTGTTTTCCATTGCTAATAACTCACTGTCACAAAATGGCTACATTAAAAATAAAAGTGTTTATTTTCTCTCAAAATTCTTGCTCAAGGTAAAAGAATGTATCTTGTGATGACTCTTCTGCTGGCATTGGCCGGGGGTGATTGATACAGGGCATCCCATGCTAAGATAAGGGAGGGTGCTAGTAACCTAGCCAAACTAGTTTCTGGAGCAGACTCATTTTCATGATAACTCATTAACCCATCAATTAATTAAGCACTTGAATGGGGTAATCCATTCATAAGGACAGCATCCTAATCACCTTTGAAGTTTCCCAACTCTGTACCATTTCTTAATGTCCCCTAATGGGGATTAAATTCCATATAAAATTCAAAGAAAGAAAATCATATACAAATCATAGCAGTTATCAGGAAATATGTTTGTACCAATTTATGCAGAAAGGAATATATAGTGTAGACTTTCTGGGCTTCTTCACCTTGCATGCCTATCCTTCTCCTGTCTTTCTAGAAGACAATTCTGCCATTATTTTTGATTCTGGTAAGACTGAACTATTGATCACAGTGTCCCCACCAAAGGGGTGAGCAATTGAACACTGGCTGACCAGTAAGATTGTCCCTACACCCTTATCTGCAGCAATTTGTTTAGATACAAGCAAGGAAGAGCAGTAATATTGTTACCTGGTGTTTCTGTGAACATATATAGGTTCAACTGGGAGGTTGAAGATCTAAGGCTGTCATCAGACCGGCTGATTAGCTCTAATGAAGCCAAGTCAAGATGAGCAGGAGGACAAGAGGAAGAGATAAAGGAAGAGGGTCAAATCCCGATGGATGTCCTTCTTTAAGTTCCTGGATGTGGATTTACTTGATACCAAGCAGAGGAGAACAGTGTGAATGGCTGGGTCCCCTGACATCACAGAGGCTGAAGCTTGATATAGCCAAAGGTTTTCAATACATTTTATATCTTGTATTGCTAAAATAATTTAAATTGAGTTTTTGTACACACAGCTGAAGATTTTCTAAATGGTATGAGAAAATGGTCTAAAACCATACCACACTGAGCCTGTCTAAATCTCAGAATCTGGGCAGAGATGAGCCTGGTGGTACTTGGATGGGCACTATAAGATGTCACCATGAATTGGTTTTGCGCATTATGCGAACAAAATCTTCTCTCCAGAGGAAATCTGTACTGGAAGTCCCAGTATAGAGACAAAATAGGATCACTGTGGCTGACAGGAGTGTGGATGGATATTGGGCCAAGCTTAATCCTTTATAGATCCTCAAGGTAGACCTTGAGGCATCTCAGCAGGAAACTCATATTTTAGTTAACCAGTTATAAAGCCACCTGCACTGTGTAGATGCTAGAGCACAGTAGATTTTGAGCTCAGGAAGAATAAGGAGTGTATCCACTATATTTGTGTTCCTTTTTTCCATACTGCAGTACTTCCCATATTGGCTGCATATAAATATGCACATGCTGTGGATAATAACACTTCTTACCACTTGTGTGTCCTTAACTGAAGGCTCTACTTTCTTTCTAAAGAGTGAATGGTCTCCAGCATTGTTAAGAGGTTGAATCTGAACACAATGTCACAATGCATACAGTACCTAACATGGTTCCCTCTGTCGCTTGTTCCTCCAAAGTTCTGCAGGAGGCTGCTGAATTCAGTAAAAGGCATGAAAGGCTGGCTTAGGCAGCTCCATCACAGTGTGATTTTACTTATCTCTCTTCTTAGGACCTCCATTTCCCTGTTGGTAAGATGAGAGAACTGAGCTGCATGAGGAGTCTGAGATCCCTTCCAAGTCTGTCATTCCATGGCTCAGTATAGAACAGGATATTGGTGACTCACTTAGCAGGATAAACAAGTTCCTCCCCATGTGCAGTCTGCTAGAGTAATGAGCGGAACTCTTTCTAAACAGAAAAAAAATTTCACACTAGACAGAGTCCAAAACCTCTGAGGGTTAAACAAGGGGAAGCATAATACCAAGCAGCTGAGTCCTCTAAAATAATATTGCAACATCCCCCAGCAACCCATCCCAGTTTCCATAGGCTTTCTCCTGAGTGATTCGGCTGCTACACATGGGGCCACCTCCTCAGTAGCCCTTAGCTTCACCCAGCCCAGTATACCCTGTATATTTTGCCATTGAAAACCATACTGGGCAGAGGGAACATGATGACACCTTTCCCAAGGTCTCCCAAGAAGACTGTGGAATCATCTTGGCCAGTTTGTAACTATTCTTTCTTTATTCCTCTTTGAAGCAAGTGTCTATCCCAAGGAAGTAAGTAAAGATATGGTGCATTTGGACACCTAATAATAACAACAATAAAACAATAAACCATTGTCACAACTTATGTGTGTCCCATGAAAGCATCACCCTAGACGGAGGAGGTAGGTAATATTATCCCCAAATGAAAGAATATAAAAGTGAAAGGTAACTTACCTGACATCATTCAGCTTCACAAAGACTAAACCAGAATTCAGACCAAGAACATCTATGTTTTCATACAATGAAATGAGTGACTTGTAAATAACAGATTTTAATTTCTCAAATTTTTGAAAATGGAGTCCAAGATCAAGGTGGAACAGATCCTATGATTAGCGAGGACTTGCTTGCTTCCTGAGAGACAACTGTCCAATTGTAGCCTCTCATGATGGAAAGGGTGAGGAATCTCTCTGAAGTCCCTGGTATAAAGGAACTAATCCTATTCATGTCCCAAAAGCCCCATCTCCTCATGCCATAACTTGAGGGTTAGGATTTCAACATATTCATTTGAGAAATGAGGCACATAAACATTGAAAAGCATAGGCATATGTTTTTCTTTGGTTTATATTAAAAATAAGCAGGACTTTTTGGTTTGTTTTGCTTTTGCAATAAAACTCTTCTCCAGATGGCCCAACACTGGTGCTATAAACTAAGCAGGTTCCTGGACTATACCTTGGTTTCAGAAGGAAAATGGGTGCAGTGGGCAAAGTCCATTAATGCATGTGTACCTGAATTTGATTCTCCAGACACCACACAACAAACTGGAAGCTAAGGTGGGCTTCTATAATCCAAGCACACTGACAGCAAGAGTGGTACAATACATGTAAAAATTCATATATGATCATTCACTCTCACAAACACAAATAAAAATAACTAAATAAATAAAAGCACATAAATGATTTCTAACACTGTACTTAAAAGAATAATACAATTCTTGAAAGACATTTTCATAATTTATACATATTTTTTCCTAATTAATAAATATATTTTCATTTACTCAGACATGACATAACTCACAGTCAATTGTGTTCAGCTTTGGACAACTAGATGACTAGACATATCTCAGTCAATGTGGGTGTTTTCAGATACCTCTATGTAAAAATGTGTCTTCTGTCTCTGAAAGCTTTACTCATTGTTCAAGATACAGTCAGTATTTCTCAGAGTCCTTCTTTACTTCACCTTAGGCCAGATTAGTCCCCCATAACTCCTCAGGTTTAGCTAAATCAAAGCAATCTCAAGTAGCTTTGTGACAGTCTAGTTTCTTCTCAGCTTCCTTCATGATGTCCTGGCTTATAAGGTGTAGGAATTTTGAGTCCTGCATATTTGTTTATCCTACCCAGTGCATCATGCAGAAAAGTATATATAAAAGAACTGCTTCTTAACTTCTGTCTGAATAAAAACAGAAAGGAAAAGAGAAAGAGAAGAGAGAAAGGAAGAAAGAAAGAAAGAAAGAAAGAAAGAAAGAAAGAAGAAAGAGAAGGAAATGCAGAATTGAAAGGGAGAAGATAATTAAATTTATGTTCAATACTAAACATTATTACACAGGTTTTAAAATTATTTTTCTTTTATTCTTCATGGGTTTTCATGTTTAAAGTTATATATAATTCTTTTTATAAAGAGAGAAGTAAAATAGCATAAGTAAATTTATAAATAATAATGTCTGTAGAGTGACTGAGCTATAGAAATCAGTATGATTGGTGATTGTGTACTCCAGGATTAACCATTCATGCATGTGAGTTGTTTATGTGGCCACACTGGGGAGATGAGCTACTGTTAGACTAGGGACTGGCTACTGGGAAACTGAGTCACTAGCCTTTATGCAAAGGAACTATAAAGCCATGCCTTGCTAAGATTCAATTTTTAAACCATTTTTCTCAGGAGGAGTATTTCTTTATTTTTAAGTGTTTTATTTATTTACTTATAAAGAGCTTAGACATTTGATGAGATCATGGCTGCCTGTTAGTCTTTACAGTTGTATACCACTCAACTGCCAGCTGGATTTAATATGTTAAAAATGATAGTCTCCTACATAGGAAAGCATAGGGTGCAAATTTTTAGAAAGGATACTTTCCCCAACTCACCAGTTGCTCTTGCTTTCTTCGTATGGTATGTACTTCTACCCTTTCTTCCTGGGGAATTTTCTTTGCTGTTGTTGTGTGTGGTATGCCTGCATCTCTATGTGTGTGGACACATGTGTGAAGGCTAGAGGTTGACACCAGAGTCTTCCTCAGTCATGCTGCACTAAAGTACTTAAGACAGATTCTCTTTCTGAACCCAGAGCTCACTGACTTGGCTAGTTACCTGTCCAGCTTGCCCCAGAGATATACCTGCGCTACATTACAGGTGGATCCACAACCATGCATGGCATTTATGTGGGTGCTGGAGACCTAAGCATTGGCCCTCATACTTGCACAACAATCACTTTCAGAATGAGCCATCTCCCTGCCACTTCCTGTAGGATTCCTATCAGATTTATGCTCTATGAATAACAAGGTTAAATGAGCATCTCTATTCTGACCATAAGGATATCTCTAGTTTATCTTCCATTTACTCAGTGTACATTTGATGATTCCTGATGATGCCAGAACCCTTGTGGATAGTCCTCTGGGAAAGCACACCTTTCCTGAAGAAGTGGTCTTACAGCTCTATTGAAAGATATTGATGTGAGAACTGGCACTAGCCTTTCTCTCTCTCTTCCTGATCTTTGGTGTCCTCATTCACATTCATGGCCCAAACTAGGTAATTCTTAAGTCTCTTTGCCAATTGGATAATATAGAAAGACATTGCTCATAATAAGGCACATAGGAGGCCTAAGATACATGGCAGCATCTGTATTAATGATGCTATGTGTTTTTCTGTTTCTTTTCTTGTGCTAGGTCTGTTTCCATTGAATTAGTAGTGTGTTAGAAATCAAAAGACATGCACCTGGCCCCAGCTCTGCACCTTCCTGGGAAAAGATGCTTGCTATGGCTGGATATCAAATGTTTCTCCTAAAAGGCTCATTGGTTAAGAGCCCAAGATGCTGGGTCCAATTAGTGAGAAGTAAATGAGCTCTCTGACCAAATAGAAAATCCACTGATGGATTTCATAAATGATGGCACTATTGGGAAGCAGTGGAAATTTTTAGTGATCGGATCTAGCTGTAGGAAATTGGTCACTAGCAGCATGTCCTTGGTGGGTATGTCTTATCCTCAGGTCCTCTCTTTCTTTCTGTTTCCTAGCCAGCATGAGGTGAGCAGCTGCACTTTGCCATGCTTGCCTTTCTACCCTGATGTGCTTACAGTCTCATCATAGGCTAGTAACAGTGGAGCAAACTAAACATGGACTGAAATCAGGAGCTAAAATAAACATCCCCATTGAATAGTTTATCTTGTGGATTATGTTACAGCAACAAAAACCTAACACAATACTGAGCAAAAGTGTCAAGGGAATTAATGTAAGTCTCATAATGAAGATCTCTTCTTTTTATTTCTGCCTCTCAATGCACATTGGGAATAAGAACCATGCTTGCAGAATAGTGTAAAGACCCACAATTTTTGTAATGTAGGTGGATCTTCTCTTATACACTTTCCAAGACTAAACCCATGTAGGCTTCCAAGGCTTCCCCTGAGGCCCACAGTGTGCCTGTGCAACCAGGGTGCACAGAGCATCTGGGGTCCCAGATTCTTGCCAGACCTGCAGATCTCACACTTCCTTCCCAGGAGAGAAAGAGCTAACACAAGGATGTAAGCCATTGTTGCTCTTCCTATGGGCTGGGCTGTTCCAGGAAGGATGTGTACTTCCCCTTGAAATCTTATTTATTTACTTTCTAAATGAGAAACTATCAGACCTTGGAATCCCATTGACTCTGAAAATGAAATGCCTCAAACTTACATCTCCATCCAGCTCAGAACATGGGCTACGACTCACACCCATCTCATGCAGAATGGAACAGGTTATATTTTAGTTGGAAAGCAAATCTTCATGGTAGAACTTATGTTTTCCTAGGAATTATCTGCTTAGACCTACTCCACAAATCATTCAAATGACAATAAAGACTTCATGCCAGGTGACATATGGGACACAATTACTCCCTAGCACAAACTGGTAGCCAGAATGCTAAAACTTCCAATCTAATGGTCTCTTGAAGAACTATGCCCTAAGACTGAAGAGCCTTGCCCTGCTGTACCAGTTAAGTGCACTTCCTGTGCAAGTATGAGGGCCTAGGGGCCCAAGACCACTGAATTTCAATCTCTACCACCCACATAAACATCTGGCTGTGGCCATGCCACCATGTGACCTCAGTCCGTGGGGAGTGGAGACTTCAGGACTGTGGGCACTTGCAAGTGGGAAGTTTCAGAGTCATTAAGAGATTCTGTGCAAGGAAAACAGGCAGCTGAGTGATGAAAGAAGACAACAGGCAGGCTCACAGGGTGCTGCATCAGCACATACGTGTGCATACACCGCAGCACCATGCCTCATACACCACACCACGCATACCAGACATACAACAAAAAGAAAAGAAAAACATGAAAAAGAGAGCTGCAATGACCAACACATTGATTCAAGCATTTATATACAGAACCAATCAAAATATTTTTAAAATAAATGAATACAAGTACAGAAGAATGAGGTAAATAAGATAATGATATTTCATTGCAGCATCAGGAATGATGAAAAGCTGAGAGTTAAGAAAAAGTGAAATCAGAGGATCCTTCTAGTAGCTTATGAAAAAAAATTCTTTTCTGGTTTACTGGGTGGGTGTTAGTCCATTCTATAGCTATAGTATAGCTATAGTAAAACTACCAAAACCATAGGCATTTATTTCTTACAATGATGGAGGCAGGAAGTTGAAGATCACATGTGAGCATGGTCGACTTTTGGGGAGAGCTTTCCTTTGGGCTGTGTATGGGGAAAAGAAGGTGAACTACCTTTTTGGCTAATAAAATAACACTAAAAGTGATAGAACTGCAAAGAAAAATCAGAAACCAATAACCAGTCACAAACTTTAATATTTCATTTCTGAGTGACTGATTGAATGAGCCAGCTAAAATAAAGCAGCCGTATAAGTGCTGTTTACTCTCACTTTATTCAACATTGTTATGAAGGTTAGGGCCAATGCAACAGACAGGAAAGACAGATTCCAGACACCCAGATTGTCAAGAAATCAAACTGTCCACATAGAGATAACATGCTGAGACTTGCATGGACTATTCAAAGCCACGAGACCAAGTAAGTTTAGAGGAACTAAAGAAGTCAAGGCATGACGTATAAGTGTCACATGTGTATGTGTGCCAAGCTTATCATCCTTGTTCTCTAGAGTTCCTCAATAAACATCTTTTTAAGAAAGCATAAATGGGGCTCAGAAGATGGCTTAGCAGTTAAGGTACTTGCCTACAAAGCCTAAGAACTCATGATCGAATCTCCAGGTCCCACAGAGCCATACACACAGTGATGCAAATCATGCAATGTTGCACATGCACCACAAGGGGGCAAACATATCTGGAGTTTGTTGGCAACTACTGAAGACCCTGGCATGCTCATTCTCTCTCTCTCTCTCTCTCTCTCTCTCTCTCTATCTCGCTCTTTCTCTCAAAAATAAGTAACAACAACAATAATAAAAAGATTCAGATTAGGTGCTGTAGATGAGTGAGACTATGTGGTGATTTTTTTTTTTTTTTCTGTGATTGGGTAAGTTCACTGAGAATGATCTGTCCCAGGTTCAACCATTTTTTGAATCTACTGAAGATGCCTGACATACCAAGCAAGCATCTCGTGGACTAGACAATAGTATGGGTGGGGAGGGAGGGGAGGGAGGACAACAGAGGGAGTGGGAAACACAAATCTAGACCCAAACGCCAATGGTACCATAAAATTCTACATCCTAAAAGGCAGACTAAATGGCTAAACCTTCACCAGGCCCTTAGAGGGAACACATGAGCCACAAGACACTGGAGAGGGTATGATGAAGACTGACCTTAATCTTCTACAGCTTCTCTCTCTCTCTCCCTCTCCCTCCTCTTCTCTCTAACTCTTTTATATTAGTTATTTTTTTCTTCCTTTTCTTAGTGGGCACTGGCCTGTAACTCACAGAATCAGCATGGGGCTATCATCCACAATGAGCTTTTGATCAGAGAGACCTACAAGGTTTCCTAAAAGACAGACAGATTTCTGTCAGAGTACTTGATGACCTACCAAAGGTTAGTGGTAAGACCCTACTGCTGAAGACACCTTATGTGGTTGACATGTAAAATAGAATGGCATGGCTGGAAGCTGGAAGAGAGTCAGTCCCTAGACATTCATTGCATCTAGTACCAGAAGGTGCTACATGGGCGACTGGGGGAAAATGACCAATATCTGTCCAAGAAACTTATGGTCTAACCTACTTAGCAGCAAATAACCTGTCGTGATGCTCACACAAGTGCAATAGTGGTACACAGCCATGGTGGGAAACCAACTGCTCTTGATTTAGCTAACTGATCCCTTCAGTGGTATGGTACCCACAGCTTGATCTGGGAAACAAGTCAGAAACATATCCAAACATATGGCCCGCTCTCCATTAACAAGCTACCACCAATCGTGGGCTACAAGAGGGCCTACACCTATTAAATTCTCTATTAAAAAGTAAGGGTTATCTCATTTGTCTGGTACTAATTTCCTCTCCGTTGGAAAATGTGCTCCTCCTTTTCAGATAGATGTAGATCCTAAGAAGAGAGACCTGGCTCCCCATCATACCTCAAAAGGGCCCTGGCTGAAACTAAGAACAATTGGAAAAACAAGCAAGGGTGCTGTTTTCTTGGTGAACCTGGTACCAGCAAAAGGGTGAAGGAGATCAACACAGAGAAAAAACAACTCCTACCAAATCAAAGAGCCAGAGCCTCAGAGGCCCCCAACACTCATCACTGAAGCAGACCAAAACTGAACAGAACATGGTTCATGGAAATTTTGCGGAAGAGGGGCGGAAAGAATGTCAGAGCCACATGTTGGGTCATGATATGCAGAGACATTTATCCTATCCATAACTATGGGCTAAGTCCAGAATGCATGACCCATATACCTCAACAAGGAGGGGCTAGGGGGAGGGGGTAGGACATGGATGAGCCAAACAATGGTACCAAATTGACTGTATTTGCTGAATACAAAACTAATTAATAAAAAATAATAGTAATAATAATAAAAAGAGCATCAAAGGCAGAAAAAGAAAAAGCACATGGAACTGTGGGTTTGTTCAGATTTTTACAACTACAAAAACTGAGGTATGTATCAGTGTTTTCAATGACTGAAGTTCAAACATACATACAACTCTTCCAAGGGCCTAAAGTGCCAAACCTAGTAATATCACATAATCCTCTACCTTCTAATACCATCACTTTGAGTGTTAGAATTCCTACACATGTATCTTAAAGGGGCATAATCATTCATTCTACAGTAGAGAACACAAAAGGGTAGAAATCAAACTTAAGTTTTAAGTGTAGTATAGAACTTTAAAGACAAGAGGATATGTTATAACAAAATAAAAGCAATAGCTGGAAAATTTGAAATCTTGATGCATCTTAGTGGATTTTCCAAGGGTTTCTGCTATCTTGATTCTGAAGTCTCACAGTCTGAAAGAAGTAGCCTTCCACTCCTTGTAAAGAGTCACCATTCTTTGGGAAGACTCTCCTATTAGCGTGGGATCTCCTATTTGCAAAGCAACAAGGTCCCATCAAAGCCTCCCTTAATGAATGTCAGGTTGACATTCTGTGTTAAGTAGCTCCATAATCCACTTCTCAGTCAATATAAGTCATAGTGTAATGACTTCTCAAACTCTGATACTGTTGTAGCCACTTTTTGTTGCTATAACAGAATACTGGAGACTGGATAATTTACAAAGGAAAGAAGTTTAACTCATGTTTTTGAAAGCTGGGACATCTAAGTCTGGGTGGCTACATCTTGTGAGGACCTCATGCTGCTTCATAACATGTGATGAATACAAGAGCAAGCTGCAATGGGCAAACTTGCTTGTATAACTTCTATTTCTAGTACAAATGATATAGTCTCATGAGAAAGAACCCAGTCCCTCTATCAAGGCATTAATCTCCCTTAATGACCTAATCACCTCTTAAAGGTCCCACTACCTCTCAACACTGTTACCATGGGGACCTAATACTGATGTGAGCTTCAAAGGGAGCAAAGTACATTCAAACCATAGCAGAAACCATAGCACATACCAAGAAACCCCAAGTATTATCATGGCTTCACACAGCATCCTATCAGGAGAAAAAACCTACACTTCATCATAGCCATAATGATGAGTATGACATGTTTTTGGGAAATAGGGGCTATGTGTGGTTCTGGATTTTAAAGGTTCTTGATCAAAGGGACTAGAACATAAAAGTTGCTAAGGAGTGACTAGTGAGTTGGGAACACTTGCCTTAGATATTGGAATGAGATTACCCAGTAGAAACAAAACAAACCAAAACAAATTAAAGAAAAACAACTCCACAAAGATAACCAAGTTCTAATTTCTAAAACCTATGGATATGTTAGGCTCACTACAGATAACAATTACATGACATATAGAATTTGTGTAAGTAGTAAGATAACTTGAATATATGAATATTCCAGGGAAACTTGATATAATCACAGGGTTCTTAAAAGTAGGAGAAAGAGAGAGAAAGAAATTCAAATGTCAGAGAAAAACATGAGCATAGACACCAGATCAAAGAGAGATTGTATTGCCAGATGGTGGAGAGATGATGGAGGGAGTTGGCCTTGAAAAGCTGGAAAGATGAAGGAAATGATGAGTTGACTCTTCAAAAAAGAACAGAAGTCTGCTAATGCTTTGATTTTTAACTCAGTGAGACCTGTGTTTGACTCCTAACATACCTTATGGTCATTTGTTATAGCCACAGCAGTACCCGGAAACTAATACATACCCTAGCACAAATTCCAGAAAATGGTACAAACGTGTTATTAGGGTGGTACCTGAAAATAATGAGGAGCCTGTGGCCAGCATTGAGCCAAGACAATGTTTTGACTATGGCAAACAGATAAAAATATTCAGGTCCTCCAGGAAGAAGGCAGGCTGAAATGCAATCAGTGTGTAAGGCCATGGAAGCTCCCTGAGGACTATTTCAAGGAGGCTCAAAGGCTCCAACGATTGCACTGGTGACAGAGATGCCTGGTGCTGGAGTGCACTGGTGATGGGCAGCACTGAGAAGAACAGCTAGAAACCCTCTCTCGAGTCTGGGGACAAGAGGCTGTTTTGACATCTGACAGACGTTAGTAAGGATGATGGGTCACTGAGCAATACAGGTGAGGTGTTGGTAACTAATTACCAAAATTCAAGAAACCATAACTATGATGAAGTCTAAACAATAGTAAATGTGACAAGTAGGAGAGACTGGGGGCCAATAAAATGACTAAAAATGTCGCAAAATTTGCTTTTTCCATGTTTAAGTTTTTACAACTGAATCCATTGATAGTGAAGACCCTGAATACCCCAACAAGTACATATGATAGTCATTCTTGCTCATTTTCAAGAGGTAACTACGGCCACTTATTTGGGTGAGAATCACTGAAAACTCAGGAATGTCTAGACATTTCAGGAACTTCTGGACACAGGACAGGATTTGACCCTGCTGCTCATAAAGTATTGTGGTAGTGACAAAACCCAGCTTAAATAATGTTCACAAGATCTATGGCCATACATGGTAGTCATTTCTGCATTCCTAAGATGTACAATTGATTTCATACATTTGACAGTTGCAATGACACCTTTTGTGTCCCTACCTATAGAGTAAGAATATGCATAGTGGAAAGAACCAAATATAAAACTCTGAAATTGACTACCCATCCCATCAAGAAAGTAAAAACAACATGGCATCCTCTGTCAGAATGTGGTAACTTGTCCAGAATGAAGGCATGGTGATTTCCCCATGTCTCCATTTAATACAGCAGTTTGCTTCAGAAGAAACCAGATGGATCTGAAAGCATGCCTCCAGCCTACCCCCTCAGCTCCATCAGATACTCGCCTTCCTCCAGATGATCTTCCAAATGTATCATTGCTAGGGGAAATGAAAATGGCATGAGGTCACTGACTTGTTGGATGCATTCTTTCCTATCCAAATCATGGAAGATTGAAAATAATTTGCACTTTTGTGATATGTACAGTATATATCCACTAGTTTTCTCAGGGATGTGTTGCCTGCTTTCTTTTTCAGTGGAGTCTGAAGAGACACAAGCCTTGAGGCCAAACCATAAAATGACACACTATTCCATGAATTTGACAATACTATATTAATCACAGAAGATGTGTAAAGGCTGATAGGACTTATTGAGAGGCCTATATTCAAAAGACAGGAGATAAACCTTCAGAATTTAGAAGACACCATTACTTTACCAAAATTTTAACATTTTCTTGTCAAAGTGAGATGGAAATTGTGGCATCTTTCATTTCTCCATCAAATAAGGAAGTACAATGTTTGCCATACCTCTTTGGAGTCTTCAAGGAATTAAAAAAAGGGCAACTGAATATGTAAATATGAAGATGTATATATATGTTATTTTGAATTCATTGTAAATATCAATGACATTTTGCCAAATAAGGACAATATATACCAATGTTTATAACACATACAAATCAAATAGATGATGAAAAGACCATAAGAGATGCATTATGGTTGAGATTAATAGAACATACCTCTCATTATGTATGTGAAGATATTTCCAAAAATGATGGATTAAGTGTAGGAGACCTGCTCTGAGGTTGAGTGATAGCACACCATTGTCTGGAGATCTTAATGGATTAAAAGGGAAAAAAATAGGCCCTAACAGGTGGCTCAGCAGTTAAGGGCCTTGCCTGCAAAACCTAACAACCTGGGTTCAATTTCCCAGTGCCCACACAAAGCCAGATGCACAAAGTGGTGCAGGTACCCGGAGTTTGCAGCGGCTGGAAGCCCTGGTGCATACATTCTCTCTGTCTGTCTCTTCTTTCTAACTTGCTCTGCTTGAAAATAAATAAAAATTTGAAAATAAATAAAAATTTAAAGGGAAAATGTGAGAGAGCTGTGGCACAAGTATTCTCTGACTTATACAAGATGGGAGTAAGCAACAAAAGATTTATTTATATTGCTTATATAATATTTAAAGTTACTGTAATATCACCTGAGAGTAGGATGAATACTCAAATAAGTATGGAAATAGTAAAACACACAGTTATAGCTAATAAGCCAACCAAGGTGATAAAATAGAATTATAACAACTGGTCCACAAACATACCAATATGCAATATGTTCATACAGTGAAGTCCTCAATCAAAAATGGTCCACAAATCCAAAGGAATATAGCAAAAGAGAGGAGGAGGACACAACACAGAGATTGGACAAAGAGGATACAAATAAATGTGTGTGATGCAAGATCAACCTATCAACATTACACTAGGTATTATTAAAAAGCAGAGACCAGATTGGAAGGAAAAGCAAGAGAACAAAAAAAAGTATCTTGTAAGAAAACCTGTATGAATACAGCATATAAATATGTTATAAATTAAGGACAAACAAAAGATACATCATGATGACAATTACAATTGCCAACTAGAAGAGTGGCTCTGCTAATAGCAGCTCATGTAAATTCCAGACCAAAGACTCTTACCTACACTAAGAAGACCATTTCTTAATTGTAAATGAGATAATACCTTCAGAGAGCTTAATTTTAAACAGTTATGTACCTGATATCAAAGCCATGGCATACAAGAAGCAAAAACTGATAGAGGGCTGGATAGATTGCTTATTGGTTAAGACGCTTGCCTGCAAAACCAAAGAACCCAGGTTTGATTCTCCAGTGCCCGTGTAAAGCCAGATGCACAAGATGACACATGCATCTGGAGTTCATTTGCAGTGGCTAGAGGCCCTGGCATGTATCCATTCTCTCTCTCTCTTTTTCTCTTTCTCTCTCCCTCTCCCCTGTCTCTGTCTAATAAATAAAATATTTTTAAAAATAAAAGTGATAGGACTGCAAAGAAAAATCAGAAACCAATAACCAGTCAGAAACTTTAATATCTCATCTCTGAGTGACTGATGGAACAAGCCAACTAAAATAAAGCAGCCATATAAGTGGTGTTTACTCTTACTTTATTCAACATTGTTCTGAAGGTTAGGGCCAATGCAACAGACAGGAAAGACAGATTCCAGATACCCAGATTGTCAAGAAGTCAAACCGCCAATCTAGAGACAACACACCGAGACTCACATGGAATCTTCAAAGCCACAAGAACAAGTAAGTTTAGAGAAACTAAATAAGTCAAAGTATGACATGTAAGTGTCATGGGTATAAATGTGCCAAGCTTATCAACTTTTGTTCCCTAGAGTTCCTCAATAAATCTCTTTTTAAGAAGTCATAAAAGGCAGGAAAAAAAAAAAAGAAAAACAAAGCAGGTGGAACTGTGGGTTTGTTTAGAGTTTTACAACTACAAAAACCTGGGATATGTCCAGAACTCAGTAGTTCACTGACTGGAATATAGCGGCATTTGCAATGACTGAAGTTCAAACATATACACAACTCTCCTGAGGGCCTAAAAATGGGACTCCTATCCTATGAACATTATAACATGAGAAAAGCCTCATAAATATTTAGTAGAAAATAATTAAAAGTAGAGCCACACCTGGTCTTGGGAGAAGGTAATTAGAAAGGTTTGTGCCAGAAACAAGAAGCAAGTTAATGAAGGAAAGATCTTGCATAGTTACAAATGGGTTAGGTGGTTCTCACCACACTGTAGATATGAAACACATGTGGGACATTGGTGATTTCGTTTCACTGCATAGTGACACAGGGTCAGCATTACTTTCTGAAGGTGATTTTCTCCAAGGCCCATGTGTCTGGGCCTGCTGCTCAATCTCAATGTCCTCTCTTTACTGTCCATCATGAGCACTGCGAGAGTAAAGTACACTTTATAAAAATATTAAATTTTATTTATTTAAGAGAGTGATAAATGCAAAGGTACTGAGAGAGAGAGAGAGAGAGAGAGAGGGAGAGAATAGGCATGCCAGGGCCTCCAGCCACTGCAAACAAACTCCAGATGTATGTGCCCCCTTGTGCATCTGGCTTACATGGGTCCTGGAGAATCAAAACTGGGTCTACTGACTTTGCAGGCAAGCATTTTAACCACTAAGCCATCTCTCAAGCCCAAAGCACATGTTTTATGAGGTTTCAGTTTTCTTTGTCTACCTAGGATCCAGAACTATTCCAGAATCCTAAGAGAATCCCAGATGTATTAGTTCCTAGTATACCACAAACTGGGCAGCTTCTAACAACAGAAATTTATCTGCTCACTGTTTTGTAAATCAGAAATTTAAAATCAAAGTGTTGACAGGCCATTCTCTCTCAAGTGCCTCTCAGGGAGTACCCTTCCTTGTAACAATGTGAAAAATACAGCCTTCGCCTCAAAGGGAATAAAAGCTAGTTTATTCTGGAGCCAAATATGAGTGACTGTGTCCTAGGCACAGGGATTTAAATCACTCCAAATTCCATGCTCCAATATGCTAACAATTTCATAATGTTTTCATAGGAACAACAAAGAAATTAATCAAATCACATTGGTGGAAATAACAAATTCAGCAGGTTATAGTGAGGCAGGAAAATCTCTGCCATGAGCCTCAGATGTTATCTGATGACATTCTTAGATTTGGGGTTGGTAAAAGTTAAGAGGTCCATTTTTACATTCCAAAATGACTTACCTATTAGTCACAGGTTGTTGGGTTACACACAAAGATGGGCAAAATTGGCCACTTAATGAGGCTAAGGTGGACTAAGATAATCCAGCTGTGGACCTGGACTCTCCTAGCCTGTCCACAATCACTGAAGTACAGGTCAGTCAGCCAGCCTCGCAGACAGAGCTTCTTTCCAAGAACTCTAGTTCACATTTGTATCATCTAGCTTCCTTCCTACAGCTTTGGCTTTGGCCTCATTCTACGCTGTGTGTGACTCTCTGTCTTCCGCTTTTCTTCTACGGGCGTGGTTCACACTGGGTTAGGGTTGGCCCTAACTAATTACTACCTCCTCTTAGCTTCTTTGCATATAAAATGTCTTTTTTCCCGGATGCAGTCACATTTGTGGGTACAATAGCTAAGACTTGCAGATGAATCTTTTTGGTGGGCCCAACACAACCCCATGGTACTAAGAAGTACTATGACTTAGTCAAATAAATTAACTTAAAACTTCTTCACATCCCCTGTGTCTACAAGCACAACATGGATAAAGGACTGAGGTGGTTTCTTGGAGGTTCCTGTGGGCCTAATCTGAGCTAGGAGGTGCATACAAGTAAGATGGGATGGACAGACTTAGCCTGATGGCACTTTTGATAGGAAGCTCTCCCTTGTGGTAACTTTGAGAATTGATTCTGTGAAGGCGGTACTCTCATGAATGGGATTAGTAGTACCCTTATAAGAAGAGACATGAGGGCTGGGGAGATGGCTTAGTGGTTAAGGCAGTTTCTGGCAAAGCCAAAGGACCCAGGTTCAATTCCCTCATACCCACTTAAACTCAGATGTAGATGCACAAGGTGGCACAAGCATCTGGAGTTCATTTGCACTGGCTAGAGGCCCTGGTATGCTCGCTCTCTCTCTTTCTCTCTCTCTCTCTCTCTCTCCCTCTCTCTCTCTCATCTTCTATGTGAGGAAGCATCAAGAAGACAGCTATATCAAAGTGCCAGGAACTGGGCCATCATCAGTCGCCAAAGCTGCTCCCTGAGCCTGGATATCACAGGCTGCAGATGTGAGAATAGGGTTTTTCTTCAAGCTCCCAGGCTATGTTGATTTGTTATAGACAACCAGGTAGATCACTGTACACTCAGCTTTCAGTCCTTAGCAGTATGGATGAGGAGTTTCTCTTGGGGGAAGGAAGAAGATTCAAGTGTTCAAAGGGTTCTGTCAAAATCTGGTTGAACTTGGACCAAAGTTTAGGGAAAGATGAAAACTCCATCCTCCCACCAATGACTCTCTGTATTCTGGGGAGTCTGGAAGCTATGCAAAGCTTGCTCAAGATGGGTATGAGAGGGGAAGAGGAGTCCTAATAATGTCAATGTCTTCTCAGCCTTTAGGTCGCTATGATATACTGTCAGCATGGAACCGCATAGGAGATTGAGATCCTTCGGGTCAAATCAATGATTTTGCCTTATTGTAGCTGGATAGCCTCCTTCCATTCATTTAATCCAAAGCTTCATTTTATTCACTTGTTAAACTTGCTGTCTCCCTCTAAAAGCTGAATGCATGCAATCTATACCAGCTGCTCTCATCTCTTAGGTGGACACAGCTTCAGGGTTGGTTTCCTGCAGTGACACCTCATCTACCTGGATAGCCAGTGTGGACAGCAATGAGGCAAAGCTGACAAGGGCCATTCACAGGCTCAGCATGGGACTTGGATGGCAACTCTCCCTGTCCTGATCCTTTGCTTCTTAGACATGGACGGATGACCGGGCTTGAATAAATGGAAGCATCTCAAAACCACAGATGATGACTAAGGACACCTTAACGCATTTATGAGTCACTGTTGTTCATAATTATTGTAGATTATCATTTGACGCCCATTAAAGTTTGGCCACAAAGCTTGCCACCAGAGAAGATGGATGAGCTGTCAGCAAAGAAACCCATGACGGGGGGGGGGGGGGGGGCCTTGGATCATGATGATAAAAACTGAGTTAATGGCAAAGTCTTCACAGTTGTGGAGTGTCACCTGCTCAAGCGCAGGCAGCTCCAGCTCAAGCCACACCCATGACTGGACGTCCATGGGTCTGTCCCAATCTGGACCTTGGCTGTTTTATCACAAAATACTAGAGCTTCACTTGACTAATGGTTTTCAAACATGCTATGGCCTCTTCAGCTACAGCAAAGCATCTTGGACTGCACTCTACAATGAAAATGCATTCCTCACAGTTCTAGAGGCTGGGAAGTCTAAAATCAAGGTGCCAACAGATTTGTGTGGTTGTAGGGCTCCATCACTGCTCTAAGAGAACCTCTCTTGCTAGGCTCTCACAAGCTGAAAGGACACAGCAGTCCCATCAGCCTTTTAAAGGGCACTAATCTCATTCGTGAGGGTGGAACGCTTATGTCTCGACCATTTCTGCAAAGGTCCCATGTTTAAATACCATAACAATGGGTATTGGTTCCAGCATATGAATCTCAGAGGATCACAGACGTTCAGATCATAATACATAGAGTAGAATTTTCTATTCTCTTCCATGAGAGTTTATATTGGAACTATGCATGCAAAGTTGATCCAGGGATTGGTTTGGTTGCAGCTGGGGGATGACCTCGGGGCAGCCCCTCACCTCTCCTTGATGACTCCTAACACATTCTAATTCCAGCACCACTAACTATTCAAAAGAACTCTATTATCTCCTTTGCCAATAATAGTTATAGTTTCTGTTCCAGTTTGGTCCAGCACTAAGCTCTCAACATACCTCAACTCAGCCAATTCTCAAGACACCCTTGGTCCTCATAAAACTTAAGTGATTCATTGGGTCACAATATGAAAGTAGGGATTCAGACATCGCACTGTCCCAGGGCCAGATTAGCAGGCAGGGAGTGAGTCATCTATCCCCAAAGGAATTAAGAGAGTAAAAGCTTTCCACTGGCCATGTCTTCAGATACCATGAGAAGTGGGGATAGGAGAGGAAGCTTGTTAAGTCTAAATTCCCACCCAGGTGGAGGCTTATTTTATAGATGCTTGGGTGTATACGCCAAGGACGTCTGTCCCCTAGCAGCCACACATGAGAAGCTTAGATAGAACACAATTCAAACAGGCATTCATTAGGCAGCAGACCCCTATCTGCTTAATCACAGGCAGCAGGAGAGCAGCAAAATTGAGTCAGCCTATATGTGGCCTAGCAAATGACACTGGTAGGCTTCCCTACTCAGGAGGCCATCTACTAATGATGTGCATCTTAGAAACCTGGAGCTGGCAAGGAACTGAGCAGCTTAGAGTCTTCATGGCATGAACTACACACTCATGAACAGTCATTGACTGAGCCGTTCCTGGGTGTGAGACACTGGGTCATGTGCCAGTGGCTGGCCAGGTAGTGTGGAGAGAGGGGTGATGTGTCTCAATCCTAAACACTCTGAATTGAAAAAAAAATATCTGGTCTCATTAGCTTCAGTCACATCCTCCTGCATGTCAGTAATATGTCTTTGGGAGGACAATGAAGAGCTCCAGCCACAGGTTGGTACTCAAGGCAATAACTCAGGCAAGTGTCTCAGTATCTGCCTGAAGGGGTTTCCTTTGCAGAGTGCTGCTGTAACTCTTACATTAAAATTCCTCTTTTCCAAAAGAAATGCCCATCATGGAAGGCCTGTGCCCATGAATCCTGTGTGTAACCCAACACTCCATGCTGCCTCCCCAACACACTGAAATGAAAAAGGTGCTTACAGCACGTTCTGGATATGCCTGGGCCCTTCTGGTCTGTCTTGTCTGCTGAACAAGAGACCCAGTGGATGCTACCACCTGGAGACTTCATCTAGCCCCGCTAGCCCATGCATTGCAGAGAGAGGACCCCTGGGTGGACATCTGCTGATAGGTGTTGGGTGTCCTTGGGCATTTCAAATTGCAGTTGTAGCAGATGCTGCTTTCCCCAGGCAATCCATGTGGAAGCCTGGATTGCCTGTCTGTTGTGGTTTGGATGTAAAATGTCCTCTTGTGGCTCATGTGCTGAACACTTGGCCCCCAAACTAGTGGTGCTGTTTGAGGAGGTTGTGGAACCTTTAGAAGCCTTGCTGGCGTTAGTGGGTCAGTGGGAGCAGGCCTTGAAGTTCTGTGGCCCAGTCCTACTTCTTGTTTTCTGCTTCTTAACTGGACGCAATGTGATCAGCTGTGTCTGCTCTGAACTGCCATGCCTTCCCCACCAGGATGAAATTCCCCCTCAAAGCTACGTTCTATGAACACAATGTGGTTAGCTCTGTTCCCGGCCATGATGAAACTTCCCTTTGAAACTAAAGAAGTTTTTCTTCCATAAGTTGTTTCTGGTCATTTGTTTTCAATAAAGTGTCATAAACCTGGACATGCTGGAGCAAAAACCTGTGGGTTGTACTTCAGACCAGGCCCATAGCTTTCTGCTAATTCTAGGTGCAGCATACATCTTCCTTCCTAAGTTTGTCATTGTGGATCATTTAGTGAGCTGACATATTTAAATTGGCCCAAATACCTCCAAATACGATGAAGGCAGTTTTGATGAATTGGGATCATGATTTGCCACCCTGAATGGTGGCAAATCTAGAGAAGTATGTGTCTTTCAGTTTGGTGTGTGCTGGCCACAAACCCACCAACAAGAAAATCATTTCCCAGACCTCAGGATTTTAGTTAAATACGCACAATTTTATTGATTGAAGAGATTAGGACGAAAACATTAAACCGGATACAGGACAAAGCACCAGAGGCCATTGATCCCCGCCATGCATGTCACCAATCTTTCCTCCCACTGAGTACTTAAAAAATCAGGGAGAGGGAAGAAAAAGGGTCCTTCTTGCCACAGCACCATCTTCAGAATGTAAAACCCTCCTTCTATATCTTCTGTTATCAAAAGAGAATCAAGGGCAAGTCCGTGGCAGCCTTGTCTTCTAATTATGACTGGGAAGCCACCCTCCTGGGGACAGGGGCTCCTGCTAAGCAGGCATGAAGCATCCAGAAGTCCACACACACATGCCACGTACTATAATGAAGCACAGATTCAAGTACATTTACATACTAGAGTCCACGTGTGACCTACCCCAAAACAGGACCATTTCACAAAACATATACAGGCAGTAAAATCCAAACTGAGGTACTGGGAACACAAATATTTATGCCAAAAGAGTTCGGTATCATACAGCAATAGAAAAGCCGTAATTAAAAAAAATTGCCACTCGAAATCAAATAAAGCTATCTAGAAAAGCCAAATAAAAGGTTATTTCAGGGACAGAAGTATTCAAGGAAAAAAATCATAAATGTTAACTACAGCATGTAACACGTCACCCCAAGTCGACCCGTAATTGAAGTACTGGCTTAATACATCACAATGTGACATTTTCCTTAATAAATAGAAGACTTCTTGAAAATACAAAGGTGCGTATTGGGATAGAGAGCTGTTTGTATTTATATCACTCTAGCTTTCAGCTTATTCCCCTTTCCACTCCTCGTGTCCACACTAGAGGGCCTTCCAAGCCAAAAGGATCATCCTTCGTACAGAAAACAAAATAGCTGCCCTGTATTTCATACGGATGGGACAACCTGCTTTGTTTCACTAGTTTCCCATGAAGCAAAGATAAAAGGGTACACTGCAATTGGCTCTGCAAAAGCATCAGAGAACTTCCAGGAGCTTCCCGCCCTCTCGGGCCCTTACCATCAGCTGAGCAGAGAGGAATGTCTGCTCTGTGAACCCTCATTCTTTAGAAGAACAAAAATGAAAAAGGAGTTGGATTTTCTCCTTTCCTTTCTTCTTCCCCTGGTCTGATAGTGGGAATGCATCTGAAAATTTCACTTCTAATAGCTTCCTGTCATAAACCAATTGATACAGAACAGAAGAGTCTCTTAAAGAACAGATATTTCCCCCCCTTCAGGGAGCAAAGCACTAACATGTCATTTCCTAACCAGGATATGAACAGTTTATTTAGAAGAAATGAGTTGAAGAGAGCAATTAAGGAACAGCAACTGGACTTTTGTTTTCTTTTAATTTAGCACCCAGGTTCCAGGTCAGTCTGTGTGCACCGAAATCATGGTTTTAAGTGACTCCCATTATCTATCACATAGGTGGTTGACTTGTTGGAAAAAAAAAAAATCCTAGGCCAATTATTCCTTCCCTGAATCATAACAAGAAGTTAAATGCTAACAGTGCAATGCCAAGATGTATGTTTGAGGCAGAGTTTCAATTCTATCAATATCTGCAACTAGTTCTGAACAAAATGAAAAGTGGGGTAGGTGGGAGTAGCCCAACAGGCAAGGGGCAGGGCTCCCAGGCTATGCTAGGAAAGAGAAGCTTGGGGGGAACCCTGTCTGTTCGATTCCCTACCCCTATCCCACATGTCCTGCCCACATGCTACATGTCCAGTCAGCTCCTGGAAGGTCTTCCTCCTCTGAACCAAGAAATGTATGAGTGCGAATATCTGTCTTGCTGTCCAGCCAGGCCACCTGTGTCCCGGAAGAACTCTTTTTTGGGGCCCTCTCTCGCTCCTGGTACCTGCTGAGTCTCCATGGGCCATGATCTCAGTTAAAGAAAGGGTCCAAGTTCTCTTCCATGTTTACATCTGGCACCAGCTGGTCAGAAACTTCCTTAGCACCATATCCTGAATTTGAGACGCTAAAATCTGTAGAAAACCAAGGATGGTCCAGAATTTCCTGTGAGGTCAAGCGCTCCGAGGGCTCCCTCCGCAGAATGCTTCGGATAAGGCATTTGGCCTTGGGCGACAGAGTCTCTGGAATGTTGAACTGGCCTCGGCGAATCTTGCTGAAGAGGGAACTGGGTTCAATGTCATGGAAAGGGTAACGCCCCACCAACATGGTGTACAGCATTACTCCCAGGCTCCACACGTCCGCTGCCTTGCCTGAGTAGCTGCCACTGGTATTCAAGATCTCTGGGCTGACGTATGCAGGGCAGCCATGCTTGTCAGAGAGAGAGTCATCGTCTCCCCGGAGAATATAGGCATCTTCCAAGCTCTCCAGCTTGACCCGGGTCCTGTTGGAAAAAGAGGAAGGTGTGAAATTCTAAGGGTGGATGGAAATACATTTACCCCATCTCTGTAACAGAACTCTGCTAACTCTGTGCATCCATTCATTCATCTAGCCAGACAAACACAGCACAATCAGCATCTTGCCTTATAGACATGAATCCAGGGTCATGAAGCGGAACGAGACAGTGTCTTTATGTGTGCTTTTGTGTCACTGTGCATGCAGAGTATGTGTATCGTGGTATGTTCTGTGTGGTATATGCACATGTGTGCAGATGCGCATGTAATGGGCATGTGTGCTTTGGCCAGAAGACAGCTTAGGATTGCTCTTCTCTGTTGCTTAACAGCTTATTTCCTTGAGATGGGGTCTCTCCTTGCACTCAGTGATGTCCTTTTCAGTCAACGAACCCCAGTAATTCTCCACCTCTGCCTACCACAGATTGGGTATGTAGATGTACAAGACCATACCTAGCTTTTCTGTGGGTTCTGAAGGAACTTCCCAGGCCCTCAGGCTTAAACAGCAGGAGTTCTTAACTGCTGAGCCATCTCCCCAGTTCTAGTAGTGTGATTTCATGAAGTTTAAGATCTACTAGATAACTCAATTCCTTAGCAACTAAGCAAACCATAAATTCTACAAGCTATTTAGTCCCCAGGGGCTTAAAGCCTCATTTGCATGGTAGGCATCACAGGATGTGAAGTTAGACCTAACCAAGTAAGAAGCCCACAGCATAGGGCTGGAGAGGTGGCTCAGCAGTTAAGGCACTTGCCTGAGAGGTCTAAGGACCCATGTTCAACTCCCCAGATCCCACATAAGCCAGACACACAAAGGTGAGGCAAGTTCAAGGTTGGACATGACAATGAGGTGGCTCAGGTGTCTGAAGTTTGATTGCAGTGACTGAGGTCATGCCAATTCTCTCTCTAAAAAAACAAAAGAAAGAAAAAGCCCACAGCAGCCCAGTGGCTACAAACTCGCAGGTTACACCTGTAAAGACCTTCTGCATTACCTCTTTGGTACCACATTACCACCACTACTTTGTGTTGAGTAGACAGGATTTTACCATTCGTTTTACGAAATTAAAATATTGAGGCCTAGAGAATTTGAGCAATGTTCCCAAAGCCTTTTAGATAGAAACTGGAGAGGTTGCAATCCCCTCTCTTTCTAGGTTTACTGTGCTGTTCTTTCTACTGTAAGGGTATTTTTCTTGAGAACACAGGCAAGACTAGTTTCCTTGCATCAAGCCCATCTTTGGGCAGGGACAGGGCTCCGTGGGTAAAGTGCTTGCTGTGCATAAGGACCTCAGTAAAAGCTGGGCATGGTAATATATAATCCCAGTGCTGGGACAGCAAACATAGGAAGGTCTCTAGGGCTCATTGGCTAGCTAGGTACAAAAATTTTGATGAGCACTAGATTTAGCAAGAGAGCTTACCTCAAAGAATAAGGTAGAGAGCAACTGAGGAGGACACTTTGGACTTCACATACATACATATATACATGCAAAAAAAAAAAATCCATCTTTGTGCCCAGAATTTCTGATGATGCTATCCCCCGTCCTGCTTATCACACTCCTAAGGTTCCAGGTCCTTTCCCTAGTACTTATTACCAACAGCATATGTGTGATTTTTATTCTGCATATGAATCTGTACCTGGGTGGGTGTGAGTTTGACAGCAACATGATCAGACCATTCTCAAACTACTCAGCCTGTCCCCACACTCTACTTTCCCTTCAAAGACTACTGCAAACATAAACTTCCCCAGATGTGCTGGGAAACAAAGACAATTAATGTAAAAGGCATTACACTGAGGCCCTGACATCTAGTGTCCATGGTTAACATGGGAAGGCTTGTGGGTATGCCTGAGTATGAAATAAAGATATTCAGTAAATAATTTTGGAAGTGAGTTACTCTTACACATCAATCATACTTGGTATACTGTGGAAGGAGATGTGTACCAGGATGCAAAGTTATATCCAAGGCTCTACTTGAACTTAAAAGGAACTGAAAGCCACCTAGACCCAGGGCCCTCGTGCCTGGCCTAGCCTTCTTACCTCACCCCAACTGTCTCCTGAGGATACCTGCTGCTTTTCTTCCCTAATGTGTTTTTTTTTTTCTTTTTTGCATGGAAGATTAAACATACTGCACCCAGGCCTGGTGGTACATGCCTGTGATCCCAGCAGTCAGGAGATGGAGGTAGAGGAAAGAGGATCAGGACCAGCCTTCCTCACACAGCAAGTCCAAGGTCAGCATGGGCTACATCAAACCCTGTCTAAAACAAACATCCCAAAATAAATGAACAAAAATCTATATACTGCCTTCCAATGACTGAAAGTGAAATCATTTCCTTACCTCCTAGCCAGAGCAGAGCACCCCTCTTCTCTGGCCCCACAGCTAATCCCACAGCACCTCACCCTGGAGGCCTGCTGAGAAGGTGGTCAGGACAGGCAGCAACCTGAGTTGAGGCTCAGAAGCACCTCTGAGAACCTGAGCACTCAGACCACTGGCCCCTACATCCTGAAGATACATACACATCCAAGCCTCGGCCCTGCCTGCCTGGACGTGCCACGGAGCTCTGATGAACAGAACAAGCAAGCACTTGGGCAAAACCACAATGACCACCATGGTTCGCAGTCAGATCCTGTGGCCCAAGGCCATCTTCCCATTTATATTTCTCTCTGGGCCTGCTCATCTCAGCCTTTCATGTTCATCTGAACAGCCACTGGCTACATCTCAGAGGAAAGGCAAGGCTACATAAAAAGCTTCTGGGAGCTTGCTCTCCTGCAGAAGGTATAGCAAGATGACGCTGAGTGTAGGACCTCAGCTATAGATGGCACAGAAACTAAAACCCAAGAAGTGACTGCTTCCCTACACCCATTTCCATCTAGTAGAAGACATGATTGTGGTCTGAGGGACAAGAGGGTGGTCTCTAGGCCAGGCTGCATTGCTCACCTGCCTTGTGGCTAAGTCACTCACCTTTCTGTTTCTGTGTCTTAGAATGGTCCACTGGAGAAGGCAGTGTTCTTAATTTTTTTTAATGTGGTAAAATAAACACTAAGTAAAATTGATCATCTTAACTTTTTTTTTGGTTTTCTGAGGTAGTGTCTCACTCTAGCCCAGGCAGGCCTGGAATTCACAATGTAGTCTCAGGGTGGCCTCGAGCTCATGGTTATAACAAAGGCGTGAGCCACCACCCCCGGCATCTTAACCATTTTTAAGTGACAGTTCAGTAGCAGGATATACACTCACACTGTCATGGAACCATCTGGGCAAGGCAGTCTTAATGTCTTTCTGACAGGTCTAACATTTTGAGATTTGGATTCTGTAACATTCAGCAACATGTCTTTTCCTTTTTGATTTCCTTTCCCATTTTCTAGAATAATCTACCATGTCTATGTTCTCTTGCCCCAATAACTAATGCTCTGCAAAAAAAAAAAAATAAGAAGAATCCTGCTGTGCTAATCTAGAATTGAGCTGATTATAAACAAATCCTTCCTCCAGCTTCTTCTAATCTTAGGTGGCAGGTGGCAGTGACCACCAGCCTCACCAGATGTTCCAAGGCACTGGTGAAGAGGGAGGGGTTGGGAGGTAGTCTGTGAAATCCAAGGGTGAAGAAGCATCTCAATTTGTAGGCTCAAAGGGGTTCTTTCAAGAGCTTCGTTAGCACTGTCTCACCCTTAAAGCTTTTGCCTGGCTTCGGGAACAATTAAGACTCCTCAGCCAGCTTCCCTGTCTCAGCAGCAGGGTAACCCTGGGAAGAGCTGCAGCTATGTTAGGAAGGAACAGGAATAATGATAAGCTTTCCCACCTGTGAGTCAAGGGAAATGAACTTAAAGTCTTGGAGGCAGAGGGTAGATTTCGGCAGAGTTCCTCTTTCAAAGCCCTCCAGGGGTGTCTTGGCTCAGCCACACGAAGTCTGGTGATCTTGCCATGGCTGCAGAGTGCCCGCCCGCCCCAGTGCTGCTGGGCTGACCTCCCAGGTGCACTCCCACTCCATGTGCACCCTAGACGCTGCTGTGCCTCACAGGCAGTATTTGGCTCCGTCCCTCTTTGCCTGAGCTGTCCCACGTTTGGAATGCTTTCCCACAGCTGTGCGTAGCTCACTGTGTGCAGGTCTCTGCTCAAATGAGAGCATCAAAGACGCTGCTGTGGTTTGAATGTGAACTGTCGCCAACAGGCTCAGCTAATCTGCACACTTGTTCCCAAGCTGGGGGCACTGTGTGAGGAAGCTGTGGAATCATTAGGCAGTGGAGCCTGGACAGTGACGTACGTCACTGGGGATGGGCCTTGAGGTTTGACGGCTCAGCTCTACATCCCCTTCTCTCTCTCTCTCTTTCTTCCTGACTGTGGATGCAAGGTGACCAATTGGCTCCCTACTCCTACCACCATGATGGACTCTACCACCTGGACCTGTAAACCAAAACAAACCCTTCTTTCCTTAAGCTGCTTCTTGTCAGCCACCTGGTCACAGTAATAAGTAACTGATACAGACGCCTTTCCTGTGCACTCCACGCGAAGCAGCATTGTAGCCCCCGCCAGCCACCACAATCCTCCACACTTGTTCTGACACGGTCTGATGTTCACGGTCCCTATACTACTATTTGGGTGTTTGAGTTGCTACTGTTTCTTCCACTTCTAGATCCACACCTGGCTCTGAGTGGATTATCACTACAATAAAATGGTCTTGATGCCCCAGCATGCTGACCAGGAAAGGAAGACTGGCCTTAGCTAGAGATAACCACAGGTCGGGGGGGGGGGGGATTTATGGAGGAGGGCTCATAAACCAAAATCTCCAGGCACCTGGAATGCGATGGGGAGAGGCGTCACAGTCTCAGGGACCAGAGCTGCTACCGGCTCGGCAGAAGCAGCAGGTGCCATAGCTGCAGCCAAGCAAGATATGCCCAGAACCAGGCCAGCCCAGACAGCAGAGTGTGTGCCGAAGTCAGCTTCATGTTCAAGTTCCGGCCTTTTGAAAACAACTAATGTCAAACACCTGGCACATGTTAGGTGTCTACACTTCAATTCCCTTTAAATATATAACAGAAACTACTAAGGCAGGTAGATGATTCCTTTGTGAGGACCAGGAGTCTGATGGCCAGAGGCAGAGTAGGCTGGTAGAGCAGGCCAACTCTTCTGCAGTAAACGCAGCTAGTGACACACAAGATCACTGAATGACTGAGGTTCCACCCAGGTGGGCAGCCTCCTGGCCTGGGGATAGTCAGCTTTGGGGCAGGAATCTGTGGCTTCCTTAAAGAACATCTGTACACCAGGCAAGACAGTGGAGAAAAGAAGAGAAGGAAATGCAGCCCTCACAGGCATTCTCTGACCTTGCCCTTCCTGGGGAACATCCTGAGCTTGTTTACATCACTCATAGTAAGTAGGTCTGGATTCTGTCTTTAAACACTGGCCTTCCGGGGAAGCTCACCATGTGGGGGTGGGGAGGCAGGCAGAAGTCAGGCAGGAGGTTGGCTTTCCAGTCCTGGCGCCTGAGGTCTTGCTGTGCAACTGTAGGGAGCTATCAAGGGGCTCCAGGGCTGGGCATCCGCCTGTGGGAACTGGGCAATGCTGCTGCTGCTTCTCACAGGACTATGTGCACAGGGAGCACGTAAATAGGCACCAGTACAGACAGTGATGACACTGATGGACAGTCTTCTTCCAACGTCCTCCAAGTAATCTGGGGATGTTGAATTTACCTGGCAAAGTCATTTCCACAAAACTCAACCAGAACGTCGTGGACCCGGTATTCAAACAGCCCACGAATCCTTGAGGCATTAACAGATACCCAAGGAACATTCACTCTGCTTCAGCTCCCAAAATAGATGCTGGAGATCTTCTTGGTTTTGGTGAGGATTAAATGAAATAATACAAAACAAGATCTCCAGGAGGGCTAAGCATGGCAACTATGTGGATACCATCCTACATCTCTACCCAGTCAGGGGCTGTCTATCCACTCACTGATCCTGGGTGTCGCTGGCTGCGTTTGCTGCAGAAGAGTGCCCCGAGAGGCACTCTGGAAAGACCACGGAGCGAGCTTGAATGCAAGCCACAGGCAGGCGGAAGGAGACAAACAGAATGCTTGACCCCATTCCTCCCTGGGAGTTGCGTACTTGTTCTTTGCTTGTCGGAGATGTTCTCCCCTGCCGTGTGCCTAGCTCAGCCCTGCCCGAGGTCATCAGAATGTGCTTGGAGGAAGTGGCAGAACTAGAGATGGTCTATGAAGAAGACAGCTCCTGGAAGTAGACATGGAGGGGTAGGGATGGTGGTGACAAAAACACAAGCTCCCTGTGAGTCAGCACAGAACAAGGGCAGGCTGAGTTCGGCCAGGGAGCTAGATCCCCAATGGGCCTTCTGTAAGCTGACCCTTGTGGGAACAGCTTTCTCTGCCTCAGTGATGGGCAGCCCAGTGCCAGCTGAGGAAGTTATGGCCAGCAGGACGCAATTCCTCTCCTAGAATCCGTGCAATAGCACAGGTTGTCCTGAAAGCCTGACTCCCACACAGCCTCGGGAGCTCCCACAGCCAACGAGTCTCCCTAGCTACTGTGAACCCACACTCTTCCAGCTGTTTCCTTTCTGCAAAAGTAAGAACAAGTAACTACAGGTGATGGAAAGGGCTCTTCTAGCTTCCCAATTCCTAACTGTCTGTCTGCAGAGATGGCTCAGCGGTTTAGACATTTGCCTGCAATGCCTAGTGACCGGAGTTCAATTCCCATGTACCTACATAAAACCAGATGCACAAAGTAGTGCATGCATCTGGAGTTCATTTACAGTAGCTAGAGATCCTGGTACATCCATTCTTCTCTCTCTCTCTGTTTGCAAATATATATATATATATATATATATATATATATATATATATATATATATATCCTGACTGTAGCTGCCAGGATTTTAACACTTTTCATGTGGCATCCTGATAGTCAGGATTCAACAATATTAAGAGCAGCAAGCAGCTATGCATTAAGTAAGTGCAAGATGCTGGGAATTTTACAGCCTGCCTTTTATGCCTCAAAACAAAAATTAAAGACAAAAATAAAGATTATATTCAAACTTCCTAACAAATAAGGAAACTGGGGTACAGAGAATTACTTCAAGGTACAGGCTAAACTGAGATCTGAATTAGTGTTAAAAGGAATCTAACACTGTCAGCTCCAAATATATACTGGCACAAAGATCCTGAAATTACTTACTGCCAGAAACTTTCAAAAGGAGACCGTGTGTACATACAGACACATGGAGCAAGCTTTTTTCAGTACCAGGGCACTTATGAAGCTAGCATATACATCCACAAACTCATGATGCAGATAGGCTGGCTGGACCTGCCCACTTACTGAATGAAGAAAGTGAGGTCTACAATGCAGTGGCTTTGCCAAGTGAGAGCAGAGCTAGGATGATTCAAGTCCAGGTTTTCATCCTCCAATCGTTAAGTGTTCTGTCCACAAGAATGATCTCAGCAGCAAACCATCATGCTGTGCTCTGAAGCCCTTAAGAATCACTATGAGCTCTGGACAGGAAGACAGAGGACAGGGTGGGCCAGGGCGGGGCTGAGCTGGGAGTTCAGCCAAAGTGGGCCTGGCAGGGACAGGAAATCCAGTGGTCAGAGGTCAATGACAGCCATCAAAGTCAGAAGGTTGTCAGGCCCAGGGTCCAGGCAGGCTAAGGGTCAAGAGGAAAGGTCAGCTGCAGGCCAAGTCGGGCTCTGTTAGGTACCCTCTGTGGCCAGATCAGCTGTGCAGACAAAAGGACCACTAAGGCAAGTGAGAGGGCCAAGGAAGAGCCATCCTACAGCAGTGGTCGCCTCCTGCACATGGCAGCCTCACTGGAAACAGTCACGAAGCTGTATCGAACTGTCCCTCATTCAGTCCTGCGTCAAGTACGCAGCTTTTCCCAGCAGCCACCTGTGGCAGCCTCCTGAGTTCCAAGTCCAGCCTGTTCGCGTTCTGCTCACTTCCTGCCTGGAGCCACACACAGGGAGCAGGGTGGCAGCAGATCGCTCCATCGGGGAAATCCGCCAAGATGGACTGACAGGTGACTCCAGAGAAGGATGTCAGGGATGTGGCCAATCTACATGATGGCACACCTTCTAGCACAACTCAACCTGGGAGGTGGGGATTCACACACTCATTTGATATACAATACCACTACACAGATATTGGCATCTGAGACGGACCTGTCAGGAACTAGCTGGGATGGGATGAGAAAGCTATCTGAGTAATAGACCCAAATGTTTTCCAAGGCACCAGCTACCCACTGGCACACCTCTCAGTCAACATGGTCACTGGACCCACAGGGAAGCCATTCCACCTTGAGGGCCTTCCCCTTGCCTGGTGCAGCCTGAGACTTCAGGGCTTCCTGACTCCTGTCACCGTGGAAACCAATGGGAAACCCAAATGAGAAGACAGTGCAGTGCTCATTGGAACCCTCATCAATACTCCATTCACCACTTACTGTCTGCACTTACAAGTGGCTTCTGAAGGACCCTTCCTGCCCCAGATAAATCAATTTACCTCTCAGCAAAGCTTCCCCAAGCTCAGTGCTGGCAGGAACTCCATGAAGTATCAGTGCCCCACAGCTCAGACTGGTTCCTGGTCTGGAAAGTTCCTCTCCAGGTCCCAGGCATAGGGTGGTAGCAGGGCTGAGGAAATGTCCAATATGCTCCCTGGGCCAGATGGGAGACACTCCATCTGGCAGGTGGCCCCAAAACAAGGTTTCCCACAGACAGCTTAGATGCATACTAACTAGGCCTAAGAGCCAGATAGCCTGGTCCTGCTCTTGGGTGTGTCACTTTTGTGTTTTGGGGGACTCAGGTAAGGACCTTGCCCTGCTGATAGATTTCTTCATCTGTAAAGACAAAAGGAAGGATGGACTCTCCACCCATCCACCACCGCTTTTAAGTTGTACCAACCCTTAAACTGAGGTGCAGGCTCCTGGTCTCACCCTCCCTGGTCTGCCCTTCACATAACCTTTCAGAATCACCAACCTAACCCAGTCCCAGCAGTCTAAGAAAACCCATCAGCGGTTCTTCCTGGCCTTCAGATCAAGTTCAAGATCAGAAGCTATCCTCCAAGGCTCTAACCTCAGCCTCCTTGTGGCACTTCCTTCCCTGCAGGATGCTCCTTCTAGCATCTGGGCATGGCTCATTTATAGTCTCCTTATCCACCACAGATGCAGACCAGGCCCTTCCAGGTGCCCACCACCCTGATGTTGGCACGATGAAACAACTATCCTACTGTCTCTGCCACCGGCAAGAACTTTTGTATCTTGATTCTTACACCAACACCTAGTGCTGCCAACGTGACATAGCAGGTACTAAAAATGTTCACAAGATCCTGTGACTCAAGTGTCCAAGGTCTACCTCCAGCAGCCCTACCATTCTTCTTTGGAGTCAAGGATAGTGTCAAGGAATACATACTTAAAAGCAATGTTTGGAGTCCAGAGAAATTTCCAAAGGGCTGGAATCTTCTATCAGCTAGAGAAACTGAAAGGAAATGTACAGTGTTTCCATTCATTCACAGCCTTCCACCTCCAATACAATATAGCCAGAATTTTTCTTAGAACATTTATGCTGCTGGGGCATGAGGGACTATGGTTATATCTACTTCATCAATTGTCATGCATTATGTACTTAAAATGGTAAGTACTGTATAGGAAATGGGGGAAAGATAAATGAATCCCATCTTACAGCCTTGTGAAATAAACAAAACCTGGCTCATAGAAGAGAACACCACAGAACTACCCATGGGGTTGGTTAACTGGTGGTTCCATCCACAAACACCATGGCTATTCAGAAAACTGAGCTTCAGGTAGACTTGACTGCTCAGTCCTCTCAGTGCACACAGGTTCTCCCAACCAAAAAGAATTGTTCTAGGGATTTGAGCTCATTTTATTTTATTTTTATTTCAAGATGAGGGTAAAAGAGGCAGATAGATAGATAGCCAGATAGAGAGAGGAGAAAGAAAGAGAGAAAATGAGCATGCCAGGGCTTACAGCAGTGGCAAACGAACTCCAGACACATGTGCCACCTTGTGCATCTGGAAAGCTAAGACATCTCTCCAGCCCTGGGCTCATTTTATATGATGCACAACCTTGAGGTGTTTACGTAAAGCCAGCACTGTACCTGAGAACCTAGACTGGGTGGTGCACACTCATAACCCCAGGCAAGATGATTGCTGCAAATTTAAGTCAGCTTGGTCTACATATTGACTGAATTCTAGGCCAGGCTACATAGCAACACCTTGTCTCAAAAAAGAAGAAGAAAAAAAAAAACAGAAAAGAAGGAAAGGAGAGGAGAGGAGAGGAGAGGAGAGGAGAAAAGACGAGAGGAGAAAAGACGAGAGGAGAAAAGACGAGAGGAGAAAAGACGAGAGGAGAAGACGAGAGGAGAAGACGAGAGGAGAGGAGAGGAGAGGAAGAGAGACAGAGATCATGTGACTAAAAGATTTAGCACTGCTTCTGCTTCCTTGGTTCCTAGTTTGCCTGGGGCCCCAGACTCACCCATCAGCCAATTGTTTAAACACACCAGTAAAAGCCCAGCCAGAAAACCTGCTGAAGAGTACTACAAGGCAGGCTCCTTCCAGGTACAGAGCCTCGGGGTAAAACAGCTGGCTGCCCTGGTGATCAGCAAAGCCCTTCCTAAATAAAACTGAAAGCAAGGAAGGTCTTAAATAAATGTCACCGAGGCATAAATCATTAAATCAAAATGGCAGCAATGGGTTAATTTCTCTTTTAATGTGCAACTTTGAAAATAGCTCTTTGAAAAGGTGTCTCCATGGGGATTTATAAGTTTTCTGGGCTTCCATTCTAGGCAACGACCTACATTCAGATGATTTCTATTTATCCCTGCCTCTCTAATCCTGTCATTAGAATCCAATCTGAGCTGCTCCTACCCAAAAAAGGAGATTCTAATTTATTCAACAAAGAGCAGTGCTCACCATATTCCAGGAACAATGAATGAGAACTAGCTTCAGTCCCCAGAAAGCTTGAGACCCAGCAGGGATAGAAGGCAGCAACAGCCTCGAGATGCGCACATGGGCCATTAGCCCACAAGTACAGAGTAGGAGATGAGCTGCCACACAGGCAGGGGACTGCTATAAGAGGAGGGCACTTATCCACCCCAGGGAGCCTTGTGTGTCAGGGTGAAGTGAAGACAACCTTGCCTAAGGGCTGCCAGGGATGAAAGGACATACGCTTAAGTCTACCTAAATATGGGAATTTCCCAAGAATTCTGTCTCTTCAAAGCAAAAAAGAAAGGTATTTCCCTAAAATAGTACCTATAACTTGAAGAAAAACGAATCTAGCTATTAATGAAAGGAAAGCTGAGCCTGGTCTCCAGGGCTCTAATGCATTCCCTGAATCCTTTGTTAGATACAGAAACCTTAGAGGAGGTGGGGACAGTCTGAAGCTCTAAAGAAAGCCAAGACTGATACCAAAGCCTCGGAAGGAGGGTCTTGACCTGCCCTGGTAGGGAGAAGCACCCTCCAGTAGGGGAAGCACAGGACCCATACACCCTCCCAAGTCTCTACAGAAGGTCCCAGCTCCCAGCCTGCAGAAGCGGACATTGAACTGATCAGCTTCCACACAGCAGAGGAAATGAAACCAGCCACTTCAAGAGATAACGATCTTTTAACCAAAGCAGTACCATGTAAAGAGGCATGCATCTCAGTTCACATGGCGCATTTCTGTGCAAGGAAATGTCAATACTGATCTGAGACTGAGGGTGGAGCCTAGGGGTGGCAAGAAGCCTTGTCTCAGGAGAAAAAGCCAGCTGGACAAAACGGAGCAAGGGTCACTGTCATCATTTCCATTAGGAGGCGAAGGATGCAATGACATAAAGGGCTGAAGACAGGCATGGAAGAATCAAGGTCAGCAAGAGTTACTGTTGCTTACAGAGGCTTATTGGTGGCAAGCACTAGTTGACTGTGTTGGTTCCTTTCATTTTGTAAGTTAGGTCTTGTGGTTGGGTTCCATTTTATAGATCAGGTGAGGTGGGCACAGAAGTTAGGTGACCTGTCCAGGTTAAATTTCCTAACCATAACAAGAGCAAGCACTAGAACACAGACTGGCTTTTTCCCAAGCTCAGGCCTTTTCTTAAGACCTGAATCACAGGGCTTCTAACAACAGGATGACCAAGAAGGTCATCCAATAACACCAAGAAGGCTAGAGGGCATTGGAGTGACCCTGTCAGGATGACAGCAAAATTTTTTGCCTTTTGCCAGATTAGAGAGGTTTTCCTTCCAGGTTAGCCCTACCTCTCACAGGGCCTACTGCAAACTCTGCTCAGAAACTACAGGTGCAAAGGGTGTTCCTTGGGGCAAGCTCAGTTGAGGTTGGGGATTCACTTCCTATACATGCTGCTCAAGCTGGTGGTAAGATGAATAAAGAAACACCAAGAGCTCTGGAAAAGGAGCTCTGGCCTGAGTCTGAACAAGACATTGTTCATACCCCATGGCTGGTTCAGAACACATAGTTTAAACCAGATACAGACCTGACTATTTTTCCTTGCAGACATCTGGTCAACCTAGTGATCTTTTTGGAGACTCAGGTTTTACTCCAGATGCACTTGACCTGAGAGTCACACCCTCAGTATTGACTCAGTGATAATCATTAGACAAAGAGAAAGGAGGATGTGACTGGAATCAACTCCTACAGATGAAGGCTCCACTGTATAGAAAAAGGTGCCAATAAGAGGGACTTCATTCTTCATGAACCTACCTATAAGGATACTGGACTGCATTCCCATAAGGACATTTTTCTCAATGGTTTCAGGAACAGCTGTTAGTTATTGAGTGCCTGCTCTGCATATAAATTACTGAATGCTCCCAATCACCTTCTAGGGAAACTATGAGTATGTCTTTGCCCTGAGGAAACTGAAGCTCAGAAGCACTCAAAGATTTATTACGCAAGATCTGAGGTCTACCCAGCAGTAGAGCCAGAACTTGACTCTAGAACCTAAATAAAATTAAAGGGAAATCAGAAGCATCTGAATTGCTGACAACTCAACATAGCAGCAGAAGGCACACTGGCCATGAGTCTGAACACAGCTTTGGGAGGTCATCTGAGTATAATGTTTGTGTTGCTACAGTGGGAAATTGAACTTAGGACACTGAAAGTTCCACTAAGAACATGTTCATGGGTGGCTATCAGTACAGTAAGAGACAGTTTGCAATATAAAGCCTATGCATTTGAGTTAGATAATAGGCAGGTATTTTTCTCCACCAGGTGGGGCTGGGACAATTCTACTGTACAATGTTTCATTTTCTGTATCAGTCTCAAGATCCAGGAAGAGAAGGTTGAGCCAAGTATGGGGGCCAAGGCCTGTAATCCCAGTGCACAAAAGGCTGAGGCAGGAGGACCCTGAGTTCCAGAGCAACCCAGCAAGATTGTCTCAAGAAAACAGAGGGAGAAAGATAGAGAGGCACTACTGTGTAACTATATAAATGAGCAGTCTGATGAAGCAGTATTTCCAAGTTGTTACAATACTTTTTTCACATGTTTTCATATGGTTAGAAAATACAGCTTACATTTTCAAAATTTTTAAGTTTAACCCATTGTTTCCCCAAACTTTCCAAGTAAGGAAAAAAAGATGTGATTCTTTCACTGCATGTACCATAATTCACATGGGAGGTGAGAGAATCAATGAAACCCAAAGACTCCTGGTCTCACACTGTTTTCCACAAGAGCTGCTAGCTACAAAATGCACTTGGGCTGGGGATATAGCTAGATAGTTAGTGCTTGCCTAGCATGAGTAAAGCCTTGAATTCCTCTGCCACCACAAGTGTACACACACACACACACACACACACACACACACCATCATGATAACCCTCCCCTCTTCATAGAGAATTAAGTAAGTTGAACTATAATTATACAGAGGTCAACAAACGTTGCCTCTTATTTTTGTAAGTGAAAAAAAAAAAAAGATGGTAAAGCAAATCTTTGTCAACACTGTATTGAGGGTTGATACGCATTCACCTTCCAAATCAGAACAATCAAAGCAGAGACTTGAAAACAGTAGTGTCATGACAACAAAGAATGAAGAACAGGAGGTTGGGGGCAGCCCAAGGTCACAACAAAGCTTATAAAAGACCAAAGCTAGATAAGGACTCAGGCCCCCAGGCTCCAAGCTGAGAAGCACCTGACTGAAGGAAAGATAATTGTGTCCCCACACTCTAATCTGTAAAGTGTTCCAGTCTTCACTTTGTTAATAAATGAAGGCATCCCAAAAACAAGGACATTAGTTGTCACACTTGCCAGTGACCTGTCCTATATATAGAAATATACACTAAGAACTGAATTTGATAGGTCCAGGAAGCTCAGAAGCCCTCTGCATGCTGGATTATAAACACCCATGAAATTATTCCATTGAATTAAGTAACAGTAGGCCCTTTTACTTTGCTAAGCCACAAATACTTGCTAGACATTAGGTTCCCAAATAATTCAAACCATGGAAGTTTAAAAAATGAGGAGGTGTGCTAGAAAGATGCCTCAGTGGATAAAACACGTGCCACAAAAGCACGTGCCATCAAATACCAGCACCCACGTTAAATAAATGAAGGCTCCATGCCAGGCCTTTGTAGTGCCAGCCATGCCTACAGGAGAGACAGAGGCAGAGACAGGTGATTCCACTGGAAACTGGGGGTGGGAGTGGGGGCCTGGGGGGCGAAGGGAGCAGCTAGCTTGACAAAAGCAGTTGTGAACACAAGACCCTTTCTCAAAGGAGGTGGAAGGCAAGAACCTACCCCTAAAGTTGTTCTCTGACATCTACTTGTGCTCCATGGCACAGTCACACCCACACTGACACTCATGAACATGCACACACACACACACACACACCATGCACACACACAATATACACACTAGAGTGGGAGAATGGGGAAGCACATATCACTAGATCTCACTCATTTCTATGATACTATAGTTCTGTAAATAATACATTGAAAATATAACCATTTTGCTAGGTGAAAAGGGCTGGTCACAAGGTTTGTGTCAGACACACCGAAAGTCTGGAAGAAATGGCTGCCAGTAAGTGAATGAAGTGTATTTGCACTGGTATCATATGCTCCTGACAGACTTGCGAGCTTTGTGAGGTATGTCAACTTCACTGTCTTTTCCAGCCCTGGAGGAGGATAGAATGCTTGAGGTCATAAGTATCCATGACCCTGCGGATGTGGACAGGCTATTAACCAAATCTTAGAACATGATGAACAGGAAAAAAAAAAAAAAGAAACAGGGCTGGAGAGACGGCTTAGCGGTTAAGCGCTTGCTGGTGAAGCCTAAGGACCCCGGTTCAAGGCTTGATTCCCCAGGACCCACATACAGACGCACAAGGTGATGCATGCATCTGGAGTTGGTTTACAGTGGCTGGAAGCCCTGGCGCGCCCATTCTCTCTCCCTCTCTCTCTCTCCCTCTCTCTCTGTCTGTCGCTCTCAAATAAATAAATAAAAACAGACAAACAAAACAAAGGAACACGGTGAACAGGTGAGCAACAGCTATACATTGGATGTCTCCACCACTTTAACAAAGCACATTCTAAACACACACACACTGCTCCAGGGAATTTTACAATGTAATTTTACAATTAAAGTCAGCTGGAAGAGAAAGCTGTTCTCCAGCAGGGTCAGCCAAATGGAATGTAATGAGTTAATGGCAGAACCACAATGCCCATGGTCTTATGTGGCTGCCTCCTGTGACAGCCAGACCCTCCCAGTGCACACACGGGGACCTGGGAGGCCAGTTCTTCCCACACTGCCCGGAAGAGACTTCTCTTCCACGTCTGAAATCCAGTCACTTCTGTAAAAGCTCTCATGGTCCTTCAAGTTCTAGTTAGACCTACAGCCCACGCCAGCTCTCACAGGACCCAGAACTTACCTGCTTCATAGGTCGAGGGGCCTAATTCATCTCCATACTCACAGTACTGAGGACATTAGTCCTTCCACACTACATGTGCAGGAAATAGCCATGGAAGGGCAATGGATTATACACTGCCTTTAGGCAGTGCTGCTGTGATTGATAGAATCTTTAAATCCTGGCCCTTGTTGACTCTGAAAATGCCCTACCAGTTTGAAGCCACATCCAGAGTTCATCACATCAGATCGCACACATTCATTCACCAGGCCACAGACTTTCCCAACACCTGTCCTTTGAACATTTCATGACACTTTACAGCAATGGCTCCTTGTTTTCCGAGGGCACTTAACACCCGTAGTATTATCCTTTCTCCCCCTCTGAGCAAGGTAACCCTTACTTGGACAATAGACAGAAAAAAAAGAAAACTGCTCATTGCAGCCTTTCATGCAACCCATGTGGAAGCAGGCTAGTCACTGTACGTGCATCTTCACAGGGCGGAGCCTACTCACCTCTCTTCATCCTTAAAGATGAACTTCCGCAGCTTGAGGTCACGCAGCACCAGGCCCCCATCGTGGCAATGGGCCACAGCAGAGGCGATCTGGTAGAACAGTCTGGCTGCCTCCTCCTCCCTTAGCTTCTTGCAAGTGCGGACAAATGAATGCATATCCCCATAGCTCCGCTCAAAGAACACATAGGCTTTGGTATCGCCCAGGAGGATTTCGGTGATTTGGTTGATGTTGCTATGGGCAGACAGGCAAAAGCAGGGTGCCAGTGACTCTTGGTAGCAGCTGATCTCAAACACCTAGGACAGGATTGACAAGACAAGTCAGAGGAGCTTCCAAAACCATAGCGTGCTTACAACCCCCCCCCCATGGATTTGTGCTTTTAAGATGACAAGGTGTCCCCGTCTGAGACCCCAAACACACCAGCCCTGTCTGGTGCATGGAACAGGGCTTGTATCCTGTCTGAACCTCCAAATCATCATGTGTAAAATGCACAAAGGAAACTCGACTCAGTGCTGGGAGGATGCTGGAAGAAAATGAAGATAGTAGGCACATGATAGGTTTCATTATCCTGCCCAAGCAACCTGCCCATAGGAAAACTAAGGCAAATAAACAGCCTCAAGGACAAAGACAACATCTCACTAAAAATAATACTAAATACTAGACCTTGCTTAATTCTCTAAATTTAATGAGTTCATTCCACAGATGTGCAAACTGAGGTTCAGAAACCAAGCTGAAACTCCTGCCCCCAGTGGCTAAGCTAGGAATAGGATGTAGGCCTTTTCAATAGGGAAGCAGGCTAGCTTCCTTCTTCCCTCCAGATATCTAACTCAATGAACCAGTTATGCAATGATTTTCCATGAATCAGAATTAGCCTGTGAAATGCCATCTCATTGTTGCTTGAAAAATGTATTATCGATACTGCTTGAAACAGACCTAAGAGAAATGCATACTGCACAGGAATTTTGAGGCTGGAAAAGGAAAATCTTCATTCATTTCCAGCCCTGCACTAAATCAGTGCCCTCCCCAGTGTGGAATGAGGTTTCCTTAGCTCCAGAGAGAATGTGGGGTGTGCGGAGCACGGGACTGGCAAAGGGGTGTTTTTCTACAAAGACTGCACGCCAGAAAGGCCCTAATCACCTGTTCTATGGTATCAGTTCACAATCACTAAAATTCCCAAGTTGTCTTTCCTTACGGAGAACACACGTCTTCATTTTACAAAGTGGTGGGGGAAAAGCTTAAGAAGAAAGCCCCCTGACCATGATGCGGATCACATCTAAAGTGGATGGGACAGACGAAGCACGCAGAAACATCAGCAAATGAACAAACATGCTGACCTAGACACTGTCATCTTTTCTGGGTCCTGAGCCCACCCAGGAAGCTTTGCCCCCCTTCTCTGCATGAGGACACAGGACGGATGAGGACAGAGGATGCCCACTCTCAAAGGCATGCAGGATCCTGGAATCCCTCTAAGGGACTCCCTCTGTAGCCAATCCAGGGACACAGGCTACAATATTAGTATCCAGGAGTTAAGTCACCGAAAGCACTAAGAAAGAAAAAAAATCTGTGAGTCAAACAGGGACAATAAGCACCTCAAGGGGGCTGGTGCTAACTGGGGCTGAGGAAGCAAAGTTAACAGTAATGCTGTGAATGAACCATAATGAGACATCTCAGGAAAGCAGCACAGCTGCTGCCACTACACCCTAGAATTTAAGAATGAATACTTCAGCCTCTCCAGAGACCACAAATCACACCCTGATACTGTCAAATGATGACCTCAGAATGGTGACCTCAGAAGCCATTCAATTAGGAATCTGAAATGCTCCTGTCAACTTTAGCACCCACACAGCAGGCATCAAGACGGAAAGCCTCAGAAATTTCATCGAGGAATAAACACAGTGCAGTGGCTAATGTCAACAGGCTGCGTTATGTAATGAGTGTGATCTGTTCTGAAGTGCCAGGCTGTGGGTTCTGTCGCCAGGGCCTACAGTTATGATTATTTATAATGTACTTCCTGGTTTCAGGAGCCTTTTAAAAAATAAAAATAAAAGTTTCCTTCTATTCAGCACCATTAGCCTGTTAGCCCACCCCACTGCTGAAAACCCGAAGGGTCAGAGAATTAAAGAAAAATAACAACTATTTGTGACTCCTTCCAATGGTAGTCATACCCTTTGTACAAGTGAGCAAAATTCCAAGATGGTGGCCAGAAAATAAAAAATAAGAGAAGTATTGACGTCTTCCCAAATGGGAAAGAGCCAAACTTTTATTAGTGGCTATAACAGGTATTTATGGGCTTGGGTTAGTACTTAAACCATCACCTTTGAAGGAAAAATCAAGCCACAAGCCTGGATGCCTGCTCCTTTTAAATGTTTAATTTGGAACCCCAGTTATATAATATGACAGTTCAGATAAGGCAACAAGATTAGGCCACATTAATAATGTTTGCAAAAACAATTAAGTGTCCATTTTGCCACACTAGTAATTGTGTCATTCTGCACAGTAGCTACAAGCATTTTTTTATGAAAAAGAAAACCCTTTAAATGCCCTTCCTCCTCGTGGCTAGCTAAAGTAGCCTCATGGAGACAATAAGCAAGGTTGGAGGATTTCCTTGTGCTCCTGAAAGCTCTCTCCTCTCAGAGTACCCTATAAGATTTTCCTTATAGTAAACAGTATCTTTACATTAGATCTGTTTTTGCAGACATTTTTGTTGGGTCAACACAAAGCTTCCTAAGACATTAAAAGGATCTTGATTTAATGTGCAGATATCACTGAGCCTTAAAGCAAGCTGAGAGCCCACAATGTGCACCTTAGGGCAGCTCACAGAATCGGTCTTTTAGAAGTCCCCTGAAGCTTCCTGAACACAGCTATGCTTGTGGAAGAAGTCACCCACATCATCTCCGGTAAAGACAGGAAAACAGAAGCTGCTCTGCTGTAAAGGGATGACCTCTGTCAAACAGAACAGTGATCCTGCACTTAAATCCACTGGCAGCCACACTGTAATTGGTAAGGGGCTGATTCAATCTTTGCAATAACTAAACCAGCAGATTAAGTACAGTTTTGGGCCAGAGAGCAGATCTGCAAATGACACTGTAAGGTCAACCCACAGTGAAATATGTCTTGAAAGGATCTGAACATAAATAGAAACAATAAAGGCCAGACTCATCCCTGATTTTAGACAAAGAAGTAAAAGCAAGATGCTCCTGCAGTGTCTGGCTGCACAGTGGCTTTACTTAAAAGCAGCTCCAGTCTTTGAAAAATATTAGCATGTTATATACTAAGTTGAGCAAAAGCAGGGGAAACACTACAGATGGGTGACTGTGCATATTTCATCAGAGGTGGCAGCTCTGTGGAACTCATTCATTTCAAAGGATGACTACCCTATTGTACAACCTTTCAGGGTTTCGGCTGAGTTGCCTACTGAATTTTGGTTCACTGGGCATAGTTGCTCTGGGTCTCAATAACTTGGAAATGACGCAAAATACCAAATATTCAGCAAATGCAAATAGCCATATTTAAGGTCTCTGATCTCCCCTAAGGTGGAAACTGAACAATCACAAAGCCAACTGCTGATCATCACAGCCCCACTTTCTATAAGGAAGCACTCCAACCCAGTATGAAAGGCTACTTCACAAAGCAGTCTGTGTTAATGAGGAAAGTGTGATGCACTATCTGTCACACAGATGTGCACAGTGCCATTTCAAAGGTGGCATGGATGCCCACCGCATCCCCTCCCAAAAAGGCCAACAGTGATAAAATCTAAAAATAGGGGGCAATGAATCCTTCATTCCAGGTAGCACTGTGTTCAACTGTAAAAGAAAACTGACTGTATTTTTTTTAAACAACTATTCACCCTCCTCATCCACTGGTCTGTGAGTGCACACAAAGACTGACACACACAAACCAGTCACTGTTCAGGGTCAAAGACAAAAAGGAAACTGAAGTGTCCTCGACATTAGCACAGGGGGCTCCAAAAAGCCAGCCTTCAAACAAGCAGAGGGGTGTGTGTGTGTGTGTGTGTGTGTGTGTTGGGGGGGCTGGGACAGGGGGTGTGCCGGAGGCAAGGCAGTCTAGAGATGAAAATAAATAAATAAATAAAAATTCCAGACAAGAAAAAGCCAAAGATTCACTGTTCAAAGGTGTGCTGGGAGCAGATCTCCACCCCAACCCTCCTTTCTCCTTTCCAGGCTCCAGGCAGAAGAAAGGTTTGGGTAAACTCCTACTCCCAGCTAGGGCTGGGAGATCAGCCCGAGGGGACATCTTTTGTGTCTCTTTTAAAGAGTACCTTTGGAACAAAGGTTTCACACCTGCTAAGAACAATGGCTGCAAAAGCCATCCAGTCATCAGCGGCGTCCGAAAGGAACCCGGGATTCCCTAACCACTGCTGGGAGAGGAGAGGGCTCAACCTAGGGAGAAATCCCCGGGGCAGCAGCAGGACGCGGCCCCGCGCGCCACGCCGCGCGGAGCTCCACAAGCCACGGGAAGGAAGCACGCGTGTCCGCGCCCCCGCGCCGTCCTGCCGTCCTCCCTCCCCTCCCCAGCCGGCTCTCCCCAAAACACCCCCGCGGCAGCCCGCCCCATTGTCTGAGACCGTCTGAAAACTTCTCAACTAGTCCAACGTGAACAGATACACAAATAAGCCCGCTTCACAAGACCACGGATAATGACCCGGCGAGTTTCGCCCCCCCCCCCCCCGGACTGGAAGGCTTGGTGACCTGCTTCCCCCAACCCCCATCCTTCCAAAGGACCAGGAATCTTTTCAAAAGACAAAAACAAAACAAAACAAAAGCAGACCCACAAACGCCTGGCCCCTTTACCTTGCACACCAGCTCCTCTCCGCTGTGCAAATGCACAGCCCGAAAAACGTGGTCTCCTTCCAGAGGTTCCAACAATAAGTATTTCCCGATGCAAGAAACGCAATGCGACAAGTTCGGAGTCTCAGGCGGGCTCGGGGAGCCGAGGTTCGGGCTGAAACTCTGGCTGGGTTCCGCGGACCTTATAGACGACAACTCTTCGAAATCCTGGGTTTTGTTCCGCGATCTCCCATATCTCGCTATTGTGATAGGGGTAGACCTGTGTATGTTCATGAGTGTGGGGATCACACACAACAAACAAAAAAAAAGAAAAAAAAAAAAGAAAGAAAGAAAAGAAAAGAAAGAAACCCCCGCTGGAGAAATGAGTCTCGGGCGAGAGCAGCTGCTGGAGCCTCGGTGTCACGGATTGCAGAAGGGATTGAGAGGGGAGGAGATGGGAGAGGGGACGATGTGGAGAAAGAGTTAGAAGCCCCCGGCTTAGATGCCACTGGCCACCACCACGTCGGCTTCGAGCCCGGCTCCCGAGGGGGTCCGGTCGGTCGGCGACTAGGGTCCTTTTGTTACCCCAAAGCAGCCAGCGCCAGGCGGGATCGCCGCACTTGGCCTTGGTGGGTCTCTCTCTCCTCCCAGCGTGGGTCTGCAGGAGCTAGCGTGCCGCTCGGACGCGGGGCTGCAGCGCCGGGCTTCCAGAGCTGTCCCCGGGCTGCCTTCGAACCGCAGACTGGGCGCCGAAGCCCTGCGGGAGTTTTGTGCAGGCTTGGGGAGCGCGCGGCGGAGGCTGGCTCTCCACGCGTTGGAAACCAAACAAAAAGCAAAAGGAAATAAGCACGGGTCCGCCGGCTCGCGACTGCACCGCAGCCAGAATCCGCGCTGCACCCCCTTTTTTGGTGGAAAGGGTGGGGGGCGTGGAAGAGGGGGGTGCCGGAGAGGGCAGTTACCTACGTTTTAACTGTAGATGGCGTCTGAGGCTTTTCCAAAACTACCAAGAGCTCTCCAAAATAAATAAATAAATAAATAAATACAAACAGAAAGAAAATAAAAGAAAAGAAAAATAGCCAAGGAGCACTGAACTTGGAGCGGTCAGCGGTGCCAACAAAAGACTGCAAAAACTGGGCACAGAGCTGTGGCGCGGGCTCGGCACAGGTACCGGCGACAAAGCCCAGGGCTCAGCCCGCGCCCGCCGGGAGGTCAGCACCGACTCATGCAGGCGTCGCTCGCGCGCGTCCCGGATCTTCCTCCGAATGAAGCGAGAAGAGCGGGCGGGGGGACCTGGGCGGATCAATGAGCTCCGATTTCCCCCCGGCACGAGCTTCCGGGGATTGGGGGGGGTGGGAGCGGGAGGGGATGTTCCCCTGACCCTGCCAACCCGCGGCGTTCTTCTCCCGCTGGAGCACCAGAGGTTGCAAATCACTCGGATTCCCCGTGCCCCAACCCAAAATTGCCCGGCAAGGCAGGTTTTAGAGAAAAAAAAAAATTGACGGCTTTCCTTCTTTTATTATTATTATTATTATTATTATTTTGTTTTGCCACCCAGAGGTAGGAGAGGTCTGTGTATTTAAAATTTAAAGGGGATGGCCGACGGCGCCCGAGGCCAATCCCGGCGCTCAGCACGCCCGCATCTCCCGGCGAGGCGGTATTAATAGTTACTTACGTGGCCGGGGATCTCGGGGCGAGCTGCGCTGTGAGTGCGCGCGCGCGCCCCGCTCGCTCGCTCGCGCTCCGTCTCCCCATTCAATGTCACCGACACATTTCCACGGAGCCCCCGCCCCCGCCGCTGGCTCGCCCGAGTCGGCCCCGCCCGCCCGCCCGCGCCGGGGCTCCAGTCATTGAGCCCGGCGCCCATCAATCAAGCTCGCAGCTGCCAGTCGGCGAGCGAATCCCGGCGTCCGCGGGCGGCTACCATCGCCGTCGCGGCGCGCGGCCGGGGGCGCCGGAGGTGGCCTCGCCCCACGTTCTCCGGGCGCCGGCGAGGTAAACAAAATGTAGTATCCCTCCGCAGCCCTGTGAGCCACCTTCGCATGCCTGGCCTGGCTGCGCACCCCGTGGCGGCCAGTCTGGGTTGGGATGCTGGGCTTCCGAACTATCCCCACCTCGGACCCGGTCGTGTGGTCACTTCAGGTCTTCTTAGGACCTTGTTTGTACTTCCTGCGCTTTCCCACAGCCAGCAAGCAATGGCAGCCTCGGAGCATCAGGTCCCCTCTGCCCTTGTTTCTCAAGAGTACGCTTGCAGCAGAACTACTACCTGCAGTTTCCAGAATTAGTTTCATTATCGCCAGCGCTTCTCAAGTCCACCTGAATCTTGTGCGTTCTCTTAGTAGTGTTACGGGCTCCTCCTCCCCTCCCCCAATCCTCAGTTTAGGCTTCATGATATTTTCAACATCTTAAAAAAAAAAAAAAACTTTATTTATTTATTTGCAAGCAGAGAGAGACAGAGAAAGAGAGAGTGAGAGGGAATGGACAGTGCAGAACTCCAGACACTTGTGCCACTGTGCATCTGCCTTTACATGGGCACTAGGGAATGGAACCCCCGTTTTTAGCCTTTGCAGGAAAGCACCTTAACCGCTAACCGCTGAACCATCATCTCTCCAGCCCCTCTGGTTAATAAGGATTTTTTTCCCCTCCAGAGGAGTTTTCACTTGGAGGCCCAGGGGCACGCCCCTTTACACCCACACTTCCAGAGAGCTCTGATGGCTTCCAACCAGAGCGCTGGGACTCACCAGCCCTATTCCAGCATATGGACCATGAACACTTGGAATACAGGGCTCAGGTAAAGCCTACACTTTCACCTCTGGCATATTCTTAACTTCCTGGGAAGATTCCACACCACTGGTTTAGACAAGTGGTGGTTGGTGTGGGGAAACAGAAGGGAGGAGTTGAGGCCAAGGCTGCAAGACTTTGGCTCTTGACCTTACCCACTGCAATCCTGGTAAACGAGGAGCAATGCCGTTGGGGTGGGGGACAGAGAATAGCAATAATAAGCAAAACAACCCAAGGCCTGGGGACAGGGCTTTCTGGTTGTCCTCTAAGTTATCTGCCAGCAGCATGTCTTCATTGCTGGCAGTACTTCTGAGTGAAAAAGAACTATCATTCTAATAATCAGTTATTGCCAAAGACTGGCCAGGACTGGAGAAAGGACATGTACAGCCAGGCTCCCTAGAGCAAAGAATTTGCAAAGAAACTAAAATGGCCTGGTAACTTCTGACACTTCTCACATTCTGACCCACCTGCCATTCACTCAGTCCCTGATTCTGGGGATGACTGCCTTAGGATATCATCAGGACCCTATAGACTGGGTCCTTTAGTCCAGCCTTACTCCAGGAAGACATTTAACAAGGTCAAGAAGAGCTTCTGGGCACTCTTTACTCAGGGCTCTGGAATAAATGTTTCTGATGTCCTCTGTCAGTGACCACCCATGGAATTTTGTCATGAGTAGGTTTTGGAGGCCTGAGTTCCTGCACTGGCCTCTGATTTCCGGTGGAAACTGAATCAGGGTATATATACTCTTTCTCCCTAGTCTGGGTCCCTGTTTTTCATTTGTAAAATAAGAGGCATAACAGCCCAGAACACCTCACATGGTTGCTTGGGAAATACATTCGCATTTCCAGGAATGCTATGAAAGCTTACTATGAGTTGGCCTCCATGCTGAGTGTTAGGATTTTCTCTCCACCACCCAAGGGCTCTGGCTAGCCTCACTTGAAAGACTGGGAAACAATATGACAGTCATAATTTTATGGCTTAAGTGTACATATGAAGAGAACAAGTTTTCCAGGGCTTCTGGGAGTTTTCCCTTTTCAATCCAGATGAAATGTTTTTTGAAACCGACTATGTTCTAGACGATGAATATGAAGATATGACCATTTAAAATATAATGTTGTTTCTCGGGGCTGGAGAGATGGCTTAGCAGTTAAGCACTTGCCTGTGAAGCCTATGGACCCTGGTTCAAGGCTCGATTCCCCAGGATCCATGTTAGCCAGATGCACAAGGGGGCACATGCATCTGGAGTTCGTGTGCAGTGGCTGAAGGCCCTGTGGCATCCATTCTCTCTCTCTCTCTCTCTCTCTCTGCCTCTTTCTCTCTCTTTCGCTCTCAAATAAATAAGAGTAAACAAAAAATATATATAATATAGTTTCTTTGTGAACCTTGAAATTATCCTATGAGTCATAAAATGATATGAGACTATTGTTACATTTCAGACAGAAGGGACTTGCAAAAGTGAAGGAATGGGATGCTCAGAAATTTCTAGTAATTCACCCATATTGGGCCAAAGTGTTCAGACAAAATAGATTGGGGTTAGATGGTGTGGTGGTTTGAATGTAAAATACCTCCTATAGACTCACATGTTTGAACACTTGGTCCCCAGAAAAGTGGTGCTATTTGGGAAAGTTGTTGAAATTTTACATGACCCCCTGTTATAGGAATGGTTAAATAAATGACTATGACAAAGGATTATATGGCCATTAAACTATAAAATATAGTTATAAAGAGGTATATTTTAATCAGTCTGCTTTGTAGAAAGTCAGTCAAATCCAGCTTCCCCAGGTCAGTAGCTTGAAGTGAATGTTATCTAGAACATTCTCAATCCTGAAAAGCATTTACTTCCTATTCTTCAAAGCTCAATTTTTGTTTATCCATTCAACAAATGTATAGTGGGTAACTGCTATGTATAAAGCCCTGAAGTAAATGCTGTATTTGTTGAAAAAATCAACACTTTTTGAGAAGGATTCAATTGACTGCCACATCACTTTGACCCTAGGTTACAATACTCATCTTTTGACAAGGCATGCCTGGCCACAAACATTTGCAACACACTTCCAGCTGTGGAGATATATCCACTCGTGCGGATATATCCACTATGGCCTATGCAATAATTGAACATTCCACTCCCATTATGATGTTTATGAATGGCATCTCTGAGCAAAATGCAGTAGTCTCAGTCCATTGGGGTTTCTGGAACAAGGCATCAAACTGGGTGGCTCATGAACGAAACAAACCTTTCTTACAAGCCTAGAGACCGAGAAGTCTAACACAAGACTCTGGCCTGCATCTGGTTCATCGGAGCTGTAGGCAAAGCAGGAATGTGAAGCCTATGGGAGAAGGGTGCTCCCCTAATGACCCTACTTCCTAGGGCTGGGGTTATAGATTCAGTATACGAATTTCAGAAGAAGACAAAGCAGCATTTTTCTTGATCATACTTGAAGTAACTGGGAGTAAGTCTTTGGGCTAGAATTCAAGAACTTGCCAACTGCCTCATCTTATTCTTCTCAGCTACACCACTTTAGGATCCTCCCTCTGGGTCTGACTTGAGTCACATGCCACTCCATTTTTTTTTTTTTTTCATTTTTGGATTTTCAAGGTAGGGTCTCGCTGTAACCCTAGATGACCTGGAACTCACTATGTAGTCTCAGGGTGTCCTCGAACTCATGGTGATCCTCCCACCTCTGCCTCCAGAGTGCTGGGATTAAATGTGGGCACCACCACGCCCAGTGTAGATTTTTTTTTTTTTTTGCCACTCCATTTTTTGATATGTCCATGTTTCCCTGAAATCCTCTCTAGGTTGTTCCATCTACCTTTCACCCCTCTCTCAGTTCAAAGGCGTTTTCCCCAGCTCTTTCATTTGGCTTTGTGGAGACATTGGGTTTTAAAAAGAATGTTAAGAATGAAGGAAAAATGGGTACACTTTGCCAGTAACTAGGAGGCTCACAGCGTTGGTACGTGAGTTGAAGTCTAGATGTTGTTGATGTGATCTGCACATTACTCAGCATCAGAGTCAGTGACGATAGCTGAGGAGATAGGCGCTCCTGTTTCTTCAGGCAAGGTTTAACCCTGAATGTGTGGGAAACCAGATCAGGACACTAATTCCCAAGTTCTGTAGCATCTTTAGGAGGTCTGCTGTCTTCAACTGAGGTCTTTACGATCGTCTAGGTTCTACCATTAGTGTTACTTGAAATGGCATTTGACATCATACCGACATGTTGTCTTTCCTGAATCTCCTGCTAACTTTGGAAAGCATGTCTGTCATCCATTTGTGTTAAGGAAATGGAAGAGGCTTAGAGAAGAGGGTAGGTATCTCCTTAACTGCAGCCACTAGGGACACATTCAGCCAAGTTCACAGTGACCCTGTGCTTGGAGTGGGGATGTTGAGATGTATTATGATGAGGTCTGTGATTCACCTCTAGGCTTTGGCACATGTTGACTATATTAGCTCCATGTCAGATTACTCCATTACTTTGAAAATCTTCTCAATCGGTAACTTCAGTAGTAGTCATAATTGAATTATGCCTTTTGAGGGCTAGACCAGCCACATTTTTCTTTTTGTCTCTTATACAACACTTCGAATTATTACCCCGCTTTAGAGATGAAAGAACCAGGATCCAGCGAGACTAATTTATTCCACAGTAGCCCATTACTCAGTGGGCCTGGAGGTCATGTCTGTCTGTGTGTGGTCTATGCTGGGAGGAAGGGGATAAGGGAATGAGTTTATTCTGAAGCTGTATGATTTTTCACTATGTAGCATTGCTTGTCATCAAGCTTTCTAGAATTGAGTAAGCCTTTGTCTCGAAAGGCCCACTTAAAATCCTCCCAGAATGGTGATTTCCCTTCATATTTTCTCATTGCTTTTTTTTTTTTCCCTTTCAAGACAGTTTGTGCTCTGGGAAATAGGTTCTTATTTACAGGTGATTCCTAAATAGTGGTATTTTGTTTGAATAGTTGTTATATCCTGGCTAGTCAAGGGTGTATTTTTCAAACTGGAGAAGTTCAATGTATAAATGTTAAAAAAAAAAAAAAGTGGACATGTTGGATTTCTCCACCCAACCCCATGAATACTTTTCTTTTACTATGGAAGTAGTGCTCACTACTGAAATGAGATGCAAGACAATTTTTGAGGGTTTTTTTCAGAAGAGGATGGGAAATCAGCAATGGGAACTTTCTGGCTATTGTACACTGCCTACCATTCTGAGTTTTGCTGAATAGGTAATAGAGGAAAGTGAAAACAGAAACAATGATACATCTACTCCAGGAAGTGCTGCAGTTTACATGTTATCTACAGAGTTAGGTTATTGGAAAAGAATTCTGTTTGCAGGATACACTGACAAGTCTACTGTACGCTTCCACACATGTCTCTCAGACACACATTGGGGAGGGATGGATCTTCCTGGGCTAGAGCACTTATGTTTCAACAGCCATAGCTTAGTGCTTTAGTGGCACCCAAATTCCCTGACTTTTGTCTTGGGTAGAATGGAGATGGTCAGACTTTCCTTACAAAGGGAATCGGTCAAACCATATGATCTCCTAAGATTTCTTTCAGCTTTTACACTCCAACCTTCAATATGGTACAAAATGGGCCAATGTGAATACTAATGAATCTGAGTTTTCTGTCTGTTCAGGCCCCAATTCAGGCAATTAGCTTCTTGGGTTTGAACAGTCCTGATATTAAGGTTGCTATGAATTAAGATATTTAAGAGGCTTGCCAATTTACAAGGAATTTGTATATTTTTGTCTCATTTAATCCTCACAACAGTATCTTATAGGAATTTTCATTGTTAATTTCAGTAGAAGATACTGACTCTCAGGGACTGACATGGCCCGTTTATGGGCACGTCCTATGACTGTGTTCGTACAGTTCTCCAGACTGCCACTCCCTCCTCAACCCTTTTTCACTCTTTCATTTTCTCTATTTCTCTTTCTCTGTATTCCTTTATATGTCTAAATATAGTTCTAAACTTAAGACAATTTATGCATCACACATTAAGCCTTTGCATAGAATTTCATTTGAATACAGTGTTTAAGAGTTGCAAAATGGGAAATCAGGTCTGAACAGAAAGAGCTATTTGTAGAATAATATTTTCCACATTGTGAGCCCCATCCCCAGGGGCCTGGGAGTTTAGCAAATAAAACATGGAACCTCAGCTCTATGTGAAGCAATCTAGTCAGGAGACTGTAGAAGGAATCAGTAATATATTTGACCCTTGTTTACACCCAGATATGTAACTATGCACCCATGCTTTTGTGTCTCATAAAGTACAAAAATGTAAACAACTGATGTCATAATATTGGATTTTTTTTCCAGCCAGGCAATTAAAGTGTATACCTAAGTGTAATTGTTATGCTTCAGACACCATGAAATTTTATGTCACTCCATAAAAGAGCTTATTAACAAATATGACTTATCAGAGACTTCAGCTCCTGGAAGTAAAAAACTTTCTTAATGGCACAGTCACTGGGATTAGTCCATGACGGACTGGGGAAATTACTTCTAGACAAAAGTTTAATGCAAAAGTCAACCAACCTCATTCAAGAAATGTCACTGAGTCATTCCCCTAGAATTTAGCAGTTCTGAAATCTTAGGAAAATTATGCAATATCTTCACGCCTTAATTTGTACTTCTTCAAAATGCATCATAACACTAGAGTTCATAGGGCTGTCATGAAGAACTTTCTCTATTTAGTTACTGACGGAAATAAGCCTTACCACCAGTGTAACCAGTACTAATAAGTAACACTAGTGTGTCTCCTCTTCCCTCTACCTCTCCCTGTCTCTGTGCTAAATAAAAAAGTCCGAGATATCCTAAAATGTTCTGCATTCTCTTCTGCTGCTTTAAGCCTAATGGGAGAGTCAAGATCTTCAACAGGTCAGTATAGGAGGCAGAAAGCACAAGGATGGCTTGGATTCTCAGCCAGAGAATGGGGACCTGGATGAGGTCAGTTTTGGGAACTGCTGAGAGTCATTTTCACAAAATACACTAAAAATGCTCCAGGGAAACACAGATAAAACTGTTGAAAAAATCCCACTGTGGTGGTTTGATTCAGGTGCCCCCATAAATTTAGGTGTTCTGAATGCTAGGTTTCCAGCTGAAGGAGATTTGGGAATTAACACCCCCTAGAAGAGTGTATTGTTGGGGGCAGGCTTAAGGGTGTTATAGCCAGCTCCCCCTTACTAATGTTTGGCATACTCTACTGGTCCTGCTGTCCACCTTATGTGGGCCAGGGGGTGAGGCCCACCCTCTGCTCATGCCATCGTTTCCCCCTGCCATCATGGAGCTTCCCCTCAAGCCTGTAAGCCAAAATAAACCTATTTTTCCCACAAGCTGTTCTTGGTTGGGTGATTTCTACCAGCAATGTGAACCTGACTGTAACAGTAAAGTGTTACCGAGGAGTGGGATTGCTGCTAGACACCTGGCTCTGTGGCTTGGGTCTCTTGAAGCTGATTTTCAAGAGGAATGTGGAAGGATTTGAAACCTTGGCCTAAGAGACACCTTGTAGTGCTGCAAGTACAGCTGGATGGACTGTTCTGGACTGTGAGGTTTGGCTTATGAGGGTGAAAAAGAACTTTGCTTGGATAGGGCTACCAGTTTCTGTGAAAAGCTTGCTGTTATGCCCATGTCCTGAGAAGTTGTGCAGGGTTGCTTTGTATAGAAATGAACTGGTGTGAGCAGAGGGATATGACACAGAAATAAAAATCTTTGGGTGAACTGCTGCCTGTTCAGCTGCAATTGAGAAATTACAACCTTTGAGATCGGGCAAGCTGACCCGCACGGGGGCAACAGGAAGAATGTAGACTCTTTTGAAGGGGACTGTGCTCAAGGAGTATCCTGTTCTTCAAACTCTGCTTTATCCCCCCACCCCCGCCAGATTAACAAATTGGCTCTCTATCTGGTATTGTAGAGTATAAGAAATCCAGAAAAGAGAGGGTCATTGAGTTTGCAACACGGTCTTGTGTTTTGGAAATGGCCAGTGTGAAGCAGGTTTGCTGGATGCCTACATGGAGCCCCCATGGGGCCTGAGGATGAACCTTGGATTGCAGTGGAGACCCAGTGGAGATGCCGGGACTATGTGACTATGAGACGGCTGCTAAGGAAAGCTGCCAACACCTGATGAAGTTTTCCAGGACTGTGAATAGCCTAGCTGGAGGGGTGGAATTGGAATTCCAGAGACTTGTTGCTGGTTAGATTGTCAGACTTGGAGATTTGTCATTGATAAGAGTTGTTGGACATAGAGCTATAGAGTTTGATGTTTGCCTGTTTAAATCTTGTATTGGTTGAGTATTTCTTTGGTATGCCCAATGCCATCTTTTGCAATGTGAATGTTTATTCTGTGCCATTATGGAGGTTTTTGGGGGAGTTGGTATTATGGCTCAGTTAAAAGACTTTGGATTATGGCAATGTATGAACATCATTTGAATTGATAAAAGCTATGGGGACTTTTAAAATTGGATGAATGCACTGCATTTATATCATGTATGGTTATCAGTTTATGGGGGCCAGGGGCGGAATGTGGTGGTTTGATTGAGGTGTCCCCCATATACTAAGGTGTTCTGAATGCTAGGTTCCCAGTTGATGGAGATTTGGCAATTAACACCTCCTGGCAGAGTGTAATGAGTGTATTGTTGGAAGCAGGCTTATGATTGTTATAGCCAGTGTCTCCTTGCTGGTGTTTGGCACACTCTCTGTTCCTATTGCCCACCTTATGTGGTCCAGAGGGTGATGTCCACCCTCTGCTCATGCTATCGTTTTCCCCTGCCATCATGAAGCTTCCCCTCGAGCCTATAAGCCAAAATAAACCCCTTTTCCCACAAGTTGCTCTTGATTGGGTGATTTCTACCAGCAATGTGAACCTGACTATAACACCCATTATAGAATTCTTTCAATTAATTAAACTATTTCATACATGTATGTGATGTAATTTGACCATATTCCAACCTCATTACATTGTCTTTGTCCCTTGTACCCTCCTGCTGAACCCCTTTTTCTTCTTAGTTAATCTCCCTCCTATTTTCATGTCTTCTTTTGTTTACAATATACTGAGTTTAGTTAGGGTTGTTTGCATGGGCATGGGTATGGGCATTGTGGAAATCCCAATTATTTCATATCCCTAACTACTACATTCTTTAAAGAGAAAAAAAATTACTCTGATGCCTTAACAGGTCTCAGTCTCCGGTGACTAGAGAACCGCTCTGTCTTCCAAAGACTCTATTCTGCAAACATCCCAGTAACACCTAGGGGATGGGGAGATTTTGGACTCAGGGATATTCAAAAGAAGCCTGGTCAACCTTTTACTCATGCCCAGGAGTCTTTTGGGTCAATTAGGGAGCCAGGATCCAAATGTGGATACTGAAAGACAACAATATGTCTCAGGCACAGAAACTTAGTGTGTGGTCCAAAAATTGCTAATTATGAGCCACAAAATTGTAATGCTATATTTATAAAATGCCAAAATATCCATGATAAAATACATTCTTATTTCAAACAGAAAGCAGGGAACTATTATCCTTTGCTTCTTCTGCACTAGGCTCTAGCTGGCTGGCCTGGCCCTATCACTCATATTCTTTACCAAGGGAAGGTAAGAAATAGTGTAAGGAGAGAAATACCACTTATTTCTGCATTGGGCTCATGGAAAGTACTTTGCAAACATTAACTCACATTTTTCCTCATCATAATTGAATATAGAGATGATGAAGCCCATTTCACTGAGAAGAAAAAACAAGATCCATCAGGATCAGTTGCTTTGGTTGCCTAGCACAGGGTAGAGAGAGTTCAAATTAAGGTGTGTCTGAATCTATTTTCTGTGACCTTTCCATACTAAAACTGGCTTGGTCAAATAACCAACTGATAGTCACTATGAGCCACAATAACAAAAATATACAGCCTGGCTGATTTAAATAATGGAAATTTATTATTATCCTGGAAGATGAAAATCATCAAGTTATTGGTAGGTAGGTAGGTATGATGATAAATTCTGATTGTCAATGAGACTTAGAATCACCTAGGATACATACCTCTGGGTAGGTCTATAAGGCAGTTTCCAGAAAACAATTACCTGAGGTGAGCAGATTCTTCCTGAATGTGGTGACACCATGCCATGGGCTGGTCCTGGACTGAATGAAAAGGGGAAAGCAAGCTGAGCACTAACAGTTGTCGCCCTCTGTTTCTTGATACTGATGACAATGTGACCAGCTACTCATACTCCTGCCACTGTGCCTTCCTCATCTTAAACAGTGAGACAAAACTGCCTATTCCTTTCTTAAGTTGTTTTTGTCAAGTATTTTGTCACATTAATGAGAAAAGTAAGTAGTAAAAGAGTTTGGTTTCTTTCAGGACCCCTCTCCTTGTTTTAAAGATGGCCACCTTCTCTCCCTCCATGGCTGTTTCCGCTCTGCTTGTGATCCTGGTGTCATGCCCTCTTCTTGCAATGACACAAGCCCTGTTAGATTCATGATTTAATGCTGCCTCCGAATACAGTCATATTTGGGATTAAAGCTTCAATCTATGACCTTCTGGAAGGACAAAGTCTCATAATGGAGTACATTGGGACTCTGTTATGGGAAACATTAGGGACTACAGAAAATGGCTGTATCTGTGCCCTCAGGGTTTATAATAGAGTTGAGGCACATAAAATTTACATAAAGTAATCCTACCAAAAGTTAACTGTGGAAACTATAATTATTAAACATAAGCTAAGTAAAAGTAGGGAATTTGCCATATTATCTGGTAGAATAGTTTTTGTTACTATAATATTCCATTACATAAATATATAATATATATTACTATATGGGGAAAAGATCAAAGTGGGTAAAGCCAAGATATGAAACAGGGAGAGCATTTGAACTGGCCTTGAGGGCTAAGCAGAACATCAACAGGCCTAGAGAGAATACGATTTCTAACTCATGCTAGTAATCTCAGCACTTGGGAGCCTGAGGCATGCATACTGTAAGTTCAAGGCCAACTTGAGCTATATAATTAAAGACTAGGATGAACAACTTTGTGAAATTTTGTCTAAAAATAAAAGGGAACAAAATAATGTTGTGAAAATAGTTCTGTGGTAGAGCGCTGGCTTAATGTACTATAGGTGCTGGTTTCAGTCCACAGCACTGATAATCATAAGTATTCCTAAGAGAAGCCTGTGTGTGTGCCCATTGCTGGAAATGGAAAGGCACAGATTTCCTTGGATAAGAAACAGCATTTGGGGTTGCCTGATGTGGATGCAGAAACAGTAGGGAAGGGCAATAAGATTTTAACCTCAACATAGGGACATGTGGTAGTTAAGCCAAAACAAATAGGACCTGATTCTTCCAGCCAGGACCCTCCTCCCTGGCTCTAGACAAGAGATTCGTATGGGCCAGAAATCATATGTCCATAACAAATTCACTAAACTGGTAGCTGAGTTAGCATGGGCTCCGTTGTTATATTCTTGTATTCTTGTATCTCTTGCTAGATGACACATTACTGCACAAAACTTAGGTCAAGAAAGTGTAAATATAGCTTAGCTTATAAGAGATTATTTTCCAGGGTGATTCACAAGGGTATATGACCTTGAGACATAGTCCAGGCTTGTGGTCTCAGTTGAAGGGTCAAATGGGAAGGATCCACTTACAACTTTTCTCATATAGTTGTTTAACTAAGGATCTCGTTTCCTCCTGGGAGGGTGGTGGAAGCCACCCTCCATTTCCATCCAGATGCACTTCTCTGCAGGGCTGTACTCCATGGCAGCTTGCCTCATCAGAGCAAGCATGCACGGACAGCCTGAGAGGAAAGGTCCTAAGTAAGCCACAATTTTATAGCCTAATATTGGAAGTGACATTCATATAACTCTTTGGCAGATTGTGCTTATTATAATCAAGCTTCTAGTGCCATCCCAAACCCAAAGAACAGGGCTTCACAATGAACCACTTCAGAAGTTACTTACCACAGTGTCGTAGTCTGAATGTATGGCCCCATATACTCAGGTGTATTTGATTAAGAAGGTAGCTTGTAACTTGAGTCTCCAGCAGCCCATCTGGAGAAGCTGTCACTGGGGAGAGAATCTTTGAGTCCAGTATGAAGGTGTGTAGAGAGCAGTTTGGAGCTCTGATTGTTTATGGTTTTTATTTTATTTTATTTTTGTGTTTGCTATCAGTTTGATGGTGTCTCTCTGCTTGGATCTATGGAAATGAGCCAGCTTATTCTGCCTTTGATGGTGTTCCCCTGAATTTGTAAGCCTGAGGTAAACCCTTCCCTCCTATAAGCTGCTTTTGGCTGGGTGTTTTTCCTGCAATATGAAACTGACTGTAAGACATGGTATTATCTATGGTGACATATCAACATCCTGAGGAATGGGATCCTAGCTGCATTCAATGAGAAGAAGCAAGAATAAAATCTGCTGACCAACACGAAGAGAGCTAATATGCTTAGAGTCTTGGAGGGTTCTTCTTTCTGGCATAGTGGCTCCATGGCAAGGCAATGAACTGTCACAGGCCACTATCTTGATGTACTGCCTCATGATACCTGTGCACATCCTTGAACTCTAAGAATGGGCAGACTGCCCTAACCTGGAGTTAAGGATTCTCTTGAGCCCTAGGGCATGACTTTTCCTCTATATCCTCAGCACTTCAGATGAGAAGTCTTGGACAAATGATCTATGAGTGACCTGTATCTACATGCCTGGTGCTCTAAACAGAGCCAACACTTTGTTTTGGAGTAGAATTCCCCACATTGACTCAAATTCTCAGGTGGCTTTTGTCCTTCAGAGCTCACAAAGGACCCAACTCAGTCTGTACTTGAGCCACAAGGGCAGCCTCTGCCACCCAGGTGTAAAATGCTTGGAGGATGGTTGGTTATAAATGATTACTTTTTAAGTTTACTTTCCAGAACTGAAACGATTCCATTGTGTTCTGAAATATGGTTTTAAATGTTATCTTTGTCAACCCACTAAGCTGCTAGTTTTGCAGTAAGATTCCCCTGGCAGCTTTCCTGGTAGGTTCAGTGTGAGAAATTGATTTGTATGACAACAAATATAGCAGTAAGCTCTTATCAGTCCTTCCCACTGATCACCTTCTATCTGGCAGGCACTTTGCCAGGTACTAAGTGTCAGACAGGGGATCTGACAAGATGTTATGGTATCATGACAGCTGAGGTCTGAGAACTTTTCTTTGCATTGGCTGCCTATCATCTTCTTTCTCAGATTATGAATCAGCAAAATGTTCTTATGTATGTTGTGGTTTGAATATAAATAGTCCCAGAGCCTTGGGTATTTTATTTTATTTCATTTTATTTTTTAGAGAGAGGGAGAGAGACAAAGAGAGGGGAGAGATAGAGAATTGGTGTACCAGGGACTCAGTCACTGCAATTGAATGCCAGATGCTTGTGCCATGTAGTGGGCATGTACAACCTTGTGCTTCCCTCACCTTTTTGCGTCTGGCTAATGTGGTATCTGGAGAGTAGAACATGGGTCCTTAGACTTCACAGGCAAGTGCCTTAACTGCTAAGCCATCTCACCAGCCTGCTTCAGGTATTTTTTAAAATATTGTTTATTTGCAAGCAGAGAGGGAGATAGAAGAGAGACAGACAGAGAGAATGGATTTGCCAGGGTCTCCAGCTGCTGCAAACAAACTCCAGATGCATGTGCTGGTTTGTCAACCTGGATTTGAATAGGAACTGCGGAATCAAACCTGGTCATTAGGCTTTGTAGGCAAGTACCTTAACTGCTGAGCCATCTTTTTGGCCCAGTTTCAGGTATTTTGATTAAACTTCCTACATAATCTTCAGCAGAGGGAGTCCTGATGGAAGAGGAAGATGTGTCATTGGGAGTAGATTTTGAGTCTAGTCCTAAGGTATGTGTCCGGAGTCAACTCCTGCTCACTGCTGCTGGCTGTTGGTTCTCTGCTATGGATGTATAATGAAGTGAGCCAGCTGCTCCTGCCATAATGAAACTTTCCCTGGAATCTGTAAGCCTGAAATAAACCCTTTCCCCTCATAAGCTGCTTCTGGTTGGGTGTTTGTCCCAGCAACAAGAAGTAACTACAAAATGTGTGAAATGACCCAAAGAAGACATAAAAATATTCCAGGTGAAAGACTGCCACACATTTTTACACTTTTTCTCTTAGAAGGAAGGTCTATTCTTCTACCTGTAACTGCATTTACCGATGGAAACTGGCAAGTAAAACACAGCCAGTTCTAGATCTCACTGTGGAAAACTTCAGCCTTAGTCTTTTGGAGTGCAGAGCATAACATGAGTTCAACTGGTAATCTTGCTGGGAACACTGCAGAGAAAGGCCCCAAGATGATGTCAAGAGGTAGGGGTCCTTGCAAGCTCAGCCTTCTGCCCGATAAGGCTCTGGTCATGTGAATGAAGCTACCTTAAGCTCCTGTGACAGCATGTGAAGCTATCAGGTGACTCTGATTGTGCCATGTACCTCACAACATCATGGCATAAGTGACAGTGTTTGACACCAGTAAATGTTGGGATGTTGGGGTATCATCACACTCAGCAGAAGATGATCAGAAGCACGTACAGTAGCTGTGTAATACTCACAGTGTTCCAGTTCCTTTAAGAATCCTTACTTGGAAGAGTTTTCAAAATTTCTGTAGAAATCCATGGTAAACTAATATTTGTTTATTTGATGATTTCATACATGCATGCAATGTATTTTGACCATATTCACCCCTTATTACCCTTTTTTATCATCTCTCCACTCCTAATGGACTCCTTCCCAAACCAGCACTCCTTCCTACTTTCATGTCCTTTTTAAAAATATATACATATATTTTATTTTTATTTATTTATTTGATAGAGAGAAAGAGGGAGAGAGAGAGAGAATAGGTGTCCCAGTGCCTGCAGTCATTGCAAATGAACTCCAGACACATGTGCCACGTTGTGCATCTAGCTAAAGTGGGTCCTGGAGAATTGAATCTGGGTCCTTTGGCTTTGCTGGCAAACACCTTAACTGCTAAGCCATTCCTCCAGCCCTCGTGTCCTTTTTTAATTTATTATTTTGGTAACCAACCAGGTTTAATTAATTAAGGTTGCTTGCCAGGGCAGAGCGAGTCATACTAGTATGTTGCGCATGCTCAGTAAATAACCTTTCAGCCATGGTTATGGAAAATGATATTGGTCAAATTCAGGTTAATGAATCTCTCTATTCCTCCTTCTCCTGACACACCTGGCTAAGGGAATATCTGCTTTCCTGCATAGCATCCTCTGATAATGATTTTATAATGAATTCTGATTGTTCTGTCATCAATGTAGGAAGGGAACTTTCTCTCAGTGGTTCCCTGTGATAAAGGCCTGTGTCTCCTCCTCTCTCCTCTACAAGGCAGTGTTTTTCACAATGTTAGGGTCATTTAGAAGCTAAGACAATCAAATCCAGTACGACAGTAATATCTTTGCCATTAGAATCCATATAGTCATTAGAAGCACCCTGTTTTATGATTCAGGACATCTTCTGTCTGCTTTTGTTCTCCCTCTAATTTGTTAAGAGGCTACGTTAACATTATTTTATTTCTCTAGACTCAATCAGAACACCTGCAAACGTAAGGACTTTGGATTAAATGATACTCAAGTTCCTTCCATTCTGACACTAAGCTTTCTGAGGAGGGTCTGTTCTGTCTCATTCCTCCATTCTCAAGTACTGTGGTCCAGCCACCAAAGAAAGTTCTTCAGGATGTGGACTGAAGCTCTGTTGCCCCAGGACTGAAGTCAGTGGTTTGTCTTCTGTGGGGATTGGAATGCTAAGGGGCATTCAGATAAAGTAAGGTGGTTTTCCCCCTCACAGTTCTAAAATACTCACCTTTGAACAGATAATAGTTTCCCAGGAAGATGGGCACAGTGCTTGTCACAGGAGTGAGGAGAGATGAGCTGCTCCTGACATAGCACAAAGTGAGTTAGAACCCTTTTTGATTTTTCTCTACTGTCAACTAATGCTCACAAATTGTTACAAATATCACCACTTTCTCCCACTCTGTGTCAAGCATTATATTGTCTGATAAAGAGTGTGTATGTCCTTGATTTCTCCTTCATGAATCTTGCTGATCATTCATCCTAGGCATAAGCTCCTTTAGAAATTCTTGTAGAACAGCTAAGAGTTTCTTTCTTGTGTATAGTTCCATGTTTTTTTTTCATTTACATTATTTTATTTGTAAATATTTATAACAGTATAGCAAAACTAAATTTGAGACAATGGATGTCAGTAGCTTAGATATCACCAGTTTATTATAAAGGCATGGAAATTATTTACATGAGACATTTCAGAATTTCAGTGGAATGGGCAGCTTCATATGGTGCCATTTCAACGGTGATTTCAGTCTACATACTTGCCAAGAATGTCACCATCTCTAAATAGGAAATAATCCTTGTCGTCTAGAACTACTTTGGTGCCTCCATATTCTGGGAGAAGAACTTTATCTCCAACTTTCACACTAACTGGTTGAATCTCTCCACCCTTTCCTTTAGAGCCTGATCCCACAGCTACTACTGTTGCTTGCAATACTTTTCCTTGAGATTTTTCTGGAAGCATAATGCCACCTTTGGTTACAGTTTCAGCTGTACTCCTTTCAACCAACACTCTGTCAAAGAGCGGAAGGAATTTTCTAAATGCTTGTCCCGCCATGACTCTCTCCGCCGCAGCTCGGACTCTGCTCTCGCGCTGCCACCGTAAGGAGAGAGAGAGACCAGCAGACGGGCAGGACCGAGGGACACGTGAAAAAAAAAAGGGGAAAAAGGCGCCCTCCGCGCAGGCGCACTCCTAGTTCCATGTTTTTTTTTTTAATTTTGTTTATTTTTATTTATTTCTTTGAAAGGGACAGAGAGAAGGAGAAAGAGAGAGAGAGGGAGAGAGAGAGAGAGAGAGAGAGAGAGAGAGAGAGAGAGAGAGAGAGAATGGGCACGCCAGGGCCTCCAGCCACTGCAAATGAACTCCAGATGCGTGCGCCCCCTTGTGCATCTGGCTAACATGGCTCTTGGGGAATCGAGCCTCGAACTGGGGTCCTTAGGCTTCACAGGCAAGCACTTAACCACTAAGCCATGTCACCAACCCTATAGTTCCATCTTATCCACACTATTATTTTATTTAAATTATCTCTGCATCTTTCTGTTTTCAACTTGTAAGTTCATTGAAAGAGCAGAGCACATTGTACTTGGTTTACTGCTCAAGCTTCCCAAGTGCTAGGATCACAGTAATGAACCACCATTGGCTTTAAATGATGACATTGTAATATGAGGTCTCTAACAGGTATGTGCTTCAGGTGTAGAGAACAAACTAGGAACATGCAGGCATGCATATATATACATATATATATATATACACACATATATATATATGTACACATATATATATGTATATATATATACACATGCACATACATATATATATATGTATGTGTATATATACACATGCATAAATGTATTATGTGATATGTATGTATATATTTGCATATATATACACATACATACATACGTGTGTGTGTGTGTGAAAGACAGAGAGAGAGCACACTTGTACTTTGTACATGGTAGGTCCAGTGCTTATCTACCAAGTTTATAAAGGGTTCCATCATTATCTTTGTTGAACAGTAGAGCTGAGTCTCCCAGACAGAAGTGACTTTTTAAAGATCACTCCCAACATACATTCTTTGCTACATCCTGAGAGCTTCTCCTTGGCAAGAGGAAGAGAGCTCAAGTGGACCTTTGTTTTCAGTATCTGGAAAATGCTGCAGGATTCCCTGCTCCATTACCTGGGAAGACTATTGCCCAATCTCAGCAGTTATTCTGGAGGAAAAGAAAAATCAGACATTTCGAATGTATCATACATACAATACAATTGTATTGCACTGAAGATGGCTAATGGGAGAGAACTCTTGGTGTGCAGACTTCTTCCAGTGAGGTCTAGCTCTTGATTTTTTGTGGGCGTAGCAGGATGTACAAATGTAAAAAATATAACATATATATTACTAATACTGTTTCTATATAAAACAATATTTGGCCAAGATGGTTAAGGTATGATTCAGCCCTTATTCATCAAGTTGCTAAATATTGTTCAGTGAGTGGAGTCACCATATGGTAGAACTGAGTTTTCTTGGGAGTCTGGGTAAAATATTGTGTTGGATATAGAAAAGGGAATTGCACTTGACTCTAGTGGAACACATCTGAACGAAGCTGCAAAACTGCTAATTCCATTCAACTCTCATGCAGACTAAAACACACATACACATAGAAAATGGAGATTTCGATGTCCTGCATATGTCTATGAGGCCGAATTCTCTCAGAGACTAATGTACAGTGGGCAGTACCACACAGCTAGACACATATGCAATCTTTAAAGAAAAATGTGTGTGGGCAAGTACAGTGCCTGCTGTGAAAGTCTAAATGACTGAAACCTATGACTCAGAAATCTTAAATTGCCTAAAAATTAATGATGCTCTGTGGCTATGACTCAGTTCATTCATGTCCTCAGCTTGCAGGCTCACATGCTTTCAGAAGTAGCTATTCTTCAAAGCTTGGAAGAGCAGACCCCATGGAGGAAATGGGTCCCACAGTGAGGGGGTGTGTGCTCCTGGATGCTCTTACCAGTTGCATTGCCTGGAGAGGTGGGTGAACTGGTTTGTACCCTTTCTAGGAGATGAGTAACATGGTGGCACACAAGGCATATGAAACCCTCCCTGGGCCTGACTTTCCATCCTGGAGAAGTGGAAAAGTGACAATGGACTTCTAGATTTTCATCAGTGTTCATCTTCTGATTAGTCAGAGTCCCAATACAAAGCAGAATTCTCCACATGGTTCACATGAAAATATTCTTTCTTATTGTTGTTATTTTATTTTATTTTGTTTTATTTTATTTTATTTTATTTTATTTTATTTATTTTTGAGAGCAGGTTTCACTCTGTAGCACAAGCTGGTTTCTAACTTGCAGCAATCATACTGCTTTAGTCTCCCAAGTGCTGGGATTCTAAGTGTGAGCCACCATACCTGTCTTCTAATAATGACATGATATGGGGTCACTAATAGGTAAAGAGTTCTCCAGGTAAAGAGAACAAATAAGGAAGTCCTGCATAGTAAGGAGAGCAGGAAGCTATCGCCTCCTATCACCATCCTCCCCTTTCCCCCACCCAGTAGCCAAACTGATGGAAAGTGGTGTCACTGGGGCCCAGTCAGAGCCATAACTCTGGGGAAGTCCTCCTCCCCCATGAGTAGCCATAGTCCTGGGTAGGTTCAGGGTTGCCAAAGAACATAATTAAAAGGAGAGAGCAGAGAGAAAATGCATGGATATTTTCTCACTCCAGTGTGTGGCTCTTGATTGAGCCTAGTGGAAGGCATCCAGGTAATGAGCTCTGATCAGCCAGCAACAAGGATTCGTTTCACAAGGTATAGAGAGAAGCAGAAAGGAGAAGGGTGGAGAATGGATTTGGAGTGGATAAAATAGAGGAAAACCCAGCACATAGCTGGTATAAGTTATTATGTGTCTGTGTTAGGGGAAAGGGGAAGACACCCTGCTTCATGTATTAGTTATTTCCTTACTGTTGTGACCAAACACCTGACAAGAAGAGCTTAAGAGCAGAAGGGCTTATTTTGGCTTACAGTTCCAAGGAATACATTGCATCATGATAGGGGAGGCATGGCAGGAGAAGCTAGATACTGGCTGGTCAAATTGTGTACATGGTCAGAAAGCAAAGAGAGTGAACAGGAGGGGGGACTAGACTATAAACATTCAAGAATTCAGTGAATGTGAGGAGACAGTAGTATGGGTGCCAACACATGATGTGCCCATATAAAGTTTCTAAATAATTAATAATAATATAAAACTCAAACCCACTTCCAGTGTCCCATTTCCTTAAATGAGACACCACCTCTTAAAGGTTTTCCAAGCTTCCCAAACAATGCCAAGAACTGGAGACTAAGTGTTCAAACATATGAACCCATAGGGATATTTCACATTCAAACCATATCACCCAAATTTTTTCACTGCAGTAGCTCGTGAATGACTCTCCAGTAGCAGAGGTCTTTAGGACAAAGGGCAAGTTTGGCTTAGTTAGCATATCATAATGGTCATGATGTCAGTTCCATAGAACACTGGGAAATGGGACCTGCAGAGATCGGGAGATGGTCTTGTGGATAAAATGCTTGCCTTGCAAACATAAGGACCTGAGCTGAAATCCCAAGTACCCATGTGATAGTATGCACCTGTAATCCCAAAACAGGTGGAGACAGCAGGATCCCTAACGTACACTGGCTAGCTAGCCTAGCTGAATCATTGAACTCTGGATTCAATGAGAATGTCTCAAAGAGTAAGGTGAAGGACAATAAAGGAAACACCCAACATTTACTTCTGGTCTCCACACACATGCACATGCAACAGCACAGACACATTTCCACCCACATATGTACACACACATACATACCACAATACATAAACATTCAAAGTAAGAAAATTTGGAAATAGTTGTTCAATTGAAGATTTATGAACATTTATAAACATCTAGGACTGTGTAGGGCCAGGTGTAGGGCAGCATGCAGGGGGTTGTTCAAGGATTAGCCCTTGAATAATTAGGGGACTGTGAGTTCTGAACAAGGAATTTCAGATGAAAGGTCTGCAAATATCTGTAGAATGCTCAGACTTTTAGTTATATTAGTCAACTTAAATATGATTTATGCTTTTCACTGCATACTTTGTGAATTTCTTATATTGTGAAAATGACCACTATAATATGAAGGGATGAATTAAGAGCAAGAAAAGGGGCTAAAAGAGACATTTTCGCTTCATGACACTGTTAAGCAGTTTTATAAGCAAAAATGCTCACAAAAGTGGGACACATAACATATTCAACTACTCCCCAAATCACTTTCTTCTGACAGACAGATGTACTAACCCAGAGATTCTCTTTATAAGTAGACCAAGGATAGACACCCAGCTCAATTGCCTCTGATCTGACTTGAGATAAGTACTTGACCCAGTCAGCCTTTGATTCCTGTTCATGCCTGTTTCAGGATCAGCCTAAGAACTAATGTCAAGTTCTCAGGAAAGAACCTGACACGTAGAGGTAATAATATTCACCTCCTCTGGGTTTTATCTTTCTAGAAGGGTCATTATCTCAGAGTTGATGCAAGCTGTAAGACTAAGGAAGAGAAAAGATACCTTCTCCATTACTGAGCATATGATATAGTTTGAAAGATACTTCTTTTATTATGGACATACCTCTGTGTATGAGAAAAGCACAAGAAATGGCAATATTTACAGAATATACATAAATGATCACTTAGTTTTCATGTTTAGTAGCTGATGTTCACATGTTAACATGTGGAGGAGCATTATCTTATGTCCTCAATTCATCTCTAATATTCATCTACCTCATGTGGCAGTAGCCATTCTCCCACACTTCTATAATGATCAAATTTAGTTCCCTCCAAAGAGACTGAAATACCAGATATTTATTTCTCAGCTTTCCATGAAAATAAACAAGGCTACAGGGTACAATGCTGACCAATGGATGGTTGAAAGCATGCTTAGGGAATTTTAGAGTAAGATTTCCATCTTCAGTAAGAGAAGAGAACTCATGGGGAATAGCCCACTCCTGTTTTACATGTTTGTTCTGTGGGGTTGTAATGCAGACAGCATTGACATCTGGACACTATAAGGGAAAACCCAGGAGAACTGGAAGAAGTTTCCCTGAGGCCAGGTGTAAATGGATTATGAAATGACCAGTCTCTTATCTCAAGAATCCTTGTGCTTAGAGGTTCACTTACAGTTATTCTTTTATTTGTGAGGAGAGAAAGAGGAGAGAGAGAGAGAGAGAGAGAGAGAGAGAGAGAGAGAGAGAGAGAGAGAATGAGGCAGAGCACCAGAGCCCCTTTTTACTACCAAGGAACTCCAGATCAGACATACTCCAGAAACAAGCACTCCTTGGTGCATCTGGCTTTATATGGGTACTGCAGAATTGAACCGGCAGGCTTTGCAACCAAGTGCCTAAGACAGTTATTCTTTATGTCACATTGCCATACTTAGAGTCATTCTGTTTTCTGCAGCCAGAGGCATTCTAGCCTAAAACTCCCTGCAGGCTTCTTCTGGGAAAATGACTGACTTCCCTGCTTTCTTTTCACTCCAAGAAGCCATTGGAAGCCTGGAGATGAGAACCCACATGCTACCATCTTTGTACTTATTCATCCAAGCTAACAAGTCAATATCCAGCCAATTCAATGTGTATTTATCCAATATGAACCAAATCTTTCTTCCACTGATTGTCTCCTGCTGGCCTTCAGTGCCATGGTCTTGTGCAGTGCTTTCTCAGCAGACAGTCATTGTGTCCTTTTCTGGCACCTACTATGTTACAGATATATCTGTAACACTTGGTATCTAAGTTTCACAACCACAGGTTGAAAATATTTTTAAAATTATATCTAAACATGTATTTTTTTCTTGTCATTAGTCTTTAAACAATATACATATAAAAATCAATAGCGGCATAGAATTTGCATTGCATAGGTATTCTAAGTGATCTGGAGATGATTTAACACATGGGGAGAATTAGCACAGGTTCTATGCAAATACTATAGCATTTGGTATAAGGCACTTGGGCATGTGTGGGTTTTGGTGTCCACCAAATGTCCTTGTGCTAGTGCATGATGCAGACCTACAGAAGTGCCTCTAAATACAGAACCTAGTCAGTATTCTCTCCCTCCTTCCCACCCTTTCACTTTCTCTATTTTGCTCCCTTTCTCTCCTTCTTCCAGCTTTTCCTCTTTCTTTGTTCCTGTGTTCAGAGCATATGGAAGTTCTTGGCTATCAGTATGTATTCAAAAGTACTTGTAGATCATGGTTGAAATTGGCACCATGGGAAATAGTAATCACAAAATTAGTAATATATGCTGACATTCCATTAATCTTGCATTTCTAGCACATGACTTAGAGAAAGTGCTTAAACATATTTGCTGAATGAAAAAATTTTTACTAAAGGAGCATATATTTTATTGAAAGGGCAAAATTGACCTAAGAACAGTTTTAAATATGAGTCAATGCTGTCTTGTTTAACATTAGGTAATAGCAATGTTTCATAAATATGTATTGAATAAATGATTTATACTTATCACATATGCATAATTTAAAATTTAAAATTTTGTATGTTCTGAAGCATGGTTACATTCTGATTATTTAATTTTTTCCAAACTGTATACCTGATATTGCTGTCTTATTTTGTGACTAATGTTTTATATATCAGCTTCAATATACATAAATGGGCCATTGTCTAGAATCTTCGTTTTATTGCACCTTGCAATGATGCTGTGCTGCTTCAGTCTACAGTCTGTGTATGCATTTATCTTTCTTTCATATTTACTAGTAATCACAGACATTTAAAAATCCACTTCAGCTTTGAGCTCAGATGTTATTCTACATAAGCAACTCAAAATTTATTTTAAATTGGAGATAATATGCACATTTGTAGATTGCTTTTTTGAGAGGCAGCATGTCACAGTGAATAACAACAGCACTATTTTCAGCTGGATATCCAGCACTAAATGAACAACTTTCCAACTTTCAGCTTGTGAGCTTGACTTTCTTTTAGGGTGTCTTCAGAATTTAATGAAGTGATGGGAAACTTGAAAAGGGGAAACATGGATCTTTTGTATTTGCATGCTATATAAGGAACAGGCGACTGTAAATTCACTCAGTCCTCCTCACAGGCGACCTAGAAAATCCAGTGAAATGATGGATGTGGACATGTGTCCTAAAGTGCAAAGAACCACAGCCACATGGTGACTGGCTATGGAGCTCACAAGCACTGATACTAAGGCCCAGAAGGTCAAGTCCTAAAGATTTCACGAATGAACTGTTATTGAGGTTTTGATTTCCAGGTTGCCTGCATTTTAACTATGCTATTCTGGGGGAGCATACACATAAAACACCTTTGGGACATGTGTGTTATTTATGACTAGGGCCCAAAGACCCCAGCCATGACTCATGCGAGGCTATACTACATCAACTTCAACGTCAGCATCCTGGGCTGAGCTATTTTTAAAAGGTATTAACCTCAAAGCATTGATGGCTTTGCCCCCCAAAACATAGTAATGACTAATAGACTATCTAGTAGGGAGTGCCCTCTTTTTAAAATCATACATAATTCACCATTTATGGAAAACACTTTGTGGTACATTTATTTGCAAGTGACTTGACACACTCACCTGAGCAATGAGAAAATAAAGGAATACCTCCGTTATTATGCCAGAAATTTATAAATTTCTCTAAAACAATCCACAATTATTTCACTCTGATTTTCTTTAGCTGCATTCTGTAACAAAGACACTAATGCCTAACTCTGTTTGCCTAGCCATTGTAATATCATGTAAACAGGCATGACACAGACTCATCACTTGTGATATTGTTTTAACATGAATATCAAATTTTCTCTTCAAGAAAGAATATATTTGGAGACTGAAAAGGTTTATAATAAGAAATTAAAGTTGTATATTATGTTAAAATATTTACTTATAAACTAATTTTATAATATTGTGAACTTGTAAGATAGTTTTACTAAAAACTGCTTTCAAAATTATTTTTTTCAAAATTTAGAAAAGTTAAAATAATATGGTTTTAGGTGCAAGAAATAAAATGGAAACAGATCTTTATATTGATTACCTGAACCACAAAACATAAAATATAATCCATATCAATAATCAGTCTTGGGATATATGCATACACCATAAACAATTTCCTAACCATTTATGCCTACCACAATATTTTTTTCTGAAAATATTTTGTTACCAAAATTTTTATTTATCTATTTTCACACAGAGGAGAGAGAGAGAGAGAGAGAGAGAGAGAGAGAGAGAGAGAGGAGAGAGAGAAAGAGAGAATGGGCACACCAGGGTGTCCAGGCAGTATAAACAACCTTCAGATGATGCATGCACCATGTACATCTGGCTTTACATGAGCACTAGGGAATTGAACTTGGATCCTTGGATCGTTAGGCTTTACAGACAAGCACTTTAACTGCTGAGCCATCTCTTCACTCCCTGAAATATTTTCAATGTAATCTTATTTTCTTTAATACAATTGTTTCCAGTCTTCTTTGGAATTTCAGTGTAAAATAATAAATTTGAAATCTGACACATACAACTAACTTATTTCTGTAGGTCATAGTTTTTAAATTGTAAAAACATTCTTCCTGAAGTAGTTAACAGAATTAGAACAAATCATTGTATAAGGACATTACTAGTGATGATTTTCTTCCTATTAAAAATGTAAATATTTCAAGTAAAATATTGACTCATTTTCCAACTGTGCTCTGTTAGAAGTACATTTCTTCCTTCAATATTTCACCAGAACAAGTTATCATTTACACTTTCATTATTATGCATTTATTTCTTTGCTTTTATAGGAACAATGTTTAATATCCTCTTATTTGCTGGATTGTGTTAATAATTACAGCATGTTAAGAGGTACAAGAGCTACAGAATTTTTACTGCTTATTTCTTTTGTAAAAGATATATTCTATTTGTTGAGTATATTAATTAAGCATTTCTGAGTTTTAACAAAATGTAACCACATTTAAAGCCCTATTTCCAAAAGGAATAACATCATGGCCATGCAGGCTAATGTAGCATGGTCCTGGACAAGTTAAACACCTCTAAAAACTGAATATAGAAAGAGAATGAAAAACATAGACATAGCTGTCATACATGTTTATACATACCGAGTTGTTAAATACTCAATGTCAGCTTTGTCAAAAATTTTACAATTTATTTAATGATATTGATAGTTGTATATGCATATTTATGTATAAATTTTGATAATAGTTTTGATTGGTAAATTATTAGTTTGTTTCAATGCCATTGTTAATCATGTTTCCTTTATAATCAGTTGTAAGGACAGTTGTTTCACAGATTGATTAATGTAATATTTACATTACATTGAAAAAATAATTTGTTCTTTAATGTTGAATTTTAAAATTGAATTTCCATTTCATTTTAATATGCACATGCCTTCACTTGAAATGAAATGGAAATAAAGGCTTATTATTAAAATTATAACTTTTATTTCAATGCATGACCTTAGCTCTTTTCTTTATAAAACTGTTAACTGGCCCAGAACTGGCCAAGTAGGTTGACTGGTCAGCTTTATTTTTTTATTTTATTTATTTATTTTATTTATTAATTAGTTTTGTATTCATCAAATACAGTCAGTTTGGTATCATTATTAGGCTCATCCGTGACCTAACCCCTCCCCTTGGCCCCTACTTGATGAGGTATATGGGTCATGCATTGTGGAGTTAGCCCACAGTTATGGGTAAGCTAAATGTCTCTGCATATCATGACCCAACATGGGGCTCTGACATTCTTTCTGCCCCCTCTTCTGCAAAATTTCCCTGAGCCATGTTGGGTTCATTTTTGGTTTGCTTCAGTGATGAGGTGTTGGGGGCCTCTGAGGCTCTGGATCTCTGATTTGGTAGGAGTTGATTTTTCTCTGTGTTGATCTCCTTCCCCCTTGTGCTGGTATCCGGTTCATCAGGAAAACAGCACCCTTGCTTGTTCCGCCAATTTTTCTTAGTTTCATCTGGGGCCCTTTTGAGGTATGATGGGGTGGCTCTCTCCTTAGGATCTACATCTATCTGAAAAAGAGAAGCAGATTCTCCAACAGAGAGTAAGTTAGCTCCAGGAAAAATGAGATAACCCTTACTTTTTTTTATAGAGAATTTAATAGGTGTAGGCCCTCTTGTAGCCCATGATTGATGGTAGCTTGATATTGGAGAGTGGGCTTATGTTTTGATATGGTTCTGACTTGTTTCCCAGCTCCAGCTATGGGTCCCATACCACTGAGGGGATCAGTTAGCCAATCAAGAGCAGTTGGTTCCCCACCATGGCTGTGTGCCACTATTGCACTTGTGTGGGCATCACAACAGGTTATTTGCTGCTAAGTAGGTTAGACCATGAGTTGCTTAGACAGATACTGGTAATTTTCCCCCAGTCGCCCATGTAGCACCAACCTTAATCTTCTACATCTTCCCTCCCTCCCTCTCCCTCTTCCTCTCTCTCTCTCTCTCTGTCTCTGTCTCTCTCTCTTCTCTCTAACTCTTATATATTAGTTATCTTTTTCCTCATTTTCTTAGTGGGCACTGACCTGTAACTCCCAGTACCAGCATGGGGCTATCATCTGCAATGAGCTTTTGATCAGAGGGTCCTACAAGGTTTCCTAAAAGACAGGTTTCTGTCAGAGCACTTGATGACCCACCAAAGGTTAGTGGTAAGACCCTACTGCTGAAGACACCTTATGTAGTTCACTTGTAAAATGGAATGGCATGGCTGGAAGTTGGAAGAGAGTCAGCTTTATTTTTTTAATGTGAGTTATAGAGATTGAACTCAGGTCCTCATGCTTTCAAGGCAAGCACTTTCTGAACTGAGCCGTGTCCCAAGTCCCAACTTTGTGAAGTTCTTTTGCTAATAGAATCAGTACATTAAAAATTCTAGTGTCAGGGCTGGGGTGCTGACTTACTGGGCAAAGATGAGGACTTCAGTTCAGATAAAGAGTACCTATGTCTTCTTTTAAAAACCCTTAAAGCAGTATTTTGTAGACCGTTTTCCAGAATATAGTGTGTATACATATAGCCTAACTCTTCCCTGTTTGTGGTGTCTGAATGTAAAATAACCCCATAAACAGCAGTACTCATCAGGGGCTGTAGAACCTTTCCAAGGTGGAGCCCTGCTGGAGGAAATGTGTAACTGCTGGCAGGTTTTAAACATTATATCCTGGCCCTGATTGCTCCTCTTTCTCTCAGCTTTCTCCCTAGCGATATGATGACATGATACCAGCTTCCTGTTCTTGCCCATGTTTTCATCACCAAGATGGCTCTACCCTCTGGAACTATAAGCCAAAATAAGTTCCTTCCTACCCATTGTTCCTTCTGGTCAGGTATTTTTTCCTACTAATGAAAAAATAACTTATGCACTTTGTTTCCTAAGCATCTGTCTGACTGGTGGTTTAAGTACTTAGTGAAGCTTGAGGCCTCACTATGACTGTGACACATCTCAGGGCATATCAGATAACTGGAAGCACCAAGTTCAATTGTATCTTCTTCATTGCCACTCATGAACAAAATTTGCAATGTTTCTGTGCCTAGTGACTAAGAACTATAAAGACTCCTCCATGCTGTCATGGAAAGAGAGGTGTTAGCTACAGTCTATCTGGAAAACGCCAAGAAAGACAGACAAGCTGTGTTTGGTCATCTTTCATATTTAGTCATATATTATAATGGTGTCTTCCTTGCCCTCACCTAGGTCAACTCAACTATATAGATCACAAAAGAGTTTCAAGTGCAAAATAAAGGTCTACTCAATCAAAGTTAGCTCATTTCAATGAAAAAATATATATATAATTGGGACTGGAGAGATGGCTTAGTGGTTAAGGTGCTTACCTGCAAAGCCAGAGGACCCAGATTCAATTCTTTCAGGACCCACGTAAGCCAGATGCACAAGGTGGCACATGTGTCTGGTGTCCATTTGCAGTGGCTGAAGGCTCTGGTGCACCCATTCTCTCTCTCTCTCTCTCTCTCTCTCTCTCTCTCCTCGTTCTCTCTCAAATAAAAATATAAATATTTTAAAAATTCTTATAATATTCTTTTTTCCTTAATTTTTATTAACATTTTCCATGATTATAAAAAATATCCCATGGTGCTACCCTCCCTCCCCCCACTTTCCCTTTGAAATTCCATTCTCCCCCTCCCCATCTCAATCAGTCTCTCTTTCATTTTGATGTCATGATCTTTTCCTTCTCTTGTGATGGTCTTGTGTAGGTAAGTGTCAGGCACTATGAGGTCATGGATATCCAGGCCATTTTATGTCTGGAGGGAGGACATTGTAAGGAGTCCTACCCTTCCTTTGGCTCTTACATTCTTTCCTCTACCTCTTCAGCATTAGACTCTGAGCCTTAGAAGGTGTGATCGAGATGTTACTCAGTACTCCAGTCACTTCTTTCCAGCATTATGATACCTTCTGAGTCATCCCAAGGTTACTGCCATCTGAAAAGAGAAGATTCTCTATCCAAAGTGAGAGTAGCATTAATACAAGGGTATAAATATTAAGAAAAGTGCTCACTGGGCAGTTTGATAAGCATGGTATATACATTTTTCCAGACATCAGCAGATGTTACACCCCTAGGGCTCATGACTACCCCTGTTTTAAGTTTTCAATATCAGGGATGTATTTCCCCCCATGGAGCGGGCCTCCAGTCCAATTGGAGGGCAGTTGGTTTCCACCATGACAGACGTGCCACTATTGCACCTGTTGGCTCATTTGGCCTGGCTGGCCAATTATAAGGCTTGCAGTGTCCACTGTTGAGCATGTTCACTGGTGATATCTCTTTCTCCCATTGAACTGCATGTAGAATGGCTTCTTCCAGCTTTCTCTCAGCTGGTCTACATGGAGGAGGTTATCAGCTCAGTTCCAGCAGAATTTCTCAGTGGAGTCTTCAGCAATATATTATAATATTATTTAAAGGGAAAAGGAAAGGGGAAATGTGAAACAGAGGAGACAGTGAAGCACAAAGTATGAGCTAGGCCTGTGCTTGGTAAACTGACTCATAGGACCCCTCTGCAGAAAACACAAATGAGTAAGTGAATGTCACAAATTACTTTTCTTTAAATCATCACAAAACTCAGTAACCTAACTCAACAATAATTTTTCTTCATGGCATGATGGGTTAGCTGAATGTCTAATAACTTCTTAGAGTCACTTGAGGTTAGCTCAGTGTTCCTACTTTGTGTCTTCACCTGAGACCAGGGTGATTCAGGCTGAGTTTTTCTCAAGGCAAAAACAGAAGCAGAAGGAAGCCACTCCAACCCTGTGACTGCTTCTCAACACATGTCCTATTTTGTTTCATTTCTACTAACTCCACATTGACCAAGACAAGGCACATGACCACCTCCAAAATCAAAGAAAGAGAAAACCTCCTTATGGGAGCAGGGAAAATGGGAGAAATATTACTCAACAGCAACCTAAATTCCCACCTAAACAATTTCCTTGGAGCACCAATTAAGAGTTTTAATCTTTTGGGCTGGAGTACTGGGTCAATGGATAAAGTGCTTGCTACATAAGCATTAGTGCCTGAGTCCAGAATACACTTGTAGCCAGACCCTGTATCTGGCATCTACAATCCCAACACATCTACTGAGAGACAGTGAAGGCAGAAGAATTTCCTGGGAGTTTGCTGGTCATTTATCCTTGTGAATGCGGTTGTGAATATCAATGACAGACCATTTCTCAAACAAGGTGGAGAGGACCAACATTTGAAGTTGTTTTTTGACCTCTGTGCATGCACAATGGTACATGTGTGTGTGTGTGTGTGTGTGTGCGCGCACACACACACACACACACACACGCACATACACGCACAAAGGGTTTGAATCTTCATTTTGAGACTTGTTCTACTGCATACTATTTTGTTATGTTCTTTATAAAGCACATGCTTTATAAAGTATGCTTCTCAGTCCATCATCATAGTTTTATAAAGCAGACATTTTTAATTTTTAAATAAAGATACTGAAGTGTCAACCCTTTACCACAAGCTAATGGATGAAAGAGATGAAATTCTGCAGAGCTGAGTGACCTGCACCCCACAAGACCCTCCTCTGACTCTCTTATTAGAATGTTCCATGTATAATTATTCAAAGAAATTGCTTCCCGACTGTTGCTAGAGGTCCTGCTAGCACCTTGGAACACATAATCCTTCTTGTCTGAGCAGAGTATAATTATTGATATAATTTTGAACCCCTGTAATTTCATTTAACTGAAAAGTCACAGCATGAATCTGAAATATCAGGAAGACTTTAGGGCTAACGAAAACAAAATGTTTGGGAAAAAGCTGCCATCTGTACAGAATACAAGTGGCATCTGTGTGTGCTCATTATAGACCATCATTCGACTGGTATTCAATTTGTTCCTCAGGTAACTTAATCGACTAATGGGGTTGGAACTACAGTGTTCTGTTTGCTACCAGCTTATGTCTAATTGGTTTTCATATTTATTTTGCTTTGTAACATACATGCAGATAGCGTTTATCTTTCTGGTCATCTAAATAGATATCTTTCTGAAACACATTTTCTTTCTATGAAGAGTAGCATGTTTATTATAATACAGTCAAGTGTTCTCACCATAGCAGGCTATGCAGACCAGTGATGTTAATTTGAAAGTCTGCTCAGAAGAATGAGTGGGCGGGCTCCTGAGCAATGATGTGGATAGGTCCTGGAATGGACTGCTGAGTGCTGAGGGTATTGGAGGAAGAGGAGCAAACCAGGACAACCTAGAGACATCCAGAGAGTCTTGCCATCTGCTCCAAACTTTTCTATTTATAGATGAAGAAATAAAAGGCAGTGTGATGCCTTCGTGATCCCAAGTAAGTTACAGCAAAGACACAACTTGACCACTACTCCTCTGCTGAGGCCATGGTTAGCTGCATGTGTCTGCATGGCCAGAATATAGTCTCAGACATTTGGCTACTATAATAGAAACTGCTCTGGAGGAGGTATTCTGTAGGTGTGATCAGCAACTACAATCGGCTTACTTAAAGTAATCCTGATAATGTGGGCAATTTTCATCTGATCAGTGGGCCTAAAGTATGAATGTGGCTCCCTGTAGGAAGAGTTATGCCTCAAGATTTTGAAGCAACATCTAGAAATCCTGCCTGTGTTTCCAGCCTTCGCTATATGTTTTAGACCTGCCAATCTTCAGAACTGTATAAAACATGATAAAAATACATTTTGCTTTCTCTACATGTCTTTCTACATATACATACAACATATATGAACACATGTAGCCTATCAGTTCTATTTATCTGAAGAACCTTGACTGATGCAACTTTTGGTAGTAAGAATAAGGTGCTCTTACAAATAATTAACAAATGTGAAGCAACTTTGGAACTGGGAAATGGGAATGGATAGAGGCTGGAAAAATATTTATTTTTGCATGTGTACTACCGTACGATAAACTGAAGTACAATACACTGTGCTACTGGTGAATGCTAGATATTGGCATTGTTGTCAGATCCTATGCACTGAACAGTCCTAGAGCTGTGTGTGAAAAAGACCAGGTCTGTATGGGTTATAGAGAGAGGGTACTTCTCGAAGGAAACATCTGGAAAGATATCTGGGATTTATGTGGACAGATAATAGAAAGGAAAATCTAACCAAAGATAGAGGCTAAGACATGAAGACTGGGATGAACAAGCCACTCTTCACCTTCTACTATCTATTACAACATGTAGTTTGTGCTTTAACTCTCCAGTGTGCCATAAAAGTGGTTTTGTTTTCTTCTACTTCACATATAAAGACATAGAGATTTACAGACTCACCACAGGTTGTGTGGCTAGGAGGAGCCACAACCTCTGATCCAGAGCTCATGTATATTCATGGCTGGCGAAGCGATCAGCCTGGCCAAAACAGAGGTTCCTCCTGAGAATGTTACTATATGGAATCTGTTATATTGGTATTGACAACCTTTGTTTCAGTAGATCTAACACTTTCATTTTTGCATTCCTTTTCATATTGTTTTTCTGAATATTTGTTGGTAACTTAAAAAGCTAGGGAGAGATAGTTCAGTTGGCAAAGTGCTTGCTGTGCAAGCATGGGGACCCAAGTTTGAATTTCTAGCACTCACCTAAATTCCAGTGTGGTGGTGCACACCTGAAATTCCTGCTCTGGAGAGGGAGAGAAAAGAGAATCCTTAGGGCTTATTAGCTAGCTAGACTTGTTGAATGAGTGATCTCTAAGTTCAGCAGAAGACACTGTTTCAATAAACAAGATGGAGAGTGATTGAGAGGACCCTTGATATCAACCTATGACCTCCACATACATACACAAGCATGAACAAGTACATCCACCGGTGTCTCCATACACACATGAACACACACACACACACACACACACACACACACACAAATATGTACATCACACACTCATGTACATGCAAAAATGAAAAAAAAAAGTAGTGAGAAATAGAAACAAACAGAAAGGCAAAACAAATAAAGGAGATGAAGGTAAAATGAGTTATCTCTGCATGTGTGGCCACTGCACAGTTGTACAAGGTGAATCACACTTCTGACCACAAGGTTGCTAATGGTCAGTAATTTAACTGGCAGAACAGGGTCTCAATGGGAACTGCCTAATTTTCTATACATGAGGACAATTCCCACAGAGGTATGGCTGGAGCAAGAGTGATCTGGGCTTGGTGCTAACCTAGCCATCAGACAGCAACCTTGGAGTATGAGCCATCTCCCTGCCAGGCAGAGGCCTGTCTTGGATGAGATAACTCCATCAGCCTTGGTTTCAGTAGAGCTTTGACAGCCCCTTGTCTGTGTTCTCAATATATGAAGCCCAGAGACAGAGACTGGCAGATATACTATGTGTGTCTGAGGCTGGGTGCAGGCAGGAAGAAGGGGACAGGGAGTAGGTTGTGGGGTGGTGGAGAGCAAAGGTAGGCTGGTAGCTACTGGAGGTAGAAGCTGAGCCTGCTAATCTGAAATCAAGTTGCTGATCCACAGGAATTTACTAAGAATTGGAGCCAAAAGGAGAGGAAGCCAAAAGGGGATTGTGTAACCTGGAAAGTAAGCCGGATAGAAGTGGGAGCTCAGCAGGCACACACTGGAGATCTCCTGGAATCATTCCAGAGGCAGAATGTGAGGGACAGGGGTGTTGTTTTAGGCTGTCACCACCTGCAGCCATGCTTGGTGTCCCTAAGGAGCTGAAACAGAGTGGACAGTAGACAGAACTGGCCGAGTGCCTGCTCTGGACCATTCCATTAGCCTCCTGGGGCCCAGGCAAGAAGGGCCTGCTCAGGAGCTGCCTCAAAGCCAGCTCTCCTGCGTGGCTCTCCTTGCATCCAAATTGCTTCACCAGAAGTCTTGGCAATGGGTTTAGAGCTCCAGAATGAAGACGAAGAACTCCCTCAGCAGCACTGTGGCATGAATAAATAGGAAGAGAATGTCCTTTTGCCTTCAGGACATAGTTTATTTGGGAAAGAGGCAGGAACTGAGCAGGGAAAATGCCACTATCTGCTCCTTTGTCAGACCATGGCTATACCTGTTCACCATGCTGACCTTGAACTGTCAATGCCAGCACTTAGGACTTTGGCTGGACTGCCAAGTCATGGTTTCCACCAAACTGCAGTGACTGAGTGACTGAAATGGTTCCTCTCTGCACCAGGATGTATGAACTTTCCTTCCTTTGTCCCAATGCAAAGCCCCCACAGTCCCCTAGCAGCTGTATTTCCATGGCAGGCCCTGGAAAAGCAGTAACTAATTGGGAACTGGAGTCAGGGTTGGCAGGAGCCCTTGGTGGAATGGCTCTGACATCTGTATGGTCTTTTTTCCCCCTTTTTCCTGTATCATTGGCCACTTAAAATTCTTTATAAACTTGAAGTCACTAGTAAATAGCAGTTAGCGTGGTTCAGTCCTTCACTGAGCAAACATGTGCTGGGCACCTAGTATGTGCAGAAGCTTGGCTCCAGGCCAGTGAGACACACAGAGTAAGACTTGGTCACAGTTCTCAGGACTGTAGAGGGTTCAGAGCTATGACAGTCAGCCCTTGAAGTCACAGAGGCGTCATCCAACCATGGATTGACAACACTTGGGAAAAAAAAAAAAAAGAATTGCATCTTTAGTAAACATGTATGGGTTTCATATAATGTAACAATGATATACATATTATCTACATCATATCAGGTGTTACATGTCATCTAAGGGTGCTTTGAAGCTTTCAGGATGATGTGCACAGCTTTTATGCAATACTCTGTTATTTTGGTTAAGAGACTGGATTTTGGTACCCATGGGGGTCCTGGCATTGATACTCTGTGAATAGTAGGTACAAGTGTGCATCACCATAAAGTGAAATCAAGACTGATGCTGAAAGCCCTGAGGTCCAGCCCTGCTTGGGAGCCAGGTGGTGATGGAGCATTTAAGGAGAGGATGAAGAAGGACATTTATGAAGCAAATATTAAAAACAGGATTCAAGTTGGTTTCTGGCACAGGAAGTCTTCTGGTCTGGAGGAACAGTGGGCATAAAGATCCAAGGAAGGGAGAAGCTGTGGTGGGCAAAGGAACTTCAAATAGGTCATGTATGGTTCTTGAAGTGCGCAGGAGGTTAAGATGATTGCCAGATAAAAGCACCAGGCCATGATGCATCACAGTAAAGGTAAAGGAGAGGTGCTCATTTGATTCCATCAGGGATCTTATTTTTTATTGAGGGTTATTGTTATTGTTTCAGAAATATTACTCTGGTTGCACCAAAGAGTTCTCTCATTTGAGTGGAGATATGAATAGAGGAAAGTTAAAAAATGAAATAAATAAGATGCACTTCAGATGTGATGTTGCAGGACCCCAGGGAACAGAGCTCAGGTGATTTCTGACCTAAGGTTGAAAAGACGCAGGTAATGCAGAGCCTGGAGCGAGTACAAGGATACTGCAGGAGGGCAGCAGAGCAGCATGTCCAAGGGCTCATGGTTGTGACAAAGGAATGTGCACTGAGGTGGAATGGTGCAGACAGGTTACTAGTTCTCAGTGCATCAACTTCCCACCCACTGGCCTACCTGCTGAGTCTCACATAGTAGTCCTGGTAGGTGGCCACACCCACCTTGAAGGGGTGGATATTCTAATACTGTGATAGCATAAACTCCAAAAGGGGACTAAAAGCTCCTTCAGATTTGTGGGCTTGGGAGGGGCGAGGTAGGTGGAGGAAAGTCTTATGCTTCCGGGATGTGGAAAGCCTACAAAGGGGTTTTGTAGCCAACGTTTACCTGCAGACTTATCCGAGCTCTCTCATAAGACGACCCAGAATGCTGCGCTTCAGGCCTGCCTTTCCCTTCCTAGCTGACCCAGCACCACAGGCATTTCGTTAATTTCTTGCTTGCTCATCCTCTCCACAAGTAACTTTCCACCAATGAGTGGCTTGAACAGTACATATTTACCATCTCTATCCATGCTGGAGGTTCCAAAGGCAAGTTGTTTTCAGGGATGGCTTATTCCGGGAGTCTTGAGAGAATGTGCGCAGGGCCTACGCCCGCGTCCTGTTTAGTTGGCCACCTTCTGCATTCTGTGGCTTATGGCAGCACAACTGTGGTTCTGTGGGGGTCTATGTCCAAAGTTTCTCCTTGACGGTATGGGGTTAGGGCTGAGTACAATCCAATCATTTAAACTTCACTGCCTCTTTAACGATCCTAAGGTGGGGCAGGGGAGATGATTCAGTGGTTAAAGGCACTTGCTTAAAAAACTCACTGGCCAATTTGACTCCTCAGCTACCCACATAAGCCAGAGGCAAAAAATGCCACATGTGTCTACAGTTTGTTTGCAGTAGCAAGAAGCTCTGGCATGCCCATACACACTCTTTCTCTCTCTCTCTCTCTAAAAAAAAAAAAAAAGAAAGAAAAGAAAAAAAAAAAGACTCCATAGGTTAGGATTTCAATACATGAATAAGTGGGAATAACCCAACTCATAATAAATTAGAACACGCATATTTCTATTATTTTTGTGTACATATGTGTGTGATCTGCATATATGAGTATCTGCAGGTATATATGTATGTGGAAACATGTATATGAGTGCACATGTGAGCCAGAGGCCACTGTCAAGTGACTTTCTCAATTGCTTTTTACCTTGTTTTTGAGAGACAGGGTCTCCCACTAAATCTGGAGCTCACAGATTTGGCTAGTCTAGCTAGCCAGTACACCCTGGGTACCCTTCTGTCTCTGCCTCTCAAGTGCTGGAATTACTGTCATACATTACCCCCACCTGGGTTTTTTACCTGAGTTCTGGAGGTCTGAACTCAGGCCCTCATACTTGTGTGGTAAGCACTTTATCAAGTATGCTTTCTCTTCAGTCCTGTTTCTATTATTATTTGTATCTATTATTGAACACAAGGAGGTTTCAGTCTTGTAAAACATTGCCCCCAGGCAGTGGTCCATTGACTTACTTTGCAAAAGAAGAGACCTAGCTGCAGAGTAAGGGATCAGCTGGTCTGCAATTGCAAGCAGGAAGCCAATGACAGCTACTTTCCTTACCCAGGTGGCCCCTGTGTTATCCATTATGCTCCCATAATGGATGGAGCAGGTCTGAATGAGCCCCAAAAGTTCTTTCCGGCTTCTGAGGCCTGTATTTGTCCACAGGGGAAAGAGTGAAAGGCTTCTTTGGCCTTGCCATCCGCAAGAAAATGCAAGTCTGCAACCCTCCCAGAAAGGTATGCATGTATTGAATTAGTAACAGGATCCTGGAGTGCCTGCTGTCTTTCTTTATTCATAGCTTTCTCAGAGCTGGAGGTATAGTACAGCATGGGAGGAGGAGGTAAGGGCAGGACAGGAGATTGTGTAATTCCTGCAGGAAGCAAGCCAAGAAGAGAAGGAAGAATGCAGGCAGCGTCCACATACAGGCGGCTATGGAGCAGTGAGAGGAATGCTGAAACTTGTCCTGAAATGGTCATGGAGCCCAGGGCTAGAGGAACTGTTGTCTTTTTCAGTTTGGCTAGAGGCACGAGTGAGACTCCATAAATTATCAACTGCTCTTCTCTGCTCAGCTCAGCTCAGCTCAGCTCAGTTCAGCTAGGCCAAAGCAACAAGCCTGCCCTGAAAGGCTGTTTAGGCTGAGGAAGGCTTCTTCGAGAAGGTGATGTCTGAATCTTCAGAGTGGGCTGCAAGAAAATAGGTGGACTAGAAATAATATGAGCAAAGGGTTCTGAGTACCGCTCTGGGTGACCTACAGGCATGGGTACTTCTGTTTTGGAGAGTGTACCTCTTCTGCTGGGGTGAAGGATGCCTGATTGTCCTGGTGGAGGCCTAGCCCCTTCCCCTAGAGTCTCAGGGGATTGGAACAGAAAATAATTTTTCCAACATTGCCACTGTGTATTGCCACAATAGCCATAGAGTCGCCAAACTTACACTTAGCTGATATGAATCAGAAAAACCAAAGCACTTCAAGGAAAGAATTAATTATTAAGAGCATATCTATTAGAGCTTAGCACTTAGGAGACAGCTACAAATTGAACAAACTGGGCATACTCACTGAGCTTTCCTGCCATAATATCTTGCAAAGTCTTAACTGGCCCTGTATTCGCAAGAGCAGAACCCTTTCTGAGTATTTAAAGTTTTCCATTACGTCTTTTGAGAACACCTAAAGATCAGTCCAAAACTAGGAAATATACCCCACTGTCACATGTAATTGTGAGTCTTCCTGCTGAGAAAAGGAGGCTTAATTTGTGATAGTAGCAAAGGGTAGAAGTTTCGAAAAAGAGATGCATTCATCTAAGTAACATCCTGCACTGTATTGTTCTAACAAACATAGCCCAGGACGAGATATGCTTTTCCTTGGAATAAAAGCCTTTTTTTTCTTTGTATTGTTAATCCCAGTGTGATTTTTAGAAGAAAATTAAATATTGACGACTATTGCATGATAATGCATCTTAAGTCATTGTAAAAACTTTTAAGGAAACTGAATGGCTCTTTGAAAATGACCTCTCTGCCTGTAAACATTTTAACTTGTATTCAAATGGCATTTTCACTTTTAAATTATACATCTGAAATGGAACCCTTCTACAAGGCAGGTATTTTAAAAAAATCTAATCTTGTCTTGTATGTTGTTCAGAGAGCTTTAGAATGAGTGACTTCCTATGTTTCAAAAGTATGTTTGTGCGTCACTCAAGAAAAGCAAAATTGTTTTAAGTGTTTAAAATAGGTGTGATTTAATCCAAAGAATTAGCTACAGTGGCTGTGAAGATTCCAGAAACAAAACAGAATAGGGTAAAGAAAAGGCAGAGCCACAGCTATTCCTAGTGGGGCCATCCCACAGCAGGGGTACAGACAATATTCTCCAAGTGCACGGCCTGGAAAGGTGGGGACAAGGAGAGCCACTAGGTAATTTGCTTCCTTGAGGTTCCTTGCCGCTCCCTCATCTAAACCAACTGAAACCCAAAGTCAACTGAGAAGAGGAGAAACATTCCTACGACCACTGCCTACCCCTGCACAGTGCAGACTAGAATAGCAGGCAGACCAGGCTAGGTCTAATGGAACAATAGGCCAGGATCTGTGTCGTGTTTTATGACTACTCACTTGGTGAAAGAGAAAGAGTGAGACTATAGTGCCTGTTGCAGTGAGGTTCACATTGCTGGTAGAAATCACCCAACCAAGAGCAGCTTGTGGGAAAAAGAGGTTTATTTTGGCTTACAGGCTTGAGGGGAAGCTCCACGATGGCAGGGGGAAATGATGGCATAAGCAGAGGGTGTCCATCACCCCCTGGTCAACATCAGATGGACAAAAGGAACAGGAGAGTATGCTACACACTGGCATGGGGAAATTGGCTATAACACCCATAAGCCTGCCCCCACCTTCAGGAGGAGCTAATTCCCAAATCTCCATCAGCTGGGAACCTAGCATTCAGAACACTTAAGTTTATGGGGACACCTGAATCAAACCACCACATTCTGCCCCTGGCTCCCAGAAACTGATATCCATACATGATACAAAATACAATGCATTCAGCATGACTTTAAGAGTCCCCCTAGTTTTTATCAATTCCAATGATGTTCTTACATCCCCATAGCCCAAGATTTTAACTGAGCCATAATACCAAAAAGTCCCCCCAAAACCCATAATAGCACAGAATAAACATTCACACTGTTATGCATTGGGCATAACAAAGAAATATTCAAATAATACAAGATTTAAAACAACCAGGGCAAACATGAACTCTGTAGCTTCAAGCCCAACAACTCTAGCCAGTGACAAATCTCCAAGTCCGATAATTCTAACCAGCAACAAGTCTCTGGCATTCCAATTCAGCCCCTCCAGCTAGGCTACTCACAGTCCTTGAAAACTTCATCGGGGTCGGCAGCTTTCCTTAGCAGCCATCTTGTGGTCCTGGCATCTCCACTGGGTTTCCACTGCAAGCCATGGTTCATCCTCATGGCCCCATGGGGTCTCCATGCAGGCAATCAGCAAACCTGCTTCACACTGCCCATGGCCATTTCCAAGACCATGTTGCAAACTCAATGACCCTCTCTTTCCTGCATTTCTTATGCTCCACAATACCAGGTAGGATGCCAATTTGTTAATCCATGGGGAAATAAAACAGACTTTGAAGAACAGGACACTGCTTGAGCACTCTGGTTGCTTTAAAAGAGTCTAGATTGTTTCTCTTGCCCCAGTGCAGGTCAGCTGGCCCAATCTCAAATGTTGTAATCTCTCAATTGTAGCTGAATGGGCAGCAGTTCACCCAAAGATTTTTTCTTTCTGTGCCATATCCGTCTGCTCACACCAGTTCATTTCTATGCCAAGTAACCCTACACAACTTCTCGGGACCCAGGCATAACAGCAAGCTTCCCTCACAAACTACTAGCTCAGTCCAGGTAAAAGCTCTTTCTCACCCTCATAAGCCAAACCTCACAGTCCATAGTTCTTACTGAATTCAGGCCTTTCAACTCTGATCAGAATAGTCCATCAAGCTGTACTTAGAGTGCTGCAAGGCATCTCTTAGGGCAAGGTTTCAAATCTTTCCACATTCCTCTTGAAAATCAGCTCCAAAAGGCCAAAGCCACACAGTCACATGTCTAGCAGCAATCCCTCTCCTTGGTACCACTTTACTATTGCGGTCAGGTTCGCATTACTGGTAGAAATCACCCAACCAAGAGCAGCTTGTGAGAAAAAGAGGTTTATTTTGGCTTATAGGCTCGAGGGGAAGATCCACAATGGCAGGGAAAACAAAAGCATGAGCAGAGGGTGGACATCAGCCCCAGGTCAACATAAGGTGGACCATATCAACAGAAGAGTGTGCCAAACAATGGCATAGGGAAACTGGCTATAATACCCATAAACCTGCCCCCAACAATATACCGCCTCCAGCAGGCATTAATACCCCAGTCTCTATCAGCTTGGAACCTAGCATTCACAATACCTAAGTTTATGGGGACACCTGAATAGAATAACCACAGTGCCCACTTTGACAGGACTGGTGAAGGGAGCAGCAGAGAGAAACAAGTGTGCCAGATGGAGAAACAGGGAACTGAGCCTATATTGGATTGCTCATCTTCCCCATCCTATCTCTCTTCTGTCTTCTCTCTTTTTTTCCTTCCTGTTTCTTCTTCCCCTCCTTCCCTATGTTTTCCATCACATCACATTGGGGCAGGATTTTTTTGTGCGTGTGAGTCATTCTTTTTTTTCTGATTCTTGCTTTTTTCCTTCCTGGCTTTGTTTCTGAAAGGCCCTGGTACCTAGGGGACTCCACTCTGAGAAGAGAGTTTGTTGAGAGCTGCCAGGAAGAGCTTGCTAGAGAGCCTAGACAGCCTACAGAGGGCTAGGCTCCCTACCTTTACCTTCATAGGATGGCTTCATGCAGTAGATGCTGTGTTGTAGGATGGCTGCATGCAGTATATGCCATGTCATAGGATGGCTGTATACAGTGGATGTCATTACATAAGATGGCTGCATGCAGTAGATGCCGTGTCTTAGGATGGCTGCATGCAGTAGATGTCGTGTCATAGGTTGGCTGCATATACACCCAAGCTTTCTAGTGAGCATCTAAAACCTGACCCCATCTCTTACTCACTATGTAAGACAAGGGAAGGGGAAGACCTTAGGTCCTTGAATTCAATTTCTTAACCTGAAAAAAAATTGGATCTACTCTGCAGCCCAGGTTTTTAAAATTTCTATTATTATTTATTTATGTATTCATTTATTTCACAGGGTCTCAAGTAGCCCAAGGTGGTCTGAAACTCACTATGTATCTGATGATGTTGGTTTTCTGATCCTCCTGCCTCCACCTTTGAGATTACAGGAGTGCACCACCACACCCAGTTTATGTTGTCCTGGGGATTGAACCCAGGGATTGATCCATGGTTGGCAAGTAGTCTACCTATGAAGCTTCATTCTTCACCCTTTGCTTTACTGTTTAGAGACAGTCTTGCTGTGTGGCCCAAACTGATAAACTGATGTGGAACTCTGGCTCCTTTTACCTCTGCCTCCTGAGTACTGGGATTATAGGTGTGCACAACTACACCTTCTCTCTGGCTGTCATTCAATGTTCTCTCCTCTCCTTGAGTCCCTGTATATAACTTTCATGACTTGAAGACTTTGCTGGAATGTCACCTGGCTCCATCTGTTAAAAGTGAATCTTTCCACACCTTGCCCCATTCCAAGTGTGTCTGATCTTCCTTCATCCAGCACTCAACATCTCCTTTATCCCTAGCCCATGACCTCTTCTTTCACACTGGATGCTGGATCAACTTCGCAGTGTTAGGCAGGATGACCTCACAAATATTTTAGCAGAACAAGGAGGTACATATGTTTTTCCTACACAGGTGGCAGGGCCCCTGGGGACGTCTGTGTCCTCATAACAACCGTGAAAGGGTCAGACACCACAAATAACAGCTTGCCTTCAGAGCTCCACTTGGATTGTGTTGCTGGTGTACACATTTCGAGGAGCCATCTGCTCTGCATGTGAGCTACACCTGTATTTCCCCTCACACACCTGTCTCCATTGTGAGGTTGGAAGCAGGTGATCAATGATAAATACAGCAGTGAGAGAAAGCACAGTGAAAGAGTCCCTGAGCCTCTCATCCAGGTTCTCCATGCTACAGGTGGTATCTCCCCCTTTGTTTATGTCACCCCTTGCTGTGAGCCATCACCTGGCCAATTTATTGATTGTGTGGGGAGACAACAGGTGCAGATTTCGTTATCTTTTTCATCACCATGGTCAGAACCCTTCATAGATACAAGTTAATAGAGGAAAGCTTAATTTTTCAGAGAATGTGAGTCCATGATGGAGCATGGACTGCATGGTAGTGGGATCACATGGTAGAGGCTGTTTACAACACAGTGGAACAGGAAGCAGAGAACAAGATGAGATGTGGGCAAGGGATAGCATACCCTCCCCTCAAAGCCCACCTCTAGTGATCCAGAGATCCATTTCTGCCAGCTTGGCCCCACCTCATAATGTCCATAGCCCACTAAAATAGTGCTACTCACTGGAGAAAAAGTGTTTAAAACATGAGCCTTTGGGGGGCATTTCAGATTGAAGGGATAACAGATGCTGAGATGGCTGGGGCTCACATCAAACCATCCCTCTAGCCTCAATGCTCTTCAGGCATCTCTATCATTGATACTATTTATATGCCCATCAAATGTTCTTTCCATGGCCTTTTCTAGCCTGTTGTCCTCAAGACCCTGGTCACATGCATATGATATCTCTGAGTATCCTCTGGTTCTTTGCAATTCTCTATTTTTTTCTTCTTTATTTTCCCCATCTCTGAGTCCTGGTATTGCTGGTTGCTTTAGGGTCCCATGTGGTGGTGCTCACATTTCCCCTTGGGGGCCTGTAGCTGAGCCTACCCATTCTCAGTGGTGACCACAGTCTACCCTGCACTAAGCACCTGCCCTCATGCTTGGTTGGTCGGGTGACTAATTCTAGCCTAAGGACCAGGGATAAGATGATGAGCATCCCCAAGGGAGAGTCCTCCCCACCCATTCTGCTTCCCATTTGTAGCTCCACAAAGAGTTCACTCAGGCCAGAAGAAAGCAAAGCTGCTGAGAAGCACAGATGAAATGGCACAGGGCCCAGAGCAGCCACCTGGATGACAGTGACTTTGAGGAGCATCACAACTGTGTGGTGAGCAAGACTTGAAATTAAGCTATGGAGATCACTGTCAAGTCTGTGGGATTCATGCAATGAATTCATATACCTGCTATGTCCCAGAGATGGTCTTAGCATAGAGAATATAATGATGAGGAACACAGACCTTGAACCTGTCCACTGGGAGGGTAGAGCACAGTTTGAGAAGAGAGAGTTTACCACGTATCATTGGATGTGCACAAGGGTGTGGGGAGGAGTTGTGTCAGGATGAAAGAAGATCTCTGGGTGTGGGTGTTGAAGTGAGGAACAGAAGTCTTGGACCCAGCTTGAATATCTGGAAGGACTCTCTGAGTAAGTGAAATCTGAGGTAAAATAATAACTGAATACTGAAGGAAGTGAGGGCTTCCAGAAGACGCTGCATTCTGGTCACCCATGCTGAGCAGAGGCCCCATAGCTGCTGAAAGATGGCCACAGGCTTGCTTGTATATGCATTGACTTGAAGAGAGGGCCTGCTCATAGTAAGGATCATTGAATGTTTGCTAAAGAAATGGTCAAATGGATGAATGCAATATTTAACTGCACATAGAAGGGATCAAAGGAAGCAGAAGAAAAATAATGAAAATTTGGAGATAAGGTGTTTTTTAAGGGAAGGAAATGTCTACATTCATCAAAATGAGGCACAGGAAGTGTGTCTTCTGTCTCCTCAGTCTTCCCCTCACACTTGGCATGATGACATGTACAGGCATTCTCCTAATCTGACTTTTAGGGAGTAAAGTATTTTTTAAATTTATTTATGTTATGTATTTTATTTTAGAGACAGAGAGAGAGAGAGAGAGAGAAAGAGAGAGGAAAAGAGAGGGAGAGAGAAATAATTGGTGCACCAGGGCCTCAGCCACTCACTTGAGCTCTGGACCCTTGCTCCACTTAGTGGGCATGCGCCACCTTGTGCTTGCCTCACCTTTGTGCATCTGACTTACATAGGATCTGGAGAGTTGAACATGGTTCCTTAGGCTTCATAGGCAAGTGCCCTAACCACTAAGCAATCTCTCCAGCCCAGGGAGTACCATGTTTTACAGAGCTAACTCGTCATCTCCCTTCTAGGTAGGTGCTGTCCTCCAGCCCGAGTCTCTTTCCTTAAGCGCTGGGAAGCTGTAGCTCATAAGCAAAGGTCCTCAGCTTTCATGTCTACAGAACTGAGAAAACTGGATGAGTGGATCTCTGTGGACTATCTGGACCTAGTGCTAGAGAAAAGATACAGTAGCCTATTTCTAGACTCCTGCACTGCCACTGTGGAGTACTCTGTGTGCTCTTCTGTGGTTAATGAACAGATAATTTATATTTCATGAGGTAAACTCTCACAGTTTCCTTTCTGCACTGACAATAGACTGTACACAGCTACCCTGTTGAAACATAAAGTCAGTGTTGCTTGGGGCCAGATGTGATATGCAATAAATAATATAGTGCCAGAGTTCTCTTCATTCTATTTCCAGTAAGTGAGAATTCATCCCCATAGCCAATGCAAAACAGCACCAAGCACCAAATATATCTCCATGTAACCTGATTCACACAGAAAGTCCTTCAACAATTCCAAAGATACTTGCTGGTTCTTCAGCCCTCAAAATGAGCATAGTCCCCTCTTTCCTACTGGTTTTGTTGTGCTCCAAATTAACTCCATGTCCCATGGGTATGTTCTTGGGTTTGAGTCTCTGCATGAATGTCTCACCTCATAGCATGCTGAAGATAGACACCAAGGCTCCTCATTCCTTAGCTGTAATGTTAATGTTTCCTTCTCAAAGAGCTTTTAGATTCCACTTGTCTTCAGTACAATAATGCACTCAACCATGGAAGTCTTTTTCTGTTCAGAAATCAGAGAGATTTAGTTTTTTTCAAGGGAGCTAACTGGTATGATTTTTCATTCAAAACCATTAGTGAACACCTGTCAACATGATGTAGGAACAACAGGCAGTGGATTGCAACACAGCCAAAAACAGAGGTTGTTCCTGACCTGATCCAACTTACATTCTATAGGAGAAGATAGCCATTGAACACAAATAATGCCTTCACTGTAAATGTGGCTGTGCTCGGAGTAGGTGGAATACAGGTTGCAGTGAGCATGGAGCTAGGGACCCTGGCTCAATAAGGAAGTAGAAGGGAAGCTTCCCCAAGGAAGAGACATGCAAAGTTGGAAGTAACTGGGTCAAAGAGAGGAAGGGGAAATATTACAAATTCGGCATCTCGGCCTGTTTGAATATTGACAGAAGTCTATCAACAGCAAATGTCTTCAAGTTTATGCCTTTTTGATGCCAAAAGTCATTTCTGTTCTTATTAGAATGAAGAGAACTTGGAAATTCTGACTTAACTGGGGCCTGGGAAGGCCATCACTACTTCTCAATAGAAGGTCTTTCCACTTCCCAATCTCAGCCTCCATGTACAGTCTGCTTTGGGACATCAGGAGTGAATAAAAACAACTCAGCTAGGCAACTGCAGGGTATCCTGAACTCAACAACTTATAGCAGTGTCTACTTCTGGAAGATGATGAAACAATGCAACACACCCCATGAGTAACAGCAACTCCCTTTTTGATAGCATTCTCATGTATAGTTGCTTTATATTCTCTCAATAACCATGTGAACCCACCAATCACTCTTGTTTTATGTGTGAGGTCACAACTGTTGAGATTAACTTGCTTGTCCACGCAACCCAGCTGGTAAGAGGTAGGACTCAAGTGGAAGTCCTCTGCCACAACTCTGGCATACCCTCTGATCCAGCATGAAACTTGAATCTCCCACATTACAGCTCCCTGACCTGGAGGAAACTGCTTACCTTTGCTGCACCTCAGCACACGCCTGAGAAGTGGACTTGCAGTAACATAGACTTGCAGTTCAAAAGAGCTCACATATGACACATGCTTAACACAGTCACCCATGGTTGGAGTTTAAGCATCCTCACTTGGAGTTTAAGGTGCAGAAAGTAACTAATACAGCACCTGTTCTTTCTCTGCACTGTCAATGAATAAGCTCTTATTGAAGAAGCAACACTGCAAGGAAAACCCAAAGAAAGGCCTGTCTATTTCAAGGGGTCTCAACAGTTATCTAGAGGTACAGAATCAATGCTCTGCATTCCCATTAGGTTCCCCTATGATGTTCATATTCCCAGCACTCATGGAATGGCAGGCACGAGGCTTGTGATGCAATGGTCTGTAGATTCAGGCAGATGCAACCCAGACCTGCACAAGCTCACCACAGAGAGATACCAAAAACAAGGCTCCCAGTTTGCTCCCCAAACAAGCAATTCTCAATTGTGTTTTAAATTTACCTCAACCATAATTTGTCTTGGTAGTGTTTAATAAGGTGGGACTGAACCCCTGGAGACAGAATCCCTGGGAGACTCACTCTCAGAATGGCATGGACCTCTAATATAGAGGCAGGAATAAGCCACCCTGGCATGGAGATGCTATGGGATTCTAAGCAATAGCTGGTCCTCACAGCCACTAGTAATAGAAACTTGAGAGTCTGCAGTGGGGACAGCACCTCACAATGTATTTGGTAGATGAGTGCACTGAGGCTTACAAATGTAAAGGAACTTGCTGGTCAGAAGGAAAAGTGGGATTCAAATATGGCTTTTTACCTCCTAACCTCTTGTCCCCAGCCAGGTACCTGAATTTCTGCTTATTTCAAAGCTCTTATCCTCTTTTGAAATACTTTGGGGGAGTGCTGTGATTGACAGGCTTGTAGAAACTTAGGAAATATTACTCTTACCTTAATGTCCATGACAGCAGTCCCTGTATCTGACACAGGAAGCCAGGGCTGCTGTGGACACACTGTCCCTCGTCTCCACTGCTCTAGGTGAGGATGGATGTGTGATGCTATCTTCTTGGGTTTTACTGTCTCTCTCTTTTTTTATTTTATTTATTTTTTTACTTTCTGGAGAAGACAAATCACCTTTTATGAAGCCAATACTCTTTGGATCTGGGATGTCTTCCATTTCGAGAAACCCAGGGCTCAGTTTAGAAGCAAGGCCAGCCATGGCAAGACATAGTATGGTCCCTCCTGGATTGTCCCCGCTGCAGTCTGTTTTCCACTGGGGATGTCACCATCAAGAATAGAAGAAGTCAGAGTCATTCCAGCCAAAATCTGCAACATCTCATCCCACCTGCATCCCAACCTATGAATCCCTGTGGACATCAACCACATCTGTCTTGTGACCCAGGAAGTCACAAGGGCACCTTTCCCTGGAGTAGCCTGGCAGGGGTTTGGCCTGGCCATCAGTTATAGCCACAGGGACCTCTCTAACAGTCCTTCATCCTCCTGTTTCCAGGCAGGGAACACATCTCACTCAAGGGCAAAGGAAAATAAGAGTTCTCATTGTCTTTTGTCTCTTTCTTTCTTGTTTCATGTTTACTGAGATAGAAATCTTGAAAAGATGCAGAACTGCATTATTCTTCAACCCAGTCCACACTGCAGAGAAAGCCTGAAGAAGTAGTGACAGGGTGGTTATTACTTCATTAAGTCAGAGCCTGGTGATAACAGACAACATTATTAATCTGTGATCTTGCACTAAAATGTTCCAACTTGTGGCTCTAACAACAGTTTTCTGCCCACTCTCTGGGAGCCTGGCCAAGGGATGCCTATACAAGCTAGGGAGCAAAGTTGGCCTACTGTCCCCATAAGATTGCCATGACATAGAATGGACCAGTCCTTCCTTATAATGCCATTAATCTTACTATGCCCCAGGACATTTATACTCAAAACACCTAGGTAAGAACTAAGCCCTCATCAAGACTCACTGACTCTTTCTTGAGTAAAAATGTAGTAAATATGAAGTTGGAGTGTTAATGCAATATTAAATATTATTTTCTGCAGGTATATTCAGTTGTTAAAATATGTGGTCCTATTTGAGTGTAGGACACTTTTTACATGAGACACTTCATAGTCCACAAATACAATAATTAATCTCTCTCTCTCTCTCTCTCTCTCTCATGCATTCATTGAATTTTGCTACATGACTTATATAGTCTTTGTCACTTCCCAGCACATGTGTCATGGCTGCCTCTATCAAAGAACTCCAGGCTCAGTTGGGTAGAAAAGAAAAACAAACAAGAAGGAAATAATTTTAAAGCTTAAAGGTATTTTATATACCACCCCACACACATAGTCACTAGTGTTATGTGCAAGTAAAGTAGAAAGAAATTATATGGGAGTTGGAAAGATTCTCAGACAATAGGATGGCTGAGTTGAATCCAGGAGGTGGTCTAGTGTTTGCTGATGCATTGACACAGAGCAGGGTGTGTGTACATGAATATTCTTGTCACACTGGGCTATCATCCTCTGGCAGTGCCTTAAATAATCGTGATCGCACCATTTTGTTTCTCATGGCACCTTCCAGAGTTGGCTGATGAGTCAGCATGTTGTACCAACATGAACCCACTTATAATACTTACTGGTTCTTTGAGCAAGTTATCAAAACCTTTTGAGAAGGCATCAGTTTTCTCCTCTAAAATAAGAAATAATATCACCTCCTACTGGTTATTTGTTATGGAATTAAACATTATTACTTATGTGAAAGAGCCCAACCTGAAGACTGCACTATGATGCATGAATAGAAATCACAACACCTATTGTCCTTCATCTTCCTTGATATATAGTCCATGATGGAAGAGTTGAGACCAAAGCAAAAGGAACAGACTGATGTAGTAGCCCTAGTACTTGTGATGCTAGGACTCTGTCCTCTTAGGGAGTACACAGAACATAAGGAGATAGAAGGACCAAAGTGTTGATTCACAGCCCAGATGGAATGAGCTACAGGTCAGGACTCCATAGAGAACTCTAGCCAGGAGAAGAGGTGGGAAGGATGGTAAGGGCATAGAATTCCTTCTTGAGAAATCCAGATTCATTGAGCAGGTGATACTTTGTTCTGCTGCCATGAGGAACACCAGCTCTCAGACTCAACCAGGCCTCCTCCTAGATCCTTGGATCTCTCCTCCAAGGTCAATCCCCACCCAAGGTACCTGCTATCCTGAAGCCCTATCACTATTCCTGATCATATCACTCATTTAATACTAGGTGTCAGGGCCAGTTCAAGTCCCACCTCAGGCATGGCAAATTGGAAATTAGGTGACAGGGTCCAACCCGTAAAGATGAAGGCTTATGAGGGACCTTATGCCTATAAGGGTTATCATGTTCGCATGTGAATCAAAAACAAAAGTGAAGCTATAAAATGTAAGTGAATTAGATTAAGTTGTCTGGGTAAGCACTTTATAAAGATTATAAAACTTCAAATTATTTTTAGAAAGACTTCTTTTTGTGTTACTGGCTTGTGTTATCCAAGTGTGTGGCCCACCTGTTGAGCATTTAATATTGATGCCCAGCTGGGACCCAAAGTCCCCTGAGTAAGTATGGATATAAATGGAACCTTTCTCATAGCAATGAAGTTAATACTAAAAGAGTGGCCCCATATGCAATCATGGAATTCAAAGGGGAGATGGTGGCAGAGCCAGAATTAGGACTAGCTACAGGCCAACCTAGAAAAGGCCCAGGAGCTCCAGAGCCAATAGCCATAATGGGTATGTTTCCATCTTTCAGATGAGATGAGATTTAGCTGTTAGATACAAAAAAGTGACTCAACACATGATTAAACAACTCAGAGCACTTCCATACATTAGAGGGTGTTACTACTGAACAATATTTATGGAAAATAGTGAATCAATGAGGACGTGTCTACTGAACTGAGGATGCACTTTTGTATGTCATCTATTGGCTACTTGGAGTAGGAAAAATAAAATAGTAAGTAATGTCTTTTTAAAACAAATTGAATATGCTGATTTGTTTGGCACATGGCTAGTAGTACAGTATTATAAAATTTCAACAGATGAAATGCATAGTCTTTAGCCTAGTAGTCAAGGTCTACCACTTTTGGCTGTAGCTTATATTGTCCCATATTCTTTGACAAGCAAAACTATCAATTTACTCCAAACCTTCATGTGCTTCATTTTATTTTTTTTTCTATCCTGCAATATCCAGTAGAAGATTAGTGATCCTGCTGAACTCGCTCCATTCCAGCCAGCAGCACTGAGGAATTTGGGCCTTATTTTAGTATAATCTAGATTTACTTTTTGCCATTGGAAAGTTTTGCGTACACATCGACTCTTTCTAAAAAGTTTGTAAATTAGAATTATCTACTAAGGCAAGGTATGTAATCAACTTGGAAGAAATGTCACTTTCTATTTCTGCTGTCATGTTGCACATGACATATTCAACTTGGTCCTCAGAACTTAATCACAGAGACTCTAGCCCCTGTTCTTCCCCAGCTGTTCTGTCTCACTCAGTAGAATTGGGCCTTTTTCCTTTGCAGATCTCACACTGCCTTTATCCCTACTGGTATTTATTTAATGGTCTGCCCCTCTCCTAGCCTGAAAATTCTTCAAGGGCGAGTCCTTTATCAGGCTAAGTTCCACAAGGCAACTCTGCTGCCTAGAAAAGGACATTTAGCAAATACTAATGAATTAAACTCACAGTATCATTTACATACCAATTTTGCCTATAGATGATTGGAGAAGGTCTCGATTTCCTCTCTTTTTTGAAAACTAATATTAAGGTTTTCTCTTTTCTTTCTTTTCTTTTTTTTTTAGTGGCAATGGAAGGGATGGGGAGACAATAACTTCTTTGCTCAATATGGCAATAAATTCATAAGCTGCTGAATGGAGGATTTTTTAAAGGAGGCTTTTTAATGTAATAATATATAGTTGCTGACAAAGAGAGGTTAGAAATGTTAATTAAATCTAAATCTAGAGAATCAGTCAGAAAGCTATTAGGTAAGCTTAATTATTTAACTTTTCAGTTAACTGATGCTGACTCACATTCACCGTCAGGTGTCTTTCACATCCATTGCTGGATCTGCCTGTCAAACATCTCAATGCCTAAAGACAATGCTATTTCATCTGCCTTCTCTTGTCAAACTCTTTGCGGTTTCCTCTGTCTTCCAATTAAGTGCTAACATTGATTCGTAGATAATTTCCTCAAATTTACAGGAACTCAATAATCTAGGAAGGAATTTTAATGACAAGGGAATTCAATCTTCACTTAATTTATCCGGGGAACATGAGGATTCAGGGAAGCTTCTATCAAACTCCTTGTGACTTCATAGAGCACTCCAGAGTCAGCATCTGACCACTTAGGAGAGAGAAAAAGAATGAAGATCATATGTTAGCTCAAGGTTCAGAGAAGTTCTGTTCTTCTTTTTTTCTTTTTAGAAGTTCCATTCTTGAAGACACTGTAGAGAATCACTTGTGTGGCCTCCTCTTGTAAAGCAGTATGTTTCCTCATGAAAACTTTGTTCTCCCAGCTCCTGTGGTGCTAAGAATTCAGGGTTGGGTTATTTGGTCAACTGCTTGTTGCTTTGGGATCTACAAATGTGGATGAGGCTGTTGTCTGTTCCTAATATACAAATCCAGATGGGGCAGGATTGCAATCTTGAGTATCTTTCTCAATACTGGGATTTTCCCTTCTCTATTTCTCGGTGTGTTTAAAATTCCCTCTGGAGCAGTGGCCTGTGCCCTAGATAGGACACAGAATGCTAACAAAGCTCAGATCATACAGGTCACCTGAAACCTGAATGGAAAACAGCTGGGCTAAGAGACTGCCCTTCTGCCATGACAACTTTTCATAAATATATTTTCGTCTCAGCCTCCACCTGGCAAGAGTCATGGTAGAAAGGGCATGCTTTTGCTTATGCCAAAGTTAGCTTGAGAGCTGTGAACAGTGCACTCATCCACCTGCTACTGGTTCTGAGCCAAAGTTCGTGGAGTAGAAATTATTTAGAGAAATCCAGGTGGTTATGGACATGACCTTGGCTGTGAATTGAGCCAGCTGGAGGCATATGTGAATAAAAGCAGTAGAAATTGTTATATAAAATCAAACATACTTCTTCTTAAACATTTTGCTATCTTTTCCAATGAGTCATACTGTTTTATAAAGATGGCTATTGGTTTAACTTTTTAAAGGGTTGTTGAGTGAATAAGAAATAACTTTTGCAAGGTACTTATTACAAGCTAGGCTCTCTGTTAGCTCTTTATATGAGCATGAATCTTTTTAATAACCTTTGAGGTAAATACTTCTCTCCTACTTTATAGATGAAGGATTCTGCTTCAGTGTAAAAGTTAAGTACCCTTTCCAGAGTAAAGAGCTATGGGTCCTACAAACAGGCTCAATCTCAGAGCTAACTTCTCCCTGATGTCATTTTTTTTTTTCTATTGGCATGGTGTGCTCTTGGAATTTTTTCTGAGCAGGTTCCATCCTTCTAGCTCTGAAATTTCAACTCCAACACTTCTTCCTCCAAAAAGTCTCATATATATGTCATATAACACATGGACCCACAATCCACTCATTTATTCACCATTCATGAAGTATTTGGCCAAAACACTGGTCCAAGACCCAGAGAAGTGTCAGAAACATGCTCTCTGTGAACTTTGAGTGGCTTAAAGTCCCCTTTACATCTCCCTTCAGCTGTGTGTGCATTTGTACTCTGCCACAAAGCACGCACTTAACTAAAGTTTGGGAGTAGGTGTCCTGATACTGATTGCTTGTACTTCTGCTTTCATTGACCTTCACAAAACAGCATAGCTGTTTCATTTCTGTATGATTTTGAACAGTTACTTATCTCCCTAGATTTTAGGGTCTCTATGTGCAAAACAAAATAATACAAGTGTCAGTCATTAAGGTTATAAGTAAATTAAAATTAAATGATAAATTTAAATAAAAAAAAACAAGAGTGAGGCTGGAGAGGTAGCTTAACTGTTAAAGTGCTTGCCTGTGAAACCTAAGGACCCAGGTTTAACTCCCCAGGACCTATATAAGCCAGATGCACAAGGTGATGCATGTGCACAAGGTCATACATGCATACAAAGTGCTACACATGTATGGAGCTCAACTGCAGTGGATAGAGGCCCTGGTGCACCAGTTCTCTCTATCTCTCTAAAAAAATATATAAAATAAAAAATAAAAGAACAAGAGTGCCCAACAAAGAGTCAATAAACTAATATGCCACCATGATGATATTCCATGGTGGCAAAGGTGTCACAGAATTAGGGGCTTTAGAGCAAAGCAAGACTCTCTTTTAGTAGATTTGGAAGTTTTATTTTAATGGAAGGATCCTTTTCATAATAAATGTTATACAAAAAAATATCAACAATATAAAACTAACTTAAAACCCTCCATGAACCATGGACCTGGGAAAAGCTCTTAGAGACCCTGCTTTGTAAACCACTAATGAATCAAATCCAGTCTCACTGTTTGATGATTAGTGAAGTGAGTCTCAGACTGGCCCTGTTTGTTTCAAGGAAACAAAGCATTGCACTGTATGATGAAGGACTAAAATGTTTTCTCCCTAAGAGAATTTATAGCCAGTGAAGTAAAGCAAGAAAGAAAAAACAAAAACAAATCGGAAAAAAGTCTGTATTTTCAGGTGACATTTCTATTCTGAAGTCTCAAGAAATCTGAGTAGCTGAATGTGATGGTTTGATTCAGGTGTCCCTCATAAATTTATGGATTCTGAATGCTAGGTCTCCAGCTGGTGGCAATTTAGGAATTGGAGTCTGCTGAATGTGACATATTCTTGGGAGTGGGCTTGTGGGTGTTACAGCCAGCTTCCCCTTGCTAGTGTTTGGCACAGTCTCCTGTTGCTATTGTCAAACTTATATTGGCCAAAAGGTGATGTTCATCTTCTGCTCATGCCATTGTTTTCCCCTGCTATCACGGAGCTTCTCCTCAAGTCTGTAAGCCAAAATAAATCCTTTCATCCCACAAGCTGCTCTTGGTCACACGTTTCCTGCCAGCAGTGCCAACCTGACTACAACAGTAGAATTGGTACTGAGATGTGGGATCATTGCTGCTGGAAACCTGATTCTGTGGCCTTAACCTTTTGGAACAATTTTGCAAGAGGAAAGTGAAGGGTTTGAAACCTTTGCCTAAGAGACATCTTGCAGTGCTATAAATACAGCTTGATGAACTATTCTGGTCAGAGTTGAAAGACCTAAGTGCAGAAGGAACTATGGACTGTGAGGTTTGGCTAAGAAAGAAAAACAAAACAAAAACAAACAAACAAACAAAAAAACATAACTTTGCCTAGACGGGGCTAGAAGCAGTTTGTGTGAGAGGCTTACTGTTATGTCTGTGTCCTGAGAACTTGTGCAGGGTTACATTGTATAGAAATGGACTGATGGGAGCAGAGGATTTTGGCACAGAAAGAAATGATACCATTGGGCTTAAACTGCTGCCCATTCAGCTGCAACTGTTTGAGAGATTACAACTTTTGAGACTTGGCCAGCTCACCTGCATTTGGACAACAGAAAGAATACAGACACTTTTGAAGGGGCCTGAATGTTAAAGAAGTGTCCTGTTCTTCATAGTCTGCTATATATCCCCCATGGATTAACAAGTTGGTAGCCCACCTGATATTATGGAGTATAACAAATGCAGGAAATGAGAGTCATTAAATCTGCAACACAGTTTTGTATTTTGTAAACGTTGGATTACCTGTATAGAGACCAGATGGAGCCATGAGGATGAACTGTTGGTTGCAGTTGCAGACCCAATGGAGATGCCAGGATTTTGGAATGGTGCCAAGGAATGCTGACGGCACCTGGGACTGTGAGTAGCCTAAATGCAAGAGTAGAATTGAAATTCCAGAGTGATTAGAAGTACCAGACTTGGATACTTGTCACTGGTTAGAGTTATTGGACTTGGAGCTACAGAGCTTGATGTCTGCCCTATTTGTTTTAAATCATGTTTTGGTTAAATATTTCTTTATTTCTTTATATGGTCAATGCCATCTTTTGCAGGGTGAATGTTTATTCTGTGTCATCATTTTTTTTTTTTTTTTGGTATTATGGCTCAGTTAGAAGATGTTGGACTATGGGGATATTTGAACATCATTGGGATTAATAAAAACCTTGGGGACTTTTAAAGTTAGATTCAATGCACTGTATTTTATACCATGTATGCATATCAGCTTATGGGGGCCAGGGGTGGAATGTGGTGGTTTGATTCAGGCATCCCCTATAAACTTATGTGCTCTGAATAATAGGTCCCCGGTTGGTGGCAGTTTAGGAATCGGAGTCTCCTGGAGGTGATGTATTGTTTGGGGCAGGCTTATGTGTGTTATAGCCAGTTTCCTCTTGCTAATGTTTGTAACACTCTTCTGTTGCTATTGTCTACCTAATGTTGGCCAGGAGGTGATGTCTACCCTCTGTGCATACCATTGTTTTTCCTGGCCATCATGGAACGTTCCCTTGACTTCATAAGCCAAGCCAAAATAAAGCCTTGTCCCACTGCTGCTCTTGGTCAGGAGTTTTCTGCCAGCAATGTGACCCTGACTATAACACTAAATAAATGAAACTGGGTTTCAAAAGTCTTTGTTGGGTCTGAAGAGGTAGCTTAGCAGTTAGGACACTTGCCTACAAAGCCTAAGGTCCCAGGTTAAGTTCCCTAGTACCTACGTAAACCTAGAGGCATAAGGTGGCACATGTGTCTGGTGTTTTACAGTGGCTAAAAGCCCTAGTGTGCTCATTCTCTCTCTTTCTCTATTTGCCTCTTCTCTCTCTCTCTCTAAAATAAATAAATTAATTAATTAAATGGAAAAATTCTTTGCATAACTAATAATTTATTTTAGTAATATTACAGGATATGACATTAACACATGCAAAAGTCGTATTTATATATACTAATAGCACAGATGTGAAAAACAAGCTCAAAACATATCAAGTTATATATTTTATGATTTTATGATTGATAGAAGAATCCTTTATTCATTAACATGAGCTTTATGACAGGTCTGTAGTTCAGAAATGGAGAAGATCACACAAGCTCTCCTAAGGATGCTCTGGATATGTTTGGTACATGGGGAGATGTTGGTGAAGGGGTGGGCCATGCACTGGTGAAAGTTCCCAAGATATGTCTTCTGTGAAGTAAGAAAAGGAAGGTTTAACTCCGTGGGTATACTTCTAAATGCTCTGTAAGTAGATTCTATGGAGTGTGAACTTCTTCAAGACAATGAAGAAGCCTGAACAGTTAAATAGAGCAGGGGGATGGAGCAGTGACTAGCAGGAAACCATTCCACTCTGGCTATGGTATGGAGAAGGTCAGGGCTGGCCTGGAGCAGGTCAGAGGACTGGGTCACCAACCATGGGATGGTACAGAAAGCAGCAGGATAAAGGAGCCAGACTGGAAGCAGGTGCAGGAGATTCATATTTCAGAGGAACAAGGACTGTTTCTTTACATGTGTGTGTCAAGAGGAGAAAGTTGACTTGAGTCATGTGGGAGAGGCTAAAATTTCTTGCAAAATGAAAAGGAGGTATGGTGGTATAAAAATAATGTCCCCATAGCCTCAAGGATTGGATTTTTCAAGTTAGACCATGTGCATTTTGCATTCTGAGATGGTCATGAATCTATGAGGCTGGGGCAAAATGTGGTGGTTTGAGTGTAATGTTCCCATAGTCTCGGGGATTTTTTTTTAAAAATATATCTAACACATTGGATGTCTTTTTAAAAAAAATATTTATTTATTTGACAGAGAGAAAGAGGGAGAAAAAGAGGGAGAGAGAGAGAGAATGGGCATGCCAGGGCTCCAGCAAGTGCAGACAAACTCCAGAAACATGCGCCCCCTTGTGCATCTGGCTTATATGCGTCCTGGGGAATCAAACCTGGTTCCTTTGGCTTTGCAGACAAACACCTTAACTGCTAAGCATCTCTCTAGCCCAGTCTCAGGGATTTCTGATGTAGCTTCCTACTTAGTCTCCAACAGGCAGAGTCCTGCTGGAGGAGGTGTGTCACTGGGGCTGGATCTTGAGTCTATCTCCCAAGGTGTGTTCAGAGCCAGCTTGAGCTCTGGAAGTTTGTTCTGTCTCTGGGCTGTGAATGCATGATGAAGTGATCCAGCTTCCTCCACCGTGATGAAGCTTCCCCTGGGACGGGTGACCCTGAAATAAACCCTTTCTCCCAAGAGCTGCTTTTTTTTTTGCCAGGTGCTTTATGCCAGCAACAGGAAGGTAACTGCAACAGGAGGGGTTCAGGAAAAATCACTCACTAGAGAGAAACACATAGAAACCATAAGAAAAAGGATTGGTACCAATGAGTGGGATCCACAGTGAAGATCCCAGGTCAATCTCACATAGGATAGGCTCTGACTCTTCCTTTGGATATGGAAAATGCAGAAACAAAGGCAGGCAATGTTGGGGAATTTGAGACTTGGAGAAGGAGTTTCATTTAGAGACAGGAAAGAAAAAGAGAAGAAGGAAGGAAGAAAGGAAGGAAGGATGGGAGGAAAGGAGGGAGGAAGGGAGGAAGAAAGGACAAAAGGAAGGAAGGAAGGAAGGAAGGAAGGAAGGAAGGAAAGCAGAACTGAACTCACTCAATCAGATCTCTCTTGAGCACTGCACACCCTGCCCAGGTGTAGGTGTATTTCTCCTCTCAGCCCAGGCCGTTTGGCTGGCGTACCTGGTGCAGGTGTGACCACCCCTCTCTGAGCACATGCTGTAAAATATATCTTATTTGGGCCCACAGAGAAGGCTTCTTATCCCTCTGCCCTTAAGCTGCATACAAGGACGTACTTGGGTTTTCACACTGGTAAGATTATTTTTCTACCACCCTGGCATCCAGGCCTCCAGGATGGGAAGGGACACTTTCTATTGTGGTTTTTACATCTTAATCTCTTTGAAATTGCACTTTTTATTCAAACCTCTTCTCATTTTCTTTTTTAATCCAAGGTCCATGCTTGTTTACATGGGCTCCTGGACTATGTGGTATAGTGTATTTTCCTAGCCTTTTCCCTCCCTCATATCCCTGTGATATTCTAATAAAATGTGGTGATTTAAACAACTCCTTCTCTTTAGTCTGGATTGCCAATTCCTTGGTTAATTAATAGGCATAAACTCAGGGCTTGGGGTTTCAGGACTAGTCCTAGGCACCCCAGCACCCGATTTTAGTTCCTGCACCCCATATCAGAAGGAAGAGGACTGGAGGGATGGCAGTTCCCCAGCACCTACATAAAGCCAGACATACAAAGTGGCACATGTGTTTAGAATTCCTTGGCAACAGCTGAAGGCCCTGCCAAGCCCGTTCTCCCTCTCTTTCTCTCTCTGCCAGATATGGTGGTGTACACCTTCAATTCCACTCAGGAGGCAGATGTAGGAGGATTGTTGTGAGTCTAAGGCCAGCCTGAGATTACATAGTGACTTCCGGGTCAGCCTGAGCTAGAGTAAGATCCTACTGACCCAGGATTTTGGAGTTCAAGATGGGTCCCCTCGAATTTATGAACCCCAGGTTTTGGGTTTTGTCCTACCTTTAATAAAGAATTAATAAAGATGGACTCAAGAAGAATTAATTATTAAGTATATTTAGGGGGAATAACAATTTGTGGGGTTTAGGAAGGGAGGCTAAACATGTAGAAAGAGAGAAATAGGCGCTCATGTGGAAACACTGTATAATTTATAAGGTTAATTTAAGATAAATTGAGGTCTTTCCAAAGGACTGGAACAGAGTCGTAAGCACCTGTAAAGTAGAACTTAGATGTATATATAAAGAGGCTCAGAAAACAAATACATGGCATTGGCTCTGTGCTTTTCTGAAGAATGAAAGTGTCAAAGCAGGAGAGAAATTGAGTATCTTTGGGAAAAAAACAAGCACATGGAGGAGAATTAAACTTAGGCTTAATGAGAAATTAGGGTAAAGCTGTAAGCACGTGGACTTAAGAGAAATTGAGGCTTTTGGAAAGCAGAATATAGGCACTTGTGTAGGGAAAGCTGAAATCACATGGACTTATGACAAACTGAAGAGGACAGATGGTGAGGCTCAAGGATAAAACAGGAGAGGGCAGATAGCAAAGAAGAGACTAAGAGATTCAGAGGATAAGTGAGTGATGAACAGGGTTACACTCATTGTTACCACAAGTTTAGAGCAAGGATACAGGAAGCTAGTCTAGAGTTGGTGAGAGTACCCACATTGTAGATTTGGAGATACGAGAAAAATCATACAAGTAATTAAAGTGAGAAGTCACCCCAAACTCAAAAGCAGAGACAATGGAAAAGTTTAGATCAGGAAACAATACAATACTCTCCCAGCCCCACCCAACTGAGGCCAGACTCACATGTGTTTTCAGGAAGCACAGGGTAGAGCTGGAGAGAACCACATGCATACTCTGGGGGTCATGTCCTGAGAGCAGAGAGGGAGAGGCTGGAAGGCAACAGCATTTATAGCATTAGATTCAGATATGTAAGAGGAACATTAGATTCAGATATGTAAGAGGAAGACCTTATTTACTCGTAAATTTGGAGGATGAACCTGTGGGACAGCCCATTTGGGTCAGCCCTCCTAGGTAGCCCAGTAGACTGTGGGCAGCAGAAGGGCATTGTAGATAGGTCTCCATCAGACAAGTTTCCTTTCCTTTTCTTTTCTTTTCTTTTTGTTTTTTTGTTTTTTGTTTTTCAAGGTAGGTTCTTGATCTAGCCTGACCTGGAATTCAGTATGTAGTCTCAGGGTGGCCTCAAACTCTCAGCAATCCTCCTACCTCTGCCTCCTGAGTGCTAGGATTAAAGGCATGCATTGCCACATCCCAATACAAGTTTCATTTTTGTCAAAAGTTTTGTTCTTGTGCCAGGGCAAGATTGCAGGTGGGGTAGCATCTCATGGTTGTCTTTGAGCCTCAATCCCTAACTGAAACTGCCTAAAAAAAAAGGCTAGCTTTCTCCTATCCACCACCTCCACTACCTTGAAAAACCAGGGGGGGGGGGGGAGACAAGAGGAAGGAAGTTACGTAGAAAAAAACTTTCAGTAGATTAATATACCTTATTTTTTTCTTATTTTTTAAAATAGTTTACAGCTTGTGACATTAAGAAAATCAATACCTCTTCTCATGTTTACATAGCACTTGCTTAGCTGTATAATTCTCTCAGGACTAAATTCTTTTCTGATGGATTTTATGGGAACACCATCAATTCATAAAAGCCTGCCTCCTGGCCTGACCTCCAGTTCATACTCTTAAAACACTGAAGCCAGAACTTAGATGTCACTACTTCCTTTAAGAGATGAAGAAAATTTAGACCAAGATAGGAGAAGGGCCGCACCCGAGGTCACAAAACAAGTCAGTGAGGCTAAATTGTGAATTTCTTGGCTACTATTTTATTTTATGACACTTTGAATAAGAAAGAGGGTTTGTAAATGACTTCAGTGTAACACTGCCACTCCCCGGTCTTCTCTTTGGGATAGTCCAGGAAGAACACACTCCATGGGATCTTTCTCTGTGGAAAATAAAGAAATGAGACCTAATGGAGTCAGCACTGGCAGAGGCTGAGGTATTGGCTCAAGAACTGAGACCTCTGTTAAATCTGAAAAGCCAGCAGAAGAATGTAGCCTGGGGAGTGATGTGAGAGTAGGAACCAGGAGGGCAGGGGCAGGTGTGGAAAAGAGTAAGAAAGACATTGAGGTCCTGGGCTCTGAGTCCCAATCCTTTTGGCATTAACACTTGGTAGACCACAAAGAAATGAACCTAAGTATTAAGTGTCTGCTTCTTGATGGTAGAAGAAAAGACAATCTGATTCTTTCTGGCATATTTGATTTCCTTGTCCTGATGTTGCCTTATTCACTCTATTCAAGGCCCTTTTCAGTCTGTCTCAACTGGTCTGATCAAGCAAGCTTTGACTGCACCCTGCAACGCATACACAGTGACCTTAGTCATTTACTTGTCCCCATCTGAATGGAAGTATATGTAGCTAAACAGGCATGAGTAGGCTTGGAAACCATTGAAGAAGCACCCTTCTCTCATGCTGAGCTTCGCATGATTTACAGTATCACATGAGAGGGAGGAAGGCGGACTTAATAGAACGTTGTTGAGGTTCATTAAGGAGAATGGAATCTGAGCTCTACCTCTGGCATTCTAAGCTACCAAAAACATTTACACTAAGTGAGAGGGGGTTACAGTTTGGGTGACTGGCCCCCTGAAGGTAAAAAGGGTGGGAAAGTTTGCACTTGCTAGAAATCAAAGATGATCTGACTTCTTATCTCTTGCCTAGTTCTCTAGACCTGTTGTTCCACAAACAATCAGGACCCCTCCTGGGAGGGAGGTCTTTCATAGGATTTAAACATTGTGGTTGGTCAAGTTCAGCCCCTGGAACTTGGTGCCAGAGCTAGCCTGTCCCTGAGACAGCCCCTAGCCCTAAACAACCAGCTGTCCCTCTGGTTCACCTGAGCCAGAAGACAGTCCAGCACCCTAAGGTCATACATACCTTTGCAAGGGAGGGCGGGCTCTCTGACCACTTGGGAACGTCCAACTGTGGGTGAGTCTTTCCCTTGGCTGAGCCAGCAGGGGTGGGGGGCATAGCCCTTCCCCTTCACGTGGTTCACATGGGCTCCTTTATCCCTTCCAGCTCTCCACATGGCAGGAGTTCCTTGAACTTTCTTCTCTCTTTTCTTTCCATGCTTTTTTCCCCCAGGTCCTCCATTTAGGATCTTTAGCCACATGGGTGCCTTTTCTTGGCTCTGTATTTCCCTTAATAAATATAATAATTTAATAATTATTCTTCTCAGTCTTATTTTTATTCAATTATTTGATTAAAATTAGAAACAAACCTAGAGTTTGGAGTTCAAACACTTTCCTGGACCCCTAGCACCCCATTACACGAGGAGATGGGAGGAATAGTCATCACCTTATTGAGATAATGTATTTATACTCCCAAAAGTACTTCCTTTGATGAAGTTGCTTACAGATCTTCACTGCTAAGCTTACCTGCTTTTCTGAGTTCTAACTATAAAAGCCAACCTTTACTTTCCCTCTTTTTTTTCAGTATTTTATTTTCATCTTTATTGATTTATTTGAGAGTGAGAGAGAAGCAGATAGAGAGAGAATGGGCACATCAGGACCTCCAGTCACTGCAAATGAACTCCAGATGCATGAGCCACCTTGTGCATCTGGCTTACGTGGGTCCTGGAGAATCAAACCTGGGTCCTTTGGCTTTGCAGGCAAATGCCTTAACTGTTAAGCCATCTCTCTAGCCCCTCTTTTTAAAAAGAATATAATTTTTTATTTATTACATTGAGAGGAAGAAGCAGAGAGAGAGAGAGAGAGAGAGAGAGAGAGAGAATGGGTGCACCAGGGCCTCCAACCACTGCAATCTAACTCAAAACACATGCACCATCTTGTGCATCTGGCTTACATGGGTCCTAGAGAATCGAACCAATGTTCTTTGGCTTTGCAGGCAAGCACCTTAACGACTAAGCCATTTTCCCTCTTTCTATCTGTTCTTTAGATATTGGCTAAAACCCTAAGCATATTTACCATGATACTCTAGGATTTCTCAATGTCTTCTCAATTAAATCTCCTTTGCTTTCCTCACTCCTCGTATCCATGTACCTCATCATCCATGTGGTCACAAGACAAGTCATTGAGGGTAAGAAAATATGCAACAGAAGAAATGAGAAATAAAACACGGTGCCTTCAGGACCAAGGCATTTCTGGCATGCTATGACTGCATCAGGATAGGAAGGTGGGCAAAGCACTGCAGGTAAAATTCTCTGAACCCACTTCCCCACCTGTCCAGTCCCAGAACCCAAACAGTGCAAAGATGTTTGGGATGAGTGGATGAGAGCCAGGTACCATACAAGATGTCCTCATCTCTTACTTGGGTGTTCATTCACATGAGGTCTTCAGAGCCAGCAGTGCCTTCCCTTGCTGCTACAAGGACACATTTTATTTCTCATGCTCAGAGACAGCCCCCTGGGCTGGGACTGAAAGCAAGTGTGTCGCAGACTCACACAGATGGAGCGGCCTCAATTTTCTCTCTAGAGCTGTCTGAGCAGCACAGGATGCCCTCGTCTTGACAAGATACTTTAGTAAGTGACCTCTGATGCCTCACAGTGAAGGGAACAATTACATAACCAGAGCAATTATGCTGACAGAAACAAAACATAAGGACCTGGGCCTGCAGCGTGGAGTGTAGGGGAGTGGTGAACAGAAGACATGGACAAACAAGGGCCCAGCAAACACCCCATCACACAGATATGTTTTTAGGAAACTCTCTGGCTTATCCTATCATGTTCTTCTGTGAGGCCCCATTGCACTCATCTAAGAGGCTGTGGTGGTTTGATTCAGGTGTCCCCCATAAACTTGGATGTTCTTAATGCTAGGTCCCCAGCTGATGGAGAATTGAGAATTAACACCTCCAGGAGGGAGTGTATCGTTGGGGTGGGCTTATGGGTGTTATAGCCAGTTTCCCCTTGTCAGTGTTTGGCACACTCTCCTGTTGCTGTTGTCCACCTTATGTTGGTCAGGGGGTGATGTACACCCTCTACTCATGCCATTGTTTTCCCCTGCTATCGTGGAGCTTCCCCTCAAGCCTATAAGCCAAAATAAACCTCTTTTTCCCACAAGCTTCTCTTGGTTGGGTGATTTCTACCAGCAACACTAACCTGACTGCAACAGAGGCCAAATGGTGATTTTTGAGCTTGTGCCATGTCTTTAATTCAAATAATACAATTTTGTAGTTTTGTAATACACAGGGGCATTTCTCATCACTTAACACAACTGTTAAAAAGAAAAACAGTTAGAAGCTGGAGGGTGGTTTACAAGGTAAGAGTGCTTGCCTCATGAGGGCCTGAGACTGCCTTAGCCTGAACCCAGCAGATGAGTGACACAGGAGGATACTCAACATTTCCTGGCTTCTGTGCTCTCTCACAGGGCATGTACATCTGCACACACAGGCACATATCACACCACACACACACACACACACACACACACACACACCGCACTACATGTACAACACACATACGCATACACACACTCTCTCTTCCCCCGTGAAAAATATTGAAACATTGTATTCAGAACAAGGCACCTAGAAATGATTTCTGTCCTCACACATCCAGCAGAGTGCTTCTAAACAAGTTGCTGCTCCCCTCATAGTTCCAGGTTCCATGTTAATGGATTAACTTTATCTTTTATGTGTTCAGCTACTAGTTATACTTCTACAGATTGTCACCTACATCTGCGTGTTGTGAAAGTGAAGTGACATTACTACCTTTCAGGAAAAATGGTGGGTTTTGCTTTTATTTCATTTTTTAAATTTATTTTTGCTAGTGGTATACATGAGTGTTAATATATGTGTTCACATGTGTGTGTGTTCACATGTGTGCAGATGCCAGGTATCTTATTCAATTGTTTTCCACCTTGCTTTTTATAACCAGGTCTCTTACTGAACCTAGGGCTCATCAGTTTGGCTGGACTAGGTAGTTAATGAGTCCCAATGATTCCCTGTCCCTGCCTCCCTAGTGCTGGAGTTACAGGCACCAACTACCCTCCTGGTATTTTATGTGTGTGCTAGGAATCTGAACTCAAGTTCTCATGTTTGTATGGCAAGCCCACTGAGCCATATTGCTGGCTCTCACATGGTGGTATTTGAATTTTCCTTACCTCACGACAGGCACTGACTGCAGGCTTGTGAGATTCACTACCCTAATTCATAGAATTAAAAAATGCAGAAAGAATGTCAGAGCCACACATTGGGTCATGACATGAAGTGACATTTCTCTTACTCACAACTGTGGGCTAACTCCACAGTGCATGACCCATATACCTCAACAAGGAGGGGTCGGGGGAGGGGGTAGGACATGGACGAGCCTAACAATGATACCAACTTGACTGTATTCACTGAGTACAAAACTAATTAATAAGAAATAAAGGAAAATAATCTTATGACTATATGCAATATAAAACTATCTAATAAAAGACTGACAGATTTCTAATAAAGACAGAAATGAAATGAACAGAAAAAATGGATAATGCTGTTATCCTATGCCAGGTTCACAGGTCAACAGCAATCACAGAAAAACAGAAATTTTTCATCTCAAGAAAGGGCTTCAATGCTGAATGTAATCTATTAATATAAAGCAAACAAGCTCTGACCCGCTCCTTCCTAAGAAGTGGAGGTGTTACAAGCCTTCCTTCTAGGCTGGAAATCAATGACTGTGTAGGAGGAAGTACTTTGTAAGCTACAAAGTAATGCCACATGTGAAAGGCTATTTATATAGGACAAAACTACCTATGGGAGAAGAAAAGTTGATACTAGAAAACTTATCCCTCCCTGACTGTTCAGGTTCAAACTGACCATGAACATTCTAACCAGCTTAAGTAACTTTTTGTTGGGTTATTCTAACAATCTTTTTAACTGATGATTCTTTTTTTGTTTGTTTGTTTATTTTTATTAATTTATTTGAGAGTGACAAATAGAGAGAGAAAGAGGCAGATACATAGAGAGAGAATGAGCATGCCAGGGCCTCCAGCCACTGCAAATGAACTCCAGATGTGTGCGTCCCCTTGTGCATCTGGCTATCGTGGGTCATTGAGCCTTGAACCATGGTCCTTAGGCTTCACAGGCAAGCACTTAACCACTAAGCCATCTCTCCAGCCCTTAACTGACAATTTTTATACACATACATAATATATTTTGATCACACTCTCCTCCCACCACTGTCTCTTGTTCCCTCCTCCCCCATCACCTTCCACTGAACCCTTCCTCTCTAGCCAGTCTTCCTCTCTTTTCCTCCCCTCCCTCCCAAACTTCCTTCCTTCCTTCTTTCCTTGCCTTCCTTCATCATCTATGACAACATGTTGATGGGCCTAATATTATACAGGTAGTGATATTGTGAGGTCCTGAATACAATGGCATCCTCTTTGCTTTGAGGTCATAAGCATTAGGTGGTAGCTACTACTTTATTTGGCTAAATGTATATAATGTACTCATCAAATTGCTCTCTAAATATTTATGTTTATGCCCATATAATAATGCTGTTCTCATTTTTGGTCAGAGAAGCTTCCTTTTTTGAAGGTGGCAGTAATTACTAGTAAGACTCAAAGCTTATCAAAATGCTGAGAAAAAGTGACAGTTAAATGCTCAACATTAAATGAGACAAGGCTCAGGAAACATTGCCTAAGAGGTAGTGGAAAGAATGCATTCTGGGTGATAATTTTTTAAACTTTCTAGTAGACTTTATTTATATCACTGACTTGACAGGCAGACATAGAAAGAAGCTACCACTTAGTGCAAATTTCCAGCTCTGAGTATAGCCTTAAAATATTCCTAAAGGTAGTATTTTGGAATGCTGTTCACAGATTCCCTAGAATTAACATATTCCAGCCCCTCCGTTTTCTGACAACTCTTGGCTCTCTTGGTTCTAGTTCTATCCTTTTCTGACTATTCTGCTTTCTCTTACTGCGCAGATTTTAATTTGTTACTCTGGGATAGCATATTTAAAATACTTACATCTGCCTACAATTATCAGTGATAATAGTATGGAATAACACATTAAGACATTGGCTACATGTCATTATACTTGATCAAGAGACTGGATTTTGTTGTATGGTGGTCAGAGCAGGTGAGATGTTCATTTGAGACTTTCTAATATTTCTGGCAATCATAGTTCATCTAATTCCAATTTCTAAAATTAGAGATGGGCATATTTTGTATGTAAAAACACATGTTGGTATCATCCATTCTCTCCTCCCTGCCCCTTTTCTGAAGAGGTCTTCCATGTTGGGGTTGCAGGTCAACCTCATAGGGATTGTAGGTCATGCATTATGGGGGCAGAAGTCAGTAATGAGGGAGAGGCAATGTTTCTGCAAAATGTTCCAACTTGTGGCTCTAATAATCTTTCCAATCCCTCTTCCTCAAAATTCCCTGAGCCATGCTGGGAGCATTTTAAATCTATTTCAGTGATGTGCACTTAGGAGCCTTTGGATCTCTAGTTTGGTAGGTGTTGAGTGTCCTCAATCTCTTATCTCCTTCACCCTTGTGCTAATATAAGATTCACTAAGAAAGCGGCACTCTTGCTCATTTCCCCAATTCCTCTGTAGTTTCATCTGGGGCTGGGGTGGTGAGCACTGGGTCATTTACCTCCTCAGGTCCAGCTCCCATCTGAAAAACATAAGTGGATTCTTCAATGGAGAATAAAGTCAGCACTGGTTAAATGGGATAATCATTATTAATTTAGAGAGAATTAAAAGCGTGTAGACCCTCTTATAGTCTAAGGTTAGTGGGAGCTTGAAAATGGAAAGCAGAGTCATTATCTGGATATGATTCTGACTTGTTTCCCAGTTCCAGATAAGGTTTCCTTTCCAGGGAGGGAATCTGTTAGCTAATCCAAGAGCACTTGGTTACCCACTATGGCTGTGTGCCACTATTGCAGTTGTGGGAGCATCACGTAAGGTTATTTGCTTCTGAGTCATGTAGACTTTGAGTTGCTTGGTCAGATGTTAGCTTCCCCTGGTAGCTGATGTAGTGCCGTACAGCACTATATGGGCTAGTGGTCTGAGGACTGGCTCTCCTCTGAATTCTAACCAGGCCTTTTCATGGTCCATGCCAACAGTGGTGTCTTCAGCAGTAGGGTCTGACCATTATCCTTTGGTGTGTAATCAAGTGCTCTGACAGAAGTCTGTCTTGTTTGGGAGATCTAGTAGGTCTTTCTGATCAACATCTCATTGTGGATGTAGATTACATCCTGGTATAGGGAATTACAGGCCAGCACCAAGGGAAAAGAAAAAAGAGAAAAGAAAGAGAAACAGGACAAATTTGAAGTTAGGTTTTGTCTCGCCCACTCCAGGGCCCTTCGATTCAGGTGCTCCCCCTAAAGTCCTCTTGAGGGTTTGACCTTTTAGTCTGACTTCTAGGATATAGGATTCAATGGTACCAATTCAATTTGGGTTCAGTTTTGTTCCCCCATGACCCTTTCCTTTCCCCCAAGCCCTATCCTCCCTATTGTCCAAGCCTCAAGATGCTATTTAGTTATGTCAGCAACTTGGGCTGATGCAAGCAGATGAGTGAGATCATGCAATGGTTGTCTCTTTGTGATTACATGAGTTCACTTAGAATGATCTGTTACAAGTTCAAACATTTTTCTGCAACTTTCAATGTGTTATTTTTTTCTTACTGCTGAGTAGAATTCCATCCTGTAGATATACCACATCTTAGTTACCATTCATCCAATGATGGGCATCTGGGTTGATTCCAGTTTTTAGCTATTGTGAGTTGAGCAGCTATAAAGATGTTTGAGCAAATATCTCTGAACTGAGATGTGGAGCTTTTAGGGTAAATGCCCAGTAAGGGAATAACAGGGTCTGTTGGTAACTCTATATTCATCCTTTTCAGGAGTCTCCATATTGATTTCCACAATGGTTGTACCAGCTTATATTCCCAACAGTGAATGAGTGTTCCTATTTCTCCTCAGCTTTGCCAACATTTGTTTTCATTTGATTATTTAAATGTTTGTTATCCTTAAGGTGGAATCTCATATTTGATTAAATTTGCATTTCCCTAATGGTTAGGGATATTGAACATTTTCTTAAGTGAGTGTTAGCCATTTGTAATTCTTCCTCTGAGAACTCCCTATTTGGTTCTCTGCCCTACTTTTGGAGTGGGTTGTTTGATTTTTTATTGTTTAGTTTTTTGAGTTCTTTGTAGATTCTAGATATTAGGTTTCTGTCAGTGGTATAGCTGGCAAAGATTTTCTCCCATTCAGTGGGTAATCTGTTGACTCTGCTTATGGTATGGTTGTCTATACAAAAGCTTTTTAGCTTCATGAAATCCCATTGGTTGAGTGCTTGTTTACTTTCCTTGGCTACTGGGGTTTTGTTCAAGAAGTCTTTTCCCAGTCCTCTGTCATGGAGAATGTCTCCAAATTTCAGGTTTTATAATTCAGGCCTTTAATCCACTTGGACTTGATTTTTGTATATGGTGAAATGAGTGGTATAATTTCATTTTCCTACATATGGTCATTCAATTTGTCCAACACCATTTGTTGAAGATGCTGTCTTTTCTTCAGTCTACATTATTTGCAGCTTTGTCAAAGGTTAATCAGCTGTAGTTGCTTTCTCTAAGGTCTGGGTCTCCATCTGCTCCACTGGTGTATGTTTCTGTTTTTATTCCAGCACGATACTGTATTTGACACTGTGGCTTTGTAATATACCTTTAGATCAGGTATGGTGATACCACCAGAGGTGTTTTATTTGCCAATCCATATGAATTTTGAGATCATTTTTTTCAATCTCTGTGAAGAATGCTGCTGGTATTTTTATTGGTATTGCATTAAATCTGTATATTGCTTTTGGTAGAATTGCCATTTTTACAATATTAAGGAGCACAGGAATTCAGTTTACTAGGATTTTGTTCAGGATCTTTGCATCCAAGTTCATTAGGGATATAGGCCTATAATTTTCTCTCCTTGTTGCATCTCTGGTTTAGGTGTTAGGGTGATACTCACTTCATAAAAGGAGTTAGGGGGGATTCTCTGGTCTTCAATTATGCAGAACAGTTTCAGAAAAATGGTTTCAGTTCTTCTAAGAAGGTTTGATAGAATTTAGCTGAGAAGCCATCCAGACCTGGGCTTTTCTTTTTGGGGAGGTTGTTGATTACCTTTTCTATATCCATTGATGTTATTGGTTTGTTTAGGAGATTAAACTACTCTGAGTTTAGTTTTGGTAGGTGGTATGTGTTTAGGAATTCATCCAGTTCTTCCAGATTATTTAATTTTGTGGAGTAGAGGTTCTGGAAGTATGCTCTGATGATTGTTCCAATTTCATTGATGTCTGTTGTGACCTCCCCTTTTTCATTTCTGATTTTGTTAATATGAGACTTCTCTCTCTCTCTGTCTCTCTCTTTCTCTCTCTCCCTTTTGCTTGATCAATTTAGTGTCAATCTTGATTTTTTTTCAAGGAACCAGCTCTTCATTTTATTGATTTTTAAAATTGTTTTCTTAGTTTCCAGTTCATTCATCATTCCCAGTTCACCATTACCTTGATGAGTAAGAAGTGGCCTTCTTTGTCCTTTTTGATTACTTTTTGTTTGAAGTCTATTTTATCAGATAATAATATAGCAACACCTGCTTGTTTGTTTTTTGTTTTATTTATTTCCATTTGCCTGAAATATCATTTTCCCATCTTTCACACCCTGAGGAAGTTTCTATCTTTAGTGGTGAGATGGGTTTCTTGAAGACAGCAGATAGAAGGGTTCAGTATTTTGATCCATCCTGATAACCTCTGTCTCTTGATGGTTGATTTAACACAATTAATATTTCAGGCTATTACTATGAGGTTTGAATTAATACTTGCCATTATGATTATGATGCGTCTTGGAGAGTTTCTTTTTGGTCCTGTCTGTTTGGTGTTCTGTGGGCTTCATATATCTGGATGTGTCTCTCTTTCGAGAGATTCAGAAAATTTTCTTCAATAATTTTGTTGAATATGTTCTCTATGCTTCTGGTCTAGATTTCTTCTCCTTCTGTTATACCCATGATCCAGATGTTTGGTTATTTCAGGGTGTCCCACATTTCCCTTGTATTCTGTTCACTTGATTTTTTGAACTTAGCAAAATTTGTGGCCTTCTGATCAATTCCTTCTGTCTTGTCTTCCTGGTCAGAGGTTCTGTCTTCCACATGAGTAACTCTGTTGGTGAGTGGTTCTAGAGATATTTTTATAATTTCTATTTTATTTTTGTTTTCTGTTGCGTTATTTTGCATCATGTCCATCTCTTTTTTTAATTTTTATTTTTATTTTAAAAAATTTCTATTATTGACAACTTCCATAATTATAGGCAATTAACCCTATAACCCCACCCCCACTTTCCCCTTCACAGCTCCATTCTCCGTCAAATCCCCTCTCCCTCTCAGAATCGCTTTTATTTTTTAATTTTTTAATTTTTTAAATTTTTTTATTTTTTTTATTTTCTCAATGGTTTTTTTCTTTCTTTCTTTCTTTCTTTCTTTCTTTCTTTCTTTTTTTTTTTTTTTTTTTTTTTGGTTTTTTGAGGTAGGGTCTCACTCTGGCTCAGGCTGACCTGGAATTCACTATGTAGTCTCAGGGTAGCCTCGAACTCTCAGCGATCCTCCTACCTCTGCCTCCCAAGTGCTGGGATTAAAGGCGTGCGCCACCACGCCCGGCATTATTTTCTCAATTTTTATTAATATTTTCCATGATTATAAAAAATGTCCCATGGTAGTACCCTCCCCCCCTCACTTTCCCCTTTGAAATTCCATTCTCCATCATATCCCCTCCCCATCTCAATCTTTCTACTTACATATATACAATACCAACCTAATAAATGCCCTCCTCCCTTTCTTTCTCTTCCTTTTCTATCTCCTTTATAACTTACTGGCCTCTGCTACTGAGTGTTTTCCTTCTTGCACAGAAGCCCAATCCTCTGTAGCTAGGATCCACATATGAGGGAGAACATGTGGCACTTGGCTTTCTGGGCCTGGGTTACCTCACTTAGTATAATCCTTTCCAGATCCATCCACTTTTCTGCAAATTTCATAACTTCATCTTTCTATACCGCTGAGTAAAACTCCATTGTATAAATGTGCCATATCTTCATTATCCACTCATCAGTTGAGGGACATCTAGGCTGGTTCCATTTCCCAGCTATTATAAATTGAGCAGCAATAAACATGGTTGAGCACGTACTTTTAAGGAAATGAGATGAGTCCTTATGATATATGCCTAGGAGTGCTATAGCTGGGTCATATGGTAGATCAATCTTTAGCTGTTTTAGGAACCTCCACACTGATTTCCACAATGGCTGGACCAGATTGCATTCCCACCAACAGTGTAGAAGGGTTCCTCTTTTTCCACATCCCCACCAACATTTATGATCATTTGTTTTCATGATGGTAGCCAATCTGACAGGAGTGAGATGGAATCTCAATGTAGTTTTAATCTGCATTTCCCTGATGACTAGTGATATAGAACATTTTTTTAGATGCTTATATGCCATTTGTATTTCTTCCTTTAAGAATTCTCTATTTAGCTCCATAGTTTGACTCTATACATTTTTTGATTTCCCTTTTGGTTTCTTCATTGACCCATTCATCATTTAGTAGTGTATTGTTTAGTTTCCATGATTTTGTGTATGCTCTATAGCCTTTCTTGCTATTGATTTGTAGTTTGATTCCATTGTGGTCAGATAGAATGCAAGGAATTATTTCAATTTTCCTGAATTTGTTAAGATTTGCTTTGTGTCCTAATATATGGTCTATTTTAGAGAATGTTCCATGTGCTGCTGAAAAGAATGTATATTCTGCAGCATTTGGATGAAATGTCCTGTATATATCTGTTAGGTCCATTCCTTCTATGACCTCATTTAGTCCAGATGCCTCTCTGTTTACTTTTTCCTGGGATGACCTGTCAATTGATGAGAGTGGGGTGTTAAAGTCACCCACTACCACTGTGTTTGGTGTTATCTGTGACCTTAGTTCTAATAGTATTTGTTTGATGAATTTGGGAGGCCCCATGTTAGGAGCATATATGTTTAGGTTTCTAATGTCCTCCTGTTGGAGGGTGCCTTTAATCCATACAAAGTGACCTTCCTTATCTTTCTTGACTAATGTTGGACTGAAGTCTGCCTTGTCAGATATTAGGATAGCAACTCCTGCTTGTTTTCTGGGTCCATTTGCTTGAAACACCGTTTTCCAACCTTTCACCCTAAGATAATGTCCATCCTTTGTAGAAAGGTGAGTTTCTTGGAGACAACAAATTGTAGGATCCTGCTTTTTAACCCAGTCTGCAAACCTATGTCTTTTGGTTGGGGCATTGAGGCCGTTGATATTAAGAGATATTATTGAAAGGTGTGTACTTATGCTTGCCATTTTTTTTTTTTTTTTTTTTTGTGGTTCTGGTTCTACCTTTGCGCTCTCTTGTGTTAACTAGTATTTGGGTATTGCTTGTTGTTTTCCAGGTTCCTTATATCTGTGTTTTTCCTTCTCTTCAGCATGGAGGATTCTTTCAAGTATTTTCCGTAGAGCTGGTTTTGTCTTCAAATACTCCTTTAGCCTGCTTTTCTCATGGAATGACCTTATTTCTCTGTCTATTTGAATGGATAGTTTTGCAGGATAAAGTAACTTTGGTTGACAGTTGTTATCTTTCAGAATTTGGAATACATCACTCCAAGCCCTTCTGGCTTTGAAAGTTTGTGTTGAGTAATCTGCTGTGATCCTGATGGGCTTGCCTTTGTAGGTAACTTGATTTTTCTCTCTAACTGCTTTCAATATTTTTTCTTTGGATTGTGTGTTTGGTAGTTTGATTATAATATGGCGAGGAGAGGTTCTTTCCAGGTTTTGTCTGGCTGGTGTTCTAGAGGCTTCCTGTATCTGCACTGGCACCTCTTTGCCAATTTGGGGGAAGTTTTCTTCTATGATTTTGTTGAAGATGCCCACTATGCCTTTGGAGTGAAATTCTTCTCCTTCTACTATGCCATGAATTCTTATATTTGATCTTTCCATAGTGTCCCAAATATCTTGAAATTCCCATTCATACTTTTCTATTAGTTTGTCTTTCTTTTTGTTGGACTGTATTATATCTGCCACTTGGTCTTCTAGCTTAGATATTCTGTCCTCTCCTTCATCCATTCTACTGGTGAGATTTTCTACAGACTTTTTTATTTCATTAACTGTGTTCTTCATTGCTAGTGATTTTGACTGGTTTTTCTTTATTATTTCTATTTCCTTATTTATGTCTTGTATTGACTTCTTTATTTCGTTAAATTGGTGTCCTGTGTCTTCTTTGATTCCTTTGATTTCCTCTTTGATGCCTTTGATTTCTTCTTTGAGTTCATTGAACATATTTACAGTCATTCTGTTGAAATCTTTCTCAGGCATTTGCTCTAACTTGTTCTCACTGGAGGTCATTTCTGATGCATTGATACTTTTTGGTGGATTTATATTGCCTTGGTTTTTGGTGTTTCTTGTGTTATAATGTATATATTTTTGCATCTTGGATTAAGTTACTGCTTAGATTTTCCAGTTAGCTGGGTATTCTTAGCTGTATCAATTGATCTGATGTTGTATATCTTCAATGTAGGAGATTAAGATGTTAGGTGTGGCTCTTAACACTCTCAGAGTACCTAGGCAAGTGTTCCTAGGGGTTGAGTTTGCCTGCTATGGGAATATTCAAGTAGGTTGAGTGGAATAAAATACAGGTAGATTCTAAAATTTAACTAAACCCTGTACACATTCAGTCAAAAACAGCACCGAGTATTTATGCAAGAGTAGGTATTATAAGAACCAGATCCTCTAGCAACAATGAGGTTAAGATTTCTGGTCTGATGAGGGATCCAAGTCAGCTTGTGACCAAGTGAGACCCTTCCCTGGTTTAATCCCAGTTACCTTTTTGGATGTTTTTGGTCTCAGTCAAGTTGCTGGCTGAGACGTTGGGCTGCTGTTCTGTTTTCTGGAACTGGGCACTGGCTTTTCCTGTGGGGCAAACCAAGCCTGGCAACTGTGGCCCTGCAGATTGGCACCCCTGCTGCTGGATCCTCTACTGCTGCCGCTGGGGCTGCCACTGCTGGATCTGCTGCTGCTGCCACTGGAGCTGCCGCTGCTACCCCTGGAACTGCCGCTGCTGGAGCTGCCGCTGCTGGATCCACCACCGCTGATCCACTGGAGCTGCCGCTGCTGGATCCGCCACCGCTGATCCACTGGAGCTGCCGCTGGTGGATCCGCCGCCACTGTAGCCAGTGCCAAAGCCACTGATGTTGTTGTTGGAGCTGGAGTCATGGCTTCCACCACCACTTCCGCTGCCAGGGCCCGAGCCGCCGCTACTGGAGCTGCTTCGGCCTGCCCGTGTGGGCTCTGGATGTTCTGGATCCCTCCTACTTCTCTGCTGCTGTTTTAATCTCTTATACACCTCCCTTTTACGTAAAGGTGTGTATTTTGCTGGGTTTTCTTTGGCTTTTTCTCCCCTAGGCTGCTTTGGCATGGTTCCTATGCCGCCATCTTGCTCCATCCCTTTTTTAAGGTAAAATTTCAATTTGAGTTCTGATTTTCTTGATGGTTCCTATAGTTCATTATTGCATTTGATCACGTCTTCATTAGGCTTAATCAACCAGTTGTCGAGGTCTTCCATTTCTGGACTTACTATTCATTTCTCTTTGGAGGGTTCAAATCTTTTCTTCAATCAAGTTAAGCCTACTGTCAAAAGCTGAATGCTCTAGGAGACAATTCTGTTCAGTTTCATTGATACGATTGTTGATTCTTTGATAGTTTGCTTCAAGTTCAGTGATTTCTTTTTAAATCGGGTTTTCATTGGTTGTTATCTTTTCATTTTGGGAATAAATTTCTGTTGATTTCTCTGGAGGCTTCTGTTGTAGGAAGGCATCTTTGCTAGAGATATCTCAGTTTTCTGAGTTTCATTTGTTTTTTTGCATTGTTGTCTACCCATTTTAGGAAGACTCTTTATTTTATGGAGGGGGAAGCAAGTTTTTGTCCTTTGGCCCATGCACTCTCTGACTCAGATGAACAGGGATGTTTGTACCTAGTGGCCAGTCAGGATACCAGAGCAAAAGGCCTGATTCCAGAGCCCATACAGGGACCAGGCCTCCCCAAGCAAGGCACCATGGGACCTATCAGGACCAGGGGACTGAGAGGAGCAAGGGAACAGGGATCTGGCTTACTTTGTGCAGTGCCCTCCAGCGCACAGACCAATGTAGCCAACCCAGACTGGGGATATGGGAGAAACCCAGATACAGAGGTCTGGCCTACTCACTCCAGACCTTTGTGCCAGGTCACTCAATGTCTGCACAAAGAATTCAGACTGGGGAGGTGTGAAATGGGTCTGGCCTACTCACTCCAGACCACAAAGCTTGCTCACACATCGTCCATACAAGGAACTTAGACCTAGGAGCTAATTCCAGTTTTTATTTTTTTAATGAACAATTTTATCATGGGCATCTCATTAGGGTAAATGTGTAAAAGAATCAAATATCATGCATTTACATCTGGAGACCCTGATCACCATCTTGTGGCCAGTATTTACTGATTATATAAATTTGAGCTATTTTCTTAACCTCTCTGAAGTTGCTTGTTAAGTAATGCCCATAGAACAAGGATGACATGTTTCTAGAGGCTACAAATTTGTGGCTAAAAAACAATAAAAAGTTATTCGTTTTATAATGCCTGAGGCTAGAATTTTGAAATTCAGTGGGAACTTTCTCCATCTGACGGCTTTAGAAGAGTACCCAATCTTTGCTTCCCTTACATTTCTGGGTTTGTGGCTGTATCACTCAAATCTCTGCCTTAATTTTTATGTGGAATGATTCTCTATGTGTGTCTGTTATAAAGAATGTTGCTGTTAACTTCTCAGCTGGACAAAACTGTATACCCAAAACAGCATGTAAAAGGAAACAGTTTGTTTCAGGTGATAGTTTCAAGGGAAAGTTTCACCATATCAGGGAAAGTATGGCAAGGCAGAATCTGGGCATCACATCTTGTCACAACAGCTGGGAGGTAGCAGCAAGAATGAGCTAGCAGCTGTGTGTTTATAACACAGCCAGGCTGGTCAAATGAACCTAAATGTCTGCTTCCAGTGACACATTTGTTCTAGCAAGGCTCCATCTTCCAAATTGCCACAAGCTGGGAAACAAGCATTCGAAACACATGGGGCTATGTGACATTTCATATCGAAACCACCACAAGGGCATTTTTGTTAAATTGAGGACATGCCCAGAGAATCCAGGATAAACTTTTCATCTCAAAACCCCTAATTTAATTCCATTGGCAAAATCAATTTTTTTCAAGTAAGATTCAGAGATTAGGATATCAGCATAGCTTTCCAGTATCCCCCATTCAACCCATTCCAGACAGCACGCGTGAACCCTGTGTAGTGTCTGCCACAAAGATAGGGCACAGCAAATGTGTGTGTTTACCCCCACCCCAGGCATTTAGAGAAGATCTAGTCACCTATTTCTCTTTAAAACTGTGTTCTACCCAGGAAACCTGGCTAAAAGCAGCTAATATTTATTGTACACCTGCTGTGAAGCTGGAAATGCACACACTTTGGCTGACTTCATTCTCCCAACTGTAAAGCTGGAGATGGTGGTTCAAACACTTGTGGAGCACACAGTCTATGCAAGGCAGAACCCAGTTGCTCTGTGGATGCTGCAAGCTCTCTCTCCCACTGAAGAACCTAAACAGCTGAATAGACAGAATACTTAGCTCCTAGGGGCTCCTTGAGAAATGTATCTTTCTGGAAGCAACCAAAGAGAGAGAATATGGCCTGCCTTTTCATTTTGATTCCTTGACCAACCCATCATAGGTGTACAAAAGGCCTCAGAAAGTCCTCTCTGTTTTATCTTAAAACATGTATGCATGTTCTAGCTGCTCAAAAGTTTCCTGTGGGCAACGTGATAGAACTACTAATCAAATTCTTATTAAAAAAAATGTTTGTGGAAGAGTGAACATCATGAATTATGGAATATTTGCCTTTTCTTGCCTCATCATATTTAAAATGTGGAACACCATGATTAAACATCCATCTCATGAACATTTGGGCTTTTCAGAAGAGTAGTGTGCTGAGATTTATGGAAGTGTTGGAGGTTCTAATAAAATAGTACACTGTGGAATCTACAGCTCAGTGAATTGAGTTGATGGGAAAACATTTCAGATGTCTGTGGGTTCCAAGGCTTGAAGTAATTTCTACATCTGATGGTCTTTTGCATTTCTGGCACACTTTCTATTTTTTCCCCTGAGGGGCCACAGTGAATGCAAGGTAGCTTTTTGGGAAGATCAGAACTCCATCTTCCTTCAAACCTCTTGAACTCAGTTAATAGCAGCTTTTCTTAAAATAGGCAGAAATAGATTTGTTTATCTCTGCATTATACTAACAAGATTGACTGATTCTCTGTGGAGCTGGGCATTGTACTTGTATGTATATGATGTATAGGAGCATTGTTGGGGGATAGAGAACACCTTTCAAAGAGAGACTAGGATTCTAGGATTTTATACGGCTTCCTTTGGAAAGTTTGAAAGGAATAATCGTGTCTCCAACATCCAGGTTCAGTTTCTAAAGGTGTATACAGTGTGTGGTCAAGGAATTAAACAAGAACTAAAATAGGTGAAAGAAGCAAGCAGGTAATTCTTAGCCTTTCCATCACCATCTAGTATGGTACATACAGAGCAGACCTAACATGTGTTTGGTTAGTGAGTGGATTAATGGATGGATGAATGAATAAAAATGATAAATGCTTTGGTGTGAGGAATGGAGAGATGGCTCAGATTTCTGACATTTGGCATCCACAGTTGTGAGGGCATGCAGTTCTGTTGTTTTGAACCACCTCTGGCATAGTCATTTGTTAAGACAATCCAAAGAAACTAACCAAGAAGTCAGCTTGCTATTGTGGAGGTAGGTGGCCATGTGGACAACCTTAAAAGCAAGCAAACAGCTGTTTCTCTCTGGTACACTCACCAGATCTGTGGGGAAACCTCTAGCCCACTGACTGCAGTGGCAAGCACAGGCCTCCATGATGTCATAAAGGAGCAGCTTCATTCCTGCAGAACTCTGGGTCTCAGTACAGGGGCTGTGAGGATCAAAGTCCCATCACTGAGACACCTGCTGACCAGCTACCAAGACCAGGGACTCAGAATTTATTCTGTCAGGCCTGGGAGTTTCCCTACTAGGTTGAGGGTACATATATCTAGATGAGTATCAAGGGTGTGTGTGTGTGTGTATGTGTGTTCAACTCCTTTCAAGAAACCATTATTTCAGTAGTACTTTTCACAATATTAAAGAAATTTCAAGAGTACACAGCCTAGGAACTTCTGAAAACAATGAGGACACAGAAGTAAACCAGATTTGATATCTATGCTGAAAAGTGTTCAGAGACCTGGGATGCAGTGTAATTCTATCCTGCCCCCATGGCCTACTGGCTCCACCTGTTCCTGGGCTTGTGGTCACATCACTCCAATCTCTACTTCTGTAAGCACATAGCCTCCTCCTCATTTGCTTCCTCACCTTAGCTCTTATTATAAGATTCATGTGCTTAAGGCCTGCATGGAAAAGCCAGGGTTTAAGAATCAAAATTATACTAGCAAAGACATTTCTCCAGCTAATGTAACATTTGGGTTAGGGGGCATAGGACATGAGCATAACTTGCTGGGGACCTCCACCGACTCTATGACAGTTCAGAAAGCTTCGTGAAGGTCATGTGGAAAACACACAGAAGCCACATCGTGGGACTCAGGTTTAGAGTGGTTGCATCCAGGAATGCAGACGTAGCCCAAGTTCCCGAAATGATTCTGATGGCTCATCCAGGTATTAAATCCCATGCCTCTAGCTTGCACTGGGACTTAATTAATTTGGAAATATCTCTAGGATGGTCTTTCTAAAAAATAAGTTAGAACATGCCACCTTTCTGGCTGAGAAATGCCTGCAGTGTTCTGTGTCTCTCATAACCTCCCTTTCCGACACTCTGTACCCCAGATGTTTTAAAATTCTTTGAAGGCACAAAGCCTTCTCTTGTCTCAAGTTCTTTCACATGCCTCCCTCTCCATTCAGAATCCCCTTCTTACTCTTTTTCATTTAGTGAATTGCTCTGTATAGTTCCACGCTTGTCTCAGGTAACTACTTCTCCCTGATCCTGAGCTGAATGTGGTGTCTGCATTGTTACTTTAGATTGCAAGCTCATCTTCTCTCTGTTTCTTGGTAGGGCTGACATGTAATAGGCATGCATTTACCATGAAAGGAAGAACAGATGATTACAAACATGACATTTCTCTCTCTGTCCAGATCTTTAGCAGAGTTTCTTGGTGTGTTAATTCCAATGAGAGTTTATTGAAAGAAAAACTCCACCGAGTTTCTCATTTCCCTTCATTAGAAAACCAAAACAAAACATTTATATTTTATATTTTGTTTTCATTATTATATCTTTATGTCTTTCATTTGGATGGGATTTGTTAGTGTACAAAATGCCAGGCAAATGAATTAGGCTGAGGTGAGTATTGCTATCTCCATTTTGTAGTTAAGAACACAGACCAGTTAGATCAATTGACTGGCACAAGGCACACAAGCCTTCCGTGATGAAACCACCAGTATTTGACCCAAAGCAAGCAGAAATTTTGTACTATTCAAGCTTAGAACTGAAGTTGCTTATTACAAATTTTACTACGAAAATGTTGCTGGAATACACCATGGTAAAGAACTGGTTAAATGATGTAAAGCTAGAAACTGAAGGTGATGAAGAGTGATACTTACCTGACATATTAAGCTTCCTTACTAAGGTAGGAACAAGGTCAAGCCAATCACCATTAGCCAAGTGAAGTTTGTGCAAGAACATAGCAGTAGTGCTTAGGTAAGCATGTGGTCTAAGACATGCATAGACCTTGACATTCCTAAACCCAGCCAGGAACATGAAGTTTGAAATACAGAGGAAAACGTGCCAGAGCTGTTGTGGCCTGTCCCTGGCCAGGTCACCCCAGATGTAGACAAAGCAGGAAGGGCCACACCCATGCAGATGACCTTTACAAACATAGTGATCCTCCCACTGGTAGACATGACTCAAGGCATGTCCAATTAGATTAGCACTGCTCCTTCCTGAGGCATAAAGAAGTCTGTGGTGGGGCCTGATATGGATTGCATTCCAACTACTCATTCAGCAGTCCTTTCATTTTCAGGAACTCCAGGACCATCCAGGGTTGTCAGCCAGATTGTCTTTTCAAAACTTTGCAACCAAAAGTGACAGAATAGCCCAGCACTTTGGGAGCAGAGGCAAGGGTATAGCAAGTTCAAGCATGACTTTGTTTATACAGAGAGTTCCAGGTCAACTAGTGCTACAGAGTGAGACTGTGGGGGAGAGGGGGAGCCAAAAGGGTTGGGGACAGAAAGGCTGGAGTGCCTAATGTGCAGGAGAGAAAGCATGATGGAAGTAGTTGGACTGTAGAATACTTAGGGGTTTGCAAGGTGACTGAGCCCCTGCAATGGGAAGATAACACAGTCACTTTGACTTGTGTTTAATTTTATCAGCTCTTTTTCACTTACTAAGTGTCTATATTTTGTGTATCAATGCACTGGTGAACATAGTATTTGGTTTGGGTGCAATAATTTATAAACAAATACATATATATGGGAGGTAAAATCAAAACAATAATTATAAATGATCATCCAGTGATATCAATGTAATCAATCAAGTAACCTACCTAAATTCTCATTGAGCAATTACCAAACACCATCCCCAAGTCCGTCTTGAGGTGGCTTTGTGAGAATGGTCAGGAACAGGGAGATGGGAAAGGGACTGGGGGATAGCGATGTGGAAGAAACAAAACTGAGTACACAGTAAAATGTCATAAAGACATCTGTTACTGGGCTGTGAAGATGGCTTGGCTGTTAAAGTGCTTGCCTTTCAAGCATTATAACCCACATCTGATCCCCAGAAACCATGTAAAAAAAAAAAAAGCTGAGTGTGGTAGCATATGTTTGTAATGTAAGTTCTGGGGAGGTGGAGACAAACAGATCCCTGGGGCTCACCAGCTTGCCTAATTGGTGAGCTCCAGGCCAAAGAGAGATAGTTCCAAGGAAGAAAAAAAGTGATGGATAGTGTTCCTGAGGAATGATACCCCATAATAACACACACACACACACTTGTGCACATGCAACTGCACATACACATGGACCCACGCACAGATAAGTATGCATGCACACACATGCACATCAAGTTATAATGTGTGCTACTGAAAAAAATAACTGAAGCCAAAAAAATCATATGCTGCTAGAAAGAAATAAAAAACATTCAGTGCCAATTCTATAGGCTGAGAGTAGGATCCAGGAATCTACTGCCCATCATTCCCACATGGTTTCAGGACATAGCCAGGGTTGCTCCTTTTGCTTGTGAATTTCCTGAGAATCTGGGCAACAGGAGGTTAAAAGCACTTTCTTATCAATGCCGTTTGGTGTTTCTATTAACCTAGCTGGTATGGAGGAATGCACATTGCACTAAGAGTCAGGAGTGCCTTGTGCTAATGTCCATGTTTTCATTGGTTCTCAGTCTGACACTGCACGTGGGCCTCTCTGTTTCCTTATCTGTTCAGTCAGAAGAGCAAAACCATAGTTAGTATTCATACAGTGCTCACTCAACACCAGGCGTTCTAAGCACCACAGATGTGATCACTCACTGACTACCCAGAAACTTTATGAGGTCACTGGCATTTATTATCACTACACAACAGAAAGGGAGGGGAAAGAAGTCAGAAAAGAGTGGATTGCTTTTCTTTTAAAGGCATGTGCCACCATGCCTGGCTTTTTAAAAATATATTTTTATTTTTATTTATTTATTTGAGAGACAGTAATAGGGAGAGAGGGAAAGAGAGAGAGAGAGAATGAGAATATGCCCACCAGGGCCTCCAGCTGAAAAAGAACTCCAGATGCATGCGCCCCCTTGTGCATCTGGCTTACATGGGTCCTGGGGAATAGAACCTGGGTCCTTTGGCTTTGTAGACAAGCATGTTAACTGCTGAGCTATCCCTCCTGCCCAAGAGTTGATTTCTTGCTTCTAGTCACACAGCCAGTGAGGAGTAGCCTGGCCCGATTATGAACTCTGCTCATCTCTCCCCAGAATTGGTAGCAGCACCAGAGAATACATCAGCTATAGCACGAGCAAATACATAGTTGGCCTGCCAATGGCTGGAATCCCATGGATCGAGAACACCATGATTGAAAATGAAGGTGACTTAGGAAACTGCTCACACACTTTGAGATTTGCTGAATTCTATGTGTCTGTTGGTTTGTGTGTGGAGCTGTGGGAATAAGACTGGATGGGCTTCAGGGTCCTGGGTGCCAGCTCTGTGCTGTCATAGAATCTATAAGCAATCTATAAGACTATAATCTATAAGTCTGTGTGTCTCAGTGTCCCTATTTACATGGAAGGCAGAGGTGACTTCTGCCCCTAAGGGTTTATTCTATGCCTGAATGCGCCTGTATGTGAAATTTGGCAGACATTCATATCTGAGGAGGAAACATCTAGCCATCCATCATAGCTAGGCTGGATTTGTTGCAGGTGTCTGAAATAAGTGCATGAACCACTACAGGGGCAGAGACAGCTTCTCTGAATCCTGTGCCATTTCTTCTCCTTATTGCCAAAAGCACCCTGACAGTTTCCAAAATGTGACAGAGACAAGCATGGTGAGATGATTAGTTTAGGCAAATACTGTAAAGGTATTAGGAGACTGAGCCCAGGGTGAGTCTTAGACATGTCAGATAGTTTAAACATGACCTGACTGTGGAGCCTCTCTCTTTCAGAAAACTATCTACCCTTAGTTTTAGTATGTATATGGTGTGCATTGTCTGTTCATATGTGCATTGTGCATGTGGAGACCAGAGATTGTCATTAGGTGTCTTCCTCAATCTCTCCATCCTATGTTCCAAGTCAGGGTCTCTCAGTGAACATGGAGCTCACTGATTTGGTGATACTAGGTAGGTACTGTGTCCCAGGGATTCTGTCTCTAATTCTTTAGTGCTGGGATTATAGATGCATGCCTGCCACATTCAGCTTTTATGTGGGTGTTGGGGATCTGAACTCAGGTCCTTTTGCTTGTGTGGCAAGTACTTTAGTGACTGAGCCATCTCCCTAACCAGCTTCTGTCTATTGTTTTTAAAGAGCAGATCAGAGGTAGCTTTAAAGCTGCATGAAGGATAAGAAAATATTATGAAGATAATGCAGTAACTTCCATAAACATGATATCCTGAACTCTACAATTAGCTGTGAGTAAGCTTGGGCAGGCCATTTTTCTGTCCTGGTCTTATGAGTTACTGCCTGTTCCAGTCAGCTCCTCATTGCTGGAGTGAACATACAACCAGACAGCTTATGGGAGGAAGGGATTTATTTCAAGCTTACAGATCTAGGGGAAGTTTCATCAATGGCAGAAGAAGCTGGCTCACTTCCATAGATCTAAGCCCCACCAACAGCCAGCACCACAAACATAAGCAGGAACCTGTGAGAGCTTAAACTGCTCTCTATACCTTTGGGCTGATAATCACAACCACCCAGTGACACGACCCCTCAAACAGGAATCTGCCTGCTAGGAGTTAAAATTGCAAACTCAATTTTAATAAAACTCCTGAGTCTATATGGCCACATATTTACACTATTATATTCAAGCTACCACACTGCCTTTCAAAATAAATGATTAAACAGGCAATAGCTTCCAGCCATTATCTCCCCATGTATGGGCAGTACTGGGAGATAGGTATTTTTATCTATATTACTGGTGACAAAACAAGGCTTCTGGAGATTGAATGGCTTTGCCTAGGTCACCCTGTAGGCAGGAAAAGACTGGAATGCAGGTCAGATCACCTGGCTACTTTGCAGTTTTGTTCATGGGATTCTGGCTCCCTCGCTGACTATGAAATCCATGGGGCTCGTGTTAAGCCATGTTTCCTCTCCTGAAAAGGTCTGGGTGGAGTGTTGTGTCATGAAACACAAAGAGTTCTTTCTCCAGCTCCCCCTTCCCCCCCGAGGACCACCCAGGACACAGTTGGTTGCAGCCACAGCTGGACAAATTTAGGTCAGGTCTGTAGAAGAATTTCCTGGCCGAGTGGCTGAACAATGGGATGAGTCCAGAGCTAAGTAGTAATTTTCATCTTTGGAGGATATGAAAATCCAAGCAATTTTCCTCTGCCTGTACATAGGAACAGCATTAGCTTTGTATCCTGTTCTATTCCCTTTGTATCAGACATTCTGTGAAGCCTAGGAAAAACAAAGAAACACCTTTCCTCAAAGAAGTTGTCTAAAGCCATTTCAAGAGGTAGTGAGGCTACTTTTTTTTTTTTTTTTTTTTGCCATATGGACTGTCTGGATGCCAGGGAGAGAGCAACAGACAAGACACAGTCCTTAACTGCAAGGAGATTTGATTCTGGTAAGGGGAGACAAATATGGAAATGAGTAAGTTGCTGTCAAGTTTTACAACACAAGATGACATGGTAGTGAGAAACTCAGGGTTGTGTTAGCTAGGAAAGTCCAAAAGGCCTTTCTGATGAAGTGGCATCTGAGTTGAGCTGGGGATGGAAAGGAGCTCCCAGTGGACAATCAGGGGAAGAGCATCACCACAAGAGAGGGCAATAATGCAGAGGCTGGAACCCAGCACTACACAGTGCCATGGTGGCCTCTGTTTAGACCTCTCTGCGTGTGTCCTTCTTTATATGTATTATGGGTCCAGTGCTGAAGGTTAAGCAAAAGAGACCCTATGTCTGATACATTATTAACTCTAAAATATTCCCTGTTATAGTATCTGAGCATGCTGGTGTTCGTGAGAAGACATTAGATAAACATGGAGTCTGGGGCAAAATGTATACTGAGTAGTTTAGTCCATCAGACATTGTGAACACACACATAGTAGGGCACTTTTGTTTCACTTTCTAAAACCATGGCATTTTGGAAGGCAAATATATTAGATAATCTTTGTCACTGTGGTCTAAATTCCAGATAGACCACTTAGAGAAGGAAGGGCTTATTTTGCTTATGGTTTCAGAGCATTGAGTTTATCATGGCACAGAGGGCATTACAGAGCAGTTCAGTTCATATCATGGTGGGCCAAGAAGTACAGAGAAAGGAATGCCAGCACCCATGAGCTTTCAGCTTGGATCTCCGTCTCCATGGGGGAGTACCTATGATATATTTTGGTATACTCTTCCCATTCACAAGCTTTGTGGAAGGGTGACGTCCTAACTTACCAAAGGAAATTTCAAGACAGTATAGTGTTCAGACTACAGCCTGGTTACTGGTAGCTGCTTATAGCCAGACATATAGTTAGGATGGGGAGTGGCTGCATCTCTCTTCTCTGCTTGTTAGCCTGCCATGGAGTGAACTGAGGTACTCCATTCATGTCTTCTCCATTGAGATTGCCTGAACCTCTGAAGCAATGAACCAAAAGAAATCTTCCATCACTTGGTCCTTTCAGATTTTTTGCCATAGTAACAGAGCAGGAAACATATAGCAGTTCCTAGTAGAATATAATATTGCAGTTTTAATAAAAATTTGGATTTTTAGTATAAGAATATTTGCCTTTCCTGAGGGCTACTATGAGTTAAGCTATGTAAGATGTGTATATAAAATGTATGATAAAAAGGCTGATCAAAGTTAGCATGCTAATCTCTTGTGATGCACAGATCTATAGCATCACAGCATAGCATCTTTTTGTCTGGATCCTAAATCCATCAGAAAAATGAAGTAACTCTTTCCCTCTGAGGCATTTCTAATTCTCTGGGTTCCCTAGTGTTCTCTATATCCAGTAATAACTATGACAATTTTAAGAACTGTTGAATAGTAAGAGGAATCTTAAAAAACAGAAAAAGAAATTTAACCATAAGCTCCAGCATTTGCAAGATATAAAGAGTAAACATACACTTCTTTGTATTTCTGCATATGAAGATGTGCTCGTGCGAATGATCGGCCTTGTCTAGTCCTTCCTTTTAAAAGATGCTTCTCACCTTCCCAGACAATTAAAGTATAGAATTCATGCTGATTACAGCTTGATTCCTGGGGTCTCTGTTCTTCTTAACCTCCCCCAACCAGTGTGCATTTCTAGTTAGATACAAATTGTTCAGTTTAATTTGTTCTCAATATTGGATGTCTTTATGAGATTCTGCATGCTGTCATAGCAGAAGGGATTATATACCAAGGGATGACTGTGAAACCAGTTGGGGAATAATCTGCTTGGAAAAGGGCTGTTTTGGGCAGTGGTATAATCAACTGCTCTATAATAATAGCCAAATGCTAACAAAATTGAGACAGAGTACTTTTACCCACAGCTTACATGAAGCGGTGCTGGCTTATCATTCAGGTTTGCTCAGCATGCCTGCCAGGGGCCAGAGCTGATCACTCCCATGTACCACATATTATACTACCCCACATTATAACTGTACTGTCGCCTAGAGCCTTGACAAGAGCTCTGCAAGGCAAGCCTTGGTACTATCCTACTAAGTTTTGGTAAACAAATGGAGTTTAAGAGGTAAGCAATTTTATCTTAGTCCCATGAATAGTACAACCTGACATATTAGTTCCTACCCTGTTTTGCTTTTATCTTTTCCATGAAGGATCCTAGCAATTTGTAAACTAAAGTCTTTTTTGTTTATTTTTATTTATTTATTTGAGAGCAACAGACAGACAGAGAGAGAAAGAGGCAGATAGATAGAGAGAGAATGAGCACGCCAGGGCCATCAGCCACTGTAAACAAACTCCAGATGTATGCGCCCCCTTGTGCATCTGGCTTATATGGGTCCTGGGGAATCAAGCCTTGAACCAGGACCTTAGACTTCACAGGCAAGCGCTTAATAGCTAAGCCATCTCTCCAGCCCAACTAAAGTTTTTTTCATAAATTATGTTTCTATTCAGATACATATAATGGTGATAATAATTACAAAAATAACTATCTTTTTTCTGAGAATGAAAATCCTTCCTAATGCACCGAATTAAATAGTTTTTTTTTTCTGGAAAGTTTCATATATATATTTATTAGAAAGTTTCTTTTGTGTATGTATATTTTGTGTATATATACAAATACACATACACACAAACATAAATACAAAGTTTCCAGTTATATATATCATATGCTCTGCCTGACATGACTTTCTCATTCCACCACTTTCAAGCCTTTCACAAAAGTTGAGGTATGGGTAATTAATCAAACCCTGTGCCCCAAAGAGAGTGCCCACAAATTCAGCTCAGGTCCCATCACTTTATATTTTATGAATCTCTATTACAATGCTCACAAATAAGTATTTCAGCTGCGAGTCTGTCTTGTGGGCTAGGACTGAAGTCAATTCCCTTTGATAATAGCAGGATGTTGAGAACAGAGATGGAGACCTCCTTAGCATCTGCAGAAAGGCTGAAGGCTGCAGGGCAAGTTCATGCATGGCCTAACAAAGCGATACTGACTACTTAGTTGTTGATCAGACCTGCAGGGCTGCAGAACGATGCCTTCTCTTTGCCAGGTTCATGACATTTATTGTCTTATCTATTTTGTGTATATGTGCATACATGTTTCTGTGGAGGAGTAACATATGTGTGTTTGGGTGAGCATCCATGTTTGTACATGTGTGTGGACAGTGGACTCAGGGATCTTATCTGCCGGGCTCCGCCGGCAGGGGCAGGTAGTGCTGAGGGAAGGACCAGGCCCGCTGATTCCTCCCGAGGGGTTGAGGAGGAGATGAGCGTCCAACGACTCAGACCTCTCCTGGCCACCAGAGAAAAACCACACTGAGTCGGGAGTCTTGTTGAAGCAGGAACTCGATTTATTGCTATGAGCAGTTGCCTATATAATGTTGGGGACGAAGGCGGGGATTTTAGGACGGTGGGGAAAGGTAAGGGCCAATAGTAAACTGACTATTGAGATGATAATCCTAAATCCCATGCGGAAGTAGCAGGCAAGAAGCCATTAGGCGTCTTGCTGAGTCACGTCTGGCCAGAGGCAGATTACCAAACTTTAGCTAGGCTCAGGAAGCTCCACTAGGCCTCACACCTGGGCCTTTCAGAGCCCAACACTTATCCACCTTTCCTTCTTTTCTGTTTTTTAAATATTTTAATATATTTATTTGAGATAAAGAGGGAGAGAGGGAGGCAGAGAGGAAGGAAGAAAATGGGCACATCATGGCTTCTAGCCACTGCAAACAAACTCCAAATATGTGCGCCACCTTATGCATCTGGCTTATGTCGTTCCTGAAGTATTGAACCAGGGTCTTTTAGCTTTGCAGGCAAGCACCTTGACTGCCAAGCCATCTGTCCAACCCCCAACCACCTTTTCTTTCTCTTTCTCTCTCTCTCCTTCTCCTTTCTTTCTCTTTGTGAGACAAAGCCTCTCATTGACCTGGAACTCACCAATTATGCTAGCTTGGTTGGTCAACAAGCTCCAGGGATCCTGCTCTTCTCTTCCTTCCCATCTCTGGCACTACAGGTATGCACCAACACCCAGGGCATTTTCACATGGGTTCTGGCTATTGAACTTAGGTTTGTGCTTGTGAAATAAACATTTTACCAAGTCAGCTGTCTCCCTAATACCTCCCTCTTTGACAGTCATAAGATACCTATCTGTGTGATTTAATTTTCTCGAACACCATATCTCCTTGAACAAAAAAATTGAAATCTAAGTCTAGGAGTGTGAACAAAGCTTTAGAAAAGGAAAATATTTCAAATTGTTTTGGATTTCCTCAGGTTCTTTGTAGATGTCATGAGCTGTGTGAGTTGACAAGTTTGATGGCTCCCTTGGTCTCCCATCACATTAATGGGAACAGCAGGTTTTCCTAAAGACTGCAACTCAGCTTAGACATACTATCATTGATGCCATTGTGGGAGGAGCCATTACTCCAGCAAAGGAAATAAGTGGGAAGAAACAACTGGAGGAAAGAGGATAAGGCCCAGGGGCAGAGGGCCTTTTAGCTCTGAGTCAGACTGGTGCTGTGTTTGGTGCTGCTTTTTGAAAATTGTTCACATCAAGGGTGTTGGAATGGGCTGTAGAGATGGCTTAGCAGTTAAGGCACTTGCTTACAAAGCAAAAGGACCTGTGTTTGGTTCCCCAGTACTCATGTAAAGACAGTTGTACACATGTGTCTGCAGTTTGTTTGCAGTGGCTAAAGGCCCTTACATGCCTATTCTCTCTCTGTCTCTCTCTACTTGTAAATGAATAAAAATAATTTGAAAAAAAAGAATGTTGAACTAAGGATTCCTAGTATTGGAATGGCTGGAGGGATGGCTTAGTGGTTAATGTGCTTGTCTGCAAAGCCTAAGGACCCAGGTTCAATTCCCCAGAACCCACGTAAGCCATATGCACAAGGTGGCATTTGCTTCTGGAGTTTCCTTACAGTGGCTGAAGGCCCCAGAATGCCCATTCTCTCTGTGTCTGTCTATCTGCCTCTTTCTTTCTTCTCTCTCTCAAATAAACAAAATAAAATAAAATACAAAAAGAATTCCTAGTATCAATTTCTGAGCTGTTGGCTCAGATAAATATAATGTATCTATATCAAACTATATTCCATACTCAGTACTAGCTCACTGAAAAAGTATAGAGCCTCAGTGGGAGATGTGATGGATGCATAGTGTTATCTGATACTTATACAGATATTGTTGAAAAAATGAGTTTTTTTTTTCTGTCAGAGTGGTAATTTCCTCAAATTTTTATATGCTTACATCTTTTTCTTCTTGATAAATATACAATTTTATCAAGTTGCTCTAAAAACATAAGACTCGTGTGATTTAGAAATTATCATGGATTTTTGAGGCCAGAAAATCTTAGGATCTGTGAATTCTGGCAGAATTTCTATCCCAAATGCAATTTTTATTGCTGGAACTCTGCTATCCCACAGGACATGAGTACTTACCACATGTAAGGTTGTGGGTTAGACCTGAGTGGCGACCTGGGGAAACAGATCAGGAATTGACTCTGCTTGCAGCATGAGAGAGGAGGTACACTTGAGATCTACATCCTAATAATAGGACTAGTGCTGAAAATGTATCAGACTTTTCCAGATTAATTTATGACCTAATGCGATTTATATTAAAATCCAAGAGTTTTTAAAAGACAAAATGTTTCTGAATTTCATCTTGAATAATAAATAAACATGAATAGGTAAGAAACAGGAGAAAAAAACAAGAAGTAAGACTTATTTATTTTATCTAATAGTTTACTGTACAATTAAATACAGTCAAGAGGATGCTGACACACAAATGCAGTGATGGGTTGTATGGCTCAGAGAACGCAGCAAACTTACCCCATTCATTATTAGAGAAGTCTAGAACGTGATCACACAGATATATAGTACATCCAAAAACAAGACGAGTTATTTACTGAAACATGCTTATAGATTTTGCAAAGGCATTTTTTAAAGCCACATTTGATTCTTACTGCATGTTATAAAATGAAATATATTTCTACTGGATTTAAGAATAAAAATTGTTGCTGGTTTTATGTCCTGACTATTGTGAATTCTGCTTTATTTCTCTGGTCTGTTCTATTAGTCAATGGCTGCTTTTCTGCCAATAGTTTGTTGTTTTGATTACTACTGTTTTGTAATATATTTTGAGTTCAAGTTGTATGATGCTTCCAGCTTTCTTTTTCTTTGACTATGTACCACTGTACCTACTAAGTTACATTCCCACCAACAAAGTGAATACATTTCTTGTCAACAGCTTGGGCACATCTGTTATCTTGTGTCTGATGTTAGTAACAATCTGGTGGATATGAAGCCATAGCTCACTATGGTCTTAATTTGCATTTTCCTGGTGATTAGTGCCCCCAAAGAACTTATTTTCAAGAAAGAGTTTATTCAGGTTGTCTCTAATCTCTGACTTCCTCCCTTTGTTTTCTCAACCATCAGGAAATCCCCAATACTACAGAAGCTATCCTATCTTTTTTCTCCACCCAATCGGATTCCCCACCTCCCACCCCAGAATACTTTCATTTGGTTTGAAGAAACATTCAGAGTTACATAGTTCCAATTCTCTCTTCTTTACTATGGCATACTTGGGAGTCACAAGGGCTGAGGCTTACACTGAGGGTGCTGGGCAGGCTTCCTTCCTGGTTGCAAACCCCACAGTCTCCAAGAACTCTTGTCTGCAGGCAGGAACACAGTTAGCTCCATTCTCACAATCAAAGCAAGGCTTGAGCTGGATTCTCCTGCAGTCAAGGGGTGATGAAGTCTTGAATAAATCAATAGGGATGGCATAGCATATGGCAACAAGCCAACCAGAGTACTAGGAATTGGGTTAGGAACTTTGTGCATTGTAATAAATCCATTAAGTAGAAGTTATTCTCATCTGTTGGCTGAAAGCGCTGAGACCTGAGAATGTAAGAGGCTGATCACTTTTCTAAGGTCATGATGCTTAATGATGTCCTTAATGTGATGTGTCTTATGGAAGTCTGAAAGGTTGTTCTGATGAACAGCCCTTCAATGTTGACTGTCATTATGGAGAGGTGGCGAATTCCACCCTCTGTGTTCTCATTCCAAGCACCACTGGGTCTGTTTATGATTAGTCTTCTTATCTTTCTGTGGTACTTGTTTTGTGTTTTGATTCCCCAGCACCCATATGACACAATGAATGGGGTAAGTTTAACTGATGTGTCTTCTGTGTCATACTTCTCATCACCACATTTGTACACTAGCATCCTTTTAGTGGTATTGTAACATAGTAAGTGATGATAAGACAAACAAGTTGTACATCTTGTTGTTGGTTTTTTCTTCAGTTTCTTACCTACTCATGTTTATTTATTATTCAAGATGAAACTTGGGAAAATTCCATTGACATCTTTGGGTATTTTTATCTCTTCTGGCTTGATGTTAATGAACTGTGAGCCAAGCTTTGCTCTGGACCCATTTGTTCCCATAGATCTGTCTCTTTATAATGCCACACCTTTTCCCTCTAACCACCATGATTGCATGTATTACAGAGCCTTTTTGTTAACCAAAATGGCAGAACTGCCTTGAACCCTTTCCCAGGAAGAGGTTACTGTGACTTGAAGTAGCATGAAGTGAGGGTGTCTATTTCCTATGTACATACAGTCAGCCATCAGGTTCCATGTTCAACCAACCACAGATTGAAAAGATTTAAAAGGGCTAGAGAGATGGCTCAGTAGCCTGCAAAGCCTAAGGACCTGGGTTTGATTCCCTAGTGCCCATGTAAATCCAGATGCACCAACTGACACATGCATCTAGAGTCCTTTTGCAGTGTGTCTGGAGGCCCTGGTGAGTGCATGCTGCCTGATTCCTTTTATCTGCCTGCTTGCAAATAAATAAACAAAAATATAGAAAAGAAAACAGGATTACATGTATACCAAGTGTTGCTTTCAGGTTCACATTGCTGGCAGATAGCATCCAACCAAGAGCAGCTGGTGGGCAAAAGGGTTAATTTTGACTTACAGACTTGAGGGGAAGCTCCATGATGTCAGGGGAAAGCTATGACATGAGCAGTATGTGGGCATTACCTCCTCCCCAACATCAGTTGGACAACAGCAAGAGGAGAGTATGCCAAACACTAGCAAGGGGGAGCTGGGTATAACACCCATAAGCACACCCCAATAATACACTGCCTCCAAGAGGCTTCAGTTTCCAAATTTCCATCAGCTGGAAATTTCAGAACACCTAAGTTTATGGGGGACACCTGAATCAAACCACCACACCAAATATGTAGACTTTCTTTTCATTGTTTCCTAAATGACATTGTATTTCACATGCATTTACATTGCTTTATGTAGCATTAGGAATATAGCACAAGTTCTATGTACGTACTACATCTTTTTATATAAAAGACTTGAACCTCCATGTTTTTGGTATTCGTAGGGTTTCCTGGAATCTATCTCCCATGATACCAAGGGAGGAATACAGTTACTAATAAACAAGAAGAACCCAACCTAGCTGGACATGTTTTCCTCTAAGTTATATATTAGAACTAATCAAAAAGAAACACCAGTCATTTTTTCCCACTGCCTTCTTCTGAAGATCTCACTTCTAACTACATGCTGCCTCACATGTGCCTGTACACATGCATGCACACAGACACACACATGCACACAGACGCACACATGCACACACACACAAAGGATTCATGAGCAAAACCAACTAGACACTGGAAATGACTTCCATCTCTCACCTCCTCCCACTGCTGTTGCTATGGGCAACCACTGCCCACAGGTGCCATAGGTTTGGGCTACTTGGCAAGGCTGGCTTGTCACATTACAGCTCCAGTAACTGTGTGTGGGTGAGAGAAGAGCCCTCACCGGATGTGTTCTGTAATTAGTCCTTCTCAGAATAGCCTCGATTGTCAATCTCGGATCAAAGGAGGACAGCCGTCTCCAGCAAGAAAGATAAATAACTGAATTATTGCTAAAGTCTAACTTTGTTCCTCCAGCTCCCTAAGAGTGCTCTCCAGACCCAGAGGGAGAGAATCATAAGCACAAGCACCTGATCTGATCTGAGGGTGATGGGCCCTGGACAGTATACCTTACATACGCTCATGAAAGCTGCCATCCCTTAACTAGGTGAGCACGGCCCCACTGCTTGCCTAAGGGCATAAAGCTAATGCACGGCAGAGCTGACATAGTTTTTCTTTTCGGATTCAAAGTTTATTCTCATGCCACAGTATTACCCTGTCTTCTGGATGCAATTCAGAGATAGGGAAGGCAGCTGGGAAAAACCAGGGAAACATTGACATCTTTAGGCATTCTTGTCTCTTCTGGCTTTGGGCTCATGAACTGTGAGCTGAGCTTCACTGTGTACCCATTTGTTCCCATAAATCTGCCTCTTTATAGTGTCACAACCTTTCCCTCTAACCACCTTGGCCTGGTGTCAACTCCTGACCTGCCTGCACATCTGCTCTTTGCATTGCTCATCCTGAATAGCAACTGGACTCTTATGTTGATGGTTCAGCTTTTTATCTGTGTAATTCTGCCTCTTGCAACCTATTTATCAGTTAAAACAAAGAAATGTAGTCTAAACCAAAAACTAATCTTTCTGAGAGCTGAATCCAACTGAAAGTAAAATGAGGTCACATGTGTGAATAAAATACCAGGAACATGAGAACTCAATACATGTTCTGTTTTCTACTTCTCTGTCCCTCCAAAGTCCAGTACTGTGCTGAGCATATAGAATATGCAATGTATATTTACAATGTCCTGTCAAATCAGCAAATGAAAGGATGATGTTTGGATGAAACAAAGCCTATTGGGACTCTTAGCTCTCTTTATCCAGAGTTGGAAGGGGGTGGGGAGCTACCCTACTATTTAAACTAGGTCGGGCTTTGTTTCTGTTATTAGCAGATGAATTCAATAGTGCTCTCAATTGATCATCTTGATTGGACTTGCTGAGTAGGAATCCAGTCAGTGCCCATTACAGACCTATCCAGAGGCTGGTATGTGACTATACCTACTGAATGATTAATGTGATTTGACCTCAATATGACCCAGACAGGGGGAAAGTCTTTGGGCAAGGGACATATCTCCAAAACTTGGTTTTTCTGAAAAACAAAGCAAAATGAACAGATTCAAATAATGTCATGTCAATAGTAATAAAATAAGGTAGATTGGTGTGTCACTGCCAACTCCTGGGATTCTAACATAAATCATTACATTTTGTTCTTAATTTTCCTTTCCTTTTCTTCCTTTCCTCCTGAGATGGTTAATTTTTATGGGTCAAGTTGGCTTGACTAGCAGCCCATAAATGTGTTCAAATATTATATTAGATGTTTCTGGAAAGTGCTTCTTGAGATGAGATTAATATATACATCTTTTGATGGATTTTGAGTAAAACTATTTGCTTTCCTCAGTGTGGTTGGAGGTCTTCCAATCAGTTGAATTCCTGAATAGGACAAAAGACTGGCCTTCCCTGAGCAAGAAGGTTTTTGGCAGGGAAACTGCCTTTGCCCTTGAACTCTAACTCCTTTCATCCTGCCAGTATTCTTCATCAAATTTGGACCCAGCAAATCTCCACAATGGGGTAATACAAGTCTTTAATCCTCTCTCTCATATTACATAAAATATATCTGCATATATGTCTATGTGTGTTCGTATGCATTCACAGTCATGCATTCTTTTGACTGTTTCTTTGGAGAGTTCTTACTAATGCACCTTTTCTCATTTTTTCCCCTCCTTCTCTCCCTCTTTCCTTTCTTTATAAAGGAAAAAATTGGCTCAAGGAAATGCTTTAAGTTGGCCTGTAAATCACCAAATCTGGGATTGAATTTCAGGCTTGCCTCACTGCACAGCCTCCATCACCTGCGTGCTTCCATTTGGGGTCTTGCATTGTGTCAATAAGCAAGAAACTCTTTTGTTGCGTTTTGGTTCACAGAGCAAGTCTTTCTCTGACTTCTAATCTCCTGCTGTTTGTCCTGAACTTCTGAGAGCTACAATGAGACAGATTCACTCAGATTGCCCAGCGCCTGGCAACACAGATTTGTTGTCATGCTTCTACTGTGTATTGCATTGTTTCATGAAGGAAAAAGAATAAGACATTGGTTTCCTTCCATGGGTCTCATCTACGCCAGGTGAATTATAGCTGTTCCTTGAAGCCCCCATGTCTCTGTTCCTCTCCACATGCCCCCTCCACTGCCTGAGAATCCACTCTTCACAGCCCTGCTCCTGCCAACAGTTGCTTGTAGACTGAAGTTCCCCTCCTCCAGGCAAAACCCCACCAGTATCATGATAGCAGATCAGCTCCAAGATTCTCAGTGCTACAGTCACTCCTTGTCAGCTTTCTGAACGTTTACCAGGTCTCCTCTATCACCAGTGTGATCTCCTCTTACACTCCAGGAGTAAAAGACAGACATCTGCCTCTGAGGGAGGAGCTGATGTCTTTTAAGACTGCTGCTCCTTCTTGTGACCCTCCCTGACAAACATTAGGCAAATTGGGGACCTTGTAGCCAGTCTAAGGTATGTGACTTGCTTTGGCCAGAGGAAAATAACAGGAAGTGATAAGGGCCACTTGTGACCCACCATGTGTCTTCCTTTATTCCCTCTTTTGTACTTCAGTAGGAGAATCACCAATTCCAGGGACAGACTGCTCTTTTAGTCTGGATTCCAGGATTAATAAGGCAGAGAGAAAAGGAAGCTGTGATTCTTGTGACATGAGAACAAGTGAGGGCTGTGGTGAGCAGCTGATACATTTCAGCTTGCCACAATCATGCGTCTTCATCTATGTTCTCCGTCCACCCTCTCTGCTGGGGAACTAGGGGCCATTCCCTTAGGCTCACCATGGCATGAACTTTAGTTTTTTTATAGCCCTGTTCACATTGAATGACATTTTCATTTTGCATATTTGCCTTTTCTCTTAGCAGGCAAAGCTCTCAAGGATGAAAGACCATGTGCTTGTTACCACTGCATCTCTTGTGCCCAGAACAGCCTAGCGCTGAGAACATATTGCCTGAATTAGGAAGGATCTTGCTTAAATACTGATTAGCTCATTCATAGTGATCAAAAAGGTTACCATCAATGCCTAGGATGAGAGGGTGTTGTTGGGTATGTTATTAAGGTCCAGATAGTACATTTCAGAAATAAACAGAGCTTGGCATTTTTCAAAAACTAGAAATTGTGGCTGTATAGTAACAAGGAAAGTATTGTGGACATGAGGTTAATGTTGATATAAGGACATTCAAAAGACTCTCATAGGACTGAAATGGTAGCTGAGAGGTTAAGGTACTTGCTTGCAAAGCCTGGTGGCCTGGGTTCAATTCCCTAGTACTCATGTAAAACCATATGCACAAAGTGGCACATGAGTCTGGAATTCATTTTTAATGGCAAGAGACTCTGGTGTGCCCATTCTTCTTCCCTCCCTCTCTCCCTCTGTCTGCTTGCAAATAAATAAATAGAAATATTACTTTAAAAGACTCATGTTCTTATACATATCAACAGTTGCTTCTTCTCCATGGTGCCCAGTATTTCAAAGTCTGGAGCCAACACAATTTACTTAATTATCCAATTGCTGATAGACTTTGGGTTGGTTCTGGTTTGGGGCAATAACGACAAAGCTACTATGAACATCTTGACAAATCCTTTAGTGAGAAGAAGCCATACTTTATCAATGTGGAATTTCAGAGTCATAAACTTAAAACAAATGTGGCATGTTTACATGTTTAGTTTAACTTTGATTAGATAAAATATGTAAAGCTAAAATAAATAGCCTGATTTAAAAAAAAAAAAAAACTTTCACTAAAGTTCAAGACAATGTGAAATGTGAATCCCCTTATTTGTAGTTTCCAGAAAATTACATTCACAACATCCTCACTGTCTTTAAAGAAAGAAGAGATGTGATTATGCACAAAGGGCATAATAAGTGATAATGATATTTTTTCTATCTTGAAGAGTCTGGGCACCTTTGTAAAAAAATCATGAGGACAGTGATTCACAATAGCTTTCCTGACACTCCCCCTTCTCCTTTGAGTGAGCAGAGGTGTCACATATCGATATGCTATTCATTCTGTCCTCCTTGTCCCACCTCTCTAGTTTTATCCAAACTTATCTTGACCCTGGGGATTTACATTTCTCACATCGGAGGAGATCAGGACATGTAGAATATGTAAATATCCTCCACTGGGAGATAAATGCCTCAAAAAATCAAACCCAAGTAAAAACATAAGATCAGATAACTGATTTATTAACAAATTAACTTTAGAGTAAATATCACTAGATGTTAGGTATGGACCGGCCACGGCCACTAAAAGACTGCTGGAGGGTCCTTTCTAGTTTAAGACACAGGCACTACACAGGTATGCTTACTCTCGTTCTTTCCCTCTGGTCTGGCCGCCAGCTTTCCCAGATCATCAGATGGTCAGACGTGGGCATACTTTTGAAATTATTAAGTCAAATACTTTACTTGACTGATGTCAAATCTGAAGCAAATGATTATCAAGGTCAAAGAGTGGACATGCCATCGTTGCTAGGACCACAATATAGTGCTTTTATATATACTAAGTTTTGTTTCCCTGGATCTTAGTTTCATTTCAGCATAACTTTTTTAAGGAATGATCAAGAAGACTTTCAAGATAGTCAAGAAGTTCTCCAGTAATCAAGTAAATAATTTTATATGGATCACATCCTACAGGATGACTATTCTGGATCTAAGGAATCCACAAGCATCTGTTCAGGTCTTGGCTTCATCATTTCCTCGGGCAAGTCACCACATCAAAGCCTCACTTTTCATTGCTGTTACATATGTGAACAGCCCCTACCTTTGGTGAGGCCCAGAAACCAGTGTCTGCAGCTGACAGGGGCATGGGTCTGCAGACCTTTGTATCCCAGGCATACGGATGGATTAACATGCTTCTGTTCAGCCAGACTGAGTGCAAGCTTAGAGTTTGCTGAATACATAATTTCATTGTGAGGCATACTGTTAGTGTGTGGGATTTCAAAGCACATACTTTTTCCTTTCCTCATTAGTTACAGCATGCTATTTCTCAGTAGAAACATTTCCTTTGTGACTTTCATGAAATCACTGTGATTTCCTAATAAGGAAACATACTCAGTGTCTCCCCAAGGCCACCACTTAGGCACTGCAGATTATGGGAATAGTCACGGGGGCTGTCATGCTAATTGCTCATTCAAGTTTCCATCCTAAATTTCCATGGGCAGAACAAAGCATCCAAAAAAATGGAACAAAACAAGAAAGGAGTTTATTTAACAATGTGATATTTTTTAGGTTTATATTTATAAAGGTTCTAATTTCAATTGCTAGAATTACAACTTCTAATTTAGACCAGAAAGAAAAAAAAAATGTGTTCATTCAATTAAGGGACAGTCGATTTTTTAAATTTACTTTATTTTCTTTTTGATGATTTTGTGCATATGTAATTTACTTTGATCACACTCTCACTCTTATTCCCTTCCCACTCCCATTAAAAAATCATCAGTCTTGACCTGGAGGGATGGCTTAGCAGTTCAGGTGCTTGCCTGTGAAGCCTAAGGGCCCAGGTTTGACTCCCAGAATCCACATAGGCCAGATGCATGTGGTGGCACATGCATCTGGAGTTCATTTTCAGTGGCTGGAGGCCCTGGTATGCTTGTTCTCTCTGTCTCTCTCTCTCTCTCTCTCTTTCTCTCTTTCTCTCTCTCACATATAAATAAATAAATAAATATGGTTAGTTTTGATTGATTGATTGACTGATTGATTCACTCATTCATTCATTCATTCTGCAAACACAAGCTGAATCTGGAATGAACATATTAAATGAGATTTTAAAAAATTCTGTGCTCCATTTTGTGTGCTCGTGTATGTGTGTGTGTGTGTGTGTGTGTGTGTGCTTGCCATTTCAAACAGCAGATTCTTGCACTATGTTTTGTGTCCAGCTTATATGGGTGGCTTGGGAATTGAATCTGGGCCATCAGACTTTGCAAGCAAGTCCCTTTAACTGCTGAGTCATCTTCCCAGTCCTGAAATGAGATGTTTTCATACTCCTAGGCTTTGTTTATCTGTTCATAATATTATGGGGAAGAGAAGCAGATAAGTGCAAAAGTGTATTGTAGGAGCTTTAATGGACTCCTACACAGGGAAGAGAAGGTGTTCTAGTGGGAGGAAAGAAAGACTAGATCAGGCAAGGCTCCTGTGGCATGACTCTTTTTAGGAAGAGGTAAGTATATTCACCCTAGATAGGGCATCCATGCCACCCAAAGAAATGATTCTACCCAAGTATAGCTTGGTAAATAAATAATCCATCATCTGTAGTCATCCTCCATGATCCATCATGATTCTGAGGTATTTCCATGTAGTTAACACATACCTCCCACCTGCAACAGGCTCCATTATGTCTGGAGCCAAGGGTTGAGCTCACACCTACAGTGCTTTTGTGTACAGCTAGTTCTTCAGGCAGGGGCAGTGACCATTACCATGTCTTACGTTCAGCCTGGCTATTCAAAGGTCTCTAAATAAGCGTTTTTTTCTTGGAGGGGAGAACTCTTATATTCTGGAGGAAACCTGGCCACCTTAATCTTTTTCACCTGTGCTAGTTTATCATTTGTGCGATCCATGAGCTCTTGCTTTAAAGCTGTCCATGTATTATAAATCCCCCATCACCCTCAAGAACTCCAGCTCCACACAAATCTTGTCTCATGTGCCTTCAAGTGACTCAGACAAACCCCTTTGAATGAACAAAGGGGTTTCATTCCGTCTTTGTTGCTTTACTACTTTAGAAACCTAATTTACATGCTTATCTGAATCATTCAAATGCACCCAAACCCCACCCACCTCATAAGGAGCAGATCCCTCATATCAGTCCCAAGGTCCTTGCTGAACTAACTTGCTATCTCTCTTGTGAACCCAGTTCTATCAGGCCTGGTGAATTGGGCATCAAACACTATCTCTCACATCCTCAGTTCCCTCAGTAATGTCTGCGGTTCTGCTATTGTCTTCCTTCCAGTTATTGACATTCATGGGGAACTCAGGAAGCAATACTCAAATGTCCCAGTCAGCTCCTATGAGACAATTCATTAGGGACTGATTTCCTTTGTATCGTCTTAGGTCTTGCAGCCTTTGTCTCCAGGCAGTATGGTAGTACTTCACCCAGTCTGTCCACTTCCACAGCACTTTGACGGATGTAGCCACATGTTCCACAGCCTCCCAGGCCAAGTTGCGAGAGGCTCATCATTTCTTGTCGGCAAGTCTTTCCCAATTCGAGCAGATTGGAGATACGTTTTCATTCCTGGACCATCAGGGCCCTGATCTGCATGCTGACTCAGGTTTTTTTTTTGTTTTTTTTTTTCCTCTGTATTAAACACTGGGGCAGACCTGAGGGGTATTGTCTGTCACTTCTGCCCCACTGTCTTCGTCCTCACTGTCTGATTCTTCCCAGAGCTTCCAAGTTTGTGGATTTCAAGAAGGCCTTTTTACCACAGATATAATTTATATTCTTTTCCCCTTGCATCTTGCCAGCTGTAAGAAATAACAAGCCAACACATCTATCTCATCTTCTCTTTTATCTACTTTTCCTGCCAAATCTGAGGCTACTGCAGAGGATAGCATCCACATGTCTTTTCCCCCCTTGTTTTAATTCTTCACTTACATGGATAAATTCTTCCTAAAAAGACAGCTGAACTTTAATTGTATGTCATATTGTTCACAGCAAAAGGTCATGTAAGTACCACCAAAACCTGTTTATGATCCCCTCCTATAATGCTATTTGAAGGGACTGCAATATATTTCCAGTCCATCACACATTTTGGGAATCTTTTCATGCTCACATGACAATCCTCATTGATTAAGGAAGTGTACCACCCTGTATCAGGTACTTTCTCATTTCTGGGACAAAATACCTAGCCAGAAGCAGCTTATGGATAGAAAGGGCTTAGTTCAGCTGACAGTTCCAGCTTCCAGTTTATCATGGCAGGGCAGACATGGTGGCAGACTGGGAATGTGAGGCAGCTGGTCACATTCAGTCTACAGTAAAGAAGCAGAGCACAATGGATGCCAGTTCTCTCCCCTTTCTTATAGTCTAGGATCTCAACTCATGGAATGGGATGGCCCATAGTCAAGGTGTGTCTTCCCACACCAATGAACTTAATCAAAATAATCCCTCTCAGATAATTCTACGACCTAATTGACAATCAGTATAAACCACCACATATCCCATAACACACAGAGGTAGATGGACACCCTGTGATTGTCCCCAAGGATGCTCTACCTCAGTTGCATGTCTTTTTAAAAAATATTTCTTAAAAGTCTTTATTTATGTACTTATTTGTAAGCAGAGAGACACAGAGAGAGGTGGGGAGGAGAATGGGTGCGCCACATCCTCCAGCCACTGCAAATGAATTTCCTTGTGCATCTGACTTTATGTGGGCACTGGGGAATTGAACCCAGGCTATCAGACTCTAGAAGCAAGTACCTTTAACCTACTGAGCCATCTCTCCAGCCCTTGCTTGCATGTCTTATCACTGTATGGCAAAGAACATGCATCAGTAAGGCCCACCATACCATACTACATGGGGCAATGTAGCCAGTTGTATTGCACCATCCTCCAGATGATCTCCTTTTATCCAAATCAGTACGAGTTGCATGTCGTGTCAGCCACAACAAGGGCCATAAACGTCTCCTCTTAGTTGTAGCTTTTATTCTGTCTGTGCCTAGTTAGGTGTCAACTGTGTCTTGTGACTTTTCCTGGGGGCATGTGAACAAATGTTTATTCACCCAAAATAGGCCACTGATGACAGACCAAACAAATGATTCCAGTCAAGTCCAGCTTGGTGCAGCAATGAATTATTTGTATATCCCTTATAGAAGCATTGTTAAGAGGTTACTTATAGAGCAGAGGTGACCCAAATCCAGTTGTATCACCCAAATGTTCTTCCTCAGGCTGGGTGGTGACTCATGAATACTCATGAAAACTGCATCTTGGTGCTCCTTGCCCAATTTGCAGGCAGGTCTACTGGAGCTTCCTATTACCTGGTATATGGCTTATATTACCTAGGGGGAGGGGCCTTGTGAGTCTGGGAACTTTCATGAGCTTTGTGAGCATAGTAAGTTTCATTAGTTTCTGGATCCTTATGAGGTTCCCTTTTCCCTCCAGGAGGAAATGATTTTATAGGGAGGAAACAGCTAGGCAGCATCTCCTTAGCAGGACTTGTAGGCTGATCAGGCATTTGTTAGACAGATGTGTCAGGGCAGGAAGGGAGACAGATGGCCATTCAGAAATGTAAGGTGCATGCATGAACATGAGATTACAGAAAAATGGGGAATGAAATCTTCCCAATATCTAAGGTTCTGCAAGATAGTGAAGACTGACAAGAAGAAAAGCTATAGAATTTAATGAAGCCCTGAGAAAGTCAGGGCTGTCAAGAGCATGAACAAAAGAGTAGAAGGGAGAGTTGAGGCTGGGGGATTGAATGATCCTCACAAAGTTGCTTCATTGGCCAAGCTCTTGAGAGAGGGCAAGGCTTGGGACAGTGCTTAGATTTTTCACTTGTCCTACTAAAGGCATTATAGCATTACTTAGGGAGGAAAACCAGGAGTAACAGACTTTTTGATTTGCATTTTGTTTTGATTCCAGCCTGAAGCTCATCAATTATGATATACTGGCTGGACAGTGAGCTTCAGGGATCTTCCTGTCTCTGCCATCCCAGCTCTGAGATTATAGACACAGGTCACCTTGCCTGGCATTTGTACATGGGAACTGGAGATTGAACTCTGATCTTCATGCTTGTGAGGCAATCACTTTACCAAGTCAGCTATTTTCCCAGCCTTTCATTGAATCTTAATAAATTCAAAACCTCCAGGCTGATGTTGAGAATAAGTTTAAAGGAATCTGGCATTCCCATACATCCAGATAATTTATTTTCTGTCCCCACCCTTTTCCTCTTTTAGCAACTTCTAAAAGATAACAATAATTCATTGCCTTCTATAACATGGGTTTTCTTTCTTCAAGACCTTTCTCTGTATGTATCCTGTTTGCTCCCATACCCTGGCTCTCTAGCCCATTTAATCTCTTGAATTTTCTGACAGGTCTATTTTGACCATTGTACATGCCCATGTTTCTTCTGGTTTACAAAAACAAGTAAATACCAGCATTTCTCCAAATCTTGCTTTACTGTCCCATATTTGTGTTTTCTTCCTGCTATTTTGTTCTGAGCAAAGTAATGCATACAGGTTCTCTGAACATCATTTATACTTGCTACTACACTCCTTCTAACTAGACTCTTCATTGAGTAGAAAATATAATGATGGGGGCTGAAGAGATGGCTTAGTGGTTAAGGCACTTGCCTACAAAGCCAAATGACCCAGGTTTGATTCCCCAGAACCCACGTAAGCCAGATGCACAAGGTAACACATGTGTCTGGAGTTCTTTTGAAGCTTCTGGGGCCCTGGTGGGCACATTCTCTTTATCTATCTATCTAACTATCTATCTATCTATCTATCTATCTATCTATCTATCTATCATCTATCTATCATCTGTCTATCATCTGCCTCTTTCTCTCTCAAATAAATAAATAACTTTAAAAAGAAAATATATTGATGTCCACAGACTACATTCCCCAGCTCAATACTAGAAAGCATAGCCAGGAGCTGAAGCACTATGTTGAGAGTGACAAAGGAAACCCAAGCCATCATGTCAGGAGGTGAATCTGAAACAGTCCAGCTTTCAGGAAGCCAGATGTACCATTTTTAGTAGTTAAGAGCCTCAGAAGGAGTGAGCATGGAAAGAGAAAACAGTTGAAGTATAAATTTACATGGAAATTTAATGTAGTAGGTATGCTGTGTTTGGCTGAAGTAAAAATGTTCGACCTTATTTTTTTTTGTTCATTTTTATTTATTTATTTGAGAGTGACAGAGAGAGAGAGAGAGGCAGATAGAGAGAGAGAGAATGGGGGCACCAGGGCCTCTGGCCACTGCAAACAAACTCCAGATGCGTGCGCCCCCTTGTGCATCTGGCTAACGTGGGTCCAGGGGAATCGAGCCTTGAACCAGGGTCCTTAGGCTTCACAGGCAAGCGCTTAACCGCTAAGCCATCTCTCCAGCCCTGTTCAACCTTATTTTATGAACCTGGTTAGTGCAGTTTGAACATGAAGTATCCCTGCTGCCAAAAGCTCATGTGTTGAAGATGTGGTTGATAATGAAATACTCAGAGGTGGAACTTTTGATAAATATTGGATCATGAGAGCTCTAACATAATTGGTGGATTACATAATAGATGAAGATAAAATTTGATGGAATTTTGGGGAGTCGGGAGAAAATGAGAGGCAAGACCTAGTAGGAAGAATTATGTCACTAGAGGATTGTCTTTGAAGGGTATGTCTTGTCACTAATCCCTTTATCTCTCTTCCTCTTTTTCTTTCTCTCTCCTTTCAGCCACTGTGGGGTGAGCAGCCATCTCTGTCACCTGTCACCATGCTATGATGTGTATCTCACCATAGGACAATGGCAATGGAATCAGCGGATCACATACTCCTACCTCTGAAACAAAGAAACAAAATAAATGATCCCTCCCTTATGTTGTTTCTACCAGATATTTTTCATAGTAGTGAGAAGCAAATGAACCATTAAATGCATTTGAGAATAAGAATGTAAAGAAAATTTAGGATCCAGGCTCTGGCTCCTAACACACTCTCTTTCCTCCCATCCATCTCCCCATTCTCTGTTCACACCCATTTGCTAAACAAATTTGACCTCTGCCTCATCCCCAAGCCCTATAAAATTGTTCATTGCCCAAGTCTTATCTTTTATCCGCTTAGCAATTCTCCTCTGTGGCATCTGCCATCTTTTCCCAACCCATCTACTTTGGTACCAGCACTGTGGCATCTTACCCATCATCTTGATGTCCGCATCTCCCCTCTCGCAAATTTTACACATGATGGGATGAGCTTGGGGAATGTTAGTGACATTTCCATGCTCACATGTCATGTAACTGGTTAAGCCAGTGTCAAGCCAGGTTTCTTTTGTTGCCAGGATGTATCACGGCATATGCAATGTGCCACTTAAGACAGGAACTTGGTACATTCGAAATAACTGGGGGCTAAATACTAAACACCGCCTTAGGTCCACTTTCTAGGGAGCAGTTGGTGTCTAAGCGAAAACAGAGGCAAAAGGAGAGTTATGGAGAAGCACTGAGCGAAAGCACCAGGAGGTCTGCGGCTTGGCTGAAGGAGCCCACCCTCACTCCATTAAAACAACCTTGCCATGGTGACCCTGCTCTCCAGCCTTTTTGCCATTTTATGCAGTATCTAAGCAGCTTCAGACTATAAGAAGTTAGGGTACTTTCCTGAGGTACTTTTCACCTTCTAGTAAGGGTAGGAACAGGCATTTACCCTATTTGCCACTAGAACTAGTTCCTCCCCAGTCCTGTTCCACCAGGTTTCAAAAGCATGGGAACTATAACCACATACTCCTTGTAGGCATTCACACGATTCATCACATATACATACTTGCACCTCTATCTGTTCAGGGAAAACGGCACTAGGTAAGTTAGTTTAACAATTAATGAGTTAAATTACCACATCTCCATCTTAGCACCTTAAGGCTAAGTCACATCTGGTCGCTTCTGTGTCATGTTCCGTACCATGTTCTTGATGTCCACGTCTTCAAGAAAAGTTTCTATGGAAATGGGTCTTTTCAACAACAAAATGGCCTTACCTCTTTCCTTTCCCAGGGATTGTGCTCAGCAGTTACTTATACACAGTAGACCTTTAAAAATATGAGCCTTTGTTGATTTTTCTCTTCTATTGCATTGCCTGCATATATTTATTTGCACCAAGGTCTCAGTTAATGGGACAAGTGGTGTAGTCTGTAGTCACTAGTGTGGTTGGTCTCCTGGTAGCAGAAACCAGGACCAATGTTCCTGCAGCCTGTATTTCTGGACTGTGCAGTCAAGCCCTTCCCCATTCTCCTAGTGGAAGAAGTTCCTGCCAGTCAGTTCATTTACATCATAATAACATTCTGTCTCCTGTGTCTTCTTACCTTAAAAAAATGAATGCACTTAACAGTCATTCTTCCCTGATGAGATGTCTGATCAACTCTCAGACAAAAGTTATTTTATCACTGTACTTTACAGAGAGAGAGTGTGAGTTGATCTAGATGCATGTGTTGTCTCCCTCACCACCTGTGACAGTCCACAGGAGAGCCAAGGATGCTTGCCTCTCTGAGATCCAGCAGCATTGGCAAGTTGGCCAGAAGAGGTTGGAGAGATATAGATGAAACACTCAGAATACTCTTAGCTGCACACCATCCCCCTTTAATACAGAGTGGCATGGTGCAAAGAGCTCCCCATTACCCACTGTCCTGGATTTGAGTTCAAGTTCTACTTCAACTTATTTATTAACCTTGGATAAACTTCAGTTTAGACATCTGTTCTCATAAAAGAGAAATGATGGCCTCAGAGACCTTAGAATGGCTGGCCAGATCTCTACAATGGTTTGTTGAATTAAATAACACACATACACACACACACACACACACACACACACACACACACTATATCACATTCTTTTTCCTCCAAATAGCCTAGGGGTCTACATCCAACATATCTGTTAATGAGTAGTGATATGGGTTATGAGCAAGACAGCTCCTCTAACAGGAAGTTAGGTAGGGACTGACCCACAGCAACATGAATGGCATCTTACTTGCTCTGAAAAGACTAGAACCCATTTCTGACTCACAGTTATGCTACATGGCTATAAATAGTAACCTCATAAACATTCTTCATCAAAAGCTTCCCATTTCTTTAGAAATTTTGCAAGCTTATCCCCCCATGCATGGGTCCTTCCTGAGTCAGTGTTGCACCTGCACCCACCAAATAATCAAGTTCCTTTCTATTAATCTGAGCCTGGTAATGAAGCTCATTCCAGTTGGATACCTGATTCATGTAAATGGATCTGAGCCATGTGTGTGAGATCCCTTTTTTCTTACTCTCCCCACCCCCCCATTCCACAGAAGTTTCCTGGTTTCTTCACCCCCTTCCCAGATTTTGGCTTTCCCTTTTAGCTCAACTCCCCCTAAAATAAATCTCATCATTTCACCCTTCTCTGAGTCTACCATTTTCAATGTTAATGTGGACAAGAACTTGAGACTTAAGAGCTACTGGCATGGGAGTCCTAACCCCACTCAGATCTCTCTTCCCACATCAGCATGTAGGGGATACTGATGTTCTTTATGCAGCAGTGCCAGGCAATATAAATACTTAGTTTATTCTTTAGTTTCTTCATGTATGCATGTGTATGTATGGGTGTGTGTGGCATATTATGTGTGATATACACAGACATGTACAGTGGCCAGAGGAAACCTTTGAGTAACCTTCTCTATTGATCAACTGCATACTTTCGTGAGATGAGATTTCTCTGTAGCTGCTGCTTTCTATCAGTGAGTCCTAAAGATTCTCTGGTCTCTTTCACTCCCTTATGACTGGCACTACAGATGTCAGATGTATTTGACTATGCTCAGCTTTTTATGAGTGTTCTGGGGTAACTAAACTCAAGTTCCCAGGCCCTCATGATTAAACAATAAGCAATCTTAACTGGGAAGTCATCTCTCCAGCCCCAAGTTTCCTCTTATATCAGTCCTAGCAGGTGGATAGTACTCCTTTTGTAAAGGGGAAAAAAACAGAAAGGAGTTACCTCTAGCCAAGGATTCTCCAGGGAATTGTGGCCAAGCTCAGACTTTCTGTAACACAACATCAGTTTCTTTTGCTCTTGCATTCTTATCTTATCCAAGACTTATAAAACCATTGAAAGGCTCCATCGTCCTTGAGGAAAAAAAAGGTTTTATAAATTGTATCACCCTAATCTTTATAAAATTATCCTAGGAAATTACAGTTGCAATAGTGAAGCAGTTATCAAAATTTACAGTAGTTTTTTTTTCACTTAATTATGCTAATTGCTATTTCCAAGCATACTCAGCATTTTGAATTATTTTGTATAATTACGTCAAACAACATGTTTAATTTGTCATGTCAAGTACAATAATTAGAAGTAATTCTTGAAAGGATGTCATTACAAATTTGAGGTATTTACAAGGTGTAATTATGTCAAATGTGCTAAAAGCAGAGTAGTCCTGAGGCTTATAGAAAACCTTACTGCAAATATTTGAATGTTTAATGTTGTGGTCACTTTAAATAGTTTTGTTACTTAACAAGTCACATCAAGTAGGGTTTAGTGGTTTGATCACTAATTAAAAGTACAAAAGTGAGTCATTGGATTATAGATGAAACAATTTTAGTATACCAAATACACTTTCCTTAATTTTTGAACTCCAGAATGAATAGCAATAATTTTCCACAAATAATGAAAAAAAAAAGAATCAGTGGAGAAATAAGGGCAATCTAGGGACAACTGGGTTTCTCCAAATGTGGAAATGTCAGGCTCTAAGTTAGGTGAGTTAAGTTCAGTGGACCAACTTTCATTTCCTTGCTCCGACTTGTCTATCCTTGGCATCTTACATGCTCAGCAAGCTTTGCTGTGAGATGAGGAGAGTGCAGGCTATGGGTAGAGGGGAAGTGAGATGATGCTAAACAGCTTAGGAGTTCTAGGGGCTCTGACAGCATCCTCACCATCATCACGAACTTGGTATTTCTGCCTCACTCGAAGGCCGCAGCAGGAAAGGAAAGAAGCCACATCATTCATGCCCTGACCCTTCCCAGGTGGGAAACTGCTCACCAAGTGGGTAGGCCTAGGCAGGGCTTTCTCTCTCTAAAGCCTCTGTTTACCCACCTACAAAGTCAGAAAAGTAATGCCAATCTCAAATACAAAGTGAGATCAAAATAGCCTTTATGGGTAAATTAGAGCCCGGTGATCACAGAATGGAATAGTTGGATAAAGAGTTCCTTCTCAGTGCTATGGTGGAGTATTCAGCACTAAGTAACATATCTTTATTACACCCACCAAGGCTCAGGCACCATTTCAGAAGAGGATGCAGAAAGAATGTAAGAGACAAAGGAAGGAGAGGAGTGCTTACAATTCTATCTTCCAGACACAAAGTGCCCTTGATATTCATGACCTCACAGTGGCTGATGCTACCTACACAAGATCTGCATAATGGGAGGAAAAAAATAATGACAACAAAATAGAAGACTAGTTGGAAAGAAGAAGTGATTTAATGGAGGGGGAGCTGAGGGAGGAAGAGTGGGGGTTGATGGGAGGGTATTGTAGAATTGTTAATAAAAAGTTGTTTTTTTTTAAGAGTTCGGTTCCCCCTCCACCAGTCACTCCCCCATAGTTTTCAGACTTAGATCCCCTGACTTAGAATCTCATCTTGAATCACTTATTCAAAGGTTGAAAGTAAGCAAAAGCCTTTCTGGCCTCTCCCTTAACATTCTGCCTATTAAGTCACCTTCCTCAGTGTGTAGGACTCAGGCCCTAAGTCCACTCACTGCAAGACTAGTTTCACTCCCATGAACCTATCATGCTCCATCTTTGCCTGGCAAGGTGTCTTGCATCCTCACAGGTAACTGGCAAACACCCAAATGCTCAAATGTCATTGTGGGCATAGTAGGCATGGTTTCTTCTGAGGAGTCTTCCTTTAACTGCCTTCCCCAGGGCAGAACTGGCCCTCCCTTCTTTGAAGCCCAAATGTATCTGCACCAAAATCTATAATAACATCTCCTTAACATGTAAATTAGAGCTCCCCAGGTCATTGCTTGCTAGAGTTCTTTAAGGAAATAAACAATTTGTTAAATATCCGATGAGCACCTATGTTTCCTAGTGTATTGCATTGACTAGGCATGTGGTAAAAGTTAAGCAAATGTTTGTCAAATGAGATAAACAGATAAGCTTTGGCATGATGTCTCAAATGTATAGAAGATTCAGGTCTTTTTTAAAAAATGTTTTTATTTATTCGAGAGTGTGGTAGTTTGAATAGATGGCCCCCAATATATTCAGTTCTTTATTGTTTGTAGTTTGCATTTTGCAGCCACCTGGCTGGAGGCAATGTCACTGGGTGGATCTTTAGGTGTGGTGGTGGGTTTCAGATTTCAATCTAAAGATATGCAAAGTGTGCCTAGCTGGACTTCCTGAAGTGTGCTGTGGCTTTTGACCTTTAGGCTTGTACTTATCTCTCTCTCTCTCTCTCTCTCTCTCTCTCTCTCTCTCTGCTTGGTCCTGTGAAGGCAGGCCAGCTTCTTCTGCCATTTTATGGAACTTCCCCTGGATCTATAGGCTTCAATAAATATCCCTTCCTCCATAACTGTGCCTGGTCTGGAAGTTTATCTCAGCGAACCTGAATCTGTCTGCTACAGAATTTGGTACCAAGGAGTGGACTGAGATGAACCTGACCATGTGAATGTTGATCTTTTGGTACCTTTGTTTTGGAGGAATAGGCATGGACTTGGTGCTTGCAACTGAAGATGTCTTCTGGAGTGGTAAGCCAGGTTTCATGGACTATTCTGATGAGAGTCTGAGAATGCTAAGTGCAGACAGCATTGAACTTCGAGGCTTGGCTTATGAGCTTTCTAAGCGGAAGGAAAGACTGCAGAGGACTTTGTTGGAACTGGGCTACTGGCATAAGGGCTGGTTGCATCCTGCTGCCCAAGCCCAGAGAGTTTGATCAAGGTTAAATTTGTAATGGACTGATGTGCATGGCTAAAGATATTGGAGTGAGAGATTTAAGCTTTTAAGCTGGAAAACCTCAAGAAAGTTAAAATTACAGGCACTGAGACTGGTTTTAGGTTACTTAATCTGCTATTGTCAAACACATGAGCAATCTTAAAGGAAGATGGTCCAATTGCTTTACCATGGAAAGGATGCCTGAGGAAAGACTATCATAGAAATGCAAACACTTTTGGAAAGAGTTGACTGGAGAAGGAACCTGCTTTTCAAGGTTATGATTTATTTTGTCCCTGAATTAAGAATATGTCAGTGTCCTGTACACCTGGTATTGGATTCAGAAGCATGGAAGATGTGAGGAGTGGTCATGATTTGCACACGGTTCCAGGAGCTGCTGCTGAGATGTGGCATGAGGCAGGGCATGATGCCCTGATAGGATGAAAGAGCCTTTGGAAGATGGATCATGGTTTTAATGAAGACCTCAAGATGTTTTGGATATACCAGGACTATGCAAGCACTACCATAGAGCACACTGTTGGCCTGAGATGGAAGTGTTCCCTGGATACTCTGCCCAGCTGGAGGGGCGGAATTGGAAAATCTGGAGACTGTCAGTCTTTGGTTGTATTGAACTTGAACTGCAGAAGTTTGATGTTTGTTTGATGGTGGTTGAGTTTGCATTGTTTTAGTCTCTCCTTGCTATGCCTTATACCAGTTGAAAATGTTTACTCTGTGCCTTTATATGTTATAAATGTTTAACTTGTTTGATTTTACAGGTCTTAATATCTTAAATTGGTCAAGACTGTGGGGACCTTTGAAACTGAACTGAGTACAATTTACAATGTGTAATGGTTATAAATGTATTGGGGCCCAGGGGCAGAATGTTGTAGTTTGAATAGATGCCCCCCAATACATTCAGTTCTTCATTGTTTGTAGTTTGCATTTTGCAGCCACCTGGCTGGAGGCAATGTCACTGGATGGATCTTTAGCTGTGGTGGTGGGTTTCAGATTTCAATCTAAAGATATGCGAAGTGTGCCTAGCTGGACTTCCTGAAGTGTGCTATGGCTTTTGACCTTTAGGCTTGTGCTTTTCTATCTCTGCTTGGTCCTGTGAAGGCAGGCCAGCTTCCTCTGCCATTTATGGCACTTCCCCTAGATCTGTAGGCTTCAATAAATTTCCCTTCCTCCATGACTGTGCCTGGTCTGGAAGTTGATCTCAGTGAACCTGAAGCTGTCTGTTACAGAGAGAGATATAAAAAGGCAGATAAAGAGCAAGAGCGAATGGGCGTGGTGGTGCACGCCTTTAATCCCAGCACTCAGGTGGCAGAGGTAGGAGGATCACCGTGAGTTCGAGGTCACCCTGAGACTCCATAGTGAATTCCAGGTCAGCCTGTGCTAGAGTGAGACCCTACCTCAAAAAAAAAAAAAAAAAAAAAAGCAAGAGTGAGAGTGTGAGCGAGCAAGCGAGCGAGAGAGAATGGACACACCAGGGCCTCCAGTCACTGCAAATGAACTCCAGATGCATGTGCCGCCATGTGCATCTGGCTTATGTGGGTACTGGGTATCAAACCCAGCTTCTTAGGTTTTGCAGGCAAAGTGCCTTAACCACTAAGCTGCCTCTCCAGCACTCATGTCTTAATCCTAACAAAAATGGCCAAGTTGTTCATTCATTTAATAGTTCTACATTTTTATATCAATTATTGGTGAAGTACCAAGCACATGCCCAGGTTCTGGAAATGTATCTTTGAACTAATTTTTTTTTTTTTTTTTTTTTTTTTTAGTTTTTCGAGGTAGGGTCTCACTTTGGTTCAGGCTGACCGTCTCAGGGTGGCCTCGAACTCTCAGTGATCCTCCTACCTCTGCCTCCCGAGTGCTGGGATTAAAGGCATGCGCCACCACGCCCGGCTTACTTTGAACTAATTTAACATAGATCTATGTGTCTTATATTCTATTGTGGTACCTCAACATGTAATTGAGGAATTGTCTCCATCAGAATCAGGAGGGCATTGCTAAAAGTGAAAATAAACGTTATGAAGATTTTATTTTTTTTATTATTTTTTCTTTTTTTTTTCTTTATTAGTTAGTTTTGCATTCAGCAAATACAGTCAGTTTGGTACCATTATTAGGCTCATCCATGACCTACCTCCTCCCCTTGGCCCCTCCTTGTTGAGGTATATGGGTCATGTATTGTGGAGTTAGCCCACAGTTATGGGTAAGATAAATGTCTCTGCATATCATGACCCAACATGTGGTTCTGACATTCTTTCCGCCCCCTCTTCCGCAAAATTTCCCTGAGCCATGTTGGGTTCATTTTTGGTCTGCTTCAGTGATGAGGTGTTGGGGGCCTCTGTGGCTCTGGCTGTCTGATTTGGTAGGAGTTGATTTTTATCTGTGTTGTTCTCCTTCCCACTTGTGCTGGTATCCGGTTCATCAGGAAAACAGCCCCCTTGCTTGTTTCTCCAATTTTTCTTAGTTTCAGCCAGGGCCCTTTTGAGGTATGATGGGGTGGCTCTCTCCTTAGGATCTACATCTATCTGAAAAAGGGAAGCATATTCTCCAATGGAGAGTAAGTTAGCACCAGGAAAAATGAGATAACCCTTACTTTTTTTTTTTTTAATAGAGAATTTAATAGGTGTAGGCCCTCTTGTAGCCCACAATTAATGGTAGCTTGATATTGGAGAGTGGGTTTACGTTTGGATCTGGTTCTGACTTGTTTCCCAGCTCCAGCTATGGGTCCCATACCAGTGAGGGGATCAGTTAGCCAAATTGAGAGCAGTTGGTTCCCCACCATGGCTGTGTGCCACTATTGCACTTGTGTGGGCATCACAACAAGTTATTTGCTGCTAAGTAGGTTAGACCATGCGTTGGTTTGATAGATATTGGTCATTTTCCCCCAGTCACCCATGTAGCACCTTCTGGCACTAGACGCGCTGACTGTCTGGGGACTGACTCTCTATGTTATGAAGATTTTATATGGAACCTCCTTTCTTACTTAATAAATTAGATTCTCAAGATATGGGCCTAGGATATTAGTCTGTTTTCCTTTTTTTTACATGTTTATATGTGGTGTATGTGTGTGTGTGTGTGTTTGTGTGTGAGTGTGTGAATTCATGTTAGTATATTATGAGTCTACATGTGTATGCATGCATGTGAAGGCCAGAAATTAAAAATGGTGTCTGCCTCCACCTTCTTACTTACTGAGACAGCGTCTCTTACTGAGTCTACAGCTTTGACTCAGCTACCTTAGCTAGTCAGTGAGCCCCAGAGAATTTCTTTCTCTGTCTCTCGAGCTCTGGGATTAGAGGTTTTATACACTAGCACACCTGGCATTTACATGAGTACTGGGCATCTGAATTCAGGTCCTCATGCTTGACTGGCAAGAATTTTACAAAGTCATTTCCTAGCCAGCAAGTTCTATTTCTTTTTTTTTTCTCAATTTTTATTAATATTTTCCATGATTATAAAAAATATCCCATGGTAGTACCCTCCCCCCCACTTTCCCCTTTGAAATTCCATTCTCCATCATATAAGTTCTATTTCTAATCAATGAATTCCTAAAGTTTTAGAATTACAAACTGATAGATGAAAAACGAGAGGGAAAGTAGCAGTAGGAGAGTAGGCTGGTTCAGTGAGAGGCAGCCCAGACAATTGTTAGAGTTAAAGCTTTAATAGAGAGCAACATGGTGGGTTCCAAAGCAAGAACGAAAGCAGCTCCAGAAATCTGAGGAACAAAGGAAGGTGGGGTGGTCCCCTTTGATGAGGAGAAAATTTCCATGTGATTCAACTCAGACTTTGTGGTAGGAGCAACAGAGGCAATGGAGAGTAGGAGATAATGAAAATCTCTGGTTCTTCAAGATCTCAGAAGAGGGGCTATTCTGATCCTGTTCTTGGTAGAGGTGGTGTCTGGGGGAGACAGGAAAGCACTTGGATGAAAGAGTAAAGTTATGGTTCAAAGCTGCCTTAGCTTGGGCAGCAAGACATCTTAAGGTGACCATATCTATGTTCTAACAAGCTTAATAAGTTGATGAAGGTATATGTTATATGTGAACTCAGAGTTGATCCTCAGCATCTCAGAATGTCAAGTTCCTCATCTGTGGAGTGGAACAAGCACTCCCCATGGCAGACGCTAGTGGTGAGGGACACATAGCATCTCTTTCAGGTGCTTCTGAGGGCTGTGCTTAATGTCTACCTACAGTTTCAAAGGGAATGACGCCACAGGTGCACATACTTTAGAGATGGCATGTGTATGTGAGTTTTCAAAACCAAGTCTAGACTGACCACAGCTATAAATATCTCTACTTAAAATCAACATCCAGTTCTTGGGTTGTCAATCTTGTCAGCTTAGAGCTCACATACCAGATATTCAATTCAATGTGACAACAACTTCTCAAGTACCCACTCAGATATAAGTGAACAGAGATGAGGAGTGGAGTGGCTTCCAGCTGCTCTTAAACATTCTGGAGACCCAGACACAAGTATTTTAGCCACTTGGAGTTCTAGTGGCTAAGAAGCCATCCAGGGCAGAGAGGCCCTATGTACTCTGGGAAGAGCACTAGCTGCTTTACCCCTTGGCTGACAGATGGGCCTAGACAGGGCAGTGTTGGAACCAAGAGCCCAAATTCATCTTGCAGAAGCTGAAATCACAGAAGCCTCCTGGGTGAGCTGTGCTAATTTGTTCTTGGATGTTCTTTGATCCCAGCTTCCAATTCAGATAACCCCTCCCCATTTCTGACTGTAAAGAAAATATCAATATAGCTAGATTTTAGCAAAATCACATGATAACCTGTAATTGGATTGTAGATTCCAGATTGTCTTGGCCTCAGATGTATGGACCCCCATATTCAGGCTACAATGGATGATAAATATTACTCAGTGTAAGTGGCTTGAATTAAAATGTCCCCCATAGTCTCCAATGTACGTAATTAAGCTTTAATACTTAATCCCCAGTTGATAGAGCTTTGGGCAGAGGAAGCCTTACTGAAGGAGATGTGGGAACAGGCCTTGGGATTTTATAATGCACCCAGTTTGCCAGTGCTAGCAAGCTCACTCTCTCTGTTTCTTCCCTGCTTGTGTGTGGAGATGTAACACACACACACACACATACACACACAAACACATTCTCACTCTCTCTCCTTCCTCCGTGCTGGTGTGTGAAGTTCCTATGCTCAGATGTTTGTTCCTGCCATGTTTTCTCTGCCATTATGAAACTTCCCCTCCAAACTGGAAGACAGAAATAAAATTTTTCCTTCAGTAAGTTGCTTATGGTCAGGCATTTTGGCTTAGCAATAAGCAGGTACCTGCTATTAACTGTTTGTTTTAAAACCTTCTTAACTGCAATGAGGTACTTCTGGGGCATTTTACTATCAACAACAAAATAACAGACTTGTTGACCATCTTTTTTATTTGTAATTATCTTACATGTTCAAAAAGCTCTTTTCCTCGGAGTTTTAACATTTGGTCTCATCATGAAGCTGTGAAGAAGCCCAGACATACAAACATTCATTCTTATTACAATCTTCTTTTGGTAGATGAGAATATGAAGCCTCGTTTCCGAAGTTTATGGTGATAGTAAAACTTGCAACTGGAAAAAATAAACAGAGCTGGAGGTTGGAACTTTTAGCCCTATTTACATACATTCCACCATAGTCTGCTTCAGGACAGGTTTTGGAAACAAATTAAAAAATGGGAAGGCTATTCATTTTAACATGGGCATCTGGAGGGTTGATTGGTGGTTTCCCTAGGAAAATACATTATGTGAACTAGGTAATTTTACAAGTATTTAGAATTGAGAAAAAAAAAGGAAGAGATTAGTTTTCATTTCACATGAATCTGCTTATTCAACTCCAAAGTGTTTCCGGGTCTCTGGTCACATCAAAGGAAGAATGAACAATTAACAGCATGCCATTCTGCACTTGTGAGACATTGAAGAAAATGTGTTATATTGGGTATGTATTGCTGCATCATAATAATCCGCACTCGAGTTCAGTGTTGTAATACAAAAATGAGTTACTTTCTGTTGCTTGCACTTTGCTGTTAATGGAAGGTGCATTCAGCTCAATATGGCATGAGCAGGCTCACTCATGGGGTTACAATCAGTGCTGAGGTATCTAGGAATGTCAAGGTATCTACACACACCTATGTACATGGTCTCTCTTGCAGTGTAGTTGATGGCTTAGGTTTTCAGCGAGTAGGAGCCACCAGACCTATTTCAGATTAGCTATCACCTTCCCTTTCTCTGTTGGTAAAAGTGAGATGGGCCCAGTCAGATTCAACAAAAGGGAAACTCTGGCTACTTCTTGAGAGTGGGGTCACAGTCAAGAACAGGAAGGATGAGTGCCTGCTACCTGTCTTTGAAGTGACCTATATTGAGATCTAAGTGAGTTGTTTGGAAATAATGCCATGTAGAATAATCACTTCAACACCTAAGCAATACCAGAGAAGATCAAGTAATGAAAGCCATGTGATGAACTGTGGGTAGATAAGACCAGACATCATGTAGATGACTAGCACATCATGTAGACGCCTTTTGTTCTCCAGCTGTATTTCCATGAGGCACGAGGCTGGCACAACAGAGTGTTTCATTTTGGAGCAGAGGGAATTGTTTTGTTGAAACATATTTTGTCCCCCCCAAAAATCTTCCAAACTTTAAGTGGGCCACATGTCTGTCTTTTTCAGAGCTGTTTTATTCTTATTAACTCCTTCCAGATTTCACCTTGAAATTGCCTACCATCTGACATTGTTGTCTGTCATGTGACTTTGAGGCAGTTTAAGGGTGACAGGGTCCTGAAAATAAAAGTGCAGAATGTCCTTGAGCCTGTCCTTATATTCTCCACCTGGTTAGACATCAGAGAAAAAACTGGCTTCTCCTGATCCCTGTCTGCCCACAGGAGTTCCCTCTTTAGATCTGTTTTTCGTTTTTGTTTTCCCTTCAATTCAACCAGTGTCCCTTCCTAGAAAGCAGTTTCCCTTTCCTAGAATAGTTCCTTTTCCTGGAAGATAAGGTTCCTGGAAAGATTAAACCTGATCCCCTACTGAGAAACCTACCATAGGGGATGTTCAGTTCTGCCAATATCCAGAACCTAGAAAAGATCCCAGTCTGCATGTTTAGGTGGGATTTTCCATATTTAGAAAACTCCTCTTGCTGTACAGGAGCTTTGCCTTCTTTCCTTCTCTTAAATTCTCTTCATAATCTAATAAAATATCTATACTTTATTCTCTTATCTGTGGATTTCAATTTTTTTAATTCATAAGACAAGAAGCTAAAGACCACTGACTCAGTGGAAGTTTAGTGTGACTGTGACCATAACAGTCTGGTATCCTAACTTCTGAGATACAGCCCTACCATGAGTCACTCTCAAAGTCATCACAAATTCCAATATCAGTTTCATAAAACCTGCAGTTAAAATTCTGGTTCTATGATATATTAGCTGTATGATTGATGACATACCTTTTTAAAAACTGAAATTATAAATTATGTATTTAAGGTAGAACAGTATCTTGACATGCACTTCATTTACTTTAATGGTCAACCAAATCATATAATGATCTGTTACATTGCTGGGTTGGAAGATACAAATCACAGGCTATGTTGGAGTTAGTAAAAACATATTGGTTTCTGCATTTTCAGCCTACTAAGTTATTTTTAGTGCCCATTTGACTATACTTAGTAGGTCACCTATTTTAATTTCATAGCTGTACCTCCACATGAAATGTATCATTATCATATTTCACCAAAAGGAAAAGAATAGGCCTCATGCAATGGATATATTAAAATGTACTTCTCTCAGTGAGTGTTTAATATACACCAAGCACTATGCCAACCCCTGCACAAGGATTACCCCAGTCCTTAGGACAGCCCTTGGCAGTAGATGCCATTATTCCCATTTAACAGGGAAACACAGAAAAGCAGCTATCCTGCAAAGTAGTGTTTATCTATAAGCAGAATTGAAATTCCAATTTGGCTCTGACAAACTTTATGCTCTGGTTTTTCTCTTGCACACAGAGCCCAATAATTACACCATGAAGCTTGAACCATTTTCTTCACATCTCAGCATGGGCTTCCTTTCTTAGGCCTCCTGAGAAGCCTTCTTCTCTGTGAGGATGAAGGTGGAAACTCCTCCTTCTAATGTGTACACCTATGTGCTGTTGTGAGACATGCTAGTCACTTGGGACTTCGGAAAATAGACATGATCCAAAGACAGTGCTGTTCACCATCACAAAGCCTTGTTCAAATCTTGTCCTGAATCCCCTACTCTCATTCTCTTTTATAAAAAAAGATTTTTATTGATTTATTTGCAAGAAGAGAGAGAGAGAGAGAGAGAGAGAGAGAGAGAGAGATTTGAGAATGGGTGCACCAGGGCCTCTTGTCACTGCAAACGAACTCAATATGCATATGCCACTACATGCCTCTGGTGTTATGTGGGTACTTGGGAATCAAACCCAGGCAAGTAAATGCCCCTAACCACTGAGAAATTACTAAAGCCCACTATCATTCTTAAGAACAAAGATGGCAATAGAGAGATTTTTCTCTCCTATGTGTGTATTGCATTTTAAATATCAGTATTAATTTTGATTGGACTAACTATAAGGTCATGTAGGTGTCAAATTCATGATTTCCTTCTACTGTACTACTGTTTGTTCAAAAAGTATTAACTTTCAGATCATTCCCCTTCATCCTTGATCACATCTAAATACCAAGCTAGTGGCCAAAATTTGCTATGGTTCAGGGGATGGAGTTGATTGTGTATCCAAGAGAGGGTTTGCTTTCTGTGCTATTAAATACTACAGTGGGTTTGTGATCTAGTAGGTGTACATTCATGACAGAAAACCTGAGATTCTTAATGAAAAATGGAAGCATTAAGGGATCCAAATAGAAGCCAATATTAGTTATAATTCAGTTGATTCCCTCCTTTCCAGATGGGAGAAAAATAATGGCCCAAAGCACATGGCTTGCAGAAAGCTCCACATTGGACTTGTTTAGGGCATGTCCTCTGAGTCCACAATTGCATCCTTGTGTGGCATTCCTGCCATTATGGATTTCATGTGGCTCATGGTGAGTCTTTTTATATACTTTGGGCCTTTGTTATTTGCTTTTGCATTTGCCTTGTTGGATGAAATACCTGCATTTATTTTTTCTGGTTTACCAACTTATTGCACTGATGACCTCTTCCTCTTTGTTAAGGCCTATTGACATGTGACTTTCTCCCTAATTCCATGGTGGTGAGATGTAGCTATTCTATTCTTCCCTTGAGGTCACCATCATGGATGTATGTTCCTTTTGGCATATATGAATCTTTGTAATGCCTGGTTTATAATTGTGTCTCCTTTTCTCGGTGACTTTTTTAAGAGCAGGATTAACGCTGCATTCATATCTTCACTTGCGTACTACAGTGCCCACCAGAGTCAGAAACACAGAGGCTACGTGGGAAAAATCTGCTGAAGAAGTGATCTCCACATATGTCATCTAGGTGCTTCCTGCTCTGTTCAGATGCCACAAAAAGCACATTTGAAGGAAGGATGGGAATGCAAGAATGAAAGGAGAAGAGAAAACAAGAGAAAAGTTGAAAGACAGACAGAAAACAGAAGTCTGTAAACACTGCAGGATGGCAGACTAGGACTCTGTGCTGACTGCATCCTTGGGTAAGGAAGCATCACAGGCTCTGTGCTGACTCTCGTCCTCTGACCGAACATACCTGTGTAATGAAAAGAAGAAGCAAGTGTCAAAGTTTGGTGTCATTTCTTCCATGGGCTGGGACTGTTTGGATGGGGACTCCAGGGATCCCAGTCTTTCAGAATTATGGTCACTGCTCCACTTCACCCCACCTCAGGTCTTCATAACTCTGACTCACTCTGGAAGGACCATAGGGTCTGTGTGGCTGAAGGAGCTGGAACTTTGCACCCCACTCTGTGGTTAGCTGATAGTCAGATCTGTGGTGCTTTTCTTGTTTCTGCAGCTTCCTGCCTTCCACCTGTGCATTTCTGGAAGCCATCTGTGTCCTGCAAATGCAGAACAAGGCCTATCAGGGCACCGGAACAAGCTACCTTTCCTTCCACTATAGACTAGCTATGAGGGGCACAGCTCGGTGAGCAGGGATGATCTGGTCCACTGAGTTATGTTCAGCTAAACTGTCACTGGTTTTCCTCCAGGCTGCTTAACTGTTATTCCAAGCAGAACAATAAACACAGCCGTTTATCATGCCTGCCCTGTGGTTTATTGTGGACAATTTAATCAATATTTCATCAGAAATATTGTTTGGTAGACCTTTGGAAATGTGATCTTTCCAAGCCTTCATTTTTAGAATTGTTATTCAAAGCTGTACTACTTATTTTAATTTATTAAAAACTAGGAACAGTTAAAGCAGAATTTGATTAAGTGCTGACATATATTTATTCATGAAGCATCAACACATCAAGATAATATGTCCATTATTGCCCAAAGTTTCCTAGTGTCCTTGCTGGTCCTTTTTCCTGTCTCCAAACAACAGTCTGCTTTCTCTCCTTGCAGCCTAGTGTACCTTTCCACACCTATGCTTAGTTGGCTTTCTTTCATCTGGCATAATTATTTTTTAATTCATACACAACAGAACAATATTTTACTCCTTTTAAACCAGCCTATGGATATGCCACAATTTGTTTTTTCCTTTACATCTTAATTTCTTGCTTGTGTGTGTGTGTGTGTGTGTGTGTGTGTGTGTGTGTTTATTTATCTGAGAGAAAGAGACAGAGGAGAGGAGAGAGAATAGGGCACTCCAGGGCGTCTAGCTGCTTCAGACAAACACCAGATGCTTGCACCACCTTGTGCATCTGGCTTATGTGGTTTCTAGGGGAATTGAGCCTGGGTCCTTTGGTTTTGAAGGCAAGTTCCTTAATCTCTGAGCCATCTCTCTAGCCCATATGTGTGTCTTTTGAGGTACCGAGGACTGAGCCTAGATTCTTTTTTTAAAAATTTTTGTGTTTATTTTTATTTATTTATTTGAGAGCAACAGACAGAGAAAAAGGCAGACATATATATATATATATATATATATATATATATGTGTGTGTGTGTGTGTGTGTGTGTGTGTGTGTGTGTGTGTGTATATATATATATATATATATATATATATATATATATATATATAGAGAGAGAGAGAGAGAGAGAGAGAGAGAGAGAGAGAGAGAATAGATGCGGATGTGCCAGGGCCTCCAGACTCGTGTGCCCCTTTGTGCAGCTGGCTAACGTGGGTCCTGGGGAGTCGAGCCTCGAATCAGGGTCCTTAGGCTTTACAGGCAAGCATTTAACCACTAAGCAATCTCTCCAGCCCTGAGCCTAGATTCTTGCTAGGCAAATGCTTGACCACCAAGATACATCCCCAGTCCTCTTCATTTATTTTTAGAGAAGATCACACAAAGTTGCCCAAGCTGGTCTTGAACGTACTTGGGACCAAGCAGTCCTTGACTTTGCTATCCTTTTGCCTCAGCTTCATAAGAGGATAGATTTACAGACCTGTGCTATCAGGCCTACCTGTGAGGGTGATTCCTAGGTTGGGTCTGTTACAAATAAAGTGGCTGTAAACATTGTCACTCAAGTCTTTGCAGGGTAACATACTCTCTTTTCTCTTGGTTAAGAAAGTAGAAATGGAATGAGTTATATGGCTGATGTGTGGTTAACTTTTTCAGAGTCTTCCAAACTGTCTTCTTTAGTGGTTTTCCCATTTCATCTCACACTAGTGGTGACTGAAAAGTTCCATTAGTCACCAATGCTTCATATGGCCACTCTTGAATGTTAACAATTCCAGAAGGTGCATCATGGTATCTCAATGTATTTTAACTTGTATTTCCCAATGAACTGATGGTATAGAACTCATTTTCATGTGCTTGATTTCCATGTGCTTGTATCTTCTTTGGTGATGTGCCAGTTTAAATACTTCCCCCGATTTTTAAAAGTTGGCACACTTGTTATTTTGTTTAACTTTCAATGGTTTGTTATGCATTCTGGATACAAGTCCTTGTCAGATAGAAGCCTTGCAAATATTTTGTTCTGTACTTGGATTTCTCTCCTCAGTTTCTTAACTGTGTTTCAAAGAACAGCAGTTTTTAATCCAATTTATCCATTTGATTTTTTGTTTTTTGTTTTTTGTTTTTTGTTTTTTGAGGTAGGGTTTCACTCTAGCCCAGGCTGACCTGGAATTCACTGTGTAGTGTCAGGGTGGCCTCAAACACATGGGGCTCCTCCTACCTCTGCCTCCTGAATGCTGGGATTAAAGGTGTGCACCACCATGCCTGACTCCATTTGCTCTTTAAGGCTCTTGATTTTAGTGGCATATCTTCATAGTACCCAAGCACATGATTTTATTCAGTAACGTTATAGTTTTGGGTCTACTATTTAAGTCTATAATCTGCTTTGAGCCTCAAGTCTAGGTTTATTTATTTTTTTCACCTTTTGCTCTTCTGTTTGTATTTTATTTATTTTTTTTATCTTTTTTATTGACAACTTCCATAATTATAGACAATAAACAATGGTAGTTCCCTCCCTTCCCTCATTTTTCCCATCACAACTCTGCTATCAATCATAGCTCCCCCCTCAATTACACACTTCTATTTTTATGTCATCATCTTTTCTTCCTATTAGGATGGGCTTCTGTAGGTAGCACCAGACACTACACGTTCATGGATAGCCAAGCCATTTTGTGTCTGGAAGATTGTATTGTAAGCAGTCCTACCCTTCCTTTGGCTCTTACATTTTTTCTGCCACCTCTTCTACAGTGGTACTAGAGCTTTGGTATGATAGAGATAATTCAGTGCTGAACACTCCTCTGTCATTTCTTCTCAGCACTATGGTGCCTTTTGAGTCATCCCATAGTTCACAGCCATCTCAAAAGAGAAGTTTCTCTAATCCAAAAGTGAGGGTAAAATTAATGTATGGGTATGAATGCTAACAAAAGTGCTTACAGGGCAGTTTGGTGAGTATAATATATGCATTTAGCCAGATACTAGGTGTTTCACCCCTAGGGCTCATGACCTCCCCCACCATATGTTTTTAGTACCAAGCATGTCTTCCTTCTCGTGGAGCGGGCCACCAGTCCAATTAGATAGTGGTTGGTTTCCCCCATAACAGACATGCTCATGTTACTATTGCACCCATTGGCTCATTGGGCTTGGCTGGCCAAACTTAAGGCTTGCATTGTCAACAGTTGTTTATGACCACCGATGACTTCTGTCTCCCATAGAGCTGCATGCAACATAGCTTTTCCCAACTTTCTGTCAGCTGGTCAACATGGAAGATGTTTTCAGCTCAGCTCTAGCAGGATTTCTCAGTGATCTTGCAGCCCAAGCATGTGGAGTTTTCAGCAGTAGGTTCTTACCATCTATTCCTGGTGGGAAACCAAGATCCTTAGCAATGGCCTGTAATGTTTTAGGGCACCAGAGACCTCCCTGGCCAACAACTCACTGGGATGTATCTTGTCTTTGACAGTGAGTTTTATTCTAGTAACAATCTATAGCTTCTGGGTGAGCCATTGTCCAAAAAAAAGTAGGTTTCCATATGGCTTATTCATGCCATGTTAAGTTTTGATTAATCCTCTCCCACCCTTCCTTTACTCAGTCTCTTCCTCTGACTTCACTTAGGCCATTCCGCCACCTGTAATCTCTTTATCTACTTACATATATACAATACCATTACCTTAAATCCTCCTCTTCCCTCATCCCTTATAGACTCTTTCTTGGCCTCTGCTACCAATTTTTACTCCAAATCACATGTAAGTCTAAACATTTGTAGCTAGGATCCACATATGAGAGAGAACATGTGGTGTTTGGCTTTCTGGGCCTCAGTTACCTCACTTACTATAATCCTTTCCAGATACAACCATTTCCTTGCAAATTCTATAATTTCATGTTTCTTTACCATTCTATTGAACTCAATTTTATTAACATACCATATCTTCATAATCCATTTATCAGTAGAGGCACATCTAAGATGGTTCCTTTCCCCTAGCTATTGTGAATAGAGCAGCAATGGATGTGCAAGTATTTCTAAGGTAGTGAGAAGAGTCTTTGAGATACATGCCTAGAAGTGGTACAGCTGGTTCATATGGTAAATTTAGTTTTAGCTGTCTCAGAAACCTCCACACTGATTTCCATAATAGCTGTACATTTCCACAAACAGTGTAGAAGAGTTCCTCTTTTTCCACATCATCACCAGCATTGTTTGTCATTTGTTTTCTTGATAGCCATTCTAACAGGAAAAAGATGGAATGTAAACACAGTTTTAGTTTTCATTTCCCTGATGGCTAAGGAGGTAGAACATTTTTTTAGATGTTTATATGCCATCTTTATTTCTTCTTTTGAGAATTCTCTATTTAGTTCCATAGCCCATTTTTAATTGGGTTGCTTGATTTCTTATTATTTAGTTTTTTGAGTTCTTTGTATATTTTGGATATTTCTGTGAAAAATGCCATTGGAATTTTGATGGGGATTGCATTAAATGTGTAGATTGCTTTTGGTAAGATTGTCATTTTCACAATATTGACTCTTCCAATCCAAGAACAAGGGATGTCTTTCCCTTTCCTAGTATCTTCTGCAATTTCTATTATTAGTTTTTTAAAGTTTTCATTGTAGAGTTCCTTCACTTCCTTGGTTAAGTTTATTCCAAGGTACATTTTGTTAATGCAATAGTGAATTTGAGTGATTCCCTGATTTCAACCTCAGCATGTTTCTTGTTAGCATATAGGAAAGCTATTGATTTCTGTGTTTTTATTTTGTATACTGATTTGTTGCTAAAAGTGTTTATCAGCTCTAACAGTTTGCTGGGAGAGTCTTTAGGGTTGTTTATGTATAGAATTATATCATCTGCAAATAATAATAATTTGATCCTTCATTTCCAATTTGTATCACTTTTATGTGTATGTCTTGCCTTATTACTATAGCTAAGACTTCAAGTACTATATTAATTAAGAGTGGGGACAGTGGAGACTCTTGTCTTGTTCCTGATTTTAGTGGAAAAGCTTCAAATTTTTCCTCATTTAGTATTATGTTGGCTGTAGGTTTGTCATAAATAGCCTTTATTATGTTGAGATATGTTTCTTCTATTTCCAGTTTCTGTAGGACTTTTGCCATAAAGGAATGTTAGATTTTGTCAAATGCCTTTTCTTCATCTACCGAGATGATCATGTGACTTTTTTGTCCTTCAGTCCACTTATACACTGTATTACATTTATTGATTTGCATATGTTGAACAATCCCTGCATCTCTGGGGAAAAGCCTACTTGGTTAGGCTGAATGACCTTTTTGATATATTCTTATATTCTGCTTGCCAGTATTTTATTGAGAATTTTTGCATTTATGCCCATGAGGGAGACTGGTTTGTAATTTTCTTTTTTCATCTGTCTTTGTCTGGTTTTGCATCAGGGTAATGCTGGGTTAGTAGAAGGAATTTGGCAGTATTCTTTCCTTTTCTATTTTATGGAAAAGTTTGAGAAGCATTGGTGTTAGTTCTTCCATGAAGGTATGGTAAAATTCACCTGTGAATCCATCTGGACCTGGATTTTTTAGATAGAAGAGTTTTTTATAACTATTTTGATATCTGTGTTTGTTATAGGTCTGTTTAAATGGTTTATCTCATCGTGATTTAATTTTGGCAAATCATATAAAACTAGGAAAGCAATCATTTATTTCAGATTTTCACACTTAGTGGAGTATATTTTACCAAGGTATGACCTCATTATTTTCTAAATTTCATTGACATCTGTTGTAATGTTGCCTTTTTTATCTCTAATGTTATTGATGTGTGTTTTTTCTCTCTTTCTTTTGGTCAAATTTATTAAGTATTTATCAATCTTGTTTATCCTTTCAAAGAACCAAATCTTTGTTTCATTGTTTCTTTGTATTATTTTTCTTTTTTTTGGTTTCTATTTTATTATTCATTTCTGTCATACTTCCTGTCTATTGATTTTTGGTTTCCCTTATTCTTCTTTGTCCAGTGCCTTAAGGTGAGGCATTAAGTTGTATATTTGCAACCTTTTAAACTTATTAATGTAAAAAGTTAAAGCTACAAATTTCCCTATTAAAGTCTTCATTGTGTCTCAAAAGTTTTGGTATGTTGTGTTCTCATTATCACTTGATCCTATGATTTTTTTTTATTTCCTTCTTTTTTAATATTTTATTTTTATTATTTGAGAGAGAGAGTGAGGAAGAAAGAAAGAACAGGCACAGCCAGCCCTCTATCTGCTGCAAACAAACTCCAGATGTGTGTGCCACCTTGTACATCTGGCATACATGAGTCCTGAGGAATCTAACCTGGGTCCTTTGGCTTTTCAGGCAAGCACCTTAACCACTAAATAATCTCTGCAGCCCCTTGATTTCCTTCTTAATTTCTTTATTGACCCATTCATCATTTAGCAGTATACTGTTTAGTTTCCATGATTTTGTGTATGCACTATAGCTTTTCTTGCTGTTGATTTGTAGTTCAATGCTATTATGATCAGACAGAGTGCAAGGAATTATTTCAGTTTTCATGTATTTGTTAAGATTTTCTTTGTGTCCTAATATATGGCCTATTTTAGAGAATGTCCCATGTGCTACTGAGAAGAATGTGTATTCTGCAGCATTTGGATGAAATGTTCTGTAGATATTTGTTCAGTCCATTTGTTCTATGACTTCATTTAATTCAGATACTTCTTTCTTCATTTTTGCCAGGATGGCCTGTCATTTCATGAGGATAGGATATTGTAGTCACCCACTACAATTGAGGTTGGTATTATCTGTGACCTTAAGTCTAACAATAATGTTTATTTGATGAAATACAGAGTCCCCATGTTAAGTGCATATATGTTTAGAGTTGCAATGTCCTCCTGTTGGAGTGTTCCTTTAATCAATATAAAATGACCTTCTTTATCTTTGCTAACTAATGTTGCATTAAAGGCTATCCTGTCGGATGTTCAGATACTAACACCTGTTTGTTTTTCCAGGACCATTTGCTTGAAATACCATTTTACATCCTTTTACCCTAAGATAGTGTCCATTTTTGAGGGGAAGGTGAATTTCTTGGAGGTAACAAATAGAAAGATCCTGCCTTTTATAACCCAGTCTGCATGCCTGTGTCTTTTGGTTGGGGTGTTGAGAATATTAATATTAAGGGTTATTATCGAAAGGTATACATTTATTCGTGCCATTCTTCTAGCTTTCTAGTTATTCCCAATCTTCTTTTACTGTCTTATATTAAGTATTATTTAGGAATGATTTGTTTTTTCCCATTTCCTTATGTATATGCTTTTCTTTCTCTTCAGCATGAAGGATCCCTTCAAGTATTTTCTGTAGAGCTGGTTTAGTGGTCATATATTCCTTTAGATTTTTTTCTTTGCTGTGGCATGCCCTTATTTCTCTATCAATTTTGATGGATAGCTTTGCTGGATGAAGTAATCTTGACTGACAGTTGTTCTCTTTCAGAATTTAGATTCTATTATTCCAAGTCCTTCTGGCTTTTAAAGTTTGTATTGAGTAATATGTTGTTATCTTGATGGGCTTGCCTTTATATGTGATATTATTTTTGTCTCTAACTACTTTCAATATATTTCCTTTGGTTTGTGTGTTTAGTACTTTAATTATAATATGGCTATGAGAGGTTTATTTTCCCAATTTTTCCTGTTTGATATTCTAAAGGTTTCCTATATCTGTATTGGAATTTTTTTCCGTATTTGGGGAAATTTTCTTCTATGATTTGTTGAAAATAACTACTATGCCCTTGGAGTGAAATTCTTCTCCTTCTACTATACCCTGAATTCTTATATTTGATCTCTTCATAGTGTCCCGGATATCTCAAAATTCTCACTCATACCTTCCTGTTAGTCTTTCTCTTTGTTGGAATTTACTAAGTTTGCCATACTGTCTTCTAGCTTAGATATTCTGTCCTTTCCATGATCCAGTCTACTGGTGAGACTTTCTAAAGAGTTTTCTATTTGACTTTCTCTGTTTTACATATTTAGTAGTTTTGACTGGTGTTTTTCATTATTTCTATTTCTTTACTCATGTCTTGTATTGACCTCCTTATTTTATTAAGCTGGTTTCCTCTGTTATCTTGGGATACCTTCAGGAGTTTGTCTTCTTCTTTGATGCATTAGAATTCTTCTTGATTTCTTTGAACATAGATATAATCATTTGTTTTGAATTCTTTGTCAGCCATCCCATCTAACTCAGTCTCACTCTAGGTCATTTCTGATGGATTTATAGTTTTTGGTGGCATTGTATTATCTTGATATGTTTGTGGGTTTTTTGTATTATAATGTAGAGATTTTTGTATCTTGAGTTAATTTGCTGCTTGGGTTTTCTAATTATCTGTACTATTCTTAGATGTATAAATTCAACTTTATGTATCTTCAGTGTAGAAAATTAGGGTACCAGGTTTAGATCTTATATTACTCCTAGATTAATAGCAGAAGAGACACTACATGTTGGGTTTGCCTGCCATGCAAGTATTCTAGTAGCCTGGGTGGAGCAAATTACTGGAAAATTCTAAAATTCACCTGAGTAATATACACATTAAATCAAAGCCAACATGGAGTATTAATGCAAGAGTAGGGATTAAAACAAACAGATAAAGTAATAAAGTCAAAGTCTGTAAGGGTTTGAGTTGCCCCCCCACCCTTAATCCTGTCAACTGGGAGGCTTACATTTCCAGTCCAAAATGGGTTCCAGGTCAGCCTGGGGCCAAGTGAGACCCTGACCCCAATAATGACAGAAGAAAAAGACAAAGGTGCTATAAATCAGGAAACATCAAAGACAATAATAGTCAAAACCAAAATACAACTTATTTGAGAATGGTAAAGCTAACCAAGAATATGTCAGTCAAGTCTAATATATAACCTTCCCTGACATGGATGGTGAGATTTGCATTTCCAGTGTACGCCTATGTACCTGGCTTTGCATAAGTAGGCCCTGTTGCTTTTTGGAATGGCTTCCAATCTCACATTTGTTGAGTACCCACCTTTGCCCCTCTCTGTTGTGCTATGGAATTAGTTAGACTGCTTGGGTCACTGGATTTGCTATTTTTTTTTGTTTGTTTTGATTTGTTTTTATTTTTTATTTTTTTATTTTTTTCTTTATTAGTTAGTTTTGTATTCAGCAAATACAGTCAGTTTGCTACCATTATTAGGCTCATCCATGACCTACCCCCTCCCCTTGGCTCCTCCTTGGTATACGGGTCATGCATTGTGGAGTTAGCCCACAGTTATGGGTAAGATAAATGTCTCTGCACATCATGACCCAACATGTGGCTCTGACATTCTTTCCGCCCCCTCTTCCGCAAAATTTCCCTGAGCCATGTTGGGTTCATTTTTGGTCTGCTTCAGTGATGAGGTGTTGGGGGCCTCTGAGGCTTTGGCTCTCTGATTTGGTAGGAGTTGATTTTTCTCTGTGTTGATCTCCTTCCCCCTTGTGCTGGTATCTGGTTCATCAGGAAAACAGCCCCCTTGCTTGTTTCTCCAATTTTTCTTAGTTAGGAGAGCGTTAGACTGAGGATTTGCTATTTTGATCAGCTATATTTTCCACTAGTAGCCATTTTTTTTTGGGGGGGGGGAGGTTATTTCATTGTCTATACTCACATTTATTTTAAAAAAATATTTTAACTTATTTGTGCAAATGTGTGTGTATATATGAACACAACCCACGAGGCCTCTTGCTGCTTCAAGCAAACTCCGTGTGAACATAGCACATTTTGCATCTGGCTTTATGTGGGCACTGGAGCATCAAGCCTATACCAGCAGGCTTTGCCAGCAAGTGCCTTTAACCATTGAACCATCTCCCCAGCCTGAGACATTCAAATTTAATATATTTTTTCTAAGTGGAAGAATTGGTAATGAAGCTTTGTATATTTACATTTCTGAAAATAGTTTACCTTTTATCTTTGGAAAGTTATTTTTGCTGGGTATACAATTTGAAGTTGAGACTTCATTGTTCTATTAGTACTTTTAAAGATGGCCCTACCCCCTTTTCTGGCTTAAACTGTTTCTGTTGAGAAATCTGCTACAACTCTTTGTCTTTACACATTATTTTTAAGATTTTTCTCTTGATTGTGGATTTGTGAGCAATTCGGTGATGCTGTACATTGATGTAGTTATCTTCATATTTGTTGTATATGTAGGTTTGTAGTTTTACCAAATTTGGCATGTTTTTGGTAATTTTTCCTTCCAATATATTTTCTATACCTTATGTTTCCATCTTTACTTCAGACATTTCAGAGTATTTATTGAGCAACTTGAAGTAGTCTTACACCTTATTAAAGTTCAATTCTTTATTATTTAATTTTTATTTTTAAATCATTCTTGGGCTGGAGAGATGGATTAGTGGTTAACCGCTTGCCTGTGAAGCCTAAGGACCCTGGTTCAAGACTCGATTCCCCAGGACCCACATTAGCCAGATGCACAAGGGGGCGCACACATCTGGAGTTCATTGGCAGTGGCTGGAGGCCCCGGCACGCCCATTCTCTCTCTTTTTCTCTTTCTCTCTCTCTCTCTCTCTCTGCCTTTCTCTCTGGGTCTGTCACTCTCAAATAAGTAAATAAAAAGTGAACAAAAAATTTAAAACAAATTATTCTTCACTGTTGTTGATCTGATTTTTTAATTGTTATGAATGCAAATTCACTGATATTTTCCAAACTTAATCTGACAGTAATCTTATTCAGTATATTTTTCATCTTCCATATTATAACTTTTTCCTCTAGGAATTTAATTTATCCTTTTTTTAAAAAAATAAAAAAAATTCATGTCTCTGCTTCATGTTGTGGACATATGGAATACATTTATAATCTCTGCTTTAATGTCTTTGTTTACTGCTTCTACCAAATGTGTCAGTTCTAGCTCAGAATCTTTGATTAGATGCCAGGCATTGTAGATTTTACCAGGTTGGATGTTGGATCTTTTCCTTCCTGTAAATATCCTTGAGATTTCTTCTAGGATGCTGTTCAGCTATTTGGGGGAAAAAAAAAAAAAAAGGTAACTCACCCAAGCCTTGCCTTTATCACTCACTGAGAAGATTGTGAACAGTTTAGGACTAATTACTTCCCATTGTGGAAGCAAGGCTTTCCTGAGAGTTCTACTCAGTTTATAGGTTAATATTATTTCAGACTTTTTCATTATGGCTGGGGCTATGTGAGTGCTGAGCACTACTGCATTTAATACTTTGTTTTTTCTATAGCTTTGAGTCTTGTCCTGCCTGCACCAACTTCTACTAAGAACTCGGAGTGTCCATTTGCATTCCTTCCTTCAGGACTTCTTCGGTATATAGTTCCTTTCCCTTCAGTACTCTGTGCTACCAACTCACCTCTAGTTAGCTTCCTTTGTATTCCTGAACCATGATTGTTTTTTCTCCAGGGTATCTCTCAGTTCTCCCTAGGTTCCCTCTCCATGCACCAGCCTGCAAATAGTTCAAGATAATAAGCTGGAAGAATTACAGGGTTTACTCCACTCACTTTCTGTTCACTGTTTTTCATACCTTGATGTTTGTCGCTTAAAATAGACCTTTGTTTCATACATTTTGGTTCTTCCATTTTCATTTTTTCAAGTGCTACAGAAGATTTGTCCAGTTTTTCAGTCTTGGTGAGATGTGGCTGATAAAATCACACCACTTTGATCTGTATAATTACAGAAGTATCTCAACTTATGACAACATATCCTGCCATAGTGGAAAATATTATAAATGCCATCTAACCTGAAGATCTCAGCTTAGCAGCAACACGGAACACTGGAGACTTTTTGCTATTCTACTGGTCATCAAATGGTAGAGTAGGAGGGAGAACTCAGCATTGCAAGACAGTATCACACTGCACACCATGGGCTTTGGGGAAGACTCAAGATTTAAAGTACTGCATGTACATGGCCTCTCATTACCATTGAAAAGAGCTGAAGAAATTCTCAAGTCCAGCCATCATGTGTCAGGTGCCATCTATGTATCTCCAATATTCTAATAAAAGTCAAAGGAGAAATATAAATGAGAATATATTTGTTGTTGGCACAACCTTTCAAAGTTACATTCCTACAGGTAGATGACAGTCAATAAGAAAGCCTAGTCCATGTTTCCTTTCGAATTTATTGATCTAGCTGAAATTCTATTGTAGGTAGTCCAAGGACAAAACCCTATTGATCTCTGGCATGTCAATAATCGATTCTGTATCTGTGGTAGTTTGATTCAGGTGTCCCCCAAAAACTTAGTGTTCTGAATGCTAGGTCCCCAGCTGATGGAGATTTGGGAATTGGCTCCTCCTGGAGGCAGTGTATTGTTGGGGGTGTGCTTCTGGGTATTATAGCCAGTCCCCTCTTGCCAGTATTTGGCACACTCTCCTGTCGCTGTTGCACACCTGATGTTAGCCAGGAGGTGATGTCCACCCTCTACTCATGCCATTGTTATCCCTTGCCATCATTAAGCTTCCCCTCAATTCTGTAAGCCAAAATAAACCATATATTCCACAAGGTTCTCTTCGTTAGGAAATTTCTGTCAGCAATGCGAACCTGACTGCAACAGTATCATATCCCATTCTAATAATCTTTAAATGAAACTCTTATGATACTTTGCTGAAATGAAGGGGAAAGTGGAACACAGTGGAAATTCACAACCAGGAAATTTGGCATGTCCCATGACCTGGGCATCTCACAGGTCAGTTTCAAAACTATATTCACAGAAGGGCTCAACAGATATTTTTTCAGTAAACAATTAGGTAAACAAAGTGTGACTCTTTTTTTTAAATGTATATGTATGTGTATGACGGTGATGTGTGTGTATGGGTGCACATGTGTCATGGCATATGTGTGGAGGTCAGAGGACAACCTAAACCTTGGGGTATTGGTCTTTTTCTTTTACTTATTTGGGACAGGATTCCTCTTGTAGATTTTGCCACTGAGAAAGCCAGAATAGTAGAATAGTTGGCTCTTGTGCATTGTGATTCTGTTGACTCTGTCTCCCCTTGCTGAAGGTGAGTTGGGATTATAGACATCTGTGTATCTTTTGTGTCTGGCTTTAGGTGGATGCTTGGCATCTGAACTCCAGTTGGGAGCTTATGGAGCAAGTGCCTTTAACCACGGAGCCACTGTTTCAATCCCCAGAACTCTTACCTTTAGACAAAAGATATCATTACCTATCTTGCAATGTTATTATAAAGATAAAAGCAGATACTCATGATGTATTCACAACATAGAGCATGACATACATTAAACACCCAATCAGTGCATGTTTTCTCTTTTGATCATGCCACTGTGAAGGTAAAACCTTTGTACCATTTTTGCTCTCACTGTGTAAGAGTGATTGAGACATGAAGGGACAAAGTCCAATTTTATTAACAATTTCAAATCTTTGGACTTTGAGAATGGATTTCATTTCTGTAAAGAGCCATAAATCATTTAAAGTCAAGTCAAGTAAACAGATGGCATAACTAGTCAGTGGAGAAAACACATACAATAGGATGTGGTTATGCAATCGTGTCACACGAATTCAAGGGTTTCATAAGCAATCCTTGTACCAGTTCCCAGTTTGGAAGCCAAAGGTGTTCTGAGGATTGCTACACTATAGGAATGAATGTTCTTCCCTTTGAAGGAAGCCCTGGAAAGAAGTATGTTATTGTTGTATATGCCTTCTGAACTAAAAAGAATGAAAAAAAAAATAAAGGAGAAAGAGAGAAAAGAAGAAAGGGGAAAAAAAAGAAATGAGGGATTTCATCACAAGTTGATGAAACTTTTCACAATCAGTCCCTTGTTTTGGTCCCCACTCTGGTTTTACAAATGCTCAGTTGTAACCTAAGAAAACAGAGATCAAGATAAGTTTAAGTAACATGCACAGTGTCACACACTGACCATTTATACTGTGAGTTTTGAATTTAAATTGTTTTCTTAAAATGCTACCTTTCTTCTGTATCCTAAAACATCTAGTTTTGAGTACAAAAAAAAGTTAGTCAATCAACTGATACTGAATTTTGGAAAGTGAGAAATACCACAAATTGTTACTATTATTATTACCTTTGATTCCCAGTGTTTCAAGCTGGGGTTACATTTAATCTGCAGGCATTCTTAAAGAATGACCTCAGCTTTGTGTCCCTGGGTCTTGGCAGCTGAGTGGACGCACACAGCAACTAGAGAGATTCCAAATGGTTATCTCAGGAGTCTCCTGTGGCTCCTGGTTTCAGACAGAATATGGTGGGAACTGATATTCCCACACTTTCTCTAGCAAATTCAGGCTCAGAGTTTTGCTCTGATCCAGCTGCATCCAATTAGAACCCCACAGCACCAGGCAAAGAGAGGAGCAGGGTTGTATTGCTGCAGAAGCCTGGGAGTGAACCCCCTCATGTGCATGCAAGGCTCAGCCTCCTCACTGGGGCACATTCAGTGTAGAAGGCCCAGCTCTGGAGAGAAGCAACTGGAACAAGGGGAGTATTGTTCTCTGGAGTAGTTGGTTCACTGCACTCTGAGAGTGCCACACTGAGATCCAGGATGGAGGGGGCAGAGTCCTGGCCTCCACCTCAGCTTTATACTGCCTCTCCTGACCTGGATTCAGAGAAGTCGGATTTTATAAAGCATGTATTTTGAAGATCAAGTCGGGGGCTTCCCCCATCTCTATATATGCTTGTTACTGAAAAGTGCCACAGACCACAGATAGACAAAATAGCGAGGTACAGTGATACTCTGAATTAAGCAATGGGGACACAAGAAAAAAATATCCTGCTATAGGTTATGGCAGGAGGACATTAAACTGTTGGGGCTTTTGTAGTTTATTGTCTGATCAAAAGGAAGCAGTTTCAGCCTAAATCAAATAACCAAGTGCCTTCTCTTGTTGCATATCTCTCTGATGGGCACTGCTGGGTTTGTTGTTAGTCGGGTTTTGCCTCTCTCAGCTCAAGGAGAAACTGCATGGAAAGGCACACCAAAATACCACCAAGAGTGTTTCAAAAGATAATCTTATTTACTAGTTGATAGTGTCATATTGTCACATGTAATAACTATTGAATTCAATAGTTAAAGTTCAAGGTTATCAAAATTTAATGCACCAAGGACATCTCATCAATGTCAATGTAAAGACAATGCACATTTCTTGTTGGAGTCCACTGTTTGGAGAATTTCTTCTTTATTTAGTTGAAGTCAGCAGGTAAAAAAAAAAAAAAAACAGCAAGTTGAATTTATTGGGAATAATTTGATATTTAATCTAAATAATATGAGTCAAGTATTATTACTCCTGAAGAGATATAGAAAAGATAAAAATGGATTCAAATAATTAAATATGCCTTTTTAAATATTTTGCTTATTTATTTGAGATGGAGAGACAAAGAAGCAGAGAGAGAGACAGAGAGAGAGGGAGGGAGAGAGAGAGAGAATGGGTATAGGTGCACCATGTGCACCACATTCACTGCACATGAACTACAGAAGCATGCACCACTTTATGCATCTGGCTTTAGGTAGACATGGGGGAGTTGAACCCTAGCCATCAGGCATTGCAAGCAAGTGCTATCAACTGCTGGACCATTTTTCCAGCCCAATATGCTGTTTTGAAATACACCCAACATATGGGTATAAAGCTAGTAAGTAGTAAATCTTAACTTGAATTTGGGGCTCATAGTAACTGACAAAATCCTTTTTATACCCTTTGACAGTTCACTAAGTAGCCCTTCATAAATTCAAGGTCAGTCACAGCTGCTCTCTCAGTCCTGAAAGTGCTCAGGTGCAGGTCTGTCTATGCCTTCATAGGAGGAAGGGGGAAAGAAACACAGCAGTCAAGGGAACAAGTGTGGAGTGCTAGACCTCTAGAATTGACCGTCCCATGTCCCATCACTTCTATAACACACATGGTTATGCTACCTCAGTCAGGGCAGGTCACAAACCCTAGCAAAGGTTTTATGGGGTTGAATAAGGAAATGCATATCAGATGATGTCTGCTTTTCATCAGGTCTGAACTTCAGATCTGGTGTGGCTTCCAGAGGGAACTCATGGTGGGAATTCATCCCTTGGGAGCCCTTTATAAGCTTTCGCTTGGGATACCTGAAGCTCAGACTCCATGTGCAGCATTTTCCCCAGCAGCCATGTGTTAGGAAATTGAATTGCAAATGTTTACAACTTTCCTTGTAATTGGCCATTCTCCTACCTGAGGGACTGACAGCAAGCATCCTTAGCACAGAGAATCGGATGTAATCCTAACTGGCTTCCTTGATTTTTAATGAGTCACACACACCAAACTAAACAAGATATCTTTTCTAGCAATGTACAAGATAACTAGGGTTTGGGGGCGGACCTCCCTGAGGGTCTGGCTTTAGCTGTGTTTGGTGATAGTAAGGGCATGATGTAAGGCTGAGCTGTTTGCTTAACTCAGACAAATATCTGAGACTCTGCTTGCATCTGGGTCCAGCCCCTGACATTTCTGTTACTGGGATCTATTTCCTCCCCTTTCACAGCCATCTACAAACAATGAAAGGCTTTCACAGTGCATTGGTTCCCTATATTTCATTTCCATACCCCCACTTTCCCTTCCTTTTTTCCAACTTTCTCTCCCCATTACACTCACCCAGGCCAGGATTAGGTCAGGCTGTGATCTCGGCAGGCTTCTCGGTCAATATCACAGCTATCCTGAGAAAATGGGCCTTGAGGCTGCAGGCTGAGAGGTAGAATGTCTTTGTCATCACCCGGTGGAAGATGAGGGTCCAGGGGTGGTGAACATGCCCCTGGTGCTTGCAGTGACTTGGGAGCTGCCCTCATCCGGGGTTGAGAATCCACTTCTTATCCCTGATAGCAAATTGGAGTTCAAAACGACTATCATGCAGAAATTTCTAGCATAGGATGAGACCTGGGCCCCTCACATAACCATCTGTTATTGCAGTTACCCAACTCAACATATTTACAAAGGAGCACAACTTCACCCCATTAAATCTGCCTCCAATTCTATGTTGTCTACATTGTATCCCTATCGCCTATCTTCCAAGTCACCAAGTCAATCATTTCCCCTTCTCTCATCCTTGTGAAATTGGTCATTGTGTTTGATTCACACTTGATGTCTTCCCTTCAGCCTTATCTGCTGCCCATTTTCACTTAAGTTATACCAGTTCAGCCACCACTCTTCACAAAGCCTTTCAACTTGGTTGGTTACCAGGGAAGTCATCATTTTTGGGCTCCATTTCAGACCCATTAAATTTTAATATGGAATTTTAACACTCTCTCTGTCTCTCTCTCCCCAAGCACGTGTGTGTGTGTGTGTGTGTGTGTGTGTGTGTGTATGTGTGTGTGTTGGACATGAAATATGCAGGGTACTATGAGAATTGAGGAAGAGATCTAAATGGAAGGAGAGGGGAACCAGAAAAAGTAATGGAATGTATGTGTCATAAGAGGAAAAGGGAAGAATATTTGGAAAGGAGTGAGGGGATCAGCAAGGCAGCAGGAGGAAAAGGTGAGGGTAAACAAAATATGTGTGTGTATGTATGTATATATTTTGTATGAAAACATCACAAGAAAATCCATTTCTTTGTATATTGACCAAAAATATCAATTTAAGCATATAGTATTTTGAAAAAATAAAATAAAAATTACAATAGAAAGGTGAGAGGTGAAATCTGATTATGAGCATTGTCATTAAAACATTGTGTCAGTGTATAGAGAGTTAAAGCTGGAAACTGTGGCTCAACAATTTCAATTTGGCCTTGTCACTCAGGCCCGGACCTGACCAGCATATTCCATTCTTGTATAAACTTGAAATAGGCTCCTAACCAGGCCCTTATCCTGGTGAAAAATAGCACTTTCTCACCTCATACTGGATTCATAGCTTGAATGACCCTTTCTCAGCCTTTAAATGGACTCTACCTTCACCTTCTGATGGCTTAGCAAACCTTCTCTGTGTCAGATATTAGTGGTACTGCAAGCCAACTCTGCTCCAGCAAAAACAAAGCAGGCTCATGTTCCAACTGTAGTTTTAATATTTTATTGAAAATGTTCATACATGCTGTGATGGTTTGAATATAATATCCCCCCACCCCCGCAAAGCCTCATGTGTTTGTGATTCATCTTGACATCTAATTCCTAGCTGGTGGAGCCTTTGCTGAAGGAGGTGTGTTGTGGAATGCTATGGCCCAGTCCCACCTGCCACAGTGAGCTCACCTGCCCTCCTTCCTCCTGGCTGTTGTAGAGATGTGATATTCAGCCATCTGCTCTTGCCAGCTTTCCTCACCAAGATGAAACTTAGCCTTGAAAGCATACGCTACAAAGAAAAAAAAAAAAAAAAAAACCTTTCTATCCATAAAATTCTTCTGCTTGAGTGTTTTGTCTCAGCAATGCATGGTAATTGCTACATGTGGACATAACGTATTTTGATCCTAATACTCTCCATTACTCACTTTTGACTCCTCTCCCCCATACCCCTCCACTGAAAACTTCCTCTAGTTCTTCTTCTATTTTGATGCTGTTTTAAAATTGCCTTCCTCCTGTATCCATGATGACATGTTGATGGGGCCAATATTAGGCAGGTAGTGATGGCCATTGTGAAGTCACGAATACAGTGGCCACTTTTTGTACAGAAGACTATGTTCCAAAGCACTCCTGTCCATCACCTGTCCCTTATGTTCTTCCACCACTTCTTATGCACTATTCCCTGAGCATTGAAGGGTGTGATAGAGACGTCTCATTTGGTGCAGAGCACTTCACTGTCATTTCTTAACCCTTTGATGAGTCCTGGTAACCCTGGAGTTACCACCATCCACAAAAAGAAACTTCTCTAAGTGAGGCCAGCACCAATGTATAGGAATAAGCATAAATATTGAGGGGGCAATTTGATGGGAACCATACATAGATTAGGCCAGATATTAGTAGTAGTCTTCCCCCTAGAGCTTATGATCTTCCCAGCCATAGGCTTTTGACTAGGTTTTCAATACCAGGCATGAGTGACATCCTGTGGAGTGGGCCTCAAATTCAGAAAGCAACTGGTTACCCCAGTAATAATCATGCTGCTATTGCACTGGTGAGCTCATCTCACCTTGCCTGGCTGGTCAGTGGTAGGGCTTGCAAATTCTTCTGCTGGATATGATTAATAATTGCTTTTCTTCCCCAGCAGCTTGCACAGCACTTTCCACTATTATCATAGCTAGTCAACAGGGAGGAGGCTTTATCTCAATTTCAGCATGATTTCTCAGTGTCTTGCAACCAACACACATAGTGTTTTCAGCAGTAGGGTCTTACAATCTAATTCTGGTGGGCATCCAAGAGCATTATCAATAGCCTGTATTGTTTTGGGGTCCTCATGGGCCTCCATGACCAACAACTCACTGGGCTTGGGATTTTCCTCTAGCAACCTACAGCTTTTGGGGACATCATTCTCCACTGCTGGCTACTTCATTATTTTCTACCCCCAACCCCCCTCCCCTCCCCGGCTGGGTACTTCTTTATCATTCTCTACCCCTCACAAACTCTTTTTCTATGTCTTTAAATTAAGTTGTTTTTTTTCCAATAGGTAACGAAGCAGTAAGTTTCCATATGGCTTATTCATATGGTCTTTGGTTTTGGCTCACACTACTCCAATGCTTCTTCTCTTTCATCCTCCTTCCCTAACCACCTTAGACCTTTTCATCTCCAGGATTCTATCCCTCTACTTACAGGTTTACTATTTCCTCTCCTCTCTCCCATCTTCCCCCCTCATGTCCCCTCTCTAGCTTTCTGGCATCTACTACTGATTCTGACTCCAATTTATATATAACTCTAAAAATTCAGTGTTAGGATCTGTATATTGGAGATAGTGTGCTGCATTTGTCTTTCTGAACCTGGGTTACTTCACTTAGTATAATATTTTCCAGGTCCATTCATTTTCCTGTGAATTTCATAATTTTGTTTTCTTTCTAGCTGAATAATTCCATTATGTGTATATACCACATTTGTCATTTCCTAACAGGATAATACTTTGGAAAATCTAGCATGCAAGAGACCTGTCTTTGTCCTGTATTTGGCATTATTCTTAGGTGATCTTGAGTATGTTGGCCTATGCCTTACCCTTGGCTTCTGTTTCTCCATCTATAGCATGGAAGACCCTCATTAGCTGTGTAGTGGGACAAAAGAACAAGGAGACTTACCCATTTTTCCCTTATAGGCATAGCTGTACTTCTTTCTTGCATGCAGCCATTAGCACTATTCATATTCAGATGGACATACTTCAATCCCCTGTGATTAGGGGGTTCTTACTCACAGCAGGTTCCTATTTGGAATTGGCTAGATATTTTGGGGTTTCAATGCTGGCTACCCACTCATCCCTTCTCACCTTCCAGGTTGAGCAACCAGCTCTTTTCAAATGGAATCCTGGGCCTCAAAAAACTTTTTGTTTGCTTGTTTTGTTTTTTTCAAGATAGGGTCTCACTCTAGCCAGGCTGACCCTATGTAGTTTCAGGGTGGAGTCAGTGATCCTCCTATCTATGCCTCCCGAGTGTTAGAATTAAAGGCATGTGCCTCTATGCCTGGCTCCTCAATGAATTTTTCTAAAATATCACTTCAGTGATGAGTTAAGTGTCACTGAATTAAAAACAGATAGTTCACATCATCTCTTAAATATATGTGATGAAGAAGAGGAAAAGTAATAGTCTTTCCTTTGTGCTCACACATCCCTAGTGTCTCTCTGTGTGTCCTTTGGGTCAAACTTTCTTTATTAAAAAGTATTTATTTTGGGCTGGAGAGATGGCTAAGTGGTTAAGCGCTTGCCTGTGAAGCCTACGTACCCCGGTTCGAGGCTCAATTCCCCAGGACCCATGTTAGCCAGATGCACAAGGGGGCACACGCATCTGGAGTTCGTTTACAGAGGCTGGAAGCTCTGGCGTGCCCATTCTCTCTCTCTCTCTCTCTCTCTCTCTCCCTCCTTCTCTCTGTCGCTCTCAAATATGTAAATAAATAAACAAAAAAATCTTTTTAAAAAGTATTTTATTTATTTATATATTTGAGAGAGAGAGAGAGAGAGAGAGACAAACACATACACAGAGAAAGAGAGGGAGAAAGAAAGAGAGAACGAGTGTATCAGGGCTTTCAGCCATTGCAAACAAATTCCAGATATATGTGCCACTTTGTGCATCTGACTTTATGTAGGTACTGGGGAAAAAAACTCGGACCATCAGGCTTTGCAAGCAAGTGCCTATGGCTGCTGATCCATCTCTCAAGCCCAACTTTTCTTTTCTCTGTATTTCTAAAATTCCTTTCCTTCAAAGGATACCAGTCCTGTGGTTATGTCCAAAAAGAATGACCTCATTTTACCTTAATTGCCTCTTCAAAGGTCCTATCTTCCTTCAATTGCACTCACATTCTGAGACACGGGGTGTTAGGCCTTCAGGAAATGAGTTTTGGAGTTGTACAACTCAGCAGTTAAATAACAGGACCAGGGCATACTCCACAAAAGAAGTGTGTGCATTGCTTCATAATGGGCAAGGAAGCTTGAGAGATATCAGAAAGCAGCCATTGTCCAAATGCTATGACCACAGACATTGCCTGCCACTATTAGTCATGGGTAGGTTGCATTTATTTGCTGGCTTACTTCTTTTTGTAGTGTGTTAGAAACTTACTGGAATCATACATGTGTGGACACACTTGTGTGATGGCCTAATTTTATTGCATTTTGCTCTTATTGATGTCTGTGCTTAGTGTGTATGTGTGTGTGTGTGTGTGTGTGTGTGTGTGTAGCGGAAAGCTGTCTGCTCTTGTTGAGAAGCTCTATCCCTCACTGAAGACTGTCTAAAGCTTACAGAACCATATTTATCCCAGATAAACCTTGTATTCAGTCAGAAGTCAGCCTTAAAGTTAGAGCTGAAGGCTTTCATCTGTAAAATGGGAATAATGTTACCATCATTTGTTTATATTATGTAAGGGATGAGAACATTGGTCTTATCTTGCAAGAATGATCATTGAACATGCTTAATCAAATTTGCTTCCTTCCTGGCTCAAATCCAGTTTGCTCGTCACAAAGAACTCTCCAAAGTATAGCCAGGCAGTGGCATGTTGAGGCCTCCGAGAAGGTTTGAGCAGACAACATTCTAAGCATTAGTAGAAGTTAGCATAGTTGAAAAACAGAGTTGGGCACTAAGTAACAAAAGAAGCAGTAAGGGAGGCCATCCTGTGCCAGCAAAAGAGGCTGCTGGATTTGGATTCTAGACAAATTTTGTTTAAGTATTTGAAAGAAAGAAGAGGCTGGAAATTAAAGAAAAATAACTCTAAAGACCCTCTCCCACCACTCTTGGAAACCATCAACCTCAGGCCTGTTAACCATGCCAAATGGGACATTCATGTAATCCTTGGCCTCTGGATGAAATGAATATTGGGGTGTGATCCCACCAAGATATGGCTGGCTATTTTTGGCTGATATTTTCCATCTCAAATTAAACAGAAGCAAATACAAGGTCTGGTGGAGGCAGCATACCTCAGCACAAACAGTTCACTCTACTCGTGTGTTGTTTTTGTTTGCTTCATTGCCTATGGCCCCTGTGGCATTGAATATGATGACATCTGGCATGTTATTAAAGCCAGACTTAAAAGCCACCAGGCAAAAAAAGCCGATCTGAAGGGTAGTCAAATAGGGCAGTGCCTGAGAAGTATTCAGGAATGTAGTTAAGAGACATTGGTTCCTTTTTTACTGCTAGAGAATGGGGATCCAAGGGAGGATGATCCATCCACTCAACTGCACACAATGTTGGGAACAGACTTATCCTGGGCTCTTGAGTCTACTTCAGTGATCTTCATAAGTGTTCCATTTTTGCCCTTCTACACCGTTGCTCCCACTGCCCCACTGTCTGGGTTCCTTTTGCCTTGGAGCTTTGCTGGGCCATAACAGCCTCTGGACAAGCTGTATCTTTCATAAGAAATCTTCTCTGAGCACTGACCTGCTCCAGGTTTAGTGAGAGGTGCATACTCTCTGCCCTGAGAGCACTCACTCAGCATCTTGTAGCTGGAGCCCTGCAGATAGAACAGAGCTCTGCACACTGTGGATTGGGTGAATGCTTGGTTATATGTGTTGCTGTGGATCCCACAAATCCAGGTACAGCTGGGTTCCTTGCCAGAAATCCATTGTGAGTTTTGGAAAGTCATGGTCAGCAAGGGTTTGTGAGGCTACCTTCCAACCATCTAAAAAAAGTGAATTTCTCCAAGTATGAATATAAAATCATTAAGAATTCAAGCATACACTTCAAGTTACAATCAGGAGGTTGTTTTTCAGGTAATGTTGGTCCATTAGGTAGGTTTGCCTTAGCCACAGTAACTACACTATTCCCTACAGTGGCATTTCTGAAAGGACCCCACACATCTCTGAGATCTTTGTTGTTGTTAAGCCATCAGTAACCTTTTCTAAGATACAAATACTCTCTGATTTAGAAATTCCTAGGAATTGGTACCTTAGGTTGAAGTCATATGTAACATTAGCTAGGCATAGGAGGCTGGAGGAAGGGGGCACTGCATAGCAAGTGTGGAAGTGGAGTAGAAAAAGGTCATTGAAACTTAGAGGTAAAAGAGAAAGGTGACACCCTATGACTCATCCTTAAAATGGTGCCTGAGCAAATGAGGTCCATGGAAAATAAGAGAATGTTCCATGTCAGTGATTTCCAAACCAGCCTGCATGTTAGATTCATTTGTGGATATTTTTAAAAAATCCAAATGCATGAAATTTACACATCATGAACTAGATATTTTGAGGGTGAATCATATGCATTAGTATTTATTAAAATTTCTCCAGTTCTAGAAGCCTCCTCCCTAGTGACTAGCTAACATAGCATTGGAAAGTGCTATGCAGGCTGCTGAGGGAAAAAAACCAATAGACTTAATTAGACAATTGATCAGCCAGGTAAGATGTACCCACTGGTGTAATAGTGACATGACTATTATGTGGGCAACCAACTTCTCTCTGGAGTCGAGGCCCACTTCACAGGAAAGAATTTGGCCTGGTCCTGAAAACCTCATCTAAAACCTATGGCTGGGAAGTCTTAGGTCCTAGGAGGGCAGCTATGATCATTGTTTGGCTAATTGGATATTTTGTGCCCATTAAAAGGCCCTCTAAATATTTATGTTTGTGCCAATAGAATATTCTTGCTCTCATCTTTAGTCAGAGAAACTTTTTTTTTTTTTCAGATGGTAGTGAGTACTGGCTAAAAACTCATCAAAGTGCTGCGAATAAGTGACTTCTGAGTGCTCAGTACTAAATGAGGCATCTTATCACTTCCTCCAAGGCTCAGGGAACATCAATGAGGAGGAGGTAGAAAGAATGTAAGAGCCAGAGGACAGGAAGGGGTGCTTTGAAATGCTGTCTTCTGGACATGAAGTAGCTGCTACATTCATGACCTCACAGTGACTGGCATTACCTGAATAATCCTGGGCCCATCAACATGTTGTCATGGGTGGTGGAAGAGGGCTAAGAAAAACAGACACCAAAATAGAAGAAAGACTAATAGGAAAGAAAAGGGAATTCAGTAAGAGAGGGATGGAGGAAGTGGAACAAGAAAAGTGCAGAGACTATATGATATATATATATATGAAAAAATATTGTGTACATGTATGAAAATTGTCATTAAAGAATTTTTAAAAATTCAGCTCAATCTAATATTTAGGCCAATGAGAGAACCACTGATATCTTAGCTGATTAATGATGGTGGTGTGTGTGGGGGGGGGGATCCCTCTATTTCTTATCATAAATTGAGTCTTATTAAAAGTTATCATTAACACTTAGAATTTGTTGCAAAGAAAAGTTGCCGAGTATGTGTATACATGTTGAAGGCCTTGGGTTTTATCCCCAGTAGCACAAAGTGAAAAAGCCCAAAAAGCTTTTATTGCATCTGTGGGTCCATTAAGCCATTTAATGTTTTTTTGAGGGACTTGGCTTGATTGAGGTTTGGAATAAGCCTTTTTTTTCCCAGATCAACACCTTCCTAGACAGCCATTTTCATCCTCCCTGGGTTTCTGAGCTCCACTAACCATACTAGTTTGTGTTTCAGAAAATGAACTTGTCTATCTCTACCTTCTAGCATTAGGACACTAAACATAGGCAGTTTGGCCTGGCGCCAGCCCTTGCCCTGTGCAAAGTCTCCTCAGTTTACCATATCTGAGACCATCCAGAATAAGAGATATTTTCCTTTCCTCACTGGAAGAGCATATGAATGAGAAGTGAGAACAGACACTGTGGAACCAATGGTACCTGGCTTCAAATCTCAGCTCTGGCATTTTCTAGTCATGTAACCTTGTCAGTTACACATAAAAGTATGCTCTTCTAATTTCTTTTCTATGTAAATGGAGAAATAATAGCCACATTCATGTCATGTGGAAGTGAGAAAAGTCTGAGTGTTTGGCATACAGTAAGCCCCACATGTAGGATTCCATCCCTTCTCTCTATGCCTTCCCCCAACACTTCCCATGGTTCAAGTACATTGCAGATGAGGAAATGAGCTGCTTTAAGACTTGATAAATAAATTAATAGATTCCATGTGCCATGATTTAACAAAACTCAGCATGAACTCCTTGGTTTCCTTGTTGAGTAATAAATGGCTTGAAAAGTCATATTTTATGGGGTCTTAATTAATCCTTTATTGGGGACTTTCCTATAAAGGGAAATCACCTTGGGGTGCATACCCAGAAAGAAAACAGCAATTACCCTGATAACACAAAGTCAGTCACCATTAGAACCACCATGGAAAAAGGCCTGTCAATTCAGCATTTGTTCAAGTCAGTCCAGCCAGGAAATTCCTGTGCACAAAGGGAACCCTGCCATCCCCTCCCCAAACCTTTCCCTATAGACAGTGAGTCTGGGGAGTTAGACATAATACCCTTTTATTGGTCACCTCCACAGCACCAGGCACTACTCCTTCCCTTGTGCATTTTATTCTAATAATCATAGCATCCATCCAATGTTTTGTACCAATGAGGAAACTGAGGTTCTGACAGTTTAGGAAGGCCTCATATCCCTCCTCTGTCACTGAGTAATATGGACAGTCCTCACACTTTGTGTGCCTGACACCAGTACTATCAGTCGTGTCCTGTCTTCTTTGAAAGCCTGAGATAGAAACTTAGACTGAAAGGTGGTAAGCTGTGGCTTTCATTTTGGGCCAGACCTGGATTCAAAGACTAGATAGAAACCATGCCTATGTGATAGTCATATGTGCATTTCTGTGAAAAAAAAAATCTGAGAAGATAAACGAACAAGAGAAATGAATTATTTGGGCTCATGATTTCAGAGGTTTCAGTGTCTAATCATGTGACACCTTTGTTTTGGGTCACACAGTGGGGCAGCACCTCATGGTGAAGCATGTGACAGAGGAGACCTCATGGCATCAGAGAAGCAGAGAGATAGGAAGATAAGAGGCCAGGGTTCCAATACCCACACCATATTTGATTAGGATCATTACATAGTTGTCTTGCCTCATTAACTTTTTTTTCATGATAGGAGAGGCAGGAACTCACTGTACTTCAGGCTGACCTAGCACTCACTCTGAAGGCCCGGGATGGTCTCAAACTCACAGAGATTTTCTTACCTTAGCCTTCTGAATATTGGGGCAAAATAAAGGCTTATGTCACCATGTGAAGATCCTTAGCAGGATTCATTCTCTGCACTGGTTTTCTCTAGTCTCCCAGGACCTAGCACAGGTGTGAGACACCAAAAGCTCAGCTATACCAAGTGGATAGATGAATGTTAAATTTTATGATTACAATAAGATATATATAGTTAATAAAAGTTTAAAAGAGAAGAGTAGACCACAGATAACATGTGTATGTACATTATATATTCTTTATATGTGTATTTCTCTTATTTTGTTTGCATTTCCTATATACTGCACAATAAGCATGTATGATTTTCATACTCAGATAATAGAAAGTTGAAATAATTATCCTAAGACAGGGTGGAGAACATGAACTGACACTTAAGTGACCTTCTATTCACAATGCCTATCTGTATACATTGAACATTTCATTTGCTGAAAAGGAGTAAGGTCACTTTCCCATCCTGTGCAGTGCTTAACAGCATCTGCAGTGAGTGGCTTTATATCCAGCCACCACATATAACTTGCAATGGCCTCAAGACATGCCTTGCAGAGAAGTTTGTCTTTCATTTTGCTGCTTGAGATGAAGAGGACATCTAGTGTTGACTACCCACTTGGGAAGGGCATTTGGCTTCTCTTAGCTTTAAAGTCTTCATAAATAAAATTAAGAGTGAAAATATGCCTGGAGTAGTGGTGCACACCTTTAATCCCAGCACTCAGGAGACTGAGCTAGGAAGATCACTGTGAGTTCAAGGCCATCTTAGGTTACAGAATGTGTTCCAGGTCAGCCTGGACTAGAGTTAGACTCTACTATGAAATACCCCCAACTCCCCCAAAAACAATTAAAGAACTGAACTCTCAGAAAGCAAACCTCATGATTCAGTGATTGGATCCCTGTATGCACATCAAATATACTTGGAAACCTGTCTGGCATGGAGTTTGTCACCAGTGGGATTAGAGAGCTGGTTTTGACTTTAGGCTTGTTTGAACCCTTCTCCATACACAATTCTGTTAACTGAAATAAATAAGCATCTCCAACTCCATCTCCCCATACTGGGTACAATATATTGGATCTCACTAGTAGGAATAGAGGATCAAGAAGCACCTGATAGACTTATGGTGGACCTTTGTCCTCTCAGGATGGCAAAGGTTCTGCCTACTGTGGAAGGGGCAGAGTGAAAGTGCTTCCTCTTTCCTTCTTCTATACTCCCAAAACATCTCTGCCTGCACCATCTTCACATTACTGTATAGGAAAGCTAATTGGAGAATGGGGCCTCCATGGTTTATGAAATTAACAATAGAAAATAAAATTAAGGCTGTGCAATTTAGTGAGATTCAGGATTCTGTTGTCTGCATTACTTTCCTGTTTTATTCTAGGACGCAAGGCCTGCCTCAAACTCTAAAACACCAGTTATGTTGAATAGATAGATGAAGGATAAGTGTTCAGCATAGGATGTGTAGATAACATATATGTTTATATATGTTATGAATTCTTTATATTTAGAAATATACCTTATATACTTTAGAGATACACTTTTTAATTTTGCCTGTATTATTTCTATTTTGGAAAATAAGCATACATAATTTTTATAATTATCTGTCTTTATAAACCTTTGCATGGCTGGATTCAAACAGCATGCATGTTGTACAATCATTAAACTGTGAATGAAGGAATGAATGTTCAAGAGCTTTCTCCAGACTATTGATTAACTTCATGTAGATGTCATTAGTTTTGAATGCATATGTGATGAAGGTCTGAAGAACTTTAACAGTTGCTATTTCAAAAGTTGTGCAAGGGCCTGCTCTTAGAAAAGCCCCATATTGGTTTAGTGAATTTGGTCACCATCTTGTAATTCCAAATAGTTTTTGAGCAAGGGCTCACGTATTTTCACTTGCACTCACATGTTATGTTACAAGCTTGGCTTTATATATCTTCCTGACCCCAAAGGCTCAAAACACTGGAGGATAGTTTCAAACCTAAATACTAATAGAAAATAGCAAGCTAACTTACTAAGTGTAAGTGCAACAGAATGTTTTGAAATTTGACCCTTCCTGGGATTAAACAAAATGTCAATTAAAGTGTGAGGCTGGTATCAGTTGACGTCTGCCCTCCATACACATGCACCTGAACCCCCCCCCCCCCACACACACACATGAGCATGCACACCACATGAACACATGCAAGAAAAAAAAGTTAAGATCTCCTCATGTTAATATCAGAGAGCAAGACCTGAGTCCAGTCTGCCTGATGCATATAAACAGCTGGGCTGTGCCCCTGTGGGCCTCCAGGCTCCCATTGGGCTGGACAAATAGTAACACCTTCACTGGGTGTAACACTTCTCCAGAGGTTGCTTAGGATTAGCAGGGACACATTTCTGGTAAGCGTCCTTAGAAAGCAGTGACTCCAAGGTTATTGTTGGTGATGTCATTTGTTTTTGAAGAGAATTGAAAAGGTTTGTTCTGTAGGTGCAAATTGAAAAGGGCTGTCCCTGTGATGTCAGGTAGAGCTCTTTATCCTGAGGATTTCATGAGCAGGACAGAGGAAGTCATTCAGCTTCTGTGCAGGCAGCTCAGGCAAGCAGCAGCCTTAGTTAATGTGGATGAAGGGAGACAAGCCTCGTTTCTAATTAGCAGACTCTGTGAAGCGTGTTTTCTTGAAAACCTGGAGAGCACAGTGGCTTACATGGAATATCAGTTTATTCACTCACCTCCCTTCCTCCCTGAGCTTAGCCAGTTGGTCTCCCACCCTGGTATCCAGGTTACAGGAAGATCAGGTTCACATCCTAATCCCTAGGAAACTTTGCCTCAGCACAACCAGTTCATTCCAACCAAAAGGTGGAAGGAAGTTAAGTTAGCAGATGCCAAAAAAGGCAATCAAAGCCACACAAACCAGAATCAGGTTATGTCACTCTGGGCTTTCTGCACCACTGCTGCTGTTAACACCTGGGAGGCCTTTGATTCCCACATTAGCAAAACATGCCATAAAGCCCAAGCTTCCCTTCTCCTCACAGAAACTCAGTCTCTGTGGTGGAAGCTGGGGACAGTCACAAAGGGGCCATTCAACTTTGGAAGTCCTTCTTGATTGGGCCTCTGAGGGGAGATTTCAACCCAGTCTTCCTGGGAATGTGTAGCTATAATGCATCAATCCCCAGCAGCTACTGGGTGAGCAGCTATGAGAGTGCCCTAGACCAGAGCGACAATGGACAGCAGATCAAATTGCCTCCTTTAAAAGTAGAGCAAAGTGATGCCTTAGAAGAGGTGATGGATATGCATAAGCATGTAAGATATTGAGGAGGAATGGGTCCCTAACCCTGGCATATGCAGAAGTGGGGACTGCCCATCATGTACCTAAGGCAGGAAATGCTGAGCATCTATGACAGAAGAGCTATGGGTAGAGTGAGAGACTAGCATTCTGAATTAGAAAGTCCAAACTAGGGTTACAAATATGTGTGCATGTGCACTACATAACTAGGCATGGTGGCCAAATTATTATAGAATATTTAAATTTCAAATTAACTCTATATTCAAAATGACATAATTTATACAGCACATCATATCTGCTCTCATTTTGTGGTGAACATCTGCTTGACCTCCTTACCTCTTCTCCGGGTCACATCTTTCCCTTATACAGCTGCACTTCCTGTAGTCGAGCTACCTCAACTTTTCTTCATCGGAGGTCTTTGAGAGAAGATCCTCCTTGAGCCCCTCTAAGATGGTGTTACCAGAAGTGTGTTTTCCAGCCACAAGTCTCCTTTTAACATTCATGATCCTCACAATATGCACTTCCTACTCCATGGTTCTTAAAGTAATTTGAAAGGCCTTGCTTGTGACATCATGCAGACTATGGCCTGGAGAGTTCATAATCAAATTAACTTACACTAGATTTCTTGTCCTCTTTGTCAATAACTCCATTGCATGTCTTCTACTGGGGTCCAATATCAATGTTTATTGAAGTTGCTGCATGTTTACGTCTCTTCCCCCAATACAATTCTGATTTAGAATATTGGGAAGAGGCCCTTGTAATAAATTTTTTCATTACTCTCTCTCTCTCTGTGTGTGTGTGTGTGTGTGATGTGTTTGTGTGTGATTGTATGTATTCATGTTCTATGGCTCATGTGTGGAGGTCAGAGGACAAACTTTGGTGAAAGTTCTCACCTTAAACTTTGCTCGAGACAGGGAGTCTCATTGTTCACTACTGCATATGCCAGGCTAGCTGACCTGCAAGCTTCCAGGCTCTTCCAGTATCTGCCTTCCATCTTGTAGGAATGTTGGGATTACTGATAAAACATCTGGTTTTGCACGGATTCTAGGGCTATTAACTTAGATATGCAACAAACTCTTTATCATCTGAGCCACCTTCCCAACCCTGTAATAGATTTTATATATGATTATATATAGGGCAATCACCTACAGGCTATCAGAGCAGTGACCTACAGACCCAGCCAGGCTTCCTGAGCCCAAAGTACAGCAAAGAGGGACCCAAATAGGTGTGCAGCATTGCTGAGGTCAAAGATATCCCAAAAGGTAACTGGATTTATTCCAGACCAGTACACTCCAAAAAATCCTGGTATATAGGCTTACATTAGAATTGTTAATTGCACCTTCCATGTCAGGGTAAATTATGTGTTAAATATGATGGATGGTTGTATTTCCCATTCTTAAATAAGCTATATTTTGGGTTTGTCATTTATTGATTCCTGATTCATAGTGTCTTTGTCTCCTCTTCTGTCATTCATTGGGGTAAGGTCTCACTAGGTCAAAATTAACCTTAGAACCCTCTAAAGATCAGAAATCTTAACCTCCCAGTTGATAGGGTTAAGGGTTTGGGGCAGCACACAACCTTAGGGACTTTGACTTTGTTAGAGGATCTGTTTGTTGTAATACCTACTCTTGCATAAATATTCTGTGCTGATTTTCATTGAATGTGTATTTTGTTCAGTTAAATTAGAATGTGCCTGAATTTTTTTCCACCCAGCCTACTATAATACTCTGATTGCAGGTAAACTGAACACTTTTGTGGTTACTCTGAGAGTCTTTTAAGAGCCATACCTAGCACCTTAAGCTCCTACCCTGAAGATATTTAATGTCAGATTGATTTATACATCTAGTAATTCTGCAGATAATTAGAAAACTCAAACATTAAATTAACACAATATGTCAAAATCTCTACATTATAATGCAAGATACACAAAAAAAAATCACAATATAAATCCACCAAAAATTATAAATCCATCAGAAATTACCTCCAGTGAGACTGATTAAGAGGCAATGCATAAGAAAGATTTAAAAGAATGACTATAAATATGCTCAAAGGAAACAAAGAGGAAATCAAAGGATTCAAAGGAAACCCATTTAATGAAATAAGGGCATCAATACAAGACATGAACAAGAAAATAGAAATAATAAAGAAAAACCAGTCAGAAATACTAGCAATGGAAAATACAGTAAGTCAAATAAAAAACTGTAGAACATCTCACCAGTAGAATGGATGAAGGAGAGGACAGAATTATAAACTAAAAGGCCAAGTAGCAGATCTAATACAGTCTAACATAGAAAAAGAAAAACTAATAGGAAGGTATGAATGGGAATTTGAAGATATTTGGAAAACTATGAAAAGATCAAACATAAGAATTCAAGGTATAGTAGAAGGAGAAGAATTTCACTCCAAAGGCATAGTAAGCATTTTCAACAAAGGCATAGGAGAAAACTTTCCCCAAATTGGAAAGAGATGCCAATGCAGATACAGGAAGCCTTTAGAACACCAAACAGACAAAATCTGGAAAGAACCGCTCATCACCATATTATAATTAAACTTCCAAACACACAAACCAAATAAAATATATTGAAAACACTTAGAGAGAAAAATGAAGTTGCATACAAAGGCAAGCCCAAGTTGGGTGTGGTGCCGCATGCCTTTGATCCCAGCACTCAGGAGGCAAAGGTAGGAGGATCACTGTGACTTCAACACCACCCTGAGACTACATAGTGAATTCCAGGTCAATCCTTGGACTAGAGTGAGACCCTACCTCGAAAAAACACAAACAAAAACAAACAAAAAAAAGGCAAGCCCATCAGGATAACAACAGATTACTTAGCACAAACGTTAAAAGCCAGAAAGTATTGGAATGATGTATTCCAAGTTCTAAAAAATAACAACTGTCAACCAAAGTTACTTTATCCTGCAAAGCTATCCATTCAAATACATAAGGATATTCCACAACAAAATCAGGCTAAAGGAATATTTGAATATAAAACCAGATCTACAGAAAATACTTGAAAGGATCCTCCATGCTGAAGAGAAAGAAAAGCACACATATAAAGAACCTGGTAAAAAACAAACCATACTCAAATACTAGTTAATACAAGACAGCTAAGGTAAAACTGGAAGAATTACAAAACAAGAAAAATGGCAAAAATAAATACATACCTTTCAATAATAACTATTAATATCAATGGCTTCAATGCCCCAACCAAAAGACATAGGTTTGCAGACTGGTTTAAAAAGCAGGATCCTTCAATTTGTTGGCTCCAATAAACTCACCTTTCTACAAAATATGGGCACTATCTTAGGGTGAAAGGCTAAAAAATGGTGTTTCAAGCAAATGGGTCTAGAAAACAAGCTATCCTAACATCTGGCAGGGTAGAATTCAGACCAACATTAGTTAGAAAAGATAAAGAAGGTCACTTTATAAAGATTAAAAGAACACTCCAACAGTAGGACATTACAATCCTAAACATATATGCACCTAACATGGGGGCTCCCAGTTTCATCAAATAAATGCTATTAGAAATAAGGTCACAGATAACACCAAACACAGTTGTAGTAGGTGACTTCAACACCCTACTCTCATCAATTGACAAGTCATCCTGGAAAAAAATAAACAGAGATGCATCTGGATTAAATTAGGTCATAGGACAAATGTACTTAACAGATATCTACAGGACATTTCACCCAAATGCTGAAGAATACACATTCTTTTCAGCAGCACATGGAACATTCTCTAAAATAGACCATATATTAGGACACAAAGCAAATCTTAACAAATACAGGAAAATTGAAATAATTCCTTGTACTCTATCTGATAACAAGGGGATCAAACTATAAATCAATAGCAAGAAAAGCTATAGAGTATACACAAAATCATGGAATTTAACAATACACTACTAAATGATGAATGGGTCAATGAGGAAATCAAGGAGGGAATCAAAAAATCATAGAATCAAATAATAATGAGAACACAACATAGCAAACCCTTTGTGACACAGTGAAGGCAGTCCTAAGAGGGAAATTTATAGCGTTAAGTGCCTTATTAAGAAATTAGAGAGTTCACAAGTAATCAACTTAATGCCTCACCTTAAGGCCTTGGAAAAGAAGAACAAGACAAACCAAAAATCAGTATATGGGAATAAATAATAATGATTAGGGCATAAATTAATGAAATAGAAATAAACAAACAAACAAAAAAAAAAAACAAAAGAATCAATGAAACAGTTGATTCTTTGAAAGGATAAACAAGATTGATAAATCCTTAGCAATTCTGACCAAAAGAAAGAGAGGACAGAGAGAAGTTAATAAAATTAGAGATGAAAAGGGCACCATCACAACAGATACCAGAGAAATTAATCTGGCATTTGTGACAAATAACTGGGAGTTAAAAGATAATGGGAGAGTGTGACTGACTTTATATTGAAAGAGAGTTGGGTAAGGAATTTTCCAAAGAGGACGTGTGTGTGTTTGTCTGTTCATGGGGCTAAGGAAATATAGCTATGAGGACCACTTCTATGGAAATGTTATGAACTAGCTGAGAGCTGATATTTTATTCTCTTTGCATGCAAACAAATTCACTACCACAATTTAATGAAAAAAAATGAGGCTTCTGGGTCAGAGACAGATGGATTTTCTTGTTTACAACACAACAGAAATAATGAGTTTCATAGCATGCCGGGTTTCAGGGATCTTACTTCTTCTGAAGGCTATGGAAAAGTTCATTGGAGAACACTGCACAAACAATAGGTAAAGGAGACATGAGCTCAGGGAAACAGAATGTTTTACAGTAGACCATAAAAAAGGTACATTCATATTACTGCAAGGGAGATGTTATTCTTATTTTACCTGACAGTAAATGAGCTTGCCTTGTGCTCCTGAGGGTGACACCATCTCTGTCTTTCAAGGGCTCACTGTGCAAGCACTAAAAGATTCTGATCTTTGAATGATATTTTTTTACCACATGCAGAAACTAAGAAACAAAAAGAGAGTTATAGCTAAAGAGAAAAAAATGATATAATTGATATAACTTACTTGAAGTCACAATATTATGTAACATCCTGGCCAGTACACCTCACTGCACTCCCAAACTGTGCTATTTACACTATTCTCATGTGTGTGTGTGTGTGTCTGTGTGTGTGTGTACCACCTGTGTATATGAGTGCCAGTAAACATGTGCCACAGTACACATGTGGAAATCACACTACAACCTAAATGTTAGAACTCCCCTTCCACCTCATTTGAGGCAGAGTCTCTCATTGCACATTACCATATAAGCCAAACTAGCTGGCCCACAAACTTCCACGGATTCTCTCATCTTTGCCTGGTGGGTTTTGTGATCAAACTCAGGGTCCACCTGCTTGTGCAATTAGCCCACATAGTAAACAGGATTCTAAAATGAGGTCCAGCAACATATGCTCTTGTATAATCTTCTTCCCTTGCATGTGAGAAGTTTTAATTAGATAATTAGGTATAAATAACCTCGTAATTGGATCATGACAATGGTACAGAAGTCCTGAAACTGTAATTAAGATCCCTAATTAGTTGGTTTTGAGGTAATCTTAAGTGACTATCTTTCTTGGGTCTGACCTGATCACTGAATTCTTTAAATCAAGTGTCTTGTGATGGGAAGAGCTACAGAATGATGGATGGATGGATTCGTTACTTTTCTCATCCACCACTATGACAATATACCTGACAGAAGAAACTTAAGGGAGAAAGGAGTTATTTTGGCTCATAATGGGAAAAGCAAGATGGAGTTCATGCAGTAGGAACATGCAGTGGGGGTGCCTCACCTTTCCGCTAGCCTGGAAGCACAGAGAACTCAGTCCAAAGAAGGGCTGGCTTCACCCTCAGGACCTGTCCACCTAATAGTGACCCAGTCCCTCCACAAAGTCCCCACCTCCTCAAGGTTACACCATCTCCCAAAACAGTGCCACCAGCTGAGGTCCAATTGTTCAAACATATGAGCTGAATAGGGCCATTTCACATTGAAACCAGAAGTATGGATGACCCCCAAAGCTGGCATAATCAGGCACATGTCAATGAGGAACTGTATGCTACCAGGAAGTGAGTTTAGAGAGGAAGTAGATCTGAAGATGAGCTCATCATGCTGGTGGACACCTCAAGCCAAATTCTCACTGGTACAGTGCCTGGACATGTGGACATGTGTGCTGAGATAAGGAAGCATGATTTTCAGCCACTTAGTCTCTATCATATTGTCACATGGCAATAAGTGCAGTCCTCAGTGGACTTCCACTTGCTGTGTATTTCTCATATGCTCCTATGGGCAGTGGAATGATGACTCATTGTATTTACTGAACACTAAAAACATGCAGGAACCCAGGTGGTCACAAAGAAGATAGAGTGATGCTCACTGTAGCATATGTCCAAACCTTCTTGGCTATTTGGCAGAGAAGAAAGCACATCTTTGAATGGTGGGCTCCCATAGCACTCTATTCATGCAAATTTCACCACAAGACATGAAAGGAACACCTGGTTGTGTACCAGTCAGTGAGTGCCTAGTTTTGGCAGAGTAGCCTGCTTCTATCCTCAACCGCTTAGACTTTCCATAATTTCCTACCTCACTAGGAATTATCCCAACTTTGGAGGAAGCTATATATGCCTCAGTTCCCATTACTTTTCCAATACTTTTGAACTATTATCCATTGTAATATGTATGTTTGGTGTGTATGAGTGTGGGCACACAAGTATGTGGCAGCACATGCACATGTGTATGTGTGCCAGTGGTTGATATCACATGTCCTCCGGAATCAGTCACCACTATATTTACTGAGACAGGATCTTTCATTTGAGCCCAGAGTGTCCTAATTCACCCAGTCTAACTAGCCAGCTTTGCCCAGGGAATCCCCTGTCTTCATTCCCAGAGTGCTGGTATCACAAGTGGCCTGCCATGCCCACCTGGCATTTTCATGGGTGTTGGAAATGTGAACTCAAGTCTTCATGCTTGGGTAGCAAGTGTCTGTATCCACTGAGCCATCTCTCCATTCTTGCTTCCTACTTAGCTACCTCTCAACCTCTTCTGCAGGCTCCCTGGCTTCCTAACCATCCCCACACATTGTCTGGATATTCCTGCTTTAGAGCCCTTGTTTCCCTGTGTGAACTGTCCTTCCCCAAGATATTCACATCAATGCAATTGAAAATGCTTATTTTGCCTTCTAGTGATATTTGCCTTGAAGCCTCTGGTTCCTTCTTCACCTTCTCTATTTTCTTCACAGTTCTTAATCACCCTCTAACACTTGGTATCTTCATAGCTACAAATTTTATTTATTTGCACTCTCATTTTAAATAGGTATTATGTTAGAGGGGGCCTCATCCTTTCCAACATGATCATTTCCTGCAGTGTCAATTCAAGAAACATACCAAACTCAAAGTAGGTCCCCATAAATATTTGCTGACTGAATGAACACAGGTATCTTTTCATACCATCACTACCTTAGTCATAGCTTATTCTTATGATCAAATCACTGGTTCTATATTAATGAAGTATCTGCATTGTAAGTTCTATTGTTCAAATGATTGGAACAAAGTGGCAAAAAGAAAGATCGCCTTTGAAGTGAAATACACTTGAGAGCTGTGTTTATCTACTTATAAACAACTGAACTCCTCTGAGGTAATACTTTTACATGCACAAAATATAAAGAACACACCACTGTACAGACATATGTATTCATGGTAACATTTTTTGCAGATGCAAAATACTGAAATCAACCTAAATTACCCACATATATGACAAAAGAGTATGCACTACTAGACAGATATATCTACATAGAGTGAATAACACAGATCTGTGTGAAATGATATTAAGCGATTTCTGGAATAAAAGTGAAAAAAGGCAGAAAGTATGTATAATGTGCTTTCTATCATGCAAGAATGAGGAGGAGGCAAAGAAATTATGCACATTTGCTCACTAGTGCCACACACACAGGAGAGACAGAGAGAGAGAGAGAGAGAGAGAGAGAGAGAGAGAAAGAGAGAGAGGACTAGAACTTAATGTCATCATTCTTCTTAAAAGGTAGGTAGGTAGGTAGGTGTGGTAGTTTGAATGTATATCCCCCCACAACAAAGACTCAGGTGCTTTATTAAAACTTGGTTTTCCATCCACCTGGCTGGAGGGAGTGTCACTGGAGGCAAATCAGATTTCCAAGCCAAAGATGTGCAGAATAGTCTGAGTTCTGCCTGGGACCCCGCTGCTTGCTCGGTCCCTGGTGATTGTGCTTGCTTGTGGTTCTGGCTGCTTGTGATATCTCTCTGCGTGGATCTGTGAATAGGAGCCAGCTTCTTCCAAAAGTGGTAGAAGTTCCCCCAGGATCTGTAAGCCTAAAGTAAACCCTACCTCCTATAAAGTGTGTCTGGTTTGGAAGTTGATTCCAGTAATATGGCACTGAATGAAATAGTAGGAAAGAGCAAAAAGGATGGGGAGTTAGGAATGAGCTGAAAGGACAAATGTAACATGGAATGTAAACTAAAACAAATGAGCCCACCTTTCAGATGAATAACCAAACACACTGAAAGAAATCCAAAGCTCTTAATGGTTCCACACAGTTAGTTAGCGGGTCCTCTGCAACAGAGATCTCTGCAAACACCAGCAAAGATGATCACCTTTGTAGGCCATACTTTGCAAGCCGTCCTATTAGGAAATTAGCTAGAGATAATATACAAACAAGGCAGATATATTGAAAACTGTTAGAATCAAATTCCATCTCACTGCATGTAATAGGATTTGTTTTGTTTATCTTTAAATATTTTTTATTTGTTTATTTGCAAGACAAGAAAAACACAGAGAGAAAGAGAGAGAGAGAGAGAGAGAACGAGCCAGGGCTTCTAGTTGATGTAAATGAACTCCAGTGGCATGCAACACTTTGTGCATTTGTGCATCTGGCTTTTTGTGGGAACTGGAGAATCAAACCTGGGTCATTAGTCTTTGCAGGCCAGTGCCTTAACTGCTGATCGATTTTTCTCTAGATCCCCTTTTATTTTATTTTATTTTATTTTATTCATTTATTTTGTTTTTTTGAGGTAGGGTCTCACTCTAGTCCTAGCTGACCTGGGATTTGCTATGTAGTTTCAGGGTGGTCTCAAACTCACGGCAATCCTCCTGCATCTGCCTCCTGAGTGCTAGGATTAAAGGCATGCGACACCACGCCTGGTTTCTAGCCCCCCCTTTAAAAATATTTATTTATTGATTGATTTCTAAGCAGAGAAAGACAGAGAGAGAGAGAGAAAGAGAGAGAAGGATTTTCGTATATGTGGAGAACATGGATATATTTATTCCCCCCCCTACCATTTTATTGAAACTGTTTAAAAAATACATTTTTACCTGGATCATTATTGCTACACTACATCCCACCTTTGTTTCAGTAAGAAAGTTTTCATTAAGACCACATTCTTATGTATTGTTTTGTTCTTGTATTTCCTTATATGCGATGACATGCAAATATCTGCTGTTAGCCACAGTCAGGCAGTGTGTACTAACTCCGATCTCTTATTGTTCACCTGCTTCCTGCCTCACTGTGTCTCTCACACTTCACACTGTGCCATGAGCCAAATGGGTAGTGAGTAGCAGACCCTTATATTATGTTGCTTTGCTGGAAATGTGAAAGTGTATTTTCCTCATCCCTTTAACTTAAATTTTGTGTTCTCCCATCCTACATTCTGCATATTTAAAGCTACCTGCATAATTTTCTTGATCATGTAAGTGTGGGGCAGGTAAAAGTGCACTACTTGGAGTTTCTTCCTCTAATTCTCCACTCGCCCATGATGGATTTACTGCTGACAGTATTCTATGCAGCAATCCTGCTTCCTCAGCTGGGTTTGCTGAAATTAAGGGCAGCCAGACATAAACATAGCAGCAGGTAAGAAGGAAAGGAAAAGGCTTTGTGTCACCCAGAATTGAAGTTTATATGGCCTTTATGTATGGGCCAACAAAACCCTCTTGTTCAGCCACACAGATGATGTGTGTGCCTTTGACAGAAGGTCACTGAGCAGTGGCAGAGATATCAGGCTCCTAAGGATGAGCTTTCTCAGAGGTCTAGGTGAGGGAGTGAGTCACGGACCCTCCTCCAAAGTTCTTTCTTGCCATGGCTAAAGACAACTCCTTCAGAGACTTACCTGCCATTCATGAAATTCTTACATCTACTAATATTGCATCATTACCATTTAATGTCTTTCAGATTGTAGCAATGGGCATAAGGACACTGAGATACATGTGTTAGATTTTTCAGTAACTAAGGATTGGCAAAAATGTATTCTCCTTCAATAACCACTCTGCCTCCAAAGAAATTAGGTGACCCAGAACTCATTAGGTGACAAATAAAAGAGTGACAAACAAAGGCATAGTATGTTCTTGTAGAAAATGACAAATTCTTCAATGGAGGAGATCAGATGTACTTGTGTTTTATGGGGTGTGGTGGTTTGATTCAGGAGTCCCCCATAAACTTAGGTGTTCTGGATGCTAGGTTCCCAGATGATGGCAATTAGGAATTTAATCCTCCTGTGGTGATGTGTTGTTGGGGCAAGGTTTTGGGTGTTATACCCAGTTTCCCCATGCCAGTGTTTGTCACACTCTCCTGTTCCTGTTGTCCTCCTTAAGGGGGTGATGTCTACCCTCTGCTCATGCCATCATTTTCCCTGCCATCATGAAACTCCCCTCTCAAGTCTGTTGGCTAAAATAAACCTCTTTTCCCCCACAAGCTTCTCTTGGTTTGGTGATTTCTACCAGCAAAGCTGAATCTGACTGCAACAGTAAAGTGGTACCAGGAGTGGGGTTGCTGCTAGACACCTGACTGTGTAGCTTTGGCCTTTTGGAGCTGATTTTCAAGATGAATGTGGAAGGATTTGAAACCATGGCCCAAGAAATGCCTTGTAGTGCTATAAGTACAGCTTCATGGACTATTCTGGTCAGAGTTGAAAGGCCTGAAAACAGCGAGAACTATGGACTGTGAAGGTTGGCTTATGAGGGTGAGAAAGAGCTTTGCTTGGACTGGGCTAGCAGTTTATGTGAGAAGTTTGTTGTTATGGCTAGGTCCTGAGAAGTTGTGCAGGGTTGCATAACATAGAAATTGATTGGTATGAGCAGAGGGATATGGCAAAGAAAAAAATGAAATCTTTGAGCCTAAACTGCTGCCCATTTACCTGAAAATTGTTTGAGAGTTTACAACCATTGAGATTGGGCCAGATGACTTGTACTGGGGCAACAGGAAGAATGTTGACTCTTTGGAAGGGTCCTGAATGCTTAAGGAGTGTCCTCTTCTTCAAAGTCTGCTTTATTCCCCCCTGGATTAACAAATTGGTACCCTACCTGGTATTATGGAATATAAGAAATGAAGGAAAGAGAGGGTCATTGAGTTTGCAACATGGTCTTGTGTTTTGGAAATGGCCATGGGCAGTGTAAAGCAAGTTTGCTGGTTGCCTGCATGGATACCCCATGGGACCATGAGGATGAACCATGGATTGCAGTGGAGATGCCAGAATCATGAGATGGCTGCCAAGGAGAGCTGCTGGCCCCAGATGAAGCTTTCCAGGACTGTGAGTAGCCTAGTTGGAGGGGTAGAATTGGAACTTCAAAGACTTGCTGGTTAGAATTATCAGACTTGGAGATGTGTCATTGGCTAGACTTGTTGGATTTGGAGCTACAGAGATTGGTATTTGCCCTGTTTAAATCATGTGTTGCTTGAATATTTCTTTGCTATGCCCAATGCCACCTTTTGCCATGTAAATGTTTATTCTGTGCCATAATGGTTTTTTTAGGTTATTTTTTGGTATTATGGCTCAGTTAAAAGCCATTAGATTATGGAGATGTATGAACATCATCGGAATTGATAAAAACTAAGGGGGCTTTTAAAGTTGGATGAATGCATTGCATTTTATATCATGTATGGTTACCAGTTCATGGGAGCCACGGGTGAAAGCTGGTGGTTTGATTCAGGTGTCCCCCATAAACTTAGGTGTTCTGGATGCTAGGTTCCCAGATGATAGCAATCGGAAATTAAAGCCTCCTGGAGGTGATCTGTTGTTGGGGGTGGGTTTATGGGTATTATAGCCAGTTTCCCCATGCCAGTGTTTGGCACACTCCCCTGTTCCTGTTGTCCTCCTTACGTGAACCAGGGGGTGATGTACACCCTCTTCACATGCCATCATTTTCCCCTGCTGTCATGGACTTCCCCCTCAAGCCTATAAGCCAAAATAAACCTCTTTTTCCCCACAACCTGCTCTTGGTTGGGTGATTTCTACCAGCAATGCTGAACATGATGGCAACACAGGGGCTTTGTCTGATCTCACCTAAGATTCTTCAGTAGATGTTGGCATGAAGACACCATTTAGAAAGGACATCTATGTTGTCACACTTCCAAGTTCTCTTTCTCTTTGATTTATATAATTGAGGGAGTTTACGGAATGCAAACACCCATGATACATATTGTAATTCATAAATTAATGAAGGATTAAAATCTTACTAAGGCAAACACATAGCCACAAATCTGAATGATGCACGAATAATGCCAGCCATAGCCAGCAGATGTATGGGAATAATTGGTTTTTAATGCTCATTAATCAGTTTTATTACAAATAAGCATTTGCATGACGTTTGTAAATTCATGCTCCAGTGGGAAGACATGAGGGCAGCACTGGATAAACAGGCAATGTGACTGCAAAAGGGACATTTAGAAATTTAGGAATGGTTCAAAGTTCCATCCATTTATTTGTTTGTTTATTATCTTGGTTCATTGAAAAATAAAATAATTTAAGGGAATTTAAGAAATATAGCCATTGTTAGAATTTTAAATGTAGAAATTGTAGAGAAAGGAAAAATGAAGGTCATAGAAATAATGAATCAGGACAAAGTTAGAATGCAAGATGAATGTCAGAGCATTTTGGCTGGGGGATAAAAACATTATGCAATGAATCCTTCACACCAATCAGTGGCAGAGCAAGAGTGAGAGCTGATTGAGAAGGATTCATGGTGCTCATAAGGAAAAACTAAATCACACAACCAAGCTTTTCTCGGAGGAAATAGCATTCCTTGGTCAAAGGAGTGCAGGGAAATCTACCACATAGTGAATGAGAAAGGTGGTCTGAGCACAAAAGAGTAACTAATGTTTGGCAGTACTTCCAGGGAAAATAAAACAGAGTCCTTCCTTGTAAGATTCCACCATCTAGGCTGACAGCCTTCATCACATCACATTTAATAACACTTAGGCACATGAAGAGGATGCTTTTTTTTCTTTTTCCTGTCCCTTTCACTGCTGTATGTGTGCACATTTCTGGGGCCATCCTCCTTCCAAACTATCTCTTTCTAACTTGTACTTGAATAAGAAAGTATAGTGTCCACCTTCTTGTGACTATGCAAATCTAGTCACAAATCGAGGATGCATCAGGCCAGTGAGAGACCTTCTCTCTAAAAACAGGTAAATGGACTTACGGGTAAGATGGCTGCGTAGGAGTCACACCAAACCAGCCTAGGAAGGGATTTAAGCAAAACTACAGCAAAATACACTTTTCCTCTGAAAAGCGCAACTATATAGGTTTCTATCAGCCACAGCAGAGAAGCAAAAGAGACCAAGATTTACCAGAAAGGAGGAAATTGGCCAGGATCCCATGGTGCTTGCTGAAAACCTCCCTGTAGACCAGCCAACTGAAAGCTGGAAAAAGCTGCACTGCACGCAGCCCCATGAAACACAAAAGTCATCAGCGGTGAAAACAGTGGACATTGGAAGCCTCAAGTTTGGCCAGACAGGCCAAATGACCAAACGGGTGCAAAAGTGGCATGTCTGCTCTGGAGAAAACCAACTGCTCTCTAATTAGACTGGAGGCCCACTCTGGGAGGAAATACATGCCTGGTACTGTAAACCTAAGCAAAAGCCTATGGCAGGGGAGGTCATGAGCATTAGGGGCACAACACCTGCTCTTGTCTAGATAAATGCTTGTATTATTCTCACCAAACTGCCTTGAAAGTACTACATTTAATGTTCATATTCATATATTAATGCTATTCTCACTTTTGGTTAGAGAAGCTTCTATTTTCAGGTGTTGGTGACCACTGGGATGACCCAAAAGGAAACATAGTGCTGAAAAGAAGTGACAGAGGAGTGTCCAGCAGTGAGATATCTCTTTCTCACCCTCCAAGGCTCAGGGTCTGTTGCAGAAGAGGTGGCGGAAAGAATGTAAGAGCCAAAGGAAGGGCACCATTCCTTACAGTGGAACTGTCCAGACAGAAATTGGCCTTGATATCCATGACCTTGCGGTGTCTAGCAACACCATCACAAGACCTTAATAATAGGAGAAAAATATGATGGAGAGAGGGAGGGGATATGATGGAGAGCAGAGTTGTGAATGGGAAAATGGGGGAGGTAATTATCATGATTTATTTCCTGTAAGGATAGAAGTTGTCAATAAAAAAATTATACATTAAAAAAAAAAACAGGTAAATGATGACCCAGGAATGTTACCAAATGTTGTCCTCTGGTCTGCGCATGTGCACACACATATTGCACACACATAAAGTTCACAAAAGCATACACACTCATGCACACCTGTACACATACATGCAGTGCATGTACATATACAGAAATGATGGCCTAGAGGAGTTATAACTAGGAAGAGGTAAGGGATAAAATGTGTGTGAAGGTCTCCAGAGGGAGCATGACCCTGTCACTACTTTGAGTTCAGATTTTGGGATTTTTTTTTTTTTTTGTCCTCAAAACTGAGAATAGGAAGCTGGGTGTGGTGGCACACACCTTTAATCCCAGCACTCAGGAGGCAGAGGTAGGAGGATTGCCGAGAGTTCAAGGCCACCCTGAGACTACATAGTTAATTCCAGGTCAGCCTGGGCTAGAGTGAGACCCTACCTTGAAAAAAAAAAAAAAAAAAAAAACACCTGAGAATAGGGGTTGAGGAGATGGTCCAGTGGATAAAGTGATTGCCATGCAAGTATGAGTGTATGGGTGCCCGAGTTCAGATCCCCAACACCCACATATAAAGATAAATAAATCCAGTGATGCCTATGTAAGAAGGAAGCAGAGATAGGAGTGTCCATTGGAAGCTCATGGGCCAGTTAGCCCAGAAAATGCAGCTGTGAACAAGGAAATGAGAGATCTTGTCTCAAAGAAGATGGAAGGCCAGGACTGATACCCAAAAGCTGTCCTCTGGTCTCTGCACATGTGCACTTGTACACACACACACACACACACACACACACACACAAGCATTTTGAGCAACCATTGGTTATTTACTATGACAGTCACAGGAAAGTGTTAATATGGGATCCTGGATTGCCTTGAACACTGGACCCTTAAAATTTTTCCCTGATGTTGTAGTGCAGAAATCTTTACAAGGGTTGTCTCTTGCTATCGTCTGTGCATGTGCTGTTATGTTAGGGTTCCAATGATATTGTGACTCTTTGCTTCTCCATTCTGATGAGCTTGATGATGGATCCATATAGGAATCAGCTTAATGTTCTGGTGTATCATTTGGGACTTCTTCAGACTATGTGATTGATAAGGTAAGCAACTGAAGGAACAAATATCACCTTGAGACACAATTGCAAACCTCTAGATTTTCCCATTACATGTAAATGTGAATATTTTTATCTTCTGTATTGATGAGGATAGGAAGGAGTGACCAGAGGTCATGACCACAAACCATCTACTAAAACCATGTTTGTCCACAATATCTAAGATATCCAATTAGGAGTGGAGGTGGAATAGCAGTAAGGGTTATACTTGGCAGGGCTTGTTGTATACTGTCCTCCAAGTTTCATCTGGTCTCTGTAGGGACTGGATCAATGAGCTGAATGGGATTTGTTAGGGGATTCTTCATGTAACATTTAGTTATCAATGAATAAAATTTAATTGCCACAAAAGCTGGAATGTGGTCTTGCTTTTGTTTTACTACCTTGGCTTCAGAATGGTTTTGGATAAGAAGCATGTTTGTGGACCACAGTTAGCTGAACATTTACCAAATCCCATCTCTTGACTTTCTCCAACACTGGGGCCATGATGACATTTGTGCCTCTGGTATCAATATCAGTTCAAGTATTCCTATCATTCTGTGTCCAGTTACCTGAGTAAACATCTGTTTACTTTAGAAAAGAACTAGGTAAGTCATCACAGTGACTCCTCTGAAATTCCCATTGTCTTGAAGGTTCTTCATCTAGTCCTTTATTTAATGGGTTCTTAACACAAACACTGGCTTAGGACCAGAACTCTGTGGAGGAATTAGCCTTCCTTTCTATGGGAGCATTGTTTTCAGCTATAGGTTACTCATCTACAACTTTATGTAATGATACAAATTGAACACTATCTTTATTGGCCTTCCACATATTTTAACAGTAGGAACACTGTATCCTATTGATTATCTCCATTATTCTCTGTCACTAAAACCTCTTTCCTGCCACTGTCATCTTGTCACTTATTCTAATAATTGTGTCTGCCTGGATTTTAATCATTAAATGCCACCACCTGGCCTCTATAGAGATCTTATTGTCCTTATGGCTCAGCAATGTCAACTCCTACTATCAAGCCACCTATAAAGGAGCGTCATCAATGAACATTTTGGTCATAATCTGGTACCTCTCTCACTAGAACATCATTTTCTTCTGTATTTTTCAGAGAATATAGTCAGAGTGTGTGTTCCTTTCACAATGCCCACAGAGTATTTAAGTCCCATTTTCCAGCATCATATCTAGTAATTTGAGGGTTAAAACCTTTCTTCCTCTATCATTACTACAAGTTAGCCAGTATGACCTAAAAACTAGTTTGCCCTGTTTCTTTGGGATTTTGCTGAGTATTAAATCCTTTGTCAAATGCCTGGTGAATTTTACCAGCTAGTGCATGCTTTTCCACTCACATAATATCCCAAGGAATGTCAAGTGAAAGATATAACTGAATGCCACCTTTTACCAGTACTATATGTGTTCCACTGACCATAAGTGACTGCATATTAATCACCAGATGGTGGTGAGTAATCCAGTTCCTAATCCCATCTTAGCCCAGTTTGTATCAATAACACCATTTGGATTTGCCAGGACTTCAGTCCTGAGCTGAAGTTGAATGCCCAGGTCTTTATTACAGTATCTTAGAGATCAGTCTCTGTGGAAGTGAGGCATAATAAGCAGGATTAGGAAAAAGGCAACATTGAACCACCTTGAAGGAAAGCTTGATCCAGTCTCATGGGGAACTCTGAAATTAAAATGGTCAAGGGTTTTCTCTGAGTGGGTGGCAGTGGCTAGACGATGCTGGAAATGGGTCATTTTTAGAAAAGTATGACCTTGGACAAGGCAACTTTCTACAACAACTGCTGAAGGAGTTAGCAACTGGGATGTATTTCCCAACAGCCCTGCCAACATCTGGGAGAGGGAAAGTGCTTCCTTCATGGGACATAGGAGGGGAATATCTCTATGAGGACCACACCTAAGGGAGATATGGGAAGGAAATTAGGACTCATTCCATCTTCTGCAGGACCAATCTTATTCTGGCTGCTGAGATGCAGAATTGTGATAAGATTCTGAGCCAATACTCCCTAAAGATCACAACAATGTCCCAGAATAATTATCAGTTTACCATAAGAATAACTTTCCCAGTCTGCAAGTTTAGTCCTGTGGTAGAGAACTTGGATAGAATTTATGAGGCTCTGGGTTAATTTCTCAGTTCTGCATAAATAAAATAAAACAAACAAAAGTACTCTTTGTATAAGTTGGTGAATGTGGAAAATAAACTATTAATTTCATACAATATAAAAACCTTCCAAAATGATCCAGTCAGTAAAAGTCGATCAAGTGTCCATAATGATGCTGAGTAGCGTATATGCAAGATGTAGGCCCCAAATCCAGTGAAGGAAAGAGATAAAAAACACTTTTGCTATTAATATTGTTCAGTAGCTGCCATGATTCAATAAAATCCCAATTATAGTGAGAGCTCAAAAAAGGAGCTTCTGCTGGAAGCTTCACACAGGAAAGGAACTCTGAACTGCAAAGGCTAACACATGCCATCATTCCATGAATGTTTGTTGAATAAATTATGAACGGAATATTAATAGGCAAAGAAATTGAGGTGGATGGGAGATCTCTAAGCAGGCCTCAGAGGCCTTTACATGGTTTCCTGTCTAAAGAGCAGCAGGTAGTGAGCATGAATATTTACTAAGGAGACTAGAAACACAGGATGATGTCATAGTGCCTGAGCTCTACAAGGAGTACTGGGACTGTTTGGTGGAAGGGAGAGAGAAAGTGGGAAGTTTGGGGTTTTGAACTACTGGATGACTGATGCATTCATGGTTTATAAAATGGCCTATCTATGGGAGTGTTAAAAACAGACTAGTAAAGGAAAGAACTAAGGAACAAGACAAACTAGAGCTTATAGTAATAGCCTGGGCTTGTAACCATGATGTTCTACATTCAATATGGCAGTCAGGGAGAGAGAATATTCATGAGGGATAATAAGGTCTGTTTCTCCTAGCTGCCCCAGCCATGTCCACCAGCACACCAAGGATTCAGTGGTTCATAGACCTCACTATTTTCTTCTCTCACAATGACACACTGAGGTCCATACACCTTAGAGTTAATGTAGGATTTGAACTCAGTCCCAGCTTTTTCCAAGCCTTGCATCTTACATGGCTACTTCATGACTATGACCAAGAATATATCTTTGTATTTAATGACATCTATTATGCTTGCACTAACTGGACAGCAGTGTAAGCACATTTTTCTCATTTTCCTGTGTAGTACATAGGATCTTTAGGAAGAGAAGGTACCTACTGGATGTGCAGTCATGTCTGAGCTGCCCAGTGCCATTCATTCAGCCTTCTCAGAGCTCTCAGAACCTCAACACAAACTCATGCCCATTGTGTCTCTGGGCTTTGTAGAGCTTAGAAGGAAGAGAGGATGATACAAGCCTTCTCCAGGCATGTAACATGACCAGAGCTGGAGAGCAATCTTCCTAATGTTGTTCAAGGTAAAAATCACTCAGTGATTTAATACTAGAAGTATAATGTTTCTGTGGCTATTATTTTGGAGAATTATGAAAGATTGGCTCATACTTTATGCCTGTAAGTCTATGAGCATTCCATACCCAATCTATATAAAGCCACCTAAGAGCATAGTTCACACAGTTGGCTACCAGTAAGCAAGAGTTGGTTGATGTTGGTCAGAAGGAAATGTCTGTGCCTATCAGCAACGAGAAGAAGGTGAACTCAGAACTAACATTCCGGTATCGTGTATGTGAGTCACATCATTGCTACCTTCCTTCTGGGCTTCTTGTAGTTGGAGACAGAGTTCACACGTACCATGAAATGAAGCACAGAATCTATCAACCCAAATTACTTTACACATATTAGTAGAATGAAGATAACAGGTATCTTGAGGAGGAGAAAAAGAGCAAGAGCTGGTAGAACAGCTGAGCATGAAAGGGCCAGACAGGTCCTGTTTGGTGGGGCCCTCTCCTGGTTCTAAGTCACAAGGACCAAAAGGTTCTAGCTTTGTAGTTGGCTGACTCATTTTTCCTCTAAATCTATTTCTCATATTAAGCATGAGATATTGGGGAATTATTCAAAGTCATTATAAAAATGAAAAGAAACACTACACTTAACATGCTTGTCATAGCATCTGGCCTATGAGACCAGCTGAATAATTGGACTTCCCATTCCATTCACTGCACAGGAATTCAAGAATTTTACACGTGTTTTTTCAGTCATAAACATTTTGATATTTTTAAATCTTCATAATGAAATTATGGTTTGCATTTATAGTCTCATTGAGTAGGCAAGAAGCATTTGGCTGCAGACAGTAAGTCAAAGCTCATAACTGGTAAGTGCACTTAACTCTCCCATTTCCAATCCAACTCTCAAATCTGAGTGTGGTGACAGGCAGAGATTCCCCTCCTGTTAAAAAGAAAATATTTATTTATTTATATGCAAGTAGAGAGAGATAGAAGAGAGATTGAGATAATGGGTGCACCAGGGTAACCAGCTGCTGCAAGCGAACTCCAAATGCATGTGCCACTTTGTCCATTTGGCTTTGTGTAGTACTGAGGAATCAAGTCCAGGTCATTAGGCTTTGCAGGGAAGTACCTTAATCACTGAGAAATATCTCCAGCCCCAGAGATTTCCCTCTTTTAAGAACTTCAAAAGTGGGACATTTCAAGATGTTAATGTATTTTGGATACTTATTTTGCAGAACCCAAGCCTTCTGGAGAAATGAGAAATGCCCCAGTTCAGTTTTGTGTTTCACCTGCAGCCTTCAGATTTCAAAGTTATCCATTCACAGCCTCTCTGCTCTGCTTTGCTGCAAAACCAAAACAGATGTAATTTATGTCCCAAACTCTCGATTCATCCTGTATATCTACTATCATTCTGATAATGATAATCACATGCAGAATGTTACAGTGAAAACTATTTTTGGAAAATGGGCACCAAGTTCACAGGTAGGTATGGCTATGTCAGCTGATTCCTAGTATGGTGAGGGGCCCCTAGGGAAATGTCCAGAGTGGCTCGGCTCCCCTCATGAAGATAGCAGGTCTCTTTCCTGGACAGTAGAGGGGCAAAGCTGTTGAAAAGTTCTACAGGCCCAGAGGAGTGGAGACAAGCGCCTCTGGCATACATCTATGCTCATGGAGAAATGGAGGGAACAACCGAGGCATGGCTATTTGTGTTAGTGAGTTTACCCATTGCTATGATATAATACCTGATAAGATGTGGCTTAAGAGAGGAAGGGTTTACTTCAGCTCACATTTCTAGGGAATACTTTCCATCATAGTGGGAAGGGCAAAGTATCAGGAATGATAAGATCCCAGCTGGTCATATTGTATCCTGAGTGAGAAAGCATAGGACAAACAGGAAGTGAAGTCAAGCTATAAAAGCTCAAAGCTTATTCCCAGTACGCCACTTCCTCCAGCAAGTCTCCACCTCCTTAAGATTCTACAACCTTCCCAAACAGCATCACCAGCTAAAAAACAAATATTCAAGCTCATGAGCCTATAGAATGAGGGATTTTTCACATTCAAACCATAGCCCCACCCGAGCCCAAGGGTGTGAGCATATGAGCTAAAGATTGTGTGAAATGGCTATTCACCTGGAGCGATTATAAAACTATCTTTACTATGCTTGTAACTTATGTAACATCATATTAGAATTTTAAGTTTTTACAAAAAAAATGAAGAAAGAAATCTGGTGTTTTGGAATCCAGGATGTGTGAACTTTAAGGAAAATACCATCCCATCTGACTTGGGCTGTGTCTCTAGGCATTTAGACACAACTCTCCACGCCAGAGAAGAGTGGCTCAGCTCTCCTCATGGAGATAAAAGATCTCTTTCCTGGATAGCAGTGGGGACAGGGGCTGTCGAAAAGAAGTTCTCCGGGTCCTGAGTCTTCTCTGAACCATCATCAGGCACCTTGGGCTCCACAGCTTCTGATTGAGACTGGTAACATCACTTTTGCTGGCCCCAGTATAAAAGGAAATTATCAGGGCCCGGGTTCAAAAAAGTAGCAGTAAACATGAAATTGAAAGTACAAATATACAGGGTCCGGGGGGATGGTTTAGTGGGTCAAGTTCCTGTCATGAAAGCAAGAGGCCCTGAGATTAAATGCCTAGGACCCATGTAAAAATCAGGGTGTGGTGGTGCCCCCAACACTTGGGAAGTGGAGACAGGAGGATCCCAAAAACTTGCTGCTAATCTAGTGCAATTAGTGAGTGTTGTATTCAGTGATAAATCCTGCATAAAAAAATAAGGTAAATGAGTGATTGAGAACAACATTGACATCATTCATCCTTGGGCCTGCACATACACATGCACATACATCCTGCAAATGTGCATCAACACACATATGAACAAATATACACACATGCACAGTACACACAAAGTATTAATATAAAGCCACCGTGACAGCATACATCTGTGGTCCCAACACTCTTAAGGCTTAGGCAGGAGGATCATGAGTTTGTAGACACTTGGGCTACATAAAGGCATCCTTTCTCTAAATATGTGTGTATGTATGTGTCAATATACAAATATAAGCCAGGCGTGGTGGCGCACGCCTTTAATCCTAGCACTCGGGAGGCAGAGGTAGGAGGATCGCTGCGAGTTCAAGTCCGCCTGAGACTCCATAGTGAATTCCAGGTCAGCCTGGACCAACGTGAGACCCTACCTTGAAAAAACAAAAACAAACAAACAAACAAACAAACAAACAAAATATATACATATATACACACACAAATATAAAGTCTTTCCTTCTTTCTTTATGTCTGCATTTATCTGTACATTTCTCATTTTTTATTTGATACCCTTTTAACTCGTGCGATGCATGCTACAATCATAAATACTAGAACACCGAACTCTTCTGCAGAGTCACTGGGTTGGCATAGCTTATGTTGTGCAGCTCCTGCTTCCAGTCTTCTTATTGGACCTGTGGAAACTGCACAAAATTAGAGCAATTCTTTTGTTTGCGTTCTTAATTTTGCATCTTGGTTAATTCACATTCTATGAGCACTCTGCTTTTCACTGAGAAGGAAAGATAATTATATGTGTGGTTTTATCTTTTTTTCTTCCATTTTAGCATTTTCATCCAAAATGCCTGAGATGAAAATCCCAATTTGAAATGTTTGAAGTTTGACAGAAATGATGCCATGACAGGAATGGAAATCTTTAGTGCATATAATACACTTTCCTGGTACTCACCTTCAGACTCCCTGAAAGCCCATGTGTTCAAGGTCTATTGGAATTCTGTTTTGAAAGGGCATCTGACTCACCAACAAGACTTAATTTCAAAATAAACTCATTAACAAATTCAAGACATCAACCACAAACCAAATGTGGGGTCCTTTCATGGGCACTATGGGACGGTGAAGCAAGCTCTGACCCTGATGTTCACAGTTTACCACATGTACTCTCTCTCCTGTGCATGGCTCTGCCCTTGCATTTCAGATCTGAAACTACATGTTATATTTTCCTACATATTTTCAATGTTTAATATGTTTTATCCAGATTATCTGTAAGGCCAGCCTCATGCACCTGTCACCTACCCAGGCTCTTTCTGGATAGCAGACTCATAGTCGGTTACTCATGTGGAACAAAGATCTCATAGCAAAAACATTCATGATCATCCATAATATCTTAGTCATTTTGCACATACTGACTTCTCTTTCTCTCCCAAGCTACAAATGCAATTCTCACTTTTCTCCAAAACCCACATTCTGTGTTAGTCTTCCCCTGGAAAAGATACTAATGGACAATGGAATGAAATCACCAACTGTTAGATACTAAGTTATCTAATCAGGGACTGAAACAGGTATGTCCTGTCAAAACTAAGTCTCCCAATTAATGGCTATCATAAGGGAAAATCAAAGCATGGTTTAATATTCATTTTTTAATTTTTTACTTTAAAGGAAATATAATATTTAATTATGCATTTGTTGTTACTTCATAGCAAAGTCCTTGGAAGCAACATTGCACAGCAATAATGAGTCTATTTTCCTTCTTGCCATCACTGTATTGCATTCAAACTTTTATCTCACATTTCCTTACATGATGCTTTTACAACTTTCAAGATGCCTTGTAAATAATCCAAATAGATTTGCAGAAATCCGAGGCTCATTGCTGCCAGGGCAGTATCAGGCAATCCCATGAGTACAGTGTTCATTAGCAGCGATTACTCTGATGACATCACCAGTCATTTGCCTCATTCGCTTTCTAACATGCTGTAATTTTGCTTGGAAAACGCTGCATATAATGAAGAGTTATTGGCAATAGCTTTGAGCTACCACATCTTAAGTCATTTTAGATTTAACTCTTCCAACCCTGAACATTTCTTACCAGCCTGTGGCCTGAGGGAATGCCTGAGGCATCTGAAGACCCTGGACGAGAGCACATATGATCTCATTTGTTGTGTGATTTCAAATTATGTCAGCCTCACACGGATCATCTGCAGAATGATGAGGCATGAAGCAATAAGCTTGTAATGAGAAGAACACATTTTGAGTTAGAATTCATGTCAAGCTATGAGACCCAACAGAATTATTTGAAGCTTTAGTCTCTCAATTCTCATCTTTCCATGGTGACTGTGGAAATCACCCAGGAGCATATATACATAAAGATGACTTGTAAGCCCTTTAAAATTAGTTAAAATATAAGAAATATTAAAGTAAAAAATTTATAGATAAGTTGATAATTTTTCTTAATTGAACAAATTCATGTTAACTGCACAAATTGGGACAGGGAAGATATGACCAAATGAACTGGTCCTGCCCCGTTCCAGTTAGTAAGCCCTCCTTTCCCAAATAACCTCTATCCTTACTTGTATCACTATAGGTTGGCTTGATCTGCTCCAGGGCTTCACATAAATGAAGTCATACTCTGTGGACTTATTTCTGTCACTGCCTCACTCAATCTTATTACTGTTAGATTCATTGCTGTCTCTTGCTGAAGTTGGGTAAGTCTTGGTCATGACACCATAGATTCCATTTAAGTTGTGTAAAATCACAGTTATTATTCCAGTGTGCCAAGTCAGCATATTTGTGTTATTTCTAAGCATGTTCCTGTGCTTATCTTTTGGTATACATGGATAATTACTTTGGACATATTTCTAGAAGTAAAGTTAGTCAGTAAGCAAGGAGGTGTTTTATTTTGGATACTCCTATAAGGTTTTCTGAATTATGCAAATTCACATTCTTGTAGCAGTGGTGAGAGTTACTCTATATGCCTACTTGACCCATATCTTGATCAATTTTTGTTTGTTAATTTTCTATAGATCTTTTATATGCTTACTTGTCATTTGCATATCGTTCCTTCTCTATGAATGTCCATTTCTTTTGGCCACTCTTTTCCACTCATGTCTTCAGTGTTGATGGTATTGAAGAAGCCATAAATGTATGTTTTCCTCTTCCAATCACTTAATACAGCTAAGAAGGAAAGAATAGTAATAAGTAGCATCACAATTTAATTTAAAAGAAAGCAGAACAAAATAAAAAGAGAAAAAGTAAAAATTGAATTTGTGTGGAAACTAGTAATTGCTAACCAAGATTGTTAAAGAAAATGTTTCCAATATTGAAATGAAAGTGATCTTAGAGTTCTTAACAGAATTGTGATGAAATAAAATGCTACAGTTGCTAAAATCAATAAGGCTTGTAGGAGAATAAATAAAACCATGTCAATACTAACAAAAATCTGTTAATGTGGTTAGTAGAAGTTCTTTTGTTTTTTCTTCTTATTGAGGCATAGTAGTCCTTCCAAGGGTTACTGTGCATTTCATTTATCTATCAGCATTTTGTGATTAGGAACCACTGGATGTGTATAGTATCTTCTGTTGCAAACTGTGATAATTCATGTAGGACATTTGTCTTGCACTGAAACATCCTTGCGAAAGGGTTTATTCAGCATAGTCTTCATGTAGATATTATCTAAAAGGATTGAACAGGTTGCAATCTCATGAGCAGGAAGAGATCCTTTCTGCATTCCTGTCCTTCACCTGCTGTTATTACAATTGCTATTATTTTTAATCTGATGGTTAGATAGTTATTGTGCTTAATTTTGCATTTTGTTATCTGTCTATAAGGCTAAGCAACTTCTTGTTCTTTTCTTTCTTTCCCTCCTCTGCTTTTCCCATGCCTTTTCGTCTTCCTTTCCATTACTATTTGACTTTCATTTTGTTCCTCCCTCACTCTCCCTTTTTCTTTTGATTCCTTTACTTTCTTTTGATTTCCTTTCCTTTCTTTTTATCCTCATCTTCATTTTTTGAGATAGACTCTTGCTGTATAGTATGTGCTCGTCTGGAACTTGAAATTCTCTTGCTTCAGCCTCTAAAATCCCAAGATGGCAGATATGTATAACAAGGACTAGTGCTACATTTCACTCTGCTATTACAAGTTCAGATTTCTTTTCCTGAAAATTATTTTTCCTCCAAATAATTAGCTTTCTCATAATGCTTACTAGTGATCACTTGAAGATCCAATACCATCAGTCGTGTCTTGGTTCCCTGAAAAGCATAATCCTCTCGTCTTTCAGAGGCTTTTATTTAAAAGCTGCATTGTACTCTGTCATGAAAATATGATTATAAGGTAGTTAATTTTAATCAACATTTTTCATTCATAATTATGATCATGTGTTTTATTTCATAACCTCTTCATGGACAAACCATGGTTATAACATTAAACTGTAATCTGTTTTGCTATACAATTTAAAAGTGGTAAGGTGGGGCTGGAGAGATTGCATAGTGGTTAAGGCACTTGCCTTCAAAGCCAAAGGACCCAGGTTTGATTCCACAGGCCCCACGCAAGCCACATGCACAAAATGGTGCATGCGTCTGGAGTTTCTTTGCAGTGGCTGGAAACCCTAGCATGCCCATTCTTTCTTTCTCTCTTTCCTTCTCTCCTTTTTTCCCTGTCTAAAATAAGTAAATAAAAATAAAAATATTTTAGAAAATAAGTGGTAGAGTGATATTTGTATTTTGTTTTTAGTCATCAAAAGTGAATTTTCTTTCTTTCATTTGGGGTGGAGAGAACATTCCTCCTATCTAGAGAGCAGATTTCTGTAGCACCAAGGGTTAGACTGTTCTTTTTTCTCATAGAATGTTTCCAAGCATACATCAGTATGCCATTCTGCTCTGTACATGGTAAAGGAGGCCATCTTTCCATTACTAAACTCACATTATATCACACTGCTTTAATTATGATAAATCCTTAACTTTTCACCCTAGGTCAATCCACCCCATTAATTGCTTTCAAATTGAAGTAGATATTGTTGACTGATTATTTTATTACATAAATTTTATGATCAGTTTATTAGTTCTTATTAATTTTTTCTTGGGAATTATGTAAATAAAATGACAGTATTTTTGAGATACAGTTCACATTCCAGCATTCACCCTTGAAAGCATGCCATTCAGCACTCTTTTCACTCTTTTCGTAGATTCACAGCATTGTGACCATCATTACTATTTAATTTTAACATATTTTTATGCACACCAAAGAAATTCCATACTCATCAGAAGTCATAGTCCATTCCACCTACTCCATAGCCCCTACAACTGCTTGTTTACTATCTGTCTCTGTTAATTGTTTTATTTTTTACATTCTTTTTTGAATTAATTCATTAATTTTTATTATTGGATATGGACATGTAAACATCACATGTTAGTTCCATCCTTTCCCTCCTCCCTGCCCCTCTTCTGAAGAGTCTTACCTCATTGGGGATGCAGGTCAATCCCATAGGGATTGTGGGTCATGCATTGGGTGGGGGAGAGGCAATATCTCTGTGAAAAATGTCCCAACTTGTGGCTCTAACAGTCTTTCCGCCCCTCTTCCATAAAAGTTCCCTGAGCCATGCTGGGAGCATTTAAAGTCTACTTCAGTGATGGGCACTTATGAGCATCTAGATCTCTGGTTTGGTAGGTGTTGAGTATCCTCAGTATCTATCTCCATCACCCCTGTGCTGATAAAAGCTTAACTAAGAAAGCAACATTCTTGCTCATTTCCCCAATTCCTCTATGGTTTCAGCTGGGCTGGGATGGAGTGCACTGGGTCATTTATCTCCTCAGGTTCAGTTCTCATCTGAAGAAGAGAAGCAGATTCTCCAACAGAGAGTGAAGTCAGTGCCAGTTAAATGGGATAACCATTATTAATTTAGAGATAATTAAAAAGGTTTAGACACTCTTATAGTGTAAGGTTAGTGGGAGCTTGACAATGGAAAGCAGAATCATTATCTGGATATGATTCTGACATGTTTCTCAGTTCCAGATATGGTTTCCTTTCCACTGAGCGGATCTGTTAGCCAGTCCATGAGCAGTTGGTTACCCATCATGGCTGTGTGCCACTATTGCACTTGTGTAAGCATCATGTCAGGTTGTTTGCTTCTGAGTCACTTAGACTTTGAGTTGCTTGGACAGATGTTGGCCACTTTCCTCTGGTAGCTCATGTAGCACCTTCCAGCACTAGATGGGCTAACTGTCTGGGGACTGGCTCTCTTCTGGATTCCAACTAGGCCTCTCCATGGTCCCTACCAACACAGTTTGGTATCTTCAGCAGTACGGTCTTAACATTAGCCTCTAATGGGCAGTCACGTGCTCTAACTGAAGTCTGTCTTGTTTGTTTTGGGAGATCTTGTGGAATCACAAAATACAAGGTCATAGGCTGTGATTTCACTCAGCATAATAGTTCTTCCATGTGCCAATGTCCCTCAGCTCTTCTTCCCTTTTTACGATAGCAGTGCATTATACGTATGTGCTAAATTTAGCCTTTTTATTCATGGCACCTGGGTTATTTCCACCACTTTCCAACCATTATGGAAAATACTGTTTCAGAAAGTTATTGTTTGTTTTTCTTTTGTTTTTTTTTTAAGGTAGGGTCTCTCTCTAGTCCAGACTGACCCTGGAATTCACTATGTAGTCTCAGGGTGGCCTTGAACTCATGGTGATCCTCCTACCTCTGCCTCCCAAGTGCTGGGGTTAATGGTATGTGCCACCATGCCTGGCTGCTTTTAAGTTTTGGGTAAAAGTATGCTTCAACTGTCTTGGACACACAGTCACACACAGAGAGAGAGATACATAGATACATCTAGGACTGGAACTTCTGGATCCTGTGGTAGCTATACATTTAACTCTGAGCCTACCAATTTGGGGCATCTTTCAGGTTGCCTCTGTTAATTATTATTATTTTTTTTAATCTTGAGAATAGATCACAAATTCATCAATTTTGTATGCCAAGCACTTTTGAACAACAATCCAAAGTATTTGCAGTCTTTATAACAGAATGGGTGAACATGACCCGAGTGTTCAGGCAGCATGCTGGGCAGTAGCAGTGGGCTGGGTTGGAGACTGGACGTCTTAGTATTTCTGCAGAGTGTGGCTTGCTTTGAAAACTTGGCTGTGCTTCAGCAGGTTTCCCTGTTTGGATGCAAATAGCAAATTCTGCTTCTGGAATATCCGCTTAAGTTTCATTTCAGATCTTCTTTCAGTTGTACTCTGTCCTTACTGCATGCTTCACCATTCAGCAAAGCACTTGGGAAGTGTTTACATACAAAACATCATTTCTAGTTTGTCTTTGTTGACTGGATCTCTTTGAAATTTTAATACTAATAATATTGATTAGTGGGCAGGTGAATATAAATACATTTTTACTTTAATAATTTTTTAAATGTTTTATTTTATTTATTTATTAGGGAGAGAGAGAGGTAGAAACTGCAAAAGAGAGAATGGGTGCGCCAGGGCCTCCAGTCACTGCAAGAGAACTCCAGAATCATGCACCACCTTCTGCATCTGGCTTATGTGAATACTGGGAAGTCAACCCTGGGTCCTTGGGCTTCATAGGCAAGCACCTTAATCATTAAGCCATCTCTCCTTCTCTACTTTAATAATTTTTGAATCCAGTAAGTATCAACAAAATGTGGCAGAATTACCATCCTAAAATGCAGCAGAATTTTAAAAGTAATAATCTTAAAAGTGCAATCTTGACATTTCATGTGATGTCTTAGAAACGAATGGCATTTACTCTTGAAACTTTATTTAAAACATGTATGTTTTATAAAGTTTGACATTTTTTTTCTGAACTAAGTCTCAATTTGCTGCATAGCCATGCACACACTTACATGTAAAAATATAGTTGTGGTGGTTTGAGTCAGGTGTCCCCCATAAACTTAGGCATTCTGAATGCTAGGTTCCCAGCTGATGGAGATTTGGGAATTAACACCTCCTGGAGTCAGTGTATTGTTGGGGGTGGGCTTATGGGTGTTACATCCAGTTTCCCCATGCCAGTGTTTGGCACACTCTTCCGTTGCTATTGTCCACCTTATGTTGGCCAGGGGGTGATGTCCACACTCTGCTCATGCCATCATTTTCCCCTGCCATCGTGGAGCTTCCTCTTGAGCCTTTAAGGCAAAATAAACCTCTTTTTCCCACAAGCTGCTCTTGGTTGGGTGAGTTCTACCAGCAATGCGAACCTGACTGCAACAGTAAAGTGGTACCAAGGAGTGGGATTGCTGCTAGACACCTGACTGTGTGGCTTTGGCCTTTTGGAACTGATTTTCAAGAGGAATGTGGGAGGATTTGAAACCTTGGCCTAAGAGATGCCTGGCAGTGCTCTAAGTACAGCTTGATGGACTATTCTGGTCAGAGCTGAAAGACCTGAATTCAGTAAGAACTATGGACTATGAGGTTGGCTTATAAGGGTGAGATAGAGCTTTGCTTGGACAGGGCTAGAAACAGTTTGAGAGGTTTGCTGTTATGAAAGTGTCCTGATGAGTTGTGCAAGGTTGCACTGCATAGAAATGGGCTGGTGTGAGCAGAGGGATATGGCACAGAAAGAAATGAAATCTTTGGGCCTAAACTGCTGCCTGTTCACCTACAAATTGTTTGAGAGATAACAACTATTGAGATTGGGCTAGCTGACCTGCACTGGAGCAACAGGAAGAATTTAGACTCTTTTGAAGAGGCCTGAGTGCTCAAGGAGTGTCTTGTTATTCAAAGTCTGTCTTGCCCCGCCCCCCAAGATTAAAAAATTGGCACTCCACCTGGTTTTGTGGAGTACAAGAAATGCAGGAGAGAGAGAGGATCATTGAGTTAGCAACACAGTCTTGTGGTTTGGAAACGGCCATGGGCAGTGTGAAGCAGGTTTGCTGGATGCCAGCATGGAGACCCCACGGGTCCATGAAGATGAACCATGGCTTACAGTGGAGACCCAGTGGAGATGCCGGGACCACAAGATGGCTGCTAAGGAAAGCTGTCAGCCCTGATGAAGTGTTCCAGGACTGTGAGTAGCCTAGCTGGAGGGTCAGAATTGGAACTCCAGAGACTTGTTGGTTAGAATTATCAGACTTGGAGATTTGTCACTGACTAGAGTTGTTGGACTTGAAGCTACAGAGTTTGGTGTTTGCCCTGTTTAAATCATGTATTGTTTGAGTATTTTTTTGCTATGCCCAATGCCATCTTTTGCAGTGTGAATGTCTATTCTGTGCCACTATGGGTTTTTTGAGGTATTACGGCTCAGTTAAAAGATCTTGGATGTATGGGGATGTATGAACATCATTGGAGATGATAAAAACTATGGGGACTTTTAAAGTTGGACTGAGTGCACTGTATTTTACATCATGGATGGTTATCAGTTTATGGGGGCCAGGGGTGGAATGTGGTGGATTGATTCAGATGCCCCCCATAAATTTAAGCATTCTGAATGGTAGGTGCCCAGCTGATGGAGATTTGGGAATTAATGCCTCCTGGAGGAAGTGTATTGTTGGGGACGGGCTTATGGGTGTTATATCCAGTTTCCCCATGCCAGTGTTTGGCACACTCTCCTGTTGCTATTGTCCACCTTATGTTGGCCAGAGGCTGATCTCCACCCTCTGCTCATGCCATCGTTTTCCCCTGCCATCATGGATCTTCCTCTTGAGCCTGTAAGCCAAAATAAATCTTTTTTTCCTACAAGCTGTTCTTGGCTGGGTGATTTCTACCAGCAATGTGAATCTGACTGCAACAATAATCATGTAAGTTTAATGTGTTTTATAAGTGTATAGACAATATAGAAGCATGTGCCTATGGATTCATGTGTAGATATAAGCAAACACACAACACATGTCTATTTACATGTACACCTGTGTTACATATTTTATTATAATATATCATACTTGTTATTCTATAAATAATTTTTAAGCTATTATTTATTTATTTTGTTTTTTTGAGGTAGGGTTTCACTGTAGCCAAGACTGACCTGGAATTCAATATATAGTCACAGGGTAGCCTTGAACTTATAGTGATTCTCATACCTCTGCCTCCTGATCGCTGGGATTAAAGGCATGCACCACCATACCTGGCTTAAATAAAATATATGTGGTTATAGAGAGCCATAGTTCAGAGCTTCATGTTTGATATCTGTTGTGGTTTGACTGGAGGAAGCAGGTCACTAGAACCAGACTTGTGAAAATTGTTGTCTGATCACTAGTTCAAGTTTCCTGGTTCACTGTGATATGCATAGTCTCCATTTCACACTCCCACCATAGAGGGAGGCACTCCATGATGCCTTCCTCCCTGTGACCAACTAACATGCTCCTGATACCATAACCCCAGATAAGTCTGTCCTCCCCTAAGTTGTCTGTACCAGGTATTTTCCTCTTAGCAATACAAAACCAACTAGCACAGTGTCTTATTTATGCAGATGTGTTTAGGCACAATCAGTCATTAGCTTTCTCTTTGTGCTTATTTTCAAAAGTCTGTTTTATCTTATACTGGCTTAGTAAAAAGAATAATCCCAAATCTTAAACAGCTTAAATGCATTGGAGTTTTGCAGTACTCAAAAATACAAACAATTTACTTATGCAACACATTTTTAGCAAGTATTCTTGGGTGTGCATGGTTTATGAGAGGGCAGGGAAGATTCTCTTATGTTTATAAAAAATGGCAATATCCATTTTTTTGGGATAAAATGTCTTTGAGGGATGTATTTCAGTCCATAATATTGTTCTAGAATGCCATTCATTGTGAAGAGCCAAGGTTATTTAGCTAGAATTACAAATACAACTAGCAGTAGCATTTAGCAATACTGAATATTTGATTTCTCTGTAACAAAGAAATTTCACTTAACTTAAAATGCCCACTGCACATATGTACATGAATGGTAGAGAAAAATAAAGGAAAAGGAGAAAGTATAATAACAAATCCATCTTTTAAAGAAATATTTTGATTGGTTTTTTATTTGGAAGCAGAAAGAAAGAACAAAAGAAGGAAAGCAAGAGTGAGTGAGAGAGAGAGAAAGAGAGGAAGAAAGATAGAGAGAATACGTGCACCAGGGCCTCCTGCCATTGCAAATGAACTCCAGATACTTGCACCACTTTGTGTGTCTGGTTTTATGTGGGTATTGAGGATTCAAACACTGGCTGTCAGGTTTTACAAGGAAGTGGTTTTAGCCTCTGAGACCTCTCTCCAGCCCAACAAGTCCATCTTTCTGAATAATATAACATGATGCTATTTCTGCTGACAGTAAATATATTTTACAACAATGAACATGTTTGTTATTTTGTAATTCAGTTAACCAGACACATACTGAGGTCTTTATGGTGACTGCCATGCAGAAGAGGAGGAGGAGGTAAAAGGAGAAAAGGAATTTCTAAGGAGACTTTGATTATACCAGTGGTGCTCTACTTGTCTTTAAAAATACCGATAACTATGTGAAAACCTGCCATTTTGAGAAAATATCAATCAGTTTCTTATTTTATTCTCCATACTGCTTTGTGTACTTATTTTTTGGCATGTGTCTATGTGCAGGTGATTTGTATGTGCATGTATTCCTGTGTAGATGGTCATACATGTGTTCAAGAGCATGTGCATGTACGTGTGTTTGTGCATGTGGAGGCAAGAGGTTGACATTAGGTGTTTTTCCTTGATCAGTTTCCCTCTTATTCATTGAGGTGAGATCACTTACTTGACCCCAGGGCTTGCAAATTTGGCAACTCTACCTTGCCAGCCTCTCTAGCACTGGGATTACATGTGAGTCCCCATACCCACCCAGCATTTATGTGGGTGCTGGGCACCGAAACTCTGGTCCTCATGATGCAGGGCTGGAGTCCTAGAAGGGATTATGTCTCTATAAAAATTCAAAAGCTGTCCAGGCCCATGAACTTCAACTTCAGTTCTTTGTACAAGTTATGAAAGAATTAAAAATGTGAACTCAGAAAAGGGAAAAATAATTATGTGATTTATTTTAAGGAAAATTAAGACTTAGAGGGAAGACAAGCAGGAAAGCCCAAGCCAAAAGAAATTCTTCCCCTTTGTACACTGAGAGGATGCCCCCTACCTAAGGAAGGGGGGAGGAGAGCTGGGAAGGCTAAGGGGGCCAAGAGTGGTCAGAAGAGCCAAGGGGCTTACACAAGTGTTTCAGGCCTATTTATATGGCTCAAACTCCCAACGAGAATGAGCCTCATCACCAGACTCAGGTGTGTAAGGGAGGGACCTGATTGGCAGATGGAGTCAAGAGGCTGACTCAGGAAGGACCAGGCCACAGGTGTGCTAAACCTGGAAAAAGTTGAGGAAGAAGCAGGAAGTTGATGCTCAGCTGAGTTAGGAGGCCGTTGCTTGAAGAAGTCTTGGATAAGACTAAATCAGATGTGAGTTCTAGTCTTGCCAGAGGAGGTAAGGTTAAGGCATCCTTGCTTTTGTGTGCCAATCTCTAGCTAATTTCCCATAAGAATAACATATACCTTGTTCCTAATCCATAGCACTCAGACTTGTGCAGCCAGCACATTATCTCCAGTCTCCTTTAATTTTCTTTTTTTTTTTTTTTTTTTTTTTTTTTTACCATTTTAAGGCTTGGGTATATTTCTTTTTTTTTTTTTCTTTTTTTTTTTTTCTTAGTCAGTCCTGTATTCAGCAAATACAGTCAGTTTGGTACCATTATTAGGCTCATCCGTGACCTACCCCCTCCCCTTGGCCCCTCCTTGTTGAGGTATACGGGTCATGCATTGTGGAGTTAGCCCACAGTTATGGGTAAGCTAAATGTCTCTGCATATCATGACCCAACATGTGACTCTGACATTCTTTCCGCCCCCTCTTCCGCAAAATTTCCCTGAGCCATGTTGGGTTCATTTTTGGTCTGCTTCAGTGATGAGGTGTTGAGGGCCTCTGAGGCTCTGGCTCTCTGATTTGGTAGGAGTTGATTTTTCTCTATGCTGATCTCCTTCCCCCTTGTGCTGGTGTCCGGTTCATCAGGAAAACAGCCCCCTTGCTTGTTTCTCGAAGTTTTCTTAGTTTCAGCCGGGGCCCTTTTGAGGTATGATGGGGTGGCTCTCTCCTTAGGGTCTACATCTATCTGAAAAAGAGAAGCAGATTCTCCAACGGAGAGTAAGTTAGCACCAGGACAAATGAGATAACCCTTACTTTTTTTTTTTTTTATAGAGAATTTAATAGGTGTAGGCCCTCTTGTAGCCCACAATTGATAGTAGCTTGATACTGGAGAGTGGGCTTATGTTTGGATATGGTTCTGACTTGTTTCCCAGCTCCAGCTATGGGTCCCATACCAGTGAGGGGATCAGTTAGCCAAATTGAGAGCAGTTGGTTCCCCACCATGGCTGTGTGCCACCACTGCACTTGTGTGGGCATCACAATAAGTTATTTGCTGCTAAGTAGGTTAGACCATGCGTTGCTTCGATAGATATTGGTCAATTTCCCCCAGTCGCCCATGTAGCACCTTCTGGCACTAGACGCGCTGACTGTCTGGGGACTGACTCTCATCCAACTTCCAGCCATGCCATTCTAATTTGCATGTCAATCACATAAGGTATCTTCAGCAGTAGGGTCTTACCACTAACCTTTGGTGGGTCATCAAGTACTCTGACAGAAATCTGTCTGTCTTTTAGGAAACCTTGTAGGTCTCTCTGATCAAAAGCTCATTGTGGATGATAGCCCCATGCTGGTTCTGGGAGTTACAGGTCAGTGCCCACTAAGAAAATGAGGAAAAAGATAACTAATATACAAGAGTTAGAGATAAGAGAGAGAGAGACAGGGAGAGGGGAAGTGAGGGAGGGAAGATGTAGGAGATTAAGGTTAGTCTTAATCTTACCCTCTCCAGTGTCTTGTGGTTCAGGTGTTCCCTGTAAGGGCCTGGTGAAGGATCAGCCATTTGGTCTATCTTTTAGTAAGTAGAAGATTATGGTACCATTGCCGTTTGGGTCTAGATTTGTGTTTCCCACCCCTTTGATGCCCTCCCCTCCCTCCCCTTCCATCCTAGTGTCTAATCTAGGAGATGCTTGCTGGGTATGTAAGGTATCTTCGGTAGATTCAGGTTAGGTGCTGTAGATGAGTGAGACTATGTGGCGATTTTTTTTCTGTGATTGGGTAAGTTCACTGAGAATGATCTGTTCCAGGTTCAACCATTTTTCCTCAAATTTCTTCCAATTTCTTATCTATTAGTTCTAGTTTAGTGATGGCAGCATCCACACGATTGTCGGCCCTTTGTTGCTTTCCTGCAAGTTCTACCAATAGGTTGGTTAGAGTTGCATTGCTCATAGCTTCAATGTGGTGTTCTGGTCCTATTTGTTCTTCTATGTTTTGGTTAGAAGTATTCATTGTGGGAGTGGGTGATCTAATTGGATTTTCTTGCATTTGATTATTCATGTTATTTCTTTTGCGCTGTGTTCTGCCCATGACAGTGTATGGGCAGATAAGTGGGCATATCAGCCTGGGCTCAAGAACAATGGGAATCTTATGCAGCCTGGGGGGCGTTGCCAAGAAGCCTGGGCTTTGGCTGTCACTTGCCAAAGCCGCCTATCTACTGCCTGGCAGGGGCGCCGAAGTTGCCTGAGTTCTCAAGCGGTAATGTGCCAAGGCTGCCTGCGTTCGAACTAGGAGTGGCACTGAGGCACCAAGCACTGATGCCGCCCGAACTCTGGCTGGGCACGCTGGGAACCGGCAGCAGTCTGCGCTCCCCCGCCACAGGACAATTGTGGACAGCCACGCGGCAGACAGAGGGTGAGTGGACGAGAGTGCGGAGCAGTCTAAGCTTCTGCACTCAGGGAATAATCTCACTTGCCAAAGCCGCCTATCTACTACCTGGCAGGGGCGCCAAGGTTGGTTGAGTTCCCAAGCAGTATTGTGCCACAGCTGCCTGCGTTCGAGCTAGGAGTGGCACTGAGGCACCAAGCACTGAAGCCGCCCAGACTTTGGCTGGGAACACTGGGACCGGAAGCAGTCTGCGCTCCCCCGCCACGGGACAATGGCGGCCCGCCGGTGCGGCAGGCAGGTAGGGGGTGGCACCTGAGCTGACGCAAGCGAGAGATACAGTCTGAGCTTGTGGGACTGGGCACACTCAGTAGGTGGGCGAGTGGACAAGGGTGCGGAGCAGTCTATGCTTCCGCGCGGAGGGAACGATCGGCGTGCAGTGGCAGCCGTGCGGGCTCCGGAGCAGCAGCAGCGGCAGGGGTGGAGCTTTGAACACGGCGGTTATTTGGGGCGAGGGGTGCCTTCCCGCCCCAAAGGGGACCAGCAATTCCCTGTTCCCCCACCTCTGTGCCCTCCCAGATTTCTCTCCCCTAAATGCCACTATATACCCTTAATATCTTGCCTTTCTTTCCCCGGGATTTGCAGCGCAGCTAGGCGGTAGCCATCTTGGCCGGAAGTCGGCCCTCCTTTAATTTTCTTATTGTTAATTTAATTTTGTGCTATGTCTGCTTGTGGTACAGTGTGATGTGTGTGGTGAGTGTGGTGTGTGGGGGTGGCACATGCATGTGTGAAGTGTGATGGTATGTGTGGGGGTGGTATGTGCATGTGGGTGGTACAGTGTGTGGTGTGTGTGGTGTGTGTTGTGTGGGGGGGTGGCACATGCATGTGTGTGGTACACTGTGATGATGTGTGTGGTGTGTGTGGTGTGTATGGGTGGTACATGCATGTGTGTGGTACAGTGTGTGGTGTGTGTGGGAGGTGCATGCATGTGTGTGGTGCATGTAGTATATATGGTGCATGTGTGGATGGTGCATGCATAGGTATGCTACCCTAGGAGCACCCCATGTGCTCTCCTGTGGTGGACAGTTTCATATGTGAACCTAATTTATTTTGGGTATATTCACCCAGCATTAAACTCCCACTAAGGAAAATAAATCAAATGAGGAATTCACAAGCCCACCCCCACTCCCACTTCCCAGGAAGCCTGCTTTGTGGCTTACCCGTCACACAGTGGACACAAGCAAATGTACTTTTAACTCATTCAGAAAGATTTATTCATGGGGGAAATTTGTTTTTGTTTTTAATTTGCATTTCTTTTGTTGTATTTGGAAATAATTCTGTCTTAGTAGCTCTAGTAGGATATATTTTTATGTAAAAATAAACTTTTCCCATAAACCCCCCATCTCTTAACTTTCCATTATAAACACAAGGCAACAGGAAACTCATAGGTTCTCCTTTTCTCCTACTTCCTGACATTCATTATAAAGCACTTTCCATAGCCTAACATAATTAACATGGTCATTTTTCTTCATGAATAAAATACTTTCTATTTCCTAGGTTGTGAGACATGGCATGTATGTTAGGTAAGTGTAATTGCTTCAGTTGCTGATCTCATGTTTAAATGACTGTAGCTTCTGTGTCAGTTTTGTCATGTAAAGTTTTTTTTTATGCTACTTCATTTTTTAAAAAACTCTGTAAATTGCTTGTTTTTACCAACCATCTTTTCAAAGGTTTTCATCTCAGTATTCCAGCAGCTCTTGGAATGCCTATTGAATTCCTTTATATCTATACAACTACCAGGCTATTTATAATATTACCAGATAAGGTTGTTTCTCACCCACATCAGGCTCTGTGACATTTCTGCGTTGTGGTCTAGCATTACCTCATGTTCTGTAAAAGTCTGAGTACTATTTTTCTCCTGTTAAATGATTCTTTTCCCCCAAATATTCAGGAGCTTTGCCAAGATACAAGCAATATCTAAACCTATAAGGCACATCCTCTGTACCAGTGATTCCTTAAGTCCATTACACATACCTACTCAATGGATTCTTGTCTGTATTAAACCATGAAACTGGTATTCTTAATAATCATAACTCACAGACTGGAAATCAACTTGGAAAATCAGCCGCAATGTCAGATTCCAACTGCTGCTCCAGAGTGGAGCCAGGCTTCACGTCAGCAGCCCCGACTAACTGCTCCAGTGTGTGCGTGAAAGTATCTCACGTTGAAGGCTCCACAATTTATCCTCTCAGGAAATATTTCTCAGTATCTCTGAGTGTTCTTTGCTCCCTCTCTTCCTCTCCTCCATTCTAAGGGCACAAGATGCCCATATGTCACCTCTTTGATGTGCAACTTCCATTATCTGCCAGTCTTCATTGTGACTGTTGATATCCTGCTGTGAGTCCCAAAGAATTTTTGATTATCTCAGTTCACTCTTCCAGAACACGGGGTTGATTTCATTTAGAATCCTGCTCTTCTTCTCACCCATTAAGAGATATCAATTTCTTTTTTTTTTTTATATGGCATTATATTTTTATTGACACATAATAATTCTTTATTACTTTTATATATGCAGACAATATGTGATGATCAAATCGTTCATTATCTCAAACCTTGATGGATTCTTTGTATTGAAATCAGTCCAAATCTTGTTGACATTGTAAACTATTCAGTAAAGTATTGCTGCCTATTGCATCCTTTCTATGCTATAGAGAACCACAGTATAGTCCTCCTCACTGCATTGTGCATCTGCATCCTTTCTCTAGCCCTTCTCCCATCTGTTCTTCCTCACCTCTAGTAAAGCACTATTTTGTACTCCATTGCAAGAAGAATTTTTATAACTCCTACATAGGAGTGCAATCATGTATCATTTGGCTTGCTGTGCTTGAATTATTTCACTTATAATAATGGCATCCATTTCCATTCGTACTGCCACAAAGAATATGATATAACTTTTAATGTTTGAAAAATATTATACTATATATATATATATATATATATATATATATATATGTATATATATATATATATATATGCCACATTATATACATTCCCCATTGGTGTACACTTATGCTGATTCCATACACTGGTCATGGTGGATAGGACTATAATAAACACAGTAGAAAGGATTTCTCTTAGGGTACCATTTATTTAATCTATATTGGTATTATTTTAATTTATTTTTTATTTATTTCAAGCAGAGAGATAGAAGAGAGACAGACAAAGAGAATGGAGATGCTAGGGCCTCCAGCCACTGCAAACGTACTCCAGACACATGCGCCACATTGCGCATCTGGCTTTGGATGGGTACTAAGAAATGGGACTCTGCTCATTAGGCTTTGCAGGCAAGTGCCTTAACTACTATGCCATCTCTCTAGCCCTTAATTTTATTTTTCTATTCAATTTTTCTCTCTATGTTTGCAAATTTATTCAGTACTCTTACATTTTTTTATTCATTTCAATCTATTTATAACCTTTTTTTTCTTTCCAGGACTGAGAATGTAAGCCAGGATTTTGTACATGCTAGGTAATCTCTGGACAATGGATTGATATCCCTATCTTTTCTTTCTGTTTCACTTTTTCTTTATTTTGAAAAAGGATCTTAGCTTCCCAGGGTTGGCCTTGAACTTGCTCCAGGCAGGCATTAAACTGTGGTCTTCCTGCTTCAAGTACTACATTAGCAAGGAGTACAGACCTGTGCCATCAGGCCCTGCTGGTTTGTGTCAAAATTACAGTTTAGGATTTTTTATAAAGTCATTCTGAGGAAATGTTCTACTGGGATACTTGCTCTATTACTTCGTATAGACCTTGTTCAAGAAGGAAAATCTTACTTTCTTTTTCACATGCTATCTTTCTTCTCCTCCTTACTTTTGTCTGCTTTATGATTGTTCATCCTAGCTTGAGATTTTCTTCTTTCAACTTATTCTGACAAGGTCAGCTCTATGTGGATGCACCCCTTGTCCAGGTACACACCCTTCTTTTTCTCTGGCTTATCTCAGTGGGAAGCGACTGCTGGTCCCTGTCCCTGTCCCTAGGCTTCAGTTTGAGGAATGAGTGCTCATGTTCACGTGCTTACACTTCCCTTTGCTCAGGGAGCCTCAGATGACACTGCAACTGCTGGGATTTGATGTTCTCTGACCAACTATCTATAATTTCATTATGATAATTGAGTTTAACCTGGGTAATCCAGGGTGTCTCTCATGTTGACAGGGACACTGTGTTTATATAAGGCTGATCTGGCAGTACAGACATGATCTGATGGATACGACAGCTTCATACCTCCACTGCCTAAGTTCTTCTGGGCACATACCCCTTTTCTTCCCTAAAAAGCCCTGGGGAGAATGAGTAACCCTGACTGTTCAAGACCTATAGGAGGCAGCGTCACAGGGACTCAGTTTTCTGATTCCTTCCTGCCCATTCCCCTTCTCAAGGGACAAACAAACCCCATCAAGATTTTCCCCTGAAATTGTTGTTCACTACCAGAAATACTGAGCTATGATCCACGCCTGCTTCCACTTCTGCTTCCTCCACGATTAGAAGAAAACTGATAAATACTAATAGCTGTTCCCTGTTTTGAATCTGTTTTGCTGTATGATGTTGGAAAGAGCTTTCTGGTATGGATGAGGCACTTTGGAAATTCACCCGGAGTTTTCCAGAGCTCTGCCTACACATGTCCCCTCACCCGTTTGCAGCTTCTCGAGGAATAAATAGGGAGGCATTTGGATATTGTTTCTAGATTCCTTTATCTCTGTATTTACTGATTATGGTCATTTGCATGGTCTTGGGGAAGTTACTTTTAAACTGTTTGCTTTGTTTATTTTTATGACTTTATGTTGAAAAGTCTGAGATTCTCCTTTGCCTCAAATCTTCTTTGCATCTCTCATCTTTCATCCTGTCTCCAAAGTGCTTTATCTTTGTGCATACTTTTTAAATCCATCCCTTAAATATGGTTTGCTGTCTCATGACCCTTATGATAGGATTCTTTTGTTTGTTTTATGTGGGTTTACTATCTCTCTTTCTTATTTGTATAACATTATGCTCATGATGCTTTCCATCCCAGTATTTTCTTTTGTATTTTTAACATCTAACAGCATCTCAGTTATCTATCATTATGTACAAATTAACCCAAACACCATGGCCTCACAATAGAGATCAGCCAGGTGTGGTGGTACACGCCTTTAATCCCAGCACTCAGGAGGCAGAGCTCGAGGCCACCTGAGTCTACAAAGTGAATTCCAGATCAGACTGGGCTAAATTGTGACCCAACTTCAAAAAAAAAAAAAAAAGTAGAGTTAATTATTTTTTCATATCTCTGTAGGATGGTTGGGCTCAAGAGGTTTCCACTTTGTTATAGTCAGGCAGTGGATAAGGCCAGAATCATCTGAATGTACTTGGTCACATTTGTAGCTGGAAGACTCAAATGTGAGGGTTCCAGCAATGGGAGACACTTGAACATTCTCTTCATCGCTGTCCTGTAGGGTTCTTACCATGAAATTTCTCTGGCATGGCAGCTGTGAGACTAAGGCCATGACAAAGTACCATCTAGGTCCCAGGGGAAGGTAAAAATCTTTAGGAGATAGGATTCAGTGGGAGAAAATTATGTCAGTGGGTTAAAGCATTGATGGATATACTGGAACTCTGTCCTCTTCCTCTTGTCTTTGTTTACTAGCTGCCAGGAAGTAAACAACCTTCTTCCACCATGGGCTCCTAGCATGACACACTGTGTGCCACCACAGGACCAAAGTGACAGAGCCAACAAGCTACAGACAGAAACCAGAAGCCAAACCAAACCTTTCCTCCTCTTAAGTTGATTTTCACAGGTATTTTGTCACAGTGACAGAGAACTAATGAGCACATATGGTCAACTGATCTCTGGGGGATGCCAAGGACTTACAGTGAACAAAGAATAATCGCTTCAACAGTCCTGGGACAACTGGACCTCCATATGCAAAAAATGAAGTTGAACCGTATGTCTTATGGCATACCCCAAAATCAGCTCAAAGTGTATTAAGGACTTATGTACAACTTTACTAAATTGTTAAAACTCCTAGAAATAGGGAGAAATTTTCCTAACAATGTTCTGGAAATAAATTCTTGGATATAACATCTAAAGCACAGGCAACAATAGCAAAAATAAGCAAAGTGGACTATTTCAAACTAAAAAGGCCCTGTGGAGAAAAGGAAACAGCCAACAGAGTGAGAAGAATGTTTAAGGCCTGTGCTTGTCAGACTTCTCTAGGGAACAGAGCAGTAGAATGGATATGTAATGCAAAGGGGACTTAGTAGATTGGCTTACATGACACAGCGGGAGGCTGAGGACCCAGTAGCTGCTCAGTCCATGAGGCGGGATGTTTCAGCAGTCCCAGTGCAACATTGTTTTCTGGATACATTTCGCAAAGCCCCTGTTCTTCAGTCCACATGGGAAGGCTGATGAAACTGAGTTTCAACGTGTGGGAAGTACAGCAGCAGCAGAGGCGAGGACCACAGGCACCAGTAAGAGGTCCTGTGTTCTCGTGCAGCTTCTTGATCTAGAGGCACCACCAAGATGGCCACCTACTGTAAGGCAAGGTCTTTCTCCCTCCATCAATCCCTCCTGGAAACACCCTCACAGAGCTATTCAAGAAGCATATCTTACCGGATTCCTGATCCAATGAAGTTGGAGGTAGAAAATGATGGTCACAAGCCTCTTAAAGTTGTTTTCTGGCGAAGTGTCTAAGCATCCCACAGCTGTGGTTAGCATGGCTTAAGCCATGCCTGTGGAGCTATAACCACATAACTCCATGGACATGCCTCTGAGTTTATTAGGTACAAGTTTAAAAACACCTGTCCACATATCTCTGCAACAAAATTTTCTTTTAATTTCTTTATTGTTTCTTCTTTAGGGAGAGAGGAGAGAATGGGCACTCTAGGGTCTCTAGTCACTGCAAACGAACACCAGATAGATACATGTTCCACCTTGTACATCTGGCTTATGTGGATTACTGGGGAATCAAACTTGGGTTCTTAGGCTTTGCAGGTGAGTGCCTTAACCTCGAAGCCATCTCTCCAGCCCCCAATCAGTTTTGGAGTCAAAGCATGACTTAAGGTGAGTCTTATTATCAGTCAATGCTACACAAGGAAGGCTAAGGGCTTTACACACCACATGTCACCTCCTCCTCAGTGACCATGTATTGTAGCTTATCATTTGTGTTAGCTTCTCTTCACTCTGAAAAATACCTGAAAGAATCAGCTTCAAATGAGAAATGGTTTATTTTGGCTCATGGCTTCAGAGGTTTTTTGGTCCATGGTTGCTTGTATGGTAGCATAGCATCTCATGGTGGGACTACAGAGCTGAGGAGCAGCTCACCTCATGGAAGCCAGGGAAGAAAGAGAGCCAGGAAGTGAGCTGGGATCCTAAGACAGCCCTCAAAGGTATGCACTCAATGAACTTACATCCTCCCTCAAGGCCCCCACTCTGAAAGGTTTCACTACCTCCCAATAGCACCACAGGTGGGGGACCAGTTTCTCCACACACAGGCCTTTTGGAGACACCCAAATTACAGTGTTGTCCTCATTCAGCTAATGTGGAAACTAAGGACCAGGGAAATTACATAATCCCTGACCCTCCAAGTCACACAGCAAGTTTTGGTGAAGTCAGAATAGAGAAACAAGTTTGTCTGAATCTGAGACTTCCATTCCTCTGTTGTTCTGTGTTCTTATGAGAAAGCTGTTCCTCCTTCTCTTCAGAGGTGATACACACCTCATGCCTGTGCTGCCCTTCTTGGCTGGAATATTCAGAAATCTATCAGTTTCTATCTTTGTGGACAGCGTCCTCCTGGGTATGACTCAAGCCGTGCAGCTCATTTGTCTCCCAAACTCTTCATTAGGGAATCCAGGGCACGAGAGCGCTAGGTACAGTTAAAAAGCAACCCCCATTCCTATCTTTGCTTTTATTTTTAACTGTACTTCTTTCTGACAGGAGCCCTGTTTGTCCTGACTCTAGTCTGATCTTATGAGTCACTGGGGAGATATAATATGCTGATTGCTGAACCAGGTTATTATTTTCTTCTTTTTCTATGACTCATTCTCTTCAAAATCTCTAATTTATGATAAAAGTCAGTACAATGTAAGCACAGAAAATGTTTCTAATGGGCTGTCTTATTATGTTTGAGCCCACTCTGTCTGCTTTAACTCTTGGGAGGAACAATGGCAATCAGTGTGCCTTAGAAAGAGCTAAGGCCAGGGATCCGTAATACCCCTTGCACCCCTGTCCAACAGGAAAACTCCTCAGCAGCTAAGCTGAGCTCAGGGGGAGAATTCAATGATGCATCTATTTGAAAGAAGACTGAACCTTAACAATACATTATGGACCTATCCTGCATAAATGCTTCTAAAGGGCAAGAAGTCATGCAGATTTTTTTTTTTTTTTTTTTTGATTTGCAGTGTTCCTAATGAAGGAGCATTGGAAGTTGTCATCCTAAGAATATAGCCAACACATATTGACAATATTATCATAATTAACAGGATCTCAGTTTAAAGTAACCAAGAAAATCTACACAGGTTTTCAAAGAGATGGAGATTTTTCTTATTTTTACATACTTAACATGTGTAGTGTGATGTGTGTGTTCATTGTGTATGTGTGTGTGTGCGCGCGTGCGCATGCATGCACGTGCTCATGTAGAAGCCACAGCATGACTTTTCTTGCAGAGGGCTGGGTGGGGGTGTCTTCCTCAATTGATCTCCATCTTGTTCTTTGAGACAAGGTCTCCTGCTGACCCTAGAGCTCACTAATTCAGCTAGATGAAGCCTCACAGTTTCTCTGGCTCCTCTTTCTGAGCCTTGAATTTTAGAAGGGCTCTGGGGTTCAAAACTCAGTCCTTTCTGCTTATACAGCAAGCACTTTCTCCACTGAGCCATTTCTCCATCCCTACTCTGGGGATTCTTCATAATCCACTTTATTATGGAAATAAGGAGTCAAACTATTAGCCCAGGGCAGTGTTTTCTTATTAGATACGCAACTACTCTCTGTGGTCCCTCAGAGATCTGCATCCTTTGTGGGCAAAGTCCTAGTGGCACAGAACTCCCCCTGGATCTACACCTTTAACCATCTGAAATTCATGGACTAATACCTGCATGTTTTCCCTGTATGCTGACCTCTCCCAGGAATCAGAGACAAAAGTTGATGAACTTATCATAATGCCACCTCTCTCTTAGAGGGCAAGCCTCAAACTCTAACTTGGTCCTTTCTGGTTTATTACTATTATTTTTTTCTTTCTGAAGTTTCCTAGCCATGACATACCCACAGCCTCTTTACCATGCACAGTAACTAGAGTCTGACCATTAGAAGGCCTGTGAGTGGCCTTTGATCCCCTGGGGTGCTCATTTGTGACTGCCTTTTCTGGGTGACTTAGCTGGTTAGCGCTACTACTCGGGAGCTGCCATAGCACAGTGGCTAGAATGACTCATAACCCTCTTTCTAGTTAAGTGGTCCCCTCTTGGTAGAGACTGAATTTTGGCCCTCAAAAGTCCGTGGTGCAGTCACAGCCCCCAATATGACTAGATTTAGAGATAGTGTCTTTATGCAGGTCACAAGAGTGGGGTCTTTGTTCTAGCAGACTGATGTCCTTATGAGAAGAAGAAAAAAAAGGCCAGGCATGTGCAGGCTCAGTACAAAGTCTGTGTCATATGACAATGTGACCATATGCAAGCCAAAAAGAGACTGACATACTAGCACTTTGACTTTGGGCTTGCAGCCTCCAGAATGCTAGGGGAAAATGTTACTAAAGATCTCCTCCACCATGTGTGGTTTTCTGATATGGAAGCCTGAGCTGAGTAATCCACCTTCCTTATCATTCTTGGCCGAGAGAAGCTCTCTGCAGGGAGGTAAAAATGCTGCTTTTGGTGGTCAGATCATTGTCATCTTTTCCTCGCTGGAGCCAAGTACATGAGGGATTCATCCATTCATTTCAGAAGACAAGCCAGTCTGTCTTCGCTCTGGATCTTTCTTCTTTATTCTGCTTTTATGCAGGCCACCAAGGGTCTTTATTCATCTTACATCTTTACTCCAGAAACCAATATTTGTTTAATCTCTGTGCAAGATTCTGGTTTTCCATTTTTATATGGAACAAACTATAAGCTTTGCATTCCTCTACAAAGGTATGGTGATGGCCTTCAAACCCAGGTTTTCAGAGTTCACAGCTAACAAGTGAGGACACAAGGAGGAACATTCACAGCATGAGCTGAGTGAATTCAGCACTGAGGTGGAACTTACTAGAAGAGTGTTCTGCCTCCTGGTGTACAAGCAGAATTCCCAGTGAGAGAGATATTGAGCTGGACCTTTGGGGGTATGTAAGAGTTCAAAGATGAAGAGGACTGACAGAGAGTCCCAGGAAGCTCTGAGGAGATATGGGAAAGGCCACTTTGAGGAAGGGCAAGTGGGCTGGTGTGTTTTCAGTTTCTGATTCAAGGTCATGAGGGAAAGAGCTGTGGTTTGTGGTCACATCAGATATGATGGCTAAAGATTTACACGACCAACTGCCCTCTAGTTGGGAAAAGAGCAGTTTTGAGCCCTGTGGGCTTTGTGCCTCTCAGAAAGCCTGTCACATACAACACACATGAAGGCTGTGTTGTCTGAGGCAGAAATTCCCTTGGGGTTGAGGAAGGGTTTTGCCTCGAGTGCAGCCCCTTGCAAACCACTCTCTCTACATTCAGGCTTTGGTGAAATGACAACAAAGATTGTTTTCCTAAGCAAAATATGCCTCTCATTTATGTATTTTCCCTCATGTTTTCACTATCTGATCAAAACACAGTGAAGTAGCTTTTCACCTTTTTAATATTCTTGGCCAGTTGAATGAAGGCGCCAAGACTTAGCCTCAGATCTTTCTGCAGAGCTTTGCTTCTTCGTCTGTGATCCTTTCCTCAAAAACTGGGCAGATGTTTTTTGTAAGGACATATAAACAATCAATTTTTTTTGTTGTTTGTTTTTCGAGGTAGGGTCCCACTCTAGCTCAGGCTGACCTGGAATTCACTCTGTAGTCTTAGGCTGGCCTTGAACTCACAGCGATCCTCCTACCTCTGCCTCCCAAGTGCTGGGGTTAAAGGTGTGCACCACCGTGCCCAGCTTGCAAATCAATATATTTTGGTAACTTATTTTGCTGACCTTAGGAAAATGATAAACAGTTGTCTGAATTCAAGCAAAAGTAGTTCTACTTTAGAAACTCAGGTATTCATCTTTCAGAGTTAAGTAAATTACATTAAAAAGAAAAATGTGTGCATGTACTTTGAACAATAAAATATATAAGGTGAGTAATCAAATGCCTAATATACATGCAATGATTACTCAATATATGTTGACTAATGTTGACTAAAATATTGATGTAATTATATATCAATCTACATACATTGAAGTATACATATAGACATTGAATTCAACACAAAGTTGTTTTCATAAATATGCTAATTTAATTTCTCACTTATTTATTTAGCCAACATTCTTCAAATCCAATTATTTTATGGTCTTTTGGATGAGTCTTTGCATATTTATAGAATCTGTTCAGATGGAACCATGAACAAACTATCCCTTATTAATAAAATAGTATTGTCAGTTCGATGATCATTGGTTATGTCTTCATGTGCAAATAGTTTTGCAATAGCTTCCATAAAGAAACAATAAAGATAGTTTGATATTTCCTCTTTCATATTTTCTTGGTTTGTTTCTTAATAGTTCAGACAACTTCTTTCAACATAACTTATCAATAATGGTTGTCAGATTTGGAAAAAAATATCATAATTCTTTTACTGAAAAGGTACAAGATTTCGAGTCAATGCGAATATTTTTCTGTATAATCATTCTCAGAAATCTTGACAAGACAACATTCATTAACAGCTTCTCAAAGTGTCTCTGTAGCAATGCATATTATGAGTTTTCCAGTTTTTCAATGCTGTTATTTCCCACTAGATCCACAGAAAATCTGAATGTTAATTTCATAAGTCTACTCCATCTGATTCTTTCTACAAAGTGGAGAATTTTAATTATATATGCTGCATTATCAAGTATATTCTTGGAAGGCTGGAACTGCTGTTTCAAATTATCTGCTTAATATTGTACATGTTTAATGACTGGAAGGATTTTCTACTGATTAGCTTCTGACTCTGCATACTTGGGAACCTGTTCACTACAGTCTGCACACTCCTGTGGCTTGGGGCAGATATATGGTGCTCACCAACCTTTGGTCTCATTCCTCTGTGTCAGAACACAGGGTGAGTCCACATAGTGGGTGGTAGGACTATTCTAGAAAGTACAGAAAGAAGGTTAGTAATAACTCAGTTTCTCTGGAAGAGATTGTAAAAACATAAATTCTTGTCATAAGCCCAAACTAACCCCACTCAAAGTCCTGCTTAATGAGACCCCAAATACCAACAGCCACTACACCACCACTCAATCCTGGGGAATGTAACAGAAGGTGGCATGGGAAGAGACTACGGCCCGCAGTGGCAGCAGTTACAGGATTTCGCTCTGGCAACCTTAGCAAAGCCACATGGCCACGTAAACACAGTCAGGCCTCTCTGAATGCCCTGGAAGGAGTCCATGCACACAGGGATCCAATGTTTAAGTTTCATTAAATTCACAGAAACACCCCCTGGCTCCATGTGTGGAGCCTTTGTAAGACATAACATTTGTTCACATCACTCTGAAAAGCATTAAACAGGATAACAAAGACCACATGCCAATCCCCAGACAGTGATCTGGGAAGCAGGTTTTATATGAAAACAGATCTTCTGCAGCGACAAAGCCTTTCAGGGCCCGGGGGTATAAGCCATTTCTTTTTCTGTGACATTTTTCACAGCCAAAGTGTTGACTTACAAGCTGTGGTCATTGACAGAGTTGTAGGTCAAGAGCAGCACTTTGTACCCACACTCTATCTACTGGGATGGATTGGAGCCTCTTCCATCCTTCTTCCTTATTGTGAACTAATCAAATGCCACAACCTGGAGTCACCTTGCCACTGGAGTGGCCCATTTCACCATAAAACAAAACAAGATGTTGGTGGGGAAAAGTGTGTGGTGTGGTGTGTGAGGTGCATGCACATGTGTGTACAGATGCGTGTACCCTGTGAGGCTGAAGGAGAACATTGTGGCTTCCTCTACTGCTATTACAGTAACATTCTGTATTGCTCCTTGACATGGTCTCTCACCGAAACCAGAGCTATCATTTTTGGTCAAATTAACAGACCAGGGAACTCAGTAATTTTTACTCTCGCCCCTACAGGATTGGGGTTACAGGCATGTGTGGCCATAATTTTTTTTTCTTTTTTGTACATGGGTACTGGGGATTGTACTTGGGCCCTCTCAGGCCCTCGTGCTTGTGAGGCAAGTTCTTACCTGCTGAGCCATTTCATTCTTTTTTAAAAACTTTATTTTTTATTTATTTACTTATTTGTGTGTGAGAGAGAAAAAGGCAGATGGAGGGAGGGAGAATAGGCATGCCAGGACCTGCAAATGAACTCCAGAAGCATGGGCCCCCTTGTGTATCTGGTTTTTGTGGGGTCCTGGGGAATTGAACCAAGTTCCTTTGGCTTTGCAGGCAAACACCTTAATGGCTAAGCCATGTCTCCATCCCATGCTGAGCCATTTCTGCAGCCCATCTATATCCTGTAGATCACCTATATCTACTCACATCTAGATAGGAGGAGGTATTCATGTTAACAGTCACAAAACCCTTAAGCTTGATCTGAAATGTTCATATCTATTTTTGTACACAGTGCATTGTTCTACAGTTTGAGTCTAAGGAAAGACACTGTGAACTCCTTAAAGCATTCTATCAGTCTGTGTCCAGACAGAAAGCATATTGTGTGCCTCAAGTAGAGAGGTTAAATGCAGGGAAGACCAAAAGCAAACATGAAGAGGTAGAGGAATGAAAGTAAGGCGTATCTGGTCCAGCGATCAAAGTATGAAGACACTGGAACTGGGCCCTGCAGGCCTCTCGCACCTCTGCGCTGCTGGAACCTCTTCCCAGCGCCTCCTCCACCCCCACAACACAACTGCAGGTGTGATGTGAGCCAGAACAGGTGTCTCCAAAGAGGTGATTCTTCTACCCAGCTCACTGCAGTCTGTAGTCCCTTTGACCTTCATGGATATCTACACCTGCCAATTCAGAAGCACACACCACCTACTTACCTCCCCCACTTCATAATCTCCAGCCCGTTCCTCCTTATTGGCAGAATCTAATGGGCGTCCTGCTTTCAAGGGAGCTTGGGAAATGTAGTCTGCACACTTCCTGCCTCAGCTACAGGTACTTTTGTCTTCTCTGTGTGGGGTCTCCTGAAACTACTCATCCTGTGGATTTTATTGAGTCTTAATTTTCTCTTCACAGAATCTTTGTCAAAGTAGCCATAAAGTTTAAGTAAGATAACCTGTTGCCAAGCAACTCAAGGTTCCATCAGCCTGCATCTTGCGGCTGGCAGTGGCATTTCTTTATGTCTTCAGTGACAAGGTACTGGAAGATTTTAAGGAATTATACATATACCTGCAATCTAGATATAAGGTTTTTGTATTTTTTTCATTGAAATATTGCTTGTGTTTGTTACTTTGGGGCAGAGTGTCTGTGAGGTGCAGATGGAAGGAACATGTCTGATTTTCATCCCTGTCTACTTTTAGAGACATTGGTTGCACCAACTATTTTATAGGCTCTTCATTTTCCTGTTTTAAAAATGAAGCAAACTTGATGCCATAGATAAAACATCAAGTTCTCTGCCTTCTCTTGCTTTTCAGTGTTTTCTTTTCTTGTTTTAATCATAGTCCAGCTTTGGACTTATTCTTCAAAAAACGATAGTATCAAAACTTGTGAGAAATCTGAGGTTTTTACACACCATTTCATGCCATTTGATCTTTTGACCAAAAGGTTTCAGTTTCGTCTTCATTTGGAGAAATTTCACACACATACACACACACACACACACACACACACACACACACACACCCTCTTCATATCTGTCGGTATCTTGAAAATTATTGATTATTCTGTTTTTTAAATTATTTTTCTTAGGTTTTTGAAGTAGGGTCTCATTGTAGCCTGGGCTGATCTGGAATTTACTATGTAGTTCTAGGTTCTCCTCAAACTCACAGCATTCCTCTTACCTCTGCCTCCCAAGTGCTGGGATTAAAGGCATGAGCCACCATGCCCAAATATTTTTAATTAATTATTTATTTGCAAGCAGAGACAAAGAGAAAGAGAGAATGGGTATGTCAGTGCCTCTTGCCACTGCAAATGAAATCCAAACACACATTCACCACTTTGGGCATCTGGCTTTATGGGGGTCCTAGGGAATTGAACCTGAGCCATCAGGCTTTAACCACTGAGCAAGCTCTCCAGGCCTTCATTGCTCTATTTACAGATGCAGTTCTCAACATTTTTTATCTAATAGTAATAGGCCAATGTGGGCTTTTCATATTTTCTCCTTATGGCTTCTAGCCCCCATTTTACAGATGAATGAATGAGGATCAGCAAAGTATAGTGGCTTGCCAAAATCACAGCAGCCTTGATTGGGGACAGGGACAAAACCCACGTGTGCTGATGCAGAGGTCAGAGCCATGCCACTGCACTGCAGTGGTTCTCAGCACCCTGGGAGCTTGCACTGTGTCTGCTTCAGGATTATCATTACAGTGAAGTTGATGAACTGTGAGATCCTTTCAACACCTACTTTTTAAAATACTACACTCTTTTTTTTTTTTTAACAGTTACACTCACTTGGATCCTATCTAAACTACTTTCACATGCCCAACTGCAGCCCACGTCCCCGGAACTGAGTGGATGGAGCTATGCATGAACATCTGACAATGCTTATCCCTCTGCTCTGAGCAATGGTGGCAGACTCAAACATGCCCTGTTTGTGGGCATGTTCCAAAGACATGAGGTTGAGCTGTGGTGGTTCTACTACCTGTGGAAAGCTTGGCCTGATATTCTGAAAAATAAAATATTCTTTATCATCCCATTGTTTTTATTTATGTTATTAAATTTTAGTTGCCCTCAAATTTATATATATATGCATATACTTGTACTTTACCCATTCTCCCAACCTCTTTACCATTTTATCACTCCTTTCAGTCTCTCACTGGTGTCCTCCATAGTCTTCCTTCTGCTTTCATGTCATTTCTATGTGTGTGCATATATATGTGCACATATTTAAATCTAATTTCAATATAATGGAAAACTTGCAGTATTTTGCCTTTCTTTCACCATTGCCTTATTGTTGTCCCTTCACCCTTTTCATTGTCTTTAATATCCATGAACTAAACTAAAAACCATCCTATTTCAGACTTAACAGGTCTCTTCTATATAGGAAAGGCTGAATGTATTGAGTGCAATAGTTAGAATGGGAGAAAATATTTCCTCCTGTCATTTCACTTGCTGGGATGACCAAGACTTAGAAGAGCAGGAAGCAGGGTCACCCTTTTTATTACAATCCTCCAGTGAAAATACTGATCTTGTTACCTAGTGCCACCTGCTATCACCGCCAACCCACTGGGACCATGTGCTAGTGCCTCTTAAAGCAGCTTGACTTATTTCAGTATGCTAAACCATTTGCTCTGATGAGATGCACAGGTTAGCTTATAACTGAAGTCCAAGAGGGAAGTCATGACTAGCTTTGCAGATAGATAATATAAGAAGGGAAGATTGCTGTCAAAGTGAAATAGAGCACAGTGTGAGTCCAAGACTAACCATCCAATTCTTTTTTTTCGACAAGGCACATTTTTTTTTTCTAGGTATCCAACCTAAAATGAAAGATTTTGAAATTCCCTTAGAAATAGAAAAGTTTAAAATAACTTCTGCAAAACAGGTATTGGATAAGAGCAGGTTAATCAAAGAATGCTCCTTCAAAGGTCTCCTATACATGTGTAGACATCTTCAGGTCTTCATGCAAACCACAGTCCATCTTCCAAAGGCTCTCTCAGCCTATCAGAGTATCATGCCCTGCCTCATGCTGCATCTCAGCCGCAGCTCCCAGAACCATGTGCAATTCATGACCACTCCTCATATCTTCCATGCTTCTGAATCCAATAGCAGGTATACAGGACACAGTCATATTCTTAATTCAGGGGCAAAATAAATCCTAACCTGGAAAAGCAGGTTCCTTCTCCAGTCAACTCTTTCCAGGAGTTTGCATTTCTATGATAGTCTTTCCTCAGGCATAGTTTTCATTGTTTTAATGTAAAGCAATTGGACCTTCTTCCTTAAGATCGCTAATGTGTTGACAACAGCAGCTTTAGTAACCTAAAACCAATCTCAGTACCTGTAATTTTAACTTGCTTGAGGTTTTCCAGCTTAAAATCTTAAATCTCTCAGTCCAATATCTCTAGCCAAGCACATCAGTCCATTACAAATGTAACCTTGATCAAACTCTCTGGGCCTCAGCAGCAGATCACAGCCAGCCCTTATGCCAGTAGCCCAGTTCCATCAAAGTCCTCCGTAGTCTTTCCTTCCACTTACAAAGCTCATAAGCCAAGCCTCGAAGTTCAATGCTGTCTGCACTTAGCATTCTCAAACTCTGATCAGAATAGCCCATAAAACATGGCTTACCACTCCAGAAGTCATCTTCAGTTGCAAGCACCATGTCCATGCCCATAACTGTTCCTCCAAAACAAAGGTACCAAAAGATCAACATCCACATGATCAGGTTCATCTCACCCCACTCCTGGTACCAAGTTCTGTAGCAGACAGGTTCAGGTTCGCTGACATAAACTTCCAAACCAGGCACAGTTATGGAGGAAGGGATATTTATTGAAGCTTACAGATAGAGGGGAAGTTCCATAATGGCAGGAGAAGCTGACCTGCCTTCACAGGACCAAGCAGAGAGAGAGAAGTACAAGCCTAAAAGCCAAAAGCCACAGCACACTTCAGGAACTCCTGCTAGGCACACTTTGCATATCTTTAGATTGAAATCTGAAACCCACCACCACACTTTAAGATCCAGCCAGTGACATTGCCTCCAGCCAGGTGGCTGCAGATGCAAACTACAAACAATAAAGAACTGAATATATTGGGGGCCATCTATTCAAACTACCACGCTGGGTTTCTGCTTTGATATGTGTTGAGTATCCTCAGGGTCTGTCTCTTTAGCCCTGGTGCCGATTGTCAGGCTCACCATGGAAGCATCACTCTTGCTTGTCTTCCCTTTTCCTCTAGGTTTTTGCCTGGGCCTTGACTGAGATATAAGGGGTGGTTCAAATATCATCTCAGCAAATGTCATTTATCCCACATCCTACTGATCTGATCCTGTGCTTGCTAATGCCCAGGTAGCTCTACTAGGTAAAATTATACACAGCTCTGCCTTATTGATTTCTGGATCACCAGGAGTCAGTATAGTACCTGGAAAGAGTTCTCTCCAGAGATTATCAACTGATTAAATTAGTGGATAAATGGATGTTGAAATCAGAAAGCTCCTATCTATATGTGAACTTATGGTATGTGGTATAAATCTACAATAGTTTCATCTAACTCATTCAAATTTATAAGAATAAAAATAGTAATAGATTTGATTTCTAGACTTTGAAAAACCTTATGAGATTTAGAGTCAGAGCTACAGAATGGTATCTGAAGTAGATTAAATATTGCATGTTCCCTTTTTCAACAGAATTAATATGTGAATACATTTCTTCTCAGTTCTTTTACTATGTACCTGGGTGTTATGTGAATTTTCCTGGGGAAATATGAATATCTATTTGTCCTAGATAAGGCACTGACAACAAACCAAAGATATGATGTCACTCAAATCTAGCTTGCTGAACTGGTGGTTTTATTGGGGTTGATTCTAGGAGTATGGGAAATTAGCTAAAGGAGCATGAGCACCTCAAAGGCAGTTGCATTAATGAGAAGCCCACCCAGCATGGGTGATGGACGGTTCACAAAAGCTGCATCTCTGGAGCTCCCTCCCCAACTTGCAGGCAGCTCCAGCAAGGAGTCTCCTCGCTCCAACAATTGTTTACAAAAATGCAACATGTCATGTCACTAAGTACTCATGGGTACCTTTACTGATGACCACAAACATTCTGAGATGTGCCTTACACACAATTCCCAGGATGATTCAAAAACATCTCTGCCCAACTACTCTCTGGTTTAATTAAGTGATCAACAGTAGACTCTGGTGGGTCACTGTGTCTGTGATCTCAAAAGAGGAATTCTATGGAACTGAAAGACATGCAGGCCTCAACCACCCTGATAGTCTCAATGATTGTTTTGTCCTTAGAAAATAAGGACATATGTTGAGGAAAAGTCATGCATAAGTTTTTAAAATTGTAAATAAACCAGGGCCATCAGGAGGGAAGCAGAGGGCAGATGAATACCTGTGGCGCTTCCTGATGTCAGACCCCATGGCCTGTGGGATCCAGGTCTAGCTCTGGGAGAGCAGGGGCATTGCTTCTGCATGGAAAGAAGGAGGAATGGACAGTTGGACCAGAGGCTTCAGGAGAAGCAGTGCCCAGGAGCACAGAGCACTCTAGCATGCACAGTATGTCACAACTTCTTCTTCTTTCCAGAAAACAGTCTTACTGTTGCCCAAAATGGCCAGAGCTTCCTTTTACCTCATGATTAGCCAAACCTTTAAATGTTGTCCAGTCCTTTTGCATACTTGATGGAACTTAAAGGTTACTAAAAAGACTGAAAGGATGTCAAAGCATTTCCTTAAGGAGTTTTGTGGACAGTAAGTTTTTATTTGTAAGTAAAGAATCGACCCATGACTGCCCACAACTCAGATGGTCAGGGTGTTTTCCGCTACAAGCATATCAATTCCATATTCTACTCAAAGGAAAGATGGTCTCAGGTGATCATTTTCATTTAACACAAGTTCCCAAAATGTGGATGCTTCTAAAGATAAACATCTTGACTCTTAACATGCAGAGACACAAGACAAGCAGATTCCCACAGTTCTTCATTGGACCCACTCCACTTCCTATGACTAAGCATTCATGTGTGGATTTTCTTTATTTTTTATTTTTTTTCTCTAAAACACCTTCGCTTTCCATTTCAGTTATTCAAGACGTATTTGTCAATTAGAAGGTATCAGTGCTTATAAAATCAGAACCACATTCTTACTACCTATTTGTTACGGACATTTGGAGATTTAGTCAACATCACTGGTCTTTCTATCTTGTCATCTGTGAAAAAAGCGATGTTTTACCTGCATCATAAGGCTGTATTGAGTGCATGCAGAGTACAGTGAAAACAGAAGCTCCACCAGCACTAACTGTGTCAACTGTGGTCTTTGCCATGGCCCTGCCCACCCACTGGGACCTGAGTCCTCATTTTTCTTCTTGTCCTTGAGTCTTGAGATTTGGGCTTTTTCCTTTTTTTTGGTGAGGGTGGGGGCATAAACAGTGGGATTTACCACTTTCAAAAAGGTACCATGTAATATCACTTCTGGGCCTGCTATATCTTTACTATAGATCATCAGTCATAAGCTTTGCTAAGGGACAAGTTTTGAAGCCACCATGAATGATGTTATAATCATGAGGACAACTTAGCTTGATTTAACAAGTATCTCTGAGCCCCAGGTATTGTGTAGATAATGATAAATAAAGTTCCTGGTACCATGGATGGTAGATACAATGAAGAAATGATCATCAGTGATGTATGAAGTGTGGTAGACTATCTGCAAACACAATGGTCTGTGAAGACTCAAGAATAAAGAATTGGGGTCTCTCCTTGGTACAAAGTAGACCCTAGGGAAAGCCACCTAGAGGAAGTAGAATTGGGTAGAGACTATAATTTCATGTTACCTCTGTGAATAATGGAGAAAAGCAAACATTACAGGCAAAGAGAACAATACCAATAGTATCAACAAGGTGCTCCATTGTCAGTGTGGTCCATTCTACATCTAGGTAGCTATCATTTGGTTTTTCTTACCTGCAAATCAACTTTACTAATATCTACCTCAAAGGCAATTGATGTTGATGAATTCATACTGTGTGATTTTGCCCATCCAATGAACAGGGCACAGAAGTTATTTTTGACCTGAACTATCAGAGGCATGGTTACTCATGGAACAGAAAAGGTGTGAACAAGAGCAGAGGAAGCCCACATTTTAATGAAGAAGTCCAAGGTCATCATTCCTGGTAAGTGAATAGTGTGGATGCTGTGATAGATGCTTTTGCCAGAAAGAGATGTAACATTTCAGCTATTTGGGGGGGAGGATCTCTTTCCTATGTAAACCATCAAACTAAATCCTTGGGGTACCCTTCTCCCCTCTCTCCATGAGACAGTTCCCTGTCCTTGAGGATGTTGAAGGTCATAGGGACTTCATCTCATTTCCTAGAGTGGAAGACCTTTGCTTCAATCCATTTAGCAGTCATGAATTTCTCAGCCTAGCAGTGTTCATACTGCCCACATTTCCATGGCACACTTGGACAAGCCCTACACTTGATGACTGCTGTGGGTGAAAGTTTCACTGGATTGAAGTCATCTTAAGGAAGCCAAATTCCAAAAGGAATCAGTCACCTACAAGTGTTTCTAAGTCCAAATACCCACCCGTGTGTGTGTGTATGTGTGTGTGTGTGTGTGTGTGTATGGGGGATGGGGATTAACTCCACATGTATACTCACTGCAGTCAAACCTCGGAATATGTATCTTTGAGAAATGGAAGATGTGGGTGATATGGGTTGTATGGGGATCCCCACAGAAACTTAGTGAGCTCCTTATGTTCTTGGCACAGCTATTTTTATGGTTTTTTTACATTTTTATTTTATTTATAAGCTGAGAAAGACAGACAAGAGAGAGAGAGAGAGAGAGAACTAAAGAAGTGCAAGAGCCAGCCAGGGCTTCTAGCCACTGCAGATGAACTCCAGATACATGTCTTTACGTGGGTATCAGGGAATCAAACCCAGGTCTTTAGGCTTTGCAAACAAATGCCTTCACCACTGAGAAACCTCTCCAACCCACTATTTTTATTTTTAAGTTCTTCTGAAAAAACAAGAGGTCCATGGTCCCAAGTTCCCAAATCCATAGGATTTGGTTGCTGTTAATAGGGCTCCATTCAGACTACTGGGCTGCAGGCTGACCTTCTGGCTTGTGGGTTTCTGTTTTTGGTTTTTTTTTTTTTTTTTTTAAACTCCCAGCTCAGGTTTGGAGCGCAAGGTTAGACACCTGAAACAACAGCATTCACTTAATCCACAGTGATCTATTTCCCCCAAGAAGCTTGCTTTCTGTGTGAGTGTTATTTTTAAAGGGAGTTAACATCTAGCGTGCATGTTAGCATGTTCCTGTCTTTCTGAAAGGGGCTGTTTGTTTCAGCTTGTTCCTCTGCTGTGTGGTGGAGCCCTGCCTTCCTCAAGGTTCAGGGAGGCTTAAGTATTAATGAGGACCAAAGACCCATACATTTAGCAACTTCTTCACCACACACTCCATTAAACACAATTTCCGAAGACATTTAATAACTTGGAAACCCTGACCAGGAAAAGTATAATGCCATTACACTTGTATATGATGCCATTTTTTAAATGTCATTTATGTAGAAGGCATAGGGAGTATTGCATAGTTTGCATTAAGCTCCTCAGAAAATTTACTAAGATGGGTGTTTCTCAGAGGTTAGCAGAGCATTGCTTGGGAAAACTGTGGCAAATGCAAGTTCCTGGGTCCTTTCCTAAGTGCTGAGCAGGCAACTCATCTGAAATTCTGGGATGGACCTCTGACTACATGGAAGTTTGCAGAACAGTGGTGTGGACGGTGACCCTACCTTTCGGCACAGTAATAGGCAGTGTGAGATCCACACGACCTTACAACTGTCCTTCAGGGTTGGGCTCATGCAGTCCCAGATACTGTTCCCAGTTCTATCATAGACTACGTAATGTTCTTAAGTGTGTGTATGAGAGAGAGAAAAAGAAAGGGAGACAATGTGAGATAGACCAAAAGCGACTGAAGGAGAGAGAAAGAGAAGGAGGAAGAAGAGCAGAGGAAGGACAGGAGCATGTGACACAGTAGAGATGCTGACAATCTTCACAGAGCAGTTATAGCCCCACCCAAACCTGCCTTGCACATAGACTCATGCTGTAGGCAATCTTCACCAGATCCTGAAGTGGACAGGAGGAAAGTAAGGTACCAACGGACATAAGATATCTCTTTTACTTATGGTAGCCTGAGGAGAAGAAACTGAGGCTGAGGTCACAAGAGCTGAGGATGAACATAGGGACCTTGATGCTCCTAATGTGCTGGGTGACTATACATCCGTCCTTCTGTGACCTGAGAAAGGCAGGGTCAAGGCACAGGTGAGAATGATGAGGATGGTGATGATGATGATGATTATGATGATGATGGTGATGATGATGATGATGATGATGCAAGCAGGCTAAGTCCAAGCTGACTATACATACATGGCCTCTTCCCAATTGCTCTCTATGCTTTTCCAGGAAATTGTCCTGAAATTTGATATTAGCAATACTTCCAGGACATTCCTTTTTAAAGCTTGCATTGGCAATTGGAGAGCTTCTATTTTTCTCCTCCTACTCTACCTACTCCTTACTGAACAATAAACAACAGTTAAAATATTCCACTGAATATACCTGGCCCCCATAACCTTCAAGATGTAATAATTTTGGAGTATTTTATTTTATGCCCTTCCCATAGTCTTTTTACGCACAACGTTGTAAACATAGCAAACATTGACCCCTGATTTTTTCATTATTTTTATATAACAAACAATCTTTTGGTTGCTGTGCTATATCTACTAAGTTCAATTTAGCAGTTATATAATATTTTACATAATATTTTTTACTCAAGGAAAGCATAATTGTTTTGTTCTTCTGTTATAATTTTTACTTGTACTTCCATTTGTGCTAAATATTTATGTACATATACAATAATTCATTTCACTTTTTCTATACCTTTCGTTACTTGGACTATTGATAGAATTTGTAAGATAAGCCTACAGTTTTAACAAAAATATTCATGGTTAGTATAAGACATTCCACAAACATTCCAAATACTATGATGCACTTTATCTGTCCATCTAGTTATATACACCAGCACTGGCTCCCTTTCATGGATTTATGCACTATATCCTTCTTCCTTGGCATTCTTTACTGTTTAATCTGGGGGAGAGGTCCCACAACCTCCCTTCATACACAGGCACACATTCACACACTGATGTATGGGGACACATCCATGAGCATGCAGTCACATACATGGACATATGCACAACCCTACACACACACACACACACACCTGCTTGCTTCAGGCATCCCACTTCTTATCCAACAATGAGCAAGACTTAAAGCAGTATCTCTCTCTCTCTATTCTCTTTTATTGTCTTGCTATAATAACTGCCCATCCCTTTCTCTCTAAATTGAGAAGTTGATTTACCATTCATATTAACTATTCTCTTTAAAAATGTCCCCTTTACTCAGTTTTAGAGAAACTTGGGTGTCCCTGGCATGACAGAGCCTGTCAAGCCAGCATGAACAATGATGGTGGGCCCAAGGTTTCCTTCTTTATTATGGTCATATTATTTACTGTCCTCAACTCTAGTTCTGTCTTTTAAAGACATGCATGTGTACAGTAAGTGTAATGCTCTCACTGCTAGCTTCATTTAATTTTGCTGCCAATAAGGCTCCCTTTTTGAGATCCCTATCTAATATTTTGGGGGTTTACATATTTTACAGGATTCCTAGGTTTATTTTTTAAAGGAATGAAAGGTAAGTAAATGGATCTCTGGAAGGGTGTTTGGACATAGGTCTGAAAGAAAGAAATCAGATGAAAGACATTCACTGACAGGGCAACACAGATATCATAGTTCTCTAAATCTTGATTGAGCTTGGGCTCTAGTATTTGCTGCTCAGAAAACCAAGCCCTGGCCTCTGTGGGAGGGATTTTGTTGCTAACTCCCCAGGAATAGTGTCCTAGTGAGCAACTGGAAGACCAGCCCCTGTATGCTCTATTGAATATCCTTCCTAAATACCACCTTTATGGGAGCATGGGTAGACAGTTGCACTTTATGCCTCCTCACTGGACGGCAGAGAAGGCCACACTTAGGCCTCTTCATGCTCAATTTGGAGACAGAGCCTGGCCAGAGGCTCACTAGCCCACAGTCCGCATACCCTGAGCCCACTGCCAGGAGACTGAGTGCCAATTCCACCTTTCTTATGTGTTGGCTTTGTGACAGAGCTTTTGCCAGTGAGAAGTACAGAAGTATGACTGCCACCTCCATCCTGCTGCATAAAACCCTATGTCTGGCACTTCCTGAACCCTTTTCTTCCTTCCTAGCGTTATACACACGTATCTGGTGGTCATTTGAAAGACAGCAGAGCCACAGTGTGGAAATGGACTGGAACTAAGAATCAAAACTGACAAAAAAAGGCAACCTTTAAGCCGGGCGTGGTGGCGCAGGAGGATCGCCATGAGTTCGAGGCCACCCTGAGACTACATAGTGAATTCCAGGTCAGCCTGGGCGAGAGTGAAACCCTACCTTGAAAAACCAAAAAAAAAAAAGGCAACCTTTGTGATTTAGGTGAGCAAAAACCTGACTTTCAATGTGTTACTGTTTGTGCATGTCTTCAAATGCTTGTTGCAAGCAATACTGTTCTAATATGGGCCCATCAACACAAAGATGAGACGACTCTCTTCAGGAGTCTTAGCCCACTTGGTCTCCTAGAATCACAGTGTTAGATTCAGGCTATCCATGTAGAAAGTTGTTAAAACTCTTCAGGACTCTAAAGGGCATGATTTCAGGTTATTCTGAAGTTCCCACACACTTTTTTTTCTTTGTTTTAATTTTAATTTTTAAATTTTTAAAATTGTTTTCTTTATTGACAACTTCCATAGTTATAAACAATATCCCACGGTAATTCCCTCCCTCCCCCCACTTTCCCATTCTATCCAACTATCACATGAGGCAGATGAAGAGATGTCCAGGGGTTTCGATGTCTCCATCTTCCAAGCACTACAAAACATTTGGTGCAATGAAGTAACACCTGTGAACACAGAGACCCAGTCGGCACAGGCTGTCATTCATATACTGGAATCAGAACAATGCCTTATAATGAGTTATTTTGCATTCACTAGACATTGTAGATCCCAGGCACTTTTATTGTTTGTTTTCATTTTGTATGTGTATGAGTGTGCACATGCATGTGGAGGCCAGGAGTCAGCATCCAGTATCTTCCTCAAAGACTCGGTGAAGTGTGATTATTTTGTAAGACAGGGCTTCTCACTGAACCCAGAGTTTGCCAACTAGGGTTGGTTAGCTGGCAAGTCCCTGAGATCCTCTGGGTCCCCCTGTTTCAGTGCTGGGATTACAGGTGCAAAATGTCATGCCCAACTTGTTGGGTGGGTGCCTGGAATCAGAACTCAGGTCCCGTGTTTGCGTGCCAAGCACTTTATCAACTGAACCATCATCCCCGCCACCTTTCTTGTTTTCAAAACATTTCTGTGTTTTAAAATGTGTATTTCTTGGCTTGACATAGCATGACTTTGTTTTTCATTTGTGCAGTATGACAGCCATTTATTTTGATGAAAATTACTTTACCAATCCACAGTTTTGCTGTGTTTGCACATGTGTGACTGTGGGGGAAACTCTGAGGATGTGCATCCCACCCCCACCCAGCATGTCAGGGAGGCTCTGGAAGATGAGGGGTCTGCTTTCTCCCTGGGCACTGACAGCTACAAGATGCTGGAAGAAGCCAATGCACTCATGGGCTTGGGGCTCTTGGGTATTTTGAATGCAGGTTCTTTGCTGGTTGTTACTTTTAAACGTATGGTTTGACAAAGGCCAGTTAACACAATACTGCTACTGTAGCTCCTGTTTCTGAGATATGAATTAGAGATGGCATATCTCAAAACCATCCTTGTGTCCTTAAAGCCTCAGGGATGGTATAGGTAGCTTTTGAGTTTGGAGGAAATTAGCCTTGCCTATTTGGCAGATGCTGGCCTAACTCCAGGACAATGAGGAAATCCTTAAAGTGATTGCCAAGATAGGGCTTTCTATGCAAGAAGACAAAGCAGACACCAGTTTGGTTGCTGCTGTTTTTAACTGTTTTGTTTTAAAAGTGTTTTTAAAGGGTGCTGAGGAGATATCACATGATTAAAGGTACTTACTTGCAAACCTTCCTAGCCTGGGTTCAATTCTCCAGCCATTCATGCAAAGCCAGATGGGAAAAGTGAAGCACAAGCATCTTGTGTGTATGTGTGTGTGTGTGTGTGTGTGCATGTGTGCACACACAAATGCACTAAAAAAATAAAAAAATAAAAATAAAAAAAAAATAAAAATAAGACAGGACTTGGCCATGAGCAAGCAACCACTGTGAAGGAGAAGCAACCTTGCTGTCAGGGAAGCTGGCAAGTCGTTGCTAAGCTTTAGTTTAGTTTTTAACTTTATTTTCTTTTTTGGAAGATTTTGAAATTCTTCCCTGAAACTGGTTCTGTTAAACAACTTTGTTGATTTCTATTCATAAAAAAAAAAGACCCTGCTTCTTTGAATCTCTGAAGTTCAAAAGCAAGACTCTTCTCTTTGAGTCCATTTCATCCCTTTTGGGCATTGCCATAAGACTTGTCTCCACACTTCTCATCAAAAGTGGCACTGGAGGCCTTTAAAGGTTTTACAAATACCAGGCAGGGAGACTCCTGTAGTAATTGAGGAGGAGGAAATAATGGGCTATCGTCATTACCTCGAATCAGTTGAGTACCTCACCAGAGGGAAAGTATTATAGGACTTTCACCTTGAAGAAAAGTGTACATCCTCTATACATTAAATGAAACCTTTTATTTTGATTTTTAACATCTCTTGGTTTCCTTGGAAACTGGAAATGAAGAAAACTTTCTCTTTGGACATAAACATATAGAGTGATAAAAACCACACAGATCAAAACAATTGATGGGCACTCAAGGAGAGCAGGGAGAGAGGGGGAAAAACGTACATGGGCACAGTGCTAAATAGGACTGAACTGCGAAGTGACTTTGGTCATTGTTAAATCCTATGAGGCAGCACAACAGCAGCCTGATGAAATTAAAAAAGAGTAATTTGGGACACAATTACATCTCAGTGACAATGGTCTGAACTGAGGTTGGTAACAGGCAATGCTACTTTCCGGTATGTGATTTCCAATCTTAACATTTATAAAATGTTTCTTGCAATTTTTATTTAGTGGATTCTTCTGTTATTCAGAGATTTCTTTCCAGCCAATTGTTATATGCAAAGTGCAAGTTAAATGGGGAAGTTTAAGAAAAATTTAGACAGAGAGAGAGAAAGAGAATGAGAGAGATGGTAGCACTTTAGCAGATGAGGATATTAACTTCAGAGACACATTCTCCCTTCACAAAAGAGCTCTGATAGTGCAGGGGAGATGGCTTAATGAGTGAAGTGCTCGCAACCTAAGTATGAGGACCTGAATTTATATCTCCACCCCAGAAGCCAAATAAAATGCTGGGGACACACCTGTAGCCCCAGCCCCTGGGAGGGAGAAACCGAGAAATCCTGGCATAAGCTAACTACCTTCTGTAACCAAATCAGTGAGCTCTGGGTTTAGGAAGAGACCATGTCTGGAAGAATAAAGTGGAGTGGGGCTGAGGAAGTTCCCTGACACTGACCTCGGAGCTCCACACACATGCACACACATTTGCCTGAGCACCTGCCCACCGAAGTGCATCCAGCTCTGATGCTGGATCAGGTCCCAATCTGTGGCAGGCTGACCCTCCACACATGTGAAGTGAAGAGCATTATGAAAGCAGTTGGATAAGATGAGAATCTTGCTGTTTTCTTCATCCATTCTTTCCATCAAGTGCACCAAGCACACACCACTTTGTTCCAAGCATCCAAGATCAAGGTCAAATTGACAAAGAAAAGTTTATTCTAGAAACTAAGAATCCTAAACTACTTCCAATGAAGGCGAATCTAAAGGAAAGGACACATTTAGCTAAAGCAAGAGAGCAGAATGGAAATCCTGATGCTGTTTTCACATGCACAAGAGCTGCCAAAAGAAAGCTGTGACTCATTCTAGGTGGCTCCACTGGGTGGAAAATTGAGACAAGAGTTCAGTTGACTGACTTAACCAATGATAAAGATACAACCATCTCTCTTTCCAGTTACTATTGCGGGAAGTGACTAATGAGGGGTAACCTTGATAACCCTGACAAGGAATGACCAAGAAATTTGCTAGCACTGGGTGCGATCAGATGATTTCTATGTGCACTTTCTATCTGGCTCAGTCTTCTGGGGCTTTTAGAGTCCATCTGCTTTTTCTTTTGAGAGACAGAGAGAGAATTGGCCTGCTAGGGCCTCCAGTCACTACAATTGAACACCAGATGCCTGCACCCCCTTGCGTGCATGTGCAATCTTGCGGCACTTGCCTCGCCTTGTGCATCTGGCGTAAGTGGGGCCTGAATAGTCAAACATGTGTCCTTAGGCTTTGCAGGCAAGCACCTTAACCACTATGCCATCTCCCCAGCCATTTTTTAAGACAATCTTCCTGAGGTGACAGAAAGCAGTATTGGATTAGTGGGAGATCTTGCCTAAGTGCTGAGGAAGGTCTGTCCATGGATTTACTTGCATACGCACCCCATTACAAGAGCAGAAGACTTTAGGGAGGACGATGCCAAAGAATCTGCATTTAAGTAGAAAGCTGAATTTTCCTCAGGTTTGTCTACCCCACTTGGAAGTCTCATTAAAAGAAGCTTCATTGGTCTGGTTCATCAGTTTGAGGCCTGGGTATGCATAGTAGACAGCCTCATGTCGCTGGGATGAACCTATAGGCCAGACTCAGTTATAGAGGAAGGGAATGCATTTGAAGCTTACAGATCCAGGGGAAGTTCCATAATGGCAAAAGAAGTTGGCCCCCTTTACCAAATCCACACATGGAGAGAAAAGCCACCACCAGCACCACACACAAACACACTTCAGGACCCTCAACTCTAGACTTGAATCCCAAATCCACCCTCACACCTTAGGGCTGGACACTGAGATCCACCCAGTGGTAAACCCTCTAGCCAGGTAACTAGAGATCTAAATTAGAAGCTTTAATAAAATCCTGAATATATGCGGCGGGGGGGGAAACATCCATTCAAACTCCCACAGTAGGATTCCCTAATACCCAGATGCACACAGTGGTGCAAGCTTCCAGAGTCCTTTTGCTGTGCCAGGAGGCCGTGGTGTGCCCATTCTCTCTCTATGCCTCTATGCCTCTGTCCTTCTCTCTCTCTCTACCTATCTCTCAAATAAATAAATAAAACATTTTAAAAAATAAAAAGAGGGCTAGAGAGATGGCTTAGTGGTTAAGGAGCTTCCTGTGAAGACTAAGGACCCCGGTTAGATTCTTCAGTATCCATGTAAGGCAGATGTACAAGGTTGGCATGCATCTGGAGTTCATTTGCAGTGGCTAGAGGGCCTGGGATGCCATTCTCATTCTCTCTGTCTATATCTCTTCTTTTTCTCTGCTTGCAAATAAATAAATAACATTTAAAAAAATTAAAGAATAAAATAAGCTTCTATAGCACCTGACAAAAGTGCCATTTTTCCATACCTTATGAACTACAGGGCTATGCAGCACGCTCTCTCACACACACATAATTATTCTTTAGGAAACCTGTGCCCAGTTGTTAACAACTGAGAAACTGAGTCACAGTGAAATGCTGCCCCTCCCTGACCCCTGGGAAATTTCACATGGCAGATATTTTTAATGGAGGGAAAGGAGGTTTCTAGGTGTCAATAATGTTAACTCAACAAATGCCACATGTGCAGTAGGTCCTGGGCAGGGTTCAGAATTCCCCAGATGGACCGGCTGCAAACAAATGACTGGAGAAGCAACAGGAAGCCAGGAACGTCTTGTGGGCCTGACAGAGAAGATTCAACTTTATGTAGAACAATTTTCCTTGTGTTAGCTCCACATTTTGGAGTGTATTTTCAGTAAATCATTCATAGTCAATCTACCACGTAACATTTCCTGTCACAATAATATTGATGTGTTAAACTTACAATTATAAAGACTTGTGAGATGTGAAGTCTCCTTTTTTAATTATTTAAAAAGCTTAAAAATATTGAACATATCTAAAATTATTTAAAATATCATCAAAAATAAAAAGTGTGTCAGATGAAATACATATGACTTATAAAGTTTCAATTTTTAACATCAGAACCCTTGACAATTGCATGTTTATTTATTATTATTATTATTATTATTATTATTATTATTTTGGTTTCTCCGGGTAGGTCTCACTCTGGCCCAGGCTGACCTGAAATTAACTACGTAGTCTCAGGGTGGCTTCGAACTCAAGGCAGTCCTCCTACCTCTGCCTCCCGAGTGCTGGGATTGAAGGCGTGCACCACCATGCCCGGCAACAGTTGCATTTTTAAAGAATTAAAGAGTCCTTTACTTATTTATTTATCTTGAGAGAGTGAGAAAGAGAAAGAGAGAGAGGGAGAGAATGGACACACCAGGACCTTCAGCCACTGCAAACAAACTCAAGACACATATACCACCTAGTGCATGTGGCTTATTTGGGTCCTGGGGATTAGAACCCAGGTCCTTTGGCTTTGGAGGCAAATACCTTAACTGCTAAGCCATCTCTCTAGCCTGACACAATTTGCTGCTCTAAAGTTTTGTCTATACAGTGAGGAGCTTTTATCCCTTTTTGTATATTTTTTGTTTTATAGAAGTTAATCTTTTTATCCCCTTATCAGATAGAAACATTGCATTTTCCACTAATTTTGGTACAACAGTTCATATGGTTCTCGTCAGTTATTGCCACATGACTTATTTTGGATGCAGGAAACTCCTTTCCTGCTTGCTCTCTTATTTTTTCTTCTTTTTAAATAAGAATCCAGGTGTGTCAAACCACTAGTACAAAGCTTTTTTTTCATACTTAGATTATAATTATAAGATCCTACACTATTGACTTTTGTCTAAATTTTCCTATAAACTAATTTTCAAGGGTGCTTTTAAAATCAATGATAGTTGTGCAGTTCACTTTGTTGTTCACTTTACCATGATATATTTTGCATGTTTGTGATGGAAATTAAAGTCGTGTCTTTCATAGATGTCATATCTCTGAGTTTTAAAAAATCTCTTCAGCTGATCTGAGTATCTGCTCTTATTCAAAATGATGACAATATCTTGCAAGTAAGTTTCAGTATTTTAACACAGCACAAGCACGGAACTCTCCACGTCTATTCCTGTCATTTGCTAGCTGTTTACCATCGTCTCAGATGAATTTGAAGAACTTGTTTTTGTTTCTGTTTCTGAGACAGGGTCACATTCCAGTCCAGGCTGACCGAGAGGTCACTCTGTAGTCCAGGCTGGCCTTAAATTCACAATAATCTTCCTACCTCAGCCTCCCAGCTGCTGGGATTAGAGGCAAGAGCCACCATGCTCAGTTTATTTTAAGAACATTTTATAAAGGTCTTCATGCCTTCCCTCTACAACTATGACAATAGGATTGTAAGTAGCATTATATGCTAAATACTATCTATGAGTTTAAGTTAGCATTATGATAACACCAGGAACACCAGGTTTTTTCATTTTAGAAGTACACAGGTTTTTATTTGTCGGTATTCTTCAAAACCACTTTCTACTTTTCTAGATAGCTCTTATAGCTTCCATTGATAATTCATTTTCAAGTTTCTCAGACTTTTGGCATTACTTTTAAGATAAAAATTTTTATTGCCATTGCTAGTTATTTGAAGAGTTGAGGAAATCTATTGATTTTTAATGCCATTAATCCAGCCTCCTCATTAAAGTTCATAAAGTAAGGTTTTTGTTTGGCTTTATTTCTCTTTGGACCATTCATAAAAACATTCTGGCTTGAGTTTCAGCACCTCTGTTTCAAGAAATGCATTTTCTGTTAGTTTGTCATAGGACTCATCATGTTTAATCATTTGCTAACATTTATCTTTTATTCCACTAAGAGATTTGTATGGTTATTAAACTTAATCTGGTACCTTTTGGAGATCTAACATTATGAATATATGACCTTAATTTTTTATTTATTTTCAATATTTTTGATGTTAAATTGTATTTGGATTTTTACAGTGAAGAAGCTCTATTTTAAAAAATTATTTATTGAGAAAGTGAAAAAGAGAGAGAGAGAGAAAGAGAGAGAGAGATGGGTACTCCAGAGCTTCAAGCCACTGCAAACGAACTCTAGACGTATGTGTCACCATGTGCATCTGGCTTAACATGGGTTCTGGGGAATTGAACCTGGGTCTCTAAGCTTTACAGGCAAACACCTTAACTGCTAAGCTAGCTCTCTATCCCAGAATAAGCTCTTATCTAATAGTTTTAAAATTCAAATATGTGGGAATCCCATCTAGTACCTCTGAAAACTTGAAAATAGCTATTATGTGTATTCTAACACATTATTGAGATTCCTATAATTTCTTTGTTTTGCTGCTATGTACTATTATTTATGTGTGTAAAAGTAAATATATCTTTTCCTTTTCGGGTGAAAACTTAAAGGTATGGTTTTCAAAACTGAATACACATTGTATAAAGCTGGACCACCCTCAGTCCCAAAATGCAGGAATCCCATGCACTGACCGGGCTGTCCACCAGTCGTGACATGAGAACGAGGAAGGCGATCCTGCCAGCAGCACTTGTTCATCTTGTGTTAATGTCTTTCCATGTTCTCAGCAGTACTTGTCGTTGCCAAGCTTTTTATTTGTTTTTGTTTCTGAAAATCTGGTGAGCATAAAATTGCATTTTATTGTGATTTGGTTTTAATTTACCTGAGCACAGGCAGGGCTGAGCATCTTTCCACGTGTTCCTACACCACCTGCTCATTTTCCCCTTTCACCTGCCTTTTTGTATTTTCTTGGTACCTTTCAAGTTTGGAAACTGTTCTCTTTCTAAGTAACTTGTAGTTTTAAAAACAGGTTCTGTCCACTAAGCTTTAGTTACATATACAGTTTAATTTTGTCTAGTTTTTGAAACATTTTTCTTATAACATTTTCTTTTAAAAACTAGACATTTTAACATTGGATTAGAATAAAATTATAGTTTAATACTTTATGAACTCAAATTTTGCATATTCTTTTAAAATATCTCACAAATCTAACAGCATAAATATGATCTCTAATATTTAACTCTAAAAGATAATTTTTAAGTTTTCTATTTATGAAGCAATAAATATTTTTCAATGTGGATTCCATTTTCTCTGCTCATTTAATTTATGCAATTTAACTGGGAATTTAATATAAAGATAATAAAATATGTTGGTAATATCTATTTTGATGAATAATGTATCATCAGCCTGTAGAAGTCTATGTTACACTAGTTAGAAATAATTGTTGATATTTGCTAAAGCTCTTTAACATTATTAATTAGCTTCAAAATAGTTCTGCTTCTTTGAACATATTTTCCATAATTTTTAAATTAACATATCTTGAATTATGAAGTATTCGAGGGTTTTTTTACTTGGCTTTTATTCACTGGTTACTTTAGAAGTAACTGGTACTTTTGGGTCTTATTTTAACATATATAGTATATAATTACCAGTGACTTATGAACAGTGTTTATCTAGACTCAGCCTAGGTAGCATTCCTGTTTTAGTATATTATTGTGAGTGTACCACTGCAAAATGAAAATATCAAATTATATTTTGGTAATACATAGGAACAACCATTTTGAATTCTAATCAAAATTGGTGAACATTTTTAAGCAAATAATTACTTCAGTTGAAAAATTGTTTTCTTATGTTACTTCAAAAGTGTGTTTTATTTACTTTTATTGATACTTCCTAGGAGTGTATCATATACAAGAGAAACATAATACCAACATTTATTTGTTATTAATTACCATTATTGTTTTATTGCCTATAATTGAATCCAGAGCATTGTGCTCCCTAAGCACTTGCTCTATCTCTGAGCTTTTCTTCTAGCCAAATTTCACATTTTTGAATATATATTTTCTAGTAACCACATAAAAATGTAAAGACAGTACTCAAAAAGTGACTCAGCCATTCAAAGCACTTGTCATACAAGCACGAGGGACTGTGAGAGCCAGATCCTCTGAATTTAATTCTTCAGAACCTGTGTAAATAGCTGGGCGTGGCTCAGGCCTGTAACTCCAGTCTAGTGGAGAGCAAGTAGTCACTGGGAATCACAGAAACTGCAGGTCCGGGTCAGAGGCAGACCCCATCTCAAGGAAATGTACAGGTGAGCAATAGAGGTGGACCTCCAGGTTTTCTCTGGCCTCCACGTTCACACACATGGGGTTCGTGCATCTGCACACCTGAGTAGAGTATAACACACACACATACATACACACACAAAGTTAAAGAGAATCAAGTTAAATTGAATCTGAAAGTATATCTTGTTTATAAAACATCTTCTTTATTATTTCAGCATACAATCAAAATAAATTACAACTGATACAATTTATATTCTTTTCCCCAAAGTCTTTGAAATCAGTACTCATTTTACATTTATAGCACAGCTCTCCTGGTCCTGGCCCCATTTCAGGGGTCAGTCCTTGAGGTGGCCTGTGGCTCTTGTTTTGGAGAGCTCAGTGTAGGATGTCAAGTTTAATGTTGATTCGCAGTGGTGATAATAGACATCTTCCTTTTACTAATAGAAAAGGTATTCTTTGGAAACAATATTATACTCTATATTTGTAGTATTTTTTTATTTCATACTTATAATCAAGTTTAAAGAAGCTGCTTCTTTCCTTAGTCTCAAATCATAAGTAAGTTTTAAATTGTGGAATGTTTTTCAACTGTTGACATTATATCTTTCAGCACTAATTCATTAATATGACTGCTTCTCTTAATAAATTTATAATATTGAAATTATGTTTATATCCATATGCTAGTGCTATTCTCATTTTGGTTAGAGAAGCTTCCTTTTTCAGCTGGTGATAACTACTGGGGAGACTATAAACTTATCAATGGATTTGAAAAGAAGTGATAGTTGAATGCTCAGCATGAAATGAGATATCTCTTACACCCTTCCAAAGCTCAGGGGCCATTGTGGAAAAGGTGGGGGAAAAGAATGTAAGAGCCAAAGCATGGGAAGGAGAGCTTTGGAATACTGTCTTCCAGATACAAAGGGGCTGTTGCATTCATGACCTCATAGCAGCTGTTGTTGCCTGCATAAGACCTGCATAAAATTGACCCACAACATGTCATGGATAATGGAGGAGAGCAGAAAAAGGACCCCAAAATAGAAGAAGGACTGATTTGAAAAAAGAGGTACAGTGGAAAGGGTATGGGAGAGGAGGGAGAAAAGAGATGTTGGAGAATATTAAGTTCAAAAAATATTTAAAAAAAAAGAGGAAAAAAATTGCTTCTTAGGCTGAACCCAATGTGAACATGAATCATTTGTTCACATATAACTGCATTTTGTTTTCTAATATATTCCATATAAAGTTCTGATTTTATATTAGTATGAGATTTGCCTTTTTCAATAATATGTTTTTGGCATCTTTGTGGCTGTGTGGATTTATTTCTGACTCTTCCACTGATCTGCATGGCCAATTTTTTTATCTTTTTGATGCAGAGTCTCACCCTAGCCCAGGCTGACCTAGAATTCAGTCTCAGGCTAGCCTCAAGCTCACTACAATCTTACTACTTCTGCCTCCTGAGTGCTGGGATTAAAGGCATGCACTATCAGGGCCGGCTGCATGTGTACTTTTGTTTCATTACCAGGATGTTTTGTTACTATGGCTATGTAGTGTGATTTGAAATCAACTATTGTATCTTCACTGATGTTCTATTTTCCTAGCTTTGCTTTGGCTATCTGGTATATTTTGATATTTTATGCAAAGTTTCAGGTTGGTTTATTGTATTTCATTGGAAAATATTGTGGGAAGTCTTATAGGGATTGCATTGACTGTAGATTTGCTTTTGGAAATATAGAATTCTCACTATATTAATTCTGCCTTTCATGAGCATGTGTCTTGTTCTTTCTCTTCAATTTCTTTCTCTTCTGTAAAATTTTCATTGAAGAAGTCTTTTACTTCCTGGGCTAGCTATATTCCTAGCTACTGCTTCTCCTTCTCTTCTTCTCCCTTCTTCTTTCTCTTCCTCCCTCCCTGTCCTACTCTTCCCTCCTTCTTTGAAACAAATGTGATTATTTCCTGATTTCTCTCTCAGCATATTCATTATTGGTATTTGGGAAAGCTACTGATATGTTTGTATGTTGATTTTGTATACTCCTGCTTTTCTAGTAGGGTGTATCAGTTATTGTCTTTAGGGTCTCATACATATAGGATCTTATTATTTGCAAATAGGGATAATTTGACCTTTTTCCAAAAAATAAACCTCTAACTTCCTGATTATGTTTCACATAATTTTTCCCAGCATATAATTTTTCTCATCATCATTCAATAGCCTGGACAGCCACTGATGTTCTAGCTAGAACAGCAGCCTTTTGTATTGATTTCATGAACCTAGTTTTTTCTCTAGGTTTAGCATAGTTCTGAAATCATACCACACTGGGACAAGCCAAACATTGGCTGGCATTCTCTCATCTTACAGGGCATGTCTGAGCATTTTGAATTCTGCTGACCCAAGGAAAAGAGTTTCCTCTTGCTTTGGCAGTTTCTCCCACTGTACGCTGCACACCTACAATGGTTCTGGGAGGACACTGAGTACTCGTCTCCCTGATATGTCTACATCTCTTCTCTACTGATGCACATTTCTTACTCCCCTTGAACTCTGGCGAAATTGCATGACTCAAACTCCAAGTCTGTTAATTTTCTATTAAAGAGTCTTCTATACACTTTTCTGCTCCAGTGATTTTTATTTACTTCTAAAACCAAGATCTCAAATGACTGTGCTTAAGACACTATTTTTTCTTTTGCCTATCTAAAATTATCTTAATTCTCTTTTTCTCTTTTAGTGAATTTATTTTCCTTTTTATAAACATGGAGCTTATGATTTCTTACTTTCATTTAGTTTTGTCACTTATTTATTTATTTATTCATTCATTCATTTATTTATTTATTTTGAGACAGAGTATCACTATTTAGCCCAGGATAGTTTGGAACTCACAATCCTCCTGTTTCAGCCTCTTGAGTTCTGGGATTATAGGCATGTGCCACTACATTTAGCTCATTTTTCATACATTTTTCTATGTGAGTTTATTCTATGTCTCTATTCATCTTATTTGAGAGTCCCTGTGATTTTATTTTGCTTTACATGATTCTTTTTCCTGAAATTCCTAGGGATTTGGAGCAAAGGGCAAGTAGTATGTGCATATGTTGATCTAATCTCCTCCCTGCTGTTTTCTAATGAAGCTTTCATGTTTATTATGCTATGAGTTTGACACAATGTTTTCCTGCTTTTACTAAGGTTGAACTATGAGAGCAGAGACAATTTGTGTTTAGATGTGATCCTGTGAGCCTGTCTGGTTACAAGGGTTTCTATGCTAACTAAGCACAGCAGGTTATGCCAATAGTCCGAGGACTCGGGAAGTTGAGGCAGGAGGTTTGCAGGGTGGAGAGGTTGGAGAAGTTGGAGTGAGAATTGTGTGTTTTGTTTCAACTTACAGACATGTGTCTATAACTCAAGCATGATGTCACTTCAAAGTACTATTCAAGCAATGTCTTTATCCTCTCTCTGGCTTTTGCACTTGAAAAGTGAATCTCATACTTTCCTTAGAAAGTAGAGATGTCTAAAGGATTTAACAATTTAAAATTTCTATTGTAATTCTGAAATCCCTTGATGGGAAGAGCAATGAAATGATTAAAAACATGAAATTTACAGTAGAGTTATTTAAAATGCATTTGAAAAGAAACATATGTTATTAGTGTACCTGCCTCATAAGCAACATTTCTAGATATCTGAAGATATAGTATCATATTGGAAAGTCAGCAAGTCATACACTGATAGATTCTTATTTTGAATTATACAGGTTTTGTTTGTTTGTTTTTTTTAAGGCAGGGTCTTTCTCTAGCTCAGGCTGACCTGGAATTCATTACATAGTCTTAGGGTGACCTCGAAGTCATGGCTATCCTCCTACCACTCCCTCCCTAGTGCTTGGATTAATAGGCATTCACACAGCTGAATTACACATTTTTTCTTATCTGAGAACTTTAATATATGAACATATTACAATTTGTTCATACACTCATCGTCTTATACTCTTTTATGACCCCATGTTCACTCTCCCTTATCCTAATTGCACTGAGGGCCCTCCTCAGTGTGAGTATCAATAAACACTGTGGGGGGAAATACCTTAGAGTACACATTGCTGCTTTGTGGCTTTTACTTTTATCTCCCTTCCCTTCCAAAATGTTCCCTGAGTCATTTAAGGTATGTTAGAAGTCTCCTTTAGTGTTGAGCTCTTGGAAGCCTCAAATTTTCTATTGTGATGAATTTGGAGTCTCCTCATTGTCTACTTTCAGGGATGTTCTCAGAGGACCAGTGATGGCAGCATTCATATTTAATTAGCCATGTCCTCTGTAATGTTCCCTGGACCCTGGAAGATGTGATACCAATAATTCAGTTTGTGCCTGAAAGATGGCTTTCTTTTCTTGTCATTCTCATGGATCTTCTCAGTATGTATCACCATCTATAAAAAGCACATTCTTTAATCAAAAGTGAGAGTGACATGGACCAGAGAAGATAAACAGAGACATTTAAATTTTTTTGTAGGTCATAACTTTAAGCCAAAGAACCTTAAAGCCTTTTAGCCAAAGAACAGTGGAATCTTCCCTTTAGGGTCTATAAACTTCCATGCCATGGGTGGGCTTCTGACTTGGTTCTGAGTACCAGACATGAATTCTGTTCCAGTGAGAAGGCCTCATATACATTTAGAGAGCGCAGTTGATTACCCCCATAACCTATGTACCAATATTGCACCTGTGGTAACATCTTGCTTGGCTAGTTGCTTTTGTGGCTTTCAAAATATGTTACTTTGCTTATTCATGCTATTTGCAACTTTTCCCCCAGAAGCTTGCATAGAACTGGTAGAACTATGAGGGCTAGCTAGCAAGGAGCTGGCTACCTTCTCAGTTCCAGCTTGATCCCATGATGTCCTGTGACCACAATGTATCTTTAGTAAGAAGTCTTTCTGTTTAGTTCTAATGGCTAATAAAGGGCTTTGGCAATGGTTTATATTGTTTTGGGGGCCTCATTAGTTTCCCTGGCTAATAACATGCTGTGGGGGATGACCCAATTCTAGAACTGAGAAATATATATATATATTGGGGAATCAAACTCAGATCATCAGGTTCTGAGGGCAAGTGCCTTAACCAGTGAGAAATCTCTCCAGCCCCAGCCTCAGGTATTTTTGATTAAACTTTCTGCTTAGTCTTCAGCAGGTGGAGTCCTGATGGAGAAGCTGTGTTCCTGGGGCGGGGGTGGGGGGTGGCTTTTGCATCCAGCCGTAAGAGATGTATTAAGAACTAGCTTGACCTCTGGCTCTTCACTCTTGCTTATGCAAAATCGGCCATGGGTGTATGATGAAGTGAACCAGCTTCTTCCTCCAGCCACTGTAAATGAACTCCAGATGCATGCACCCCTTGTACATCTGGTTTACAAGGGTCCTGGAGAGTCAAACCAGGATCCTTTGGCTTTGCACGCGAATACCTTAACCACTAAGCCATCTGCCCAGCCCCAGAACCTGGTTTTTGACCTAAGCTAAAATTGTTGAGTTTACTGCAGTCAAAGATGAGCCAACAGCATTGCATTGGGGAAATGGAAAAGACATGCCCTGAAGGTGAAACCCACCCACTCTTTTGCAATGAGTAGTCTTAAGGAAGAATTTTCCAGGAGCATGCTGCTCTTCATGGTCAAGCTTTATTATCGCCTGGAATTTAACTATGCCACCCACCTAGTACTGACATTGGAAGCATGAGAACAGGGATGAGGGTCATGAAGTGTGTATACTTCCAGGAGCCACTGAGATACCCAGTAAGACCAATATATAGAGGTATGAAAATGAACTGGGGTTTGCAATGCAGACCCAAGGATGTTTTGCATATACAGGACTGTGGAATAGCTGCTAAGGAAAGCTGCTGGTAAAGTTGGAGGTTTCCCTAGCCTTTGAGCAGCCAAGTTTGCATGGAATGTCCTGTTGATGTCTGTTAAATACATTTGATCTATAGTATTGTTTAGTACCTTTTTTTTTTTTTCTATTTATGTTCTGTTTAAGTGATTTACCTGCCATTGATGATAGTAGGGTATTGAAGTCATCCTCCATTATTTTGTTGAGATTTATTTCTGGTTTTATTTTTAGTACATTTTGCTTTGTAAAATTGGTACACCTATATTTGGTCCCTATATGCTTAAGATTGTAATATCCTTTTGTTGAATTGTTCCCTTGATGACTATAAAGTAGTCTTCTTTATCTCTATTACTTTTTAATGCTTTTTATTATTTTATTTTATTTTATTTGAGAGGGAGAGAAGGAAAGAGAGAATTGGTGTTCCAGAATCTCAGCCACTGCACTCAAACTCCAGATGCTTGCGCCACCTAGTGGGCATGTGCAACCTTGCACTCAGCTCACCTTTGTGCATCTGGCTTATGTGGGATCTGGAGAGTCAAATATGGGTCCTTAGGTCTCACAGGCAAATGCCTTAACTGCTAAGCCATCTCTTCAAACCCCCCAACTTTTTTAAGGTAGGATCTCAGTCTAGCGCAGGCTGACCTGAAACTCACTCTCTTGTCTCAGGCTGGGCTTGCGTGAATGGTGATCTACCTAACGCTTGACCCCCTGAAGACATGGAAATAAAGGTGTACACTACCACAACAGGCTTTCTTTATCTCTTTTGACTGATTTTGGTTTAAAGTCTATTTTGTCAGATAGTAATATAGCCATTCATGCTTGTTTCCTATTTCTAGTTGTTTAGTATATCTTTTTCGATCTTTTCACTCCAAGTTGGTATATGTCTGTAATGGTAAGGTGGGTTTCTTAATGTCAGGGTGGATTCTGTTTTCTGATCCAGCCTTCCATTGGGGAGTTGAGTCTATTGAAATTCAGTTGCAATTGAGAAGTGTGACTTTATCCCTGTTATGTTGAAATCTTTGTGGATTTTGGTGTTTTTATGATCTTCATTTACTTTAGTAAGTGTTTTAGTTCTGATAATTGCTGTTTCCCTCCTATAGCCTTGGGTATATTTATTCTCTTCATAAAGCCAGATTTTATCATAGGAAGTTTTTCTTTCACTATCCATTATGAAGGATACTTTTGCTGGATATGGTACTTTAAGTTGACAGCCTATGTGTTTCAAAATTTGAATTACTCCATTCCAAGCCCTTGTGGGTTTTAGGGTTTCCACTGAAAAGTCAGATGTAATTCTGATGGGGCTTACCTTTGTAAATGATGAGGATGAGTTGATTTTCTCTTGCAGATTTTAGTATTGTCTCTTTATTTTCTATATTTTGTTTTTTAACTATAATGTGGCTTGGGAATTTCTTCCAGGTCCTATGAATTTGTAGTTCTGTTTCCTTCTTTTATTTCTTTATTAGTTATGTACATACTCAGTGTGTAAACAGCAAATGTTGGTACCATCATTAGCCTCCTCCCTGTCTTCACCCTTTAAAGGGATCCTCCTCATTGGGGATTGTGGGTAGTGCATTGGGCTACAAGAGGGCCTATAACTATTTAATTCTCTATAAAATAATAATGGTTATCCCACTTATCTGGTGCTGACTTCACTCTGTTTCCCTCTTATATCTTGGTGAGCTTCTCTTTTATAAGATTTGGAAATGTTTCCTTTATAATTTTATTGAGAGTATGATTTATGCCTCTGGCCTGTAGTTCTTCCCCTCCTTGTTACATGATGAGAATGTTTTGTTTTTTCTTTTTTGTTCGTTTGCTTGTTTTTGTTTTTGTTTGTTGTTTTTTGAGGAATGGTTTCACTCTAGCCCAGGCTGACCTGTAATTCACTATGTAGTCTCAGGGTGGCCTCAAACTCATGGTGATCCTCCTACCTCTGCCTCCTGAGTGCTGGGACTAAAGGCATGCACCACCATGCCTGGCTTGTTTGGTATTTTTGAGGTGTCCCCCATTCATGTGTTTTTGAACTTGACATCAATTTTGGTCTCCCAATCTATTTCCACTGTCTTGTCCTCAATTCCTGATAACTTGTCATCCACATGATTTACTCCGTTGGTGAGGCTTTTGCACCATCCTTTTAATTGAGTTATTTTATTTTTTATTCCAATTAGGTTTTATATCATCATCATTATTTCTTTTTTGAATTTAATTTTCATTTCTTTGGTGGGTCATCAAGTACTCTGACAGAAATCTGTCTGTCTTTTAGGAAACCTTGTAGGTCATTTCTTGATTTGGCTTTCTCATTGTTTCTTGGAATTCATTTATGCCTTTGACTATCATCTCTTAGAGTTCATTTGGCTACCTGTTGAGTATTTTTATTGATTCTGCTCCATTTCATTCAGCTTTTTGTTTATGGCTGTGTTAAGTTTGTTTAATATGCTTGCCATAGTTGTGTTTAGGAATTCTTTTTCTGGAGTTTCTTTCATGTAGTTTTCATTGGAGGGTTCCTCTATAAAATAAGACATTCTTGGTGGGGAAATCTTGCCTTTTTTGTGTGGGCAGGGGGAGGGTGGGGAGGGATTGTTTTGCATTAGAGTTTACCCATCTGGAGACATTACCTTTGTCTTGCCAAGTATGAAGTAATAGCTGCCCCACTGGGGCCTATGCTGAATGGGCGGGTCCATCTTGCTCCAGGAGTACATGTGTGGGTGATAAACTTGGTGATCTGCAGTGCTCCAGGATGTGTGCATGAGTGGTCTGGACAGGGTGTAGTGGTTGGTTTATAGGGTGCTGCTTGCCCACCAGGGACCTGAGGGCTAGTCTGCCTTGTTTAGGGCTGGAGGAAGCATGTAGTCCTTGGTACACAGGGGTTTGGGGCTTGCTGAGCTCAGGGGAAAGGCTTACGTAGGTCCTGTGTGGCCTCATCTGCACTGCTCCAGGAGGAATCCTTCACAGGGCATGGGGTGAGCCTGTGGTATGCTTCTCACTGAGGACCTGAGGAATAGTCTGCCTTGCTCAGGGCTGAATGAAATATGCTTTTTTATTAAGTACTTGACATGTAAGTAATATGAAAGATATTGTTCAACTTTCCTAAGAAAACAAGTGCTGTCACATTAATTTCCATTTTAAAACGTTATATATTGGTAAGTAAAAATGTTTTTTAGGTGATGGCACATGGCTCAGTGGGTAATGTACCTGCCATGCAAGCATGAGGGCCTATGTTTGGATTTCCAGAACCCATATCAATGACCAAGCATGGTGGAACATGCCTGGAACCCTAGCGCTGGATAGGGAGATCCAGGAGAATCCGTACGGCCTACTGGTAGCTAGCCAAGCCAAAGCAGTGAGTTTTAGGCTGAGTGAGAGGATTTGTCTCAGAATAAAGTAGAGGTCTGGCTAAAGTCCTTGCTAAACAAGTGTGATGCTCTGAGTTTGGATCTCCAGAGCCCACACATGGGCAGATATGGTAACTTTAGTGTCTGTAATCCCAGAGCACCTGCAGCAAGAACAGAGATGGAGAGAGAAGAATCCCCAAAGACCACCACAGGACAGGTCTCCTGGTACACATGCACCAAACAATAAAGAGACCCTGTCTTAATAAGTTGGAAGGCAAGGACAGACACTGAAGTTATCCTCTGGCCACTACATACATGCTATAGCACGTGTGTACTTGCACTTACACACATACAACTGAAAGTTAGGTAGAGGGCTGGAGAGATGGCTTAGTGGTTAAGCGCTTGCCTGTGAAGCCTGAGGACACCAATTCAAGGCTCAATTCCCCAGGACCCATGTAAGCCAGATGCACAAGGTGGCCCATGCATCTGGAGTTTGTTTTCCATGGATGGAGGCCCTGGCACACCCATTCTCTCTCTCTCTATCTCTCTCTCTCTCTCTGTTGCTCACTCTCTATCTGCCTCTTTCTCTTTGTTGCTCTCAAATAAATAAAAATAAACCAAATTTAAAAAAAAGTTAGGTAGAGACCAACTGAAGACTCATGACATGTATGTGCACATGCAACACACATAGAGCTGCACACACATGTGCACCTACATGCACATACACCATACACATATACACAATAAAATTTTGTTTTTAAGTATCTTTGTTGCTTCTGGTTTGTTAAAGTCAAATCCATAATCATTTTTAATTTCCACCTTAAACACAGGTACATATAACATCTACAGAGTCTGAAAGAGAAAACTTAATGTTGAGTCAATAAAATTAAACCTTTATAGTTACTTAGAAGCTATCTAAAAGGTTTCTGGACTGAAAAAATTAACATCACACTAAAAGATTCAATGTAGACTGGATGAGGACCTGTTAGACAGCCTGGCTTCTATTTTCCCTGAAATAATCTACACCTGCATGTGACATTTCTTCATTGTTTCTGAAGTTCTTCTTGCCCTTTGGATTCCTGTCATCTACTATTTCTTCCATCTTTAGCACTTTGAGATCAAACAGTGGTCTGTCAGTTCCTTATTACAACATTGCACTGACTTCTGGACACTTATACCTATATTTTCCTCCCTATCATTTCTTTAAAAACAAAATAAGAATCTAGACTACTTTTTTTTTCCTTTGAAGGAACTTCACAGCTGCTATGTGACTGTTAACTACTGATTCTAGAGAGTTTGCTGAATTTGCTGCATTCTTACATTTAAAAATCTCCAGTATCTTAAAGCTTTGGTTATGGAGTTGCCTCTCTCCCTCAGGCTGGCAAGGTATTGGTTAACCTTCCAGTGCTATGACAGCAACAGTGACAATGCTGACATTTCAGTAAGCAGTCAGTTAAGAAATATTTGAGTAACTAACACAAATTCTAGTTGTCTGAAAGCTTTTTTTTAATAAGTTCAAGAACATATCAAGATAAAATGTTTCAGAATTAATTTATTTACTTGGAAACAAATCTTGAAGCAATTATATAATGTTCTTGATGGTCTAGAGAATAATAACTTGTGGTGGAAAGTTGACATCAATAGCTAACATAAAACTGTTTCTGATAGGTACTACTAAATACGAGATAGTTTTAGAATACCCTATTAGTAATTAACCTGCTATGATTTCACTTTCATGCATTCATAAGGGCTATGAAATTAAAAAATAATGCCTCACATGTCTAAAATAATTCCATATATATATATATATATATATATATATATATATATATATATCTCGTTTATTTATTTGAGAGAGAGAAATAGAGAGAGGCATATATAGAGAGAATGGGTGTGTCAGAGCGTATAGCCACTACAAATGAACTCCAAACGTATGCCCCATCTTGTGCATCTGGCTTACATAGGTACTGAGGAGTCTAACCTAGGCCCTTTAAGTTAAGTGCCTTGACTTCTAAGCCATCTTTTGAACCATAAAATAATTCTTCAACTAATGTAAAATATAACTTCCCTGTGATAAAAGCAGAATGTCATTGTTGCATTATTAGAAAGTAAAAACTTCCACTTTATTTCTTATATGTACATTAAAATTGAAGTACTAGACTCTGAAAGCAGTATTAGGCTAAGAGTAGAGAATGGAATCATTAGAAAAATTTAAAAAAGTATGGTTAGCAAATTTTATTTATTTCTTATTGTGTACAAGCCACCACACTAGCCCAAATGAAAGAGCGGGCAAATTGTCATACATACAAGAAACTCAAGATAGAGCAGAAATAGTGAAACTGGACATAAATGCTTTGAAGAACTTGCAAACTGTGAGTACTTTTCGCATTTCTGCCTCACTGTGCAGTTGAAAGAGTATCTGGGGACATAGGAATACTGAGGAAAAGCTTGAAGGATCCTCACTTGAATGTGGTGCAATGCATGAGTAGGATTTTGACAAGGCAAAGATTGTGGTAGAAACACCATGGGAGAAGAGATCATCTTCCCAGCTATCTTCAGTTAATGATGAATAGCTCAACAAGTCTGCAATTTATTGTATGTGAGGGTAAGCAGTGAGGCCCAAGGCAAGAATAGGCCAGGCAGCTAGCTCAGTCTCAAATGCTTGTTAACCTGGACTTGACACTTGAAGCTTATTGTTTAAGCAATTACAAACCACTATTACCTCTATTTTGTGTAGTAAAAGCTAACTGTGAGTTGATAATAGTCAAGGAAAATAGTTATGTAGCATGTAGGACAGATTGTGTTGGGGTTAGGTGTTTGTAGGGAGGAAGCAGAAAGTAACACATAGGGGGAATGGAGCAGATACAGGAGGAGTCCAGGTATTACAGTTGCATGGTCCTCAGATCTTTCATCACTAATCATTACAATTATTAATCATTACAATTAGATGGTGACTAGGACTGAATGGGTCTGTGATGCCTGCACATAGTAGGACTCAGTCTTGAGCTCTCTCTCCTAGGTATCCCTTCACTGGGAGGTGTCTGTGTTAGCCTTCTTATAAGCTAGCATATCCCATCCCCTCCTCCAGTTCTGCTGGTATGGGCTGTTATCAGAGATCTCAGAGAGAGCCACTGGGAGCTGACCTGCATTGCTAATGGTCAGTTTCCTTTGAACAGTTATCCCTCAGAGCACTGCAGTTTATTGAAAGCCAGGCACAAACAAAAGAGAAACCATTCTTCCAGCCACACCTGAGGTGAAGCCCAATGTATCTCACAAACTGGGGGTCCTTCATGACTTAAATCTAGCTGATAAGAGCAGAAAGAAGGAGAGTGAACAGTAGAACACACACATAAACACACACACACACACACACACACTGCACTCCTCATTTGTGAGTTACATCTTTCAGAGAACAAACTCTAAGTTCTCACAGAGGCAAATTAATGGCATTTAGGTGCTCTTGACACATGTTTTATATCATGGTGCTTTAACACATTCCAGTAAAATTAATGGGCTCCATTTAAGCTCATGTGGTATTCACTTGGTAACCTGACAGCCTAGAGAGCTCAGCCATTATAAGGAGCCCCCACCACAAACCTGAGGGAAACAGTGCTTGACCTGTCCATCTGCAGAGCCCTAATGAGATCAGGTCTCCACTCTTGCTTTTAGGTTTTTTTTTTTTGTTTGTTTGTTTGTTTCTGAAAAGCTGCATTTCCTAGGGTGTTTACCAAAAACTTGGACAGTTAGTGGTTCAGCCTCCTCTCCATTGTAAGTTTTCTTGCTGGAGACAGTTCATGGAAAAGCAGATGCTATACTTGAGAGATTGTTTTCTATGGACTTGGACTACGCACATGCATCCTGCTAGGTATTGCTGTGATATCATATTCCAGTGACTAGAAAAATTTCCATTCATTTAATTCAACATAGGGAGGGACAGGATAATAAGACAATGATGTATTTATCAGCCCAAAAAGTAATGTAATACAACATAATATAATATACCTTAATATATATGATTTTATGTGACTAAACACACACAGACAAACATACAAAGCTCTATATAAGACTATACTTGTGATTATATAATATATATTTACTATATAATTATATACATACACGTGTGTGTGCATATGAAAAGGGAGAGAGAAGTAGATGGGTGTGGTAGTTTGAATAGATGGCCCCAATATATTCAGTGTTTTATTAGTTTGTAGTTCGCCTCTGCAGCCATCTGGCTGGAGGTGGTGTCACTGGGCGGATCTTAAGGTGCGATGGTGGATTTGAGATTTCAATCTAAAGATATGCGAAGTGTGCCCAACGGGAGTTCCTAAAGTGTGCTATGTTGTGTGGCTTTTGGCTTGTGCTTCTCTCTCTGCTTGGACCTGTGAAGGCAGGCCAGCTTCTTCTGCCATTATGGAACTTCCCCAGGGTCTGTAAGCTTCAATAAATCCCTTCCTCCATAACTGTCCCTGGCTTGGAAGTTCATCTCAGAGAACCAGAAGCCATCTGCTACATGGGAAAAGAGAGATTAAAGAGAAGGAAAACCATGATTAAGGAGAAATTAAATAGAAAGACAGAGAGAGAGAGAGAGAGAGAGAGAGAGAGATTTTTCTCATGAGATTGCAGGCTTAGGAACTCTATAGTCCATAAGCTCGAGACCTCTGAAAGGTGATGGTGCAATTCTATTCTGAAGTGCATGCCTGAGTCTAAGGGAGTGGTAGACAGCATAAAACCCCAGTTTAAGAGCAGGAGACCTATGCCCCTGGTGTTGAAGGTAGACAGAAAGAGCAAAAGAAAAAGCATCGAAATCTTCTTCTCTTCACCCTTTTGTTCTGTGCTAGGCCATAACAGACTGGACAATGTCCATGCGCACTGGAAGAGCACAGCATTTTACTGAGTTCATGGATTCAAATGTCAACCTTATTTAGAAATACTCTCTCAGATGTACCTGAAAATAATGTGTCATCTGGGGGCTCCATGGATGAATCAACTGACACCTAAATTAACCATCATGAATTGGAGCTACAATACTTTTCTTGCCCTTAAGGAGACCTGTGGCTGGTTCTCGAGATCCAGTAGTGTCTCTGCCTTCATCAGAGCTTTCAGTTTAGCTGGGACAGATGTGACTGAACACCATGTATGACTGGTGTTTTTATTCCTTTTAGACAAGATCACCTACAGTCCAGGCTGGCCCCAAACAAGCTATGTAACTGAATGTGAACTTGAACTTCTGATTCTGAGATTATAATACTGTGTAGGTCACATCAGGTTTTCTGTGAATTATAAGACATATACTTTTAGGACTTTCTTGCAAATGTGATATAAGGAGTCAAAAGGGTGCAGACTGGGAAAACTGTCATTTCAGCTAATACATGAAAGACATGTATTTAAAAAGGCAAAAGGAAGTTGTCAAATGTATTTCAAGGACAGGGAACAGTACATAAGAAGGACAGAAGGTAAGGGAGATCTTTGAATGATGATGAACCTGAGGAAATGGATAACCTGCACTGTAAACAGGAACAAAATAATTGGAGCATAAAGAACTAGGAGCATCAATAAGGGCCAGCCCAGGAAAGTCCTTCTGTATAGTAAGAGCTCTATGGAAGACTTTAATTTGGATGTTCTTCACATTACACTTGAGAGAGGCTCATCTGACTAACACATCATTGTCCGTGGTAAATGTGAAGGACTAATTAGGCTGTCAGTAAATAGCCCAGGCAACAGATTATAGTGGCCAGGGCAGGTTGATGGCTATCAAAACATGAGAAAATATGTTAGTGTGAGGAGTAGTTAAGAAGCAGAGTTCTGCAATTCATAGTAAACAAGAGATGAGGTAAAAAGTACATATAGTACATGATGAGTTAACTGCAAATAGATGTCACTGTGAAGAAAAAGGAAATAGAAGCCAGGTCTTCTGGCCTCACCATGCCATCTTAGAAATGTGTTGTAGTTTTAGAATATTTGGTGTTTTCCTGACTGCAATACGGGACATTTCCCTTGTTAGAGCCAGTGGCCATAGTCAGGTGATCAAGAGTCGCTGAAGGAGCATGTGATTATCTCCAGTATACCATCTGTGCAGATATAATTGTCACTGGGATTTGGCCCATGTGTACTGAAGCCAACTCTGGCATTTGTACTCAGAGCTTTAGATCCAGAATGCTTATACCCATGGGACAGAAATATTAATATTGAAATTGAACAGTCACTGATAAGAACATGAGGAACTAAATCTTTGAGGAGGACGAATACTTTTTATATTTAGGTGATTAAGTTTTATTCCAGGTCTAGCTCAGCTACTCACATACCATGTCACCATCTTGGGCAAGAAGCTGTGTTCTGGGGGCTGGAGAGATGGCTTAGCGGTTAAGCATTTGCCTGTGAAATCTAAGGACCCCGGTTCGAGGCTCGATTCTCCAGGACCCACATTAGCCAGATGCACAAGGGGGCACACGCATCTGGAGTTTATTTGCAGTGGCTGAAGGCTCTGGTGCACCCATTCTCTCTCTCTCTCTCTGTCTCTCTGCTTTTCTCTCTGTGTCTGTCACTCTCAAATAAATAAATGAACAAAAAAATTTAAGAAAAAAAAGCTGTGTTCTGTTCTTTGATTTTATCCTCTAACTGAGAGGGCTTAACTAAGTCCAACAAGGAATCTTACCAATATGTCCATCTGTGGTTGTCATTTTCTAATCGATACATGAAATGAAGACAGTGTTTACTGTCACAGGTCTAATGCTGAAGATGTTGTTGGCATATTTATTTATGTTGGAGATGTTTTGCAGGTAGAACTCCTCCACAAAGAAAGTCAGAAATGGCCAAAGATAAAAGTCTGTTGAGAAATTAGCAATTAGTGGTTGTAATTTCTGAGCTGAAGAAAAAATTAGAAGGAACAATAAAATGGCCTGTTATTTTCAATAGGAGAAATAAGCACACATTCTGACCCAAATTTGGGATAGAATACTTAATAATGAAGCAAATATTTTCTATTTAAATTATTTTCAGGGTTGGAGAGATGGCTTAGTGTTTAAGGTGCTTGCCTGCAAAGCCTAAGGATCTAGGTTTGACTCCCCAGTACCCATGTAAGCCAGATGCACATGGTGGCTCATGCATCTGGAGTTCATTTGCAGTGGCTAAAGGCCCTATCATGCTCGTTTTCTTTCTCTCTCTCTCTCTTCTTTTCTCTCTCTCTCTCTCTCTCTCTAATAAATAGTAGTTAAATAAAAATATTTTAAATTGTTTTCAAAAGACAGTTACATTTTTATAATTGAAAAAATTTTAAGAATCTATTGTGGACTATGAAATCTAAATGTTTTAATAATTTTTTAATCCTTATATAAGATGGCATTTTCTTTAATCCTTACCTTAGAAACAAATTCTTACATTTGAAGGAAACTTAAATTCACAGAGGTGTTGCAACCCACCTGAGATCACAGAATGACGATTTCAGTATAGGTGTTTTAAGCAAGATCCATTGAAGTCACTCTGCTGCCTGGATTTCTACCAAAATATTCAGGAGTGGAAATTTATACTTTTACAACGGTGAAAACAGCACTAGAAGTCCAGCAACAATTTTTCTGAGTCTGATCTAAGAATTTCCAGTAGCTAAAAACATAATACAATAAACACACATACACACACCCTCAGGTAGACCCTAAAGATGGCAATATTCCCTTTCAATGAGCCTACAGTGAATTAACGTAAATTAGAGATTAACTTAACTAATAATTAACAATGATTAGTAACAAAATAGAAAATATACCAAAAAAGCTATTCTAATATTTATTTAAAAATTTTGCTGTTAATTTGTTATGTCTATATTTACAGACCATGGTTGATCTCATTGAATGAAGCCACAGCAAGTAAAAATCAAAACTAAGGGGGAACACTGTACTTAGGGGGACTATACTAAACTGAAGGACCATAAGTTTGATACACTGGCACTCACCATGTCATCTGTAAGAATGAAAGAGCACAAAACAATTACAAATGATGCCAGAGAATTAATGAGCAGTCCTGCTTGGCTTAATGTAGCATTCTCTACTTATGCTATTGACAGTGATATGAATTTAAATTTAATTTTCAGCATCAAAAAAAAAACAAGACTGAGAAGGAAGCATAGAAGATAGCTAAAGCAAGGAAATGACATTGTGAACTGAATCATAAAGGTATCCAGTGTAAAGATGTCCACTTTCCAACAGCATTCCCTATCCCGACCACGAGTACAGATCACAGGACAGTTATGCTTGTCAGGATACTTGTGGCTGCACAGCCTCACATACCATGTTCAATTTGGAAAGTAGGAATCATTAGAGTTCTGACCTGAGGTGCAGAGGGTAAGAATGGGTTACTGGAAATCAACATCAAATATGGAAAAACAAACAATATATGTATGACTAGGACAAATAATTTAAACTTTCTAAATTACAGGTTTCCTAGCTATGTAGTAGGAGAAAGATGATACAAATTTATAAACATTCATAAATATGCTAGCCTTTAACTAGAGTGAGTTAAGACATGGTCATATGAAAAATTAGTTTACAATCTACTGTCATCATAGTCACCAGAGAATTGAAAGTCACATGCAACTATGATCAGTATGAAGGTGGCTAAGGAGAGGTGCATTATGTGAGTAGGCATAGCTCTATCTTACAAATCCAGAGTTTTTTTTTTTTTTTTTTCTGAGTACATGTCTGTAAATCGAAGACAGAATCTACAAGCCTTCCTCCTTGCACAGCTCAGAGAGAGAGTTTCAGAGATACATATAAGAGTCCCTCCACTCAACTTGGTCCCTGGTTCCACATGCTCCATCTCTTAATAATACTGGGGATATGAAAACTGGGTCCTGGACACAGAGACTGAAGATTTCCTGACACCTGAGCTGAAGAAGTATGCTCTGATAAATAAGCCACCACCCATGCTTATGTATGCAACCCTAATTAAGCTCACTGGGACACACACACACGCACCCATTCATATATCCAAATGTAAGGTGGATTCCTTGGGAAGAAGACATTCAGTGGGAGAAGTGGGGTACAAGAGAAGGTAATGGGTTGTAAATATGATCAAAATGCTTTCTATGTATATAAGGTAAATAAATTATTTCTAAAAGGCATAATAAAACAATTAAAATGATAGGGAATTTTACCAGAAAAATAGAACATATATTAGGCTGAACAAATTGTTGTTTAGAATGAAGAAATGAAATATATTAAGACTACAATATATATAATGAATGAGTTTGGCAGCAGATTACACATAAAGCAAACAATTCAGAATTGTTCTGTCAAATTTATCAACAAAAAATATGGAAACTAACATGAAGAAAGTAGAGTGACAAACCAGACAATACATGCACATTAAGAACAAAGGGCAGATATGGGCCATACTTACACATGTTTATATATATGTAACTAAAGTCTTAGAAAGATCACAGGAAACATATTATTATAATATCTAAAGACAGAGTGGCCAAAATTTTTCCAAAGCTAATGAAAGACATCAATACAAATATCCAGGAAGCTCAATAAACTTCAAGTTACATATGAACAAAGAAAGGAATTTCCTGTCATTATAACTGCAATAAAAATATACATGGAATATCCAGGTGTGGTAGTACACACCTTTAATCCTAGCACTTGGGAGGTAGAGGTAAAAGAATTGCTATGAGTTCAAGGCTACCCTGAGACTACATTTTGAATTCCAAGTCAGTCTGGGCTAGAGTGAGACCCTACCTCCAAACAACAAACAAACAAAAAAGAAACATGAAAATAAAACAAACATAATTCTGGCAAATAATAATTGAGGAAAAATTAGTGTCTTTGAGAAAGCAAACAGTTCTTGCTAGAGATACAAAAATGTATGATGGAGTGAAGAATTATGGAAAGGGGACACAAGCAGATCAGTGAATGCATACTGACTATAAAAATACAGATATTAGAAACTGGGAATTTGAGTGGAAAGACCTAAGAGTCCTTTGTGTTTGACACAGGAGTTGGCAGAGGACACAAAAGGGCCTCGGGACTGTGCGGTACTGTGGAAGCAGTGAAAGTAATAATTAGCACTCAACTGTAATGTGTCAAGGTGTGTGTCATAGCACCTTGCTTGTTCTCTAAGGGAAGAGTGAAAGGAAGCATCACTCACAAATCACAAGACAAGAAAGGGAACAATTCCTACAAGCTAAGTGGATTCATAAGGCTCCTGGTGGAGATGAGACTGGGGAATCCACATCCTGCTAAGCTAAGTAGCACCCATACAGCCAGGGGTTCCCCTAGTATTGTCAACCTCTGAACAACCCTAAAACAAGGATAGAGGCTCAACTGTTCCCACAATACTTTGGGAACCAAGTGCTTCCCAACTCAGTGATCTAGAATGGCAGCACCATTGTTTCACGACCAGCATTACTATTTTTGCCTAATTAGAAGGATCAGAACTTGAGCCAGATAAAACCTGTGTTCTCTATGGACAAATAGGAAATTAAAAATAAAAAGAATACACAACTAGTGGAAGTGTCACAAAATTTAAATATATATCTCAGATTAGACATCAGGAAGATGGTTTCCACAATGGAAAATAGATACTAATTGTTTTGCTTCTTTCTCCCCAAAGTCACGTTTATAGGAATCATTGCATGACATCTGGTCTCTTAATATCCCTCACCTGGCCCATGAATTGACTGATGACTTAATGAGGTTGAGAACATGAAATCTCCAGGGTCAGACTCATGGTTTCCTTTTGGACCTATTTAGTCTTTAATTGCAAAACCAGTATGTTGACTAACCACAAGGCATGGTTGGTACTTGCCAGAGTATAAAATCTTAGTGTCATTGCTTCTCAGAGGTGGCTGTGGACCTAGGGGCACAGTGTACAGAGGAGGGTGAACCAACATTTTGTGGCTTCCTCGGAGTATGCCTTTTTTGCAGGAACTACATTTTCTTGCCAGATGGTTCTTCTCATATGACCTGGCCAGCAACCAGAATCAGACACTGGAAAGGAATGCAATATGTCGTGAGCAACGATGTAAAAGACAGCAGAAAAGCCCATGCCAAAAAGAAGCTCCCATTCCACACAAATAACATAAAATCTTTCATTGGCTATACCAGTAATTCAGATGATTGTGTAAGTATAGCATGCAGACTTGTTCTCTAGCAGGGCAGTGGAATTGGGATCTCTTCACAATAAATCCTCACTGCTGGAAATTTAATTAAGCATGGCTTGTTTGGAATTAAATCACACAAGAACCGTCTCCTCAGGTCCTCCAACCTGCCAGACTCTGATGAGAGCATTCTGTTCTCCCAACATTGCTAAGTGATTTTTCTAGTTACCTGTGCTTGTCTATTTGCTTCCGCTGTTAGACTGTGAGATCACTGAAGACAGCAACTTGCTGCAAACCTCTGATCATGGAGATCTGCAACCAGGAATCAAGCACTTTGAAAATGACCAAAGAAAAAAGAGAGAGAGAAAAATAAGGGAAAGTGGGTAAACTAAAGAGATCAGTAAGTGATTTCAGTTACCTTCCAAAAATCAAATTACTGATTTTATTTTTTTAGTAAAGAAAATGGATACAGTGGCTGTGTACAAGTGACTGGAAAACAGGTATGAGAAAACATACATTTGAATTAATTCCCTGGCATTCTTCCTCCATGGCTATGATGCAAGAATAGGAAATCATTTGTGTAGCACTCAAATTTTTCCAATGGGCTCAAATTCTGAATTCAAATTTATCTTCTACTATTCTCTGCCCTCCTACTCCTAAAGCAACAGCCAATCTAAAATTCACATTATTATCTTGTCCTTGTTCTGGGTATATAATTTTGCTTCTGTCTATAATGTGTTTTCATTGGGAATTATTATTTATCCTTCAGAATTCATCTTAAGAATTGCTTCTACTTTGAAGCCATCCCCAGGCACAATTACTTTCATTCTTCCTTTATCCTCATTACTCTGTGTGCTCACATTCATTCTAACACTTGTCAGCCTCATTTTTAATCACTTGTCTTCCCAGCTTTTTTACTAGGCAGTGTATGAGCCATAAAACAAAAACCAAGGCTTTGCTAACATAAACCCTGTGCTTTATTTATTTCTAAATCTTTGGTGTGTAGAATTTCTGCGGTTTCTGACATAAACCAAGTACTCAGTAAAACATAGACTAAATAAATATTGAACAAAAATAATGTTCAGTCAAATGCTACAAAGAAGCTAGAGGGATGTATGTGAGGGGATATAAACCAGAACTCTGAGAAGCCAGAATGATTAGGGGTTCAAATGACACCAAGATAGGAACTACTCCTTTTTGTGTAAGAAATATCTGCCAAATTAAAAATCACCCAACCTGGTTATAGTCACGGGTGAGTGTAAGACAAAACTCACAGGGCGCCCTAATTCTCTACCTTGAAGGGGAAACTTAGGCTTCATGTATCTTCAGGCTAGAGTCCTAGAAGGGAGTCTGCATTCAAACATGTGAATAAATGTGCTGACATTATATTGTGTAAAGAGGATTTATATACCATTTATATGGACGTGTACAATAAAACAGTCATCATTGAAAAACTATAGAGGGTCCTCAACAACCTGAAAATAGAACTAGTGTGCAATCCAGCAATCATACCACTGAACATAGTTCCAGAGACAACAAAATCAGCTTTGCAAAGATTTCATTACTGTAACTGTAGGCACAACAACCAGATATAGGATCAACCTAAATGTTACCAATGAATGAATGAACAAAGAAAATGTTGGAGCTGGAGATATGGCTTAGTTGATAAAGTGCTTGTCATGCAAGCACAAGGTCCCAAGCTTACATCCCCAGCATGCATGTAAACCCTGAACATGGTGGTATATGTCTGTAATTCCAGTGCAAGGAGGCAGAAACAGGAATAGTCCTGGGGCTCGCTAGCTAGCTAGTATAGCTGATTGGGTGAGCTCAAGGTTCAGGGAAAGAACCTATCTCAAAAACCAAGATAGAGAACAACTGGGAAAGATACTTAATGTCAACAATGTCAACCTCTGGCCATCACACACATGTATGCATATATGCACCCACATGAACATCAGTATGCACATACACCACACATGCAAAAATAAAACCAGAAAAGAAAATGTGAATACATATATCTATATCTATGTCTAATCTATCTATTCCTATCAACACAAATGGACTTGGAAGATGCTATGTTTAGTGAAGTCAGCTAAGCACAGAAAAACAAATACCACACAATCTCACTCACATAGTCAATTGGAAAAAAGTTAATCTCATAAAAATGAGTAGTTGGAAAGTAGTTAACAGACACTAGGGAAGTAGAGGAGAGGGAACATGGTAAGAGATTGGTTAAGAGGTACCCTGATACACTTAGGAAATAACTTCTTGTGTTCTGTGGTGTGGCAGATATATATATATAGTGTACTAACGCATTATATATCACTGGAACAGAGATTTTGAATGCATTCATCTCAAAGAAATGATAAAGATTTTAAGCCAATGGATCCATTAATTAATCTGATTTGTTCATTACCTAATGTGTGTATCAGTCAAAATCACATTATACCTCATAAATAAGTACAAAAAATCAAATATCACAAGAAGAAAGTAAATTATACTCTGAGAAATCAAGATTATCACTTAATAATTATCTGAAACTATCAAATGGTTATTAAAACCACCATCAATTTGACCTTTCTTCTTGGTTACACAGGCAGGTGACCTGTCCCAAGACCCTGATAATTTGATATGGTTTTTCTGCCTGAATTCAAGCTGCTGAATTCGGATTACAAGGATAAGCCCTACTTCTAAGCACCCGGACCATTCACACCTGCCATGGAACCCTGCATACACTGCTTCTTCCTCCTCACATTCCAGGCAGGGGAGGCGTGGTCAAGAACTCTGGTATATCATTGGATGACAGATGGATGAGAGACTCAGATAGGAGGATCTTTACTCCCTGAATCACTTCCTGCAGAAGAATCTCCTCACTTACCTGCCATAAACCAGATCACCTATGATGTGAACCATAGAACCATCACAGCTCATCTACCATGGTGCCACTTACCCAAAATTCAGCACTTAAAAAGACAAAGAGAAGGAACATGAGTTCAAGGCTGTTCTAGGCTGCAGTGTGAGACTGTATTTCAAAATCAAATAAAGAAATAGCCTCAAATTTCAATCACTTCACATACTAAATGGTTTCCACTTATACAAATTTGCCTATAATATTGATGAATTACATAATTTACCTGACCCTGCACTGATATGTGGAAATTTATCTTTGAATTCCTCTTTTGCAGGGGTGGTATGAAACTGAGATAAGGTTTTATCCACTGGAAAATTATTTTCTTTTTCTTTTTTCTTTTCTTTCTTGTTTTTTTTTTTTTTCACTTTCTTTCTTGTTTTTTTTTTTTTTTTTTTTTTTCCAAGGTAGGGTTTCACTCTAGCCCAGGCTGATCTGGAATTCACTATGGAGTCTCAGGGTGGCCTCAAACTCATGGTGATCTTCCTACCTCTGCCTCCTGAGTACTGGGATTAAAGGCATGCGCCACCACACTCAGCCCTCACTGACAAATTCTTAATAAGATGTTGTCTGAATGAATTGTTCCTTCTCCTTACAGGAATTTGGACAGAGGGAAGGAAATGATTTCAGAGAAAGTCCCTTACTTTGCAAGAGACCAGATAGGAAAGTATAGAACTTATCCATGTAGTTAATGGCACCCTTTTCTATAACCATGAGTCTTTTGGGATAAATATTCAGTGGTTTGGTAGTGAGTTCCCAACTTTGGGTTTGACCTTGGAGTCTAGCATGACAACTCTAGATCACTATGCTTGATCACCTACACTTGTGTTGCTCGGTGCATGGTCCTAGACTAACTACCAACTACCACTGGGCCCTGTGAGAGCTAATCTTCAGTGTCAAGTTAGCAGGGTCTTAGATTCACTTAGGAGACAACTCTATGTATTCTGTCAGGATGGACTGTATTGCCTAAAACTGTAAGCCAAAATAAAACCTCTTCCTTCCTTGGCTTGCTTGGGTCAGGTATTTGAATGCAACAATGACATAAAGGAACTATGTAGGCCTTGCCATCATCATCCGTACCGTGAGGGAGGGGTAATCTGTGGACCTTCATGATGCTGCCATCGTGGTGCACATCCCTAAAGATAGACAGCTCTCTGTGTTTGTTTTTACTCCAGTGGCCTACAGGTTTCTTGGTAGATGTGGCTGGAGAGATCTTCTCACCGTGGAGGAGGAAGGACTGTTGCTTCACTTCTTACCCTTGAAAGTTGTTTCTAAGCCAAAGATCTTTGAGATGACTTTGTGTCAAGGTGGGCCATGAGTCACATGGTTTCTGAATTCTATTTCAGGAAACCTGTGGGAGGCAATGTGGTGTTGTGGAGAATACTAGAGTCACCCCAGCCTGGGGTTTGATACTTGATTCTAAAACTCACCAGCTACATGATACCATAGTATTGTTCTGACTCTGAGCCTCACTCCCTTTCCCTGTAAAATGGGAGCAAGAGCACCTGCTTGCAGGTCTGTTGAGTGCTTAAAGGGAATGGCATGAGAAAGCATGAGAAGAGTTTCTGGTTCATGGTTGGTGCTGCACACACACTCTGGAATCTAATGTCAGGAGGTGCTGCCATATTCCTGCCAATTCCTGGATTCTGAAGATGGGGATGTCATGTCTTTTCTACCTTAGTGATTTTGCTTCCCTTAATATTAAACAAGGACACCCATATATTTATCTTTATGTTTAAATCCACAAAATATATTATTCAGGAAAATGCATTTAAAATATGCCAATCTAGCCTCAGTTTCCTCACAAGTATAGCAGAAATAATAATTACCATCTGTGTTTGGGGAGACTTAAATATATTGTAACCAAGATCATAGAATATGTGTGGGGCTCAAACCCATCAATTTTAGGAATCAGATAGCCACTGTGTGCTTACTCTTCCACATGTCTTGTGAGCCATAGCTATAGAAATGCTAACTAGTATTTATTGAATATTTGCTACATTCCAGGCTCTAGGTTAAATACTCTATATGTGCTTGAAAACAACATAACAAGTAAATAACCATTGTTTAATTTTATTTATTTATTTGAGAGAGAAAGACCATGAGAGAGCAAGTGCACATGTGCAAGAGAAGAGGAGAGAGAGAGAGAGAGAGGGAGGGAGAGAGAACACTCCAGGGCATCTTGCCACTGCAGAAAAACTCCAGGTACGTGAACCACTTTGTGTATCTGGATTTATGTGGGTACTGGGGAAATCAAACCTAGTCCATCAGAGTTTGCAAGTAGGCACCTTAATTGCTGATCCATCTCTCCAGCCTCTGTTTGAATTTTAAAGATGAGAATGATGTTACTTAGGTAGTGGAAGTAACCTTAACCTTACAATTATTAGAAGCAGGATTCCATCTAATGGTATCCAGCTTTGTGCCTTCCCCAGTGCCTAAACCTCAACTTCTATCCTTCTACATTGCTTAGCTGGTTGTGTACGATTCCTATCTCAAGGCAGGCCATTTCCAGACAGGTGGAGCTGTCTTGAGGAGTTTAGTTACGTTCAGCCATGATGTAGATGCTGTGCCTATCCAGGTGGTGCTACCCTCTCAACACTTAAACGAGCTCTCCCAACTCTAAATTAAAGAGCTGAAGGCAGAGATTTCAACATTAACTCCTTTCATTTTCATAACACAACTAATACAAAGGAATGGAGAAAACACATCACTGCCAACAGGCTTTGAGTTGAACTTCCAGAGCAGTGCTGTTTTAACAGGAGGTTCTCCTAAAGGCTGTGAGAATGTGGACGGGTTGTTCAATAAAAGGCACATTACGCTGGCATGTCTCTGTATTTGAAACTACAATCTAGAGAGCATGATTAAAATATTTTAGACCCAAGTCATCTGTTTCCTTTTTCTGGACTTTTGGGTGGTTCTTTGACAAGTCTGGGTCCCACTGATTTAGACTTGTGGCTTTGGGACTATTATTGGTGAACCTCAAACCAGATGTTTCACATGGGAAGTAGCCACTGGGGGAGGCAAGGGTGGCATTGACATGTGGAGGCACAAGGTTGAATCAGCAAAGATCTGAGGCGTACTTTTATGTTTAGACAGAAAGCCCTGATTGGCAGCTAGGTCTCAAGTTCAGAACTTGGTTTCCAGCACCCGTTCTAGTGCTGCCTTCTGCTTGGGGCTCTAAGTGGGCCAGTCACTTCCTCTTTTTCAGGCTCTGCGTTTTTCCACTGGTCACCAACACTGATTCCTCCGGCAATTCTCAAATTTAACTTTAGGTGTCATTTGCAACTTTCCATAGTCTTATTATATCCACTTACTTCTGCTAATCATTTCTTCTCTCTGTGTGTGTGCATATTCAATCATGTATGTGAATGTGGATGAACATGTGCCACGTCACCCATGTGGAGGTCAGAGGACAACCTTGAGCATCAGTCCTTGCCTCCCAGCTTGGCTTGAGACAGGGTCTCTCACTGTTTACTGCTCAGTTCATCAGGTTAGCTGGCTTGAAAGCTTCTGGACCTTCTCCTGTCTCTACCTCCCTTCTCACTATAGGTACACTGGGATTCTAGATGCTAGTGTTATAGAGTATGGCTTTAGGTGTGTTCTGGGGACACAATCCCAGGTATTCATGCTTATGAGAATGGCAAATGTTTTTCCACAGAGCCATTTTGCTAGCTCGCCATAACATATTTCTTAACTCTTTTTATTATTTTTATTTGTTAATGCATGTGTGTATGTATGTGTACATGTTCATATGTGTACATATGCATGTGTGTAGGCAGGTGCATTTGAATGTGTGTGTGTGTGTGTGTGTGTGTGCATGTAGAGGCCAGAGGACACCCTCAGGAACCACTCCTTAGAATTGTCATTCAGTCTTTTTTGAGACATCCTTTTATTGGCCTGGAAATGACCATCTAGACTGGCTATCCAGGGAGCTCCAGGGATCTCCCTACCTCAGCCTCCCCAGGGCTGGGAGTACTACTACGCCTGGCATTTTTACATGGTTACTGGGATAAAACTCAGGTCCTCATGCTTCCAAGACAAGCATTTTACTGACTGTACTATCTCCATAGCCCCTTTCATTTCTTGAATTTTTGCTCTAAAGATATGTATCTAGTGGTCTCCCCAACAGGGCCTTCAGCCAGCTTCCTGAGTGCATGCACAGTTCAGTACTCAAGTTTACACTTCCTTCAGGGAGAGAACCTGGGTGACTGTAGCAATCATTTTTAAGATCTGAATGTTTATTCTCTGAGAAATCTGACATCACTGAAAGTTAAACCTGTGCAAAGTCTTCAGAAGACCTCAGTTTATACACTGAGTAACTACAAGCTCCTCATACTTCACAACTAAGGAAGCCACAGAGTTTTCAATCATGTTTTAACTCTCTAGACCTTACTAGGAACCATCTACATAGAATTCCCCTCTGAGAGATAATCGGCATTAGCTCATTTCCTAGCATGACCTCTCTCCCCCCCCCCCCCCCCGGGATTCAGTTACCCTGATAAAGGGAGAGGCCAAAGTCATCACCATAGACAGCACAGTAGTAAAGTGGTGAAGAGTACAGGCTTGAAACCCCGAGCTGTTGCTGGCATTCAGTCTCTGGGTAGGCTAGGGAAAATCACTTCTTTTGCAGCAATACAGCCTGTGATTTTTCCAGCTCTCCTTCTCTGCTCACAAATGTGAAAGCCCTTTATAAGATCCACAAAGGCTTCATAGATTGGGAGAAGCTGTACACATGTCAGTGAGAATGAATTCTTGCTCACCATGTTGGAGTTGTATGTGTGGGAAGGAGTATTAGCTTTATTGAGATATAATTTATATACTTTTTTGTTGAACGTAGGGATCAAATCCCAGGCTTTGTAGGGACTAGTCAAATGTTCTTCCAGTGATCTCTATTCCCAACCCCTGAATCATGTTTTTAATGACTGAGATGTGTACTTCTGCCAAATTTATAAGGCCCTAAATCACCTTCTTCCGTTTCTTTTCTTGATGGTATAGTTGGCTTAACCTAAGCTCGTTGCACAGCAGCCCTGTCAGGTAACAATGATTTGCAAATCCCCGGGCTCCTCTGGCTTTCACTATGAGTCGCCCTGACCTTCTCTTGCCTGTTTAGCTACTGTAGGGCAGGAAGGGGAAGGGTGGAGGAGAGCTCCCACCCTTTCCTGCATAACAGCAGAGACCTCAAACGTGCACCAGCAACCCAACCAGCCAACACCGGAGTAGCATCTTCTTGTGTTTTGTGTTCCATTCAGCCTGATGATTCACTCCAAATCATCTTTCAACTTCTTAAATTGTGCTTCTTTTTAAAAAAGAAGTTATTTCACTCAGTTAAAATTGTCTGATTATTTGCAAAGGTACATCAATAATGCAAAAAGATCTGCACAGAAGGAAGCTGAATCAATACATATCAGAGTCCCATTCAGCATTAGGCAATGACTGTTATAAAGACTCATTTTGACTAATTTAAGCAATGGTATAAAGTACTTTTTCTCTCTACTGAGACGAAAAGTCTCCATTTGGCCTTGATAATCTATGCTCATTTTTATTTGGAAATTGCATTATAAAAAATAAGTGTGTTTATCACATTTCAAGTGGCTCCAGACTAAAAAAAAGCAAATGGCTAATCAATGACTCATTGGCAGTGCTGGTGCAGGCAACAAGAGTGACTGCTGCCTGGGGCAGAGGGATGGGGAACAGGAAGGTAAAGTGACTTCCTTGGGGGATGGAGTCCAAATATCTAAAGTGTTCTTTACATCTGTGTAGCTTGGCTATTCAGTCACTTCTCAGAGCCTCAGCTTTCCCACCTGAACATTGGAAGGTTGTCCCTTAAGTGTCCCTAGAACTATTGAAGTTTGCATTCCTATAGTTCTATGGCACTGTTTACAAAGGTGTATGAGTCAGGGTTCTCCAGAGGAAGAGAACCCACAGTTTGAATGCACATTACAATGGGATCTATCATGTTGTCTTACACAGTGCAGCCTAGGCAGTCCAACAAGGGCTGTCTGCAGGCTGGAGTCTGAGAACCTGGGAGCTGTTCAGACCATGAGACTGGATGCCTCAGCAGCCACAGTCTGGTGCTGAAGGTCTGCAGGGTTCCTGGAGAGCCACTGAGATTCAGCCCATGGTGGAAGGATGAAGAAGTGGGGTTCTGATGTCAGTGAAGGACGGCGATAAGCAGGGTACATGCATTCACCAGCTAGGCATGAAGGTAGGCATTGAGTTTTCCTCTGACCTCTTTATATCTGGCCTGTTGTTGGAAGGGCTGCCTACTTAGCAGAAACTCTCCTCCCCGCGGTTAATTCTTCCTGGGAATGCTCTCACAGATCTGCCCAGATGCCTGTATTTTTCTTGACTCCTGATGTAGTCATGTTGATAATAGAAATGAAGCAACACAGAAAAAGAGGCTCAGCCCTCTTGTCCCCACTGTAATCCCACAGGCAGGAGGAAGCTGACATAGGAAGCCTTCTCATTCCTTCTTTTAACTGGCTTTGGAATCCAGGGAAATTGCCCAGATTTTCTGCACATAAAGAAAGCTGCAATGTGCCACTCAATCTGGCTGCATCTCCTTTCACTGTCATGCACCCCTCTTCTTCCCACCCCACCACACTCAGATTTCTTTGAATGGAGATTTTGAGTCTTTACCAGAAACAGCTAATGCACACTTACTCTGGAAATAAAAGCTGACTCACTCTCTCTGAACCTGAGTAGAAAATGAGATAGGAAAAATGAAAATATTTTTTCACAATGAAGAGGACATTTTTATATCAATGTTTTTCATGAGATCCTATGGTCACTTTATAAAGTTGCCTTTTGAATTAGGAGATGGGGGTCAAAGTCTTTGGGCAGTTTGATGAGGCTAGATAGTCATGCAAGGGTGTAACTGGTTTTACTAGTTTCCAGGTTTGCTGTTCTTTCCAAAACTCTCACCTTCTATGCATGATTGGAAGAGGAACTAAAACACAGATAGCAGATGGTAAGTAGATAGCAAGGAAGGAAAACAAAACCTATAGATTCCTGCAAAGCTGATGCTTCTCAACGTGCTTTTATGTATACAGCGAGAAAGAAACAGTAGCCTCAGGCATGCTTGTGGGCCAGAAGATGAATGCGAGATAATAGAGTAGGATCAGGCTTGGTAAGGAGACTGACTCTCTTCCAACTTCCAGCCATGCAATTCCATTTTGCATGTCAACCACATAAGGTGTCTTCAGCAGTAGGGTCTTACCACTAACCTTTGGTGGGTCATCAAGTACTCTGACAGAAATGTGTCTGTCTTTTTAGGAAACCTTGTACATCTCTCTGATCAAAAGCTCATTGTGGATGATAGCCCAATGCTGGTGCTGGTAGTTATAGGTCAGTGCCCACTAAGAAAATGAGGAAAAAGATAACTAATATACTAGAGTTAGAGAGAAGAGAGAGACAGAGATAGAGAGAGGGAGAGGGAGAGGGAGGGAGGGAAGATGTAGGAGATTAAAGTTAGTCTTGATCCTACCCTCTCCAGTGTCTTGTGGTTCAGGTGTTCCCTGTAAGGGCCTGGTGAAGGTTCAGCCATTTAGTCTGCCTTTTTGGAAGTAGAATTTTATGGTACCATTGCCATTTGGGTCTAGATTTGTGTTTCCCACCCCTTCGATGTCCTCCCCTCCCTCCCCATCCATCCTAATGTCTAGTCCACGAGATGCTTGCTGGGTATGTAAGGTATCTTGGGTAGATTCAGGTTAGGTGCTGTAGATGAGTGAGACTATGTGGTGATTTTTTTTTTTCAGGTTAGGTGCTGTAGATGAGTGAGACTAGGTAGCGATTTCTTTTCTGTGACTGCATAAGTTCACTAAGAATGATCTGTTCCAGGTTCAACCAGTTTTCCTCAAATTTCATTGTGTCATTTTTTCTTACTGCTGGATAGAATTCCACTGTGTAGATATACCACATCTTAGTTATCCATTCTTCTAGTGATGGACATCTGGGTTGATTCCAGTCTTAGCTATTACAAATTGAGCTGCTACAAACATGGTTGAGCAAATCTCTCTAGCCTGTGGTTTGAAGGTTTTAGGGTAGATGCCCAGTAAGGGAATAACTGGGTCTGTTGGTATCTCTATACTCAGCTTTTTCAGAAGTCTCCATATTGCTTTCCAAAGTGGTTGTACCATCCTACATTCCCACCAACAGTGGATGAGTGTTCCTACTTTTCCAAATCCTCACCAGCATTTATTTTCAATTGATTTTTTGATGTTTGCTATCCTTATTGGGGTAAGGTGGAATCTCATAGTTGTTTTAATTTGCATTGCTCTGATGATTAGGGATGATGAACATTTTCTTAAGAGCAGGGTGGAACTGGGCTACAAATGATGGATCCCAGGGGTCGGGCAGAGGAAGGCTATGCATCCTGAGGGGAAATTATGAGGGGAAAGTAGATACTCCTTGGGAGGAAAGTAACTTCATGTGGTAGCAGAGTTAGGATGATGGAGCAAAGACAAAGGAAAATCCACATTATATGTGTAGAGAAACGTAAGTGTTTGAATGGGCAGTGAAAACCTTCAATCTAATTGTTTCTGAATGAACAACTGACACTGTCAGATGCACAAAAGACAGATTGGTTAATTGGCACAAATGAAAGCCAACCACAACTGAAGTGGACTTTTCTCCTTACCACAACCAGAATGATGAGTGTAAAATGCAAATTTGAGCCTAGGGCTGTGCTGTTTAGAAGTCTGCCATGCTATATGTCTGTACTTCCTGACCTGGCTCACACACTCCATATGTCCAGATAAATATATTGCATTTCTGGGTCATCTCCACATTCTCCCTCATATTCATGTGGGGGCAGGAGTATGATGAGAGGCAGGAGCTGCAGGGAATCCTCTTCCCTGTCTCCTTACTAGTAAAACTCAGTATAAGATAATTTCCCCTTCTGCCCATTGGAAGAGTCAGTCTTAAGATAAATCAGGTCCTGTTTTCCCTAGAGAGGAGATTTCTTAATCTGCCTGGTTTGTGGAACTTAAATGCTAAAATGGCGGGCAACCACTCTGTGTTAAAGACTCTCCCTGGAAGCACAGAGAGGCATGTGAGCACTCATCTTCAGTACTGTGAAGCTCCATGTCTGCTCCTTTGCTCAGTGCTCTGCAGATTTCTCCAGAAAGCTTTGCAAAGGATATCCTTTAAGCAGCCCTTGCCGAATGCAAGTGGGGCTGTTGGGAGCACCCTTGATGGATGACCTCATTAGCTTCCTCACTATGAGAAGGTGGACAGGGCATGGCGCTCCCACACACTCAGAGGCAAAGAAGTCTCTAGCTATATAGCAGTGAATGGAATGGAGAGTCCCATGAGAGGGGGCTGCCTGAGTTCAGCAAACTACAGGTTCAGTGTGGCTGGCAGAATGTTATGGCCTCTGACTCACTGTGGCTAAGTGAGCTGGACCTTCTCCAAGGAGCTCAGACCCAAAGAACAACATGGCCAGTGTGTATTCTCTGGTTGTCTTCATCTGAGGAAGAGAGGGAGACATAGGCCTGCCTGAGGAGACCTGCTTCATTGTAATGAGTGGAAATAGAAAATGTAATTAACATGTCTGCCACGAGAAAGGAGAGCTAAATCTATTACTCTCCTCCTCCCATTTCCATTATGAATGATTGTTTCAATTATGATCTCAAAAGTATTTCCTTAAGGAAATATGTCAGGGTTCCTCAATGGGAAAGGAGGAAATGGAGCCATGAAAGTTTAATTTATTACAGTGGCCGCATTTTAACAAGGAAGAAGGGGACGAAAGAAAATAGAAATGTAGGAGAATCCAGATAATACTGTCTGGCTCACCTGCAGGGAGTGTCTGAGTAAAAGAAACCTGAGGTGTCTATTTATGGAATCATTGATGCCACAGGATGGAGGACAGCAGGCTCTCTCTCTCCCTCTCTCTCTCCAATGCAAGTAAGGATCCCATTCTACTTTCCAGTTTGCTGTCTTCTCAGAAAGAGGAGAACCTGGTTCGGGGGTGAATAATGGTCTGGCTCTAGTACTCAGCTGAACTCTGGGGTAAATAAGCAGGGCATGGCTCTTGCCCTCACAAAGCTAACAATTCTGTGGTGAAAGTAGTAGGCTAAAATAACAAGGGCAGAAATTGAACTGAAGAGCTTCTACAGCAAACCCACAGCAATCGATAGGTGGAGAGCCAGCCAGGAAATCAATGGGTTACCAGGCTCTGACTCATACTGGTCAATGGTCCTCTCAGGGGAGTCATCACCTCCACAGGCTGTAGAAAGGATGGAGACACTCGGGCTGTGTTCATTTATTCATTCACTCAATATGGAGCTGGGAATTCCACCAAGAGTAAGCCCAGACTTTCTTTCTCCCTGAGGACTGCATGGGCCACTGGAGGAGCACAAATAATTATATCAGGAAATCCAAGGAGGAGCATGTGGTTAGGCCACTGGGGAAGTAGGGCTGGGGCTGGTGTGTTCTGACCCGGGCAAGACAGGACATTGGAGGCAGCTACTTCCGCAGCTGCTCCCCCTGCCCACAGCCTCCTTAAGGCTTCGGAAAGGAAGTGCATCAGCTGGCAGGATAAACCCTTTGCAGCCACAGAGGACACTCGGAAGCAGAGACTCACAGGAGTTCATTAGTGGAAGAATCCACACTGGTTCAGAGTTAGGACAAATTGGAATTCTCTTTCTTCTGTCTTGTCACTCAACCTTACCTGGCCTATGTCCAGTCCACAGAGGTCCCAGCACGTGGCCACAAGGAACAGGTATGTGTGTCTGAGCAGAGTCACCTAAAACCTAGGACCAACCTGTACTGTCCTTCAGGGATGGGGCAAGTCCTTCACAGAAGCAAAGAAACAGGCTAGTTCCAGTTCTGAGCAGCAGCTCTAGGCCATTCCCTGGCACAAGGGAAGCAGCCTAGCATTGTAAAAGGACACAAATGAATAATTAAGTCACTCTTTACAAGAAACTCTAATCTTAGGGCAGTTCAAGGTAAAGACAGACAGCAGCCAGGAACAGCCAAGAACAACAATGCCAGAACACTAGGAGACACAGGCTTCTAGCCAGACACTGTTTTTTTTTTTTTTTTTTTCTTTAACTTCCTTTGCCAAAAATTTAAGTCAAAAGTCTCTGTCCCCCTGGCAACCCCAGTATATCAGTAATAATAATAGTAGAAATCATTAGCTATGATGCAATCATATAGTATGCAATCTCATACTATATACCTATCACTGCTGGTTCATATAACTATTTTATTTTAAGCCTTACCAATCCCCCTCCAAAATAAATCTACATGGGAAGTGTTATAGTAAGGGAAACACAGGTTGAATAATTGTTTGAAGTTTTATAGTTAATAAGAATTAGTAATATGTTTGGGATGTGAACTCAAGTCTCTCATTTTCAGATTTTCTTTTCTTTATTTTTCCTTTCTTTTTTCATGCTTCTCTTGTCTTTTTCTTTTCTGCTTTTATGTTAAGTAGAGAAATTCATTCTACAGATGAAAGTTTCATTTATTTCTGAATCCTCCACAGCTAGAATAATGTATCTCAATTATTTGGAATGGTGGTGGTGAAAAGTTGTTTTATTTTTTAATTATTCATTTGCGTGTGTGTGTGTGTGTGTGTGTGTGTGTGTGTGTACCAGCGCTTATTGCCACTGAAAACCAACACCTAATGTTTATGACATTTTGTGTCTGGCTTATATGGGTGGCTTTGGAATTGAGCCCAGGCCAGAGGCTGTGCAAGCAAGTGCCTTTAACATGCTGAACCATCTTTCCAGTCCCCAAAGCTATATTTTTAATGTTGTGAAAAACATGGCCTGACTTTCTCCCCAGATCTGTACATATGTCTACAAACATACATATGTACATGGTAAGATTTCCATAAAGTGTCAGGATATTCTAGAGGAGGTTTTTGAAAACCACTTGTGAGCTCCAGTTGATATAAGACTTTTCTGTATATGGACTTAGGATTATGGCTTAAAACATTATGTCCTCCTGCCTGGAGGCTCTGTGATTAAGATATACCTCTCCCTTGTAATCCTCTCCTCTCCCTCCTATCCACACTGGTGCTTCGGGAATACCTTCTGGCTATCCATCTACTCTGCCCAGGACTCAGAAAGGGGACATGTGGCTGCCACTGACAGCTATGGGCTACTTGAGGTTTATGTTTCACTGATAAGTGGTACATATTTCCTCTGCCCATTTCTGTGCTGTGTCTAAGTGTGCAGACTACCTAGGGGAGACTTTGTAAAGAGCATGGCCTTTGTTGATTCTATTGGTGACCAAGTCAAGATGATATAATGTACATGTGACCTCGCACCACTTCTCACACACCCCTGGTTCTCCCTCCCATGGCTCAGGACTTTATAGTCCTACCCAAAGCAGAAAGTTCATGTCAGAGAAAGTGGGACAAATGCCAGGTCTGGATTCAGAAACTACCAGTCACCTCTTGTTGCTGTCTTCATGGGTTGCTCTGTAACTAGTTGGTGTAGAGTTTAGAATTAACTTTCTCCTTCCTTTGTGAGTTCTGCCTCCTACCAACACCACACTGCACAGCCCCTGCAGACTTAAATGATGGCTGAGGCTGTCCTTAGAGTCTGGGCATGGGTGCTGCTCAGTCACTGTTTCCTAAATAGTGAATCAAAGGTGAAAGGCCTGGTAGAAATTCTTCTGAGGCACCAAACAGATCTACACATTCCCTTCAAGTCTTAGTCCTTTAAAGAATTTGGACAGATATTATTCCATTTACATCAGATAGTCATGTGCAGTAATATGATCTAGTGAGTTTTTTGTTCCTTTTTATTTTTTTCAGTGTAAGACTTTTTGACCTCACATCCTGAAATAGTTATGCAACTTTCTTGTCAGATTCCCTCGAGTTCATCCTTAGGATGTTCACCAGGACAGGCTGTGTTTGAATCAAACATACCCTCTGAGAAAGTCCCAAATGGGAAAGTCTATTTAAGACAGGAAATTATTTTCTGAACACACACAAGCTTGTGTGTGTGTTCTAATAAGGATTTGGGATTGTTTTTCTTTGATATTTAAGAGTATCTTTCAAATACTTTCCCATGCCATTTCCTATGCTGTTTACCAGCAATTGCTTTTTCCCTTTGCTTAATGGTCCACAAAATAAAACACAGTTTAAATCAGAAACTGCATTTGGGTTATTTTCAACTTCGCATGGCATCATAAGAAAAGATTAACCAGCTAATTTTTTTGACTTTTTTTAAAAAGAGGGCATTTTTTAATAAAATAAAAAAACACATTGTGCACATAGACCCTCCTTTCCCCCACCCCAGTTCTGCTGAGGGTCGTTGGTGGGGTTATTGGTACTCACTGTGGGGACCCAGAAGCCTCTGACAGTCTCTGTAAGGATGGAGGAAACATGGTGTCTCAGGCTCTTCCCACCCACCCTGAGGCTCTTACAATCTTTCCACATCCTCTCCTGTGATATTCCCCAAGCCTGGTGGGCAAGGTAGAGAATTTAGTTAGTGTTGCTTTCTCTATAGACTCGAGATCTCTGTTTTTTTAAATATTTTATTTATATTTATTTATTTGAGACAGAGAGAGAGAGTGAGAGAAAGAGGCAGATAAAGACAGACAGAGAAAGAATGGGTATGACAGGTCCTCCAGTGTCTGCAAACAAATTCCAGATGCATGTGCCAGCATGTGCACCTGTCTTATGTGGATACTGGGGAATAGAACCTGGATCCTTAGGCTTCTCAAGCCAGCACCTTAACCAGTAAACCATCTCTCAAGCTCCGATCTCTGCTTTGAGGTTTGAGTGACCATGGTGTCTGTCACCATTTCCCTGGAACGTGTTTTCAGGCTGGCTGTGAGAGCAGTATTCGTGTCATTGCTTCCCTTGTGATGACTTCTGGGCCTGGGAAGATGAGGTGGAGGTGACCCATCCTGGTGGACTGTCAGCTCTCTTCTCTTGAGGTATCCTTGTTCTCCCCTCTATTCCATGCCACACACACACAGGGTCCCAGGCATCCCACAAGAGTTGTCAGGGAACCAAAGCTAGGCTTAACCACCTATTTTTTTTTATTAGTATGAATATACTTTGTATGGACACATCATATGTTGGTCCCGTCATTTCTCTCCTCCCTGTCCCCATTCTACTGAGGACCCACCTCAGTGGGGTTGCTGGTATTCCCCATGGGGTTGTGGGTTATGAGTTGTGAGAGCAGCAGTCAGTCATTGGGGAAAGGGTAATGCCTCTTAAACAGCTAATTTTGCTCAGTATCATTTTTCCCTTTTTCAAGCAATCTTTCTTTCTCTGTATTGTTCTCTGTCTCTCTCTGTCTTATCTCCTCCCCCATCAATTATAACCTCTAGGTTTGACAATATTACAAGGCAAGTACAATGTCTTCTATTTAGACACTGTAATGAAACCTGCCAGTAAACAGAGCAGTCAATAACTGAAAATATTCAAGGGTGATGCTACATAGTATTAGTGTTTAAAGTATGCTCTTTGTACTGCTAGAAGTTCCCAAACCCTTCTAGGAGTCCCATAAGGTCTCCAATTTTTATAATAATATGAGTACATCAAAACCATTTTCATTATGTTAACTTTTTAGTGGTAGTAGAAAAGCATGATGTAAAAACAAAAACTGTTGATTCTATACAAATCAAGAAAGAGGCATCAAGCTGAAACGACTTACTATATGTGGTCACTGTGTTCTTAGTATCATACACAATAGAAAAACACAGAACAGCAAACAAGGGAAACATTCAGCTTCACCTACAAATGTCTTTGGTAAAAGCAATGAAAATTATTAATTGAATCCAAGTCCGTCCATGGGATTTCCTAATGCTCTGTGAGATAAAATAAAATAAGGGCTCTCATATGACCTGTGCAGGTTAAGAACAGACACTTGCGGGCATTCTTGGGTTATCAGCTAACAGCTCTTTCCACTGACTGTATTTTATTTACTTAAAAGAATTTGCAGATACTGTCTATATGGATTTTGATATCAAATACATTTTCTCAAAAATATCAAAGTAAGTCTGCCTCTGCAAAGACAACAATTGACCACATTTTTTTTCCAGTAATGAATACCATAATTCTGAAGTAAAAATCAAAGCTTACAGGACTTCTTCATGCCAGCATAAGCTTTACTTTTCCTTATAATGTATGAATAAATCCAGCTTCACATGGATAAGTATCTGGAAAAGGGAGAAATACTCAAATGACCTTTAAGATAATTGTATAGTTTAGATAAAAATTTAAAGATGAAAATATTTTCATTTAATACACATACTAAAAATTGATGTAGTCTTCTTAAATATTTGTTGCACTGTAGAATCAGAAATCAGATACATAATTCTTTTTTTAAATTTTTTTGTTTATTTTTTATTTATTTATTTGAGAGTGACAGACAGAGAGATAGATAGAGAAATGGGTGTGCCGGGGTCTCCAGCCACTGCAAATGAACTCCAGATGTGTGCGCCACCTTGTGCATCTGGCTAATGTGGGCCCTGGGGAGTCAGTTCTTGAACTGGGGTCCTTACGCTTCACAGGTAAGTGCTTAACTGCTAAGCCATCTCTCCAGCCTTTTAATTTTTTTTTTGTTTATTTTTTATTTATTTATTTAAGAGCAACAGACAGAGAAAGAGAGAGGCAGAGAGATAGATAGACAACATAATTCTTATACTCTTACATTGCTTCATATGCTGTGATTGAAACAGTTTATCATATCACACTGAAGACAAAGGCAGAAATGACATCCAGCCACCTGATATTAAACTAGACTTTTAAAAGATTTACCACTTATTTTTTGTTTCAAAAATAGTTGTTTGGTCATAATGATGTGTAAAAACTGTGGATCTAGGGGCTGGGAGCATGGTTCAGTCAATAAAGACTTGCCATGCAACTATGACGACCTGCATTTGTTCTCCCAGAACCCACATAAATTGGGAGGAAGACACAGGGGACTTCTAGGGTCAGCCAAAGGATCAAGCTCTGTTCAGATAAGAAACTCTGTCTCAATAAATAAGGCAGAAAGTGATAGAGGAAGACATCTACCATCAACCTCTGGCCTCCACTGGGTGTGAGTGTGCATGTGTACACACACACAAATGTGTGTGTGTGTGTGTGTGTGTGTGTGTGTGCTCAAACCCATGTGAACAGACATACACACAGAAACATGTACCACACACAGATACACATGTAAAAGTTGTTGATTTATTGCTATATTTTCATGAAATAATATATATTTACTTCTCAGTCTTAATTACTAACATAGAAAAATATCAATAGTGCTAATTAAAACAAAAGTTCTTTGAGTTTTTTGATTTTAAAAAGAGTAAAAGCATTTTCTGAACAATAGTTTGAAAAACACTACACTGTGATAACATTTTGACTTTCAAAAAATGTCTCACAAAGGCATTTTTTTTAGCATGGAAAAAATGATTCAGATGGCTTGTTACCATTACCCAATACCTTTTAACCCTATTCCCATAGTGATAGCCCAGAGAAATGTATCCGGTAGGTAGGAGGTCAAAGCCATGACAGCCCTGAGCACTTACCTGCAGCATGGTTCCAAAATGGGCAGAGGCTAGATAAATGCATCCTATACCTATAACCCATCATTAGGAAGCTGGGCCACATCTTCTTTCCATAGCATAAGATCTCTTTCAGAATATGTTATATGTTCAAAATTACCAGTAGCTAGACATGTGATAGAGAGCAATCTCTCTTCTCTGTCTCTCAGTGTCTTTATTCACCAGAGATAAAAATGTGATAGCTGGATCAGGCTCTTTAAGAGATTTCTAAACTCTTATTATTTTATGAATATACTTGTAGGAATATCTGAAAGGCAGTAAAAATAACAATTGTCTTCTATAAAGTATTATATAATTGCCAAATTGCTTCTTGTCCAAATTCTTACTTGGTGCTATTTTCATTAGGCACACATTATGGCCTTTGTGGCTGAAAATCCTAAGGCAGATTGACTGACATGTCATGATGTCCCTTTCATTTGTTGGGTGGCTTTGGGGAAGTTATTTATCTTGTCTGTGCCTTGTAGAACTGTTGAAATGATTAAATGAGCTCAGGCATGCACAGTGGCTAGAATAAATTCTGGCCTATGTCACTTTTAGGTAATTATTATCAGCACCTGATTCACTGTCTTGCAATTGTATTCTCACATGTCTGTCTTCCTCTAAATCTGTGAACTCAGTATAGGCCAGAGCTTTAGCCAGCTCACTGTTAGATTCCCAGCCTTTAGCATAGTACTAGACATAAGTATCCGTTAGACAGTCGATAAAGGGATGAATGGATGACTTAGGTTCTAGTTTGGATCACTGTTCAGCTGTATTCAATCCTTATTCAGGTTCACTTTGGGCAGAGTTAAATTGTGCTTGGATGGCTGGATGCCAGAGGCTCTTATAAACTAGACTTGTTGCATTATTTGGCCTGAGTCTTATGATGATGATGATCATTCCTGAGAAAACCTGACCCCTTCTATCCGATGTGTGTATGGTTTAGGTTGCAGACTGACAGAGAAACTCAGACAACCACACTCTGAAGCAGAGCTCTCAGCTGTCTCAGCTTAGGACCACAGCTAAATCCAGGTGAGCTCTCTCTTCACATGCATGTGTGTGTTTCCCAAGTGACTGAACTATGAGAATGACATTGATAAGAGCTGACTGTGTTATGTTTCCAAAGATAATGACCCATAGAGAATAGGGGCTGGTTGTCTTCACATGCTGTGGACAGCCCTGTGACAAGCCAAGTCCATCATAGGCCACTTATAAAGACATTGATCTGAAGATTCATGATAACAGGAGCAGGTGCACACTGATAATCACTGATAGTTACAGATGATTTTTAAGGCATTAATGTGGCAATAGTAGACTTATCCTAGTAATAGTATAATATAATAATAGTATCATGGTAGACTTATACTACTTAAAGGTGTTATCATGCTTCCCACTTTAAATTCATGGGCATGTATGTGTGCACATGTGTGTATGTTGAGGTTAGAGGGAAACCTCGGGTGTTGGTCCTTACCAGCAATTTATCTATTCAGACACAGGGTCACTCACTGGCCTGGAACTCACCAATTAAATGACTCACTGGCCAGTGAGTCCCAGGGATCCACCTGACTCTGTGGCTCCAGAGCTGGAATTATAAAAACATTCCACCATACTTAGCTCTTTCTTTCTTTCTTTCTTTCTTTCTTTCTTTCTTTCTTTCTTTCTTTCTTTCTTTCTTTCTTTTTCTGTCACATGGGTTCTGAGGTTTGAACTTAGATCCTTGTGTTTGTAAGCCAAGCATTTTTTAAAAAATGAAACAGCTTCCTCAGTCCTCAGTTGAAATTCTTGAACAGAATAATGAGACCTCAAATGGCCAAGGGCCTTCTTTTCTGGAAAAGTCTGCTGGTTTTTACCTACTGATTCTTAAATTTTTTGCTTATTTATTTTTTGTTTGTGGTCATGGATATTGAACTCAAGGTCTTATTCATTTTACTTAGGCAAGTGCTCTACTAGAAAGCTATACTCCTAGCCAGATTTTTTTAAATTTTTTTTTATATTTCTTCACTTGACATGTAATATTTATAATTGTCTATAAGGTGTAATGTTATAATTTGATACATGCATGTAATATTTAGTGATGAAGCCAGGGTAATTAATATTTTCATTTTCTCAAAGATTGCCATTCCTATGCATTGGGAATGTTCAAACGTTCAAACTTGTCTCTTCTAGTTGCTTTGAAATGTATGATCAATTGTACTGTGCTACTGTGTTACAGAGCACTAGACCTACCTCTTCCTCAATTGTACATTGTTATCTATTACCTACCCTCTGAGCATGTCCCCAATCCTCACTCTAGTGACTTTCACAGAGGCAGCTTCATGACTTTAGGGTGGCTTTCAACCCAGACAAAGGCCATTTGCTTATTTGTGTACATCTGCAAAGACTTCCTACCACCACCCCTTGTATCTCCAAAGTGGCCCTCAGAGTCCCTCTGGCCAGACACCTGTGCCAGCACCAGCCCCAACACCACGCACTGCTTCATTCTCACACTCGCCCTGTATCATCCACTTACACATGTTTGTTGAGTGCCTTCTCTGTCAGGCACTTTTTCCAAGCAGAAACAATCCAATGTTGAATGAGGTGGACATACTCACTGCCTACTCAGAGTTGACATGCTCTATAACATGGACATGTGTGAAAGGGATGAAATAATTACATAGACAGAAACATAGTGATGGCTGCCATTCATGGAAGCCAGCATCAGGTATTATATCAGATGTGATTTTGAATCCATCCTCAAAATAACCTTGTAAGATGACTTATGCCTACATTTTACCATGAAGGTGTATGGGGCAAACTAGGCTCACAAATAAGCAAATATGGATGGCTAAATTTGTAATGGTGTTTTCTTTCTTTTTAATTTTTTCAAGGTATCATTTCACTCTAGCCTAGACTGACCTGGAATTCAGAATGTAGTCTCAGGCTGGCCTTGGACTCATGGTGATTCTCCTACCTCTGCTTCCTGAGTGTGCTGGGATTAAAGGTGTGTGCCATCACATCTGGAGCCTCAGGAAGTACTGATATATATATATATATATATATATATATGTATATATATATATATATGGTTTCATTTATAAATTAGGCATAGTAAGAGAGTAATAGACAATATGCTAATAGATAATAGACTAATTATGACAATAATGATATACTTTATTAAAGTTACTTAAATCTTGAGCTAGAGAGATGGTTCAGAGGCTAAAGGTGCTTGTTTACAAGACTGCCAACCTGAGTTCAATTCCCAAACACCCACATAAACAGACACAAAGTGGAACATGCATCTGTGATCTCAACATTCTTGCAGCAATTAGGTATCCAGGAGAATTTTGAAGCTCATAGGCCAGCTAGACTGGTGCACAAAATGTGGCAATGACAAAACAACGAGAGAGACCCCTGTATCATATAAAAGTGAAAGGACACCATGAGGTTGTCCTCAGACTTCCACTTGTATGTCCTGACATGTGCATGCCCACCCACATATCATATACATCCAAATATTCCTGTACACACACATAATATGTTTTGTAAAATTCTATGAATTATTTCTTGAATGTTCTATTCTGTACTCTTGGACTGCATTTACCCATGGGGGACTAAAAACACATTTAAGTGAAACTTCAGAAGGCAAAACTGCAGACTACTGTGAGGTAAAATGAGGTCGTGTGGTAGAAGTAGCATCCCATAAGATTAGTGTCTTTACAAGAGGAGACACCTTACAGCCTGCTCTCTTTTGTTATATGGACACACCAAGGAAAGTTCATATGAGGGCATAGCAGGAAGGTGGTCTGCTACAAGCTAGGAAGAGTTAGCTGTAGCCTTGATTCTGGAATTCAGAACTGTGAGAGATAGATTTCTGTAGCTTAAACTGATCAATCTATGTTTCATCTTATTATTTATTGTATATGTGTTATAGTAGCTTGTGCTGGCTATTATAGAGTCCTAAAGACTGATATAAATGATCATACTATGACCTTGGCTAACAGCATCACCCTCCAAGGGCGAAATAAACTGCCTACCCAGGCTCTGGAATTCACTTTATTGATCCTTGGGGACCATATGCCTTTCCTTCAAAGTGGCTACATCTCTACCCTGGGCTAAGAGATTCTTGTTGACAGAGAAATCTTCTTTCCTCTAAATATCAGGCATACTCAGGTAACATAATCTGGTTAATTGATTCGGAGAAGGTGAGAGCAATGGACATTCTGTGTAGGCATAGAAGCAAAACCTTTAGAGTCATTGCATGCTCCTGACATCCATCTTCTACATGGGCTAAAAAAAAATAGCATGTTGCAGATAAGGGCTCTGCTTTATTAGAAAGACATGGTATAAAATGTGACAGAAGCATAACTCTATTGTTGTGGAGATAGTTGGCCACAGTGCCATATGTCATGCATCAAGAAAAACTGGGGACCCAATCGCACCTAGTATAGCTGCCTATTCATCTCTTTGCCCTCAGTTCTTCTGTTAGGGTTCCCTCATGGCCCCTCCATTTCCCATTTTCATCGGATGGATTTTTCTTAACTCTCAATATTTTACTCAGTATCAATTCCACAGGGTGTCTTCTCCAAGAATCCTATGGTTTGAGCACATTGCTAATGACCCTAGTCTCTGATGCATAGCTTACCCTGAATTCCCCAAGGGGAACAGACACATATCTGTTTGCATGTGTCTCTACAGTCAGACTTCAGAGGGTGAGGACCATGTCACATTCATTACTCACTCTAGCATCTGGCTAAAAGCCATTGTTGAAGAGTCCTTAAATGTGGGCCATTTGGGGCTAGAGAGATGGCTCAGCAGATAAGACAGTTGCCTGCAAAGCCTAATAACCCAGGTTTCATGCCCCACTACCCATGTAAAGTAACATATGCATCTGGAGTTCATTTGCAGTCACTGGACGCCCTGGTGTGCCCATTCTCTGGATGTCTGTCTCTCCGTGCCTGAAAGTAAATAAATAAAATTATTTTTAAATGCGCTGATCTTTTTCTCTTGTTTATTTACTCATAAATTTCCAACTGAACACTAATCATGTGTATTAATTTCTAAGACACCGGCAACCCAGCTACAAAACTCATTATCTTTGCTACTCTAATTTTATTTATGCTTTTCTTTCTTTATTCTTATTTAAGTATTTAAAGTAAATCCCATATATCTGGTTCCTACTTCTATACATTTCAATATATGCCTATATGTATATATAACCATAACACTATTATCACAAACTAGACATAAAAATAATTTATTGGTAGAATAAAACATCCAGTTACTAGTCAAAGTTCCTCCAATGGCAGAAGACATTTGCGAGTTGGTCTCATTTTAGTACTATCTAAACAACATTTTGTTTTTGTGAGCCTTTATTAAGTCACAGAATGAGAGTCAGTGGAATCTCTGCCACAGTGGCTCTCACCTGCTCATGTGCCTGCTGGGGCTCAAGACCATGTTCTTAATGGACCGGGGAGGTAGGCTCTGTCCAACTTGATCATGAAGGACTTGTAACTGACCTATAAATATAATGCGGGAGAACTCCCATCCGAGTCACAAATGAGCCTGATGACTAGTTCCCAGCGCACTCTCACCTCCAGTAGAGCAACCAAGGCCCAACAGGAGCCCGTGTGCTCAGATTCAAAAGAGTCAAGGGCTGAGTACAAACACATTGTTCCTGAAGTCCATGTATCTCCTTGGTCAGATATCACCCACAAACACACATACATGTCACTAGTGAAAAGACTGAGTAGGGGAAGATGAAACATTAAACTCGCCACTCTAGCTAGCATCAAGAGAGATTGAGAATATGTCACATTCAAGACAAGATTCCTACTCAGTAACTATTGCTTTATACTTTAATCAGATTTATATTTGGGCTGAAAATAATTTGGCTAGCCAAACGATGACGTGTGAAATGAATGATAACTGGATTGAAATTCACATTAAAAATCACAGGTGCACTTTCCTTGTGCTCATTGCCAGGGAAAGTAATGAGGAAACAGAGACAATGGTGATGGGCATTGAGAACACCTGAGTGGGTGAGGCATGAAAAAAGTCTTGACATTATTTCTTATGCCAAGACCATGAACCTATAACCTGTATCAGGTATTTTAGGGTGGTCTAGAAGTACTCAGATCACATTCAAATTGAAGGTTCTCTACTTTTACTTGCTAAATAAATATTTTTTGGGGGGGTGGTGGGAGCACTTGATTATCTTGAAATGTTAAAATGTTTATTTTTAATATTATGAGAGAAAGGACTAATTTGAGTTCTGTATTATATTTGATACTATAGTTAAAATCTTTTCAAAGTTACCATATTATTAATTATTGTCCAGTTTTGAAGTTTTAATTTAACTATAGTTGAAATAGTAAGAATCTTGTTTTATATTTGTATTAAAAATAAATCATTAAAATAAAAAAAAAGAAAAAAGTCTTGAAAGCACATACTTTCAAACATTCGTTGCAATGCCCAGTCAGAGACTTTCTTGAAGGGAATAATGAAAGTGCAAAGAGGAAGTGGTCAATTCTCACTAACTTCATCGCTCAGGAAAGTCAGGGAAGAGATGACAAGCGGTGTGAGCTTGCAGAGGTGAGTTACTGCTCAGTGGAGAATGCGCAGGCACACGTGCACGCGGGTATGCACACACACATACATACACACAGAGGTGTTTGGGATGTTATATACATGGCCTGTATTTTTAATAAAGACAAATATCTACCAAAAACTGAATTTCTCTAGGGAAATAATAATTATGCCAGAGAAAGTATTTAATATGGAACATCTGATTTGATGTAATTGATTCATTAAACAAAATCTCATTGACATTTTCCAATTTCACGGTCTTTGTCCATTGAAAATTCCTCCCAAACTTGTACATTAGTGGACAAGGAAAGCTTCATTATAACCCTATAGAGCAATACCATCCTATCCATTTCCTGATTTAATGATTAATTTAGGAGATGTTATAGCTCCATGGGAAGAGAAATGAGGTTGCTCTTGGTCTCTATGCTGTCCTGATCATGCTTCAGGGAACCAGTACCTGAGACCCACTTTGCATCTGTGATAGGGCAAGGAAACACTCAGGGTCCTGGGGAAAATGACTGATCAGCGTGTCAGCCATGTAGTAGGCAGTGTATAGGATGCCGTGGCAACCTTTACTTCCTGTGTTAATATGGTTTTTAGATTCAAATGACTATAAGTTATTTGAAAATCAGAATTTTACTATTTAAGCACAATGAGAATAGCATTCTAAGTTCTGACAGTAAATTAAAAATAAAGTTTTAAATGTCACAATGGACCATTCCAGAATGCCATCTTGGCTTCATCTCTGTAATGTCAGTACTATATATAGAAAAAAAATAAAGAACTTTAGGGACAAAAATCCTCTTTAATGTCATTTACTCTCTAATAATATATTTTACAAAAATACCAAAAAATTATATAAAATTTCTTCTATGTTGATATGGAACTAAAGGTACTTTGAAATACAGAACTCAAATATGACTCTGTTGCTCCCATGATCAAATTTCTCTGGAGGCCTTCTGGGTGAAAGAAGGCAGGGTCAGGGCTGGGGAGGGGGTTCAGCAGTCAAGAGTACTTGTTGCTTACACATGAGGTCTGAGAGGGTATGAGACTGCTCAAGTTTGATTCCCCTGCTAAAAACTGGTGTGACCTATACAATAGTGGTACATAGCTTATGCAGTTAGCCAACTACTCTATGAGTGGAGATGAGACAAGCTTTGGGGGAGAGAACTCATACCTGGTGCTGGAAACCAAGTTTGTATTCCACGGCTAGGAAATTTAGAGACTCCAGATGAAAGCTCCCATATTTCACACACAAATACAAGTGTATGTGTGTGCACAGGGCAAAGTCAAAGGTAGAACTCCATATGGGGCTTCATAGCCTGGATCTATTTTGTCCTTGTTTAACACCAAGCTCTGATCAGGCTAACTTTCTTTCTTTTTTTTTTTTTTTTTAATTTTCTGTTTTTTATTTATTTATTTGAGAGTGACAGACAGAGAGAGAATGAGGCTGAGAGAGAGAGAGAGAGAGAGAATGGGCATGCCAGGGCCTCCAGCCACTGCAAACAAACTCCAGACGCGTGCGCCCCCTTGTGCATCTGGCTAACGTGAGTCCCAGGGTATCGAGCCTCGAACCGGGGTCCTTAGGCTTCACAGGCAAGCACTTAACTGCTAAGCCATCACTCCAGCCCTCAGGCTAACTTTCTTATCCTCCCCAATTCACCATGTCCCTTCATGTTTTGGTAATTTTACATGCCACTGTTGTTCTTCAAGCATAACAATTCTTATGTGGAGCCCCAAGATTTCTAATGGAACTATAGGCAGAGTTTATAAACTTGGGTAGGACTTTTTTTTTTCTCTTCTTTTTCACCTACATCAACTGAAATGTGTCACTGCCTTCTACTATTAGTTTAGCAAACAAACCAAGGCAGTCACTTGTGAGTTTGTCAGTAGTAGAGATTATAGTTTAGTTTGTATTACAATTATAGACATATTGAGATATGGTCAATGTCAATCTCTGCTTTGAAAGTTGGGTGTTATTAAATGACTACAGGAATATTAGTTGTTATAAGAGCTGTGGGGCTGGACTGTGGCTCAGTGGTAGTGTGATTACTTTGTATATGTGATGTGTGATGCTCTGGGTTCCATCTCCTGTACAATTCACAGAAAGAAAGAAAGAAAGAAAGAAAGAAAGAAAGAAAGAAAGAAAGAAAGAAAGAAAGAAAGAAAGAAAGAAAGAAGAGAAAGAAAGGAAGAAAGAAAGAAAGGAAGAAAAGAAAAAAAGAAAGAAAGAAAGAAAGAAAGAAAGAAAGGAAGGAAGGAAGGAAGGAAGGAAGGGAAAGAAAGAAAGGGAGAAAGAGAGAAAAAAGGGATAAAGGAAGGAAGAGAGGAAGGAAGGAAGGGAGAGAAAGAAAGAAGGAAGGAAGGAAAGAAGGGAAAGAGAGAAAGAAAGAAGGAAAGAAAGAAAAAAGAGAAGGAAAGGGAAGAGACAGGAAGGAGGGATTAAGATATATGAATAAATTTAAGAGGCAACATATTCCAATTTTTAAAAAAATATTTAAAAAACTGTATTTTATGATTTTTTTCAGCACTAAGGAGTGAAACCAGGGCCTTGCACTTTGCAGGCAAGCATTCTAACACTGAGCTAAAATCCCAACCACCCAAAACTGTATTTTAATGTAACATTTCAATACTATGGTTTCCTTTGTATGTGTATTTGGTTTTATGCCTTTAGATAAATATTCTTTACTTTAATGCTTATAAAAACTATTGCTCTGAAAAGGAGTTTAGAAGTTTTGCTACACTGTTCAAGAGGTTGAGGCCTTAGCATATCACTTGGCACATTGTAGTTAATAAATATTTGTAGAACTATTTAGCAGGACAGTCCCTCTATTCTGAATCTAAAATGCTATTAACAATATATCTCAGACTCTGAATTTTTAGGAAATGACTTTCATTTCTCAAGTCCTCTGTGTGCTCCTCAATGGACCTGACTCCTAATGGCTCCCAAAGCCCAAAGCTCAAAGCCCAAAGCCCTAACCATCCTGGACACTAACTCTTGTTTCTTTAGGTTTTTCCTGGCCATGATGCTCTGTCTGCTCCACAGCTGATATGCTTGAAGAATTTCCATATCCTCTGAATAAATCTTGCATTTTCCAAGTAAGTTTCTCTTATTTTTGGTCTCAAAATCTCCTTGTCTCTCCTATATTTAACAGGTTGGCCATGCAGCCCTTGGGACATTATTCCTTTGTCTTCTGTTCTGAAGATCATGGAGCCTGAATGGTCTGTCTTATTCACAGTAATTTGTTGATAGGTCATACATCCTTCTTCTATGACAACCATAGTGTTAACTTCCAGAGGAAAATGACTGTGTGTTTTATCTCTTGGTGTCACCCACTGAGGCATATGTTAGAAATGCTGAATAAGAGTTGGGGAGATAGCTCAGCAGATAAAGACGTGCTTACTGCACAAGTGTGAATACCTGAATACGGATTCCCAAAACTCATGCAAAGCTGAACATTGTGTCATGTGTCTTCAGTCTCAGCATGACTATGGCGAGACTGGAAGCAGAGAAGGGAAAATACTCTGGAAGCTCATGGGCCAGTGAGCTTGGTGAATGCAACATTGAACAAGATAATTTACTTCAAATAAGGAGGAAAGCACGGCTGACATGTGAAGTTGTCCTCTGACTTCTGCATGCTTTACTGTGACACACTTGTGCCCACTGTCTCTCACACACATGAACGTGCATATGCACACACCAAAGGATTAAACAATTCATCTTAGTAAAATAGACATGAATATAATATTAATATTAAATATTAATAATTAATTTCACAAGGATATTCAAGTGTGAAAGTAGATAATGGGAGATCTCTCGTATGTGCACTAAGTGGGTAAACAGGGAGACCTCACTAGAGGTAATGGACATGTGGAACAATGGATGGAAACTGAAAGCGTAGTTTATGGTGAGAAAGTTAGAAAGGGCTGCAGGATACAAATACAATGTTGTTTGCGGAACCCAAGACACATGCATACAGAAGCAGCATACTTTGTGTATAACGGCAAAGAATGACAAGTATTTTCCAACAGCAGAACTGTTGCTGATAGTGGGAACTTGAAAGATGGTAGTGAGAGATGATGACAGGGAAATAAATGAGCAAACAGATAGCTGCATGAACAAATAAAGATAGGAGAGGCATCTTTCACATTGACATGTTGATGATAGTCCAGGAACTAAGAAGTGTGGTGCACTCATGCCTCTACATTTGTTTCGTCTAGACAGAAAAGGGGCATAGCCTGGATCAAATGAAGCAGGCAGAAATCTTGAGTGGAAAGCAAGCTGCGTCCCCTTCTCTTTCTCACCCAGCTGGAGGTGGGCAGCATCTCCTCTCTAAGCACGAAGGGTCCCTTGTTCCCTTGTAATGGTGTGATGTCTCATCAACTACAAACTTTGTTGCAACTGCTTGTGTAAATTTGGCAAAAAATAAAAATAAAAATAAAAAACATGCCCATCTTAATTAACGTTCTATTTCCTGCATCCTACATGATACTAGGTAGGTAGAAAGTGGTCGATAATTCTGTGTTGATGAATTTAATTACTGATGAAAAGAAACAGGATATAGATGTTCTTTGTTGAGAACCCCTTTTCTCTGTCATGAATGCTCCCTTCCTCTTTCCCTTTCTTTCAATATTTTTTTAATTAAGAACATACATTGTGTGTGTTCACATCATATGTTGGTACTGCCTTCTTTTCTCCTTGCTGCCCCCATTCTGCAGGGCCTCCTCAGTGGGGTTGCTGGTATCCCCCTGGGGTTGTGAGATAATTTTAAAGGCTTCATCACCATTTTCAAAAACCTCTTAAGCTTAATTTCAAGAAACAAACTACTTCAAAATTTCTTTCAAAATTCAGATTGGCATGGAAATTTCAATGTCTGAAATAGTTTAAACTAGCATTGTGAAGATCATGAAGTTGTCCGTAGACATCTCTCACCCACAAGCCACGCCCACTGCACCCATTAACTTCAAGTCCCTTGTTTTCTTCCCCACATGACTGTGTCCTAAGCAGGACTCCTTGAAAATATTTCTGTCCCAAGGCCATCTCTGAAGATGTCAAGGTGGCCTTGCAGCTTGTGCCTATACCCTGGTCATGGAAGATAAGTTATCAAGCAATTCAAAGGCAGTTAAATTCATGAATACAGACTTTGCCTGTGGTGTGTTTGCAGTCCCTCTTTAATCTGAAAATACTTATCAGAGAAACACAAGCCTCAGGGTTGAGGCCATGGCTGATTAGCAATGGTTTTACAAAAGGGTGTGTTAAGTTTACATCTTTTAGTAACTGAATCCCCTTTAATTGCACATCTTAGAATTGGAGGCCACTTAATCCCATCTCTTTAACGCTATAGGACTTCAGATGAGCCAAATATATCATCAATATTTTCTGCATTTACTAAGCCTGGGGACATTATCTTTAAAACTCCAAAAAGAAACTCTGCTACATCTGAGCATGGTGTTTATTTCAAATGTGCACTTATGCTGTCCTTCTATATTTAAAGAAGGATGTCTAGCAATTATAAGAACTTGACTCAAGATTCAAATATTTAGGGCAACAAACCGTGTCTATTTCAGGCTTAGCAGCTGACGTACATTCTTGGGATATACAGGATAAACACAGTATTTCATTTCAAGTTCCTAAAAAGGGAAATCACCATGAGCAAAATGAAAAGGCTTTGTTTCTACACACTGAACATGTGTGTAGCTAGCTGGAGTTTGGGTGGCTGAATCAGACCATTAATAAAAGTTTGATACAGCCTATGATTGAGGACATTTAGATGGTTAACATATTTCAATCAGTCCTGTTCACTGGCTGAAGAAAATATATGTTCACAGAGTTATTAATACATTAGTAGAGTCTGTAATTATTATCCTAATGGCTCTTATCAAAAACAGCAAGAGGTAGACAAGAAATGGATAATTACAGGATGAGAACACAGGGAGATTTTTTTTTTTTTTTTTATCTCCCAAAGCTTCCCATCAACATAATGACCAGAATATCTGGAACCCATTCTGAAGTGCATTAACCAGATAATGTGACTGCTAGGTCACTTATTTAATTAGCTCTGTCCACTGAAGATTAGTGCAACCCAGGGTCACCATCCTTCTGCCTTACCTCACCTCTCCTGGTAGAAACTGCACTCCTCAGTATCAACAGGAAACCCACTCATCCTTTCAGGCTGATTTGACGAGGTCATCATTTTAATAACATTTTATATAAGTATCTCTCTCAAAGAAAATCTATTGTCCCATCCATTCGCCCACCCATCTATCCACCCACTTATGTAGGTAACTGCCCATCCATCTATTTTCCATTGCATTTTCAATATGAATTTGAAGTGTCTGACAATAAACCGTTGAACACAGTAAGTTGTGCTGGGAGGCACAATGCTTGTTTTGCAGGTATGAAGAGCTGAGTTCAACCCATAGAACTAATTTTTGTGGTTGTTGTTTTCGAAAGCTGGCTATAGTAGCAAGGGTTTGTAATCCCAGTGCTAGGGAGGTAGAGAGAGGCAGATCCCTGGAGCTTGCTGGCCTGCCAGTGTAGCTAATGATATTATCCAGTCCAGTGAGAGATCCTGTCTCAAAATAAAATAAGAAATGGTAAACAGCATCTGAGGAACAATACCTGAAGTTGTCCTCTGGCCTCTACATCCATGTGGACACACATGCACACACTCCCACAAACACATTAACATGCACGTACACGTACATACATATATATACATATGTGAAAGGTTGCTTAGTGGTTAAAGGCACTTGCTTGCAAAGCCTCAGGGTCCCTGTTCAATTCCCCAGTACTCACATAAAGCCAGATGAACAAAGCGACATGTGTCTGGAGTTCATTTGCAGTGGCAAGAGGCCCTGGTATGCCTATTCTTGCTCTTTCTTCCTCTGCTTACAAGTAAATAAATAAGTGAAAATTAATGTATTCACTTGGAAAGTTACCTGTGTCTCTAAGGCAAAAATGAACCAATGACTCAGCAGAAGCACACTATTTTGTTTTTGGAAGCCAAATACCATTCACCCTTCTTCCTCATAAAGGGGGCATCATATGATGATGTAAATGTCACTCTCCATGACATCCCACCCTCACACAGGGGCACATTTCTTAAGCTGTCTCACCTAAAGCCCTTGGTGTGGGCAGCATCATAACATGATGCGACAAGGAGTAATGGGCAATGGGTGGGGCATCGGAATGGTGCTCTTACACCCATGAGTGCTGAGCCTCTCAGACAGTCATCGCACTGATTTGTAACGTGGCGAGCTTTCTATCCCAGCATGAAAGTCCACACCTTGAAAGAAAGCACCAGATTTTATTCACTTGTGAATTCAACAGGGATGAATACCTGGCAGTTAATATTTCTCTAATGAATTAACTCGGCTGCTGAAAAAGTATGTGCTTCCTTTCCTGGGTTTTTAGACATTGCCCTCTCTCATAGTAACCAGGATTTCATATGCTGGGTGAAAATACCTCGCAAAGGAGCACTGGAGTGGTAACCTGATTCTGCTGTCTGCTTAGACTGCCTCCTCATGCAAGAATATGGTGATAGTAAACCTTCTATCATCTTGTGTGGGTTAGGGAGTGTAGATATGCCAGCGAATACCAGTCTGAGTGATTTCATGAGGGTACCTTCAGGTGTGATTTATATTTAAATCAATAAGCTTTGACTGGAGGCATTTGCCCTCCATCACATGACTGGACCTGGTCCAGTTACTGCAATAGAGCAAAAAGCTCGGTAGTCCTTCCAAACCAAGGAAGCCTTTAGGAGACTACTTCAGGTTATCTGCAACTGTCTCCTGCTCCCAGCATGCCAGTCTTCCCATCAGATTTTGTACTCTACAAACCTCCACAATCACCACAGCCATATTTTGGAAATGATGGCATAGTAACACACACATACTGGTTCTGCTCTTCTGGAGAAGCATGAGGAACACAAATGCATCCACTCAGTTCTTAGTGTGTCACCTAGATAGTGGCTATACTTCTTAGTGTCACTTGAGTGTTAACTCTAATCACAGTTGCACCACAGTAACTTCACAGCCTGTGGTGCTCTGAGAGCCTCACTCACAGCATCATAATTCTTGAAGGCAGCAATCTATCTCTGAGGGAAGTTAGGCCCTAGAAAGCTGGGCCATGAAAACACCCATGACCAATTCATCAGGTAGTGCTCTAGTTTTTTTTAATATTTTATTTTTATTTATTTATTTGAGAGAGATGCAGACAGGTAGAGAGAGAGAAAGAGAATGGGCATGTAGGGCCTCTAGCCACTGCAAACAAACTCCAGATGTGCATCTGGCTTACTGTGGGTCCTGGGGAGTTGAACCTGGGTCCTTTGGCTTTGCAGGCCAAGTGCCTTAACTGCTAAGCCACCTCTCTAGCCTGGTGCTCTAGTTTTTTACACTCAACAGAGACATGGGAACTAAGGAATCAAGCCAGAACAGAACAGGCTGCAGACGGGTGCAGAATGACCCTTAAGAAGAGGTAAATAGGACTTGTCAGGGTACCAGGGCACACAAGGGGATAAGAAGCATATCAAATAAACATCTAAGGGCCATATGGAATTTTCCATGATAATAGGCACTAGTTAAAAATGTGAAACCCAAACAACTCTCTGGAATTTGCAGGATTCGGGGATATCAGTTGCTCATTGACCACAGTAAGTTTTTATATCTAGCAAAATGTAGGCTATAAAGAAATATTATCCATCTCTGGAAAACAGTTACATTTCTCACACTCATGATTTTTTCACAAGCTGAGATTTATATTTGCTACAAAACAAAATGTTCCAATGCATGTGGTGATATACCATTGATATTAATTTAGTATATAAAATATCAGTTTGGATGAGCACAATAGGGGCTAGGAAGATAGCTCAATGGATAAAGAGCTTACAGTGCAAGCTTGAGGATCTGAGTTCAGATCCCCAGTTTCCATGTAAAACTCTGGGTCTGGTGATACATGTTAGTTATCCCAGTATGGGTGAGGCAAGACAAGACAAAGAATCCTGGGGCTTATTAGCTAGCTAGGTCAGCTGAATTGGTGAACTCTAGGTTCAGTGCGAGACCCTGTCCCAAATAATAAGGTGGAAAGCAACAAAGGGCAACACTCAAAATCAACCCTTGGTCTCAACACACACACACACACACACACACACACACGCACACACGAATATGAGCATGCATTCACACACATATGCATGCAAAAAATGAATAGATAAGCATAATAAAGTAACATGATTGGATATTGTGGTAAATACAAAAATATAAAGCTGATTGACAAGGACATAAAATACCCATGTGGATTTGGGGTCATACAGACTAGAACTTAATCCCAGAATCATGATGACATGTGCAGGGAAATTTAGAAAGGTCTTAGAATCGCCTTACGTTATGCACTTCACTATAAAGTTATGAAAAACCTTCTAACTGACCTTTGAGGATCTTTGGTGAAATCAATTTGATGATAAGTCTAGCTTGCAATGTCTAGTTGTTATCCAAGGAGGGCTCAGGCAAAAGGACCTCCTTCATTATGCCTTGCTGAATAAAGCATGTATCACTGAGCAGAAGGTCTAGAAGGGAATAGACAAAATTGTAAACACTTTTGGAGGGAGGTATGATGAAATGATGCATGATTAAATTTTGAAAACTTTCTATAATGTTACATAACTTTAGTCAGCATAAAAATACATGTTGGGAAGTTGTCCACTTCCTGTTGCAGGCTCTGCCTTCCGCAAAGTAAACAAAGGAATGTGTCAGAGGCATTGGCTTCTGTGTCCACTAGTCCCGCTGATACCTTCACACAGAGAGCAGAGAAGCACACTGGGAGCCCCAAGCACTTCCTTCTCTGTTAATCTCAGCCAGGCCAACTGATTGCAACACTCCAAAGCCTCAATGCTTTCCTAGCCTTTCAGTATCTTGCTGATTTGTTATCCAAGGACACTTTTTTTTCCTTTTCTTTTTGTCAACCAGACCTGCAAGGTTGCTAAGCACATACAAGGTTAAAGAGATATAACAGTTACTCAATACTTGTTTTGCTTAGTCTGTTTAAAATAAATTGCATCATATCCCATCTGATGATTGTGCAATGCAGGGTGGGTACCTAAACTGAAAGTTAAATAAGTCTCAGCTCTAGGCACCTTTGCAATTGAGACATCTATTTATACTCAAGTGGAAAATATTCAGTTGTTCTCAATTAAAAAACGGTACAGAAAGCCAATGAAAATAGACTCCAGTGTGCTTTGTGCATATAAAACACACATAGAAAATTTCCCAATCTGTTTCTTCTCAGGTGTTTGGCTCATGTACTATGAGTAAAATTAATTGTAAGATCCAGAGAATCTAAATTCCTGATAGTACTGCTAACCCTCCCAGACCCTCTGTTGGTATAAAGAGCTTCAATAATAGAATTGCTTATTCTGGGCTCAAATCTTGATTCTGGCATTTACTTGGTGTATAGCAAATGACTTAACCCTTCTAAGAGCGAGTTCCTTCATCTTTATGATGAGAATAATAATATTGAGTCCAGTCTTTCTAACCTGTATTCAAGTCAATATTCTTTCAACAATATCATAACATAGAGGAACTTATTCACTCACTTAAGGTGGAAATCTAAATTACTTCTATTAAGGTAAGTAAATGTATTATTCCCAGTTCTAAAAGGGAATTGTCTGTTTTTTATATGCTGAGGAGAATAAACTGCATCAAAATTCTTTTCTTTTATTTTTATTTATTTGAGAGCAACAGACAGAGAGAGAAAGAGGCAGATAGATAAAGACAGAATAGGCACTCCAGGGCCTCCAGCCACTGCAAATGAACTCCAGATGCATGTGCCTCTTTGTACATCTGGCTTATCTGGGTCCCGGGGAATCGAGACTTGAACCAGGATCCTTAGGCATCACAGGCAAGCACTTAACCGCTAAGCCATCTCTCCAGCCCTGCATTAAAATTCTTAATGATTACTAATGTGTGCTATTAATTCATTAGATCTTATGACAAATGCTATTAAAATATTTAAAGCCTTATTTATGTAAAAGAATTCACTTAGATATAATTAGGATGGTTTCTCAAAGACTTTGTAAGAGATAGTGTGGACAGAGAATTTTTAGTACTTATTTATGTGAAACTTATTCAAATCAATAAAGAAAATCCTTTAAGCATCTGGATCTACAGGTATAGCTTTGAATGTTGTGCAATCATGAACAGAATTCTAAAAACTCTCAAATCCATATTCAGCAAACAGATTATTAAAGAATTATTTAATTCTATAAGGTACACATACATCCATAGTCAAAATGCAATGAGAGGCAGAGATAGAACTATAGAACTTACTGGCTAGATAGGCTAGCCAATTTTGTGAGCTCCAGGTTCAGCAAGAGACCTTGCCTGAAATAATAAGGTAAAGACCAAATGACAAAGACACCCACCATAGACACTGGCCTCCATATACATCCACACACACACATGCACACACATATGTGTCCATATGCCCATGAACACACATACAAGCATGCATACCACATACACATGCATACATGCCCACACACATGTGCCTGCACACCTGTAAACACACAAACATGCATGCATTCCACACACACACAGTTAACTGCTAAATTATATTTTCAACGATAGCTAAGTATCCTGAAATCCTTTGACCCCCTCAATTTCTTTCTGGTGCTTATTCAAAAATTCTGAGCTGGGAAAGGATCTTAAAAAGAATAGCATTCATTGTAACAATATAGCAGCCTTTTCCGGAAGAACATCACATAGTTGGTGCAAATTTTATTTATGATAAATACCTTGTTTTGAAATGAGATTTTAAACTTTATTTTTGAATCTTTTTTAAAAATTATTTTATTTATTTATTTATTGGAGAGAGAGAGAGATTGGCTGGCCAGTGCCTCTAGCCACTGCAAATGAAATCCAGATGCATGAGCCACCTTGCACATCTGGCTTACTTGTCCTGGGAAATTGAACCGGGGTCCTTAGATTTTACAGGTAAGTGCCCTAACCACTAAGAAATCTCTACATCCCTAAACATTATTTTGAACTACACAAAGACTTATAGAAAATATGTGAAGATAACACCAAGTCCTCATGACCTGTCAATCCATGCCCTCCAATATGAGCATCTTACATGACCATAGCATAATGACCCACACCAGGGAAGGAATGTTGCTACAATGTTAGGCCTTGACTGTCTGAATGCAACAGATCTCTGTTTCTATAAATAGTGTTTCATTAAGAATCTCAGTTAACTCCCCTAAATTTCTCCTTCAAGCAACAGTACTTTAGTTTTATTTTTTCTTTCTTTCTATAAGGGGAAATAACTATGGTTTGTCGTAGTGGATTAAGTCAATCTATGAATTGTGCACAAACATATACAGACACACACACACACACACACGTACACATACACACTCAAAAACATAAATGAACACACTCTTGGATCTCAGCTGCACAGAGAACAAAGTCTAGAAAACACTGAAAGAAATTCTCTAAATATGAGCTGTTGTTAATCTCTTTGGGTAATGGGAGATAACTAACAATTTCTCTGCTATCTACTCCCTTTATTTTTTGAAATATACTTCCAAAATTATTCAACAAATATTCAAAACCAGAGAAGGAAAAACAGATAAAATAATAATGTTCTAAGCTAAGTATTTTGCTGAAACCAGCTGTTCTCATATTTAATCTGTCATTTCTCTCTGTTACAGGTCTACATGTGATTCCCTCTGTCTAGTTCTGATACAGAAAATACCCTCTGTCTACTTCTCTCCCTTCATTCTTTCCACTGGCATCTGAGTTCATCAAATATGGAAGAAAGTCCAAAAGTAAGGGGTTAGAGACATGAAGCACTAAATGTCATCTAAAGAACACCTCAACTCCAAAGGCACCCTGGAGACGATGGGCAGAGTGCGGATCCATCAGAAGAACTGCACTTTTTTTTTTTCTTTCTTTCTTTTTTTTTTTTTTTTTTTTTTTTTGGTTTTCCGAGGTAGGGTCTCACTCTAGCTCAGGCTGACCTGGAATTCACTATGTACTCTCAGGATGGCCTCTAACTCAGGGCAATCCTCCTACCTCTGCCTCCCAAGTGCTGGGATTAAAGGAGTGCACCACCACGCCCAGCAGAACTGTACTTCTTAAAGCAGGCTGGAGGCATGGTCCTCACCCTCCCCATCTGAGGTCACCTAGAAAAATTTGATTAGACTCTACCGTGCCTTACAGAATAAAGAGTGAAGAAATAACCTGTCTCTATTCACCTTCTCTCTGAAGAGTGCTAGAAATGAGAGACCAACATTCGTGACCATTGATAAGCAGATATTTTGGGGATACTACACTCTTGGATGATTTATTATATTGGCTATTTTTGTCACTTCCAGCTGGTCATCAAAGTGAGTGGCAGCAAAACCCTGAGAAATAAGAGCCTCTCACTTTTGTGGGTTGGAAGGAGAGGGGCTCCAATGAGAGGGGCTTCTGGACAAAGCTAGAGGAGAGAGACCGTGGCTGTATTCAAGAAAGCCTCTGATGTCTGGGGCCACCGAATAGATTATAGGAGGACTCTGCCTTCTGACATGGAAGGAGCAGCCTCAGAGCTTACAGAGCTTGGCTTGGGCTCCTGGCTTACTTATGTGGAAGAATATTGGCCATTTATTCAGCACCTACCACTTTGCAGTCGTTTGGGGTATGCAGTCCAAAATCCCACTGCCTTCTCCTTCTTATGAGAACAGCAAACCCTCCAGGAAAAGCTGCTGCGACCAAGTGACCCAGGTAGGAAGCACTGGGTGCATCCCCTAAGACCCAAAAGGCATGACAAGGTGGGGTGAGGCGGATCCCAGGTCCTCAGCCTTGCTGTTTCAGAACTCTTCATTTAAAGTGAGATTTGGTTTAGAGTTTTTCAATTGAAGCCTAGAATCCCAAGGATATGCCAGAGCAGAGACTCTACTTGACATCTTCCTGAAATGCAAACAGTTTAAAGGTCACTGAAAGCTTCACCCAGCGAATATTTATATTTGTCCTGTGAACTGAGGCACAAGATTTTCCAGGAGATGGTAGTGTCTCCAGAGACTTCTTACTGAGGCTCCTTGAACTGTTGTTTTTGGCCTCTGCCTCCTGAAAGGAAAAGAGAACTCAGTGAAATATGTTCAACAAGGCCAGAGATATAAATATTTTAAAAAGCACTAAATACAACGTGTTAGAAACCATTGCTCAGAAAGATTTCTCACAAGTCAGGGCCCAACAGCAGCTAGCCTTGCCATCTTCAAGTGCTCTTGCATGAGCATTTTTGAGACTCCAGACATCTAGCTTGAGGGGTGCTCTCTGTCCTTAAATGTCTATGAGTGTGAGGGGTGGGAAATCACATAAGCTCTCTGCCCAGGGCCTCAGCAGATGAGTATGGGGTGTCCATAGACTTCTGTATGGCCATCATCCAGAAGTCAAACAAAATGAAATGTGTGAATAAAATCCAATATGAAAATCTATTTTAGGATCATTCTGAATAGGCCTGTAATAAAAACTCATATAAAGATTTTGGTGTGAACATAACTTTTCATCTCTCAGAGGTGAAGCTATGAATGGGTGAGAACCTTGAATCATCTGTGAAGTATCAGTCTAACTTTATAAGAAGTTGGCACCATGATTTTTAGAGTGGCTATACCATGTTCACAGGCTCAAAAGCCACAGAGGAGAGCTGCAGGTTTTCTGGCCTCCTAGAGCATGTCATATGTGGGCTGGTTATCCCTAAAAGTAATTGAAACAGTACAAACCATCCTACATAGTCGTTGCTGTCTGTACACCTCTTAGCAGACACATCTATGCAAAGCTTTTGCCTATGTTTTATAGTGCCCATGTGCTCACCTGCACTGTTGGAGGTGCTCAGCTGTGCTGTGGGAGTGTTCACCTGAGGTGTGGGAAGTGTTCACCTGTGGTGTGGGAGTGTTCACGTGAGGTGTAGGAGTGTTCACCTGAGGTGTGGGAGTGTTCACTTGTGATGTGGGAGTGTTCATCTGAGGTGTGGGAGTGTTCATCTGAGGTGTGGGAGTGTTCACCTGTGGTGTGGGAGTGTTCATCTGAGGTGTGGGAGTGTTCACCTGTGGTATGGGAGTGTTCACCTGAGGTGTGGGAGTGTTCACCTGTGGTGTGGGGAGTGTTCATATCTGTGCTGTGGGAGTGTTCACCTGTGGTGTGGGAGTGGTTCATCTGTGTGTGGGAGTGTTCACTCTGTGCTGTGGGTGTGTTCTACCTGTGCTGTGGGAGTGTTCACCTGTGGTGTGGGAGTGTTCAGCTGTTCTGTGGGTGTGTTCAGCGGTGGCTGTGGAGTGTTCACCTGTGCTGTGGGAGTGGTTCACCTGTGGTGTGGGAGGTTCACCTGAGGGTGTGGGAGTGTTCACCTGTGGTGTGGGTGTGTTTCACCTGTGGTGTGGGAGTGTTCACCTGAGTTGTGGAGTGTTCACCTGTGGTGTGGAGTGTTCACCTGAGTGTGGGAGTGTTCACCTGTGGTGTGGGAGTGTTCACCTGTGGTGTGGGAGTGTTCACCTGTGCTGTGGAGTTGTTCACCTGTGGTCGTGGGAGTGTTCACGGGCTGTGGGTGTGGGGAGTGTTCACCTGTGGTGTGTGGGGGGAATGTTCACCTGTGGTGTGGGAGTGTCACCTGTGAGGTTGGGAGTGTTCACCTGTGCTGTGGGAGTGCTCATCTGTGCTGTGGGAGTGTTTCACCTGTGGTGTGGGGAGTGTTCACCTGAGGTGTGGGAGTGTTCACCTGTGGTGTGGGAGTGTTCACCTGAGGTGTGGGAGTGTTCACCTGTGGTGTGGGAGTGTTCACCTGTGGTGTGGGAGTGTTCACCTGTGCTGTGGGAGTGTTCACCTGAGGTGTGGGAGTGTTCACCTGTGGTGTGGGAGTGTTCACCTGAGGTGTGGGAGTGTTCACCTGAGGTGTGGGAGTGTTCACCTGTGGTGTGGGAGTGTTCACCTGAGGTGTGGGAGTGTTCACCTGAGCTGTGGGAGTGTTCACCTGTGGTGTGGGAGTGTTCACCTGAGGTGTGGGAGTGTTCACCTGAGTGTGGGAGTGTTCACCTGTGGTGTGGGAGTGTTCACCTGTGGTGTGGGAGTGTTCACCTGAGGTGTGGGAGTGTTCACCTGTGGTGTGGGAGTGTTCACCTGTGGTGTGGGAGTGTTCACCTGTGGTGTGGGAGTGTTCACCTGTGGTGTGGGAGTGTTCACCTGTGGTGTGGGAGTGTTCACCTGTGGTGTGGGAGTGTTCACCTGAGGTGTGGGAGTGTTCACCTGAGGTGTGGGAGTGTTCACCTGTGGTGTGGGAGTGTTCACCTGAGGTGTGGGAGTGTTCACCTGTGGTGTGGGAGTGTTCACCTGTGCTGTGGGAGTGTTCACCTGAGGTGTGGGAGTGTTCACCTGTGGTGTGGGAGTGTTCACCTGAGGTGTGGGAGTGTTCACCTGAGGTGTGGGAGTGTTCACCTGTGGTGTGGGAGTGTTCACCTGAGGTGTGGGAGTGTTCACCTGTGGTGTGGGAGTGTTCACCTGAGGTGTGGGAGTGTTCACCTGAGGTGTGGGAGTGTTCACCTGAGGTGTGGGAGTGTTCACCTGTGGTGTGGGAGTGTTCACCTGTGGTGTGGGAGTGTTCACCTGAGGTGTGGGAGTGTTCACCTGTGGTGTGGGAGTGTTCACCTGTGGTGTGGGAGTGTTCACCTGTGGTGTGGGAGTGTTCACCTGAGGTGTGGGAGTGTTCACCTGTGGTGTGGGAGTGTTCACCTGAGGTGTGGGAGTGTTCACCTGTGGTGTGGGAGTGTTCACCTGTGGTGTGGGAGTGTTCACCTGAGGTGTGGGAGTGTTCACCTGTGGTGTGGGAGTGTTCACCTGAGGTGTGGGAGTGTTCACCTGAGGTGTGGGAGTGTTCACCTGAGGTGTGGGAGTGTTCACCTGTGGTGTGGGAGTGTTCACCTGTGGTGTGGGAGTGTTCACCTGAGGTGTGGGAGTGTTCACCTGTGTGTGGGAGTGTTCACCTGAGGTGTGGGAGTGTTCACCTGTGGTGTGGGAGTGTTCACCTGAGGTGTGGGAGTGTTCACCTGAGGTGTGGGAGTGTTCACCTGAGGTGTGGGAGTGTTCACCTGTGGTGTGGGAGTGTTCACCTGAGGTGTGGGAGTGTTCACCTGAGGTGTGGGAGTGTTCACCTGAGGTGTGGGAGTGTTCACCTGTGGTGTGGGAGTGTTCACCTGAGGTGTGGGAGTGTTCACCTGTGGTGTGGGAGTGTTCACCTGTGGTGTGGGAGTGTTCACCTGAGGTGTGGGAGTGTTCACCTGTGGTGTGGGAGTGTTCACCTGTGGTGTGGAGTGTTCACCTGAGGTGTGGAGTGTTCACCTGGGCTGAGGTCGTGGGAGTGTTCACCTGTGGTGTGGGAGTGTTCACCTGAGGTGTGGGAGTGTTCACCTGTGGTGTGGGAGTGTTCACCTGTGGTGTGGGAGTGTTCACCTGTGGTGTGGGAGTGTTCACCTGAGGTGTGGGAGTGTTCACCTGTGGTGTGGGAGTGTTCACCTGAGGTGTGGGAGTGTTCACCTGAGGTGTGGGAGTGTTCACCTGTGGTGTGGGAGTGTTCACCTGAGGTGTGGGAGTGTTCACCTGTGGTGTGGGAGTGTTCACCTGAGGTGTGGGAGTGTTCACCTGTGGTGTGGGAGTGTTCACCTGAGGTGTGGGAGTGTTCACCTGAGGTGTGGGAGTGTTCACCTGAGGTGTGGGAGTGTTCACCTGTGGTGTGGGAGTGTTCACCTGAGCGTGTGGGAGTGTTTATCTGAGGTGTGGGAGTGTTCACCTGTGGTGTGGGAGTGTTCACCTGAGGTGTGGGAGTGTTCACCTGAGGTGTGGGAGTGTTCACCTGTGGTGTGGGAGTGTTCACCTGTGGTGTGGGAGTGTTCACCTGTGTGTGGGAGTGTTCACCTGAGGTGTGGGAGTGTTCACCTGTGGTGTGGGAGTGTTCACCTGTGGTGTGGGAGTGTTCACCTGAGGTGTGGGAGTGTTCACCTGAGGTGTGGGAGTGTTCACCTGAGGTGTGGGAGTGTTCACCTGAGGTGTGGGAGTGTTCACCTGAGGTGTGGGAGTGTTCACCTGTGGTGTGGGAGTGTTCACCTGAGGTGTGGGAGTGTTCACCTGAGGTGTGGGAGTGTTCACCTGTGGTGTGGGAGTGTTCACCTGAGGTGTGGGAGTGTTCACCTGTGGTGTGGGAGTGTTCACCTGAGGTGTGGGAGTGTTCACCTGAGGTGTGGGAGTGTTCACCTGTGGTGTGGGAGTGTTCACCTGAGTGTGGGAGTGTTCACCTGTGGTGTGGGAGTGTTCACCTGAGGTGTGGGAGTGTTCACCTGTGGTGTGGGAGTGTTCACCTGAGGTGTGGGAGTGTTCACCTGAGGTGTGGGAGTGTTCACCTGTGGTGTGGGAGTGTTCACCTGTGGTGTGGGAGTGTTCACCTGTGGTGTGGGAGTGTTCACCTGAGGTGTGGGAGTGTTCACCTGAGGTGTGGGAGTGTTCACCTGAGGTGTGGGAGTGTTCACCTGTGGTGTGGGAGTGTTCACCTGTGTGTGGAGTGTTCACCTGAGGTGTGGGAGTGTTCACCTGTGGTGTGGGAGTGTTCACCTGAGGTGTGGGAGTGTTCACCTGAGGTGTGGGAGTGTTCACCTGTGCTGTGGGAGTGTTCACCTGAGGTGTGGGAGTGTTCACCTGAGGTGTGGGAGTGTTCACCTGTGGTGTGGGAGTGTTCACCTGAGGTGTGGGAGTGTCACCTGAGGTGTGGGAGTGTTCACCTGTGGTGTGGGAGTGTTCACCTGAGGTGTGGGAGTGTTCACCTGAGGTGTGGGAGTGTTCACCTGAGGTGTGGGAGTGTTCACCTGAGGTGTGGGAGTGTTCACCTGTGGTGTGGAGTGTTCACCTGTGGTGTGGGAGTGTTCACCTGAGGTGTGGGAGTGTTCACCTGAGGTGTGGGAGTGTTCACCTGAGGTGTGGGAGTGTTCACCTGTGGTGTGGGAGTGTTCACCTGAGGTGTGGGAGTGTTCACCTGAGGTGTGGGAGTGTTCACCTGAGGTGTGGGAGTGTTCACCTGTGGTGTGGGAGTGTTCACCTGAGGTGTGGGAGTGTTCACCTGAGGTGTGGGAGTGTTCACCTGAGGTGTGGGAGTGTTCACCTGAGGTGTGGGAGTGTTCACCTGTGGTGTGGGAGTGTTCACCTGAGGTGTGGGAGTGTTCACCTGAGGTGTGGGAGTGTTCACCTGAGGTGTGGGAGTGTTCCACCTGTGGTGTGGGAGTGTTCACCTGAGGTGTGGGAGTGTTTCACCTGTGGTGTGGGAGTGTTCACCTGAGGTGTGGGAGTGTTCACCTGAGGTGTGGGAGTGTTCACCTGTGGTGTGGGAGTGTTCACCTGAGGTGTGGGAGTGTTCACCTGAGGTGTGGGAGTGTTCACCTGTGGTGTGGGAGTGTTCACCTGTGATGTGAGAGTGTTCACCTGAGGTGTGGGTGTGTTCACCTGTGGTGTGGGAGTGTTCACCTGAGGTGTGGGAGTGTTCACCTGAGGTGTGGGAGTGTTCACCTGAGGTGTGGGAGTGTTCACCTGTGGTGTGGGAGTGTTCACCTGTGCTGTGGAAATGTTCACCTGAGGTGTGGGAGTGTTCACCTGTGGTGTGGGAGTGTTCACCTGTGGTGTGGGAGTGTTCACCTGAGGTGTGGGAGTGTTCACCTGAGGTGTGGGAGTGTTCACCTGTGGTGTGGGAGTGTTCACCTGAGGTGTGGGAGTGTTCACCTTTGGTGTGGGAGTGTTCACCTGTGCTGTGGGAGTGTTCACCTGAGGTGTGGGAGTGTTCACCTGTGGTGTGGGAGTGTTCACCTGTGGTGTGGGAGTGTTCACCTGAGGTGTGGGAGTGTTCACCTGAGGTGTGGGAGTGTTCACCTGAGGTGTGGGAGTGTTCACCTGTGGTGTGGGAGTGTTCCCCTGAGGTGTGGGAGTGTTCACCTGTGGTGTGGGAGTGTTCACCTGAGGTGTGGGAGTGTTCACCTGAGGTGTGGGAGTGTTCACCTGAGGTGTGGGAGTGTTCACCTGAGGAGTGGGAGTGTTCACCTGAGGTGTGGGAGTGTTCACCTGAGGAGTGGGAGTGTTCACCTGAGGTGTGGGAGTGTTCACCTGAGGTGTGGGAGTGTTCACCTGAGGTGTGGGAGTGTTCACCTGAGGTGTGGGAGTTTTCACCTGAGGTGTGGGAGTGTTCACCTGTGCTGTGGGAGTGTTCACCTGCGGTGTGGGAGTGTTCACCTGAGGTGTGGGAGTGTTCACTTGTGTTGTGCGAGTGTTCACTTGTGTTGTGCGAGTGTTCCCTGGTGGTGTGGGGATGCTCAGCTGTGGTTTGGGGATGCTTGCCAATGCTGTGGGGGTGCTTCCCTGTGGTGTGGGGTAGGCACATGCATGGCAAGAGCACAATGTCAGGAGCCCCATTACATTCATTTTTCACTCGTTCTCATTTTGAGCCGAACTCTCTTACTGTTAGTGGAACTTGCTGTTTTTCATGAGCCTTTGTAATTTTGTGGTGTCTATGTCCCTTGTTGGGACTGGGTTTTCAGTCACACATAGCCATTCCCAGCTGTTTATGTGGGATCTAGAGATTTGAACTCAGGTGGTTTCAGGCCCCCTCATGCTCAAACCCTTAGCTATTTCTCCAGTCCCATATTTTCTTTAGTGAATCATATTTTTTACTCAAGCATATATGGAATTTTCGTTTATTTTCTTTTCTAAAGATTTTATAGTTTTGTGTTTTACATTTAAAGCTATTTTCTATTTTCCATCATCTTCTTGAAATTAGACAATGAGCCCATAAGTACTAGGCCATGGTTTTCAATGGAAAAGCCCATATTTTTAATACTTTTGAAAAGTTTTTTGATTTTACCATTATATTGCTTTTGTACCTTTGTCAAAATAGCTCAAGTATACTTGTGTAGTCTTTTACTAGATGCTGTTCTCTACTACATTGATTTATGTATCCCTTTGAAAAACATTATTGTGTCATGATTATTGTAGCTTCAGAATAAGTCTAAGAATAATGTGCTGTAGTTACTCCTATTTTATTCTTTTCAAAAATTTATTTTGTTGGTACCTCAGTATTCTCATATGAATTTAGAATCAAGTTTCCTACATCGAAAAACAAAACACCTTCTAGGGATTCCATACGTACTAATATTGCATTAAGTCTACACATCAGTTGGGGGCAGGATGTACCTATTGCTCCTCTTATTGCTGTGACAGAATATCTGACAAGAGAACTTTAAGGATGGGAGAGTTTTTTGGTTTAAATTTTGAGGGTACCGTCCATCATTACAGGAAAAGCATGGTGATAGCTGCTTCAGAAATCTAGCCACATTGTATCTGCTGCAGTTAGCATCACAGTGCTGGAGGAACCTCAAGCCAGACACAGTTTATGGGAGGAAAGGATTTATTGAAGCTTACAGATCCAGGGGAGTTCCATAATGGTATGAGAAGCTGGCCCCCTTTCTCAGGTCCACACAGAGAAAAATACCACCACTGGCACCACAGCAAGCACACTCCAGGTACCCCAGGTAAAGTTCAGATTGCTCCTCATAACTTAGGATCCATTTCCAAATGAACCCTAGGGCTGGGCCCTAGGATCTGCCCACAGTGACACCCCTCTAGCCATGCACCTGGAGATCTAAGTTACAGGCTTTACTTAACTGAATCTATTGGGGTCAGCCATTCAAAGTACCACAGTATCTGTACTCAGTACAGAGAGATGAATGTTGTTGCTGTTTTCTTTTATTCAGTCCAAGACGTCAGCTGTTGAAATGATGTCACCTACATTTAGGGTGGGCCTTCTCGCTTCAGTTAAAATTTCTGGAAATACTCTCATGAACATTCCTAGAGGCATGGTGATTCTAAATCCAGTCATTTTAACAATAAAGACTAGTCATCAGAGGGAAATTTGATATTTTTGCTATGTTGGGAGTTTCTACACATACTGCTCTAATTCTCTATATTTCATATGATTTTATTTGCTTGTGTGCATGTGCATGAGGTGTGGTGGAGGAGGTTTGGGAGTGTGGTATATGCACATGTGTGTGCCATTGCAGCTCCCGTGTACTTGCCAGTGGTGGTCCCAACATAACTCCAGTTGTCCTGCTCCATTGCTTTCATGGCCATTCTCATTTTGAGCAGGAGTATCTTACTGATACAAGAGCTTGCTGTTTTCACCATCCCCAGAAATTCCCTGGTCTCTGCTCCCCTGCTCAGTACTGAGATTACAGGCATGCATGGCCATGCTCAGATATTTACACGGGATCTGAAGATTGAAAGTTACGTGGTTTCAGGCCTCCACAGGCTCTCATTCTTCTTCTTTTTATTAATATTTATGTATGTTTTATTTTTTATTACTTATGTACACAGTATATATACAGCTATGTTGGTCCCATCATTAGCCTCCTCCCTGTCCTCCCCCCTCCACAGGAACCCTCCTTGTTGGGGAATGTGGGTCATACATTGCGGGGTAAGCTATCAATTATGGGTAAGAAGCAATGTCTCTGTGCATAATGATCCAATGTGTGGCTCTAACATTCTTTCTGCCCCTTCTTCTGCAAATTTCCCTGAGCCATGTTGGGTTCTTTTTTGGTCTGCTCAGTGATGAGTTCCTGGGAGCCTCAGTGTCTCTGGATGAATGGTTTGGTAGGAGTTGGGTGTTCTCTGTGTCTATCTCCTTCACCCTTATGCTGGTACCAGGTTCACCAAGAAAGCAGCACTCTTGCTCATTTCCTCAATTACTCTTAGTTTCAGCTGGGACCCTGTTGAGGTGTGATGGGCTGGTTCTCTCCTTAAGATCTACGTCCATCTGAAAAAGAGAAGCAAATTCTCCAGTGGAGAGTGAAGTTATAACCAGATAAATGTGATAACCATTGTTAGTTTAGAGAGAATTTAATAGGTGTAGGCCCTCTTGTAGCCCAAGATTGGTGGGAGCTTGATAATGGAGAGTGGGCTTGTGTTTGGACATAGTTCTGACTTGTTTCCAAGATCCAGATATGGGTTCCATAACACTGAGCAGATCAGTTAGCCAAGTCAAGAGCAGCTGGTTTCTCACCATGGCTGTGTGCCACTGTTGCACTTATGTGAGCATCGCATCAGGTTGTTTGCTGCTGAGTAGCTTAGACCACGAGTTGCTTGGACAGATGTTGGTCATTTTCCCCTAGTCACTCATGTAGCACCTTCTGACACTAGATGAGCTAACTGTCTGGGGACTGACTTTCTTCCAGATTCCAGCCAGGTCACTCTATGTTTCATGCCAACAGCATATAGTGTCTTCAGAAGCAGGGTCTTAACACTACCTTTTTCATTCTTTAACCATAGATCCATTTCTCTAGCCATAATTTTCATCAGCTTTTACTAAACATGAGTATGTAAAATATGGAGCTAGATGAGTTTTGCTACATTAATTTCTATTTCACTTATTGAAGATATAAAGAATAACTTCAAAAAATAAGTCAACAGTTTGAATACCAAGGAAAACATTTCTTGCTTGTGAAACATGATATTTTCTTTCGAGGTAGGGTCTCACTCTAGTCCAGACTGGCCTAGAACTCACTATGTAGTCTCAGGGTGGCCTCGAACTCACTGTGATCCTCTTCCCTCTGCCTCCCGAAGTGCTGGGATTAAAGACGTGCGCCACCACACCTGGCAATGAAACATGATTTCAAACATACGTTGGAATTACTTCATTAATTGAAATCTTCCAATCCTTTAATTGGTTTGAATGGTTTTTATATTTTTAGTTTTTTTTCTAATTATCTCTGTGTTTTTGGCATCAAGTTAACATTGGCCTTATAAAAATAGCTGGAAATGTTCTTTCCTTTTTTATTAACTGGAAGAGATTTTATAGAATTGATACTACTAGATTCTGGAAAGTTGGAGTGAGCTGGATATTTTAACTACCAATCAACTCACTTAATAATTTTTTGATTATTCAGGTAGTCTTGTTTTGTTTCAATTGTTTTAGTCATTTTTGAGACTGTGATTTACTTGTCTAAGTTGTCAAATATATGTAGATAGAGTCGTGTGGATCCATTTGTCTATTTATCTAGACAGCTCTATTTACAGGTTATATATGCAATGGTATTATAGCTATATATGTAAATATATATACAACTAATATATTTATAATATACATTCATATACACAGACATGCTAGTACCCATTTAATACATGTGAGCCCTTTAGTGACATATTTCAGTGTCTTTCATTCTTGACATTGGTAACTTAGTAATCTTTCTCTTTCTCTGTCTCGTCTTCTCTTCCCTTCCCATTCTCCTTCTAGCTTGTTAAAGATATAACTACTTTATTGATCTACTCACAGAATCAGCTTTTTCTGTTTTATATTTCTTTAATGTTTCTTTGTTTATAATTTTATTCATTTCTATTCTTTTTTATTTATTTACTTATTCAAGAGAGAAAAAGGGGGGCAATTAGAGAGAGAGAGAGAGAAAATGAGTATGCCAGGGCCTCCAGCCACTGGAAATGATGCATGTGCTGCCATGTGCATCTGCTTATGTGGGTCCTAGGGAATTGAACCTGGGTTCTTAAGCTTCATAGACAAGTGCCATAACCATTAAGCCATCTCTCCAGCCCTTCATTTCTATTCTTGACTTCATGTATTTGCCTTCTGCTTCCTGTAGCATTATCTTACTCTTCCTATTTATCATGGTAAAATCTTAGATGACTGATTTGGATCCTTTCTCATTGTCTTATGTAACTGTTTAATGCTGTTACCCTTTCCCCAAGCAATGTTTTAACTGTATCCCACAATGTCATGGGATGTTTTATTTTCATTTTTATTCAACCAGAAATAGTTTTGTATTTGTCTTGAGCAATTCTTAGTGTTTGTAAGTTTTAGTATCAGTCTGTTATTGCTATTCCAGTTCTCTTCCATCTCATCTTTAATTGACTTAATTGTGTGCCCAAAATGGTCTTATGTTGAAACTCTTACCCCAGTACCTCAAATTGTGACTGCATTTAGAAATAGGGCTTTTGAGTGGTAATTAAGTTATGGGATAATCAAAGTGGGACCTGATCCAATATGACTGGAGTCCTTATAATAGCCAGACACTAGAAAATATACAACCCAGATAAAGAGTAGAGCATGTAAGAGTGCAGTGAGAAAGAAGCCATCTAAAAGTCAGGGAGAAAGGATTAACCAGAATTTCAGCTTTCTGCCACCTTGATCTTGGACTTCTCATATTGTGAGAAAATAAATGTCTATTGTACAAGCCACCAGCATGTGGTATTTTGTTATGGCAACCATACTAGACATAGTCCAATAACATTATTTGTTATTTTTAATTATTTTAAATACATTAAGTTTTAATTTATAACCAAGAACATGGTCTATGTTGCTCAGTGCTATACATACACTGGAAAAGAATGTGTGTCAGTTCTACAGTATATGGAATTATTGATAGATGCAAATTCAATCTAGTTGGCTGACATTGTCATTCATTTCATTTCTATTCTATCTCATTTTCTATTTATCTGTTTTATCAGTCACTGAAAAAAGACTATTGCAAATGCAAGCTATTGTTTTGGACTTTATTTCTTTTTTTAGTTGTTCCAACAGATACAAACCTATTTAGGACTGTTATGACTGTTATTTCTGAGGCCCCACTTTAATTTTGGAATTTTTCTTTGTCCTAGGGACTATTTTGTTAACATTAATACCCTCATCTCAGCTTTCTCTTCATTTGTGCTTATGTAGTCTATCTTTAGCATCATTTTACCTTGAAACTACATGTTTCAGTTAGCTTTCTCAATGCTGAGAAAACACTTGCCATAAATAATTTAAAGAAAGACTTATTTTACGTACAGTTGGTGGTTTCAGTCCATCATGGCAGGGAGGGTGTAGCTCACATCATGGTGAACAGGAAGCTGAAAAATGGTATGGAGAAAGGGGTCATGGAAAGATATATCCCTAAAGACATATTTTGGGGGCCCTTATTCCTCCAACTATGGCCTACTTCCTACTATTCACCACCTCTTAATAATGCTATTGTGCCATGCGTCCCTAAGGGTCGAATCCATTGATTAGGTCAGAGTACTCAGGGACCAAACATATCCCTAAAGCCATCAGCTGGCAACCAAGCCCCAGAACATGAGGCTATGGGAGAACATTTCATGTTAAAACTACCCTTACATATACTTGAAATTAGTTTCTCAAAATATCATGTGGTATTTTCTGTATCTGAAGGTTTACAGTGATTACCTCCAAGTAACTCTTTTCCTTCTAAAATCTTCAAGGCTGACTACTAGCCTCTTTGAGCTCATGCTTCTCTGAATCCCTGGATGGTGAGCACTTGATTTTCTTCCCACATTAGCCACTTATCTGAAAAAAATGTGATTTTGTATGTGTGTATGTGTGGCATGTGTGTGTGTACATGTTTGTATGTGTGGGTTCATGTGTGTGCACAGCTAATGGTTGAAAATAGGTTTCTTCCTCAAGCATTCTTCACATTGTTTTTTGAGAAAATGTCTCTCACTTAATTTAGAGCTCAGTAAGTTGGTTAGCCTGGTTGGCCAGCAAGCCCTAGGGATCCTCTCCCTGTCTCTCCACTGTTGTGATGGCAGACATACGTCACCATGCTTGGCTTTCACATGAGTGCTGGGGATCTGAACTCAGGTCCTCATGTTTGTGCAGCAAGCACTTTAGAAAAGGAGCCATCTCCCCAGCCCCAGAAATAAAGTGGTTTCTAAAAAATATTCTTGTTAAGGTCCATGCACTTTATGCCAAGAGTGTGTTCTCTACAGAGTAGACTAGTCTTGAACACAATGTAAACCAGACATCAGCATTAGTTATCCAGAATATTTAGGCTATTTTTTTTCATTTTGTTTTTTGACTGACTAGAAGGAACAGAATGTGGTTAATACCTGATAAAAATTTACATTTAACAATAGGAGCGAAATCAAGATTAATCACTTATTAGATTGAGGAAATAAAATGTAGAGTATCGAGTGTGTGAACATGTGCATGTCTGAATATATACAGTTTATCAAGGAATTCACCATTAAGTCAAAACCATTTAAGGACATGTCCATGTTTATAACATTAGACTTAAGGATGACATGTTGCTAAGTTACTCACTGCTTTGAAATCCCCTCAGTGTGCACATACGTACCCTCTGTTTATGATTTGTCTTTTCTTCTTGTATTGTTTATTTATTTTTGGTGTATGAAGTATGTGTGATATGTGCTCTATGTGTATGTGTGTGTGTATGTGTGTGTGAAGTTTCATGCGTGTCCTCTTCCATCATTCTTCTGCCTTATGTCCTTGAAACAAAATCTCTCACTGATCCTGCAGCCTATGCCATTTTCAGTCAGACTGGCTGACCAGGGAGCCCCAGTAACCTTTCTGTCTCCATCCACTCTGTGGTAGAGTCCCAGGCATGCACAGCCATACCTGTCTTTTTTTTTAATGTGACCCTGGGGACTGAACTCAGCTGTCATGCTTGTGCTACAAACACTCTTACCTAACAAGTCATTTCACCATTCCATCATCCTTTATCTATCACCTGATTGCGTTAATGCTGACAGAGGACCCACATGTAGACTTGTTGAAAAGTGGAAAGGCCTGGGTTCATCACACAAAACAATAGCAGCATGGAGCATGTGTCTGACATGCAGATTGTGCCTTTCAGTTGCTTGCATTAATCTGCCAAGTAAATGCATTAGGTATGTACAGGTACCACTTCTTTAACTATAAGGAAATACAGTCTTGTAGGGGTTAAACAACTAGGCCAGTGCACAAAGTTAGTACCACTGGTGGGTGTGCAGTTGAGTGGCTGGACAGTGAACTTCAGCTCCTGGGCAACACCTCTTAGTCTTATCCCAGTGTCTGAGACTCTGTTGTGATCTAAGCAAATGTCCCCATCAGAAGCTGTCTTTCAGTATAGTGCTAGATGATAGAATCTTTGTGGTTTATTGGAAACCTAGAAAACACAATTTACTTCTTGAACCTCTTGGCATCAGAAACTTCATGTTTTAACTCTCAAATGAGAGACAAATAAATATAAAATGTAGTATGACTGATTGTGGCCTAAAATTTTCTAATGAATTTTTCCAATTTACTTTAACAAATATATTGCAACTAACAAACTGTAACTAGAGCTATGCATAAGCCAGCAATCCTGGTTTAAAAATAAAAAAGAGCCCCTGTGGTTATTAGGGATCTCAGGGAAGTCATACTACCTTTCTGTATTATTGCCCAGAAAATTAAAGCTAATTTTAAAGGACTATAGAGAACACTTAGGGGAATACATGGTGCACACTAAGCTTTCATAGAGATTACTATTTTTATTATTAATCCATGATTTTTGTTGCAGTGACTTTTTGTTGCTGTGACAAATATCTGAAAGAAGAAGCTTATGGAAACTTAACAAAATCTAGGAGAAGTTTCATCATGGCAGAAGAGGTTGGATTACTTCCGTAGACCATAGCAGAGAGATACCACCAAGAGTCAGCAAACAGGAATGGCCAGAGCTCAAAACTGGCTCTTTATACACCTTAGGGCTAGACTAAAAGATCCAACCCTATTGACACCTCCTCAAGCTAAAGACTTAAGTTTCAAGCTTAATCAAAAACACCTTAGGTTATGGGGACATGCATTTACATTCAAACTGCCACAATTCTTCTATACAAAAAGCTATTAGAAGAGGAACAGACTGGTCTTCATGTTCAGGTCAGCAAAAGGTACAGATGATCATTACTCAGCATTCATGGATACAGCTTTGACATATATATATATACAGTCACTTGAATCCTGGCCCAGCCAGTAAGTAAACAGAAAGTATAGGAGTCTAACTTTCAATGTGTGTTCTGAGAATGAGGTGGAACACTGCCACTGTACATGGCAGGAAGGGACCAGTGGTCTCCAAAGTTGATGCAATCTATTTGTTCAGGGAGTTTGAAGTCTAGCTGTCTGGACACTCGTGAGCTGGGCCAGGTGGAAAACAAGTGCCTGAGCTATGTGAGGATGGGCCACATGAGGATCTGCAAAATGCTCAATGCCATGCCTCTGGAGGAAAGAACAATGCCAGGCCTCTGGAAGAAAGCAATGAGCTTTGCTTTAGATTGTATGATGACACGGAAACTGGACAGGTCTCAATAGTTTGGTTTTTCTCAATTTGCATTGCAAAAACACATGGAGATTGAATAAATAAATAACCATTCTTTAGGCCATCATAGAAGTAAAAGTAGATGTATTAATCACACAGTCTAAATGTGCAACATGGAAATAATGACAAATAACATTATGACATATCTTATACACTAGAACTATGACCTAAAACACAAAATTAGCAGAGTTGCTGTATTACATAAAATTGTGAGTTGCAAATATAAGTGAATAGGGCCTTATATAGGATGGTATATAGAATGTATTCTTATTTTTATTTTATTTTATTTATTTATTTATTTATTTATTTTTATTTTTTTATTAGTCAGTTCTGTATTCAGCAAATACAGTCAGTTTGGTACCATTATTAGGCTCATCCATGACCTACCCCCTCCCCTTGGCCCCTCCTTGTTGAGGTATACGGGTCTTGAATTGTGGAGTTAGCCCACAGTTATGGGTAAGCTAAATATCTCTGCATATCATGACCCAACATGTGACTCTGACATTCTTTCCGCCCCCTCTTCCGCAAAATTTCCCTGAGCCATGTTGGGTTCATTTTTGGTCTGCTTCAGTGATGAGGTGTTGGGGGCCTCTGAGGCTCTGGCTCTCTGATTTGGTGGGAGTTGATTTTTCTCTGTGCTGATCTCCTTCCCCCTTGTGCTGGTATCCGGTTCATCAGGAAAACAGCCCCCTTGCTTGTTTCTCCAATTTTTCTTAGTTTCAGCCGGGGCCCTTTTGAGGTATGATGGGGTGGCTCTCTCCTTAAGATCTACATCTATCTGAAAAAGAGAAGCAGATTCTCCAACGGAGAGTAAGTTAGCACCAGGACAAAAGAGATAACCCTTACTTGTTTTTTTTTAGAGAATTTAATAGGTGTAGGCCCTCTTGTAGCCCACAATTGATGGTAGCTTGATATTGGAGAGTGGGCTTATTTTTGGATCTGGTTCTGACTTGTTTCCCAGCTCCAGCTATGGGTCCCATACCAGTGAGGGGATCAGTTAGCCAAATTGAGAGCAGTTGGCTCCCCACCATGGCTGTGTGCCACCACTGCACTTGTGTGGGCATCACAACAAGTTATTTGCTGCTTAGTAGGTTAGACCATGCGTTGCTTTGATAGATATTGGTCAATTTCCCCCAGTCGCCCATGTAGCACTTTCTGGCACTAGACGCGCTGACTGTCTGGGGACTGACTCTCTTCCAACTTCCAGCCATCACATAAGGTATCTTCAGCAGTAGGGTCTTACCACTAACCTTTGGTGGGTCATCAAGTACTCTGACAGAATTCTGTCTGTCTTTTAGGAAACCTTGTAGGTCTCTCTGATCAAAAGCTCATTGTGGATGATAGCCCCATGCTGGATCTGGGAGTTACAGGTCAGTGCCCACTAAGAAAATGAGGAAAAAGATAACTAATATACAAGAGTTAGAGATAAGAGAGAGAGAGAGACAGGGAGAGGGGAAGTGAGGGAGGGAAGATGTAGGAGATTAAGGTTAGTCTTAATCTTACCCTCTCCAGTGTCTTGTGGTTCAGGTGTTCCCTGTATGGGCCTGGTGAAGGATCAGCCATTTGGTCTGTCTTTTAGTAAGTAGAAGATTATGGTACCATTGCCATTTGGGTCTAGATTTGTGTTTCCCACCCCTTTGATGCCCTCCCCTCCCTCCCCTTCCATCCTAGTGTCTAGTCTAGGAGATGTATTCTTATTTTTGTGAAAATTCAAAATAGGAAAAATAACCTGTAAAACACTAAGCCCATAATTTTGGAGATGGGCCACTGGGCTATGGATAAATCATCCATAAATCACCTCCTACACTTCCATAGTTATGGTTCTCTTATAATTTTGTGCTATGACAATGCATTTAGTGCTGGGGAGATGGCCCTGGGAGGTAATTGCTTGCCAGGGCAGCATGACGACCTAAACACAAATTCAATTCCTAGCTCCTTTGTTAATGCTGAGTGTGGTGGCATGTACCTACAATCGTAGAGTGGAGAGACTCCCTGGGGCTCACTGGCTAGCTTATCTAGCAGGATAAGTGAACCCTAAGTCCAATGACATGCCATTCCTCAAATAATAAGTTAGAGATCAACTGAGGAAGACCTCTGATATTTTCTGGCCTCCACATGCATGTACACATGTACCTGTCCACACACGTGTGGACACACATACATACATGCACACACACACACCACAGATCACATACATATGATAGAAAAACACAGTCACTTCTTTAATAAGTCAAATGAAGAAAAGATACCCTGATATAGGAAGCATTTTAAAATAACCTAATAAATGCATACATTAAGCTCACTAAACTGCCCAGTAAGCACTACACTTAATGTTCATATTTCCATATTAATGCTACTCTCACTTTCTGTTACAGAAGATTCTCTTTCCAGATGGCAGTGACCACTGGGATGACCTAAAAGGCAACATAGGGCTAAGAAGAAGTGACAGAGGACTGCTCAGCACTGAAACATCTCTATCACACCCTCCAAGGATCAGGACCTATTGCAGAAGAGGTGGTGGAAAGAATGTAAGAGCCAAAGGAAGGGTACCACTCCTCACAATGCAACTGTCCAGACAGAAATTGGCCTCAATATCCAAAACTCACAGTGCCTAGAAATACCTTCACGAGACCTTCATAATTGAAGAACAAAAAACAATGACATCAAAATAAAAGAGAGACTAACAGAGAGATTGAGAGGATATGTTGGATAGTGGAATTGTGAAGGGGAAAGTGGAAGAGGGGAGGGAATTATCATGGGTTATTGTCTGTAAGTATTGATGTTGTAAATAATAAAATTCTATATTAAAGAAATAATAACCTGAGTAATACTGATAAAATACATAGCATCTACAGAAACAGACAAGTTTACTTTTAGAAAATAGACAAATAAGTGGAGTTCTGAGTATATTTAACCAAAATGCACAAGGGCTTTAGCAAAATCTTTGTAATTAAATTAATGGAAAGTTGATGCATGTAAGCCATACTTCATGTGAAGAGGACCAGATTCTTTCCTTATATGGGAGGCAATTCATACACATAGAAAACATCATTACAAGTGGGATGTGATAGCACACATCTTTAATCCCAGCACTTGGAATCCTACCTCAAAAAAAAAAAAAAAGGACACTCTCATAGTTACATCCTTATAGGTTCATTTCCAAATATTGCTATGCTGGAAATTAAGAGTTTCAAATATAATTAGGATTGATAGTCCACACAGATGTACTCTGATAATTGCACCAAATTGCAAGGGGATCTGGAATAATGGATCTACAATCTCCTAGGCAGAGTCTTTTTCCCTGGTGATCTACTGAATCCTAGGTAGCTCCTTTTGCCCTGGTCCCTGAGAATGTTGAGTACATAGATCAGCCTCTGGAAGCTGACTGAGGCTGCTCTTGTCTCACAGGTCCCATAGCTGCACTCATAGGCAACTTGTTGTGTATTGCCCATGGCATTCTAACTCTCTGAAGTAACCTTAACCTCACTTCGCTCAGAAATTCTCAATTACCTTGATATCCTTGTTTTATCATTAAAAAATAGTTTGTTTAAAAGACAAACCCAGCCTAACATGTTTTCTACTCCCCCCGCCCACCTGCCTTTACTCTCACTGGCTATGATCTGCAAAGTTGTTTTCATTACTTTTCTGAGTTATTTGGTATTTCTTTACATACTTGGATTATCTCTCCTAAGGTATAAGGCCATCTTTGTATCCTGAAATCTAGTTGTAATTCTGACATGTTCGATGGAGAAAAACATAATGAAAAGGAGGCAAGAATGAATGGACGAATGACCTAATGAAGAGTATATTCTGTCTCTCCTCAGTAAAATTTGCGTGCTTCATTGAACTAGTCCATCTGTCTCTGAAAAATTCAAAACTATGGCCTGACTAGGGTCTGAAGCATGACTTTGAGGAAGGAAGAAGGGGATGAGGGTGAAAAAGAAGAAGAGCTTTGTGAAATGTCTCCCATCCCAAGCATGGCTCACTCCTTCCCACCCACCTGTGGTGTCCAGCCCTTTGAGCCACCACCCTTTGTACTGTCTCCAGCCCATCAAGGGACTTGTCACAAGCAGCCATTTAATTATCCATGCTAGAGGACCAGAAGAGAAACAGGCAGGCTCACTTCAGCTTGTTAAAGCTCCTGGACTCCTGCTTGGGAAATTGCTCTCCCGTTTTACCGGTTCTGTTTGCGTTTTGTAGCTCCCAGGGGAGATCGGCAGGGGCTGGCTGCATTCCTGGCCTGGTCCCTTGGCCCAAAGCCTCCATAAAACCTCGGCACCAGCCTTCCTGACTTGGGGCTTTCCTCGTTAAACACTGAGACAGGAGCCAGTTGTTTGGCTGTCAGAGGCCTAGGTGAGACACACTGGTCTCCTCTTCCCTGAGGGCTCAGGACTGAGACAAGGCTAGGAGGTGACAGAAGTGAGAGTGGTAGCATGAGACACTGGCCTTGTGCGGGGTGGGGTGGGGGGACAGCAGGGAGGAAGTGGTGAAAACAAGTCTGTGCTAATTAAAAGACAGATTACCAAAACCAGCATGCCATGCACACCTTTGTTATAATTAATAGCTCCCTACTTAGAAAATTTCACCACAGACATCCACCTCCCACCTCGAACTTGAACTAGGACTTGAACTCAGCCTTATATTTTATTATTTGGTTTATGATCTATGCAATACTTAGAAGGTCTCACTGACCTTTAATGGGAATGACAAGTCATGGTATAGGAGCAGTTTGCAGAGATTAAAAGGAATAAAGACTGTGGATCCTGTATTATTTCAATGCTGTTAGAAGCTGGTCTCAGCAACTTCCAAGCTTCATAAGCATAAACATTTTTTAAGCTGGTAGGCCAATGCTGTATAAGCACAGCAGCAGCTGGGGTTTCCCTCAAGTAAGGTCTGGGCACCTATATCAAGTCCTGTGGCTCACCTGTTTCTGTTTTCCCCTCGCTATCCCACAGCATGGTGCTTGCTGCTGAGGTCTCCCCAAATCGTCATGTATAGGGTCAGAAGTTAAATGTAAATTTCTGTGACTCTAATGAGGGAAAGGTACAGGAAATGATCCATAAAGATACCTTGATGCACATGTTATTTTTTAAAATTATTTATTTATTTATTTGTTAGAAAAAAGAGAGGGGCAGAGAGAGAGAGACAGAGAGAGAGAATGGGCAGACCATGGCCTCTAGCTACTGCCAATGAACTCCAGACACATGTGCCACTTTGTGCATCTGGGTTCTGTGGGTACTGTAAAATAGAACCTGGGTCCTTAGGCTTCATAGGCAAGCACCTTAGCCACTGAGCCCTGCACATGATATTTTGAGGATAAATAGCTAGAAGGGGGAAAACAAAGTATAGTGTTCATCTGAGACCATGCATGTGATGGTTTATATCGATTGTCAACTTGACAGAACCTACAGTCACCTAGGCAATTAGCTTCTGGTCATGCTTTTGAGATATTGTCTAGATTAGGTTAACTAAGGTTGAAAAACACCACCCTAGCTATGGTCGGTGCCATCCCATGGCCGAGATCCCAGACTGAATAAAAAGGAGAGGGATGGCTGAGCATCAGCATGTATTGCTCTCTGCTTCCTTAGTGCAGACTGAATGTGACCAGCTGCCTCAAGCTCTTGACATCATGCCTTCCCTGCCAAGATGCACGCTGAAACAAACCCTTCCTTCTTTCTGTTCTTCTTGTCAGGTATGTGGTCACAGAAAGGAGTTAAAGCACTATAATGCATCATGGAAAAGGAGCCACAAGAAGGAAGACGGGGGTAGTCCTAACTGTGAGGTAAACTTCTAGGTCACAGAAAAAGAAAGCAGTCATGATTCCAACCTCTTCTCTGAGCCTCCATAGCCTTTCCCTTCTACTGCATAGGGGTAGGGTGGATCCTAAAACACTGGAATAAAGAACTGTCCTGAGCCACAAGGTCCAGATTGACAGGTCTAGGAGAATCTTCTTCCTTAAACTGGCCTCTCATCCTACCCTTTCTGCTCACAGTCACTTCCTCCCTCACTTTGCTATGTGCTGGGCATCAACCTATTGCATCAATGCCTGGCATGTGGAGTACTTACGGGGTAGTATGAGAGTTGATAAATCTGATACCCAGCAGGCTTATCTTACAACACAAGATTCTACCATTAAACAAGTTTCTTCAATTTTCTGAATGGAAATTCTTTCAAAGGAAAATGTGGCAATTGATGACTCTCTTGCTAAAGGAGTGAAAAATATTGACAGAACATGATTTTTGGAAGAACACCTGGCTCATGGTAAATGCTAGGGCATTGTACTCTGGAGTTGTGTTTGTTACATGCATAAGTTAATAAGCAAACCAATAACTAGGTCATCCCTGAAGTCACTTAAATCTCTAACAGGCTATATTAAGCACCAGGACACATTGTTTGGATTATGTAAAATCAGGTCTCTAAAATGTGCATGGATGTCCTATGGAACCCAACATCTGAGCAGGGTACAAATGAAATGATATTAAGTATGATTTTTTTTCTTTTTTAAATTCTAGGGTGCTGTCGCTGGTTACCTTGTTCTCCCTCCCTGGGACTGGAGTTGCTGATGTAATCTGGGAAGAAATAGCATTGCATTTGAAATTAATATAATTAAATATCCTCTAACAATGCTGGCAGAGAGCTTCCTGAAAGCCATCCTACATGAGAACTGTGTAAGGCTCCCTGAACTGCCCCTGAATTACTGTTCCTCCAGGGCTCTTATACTTATTTTATTTCAAACACAGTTCATTTTACTGCCAACACCTGTTATATGCTAGCACAGAAAATTATGGAAAGATCAATATGGGATATTGTATCTTCCTTCAAAAATCATTGCAGCTCTAACTGAGCACCTGTGTATTCCACATGCTTGCTTAAATATGTCACATGTAGGGCCAGAGAGATGGCTCAGTTGATAAAAATGCTTAATGTGAAAACATGAGGCCATGGGTTCTTATCTTAAGCTCCAATGTAAAAATGTCAGATGTAGCTGGGTATGGTGGTATATGCCTTTAATCCCAGTACTCAGGAGGCAGAGGTAATTGGACCATCATGAGTCCGAGGCCAACCTCACACTACATAGTGAAGTCCAGGTTAGCCTGGGCTAGAGTGAGACCCTACCTCAGAAAAAAATAATCATACGTCGTGGCACCCACCTTTAACCTCAGTGCTAAGGGAGGCTGGGACAGGGGAATCCCTGGAGTTTTATGGACAATGAGTCTAGCTGAGTTGGTGAGCCCCAAGTTCAGTGAAAGACCTTGTCTCAAAAAGTAAGATGGAGAGAGATTGAAGAAGACATAGGATGGATGTTGACTTCCGGCCTTCATCTACACATACACATGTAGAATCTGTGCTTTTAAAACTAGCCTCTTCAGGTAAGTGTAACCACTCAGAAATTCAATAATTCTCTACTGAGTATCTTTTAGGGTTCAGAATTCCAACTTAGTTGACCTGGCTTCAAAACCAACAAGTTTCATGCTAACTATACCACCCCTCAAATACACCATAATAAGAATATTGAATTGCATACACGTGTGCTACAATATGATAGTTTAGTACTGGAACCTCAGATCTCAGAGTAATTTCATAAATGAATCAAGCCAGGAAGTTTGACCCAGCTAGGCTTTCTTCCATGAAGTCCTATGAAGCACTGTCTGAAAACATTGCTGTGACAATGAACTGCTTCCTTTGTGAACACCAAAGCCATCCTGAGCCCTACTGAATCACAGCCCTGGAAACTGGTTTTTTAACCTTCATTTTGATGTAGCTCCCAGTGGGGTTTTGATGCCAAGCCATGAGAGTAAAACATAAAAAGCCACTGTTTGGTTAAAGATAATATTGCATCATTGATACCTGGTAGTTCTTTTCCTCTTCCATATTTAGATTTTGTTTTTATTTTAAATCTATATTATAATGGACAAAACAAAGAAAAATAGGAAACTGACTCATCTGCTCACTTCTGAAGTATATTGGCTTTGGCATCTGTAATTATTTTTAAAACCACATATGTGCATATATATATACATGTACATATTTGCAGTACCTAAATTAATCTAAGTAAAGTCTTTAGCTGTCCACCCCTTGTTTCTACTCAAAAGCTACCACCAGAAGAAGTTATGTAAGGATACATACCTTCTTCATTTGCACAAGATTCCTACTATACACATTGTTCTAACCTTATACATTTTAATTCTATAAGTTCCCATAGTTCTTACTGGTCCCATCACTGTTCAAGACACAAAGGTTCATCTGAGACTCAAGACAGTTTCTTAACTTTAAATTTAAAATGCAAGTTATAAACTTCCAACACATAATGGCATAGAATAAATATCCTCACTCAAAAATGTAGGAAATGGGCATACCAAGGAATGTCTGGACAGATATAAGATCAAAAGCCAACAGGGCAAATAACAAATCCTTTACTCCTTTATAGCACCTGGGACTCATGATGAAATCCCCTGGGTCTGAAAGGGCTTCGATAACCCCACCCTCCAGCTGTGCTGCTTACATCCTGGCAGAGTCCATTCCAGCGAACAGTTTTCCTTGGCGGCCATCCCATGGTCCTGTCTCCAACATCCTGGGGAATTTATTGCAACCCACAGTTCACAATCTCAGTGCAACACAATGGCCTCACAGGGCATCCTTGCAGGGACTGTTACCCTGCTTCACGCTGTGGAATCTCAGAGTCCATCATCAAATATCTTGCAGTCCAATGACCCTCTATTTCCTGTATTGGTCGTGCTTACAAAAATCAATACCAGGTGTGCAGTATTGCCAGATTTGTTAATCCAGGAGAGATGTGACTTTGAGGAGCAGGAAATTTCTTCAACATTCTTCTTTCAGGGGCCCCCTCTTTCAAAAATTTCAGTGTTCCTCTGATGGTCCTAAGGTAGACCTGGCCTAGCCTCAGTGGTGGTATTCTCCTAAAAATTGCAACTGAAGTGGTATAAAATTAGTCCCCACTTCCTTCTGTGCCAAACTTTACATCGTTCATATCCTTTTGCTTTGCATTTTCCTCTGTCAAACACACCAACCAAACCATTACTTTCAAATTCAATTTGCTGAAGCTCTTCGAACACAGGCAAAATACAGTCAGCCTTTCTACCAGAATATTGCATGAACTTCTTGTCTGTTTCCCAACTAACCTCTTTATTTCCAACTCTGAAACAACATAAGCCAAGCTTCCATAGTCCATGCTGCTCTCTGCATTTAGGTCTTTCAAACTCTCACTAGAATTGCCCAACAGCTTTGCTTTATAACACTACACGATATTTATATTTCAAAGTTCCAAATCCTTCCATGCTCCTTTCACAAACCAGTTTCAAAAAAAAAAAAAAAAAAAAAAAAAGAGCCTTATCACAGCAATGACCCCACTTCTTGGGAAAATTTTTCTGTTACTGTTTTTTTTTATCAATGCTGGGACAAAACACCCAACCATAAGCAGAAGAACAGGAGAAACTGAATTAGACACCACAACCAGCTTGCCAAGAGTTTGATGCTTTAAGGCACAAAATTTAATAATCTCTATGTATTTGATCATAAACCTGACAGTGCTAGAAGAGTCCTATGTAGAATCTAAGCCAAGGTGAAAATAAGAGTTGCCAGCAGCCAAGGCTAAGGAAACTTGTAGCTCCTGGTTATTCTTCCACCAAGAACAACCATGACACCCTGCCTGCCTTCTCCATCTATCCGGTTTAGCTTCTTCTCATAATCTCCCTCACTATACCCAGGGCCCTTGACTCTTTAATCATATTGCAGGACCTCCCTTACTCCCCCTATGTTCCTGGTTCCACTATCCCTCTCTAATAGCTGCAGAGGAAAAGACGTCAGTAAGAAAGGAGATAATAATATTTATCGCAGATGATAATGGAGCAGGGCTAAAAGAGAAAACTGATGCTGCAAAATCCAAAATCCAAGTTCCAGTTATCTAAGGCACTGGAAACATTTGTGTTATGGGATTCAGACCAAGGCTTTCCTTCCTCAGTTTTGCCAATTTGGGCAAAGAGCCTGTTCCTCCAATTGTATCTGATTAGGCTGTTCTGAAGCAGAAGAAATGTCATGAGAGAAATGTCCACTTTATGGCCACTACTATAAAAAGAGGGACTGAAAATGTCACTATTAAAGTGATTTTTTGCAATGTCCTTTGGATATTTTCCATTTTAAAAATAGCTATAAAATTTAACAATGCAATTATTCTGAGAAATTGGCCTCAGTGAAAAAAAATTGAGAGACAATTCTGATGTGAATGTTTATTGTTTTAAAAGACTTGGTACTAATATCAAAAGCATGTATTTCTGGTAGGAAAGGATATCTTTCCATGGTTTCAGGGAACTTGACTTTTGTCCTAAAAATATATATCCTTAGATATTGTAAACAAATACGTTAAACAATAAAAGAGAAAATATAGCAACATAGTCCAGAGCAGATACAGCAGTGCTCTATACTCTCATCATTGAAAAGCTTCACATATGTAAAAGAGCATAAACAACTGCACCCCACAATAGAGCAAGAATACAAAAGGCAGTTTTCAAAAGAACATTTGAAAATGGCAATAAATATGAAATTACAATGTGCCCACTCCTAGTATGCAAAGAAATGAATCTTCACACAGGAAAATAAATTTTGCTCCTGGAAAATTGAGAGAGATATACCGTGGAGCATTCAGTCCTGCTGTGTTACCTGTACTTGATATTTGTAAGCAGATAGAACACTGAACCTCCTGCTATGGTAACTTGTTAGAACTTTTCTGCAAGACAACTTAAAACTGGCTCCAGTCATTTTCAATAATTTTATTTATTTATTTATCTATTATAGGAATAAAGAGAGGGAAAGAGAGAGAATGGGCATGCCATGGCCTCTAGCCACTGCAAATGAAGTCCAGATGCATGTGCCACCATGAAAATCTGGCTTACGTGAGTTCTGGGGAATCAAACCTAGTTTCTTAACTGCTAAACCATCTCTTCAGCCCTCTAGTCTTTAACATAGTAATTCTCAGTCCATCTGGTCTATCCTCTGGGAAAGCATAAACATATGTACACATCTAAATACATAGTTGCTAATAGCAGCATGAAAATAAAAGAAATGATCATGAATAGACAAGTGACACAAGAGTTATCTCACTTGTTGATCCCAACTTTACATATGGGGGGTTGGAGGGATTGCTTAGTGGTTAGAGCACTTGCCTACAAAGCCAAGAGACCTAGGTTTGATTCCCTAGGACCCATGTAAGCCAGATTCACATGGTAATGCATGTGTCTAGAGTTCTTTTGCAGTGGCTGGAGGCCCTGGTGTACCTATTCTCTCTCTTTCTCATCTATCTATCTATAAATCTATCCATCTGCCTCTTTCTCTCTCTCTGAAATAAATAAATAATAATAAATGAGAGGAATTCCAGTTAAGATGGCAATGTAGAAGCCATGCCAAAGCAGTCTAGGAGAGGACAAAAAAAAAAAAACCCAACAACATAATACACTCTTCTACTAAAAACGTGAAGGCTTCTAAGAAATTATCAACCACAGCAGAGAAGTAAGAGAGATCCAGAGTGTCTAGGGACCACAGAAACAGGCAGGAGAAACTCCAGCAGCAGAAAAATCCAAGTGAGGGGATTTTCCACTCATACCAGCCTCTTTGCAAACTCAAGAAATGTAAAGGGGAGGACAGTACGGACCAGCAGAGTGGGTCGTGAGGAAGAGGATCACGAGGACCAGTGGGAGAACTTCAGCCACCATCCACAGCCTCCTTTACCCCTACTTCTAGCATAAGTGCCAATAAGCACAAGAGACCTGGGGAAGGGAACTCACCTACACAGCACCCAGCACAGGCTATCTGAGCAGCAACGCACTGACCCAGCCAGCCTACCTGAGCTCACAGAACAGCACAGAAGGAACCAAGAAGGCACACAGCATAACTGAGACCAAATTCATCCCAAAAGGTAACTGGGCTTACACCAGGTCAGTATCCACCAAAAAAGCGTGGTATATATTGCATCAGAAGTGCTAATTGCATCTTTCATGTCAGAGTAACTTATGTGTTAAATCTGATAGATGGTCAGATTTGCCATTCTTTTATAAGCTATAATTTGGGCTTGTCATTTGTTGCTCCCTGATTTATAGTGCCTTTCTCTCCTCTTCTGTTGTTCGTTGGGGCAGGATCTCACTCAGTAACAAGCTGAACTTGAAACTCTCTACAGACCAGAAATCTCAGCCTCCAACTTGACAGGGTTAAGGGTGTGGGGCAACTTTGGCTTTGTTAGAGGATCTGTTTGATATAACACCTAGTCTTGCATATATACTCTGTGCTGGTTTGCATTGAATGCATATATTGTTCAGTTAAATTTTACAGTTCGCCTGAATTTTGTTCCACCGAGCCTACTATAATACTCTCATAGCAGTCAAACCAAACACCTAGGGTCACTTTTGTGGTTACTCTGAGAGTCTTTTAAGAGCCACACCTAGCACCTTAAGCTCCTACCCTGAAGATATTTAACATCACATTGATTGATACATCTATTAATACTGTAGATAATTAGAAAACCCAAAAATTAAATTAATCCAAGATGCAAAAATATCTACATTATAATACAAGAAATATAAAAAATCATGACAATATCAATCCACCAAAAATTATAAATCCATCAGAAATGACCTCCAGTGAGACTGATTTAGGGAAAATGTCTGAGAAAGATTTCAGAACAATGATTATAAATTTGATCAAAGATATTAAAGAGGAAATCAAAGAAGACATAGCAAACAAATTTGATGAAATAAGACGTGAATAAGAAAATAGAAATAATGAAAAACCAGTCATAAATACTGGCAATGACAACACAGCATGTCAAAAATCTCTGTAGAAAGTCTCACCAATAAAATGGATGGAGAGAACAGAATATTTAAACTAGAAGACCAGGTAGCAGATCTAATACAGTCCAACAAAGAGAAAGACAAGCTAATTGGAAGGCATGAATAGGAATTTCAAGATATTCATGACGCTACGAAAAGTTCAAACATAAGAATTCAAGGTATAGTAGGAGAAGAATTTCACTCCAAAGGCATAGTAGGCATTTTCAACAAAATCATAGAAGAAAACTTCCCCAAAATTGGGGAAAAGATGCAAAGCAGATACAGGAAACCTTTAGAACACCAGACAAAACCTGGAAAGAACCTCTGCTACCATGTTATAATTAAACTATCAAACACACAAACCAAAGAAAATATATTGAAAGCAGTTAGAGAGAAAAAGCAAGTCACATACAAAAGTAATCCCATCAGGTTCACAGCAGGTCACTCAACACAAAATTTAAAAGCCAGAAAGGCTTGGAATGATGTATTCCAAGTTCTGAAAGATAAAAACTGTCAACCAAAGTTGCTTTATCCTGAAAAGCTATGCATTCAAATAGATGGAGAAATAAGGACATTCCACAACAAAAGCAGGCTGAAGAAATATTTGAAGACAAAACCAGATCTATAGAAAATACTTGAAAGGATCCTTCATACTGAAGAGAAAGAAAAGCACACATAGAAGGAAAATAGAAAAAACAAACCATACTCAAATGCTAGTTAATAGAAGAGAGAAAATGTAAAACTGGAAGAATTTCAAAACAAGAAAAATGGTAAAAATAAATACACACCTTTTAATATTAAGTCTTAGTATCAATGGCCTCAATGCCCCAACCAAAAAACACAGGTTTTCAGACTGGGTTAAAAAGCAGGATCCTTCAAATTGTTGCCTCCAAGAAATTCAGCTGTCTACAAAAGATGGACACTATCTTATGGTGAAAGGTTGGAAAGTGGTGTTTCACACAAATGGACCTGGAAAACAACCAGGGGTCTCTATCCTAACATTGGTGTTTTGGAAGGATAAACAAGATTGATAAACCCAGGCTGGAGAGATGGCTTAGTGGTTAAGTGCTTGCCTGTGAAGCCTAAAAACCCCGATTTGAGGTTCAATTCCCCAGGACCTATGTAAGCCAGATGCACAACGTGGGGCATACATCTGGAGTTCGCTTCCAGTGGCTGGAGGCCCTGGCACACCCATTCTCTATCTAACTGCCTCTTTCTCTCTCTGTCTGTCACTCTCAAATAAAAAAATAAACAAAAATTTATTTTTAAAAAGATTGATAACCCCTTTGCAAATGTGACCAAAAGAAAGAGAGAGGAGATCCAAATTAGTAAAATAAGACATGAAAAGGCACCATCACAACAGATACCAGAGAAATTTTAAAAATTAATACTTTATATAAATGAATGAAGGACAAAAATCACATGATCATCTCATTAGATGCAGAAAAAGCATTTGACAAAATCAAACATCCCTCTGATATGACAAAAGTCCTACAGAAACTTGGAACAGAAGGAATGCATCTCAACATAATACAGGCTATTTAAGACAAACCTCAGCCAACATAATACAAAATGGAGAAAAGTTTCAAGACTTTTCACTAATGTCAAGAACAAGACAAGGGTGTCCACTGTCCCCACTTTTATTTCATATATTACTGGAAGTCTTAGCCATAGCAAAAAGGCAAGAGACACACATAAAAAGAATACAAATTTGAAAGGAAGAGATCAGGTTATCATTATTTGCAGATGGCATGATTCTATACATAAAGAACCTTAAAAACTCTCCCAGCAAACTGCTAGAGCAGATAAACACTTATAGCCATGTAGCATGATACAAAATAAACACACAGAAATTAGTAACCTTCCTATATGCTAACAACAAACACACAGAGGATGAAATGAGAGAATCACTCCTATTCACAATTGCATCATAAATAAATAAATAAATAAATAAATAAATACTGTACCTGAATAAACCTAACCAAGAAAGTGACAGATCTCTACAGTCTAAACTTTAAAACACTCAAGACAGAAATTGTAGAAGAAACAAGGAAATGGAAAGACATCCCTTGTTCTTGGATTGGAAAAATCAGTATTGTGAAAATGACAATCTTGCCAAAGCAATCTACACATTTAATGCAATCTCTATCAAAATTTCAATGGCATTCTTCATTTAAAGAGAAAAACAATCCAAAAATTGATTTGGAAGCACAGAAAGCCTAGATTATTTAAAACAATTTTTAGCAACAAAAATAAGGCTATTGCTATCACCATTCCTGATTTTAACCTATAATACAGAGCCATAATAACAAAAACAGCATGGTCCTGACACAAAAACAGACATGTAGATCAATGGAACAGAATAGAGGACCCAGATGTAACTTGGGTAGCTACAGCCACCTGATTTTTGAGAAAAAATGCCAAAAATACTCATTGGAGAAAAGACAGCCTCTTTAGCAAATGGTGCTGGGAAAACTGGATATGTATCTGTAGAAGGATGAAAATAGATCCTTATCTCTCTCCACACACAAGAATTAAATCTAAATGGACCTTAATATTAGACCAGAAATTCTGAAACTGGTAGAGGAAAAAGTAAGGGAAACCCTTCAACATGTTGGTTTTGGCAAAGACTTTCTGACCTTAACCCAATTACCCAGAAAATAAAACCACGGATCAACCACTGGGATCCCATGAAATTACAATGCTTTTGTACATCAAAGGACACTGTGAATAGAGCAAAGAGGTAGCATATAGAGTGGGAGAAAATCTTTGCCAGCTATACATCTGACAGAGGACTAATATCCAAAATATAAAAAGAACTCAAAAACTAAATAATAAGAAATCAAATAATGCAATAAAAAGTGGGCTATGGAACTAAATAGAGAGTTCTCATAAGAAGAAATACAGATGGTATCTAAACATCTAAAAAAAATCTACATCCATAGTCATCAGAGAAATGCAGAATAAAACTACATTGAGATTCCAGCTCACTCATGTCAGATTGGCTACCATCATGAAAACAAATGATCATAAATGCTGGCGAGAATGTGGAAAAGTCGGAACCCTTCTACACTGTTAGTGGGATGCAATCTGGTCCAGCCACTGTGGAAATCAGTGTGGAGTTCCTGAGACAGCTAAAAATAGATTTACCATATGACCCAGCTATAGCACTCCTAGGAATATATCCTAAGGACTTGTCTCACTACCTTAGAGATACTTACTCAACCATGTTTCTTACTACTCTATTCACAATAGCTTAGAAATGGAACCAGCTTAGATGATCCTCAACTGCTGAGTGTATAATGAAGATGTGGCACATTTATACAATGGAGTTTTACTCAGCAGTAAAGAAAAATAAAATTTTGAAATTTGTAGAAAAATGGATAGATCTGGGAAGGATTATACTTAGTGAGGTAACCCAGGCCCAGAAAGTCAAATGGCACATGTTCTCTCTCATATGTGGATCCTAGCTACAAATGATGTGAGTAGGAATAAAACTCAGTAACAGAGGCCAGTAAGCTAGAAAGAGGACATAAAGGGAACAGAAGGGAAGGAGGGGGCACTTAGTAATATGGTATTGTATATATGTAATACAAGAACAGTTTAACTGGGGTTGAAAGGACTAAGTGAGGTCAGGGGAAGAGATTCCGTAAAGGAAACATGGAGGAAGGCCTAATCACAATCTAAGAGTATATAAATAAGTCATATGAATACCTACCTTTTTGGACAATGGAACACCCAGAAGACATAGATTGCTACTAGAAAATTTTCAGTGTCAGGGATGGGATACCTTCCAGTAAGTTGTTGGCCAGGGAGGTCACTGATGCCCCTAAAACATTACAAGCTTTTGCTGAGGCTTTTGGTTTCCCACCAGGAATAGATGGTAAGACCCTATTGCTGAACATTCCATATACTTGGGCTGCAAGATCACTGAGAAATTCTGCTGGAGCTGAGCTGAAAACCGCCTCCATATAGAGCAGCTGACAGAAAGCTGGAAAAAGCTGTGCTGCACGCAGTTCAATGGGAGAGAGAGAAATCACCAGTGCAGATACTCAACAGTGGACACTGCAAGCTTTAAATTTGGCCAGCCAGGCTAAATGAACCAATGGGTGCAATAGTGGTATGTCTGCTATGGGGGAAAACCAACCATTCTCTAATTGGATTGGACTGGGAGGAAATACATCCCTGACACAGAAAACCTACAACAGGGGTAGTCATGAGCCCTAGGGGTGTAATGTCTGTTAGTATCTGGCTAAATGTATATACTACGTTCACCATACTGCCTGGTAAGCACTTCTCTTGATGTTCATACCCATATATTAATGTTACTCTCACTTTTGTTTAGAGAAACCTTTCTTTTCAGATGGCAGTGACCTTGGGATTACTCAGAAGGTACCATGGTGCTGAGAAGAAGTGAGATAGTAGTGCTCATCACTGAAATATCTCTATAACACCTTCCAAGGCTCAGGGTCCATTGCGGAAGAGGTGGCAGAAAGAATGTAAGTGCCAACAGAAGAGCAGGACTCCTTACAACATGCTCCTCCAGACACAAAATGGCCTAGATATCCATGACCTTGCAGTGTCTGACACTACCTACACAAGACCATCATAACAGGAGAAAAAGATAATGACATCAAAATAAAAGAGAGACTGTTGAGAGGGGTAGGGGATATGATGGAGAGTGGAGTTTCAAAGGGGAAAGTGGGGGGAGGGAGGAATTACCATGGGGTATTGTTTACAATTATGGAAGTTGTCAATAAAAAATTGAAAAAAATACATATGTATGTACCTATGTGTATATTTATATATGTGTATTTTTAGAGCATGAGCAAGAAAGGGAATCATGGGAGGAGAGAGGAAGAGATCTTAATGGAGGTGGGAAATAAGGAGGGTAGTGGCAGACATGTAATAGGAAAGCAAAATGGATTAGTAAACTGGGAGAAGAAAGGGAGTAGCTGAAGTGGTGGAGGAGGTGCAAGGGAGGGCAGTGAAAACAAACATAAAGACACATATGCATGAAGATGTCATCACTTTAGAGACTAACCCCAAATAATTTAAATATGAGAAAAATTTATACTTTTGCTTTGTGTGTCTAGTACTATGATTCATTTTGAATTAATATTTACATGTGGTCTTAGATTGAAGTCAAGGTTTGTTTTTCTTCTATACATTAATCAAGTTAATCTAGCATAAGTAAAAACATTTGCTTCTAGTTAAGAAAATTGATGAAGAAAATGTCATGAATATACAAAGATTCCACTTGATAAGATTTATATGCTGCCACTAAAATCATATTTTCCAAATATTAATGATATGGGGATATTATTTCTACTAATAAGTAATTTAAAAGAGGCAATATTCTCCTTACTATGCTTTTAAACATGTGTGCATTAATAGTGCCAGAAGAGGGCTGGAGACATGGCTTGGTGGTTAAGCGCTTGCCTGTGAAGCCTAAGGACCCCGGTTTGAGGCTCGATTCCCCAGGACCCACGTTAGCCAGATGCACAAAGGGCCGCACACATCTGGAGTTCGTTTGCAGTGGCTGGAGGCCCTGGTGCGCCCATTCTCTCTCTCTATCTCTGCCTCTCTCTCTCTCTCTGTCTGTCACTCTCAAATAAATAAAATAACAAAAAAAATTAAAAAATAGTGCCAGAAGAAAAAAAACATTAAAACATAAATAATACTTATCCCTAAATTATCAGATTATCATTTCTTTCTTTAACATTTTTTCATTCTTTCTATTAGAAATGCATATTTCTACTGTAGTTCAAATGAAACTTATTTTTTTAAAGTGGTATTTCTAGAAATAAAGTCTGCTTTCACTACATACAGTAATCCTAAGATTTGAGACTCCATAGTAGCAGTGTGTCCCCAAAAGGAATCAAAGTTGTGGAAACCAAGGGAAGAGAAGTGTGTTTTTGGGGTAGTGCTGAGATCTTCTAAAGTCATGTGAAAAGTACGGACCCATTGCAAAGCTAGAACAGAACCCAGGTCCCCTGAATCTTATTCCAGGGTTCCTCCCATCACCACTTTATTTATGTTTATATCAAGCAATTTTCTGACCTGAATGGGAACTTCAAGCAGAAGTGAAGGGGCAAGAAGAATTATGAAGAGGAGAATCTGGAGAAGGAGCACTCATTCATGCTACTGGGATCTTGGTTAAAGCTTTCAAAGCTAGTTTGAATGGAGCATCCTCCCAAGCTCTTCATGTTGAGAGAGTTGAATAAATTATGCCTGGGTGTCATATGAAGAAATTTCTCAGCTACTCATCAGTTAAATCTTTACACATGATATATAACATCTTGGGTAGTTGACCAGGGAGATGCATTCTTACATTATTAACTACATCTTCAGCATATGGGTTACCCATGAAGCCTTGATATGTACTTTCAAAACCTGATGCATAGGGAATTTTCTGAAATCACTATCATACTAGAAATTCAAAGGAAAGACAACACTGACTTTTCAAAACTGCTATCTTTCTAATTCAGTTGTTAACTTTTAGCTATTGTTAATAGCTTTCTTTCTATTTATTTTTTATTTACTCTTATTCCTTCATCCATTGATTCCTTGTTTGTTTTATTTCTGTATTTATTACTATCTTGGCATAATTCTATAATCCTTCCTTTTTCTGTTTTCTTCTCTTTTCAATCCTTCCTTCTTCCCTCCCTCCCTCCTTCCTTCCTTAGTGACTTTCAAGTGACTTAAAAAACACTTTTGACTTCCAGACCATCTAGTTAACCTTTGGCAGCCAGTCCAGTGACAACCAAAAGCATGGTGTGGTGAGTTGAATCAGGTGTTCCCCCAAAACTTACCTGTTCTCCCCAAGTGGGGCCTTCCTGGAGGAGGTGTGTTGTTGTGGGAAGGCTTAGGGTTGTTATAGCCAGCTCCTGCTCGTTAGAGTTCTGCTCACTCTCCTGCTGCTGTTTTCCACCTGCTATGGGAAGAAAGTAATGTCCAGCCTCTGTTCATGCCAGGCTGTCCCTTGCCATCATGAAGCTTCCCCTCAAGGTTATAAGCCAAAATAAATATTTTCCTCAAATAATCTGCTTCTGGTCAGGTGTTTTTCCCAGCAACAAGAAGGTAAGTGCAAATGGGCTTTGAATTGGCCAAGCCACAGATCACTTTGTTGATTCAATCTCAATTAAATGCCTGACCATAAGACATGTCAGAGCTATCCAATTACTATGGGCCTCATATGTGCCTGAAAGTATGTTAGGTGTGCCTATAGTGGGTTTAAAAAATACTCTGTAATGTTGGGAAAGTGATTTTTAATTTTGATCTGTTGTAATGATCTAAGATAAATAATATCTGTGATGGCTAATCTTGGATTAGCATTTGATTGGATTGAGAAATGCCCAACAGATTAGAATAGCACATTTCTCTCTCTCTTTTGCTCTCTTCACAAACAAATAAATAAATGAAAACATAAAATTTATAAAAGCCATTTTATGCTACAAAAGAACAAAGAATATAACTTAGATATTGATGAATCAGATACCACTTTGGAGAAATTATCATCAGCATCAAAATGCTAGAGAATGGAGATGACAGCATGGAAGAAAATGTCACAAGCCAGCATAGGGTCTTGTTTGAAATGTGGTATATCTATCATTTTTTGGAAATGATCATTTTCTGGAAAGAAAAAATATATAGCTATTTATGACTTCGGAACGTACAGTGCAAAAAGAATTGAAAGACCTTAGAAACATCAATAAAATAACCACCTATGTTCAAGTCCCAAAGATTGTATTTTCTGGGACTAGGTTTCCTCTGTCAAAAGTCAAGAAACTATCAAAATATTCACATCAGTATAGCTATGAAAGTAACCCAAATAGTGAAATGATAAAATTTTTATCTGAAAAGTATTACAAAGCATAGACACTTTGAACTGCTGATTTTCACAAGGCTGTTTTTGTTTTGTCTATTTTCCTAAAACCGCAAACTCCTTAAGGAGTCTAGCTTTCATCTCTCTACCACCTACGTGCAACATGGCTGATAACTCCATTGAAGGCTGTACAGTGTTTGTAAGGCCAATGCCTAGTACTTAGCTGTTGCTGTTATCAGTTCCATAAAGCAAGTATTAAACCAGACACTTTGGTTCAAAGAAACAATGACAGAAAGACTAGTGCTATGTCTAAGGCCACATGGAAAACCATAATTGAATATTATCAGAGATATTTTTTGACCAGCTTAGCAATGACTGTCCTGATGATGGATGTTGTCTTGAGTATATAATGTCCCTCATGGGCTCATGTGTTGAAGCTCAGTCCTCATCTGTTGATGCTGCTGAGACCTAATTGGATCACAGGCACTGGAAATGAGTTGCTCTGTGGATGATGATTTCATACTGAATGAGCTTTTAGGAGGTTGGTCCTAGTTGGAGATTGGAGTAAGTACGTCACTATTGTGTGATGGTTAATACTAATTGTCAAACTGATAGTATCTAAAATTCCCTAGGAGACAAATCTCTGGACATATCTGTGAGTGAGTTTCTAGATTAGGTAAATTGAGGTGGGGAAGACCTACCCCACTCTAATGGGCTATAGATCCTCAAACTATAAGCTAAATTAAATCTTTCCTTCCTTAAATTGCTTCTTGTCAGGTATTTTTTGTCACAGCAACATGGACAATAACTAATACATGGGATATACCTTTGAAGGCTGCATTTCATCTCTCTTATATCTGGCCCTTTCCTGAAAGACAGTCTCTCTCTGTCTCTCTCTCTCTCTCTTTCTTAGTTTACTTGCTACCATGAGGTAAACACCTTTGCTACTCAAGCCCTCTGTCTCACCATCACCTAGCAACAAGGAAGTCAGCTGACCATGAACTGCAACCATGAGCCAAAATAAATCTTTCATCCATTACACAGTTTCTCTTAGGTATGTTTCACAGCAATGACAAGTTTAAGTAACAAGGTGGGCCTGGTTCAGCAGGTGAAGCTCTTTGGTCCAAACAGTTCCCAGAAGTAGGAGGCTATAAGGGGAGGAGGAAGGCTGGCCCTAGCTACCTCTCTGAGTCAGGGTTTGTCCTCAGATGTGCACTGGAAATGGTTATGTGGAGCAATTTTCTAGAAGTGGTCAAGGGTACCAGGTGGTGTGAAAAAGCCTGTCCCTGTACATATCCATGAGGGGGGACGGGATAGGGAAGGAGCTATAGAGAAGCAGGTTAGACCAGGGATGAAGGCATGTGGGAGCTCAGGGTGTTAGCTAATCAGGGCTGGGGACTGGGAATTCACTCAAGATGACAGTTCTAGTGTGCTCCCTACAGGCCATGATAGAAGCTAGCTTGGGGAATGGATAAGGACTGGTAGTAGGCCCTCTTAGCAAATGTAGAATGAGGGTCATGTTTGACCTGCTCATGATACATGCAGATGAGAAAAGGAGCCTAGATGCTTAGAAAGCAACTTAAAATTTTTTTCATGTGAACTTGTCAGTTGAGTAAACAAATGAAAAAATATGAAAATCATTTAAAAAAACTCTTCAGTGAATGTGCCTATGCAGTCAATCCTCACACCAGATATGACCACTGCTGGTAACCAGAGGCTCACTCAGCTCCTTCCAGCCACATCCATCTTCTGAGTGGTGTTTTTGGGTTGCTGACTTAAATCCTACCTTAATTCTACTGAACTGCCCCCAGCATTTAAGGAAACACTACACGGTACAGGAAGGTGTCATCCTTCTCGGGTAGGGGAACCAAAAGGCAGGCTTGGCTTGAGGCACAGATGGGCTATTTGTTTACTGCCACTTGAAGAATGCAACTCTTTCTCCCCAAATTCCAATTTCCTCATCAGTGATGTAGGAGTGAAATGTTGCAGCTAGGCCTGAAAGAAATCATATCGAAGCACGTACCTTCTCCAGACCGAGTGCTTCTTCACTACTGGTTGGCTGGAGATTCACACAAAGCAAAGGGTAATGACTGGGGTGATTTAACAGTGCAGGAGAGCCAGCTTCACTTGGGTGCTGCTGAGGGAGGATGTGACAGGAAGAATGGAAAACAGAAGAGCCGTGTGTTGGGATACCTCAGTCATATCACCTTCTTTCCTAGAACTCAGGGCCCTCTTTCATGACATTGGTCAAACTCGATAATATATTTTCTGACTTACAATGTAATTCAGAGACACTGTGAATCTAAAATTAACCTACTTGGAAAAAAAAAACAGAATTAAAATAAACAATGATTGTGATGCTTGGTAATGCATACAAATTGAAATTCATTTGAGCAGAGAAATTAGGATGTAGAAAGAATTCAAGATCATCTCATCTCAGGACATTGTTCATATTACAAAGCTCACATAAGGGTAGAATCATATTCTTCACAACATGAGGCATTAACACTGAAAGTGGGGTCAATGATAATAGACAAGCAGAGTGACTTAATCTGGGGGAGGCATTGTGTGTCCTGGTATCAGAGGTCAAACTGAGACAGGAGATATTAGAGTTGGAGAAAATGACATAGCCCCGAGCTTGTGTGCCCAGTGGTCTGATAAGAAAGAGTATAAATCTATGACATCATCAGTCACCAAGTAACTTTAGACTTATTCACAAACCATCCAGAAATCACTGAGATGGCATTGACATACAAATAGTTGTATTACAATGATTTTCTAAAAAAAAAAAAACCAATGATATATCAATCTCACAAGAGTTTACCTTGTTACTTAAACTTGTCATTGCTGTGAAACATACCTAAGAGAAACTGTGTACAAATGACATAAAATAAGACTATTGATGGGCTACCTGACTCCCAGGCTCACTGCAGCATTAATAACAATAACTAAAATATAAAAATAAACCCATGTCCATTAACAATGATTGGGTAAAGGTAAGGTGCTATATATGGACAATGGAATCCTACTCACCCTAATGAAAGAAATTGTGCTATTTGTAATGAAAGGGATAGGCCTCAAAAACAGCATGGTAGGTGAAAGAAACCAGGTACAGAAAGATAAATACATCATGATCTTACTTACAAGTACAATGTAAAAAAAGTCATAGGAATAGAAATTAAATGATATATAGATGCATTAAAACACCATTTGGTATAACATAAATACCTACTTAATTTACTTATCAATTAAAAATATAGGAAATTGAAATAACATTCATAGGCAGTAAGTTATTTAAAATGATCAACTCTTTTTAAAAAATATTCTTGGGTTGGAGAGATGGCTTAGTGCTGGCCTCTAAAGGCCCAGGTGTGAGGCCTAGTGGAACTTCCTGAGCCTAGCTAAAGTTTGGTGATCTGCCTCTGGCCAGACGTGACTCAGCAAGACGCCTAATGGCTTCTTACCTGCTACCTCCACATGGGAGTTAGAATTATCATTTCAATAGTCACAGTTTACTATTGGCCCTTACCTTTCCCCACCATCCTACAATCCCCGCCTTCACCCCCAACATTATATAGGCAACTGTTCATAGCAATAAATCGAGTTCCTGCTTCGACAAGACTCCCGACTCAGTGTGGTTTTTCTCCGGTGGCCAGGAGAGGTCTGAGTCGTCGGACGCTCATCTCCTCCTCAGCCCCTCGGGAGGAACCAGCAGGCCTGGTCCTTCCCTCGGCACTACCTGCCCCCGCCGGCGGAGCCCGGCAGCTTAGCAGTTAAGGTGCTTGTCTGCAAAGCCTAAGGACTCAGGTTTGATTCTCTCTGTCCAATGTAAGCCAGATGCACAAGGTAGCACATGCATCTGGAGTTCGTTTGCAGTGCCTAGAGGCCCTGCCGTACCTATTCTCGCTCTCTCTCTCACTCACTCTCTCTCTCTTTCTCTCCATTTGTCTCTAATAAGTAAATAAAAATAATTATTAAAAAGTATCCTGAAATCAAACATAATGGGTTATAAGCAAATTCCCATGATGCATGTTGTTGTCAAGAGCCTTTCATTGGGACTGCTAAATTAAATTCTCTCTTCAGCCCCTTGCCCTAAAGTGTACTAGTATCTGCATTAATTTTAATGCTATTCTCAGTAGGGACAAATTACAAAAGAAATGTGATAGATTTAATGCTGTATTATTCTGAAAAGAACAAAATAAAACGTGTTCCTAGGGAGAGAGATGTTTTTATTCCTTGCAATAAATTCTAAGACGAATTTATCCCAAGGGCCCTCCAGACCTCTGACAATAACTCTGTTCTCCTACCTTCTCATATGTCCTGTATGGCTTGCTTCTTCTAAAGATTACTTTTAATTTTTTTTAAAATTCAGCTATTTTATTTATTTATTTCCAAGAAGAGGGGGGAAAATGGGAGAGACAGTATACATGCTCCAGGGATTCACTTCTGCAAACAAATATGCCAAATGTATGTGCAACTTTGTGCATTTGGCTTGACATGGATACTAGGTTATCAAACCTGGGCCAGCAGGCTTTGCAAACACCTTTAATCACTATACCATCTCCCAGCTCTGAAAGCTGCTTTTTAAAAACTTATTATTAGAATATACCAATTATGCAAACATAAAACATACTTAGATCATATCTTCCTTTTATAATTCTCTCATGTCTAAAGATTTACACCTCTTCTCTCCTTCCTCTTCCTTTTCCTCTTTTAGAGTATTTTCTTTTGAGACAGGGTCTTAAGTTGTCTAGGTTTGCCTCAAACTTATTTCATAGCCCAAGTTGGCCTTAAAATTTCTATAACCCTCTTGCCACATCCTCCCAAATTCTGGGATTACAGGCATGTACCCTTGCATGAAGTTTAAGGTGTAAAGATTTCTTAAAGCACACATACTTGACAATCTTTGCAGGGTCCACTCATTCACAGAGACATTTGGTCCTCTGTGGAAACATCAAGCCCTCTGTCAGGGTTGGGCTCTGAACACTGGAAACTGAATGGAGGGTGGTTCCTGCCTTTCCTGTGTCCAGAACCCCATGGAGGAACAGCAAAGATGTACAAGTGCCTTTTACAGGCATAACTCAACTCCAGAAGGGACCCACAGGAGACAAAGCCACAAAAAGTACTTGTCTAATTCCTTTGAGTTTTTGGTTTACTTTATTAAGTTTTTGGAGTATGGATCCTATTTACAAGCAGAGATACTATCCACAGAGAGCCTGACAAGGGAAAGAAAATAGCAAGAGGCCAGGCCCATGCAGCCCAACAGCTCAGCTGGTTCCTCAGGCCATCCACCCATTAGCAGGAAGGTGGGGTTGAAGGGAGCCTAAAGCTGATGTGGGCTTCTCAGGAGTTAGATGCAGAAAGATAAAATCTCTTAACCAATAGTGAGGGATTAAAGAAGTGAGGAGACTGCCAGTTAAACCAGAGAAAGACCTTCACCCTCCTTCCAACCCCCCAGAACAATGTTAAAAGGAGGCCAGGGAGCCAACCTTACAACTGTAGTGAAGCATCCTGATGAGTGATTGCTATCACCTTCCATCCCAGACCTCCACTAAAACAACAGCATCAAAGCAAACAAGTGGATTCCATGAATTAACGTCTTCCTTTGGTCGGAACCAGAGGTTTGGGTTTTGTTTAGCATCCTAGCGGTGATGTGTTAATTATATCATTTACAACCCAGGTGCTTTGTTTCCCTCCACACATAATAAGTAACCATCCCATAAACTTCTGAGGATTAAGTGAGATCTGCACAGCTGTAACACTTAGCACCCTTTGTTTTTCTTAATCTTATGATCATGCTTTTACACAGCAGGAGATTTCTAATCTTTATGTATTCAGGAAGTTTTGTTGCCTCTCTTAATTAAAAATATATTGATTGTAGGGGTCTGGGGAGATAGCTCAGTCAGTAAAGTGCTGGCTTTACAAGCAGAGGACCCGAGTTCTATACATAGAATGCATGTAAAAGCTGGGCATGGTGGTATGTGCATGAAATCCCAGCACTGGGAGGCAGAAATGGGAGGATCCCTGGAGTTTCCTGACCAGTCATTAGAGATGTAGGCCAAGAAGAGACCCTGTCTCAAAGGAGGTGGTCAACATACCTAAGAATGATACTTAAGATTGTCTTCTTCCCTGTGTCATGAACACACACACACACACACAGGTGTATTCACATACACGTGAACACACAACTACACCTGCATAAACGTATCCTCACATACAAACATGCACACACATACACACACACAAAGGTATATTCACAGACATATGAACATACAACCACACCTGCATAAATACATCACCACATATGAACATGCACACACGTATTCACACACATATGAACACAAAACCATGCCTGCATAAACACATTGCCACATACAAACATGCACACACACACACAGATACATACAAACAAAGAAGTTTGCTTTTTAACTTTTTTTCTGACTTTTAGCCTTCAAACCCATATTTTCAAGGCTGAAACCCACACAGACAATGGAAGGGAATTGAGCTATGCAATCCTTCTAGAATCCTGATATACAATCACAACACTGCCATCCCTAAGCTGTGTTACCTTGAATACATTACTTAGGCCTTCTGAGTATTGATTAATCCATAAAACAGAATTCAAATGCAGTGTCCCCTATTTTAGAGTAAGACCATGCTGCACGGATCGATTTGAATCCATGCCAACAGCAAGCTGCTCTCAGAATAGCCCAGAGCTTGCTTTTGCTTCAGCTCCCATGCATATCGAAACAGCCGGTTAGTGATCTGTGAGGGAAGCGGAAGAGTGCTTTCACGAGGGAGCTCCTGCGTGGCGCGCTGCCCGGCTTCCCCTCTGCTTATGCATAACTGCAGGCTTATATTGATATCTGCACGCATATGTTGGCTCAGCTCTTCCTTTCCAGGCGATAGATGGCTTCGACTGAAGCTGCCAGTGCAATATTTTGAAAATAGACATCCATTTCTAGAAGAAAAAAGATCCAAATAAGACTTTTTTTTTCTCTTTTCCGTTGAAAATCATTGTAATATCTATCATTCATATCAACATGACTTCTGAAGCTGTTGAGTATGCTACTCTTGTAAATGGCCACCCAGTGATACAGAGGCTATATTTCCAACCTTTTGACACTGGGGCATGACTTTGTCATCTGTACTTCACACTTGAAAACTACATAAAAAAGTTATAAAAAAAAACTCTCTCTTGGGATAAGGAGATGGCTCAGTAGTTAAGAGTGCTTGCCATTTAAGCAAGAGGGCCTCTTGGGCCACAGATGCCTGCCTAGTTAGGTTAGCCAGAACCCACATAAAAAGCTGAATATGGCCATGCACGTCTGTAACTCCAGGTTGCAGGGAGTGGGGACTAGAGAACCACTGGGGTTTGTTGATGGACAGCAAGATTGAGGGAACAGCCTTGTCTCAAGTAAATGTGTGGATGAGTGATAAGAGAAGAAAACCTGACACCACACACATATGCATGTACATTTAAAAAACACATAATCTTTTAAGTTTATGATTTTGTACTTAATCACATTCAGAGCTACCCAGGACACAAGTAGAACACATCTGAAAGTGTTTTGAGTGCAACTCTACGGGTTATTCTAATCTATACAAAGAAGAGACAGGAATGCCCTGGATCAAACTTTCCATTTTTTTCTCTTACCCTGGTGCTACAGGATGAATTGTGCCCTTCAAATACCCTAAGGTGAAGTGCCAATCCCTAGGACTTTAGTTATGAACTTACTTGGGAACAGGGACATTGCAAACAGAACTTGTTAAAACTGATGAGGTCATTGTAGAGTTGCATGGCCGAGGTCTTTATATGTCAAGGAACTTTATAGATCTGCACACAGGGAGAACGCCACATGATGATGAAGGCAGTAATGGAGATCACAAGTATGTAAGCATAGAACAATTGAGACTCCCAAGAATCCTGCTCTTTTCACCAGCACATTTACCTTCCTGGATACCCTGTGCATGCAGACGTCTTCTCTCTGTCTCAGAGCCCTGGAAAGTTTGCCTGACCTCTGTCACCCTGCACCTGGGTCCTGGAGTAGGTTCCTCTCAAGAGCTCAGAGACAGGCTAGAGTTCTCCTCCCCCTCCCCCCCTCATCCCTGCAGGGAGCTTCGACTTCTTCCAGTCTCTGCTCAGCTCTCACTGTTGGTCCCGCCTTTTCCGCACTCAATTGATCTTCAAATAACATTTGTAACACGCTAATACACATTGCAACCAACCTTTCATTATGTTTGTTTTCAGTTACTCTTTGGCTTCCCCCTAAAATTTAAACTCCAGAATGTCAGGAATCTTTTCCTTATTGCTCATTGATATATCCCTCAGATGTAGAATATAATGGTGCTGACAACATATCAAGCTCTTAATATATTTCTTTCTTGAAAGAATATAAACATATTATTAAACATATTTATTTGAATACTTCCAGTGCTACTAAGGAATTTATTGTTCTGACATTTTGAGATACTGTGTCATACAAAGGTTCAGAGACCGAGGGATCTCTCGACTATGGTGAGCTTAGGTTTTGATCAGATGAGCCAACTTACAACCCAGAGTGCAGTGCCCATTGAAGGAGAGTGTGGATACAAAAAAGTAATTCTTAATGTTTAGCTGGTGACAATTTCTTTTGTGTCATTTGCAATTCATGGTCATATCCCTTAAGCACATGATATCCTCACTATGGTGACGAAACATTTAAGTAGATGGATGTGATTGCTGAACAATAAAGTGCCCATTAATCAATCACACTTGGCTATTTAAATTAAAACTCACTACCAGTGATGCAACCTTCAAGTGAATTTCCTACCATACCATCAGCTTCATTTTAATGGTCACATGTGGCCAGCAATCATCAGAGCTGACAGAGTGGATACAGAGCAACCCCAATCACCATATACAGAAGCTCTTCTGGTATATGTCTCACCACCTGAATGTTTAGCATCATGAAATGGAGGCATACAAATAAATTAATAAAATTTTAATCTTCCCAGTGTCGCGTGACACACCAGATGCAAAGCGGATAGAGTCTGTGGGACGGTGTCTTTCCTTTCTTCCAGAATGACACACTAGCTTTGTACACACCAAGGAAAGGTGTTTACATGATCCTGTTGGTTGTCTAGATTCTGGAACTTCTCAATCCGTAGAAAAGAGAAGTAGTGTTAGCAAAAAGAACACAGTCTGAGCTGCCAGTGAGCCCAGTAGTAATACAGGTAGCTCAGGATGACTGACATGGAGGCTGTGTGGAGCAGGGCTTGTAAATAGCTGCGAAGAGGAAGTGGCACAGCTTGACTGCTTCACGGCTGGGCGCTATAGCTGACGCATGTGTCCTTGCTACTTGGCATGCTGTATATTAGCCTTTTCATCTGTTTACTGTTGTTGTTGAATTAATTCATCATTCAGTCAACCACTGAACACATCAGTCAAACTGCCAACCAACCAAAGATGAATAAAAGCCCAGCACTTTCTCTCTGTAGGCACTGCTACTCTCTGGTAATAATAAGCTCTAACATTTCAGGAGGTCTCCACTTCAAGCCTTCTTTTCATTTGAATGTACCTGTCTGAAATAAGTCGAGGTTAAGACTGACATTCCACAGAGCCATTCAGGGACTTTGGTTGGTACACAAAGTAGGATATTTTGACCAGTGTCCTACAAGGTCACCAAGCTTCTAAAACAGGTATGGAAGAAGTCATTCAGTTCTTAGTCATCTCAGCCTGAGAGTAGTGGCAGGAATCAATTGTTTTAAAGGTATTGACAAGGAACTATCATATGACCCAGTTCCTAGAGAGAGAAATGGGATGGAATACATACAACATTTGATAATCACAAACTCTGTGTGCTAAACCATATCATATAGGACAAAGGTAGACAGTTTGAACTTCACCTACTACTGATTTTCAAGTAATTTTTAAGCAATAGGACTCACTCTTCAAATCATAAGGCAAAATGGATCTACTGTGGTTGAAAGAAGTTCACAGAAAGATCCAGAGCCTTTCCACGTCAACACACCTCGTGCAAGGAATCCAGGAATCCTCAAAGCAGTGTGGACCTGCCACTGTAGCAGCCTCCAGGGAGACCTTGGAGTGCCCAGAGCAGGGAAGTGATGGGACCAGTTTTCCTGTGGAAAGATAAGTTTGTCAGCAGTAAGGTGAGGATTAGACAGCAGGAGTGGAGTGTGTGTGTCAAGCGGAGAGTCAGGGACTCCCTCAGAGGCTGCTTGAGCCCCTCCAATAACACATGATGAAAACCTGAATCAGACAGTGAGTTGGGGGTCCATGTTTGCCCAGTTTCTTTCAGCTCAAAATTCTGAATCTGTTTCTTCATGTGATCTACTTTCACCTTTATATAGTTTGAACTAGTCCAGATTTCCTTTTAATGCTAATATAAATCTGACAGGAGTCAAAAACCTGTTTCTATAACTGAGAGGGACTATTTTAGGCATGCTGTCCATTGGTTCTCTGTGGCAGCCACTTAAGTCTGCTGATGTGGAGCAAAAGCCACCACACACAATATGCAAACAAATGGTTGTGTTCCAATAAGATTTATTTATAAACACTGAAATTTGAATTTCATGTAAGTCCCTCATGTCATGAAACAAAATTCTAGTTTTTTAAAAGATTTACTCTTCTTTTTAATATTTTCTTTATTTATTTGAGAGAGGGAGAGAGAAAGAGCATACCAGGGCCTCTAGCCACTGCAACCAAACTCCAGATGCATACACCACCTTGTGCATCTGGCTTACATGGGTACTGGGGAGTTGAAGCAGGATCTGTAGGCTTCTCGGACAAGTGCCTTAACCACTAAGCTATCTCTCCAGCCCCTTCTATTTGTTTTTGATCAATTAATATGTGAAAAATAAAAAACAATGTGAAAAATTCTATGTTACTCTCTCTCATATATATAAATAAATAGGCTTATCCATTAAAATGTGAAAATGGTGTTTGTTCACAATTTATGTAAAAATGGGCCATAGGCTAGGATTTGTTTTTAGTGTGTATTATGCAGATTCCTGGTCCATTATACTGAGTGACTACCTCATTACTAAGGGGATTAATATTCATGAAGTTAGCTTCTTTATCTGAAATGGATACATTGTGATGAAACAACAATAAAGATATGAAACTAAAGTTTTCCATCAAATACATAGAAACCTTGAAAATCCCACTGGAAGTCACTGTTGATTTAATCAGTGCTGGCCTATGTTAGTTTTGTATCACCTCCAGACACCATTTAGAACTAGCCCACACAATTACAGCAAACATAGCCAAGGAGATCCAGGCCGGGGGGTCTGGGGGCTCTGGACTCCTTGGGTCTCTAATAGAAAGCCAGGAATAAAGATGTTCTCCCTTGGGCACCACCACTGCAGAGGCCAGCAGCTCACTGTGAGAACTCCCACAGTCATTGAACTGAAGGAAAGTTTGACCTTCTTAAGGCAAAGAAAAGAAAACAATTTTGTAAAACTTCTCCTTATCAGAAGTTATCCTATCCCTAAAAGTTTCCAACTGAATAAACACTCCACACCAACAAAAATAGCAGATGAAATGTCTGTTCTTAAAGTGATCTCTTCCCAACTTTTAAAGCAATGCATAGTTATTTTAGATAATTTGAAAAATGACCTTAAGGTATAATCATGAGAACAAAAGCCCAGAAATGACCATTATAAACCAGGGCCATTGCTCTGACAGAATGGGATCAAACTGCATCTCTGTATTGATAGTCAGATATTTCTTTCACTTGACAATATACTTAGAAGATTCCCCCCTACCATTAAAATATCTTATATATTTTATTTTTCATTGAGCATATTACTGTATGCAGAACCTTCTATTTAATTAAATGGTGAAAAGCACCTTATTTGGTGATTGATCAAGCTTTCAGTCAACAGTATTAGCTTCCTGATGTCAGACTGTACTAGAACCTAGGGCTGTCTTGTGGACTCAATCTGTTCATGTCAAGGAAATCCTATGGCCAAATGGTGTTTCAAGCCCCTGTGAAGCTGAGATGAATCCAGGCTAGCCTCTCCTCCCTGGGAACACTTAGCCAGTGAAAGAGACAGGCAGGTGAGCCCACACCAAAGACACTACCATGTGGTATGATAAATGAGGCTCTACAGTCCAAGGAAGAAACATATGTATTATGAGGAAAGAAGATAAAAGCCACAAAAAAATTCTTAGATCAAATGCGTAGTTTGAGCGGCATTATCATAGCAGATGATTTAGTTCTGGTCCACAGTACCTAGATACAGTCCATGCTATGGCCAATAAATGTCACACGCCCATAAATCCTGCTGGGTTATTAATTTCAAGGAGGGATCAGAATTGGAAATTGGTGGCTTTACTAGATCAGTGGAGACATGCCTTTTCCAGTCAGAAGACAGGAAAGCAGCCTTATCCAGTGGAAAGCACTTTGGATCAGGGGTCGACTGGTTTTCCTTGTTGCCTTTGTCCAGCTCTCAGCTACTCTAAGGAAGCTCACAGGAAGTACCTCAAAGCTGACACTAGATTCTCTCCTCATACTGGACGTAGTGGATTCACAGTCAGTGTTCTTCTCAGACTAGACTCTCCTCAGAGGAAGAGCCTCACAGTCCAGTCGTCCTTATCTGGATTCCCTGCTGAGACATGTTTGTTATCCTTGCTGCCTTAACCAAAGGTGTTCCCAAAACTTGGACACTGTTTGCACACTGTGCCTCCTCAGAGGATACAGGAGACATCCTAGCCCACGCTGCTGTTCGTCCATATCTCTTCTATTTTGTAATTCTCTGGCTAAGTTTTTGACTCTAATAGCAATCAAGTTTACAATATTTGTTTTGAAAATGTGAATTTCTTCTAGTGGGTTTGATAAATTAGGGAACAATTTGAGCACAAAGTGAATATGTATTTGCATAAACATAGTTTGTGTTCCAGAAAGTCATGCAGCGGATCTGACCTTCATAAGAATATTCAAAACAGCAGGGCATGGTGACGCATGCCTTTAATCCCAGCATTGAGCACTTTGGGAGGCAGAGGTAGGAGGATCACCATGGGTTCAAGGCCAGACTGAGACTACATAGTGAATTCCAGGCCAGCTTGGGCTAGAGAGAAACCCCACCTCAAAAAAAAAAAAAGTAAAAAATATGGAAAACACACACACACACACATACACACACACACACCCTTCATGCTTTTACCAGCTACTATAGATCAGTGTGTGAGTTGTAGGCCACATCCCTTGACATTTAGGGCCCTCTCTGATTTCAGTTCTCCTTTCTCCACTAAATAGTAACTCACAAGCTGCCCCCTTCTGGCACCCACTTCCACAACACATGCTGGGTCTTTTTGAAGGCAAAGTCTTTTATTTTTTCTGCATTTATGTATGTCTTCTCCATGAAACACATGTCCAATCCCAATTACTGTTTTTAACATTGCTTCCTTTAGACTCATGGTTGCACACTTTTGCATAGCACTGTGATCTGCAGGGACGCACATGTAGTGGCACAACAGACTTACAGTAGGATCTGGCGTTATCGTATGTTTATCCTGCCTGACTTTGCCATTGAGAGAGATTCTACTGGTTGTGTATAGCCTCATCAGGTGTTCCAAGCAAAAGTTTGATTCTAACTTTACAAGTGGCTTATCCAGGGCTTAAGGAGAAAAGCCCAGCTTAACTTTTCATCAGTCAGCTGTGAAGTAAGAATTAGAATTATCTTGGGCTTCCTGACCCAGGAGCAGGAGCACGTCATCATGTAAGGAAAGCAAACTGCAATGGAACACAGCTAGATTTGAAATTTTGCCAAAGTCCTCTGCCCAACTGCTTTCTGAAAATACCTCACTTCTTCTAACCTTCCTGTCCTGAAGAGGAACATCAGGAAATGACATTCACTGCTCACTGTCACTATGAAAACTGAGCCACAAAATGTAATGACATTGTCAACCTAGTGCAGATGTGTCTGTCTGTCTCTTCTTTCCTGTATTCTTTATGTAGATAATACCACCTTGCCATTCTCTGTCCTGTGAGGCTGGGGCAAGATGAAGCTTTGTAAACTCGGTTCCTGTGATGCACTACAGGCTGGAGGATCTGCCTGCCCCTTCCTGGTTGTCTCTTGCATTACTAGTCCACTAGTTTTTCCAAGTATCACATGTTCTCCCTGCTGGAGCCTCATGCTACCTTGCAGGAGCAGACCTGTTTTGAGTTTTCCACCTGCATGACAGGCTCATTTGTGCCTTCCTCATCACCTCTACCACTACCAAACCAATGCCCCAGCCAGGGCTGTTCTGAGTACTCGAGGGCTCTGATTGTTTTCCAGGAGATTCTGTCCTAAGGCTCAATGTTTTTCACATCAAGTGCTCCATTTTGTCCTCTCACTCCAAAGCACTCCTGACACATCCCAAAATTGCTTCTTCTATGACACGATTGTGAGCTCCATTCACCCTTTCAGTTACTTTGCTAATAACCTTATACTCTACGTAGGCTTATATAAAATGTGTCTGTTAGAAGGAACAAGCTGAAAGTGTTTCTACTGGTAAAACGGTGTGAACTTTATATCACCAGTCATGGGCAGGAGCCAGCCACTATACTACACTGCTTCTTAGGTATTATTCCATGATCAGCGATCTTTGCACAGTTTTTATCCTAATGACACACCCAGTTATGATGTAGCGGACAAGGTTATGCTGGCACAAGAAGATAAATACATCTGTTGACCCTCTGTGGGACCTGACTTTTAGGAACTAGTGGGAATGACTAATTGCTGCTTCTTGGGACCTACCAACAAAAGGGACAGAAGCCAGGAAAGCTAATATACACCAGATGTCAATACTGGATCCATGCAAAAGTTTTGTCTGGAATTCTGCATTTCACATAAAACAAGAGACTGAGTCTCATCCCTGAGAATAGCCAGTCCAAACCTTCTAGAATGAGTGAACTGGAGAGGATCCTCCAAAAGCACCTATTCTAAAATGCTCCTGCACAAATGAGTAAACCAAGGTCCAAAGAGAAGGACTGGTCCTAAATCATACCCAAGTTAATGCTGGAGTCCAGGTTATAACAGATATCTCCCAAGCTCTGTTTTTTTTTTGTTTGTTTTTGTTTTTGTTTTTGTTTTGCTGTTTTTGTTTGTTTGTTTGTTTATCTTTTGATTTTTTTGAGGTAGGGCCATCACAGGCTGACCTGGAATTCACTATGTATTCTCAGTGTGGCCTTGACCTCACCCCAATCCTCCTACCTCTGCCTCCCAAGGGCTAGGACTAAGAGTGCACCACCACACCCGTCTCCCTGTGTTTTTATTTTTTTAATGTGAAACAACTTTATGATTTTTGTGGGAAAGTTCTTGTATGCTTTCCAGAGATCTCAGTCACATCCTTGAATCTCATCCCTGTGGACCAGGAGTCTTTTATTTCTTCTCCATCCTTTTCTTAGAGGCCGAGTAGGATGGGAGGACCAGAAACTCTTTTCTCCATTCTAATTTTGTCTGCCCTTATTGTCCTTTCTTTCCATTTCTTCCAAATCCTCCCTCAGGTAAAAAGGGTGGCACAAGCGAGGCCACTGGATACAGATCTAAGCAACAGAGGGAATTTCTCACTGTGAGGACAGGGATGCAGTGGCTAAGGGAAGAGCACTAACTTTGAAGTCAGAAGACCTGAGGCTGGAATGCTGATAATAGCCCTTGGCAGCTATTGATAGACTCGCGTGTCCTGTGTGATCTGTGGGCAGTGGAGCAGTGAGGCAACCAAGCCACGCTTCACGTTCTTACAGCAGCCAAGCTCCAGAGATGGGAAAGAATTTATTCTCTGGACTTGGTTCTCCATGAGTAAAAATGGAAATGGCACCATTTCACCATGAAATTGTGTAGCATTGGGTGGGTATCCAGTAACAAGTTGCCTCCAGAAAAGTAAGTTTCTTTACACAATCATCACTCTGCACAGTTAGCTCTCCTATAGAGATGCATCTTCAAACAGCTCTTCATACTAATTTGGGAAGATTCTGAACAATAATATATATGTATATATATATATATATATATATATATATATATATATTCATTAGAATCAATACAACAGATTGTCTCGGTGCTTACAGGGTGACTGAGTAAGACATATTCCCTTCAACCATGCTCAAGGCTTTCAGGTTTTCATGTGGAAATTGTTAAGGCCTTGAGATGTTGAACATACATTTTCAACAGAACAACTTTTGTCCTTCATGTCCCTTCCAGCTCTGAACTTGGTTCTCTTCCTTTAGTCCCATCACAGCTTTATGGAGGCCTTCCCAAAACAGAATCAGGAACTACCTGTGAGTGACTGTACACATGATTGGTGATGCAATAGCACTCTTTCTTTGGAAATGCTTTGGAGTGACTCCTGACCTACTATGGTAGGCAGAATTCTGAGATAACCCTGGCAAGTCATGGCTTTATACAATGAGGTTCTGCTTTTGCATGTTGGTAGGACTTGTGGCTTCTAGCCAATAAAACATGGCAGAGAAGCCCCGGTCACTTCTCCATACGTGCTCAAATCTATTAATGCAGACCACGATAGCATCCATTCCTTTGGTCATCTTTCCTATCTTTGAACATACACAGATGTGTGAAATTGCAGAAAATTCACCACATCCCCAATTCTAACCTCCTGGAAAGTGTCTCTGACAAAAATAAAAATGCCCCCTTTCTGACCATGATGAATTTTAGAAGCTTTGCAGGCCCTGAGCTCTCCCCTTAGCCCTCTCCTCTCTTACACCTGCCTTTGATTTATCATAGTGGTGAGAACTGTAGGTCAAGGAGTGCCTACCAGGCTCCTGCCATAAGCTCCCCTGAAAGCCAGACCCTATGTCTATTTCCTAATCCCTCCTCATTTCTGCCTATGTTACATCAGAACTGGGTCTCACTACTAGAGAATCTACCTCATACTGAGCTAAGGGGTGCTATTCAGACTTTCCTGTGTCTCGCATGTTTTGCCATCAAACCAACTCATGCCCACTTGAATTTCCATTCCTGCCCATTCATCCACACCTGCCTCCAGCTGGGGATGCATCTTGAAGCTGATGCTGTGATTGGGGTAAACTCAAAATGGTGACGAAAACTACAAGAAAAGTTTACATGACAAACAGATCTCCCTAAATGCCTCATAGAAGGGAGCTAGTGCTGGAGAGATGGCTCAGCAGATTGCAGCACTACCTGGACAAGCATAAGGACCTGAGAAGGCCTGAGACCAACTGAATTTGATTCCCCAGCACACACATCAACAACTAGACATGGCCATCTATGTCTATAACTCCAGTTCTGTGGAGAGCAAAGACCAGAGAAGATTCACGAAAGCTATCATGAAATCATGACATCTGCAAGCCCCATAGTCAGTGAGAGATTCTGTCTCAAGGAAACATGCAGGTGATGAACTCCACACCCAACACTCTCCTGAGGCCTCTGCACATATGTGCATGGGGCATGTGCATCTGCTCACCCACACACACTAAGAGAGAAATAATTTCATGCAAGCTAAGGAATTCCATCTGGTGTTTGTGTGTGTGAGTGTGTGTGTGTGTGTGCGTGTGTGTGTGTATCTTTCTTTCTATATGAGTGAAATGTAAATTGTCAGGGAAGGAGAATAACAAAAGAAGAAGGGATAGCTAGGAAAACAGAAAAGAGGGAGGGAGAAAAGGAGGGCAAGGCTGCTGATGGGGCCACTGAAACTCAACCAACAGTTACTTGAGCCATTAAAGGAGGGGAAATGCTGAATAAGGTCATTCATTATCCTCTCTCTGCTCTTCAAACAAATGGTAATTATTGGTTTAGCTAACAAGTCAAGCCTTAATTACAGGCCATTAGGCACCATTAATAAAGAAAACCAATTCCACAAGAATTTGAATTTCCCTTCTCAAATAGTCTCATTCCCTAGAAAGAGTAGCTATTCCAAAAGCATTTCAATCCCTGCTTCCAAATCCTATAGCAACAAGAATTCTTATCCTTTGATGGCTCCACTAGACCATGAACTTAGGGAAGCCTCCTGGCACCTGTGCCCCTCCCTGCTGGCAGGGACCTTATTGATGTTGCCATTCATTTTAAAGGCTGTCAAGAGGCACATACTTATGTAGACCAAATCCACATGACCAGTCTGCTTACTTACATCTTGATATAGCCCCAAGTTAAATGCAAAAGTAACATGTTTGTTTCTTTCTCCTCTTCTTAATCCTCTCCTTCTCTTCTTCATGCTTTCCTTCTCTTCTTTCTTCCCTTCTTCTTCCTCTTCCATCTCTTATGATGCTGCAGCCATTTTATCCCTGTAATTCAGTGTGGAAATATGAGAAAATTCAGGAGTGAAAAGCAAATCTACAGGATCTGGACCGCATCATTATGAAAAGCTAGATATCTGATGTGTATTACAGCAGTCACACTGGATGTGGCTCAATCCTGTGGGCCACAGCTTCATTCAGTCTTCATGTAGCTTACACAGGGACCTCTGACAGAGGTTGTATTATCAAGGAGTTTGGATTCATACTTTTCCATCAAAGGAACAGGAGCGATTTAATTCCCTAACACAGCAGAACTTGTTGTTTCTATGGCTGGGAGAGAAAATGATATAAATGGGGGTGCTCAGGGTGGGGTGTCCCAAGGAATCCCATTTCTGGGAAAGTTCAGGCTTCAGTCACTGTGGTAATCACAGAATTTCATAGGTACCTTTTGATTCTCCTGTTGTGAACTAGCCACCTGCTACAGTCTTATGAACAAGCCCTTAAAGTGGGCAGGACATTAACTAGCAGTGGGAAAGACCTGATATGCATGAACCTGGACCTTTTCTTACAATGGAATGACAAACCCTCCAATACTTTGAGATGTGGAGGTACCTAGAATACGTGACATGCATACATACACATGATGCCAGAACCCAAAAGACAGAGGTGGAGGACATTTGGAAAGGGAGGGCGACCAGATGATCTACTGTTGGCTTTGAGGAAGGGTATGATCTGGGTGGCAAATAAGGAAATAATGAACATTCCAGAGGCAACTGCTCCAACCCCCTCACCCCTCACAGTATGTTATGTTCTATGGTATGTTCTACAGGCCAAAGAGGTAATGTTAAGATCATAGACTTGGGAGATACACAGTTGGATTACAGTAGTTTTGTTATTTAGAAGTTGTATGATCTTGACAAGTCTCTTGACCTCATTGAACTTCTCTGTCATCTGGAAAGTGGAGTCTATAGTGACTCTCATGGGAGGTTGGGAAAATTAAGAGCTAGGCATCCTCTCAATGCTTTTAGAAGATACCATCTCTACATCTTTTGCTATCCATCCCCACCATTGATAACTCTAACTACTATCCCCAAAAATTAGGTAAGGACAGGACCTCAGGCAGCCGATTCCCTCCCCAAACAAGTTCTTTTGGCTGTGGTATTAGAAGCTTGATTACTTTCTAGAAACAGAGATCACATTTGTGCTTTGGTTCTATAATGACGACTTGGACTTCCTTCCACCATACCTAGGACCCCCTCCGTACTGTCCCCTTACATCAATCAGTTTCAAATAAAACCTGCATAGGGTGAATGATGCTTACCCAGTTCCCTAAATCTTGTGACCTCCATGCCCATAACACTCTGACATAGAGCCTGTAAATCTCTGGACACCAAAGCAAAGTAAAGACAAAGGACCATTCCTTATGTTCCCAGTATACAAATCCTCCTTCTCTGCCTTCTTTGACCCTCTCACTCACTGGGACCATGCTGCCAGCACAAGGTGTGAAGCAGAGAGCTTGCACAATCTAGGCAAATTCTACTTCCTCACACTCCACGCTGGATCTCAGACTTCACCTCCATACTTGAACTAAGCAATGACAGTAACATCTTATTCCTTAACTGAGAATCATTTTCCTTCACTAGTTTTCCATAGGTGTGTTTGCTTTCCAGTGAAAGTTTGCAGATTATACTAGAGGTCAAAATCAACACAGTATTCAAGCAGTGAGAAATCAGCAAAGAGCTCTTCAAATCACAGAGGGTTCCTAAGGAGGGACAGAGGTGGAGCTCAATGGAGGAACCAGGAAATTCGATATACCTTCCACAGCTTCAGGTTTCCTTGGTGGGACCTTCTCACTTGACCTTTCTTCTTCACAAACATGTCAGCTTTGGAGAGAAGCATGTGACATGGCTTCAGCTCTAAGCACCTTTGTGAGAGTGAAACTGCACATATCAGTGTGAAACCACTCCATGGAAAGAGAGACATTAGTCTCAACAGGTTGTTTCCATAGACAATAGTAGTCTCTGGTTTTGAAAGTAGCTTGAATATATGTATGGGTGTGTGCATATTAATTAATGTTAATTAAATGAACAAGTTCATATTATTAGGTACATTAAGTGCTCAATATTCTTTTTTTTTTTTTTTTTTTTTTTTTTTAGGTAGGGTCTCACTCTGGCTCAGGCTGACCTGGAATTCACTATGTAGTCTCAGGGTGGCCTCGAACTCTCGGCGATCCTCCTACCTCTGCCTCCCAAGTGCTGGGATTAAAGGCGTGCGCCACCACGCCCGGCGCTCAATATTCTTAATTGTGGAAATAGTAATAAGTGCAACTGGATTTTTTGAATGTGTATGGTATGTCTGTGTGTGCATGTGGACATGTGTGTATTTGCTCATTGGTGTACATGAATGTAGAAGCTGGATATCAATGTCAGGTATCTTCCCTAATCAATCACCTCCACTTCATCTTTTGTTGCTGTTGCTGTTTTTTTTTTTTTTTTTTTTTTTTGTATTTTTTTGTATTTTGGACTTTCTTTTTCAGGCAAGTTCTCACTTTACCAAGGTTGAGCTAGAACTCACTTTTTGAACTAGCTTCAAAAAGTAGCTAGTAGCTTCAAACTCACAGCCTTCCTCCTACCACAGCTTTCAGAGTGCTGGGAATGAAGTTGTTTGCCACCTCACCAGGCTTCACTTTACCTTTGGGGACAGGATGTCTCACTGAACCTGGAGCTTACCACACAAGTCTAGACTAACGAGCCAATGAGCCTCAGTGACTCTCCTGTCCCTGCTTCCCAGGTACAGGACTTAGAGGCAGGCATCATGCCCATACCCAGTATTTTTATGTGGGTGCCGTGGATTGAATTCAAGTCCTTATGCTTGATTGACAAGCAAGTTGCTCACTGATCCTTCTTCCCAACCCCTCTCCTGAATATGCTACAGATCTCCACATGACTGTGTCGTTTGGTGTTCACAGCACTGTCAGGTCAGCTTGTAGCTCTTGTTATGATCACCTGAACAGAAAACCACGTACTAGATTCTCTCTTCATTTAGTGTTTATAACACCCATAAGATACATAGGAGTATATTCAATTAACTGTCTGCAGGTGAGGAAACTGAGGCATGGAGACAGTATGCTAACTTCAGGATAATGCAGTAACTTGTCCAAAGTCAAGGATTCAATGGTAGAACTCAGGGCCAGCTCTGCAGGACACTATCCCAGGTGTCTCAGATAGATAACCCAGCACTGCAAGCAAAAACCTGTAAGTGGATAGTGAATGGCTTTCTCAAGCTTGACATTCCGTAATAGCTCTGGTCATGAAAGTTCTAGGGGTACTGGTCTCAGCAGGCGAAGTAAAGTGTCAAATTATCTTTTGAACAGTAGGTGCAGCCTGAGGACTGATTAAATCCTCTGTTCCCTGTGATGCCATGGCAGTGGGCTCAGGTGCAATTTCTCTCGTAGGACAAAAGTCTCTGAAGCTCCTTTGTGCTGGATGAAATGAGCCTGATTGCCATCTTGGAGAAGAGAATGTGGGGACACCTGTGCCATCCGGATGGATGGAATCACTCATTGATTCTGTTGTCACACCCAGCAAGCAGTCAGAGGAGGATGAGGACAGGATGTAAAATCAATCTGACCATCTATTTATAGTGCTGGCAGTGCCTTTGTCATGGTGATCTGACCAGGGAAGGGACAGCCACTTCTGCACTATATGACTTCCACAAATTAAAACTCATGTTCTGGCAGCACATAAGGGAAAATTGTATTTGTCTTCCAAAAATATCATATAAATGTGGACTTCCTGGTTTTTGTTCTTTTTTCATGTTTTATATTTATTATAATTTTGTACAAAATATTTTGCCTTTTATTTTTTTCATTTTTATTTTTTATTTATTTATTTATTTATTTTACAGTCAGTTTGGTACCATTATTAGGCTCATCCGTGACCTACCCCCTCCCCTTGGCCCCTCCTTGTTGAGGTATATGGGTCATGCATTGTGGAGTTAGCCCACAGTTATGGGTAAGCTAAATGTCTCTGCATATCATGACCCAACATGTGGCTCTGACATTCTTTCCACCCCCTCTTCTGCAAAATTTCCCTGAGCCTACTCTGTCTCTATCTCCCTATTATGAGTGTCTACCTCTCATCCCTTTTCTTGTTTCTTTATTTACTTATTTTGGGGGGGGGGCAGAGAATGAGAGAGAGAATGGGTGCACCATGGTCTCCAGTTACTGCAAACAAACTCTAGATGCATACAACACCTTGTGCATCTTGCTTACATAGGTACTGGAGAATCAAACCTGGCTCCTTTGGCTTTGCAGGCAAGCACCTTAATCACTAAGCAATCTCTTCAGCCCTCTCTCGTCCTTTTTCTGTTGAAGAATAATTTGTTTCATTATGTGTTAAACATTGTATAAAGTGCTACAAAGAACTTTAAAGAGGTACTCTAAGGACTCTGTCTTAAGCCATTTCCTCTATGTTCACTTAATAAGGATTCAAAGCTAAAAACCATAACTAATTTTCCATTGCTTTCACCATATGTATATTTTCTTTGTGATCTTGTAGCAGATGGAGCAATGATATCTAGCCTGTGAATATGTTTGGGGCTACTTACATAAAAAGGCATGAGCTCAAGAATAATGACTAAAAGCCTAGTTGGATAATCTTGAGCAAATTAAATTTCTCAAGTTTCAAGATCTATAAAACAAGATCTACAAAATGAATTAAAAACTACAATGCATGCATCATGGCTGGAATATGTGGTGTCCTTCCCAAAAGGCACATGTGCTGGAGGGCTTGGTGTTCAGTTGGTAGCACTAGTATGGGAGTTTGGGGGAACTCAAGGAGGTGTGACCAGCTGAAGAAAGTAGGTAATTTGAGGCAAGTGCATGGGGATATCTTGCCCCTGGTGTCTTCCCATATTTCTCTTTGCTTCCTGTCTATGAAAAAGTGAAGAAGGTTTTCTGCCACATATTTCCACTGCCAAGAACATGGGGCAGACAACCATGGACTGAAACCCCTGGAAGCATGAGCCCTAATAAATTCTTCCTCTTTTAAGGTTTTCTCTGAGGTAGTTTGGTCACAACTACTCAAAAGGAACTAAGGCAGCATCTCATAAGTGACATAAGCTTGACCAGTTTTCTAAAGAAATATATATATATATATATATATATATATATATATATATATGGCATGTGCATTGCATATTATATGTGTGCATTATATATCATATGTATGTGTGTTTATGTACATGTATATTCTTTTCTATTAGTTATGTACACAGTGTGTATACAGCTATGTTGGTACCATTGTTAGCGTCCTCCCTGTCCTCCCCTCTCCGCAGGGAACCTCCTTGTTGGAGATTGTGTATCATGCATTGTGGGGTAGCCATCAGTTATGAGGGAGAGGCAATGTCTCTGTGCATAATGTCCCAATTTGTGGCTCTAATAATCTTTCCACCCCCTCTTCTGTGAATTTCCCTGAGCCATATTGGGTTCCTTTTAGGTCTACTTCAGTGATGAGGACTTGGGAGCCTCTGTTTCTCTGGATATCTGGTGTGGTAGGAGTAGAGTGTTCTCTGTGTCTATCTCCTTCCCCCTTGTGCTGGTACCAGGTTCACCAAGAAAGCAGAATTCTTGTTCATTTCCCCAGTTACTCTATGGTTTCAGCTGGGGTCCTGGTGAGGTAACATGGGCTTATTCTCTCCTCAGGATCTGCATCCACCTGAAAAAGAGAAGCAGATTCCCCAACAGAGAGCAAAGTCAGCACTGGATAAATGGGTAACCATTATTAGTTTAGAGAGAATTTAATAGGTGTAGGCCCTCTTGTAGTCCAAGATTGGTGAGAGCTTGATATTGGAGAGCAGACTAGATTTTTGGATATGGTTCTGACTTGTTTCCCAGATCCAGCTATGGGTTCTGTTCCACTGAGCAGATCTTTTAGCCAATTCAATAGCAGTTGGTTATCTACCATGGCTGTGTGCCACTATTGCACTTGGGTGAGCATCACATAAGGTTGTTTGCTGCTAAGTAGTTTCAACCACAAGTTGCTTGGAAAGATGTTGGTCACTTTCCCCCAGTTGTTCATGTAGCACCTTCTGGCACTAGACATGCTGTCTGGGGACTGACTCTCTCCCTGATTCCAGCCATGTTTCTCCATGTTCTGTACCAACATCATGTGGTGTGTTTGGAAGTAGGCTCTTACCACTAACCTTTGGTGGGCAATCAAGAGCTCTGACAGAAATCTGTCTTCTTTTGGGAAACCTTTAGGTCTCTCTGTCAACAGCTCATTGTGGATGTTAACTGCATCCTGGTACCAGGAGTTATAGGCCAACACTAAGGGAAAAGAAGGAAGAAAAGATAGCTAATATAAAACAGAAAGAAAGAAGAGACAGACAGAGAGAGAGAGAGAAAGAGAGAGAAAGAAAGAAAGAGAGAGAGAGAGAAACAGGAGAAGATTAAGGTTAGTCTTCATCATACCCTCTCTAGAGCTCTTTGATTCAGGTTTTCCCTGTAAGGACCTGATGAAGATTCAGCCTTTTAGTCTGTCTTTCAGGATATAGGATTTTATGGTACCATTTCCATTTAGGTCCAGTTTTGTATCCCTCCCTCCCGTACCCTCCCCTCCTGCCTTACCCTCCCTATTGTCTGGTCCTTGAGATGCCTATTAGGTATGTCATCATCTTGGACAGATTCAGGTTGGACCTAGCCAATAATACTGTGGTTGTCTGATTCAGTTGTCTCCCATAAAGTTAAGTGTTCTGAATGCTAGGTTCCCAGATGATGGAGATTTGGGAATTATTGCCTTCTGAAGGCAGTGTATTGTTGGGGGTAGGCTTGTGGGTATTATAGCCAGTATCCCCTTACTAGTGTTTGGCACATACTCCTGTTCCTATTGTCCACCTGATGTTTGCCAGGGGGTGATGTCTACCTTCTGCTCATGCTATTATTTTTCCTGTCATCATGGAGCTTCCCTCTCAAGCCTGTAAGCCAAAATACACCTCTTTTTCCCACAAGATGCTCTTGGCTGGGTGATTTCTGCCAGCAATGCAAACCTCACTGCACCAGTAATGTTGGTACCAAGGAGTTAGATTGCTGCTAGACACCTGACTGTGAGGCTTGGGCCTTTTGGAGCTGATTCTCAAGAGGAATGTGGAAGGATTTGATACTTTGGCCTAAGAGACGCCTTGCAGGGCTATAAGTACAGCTTGATGGACTATTCTGGTCAGAGTTGAAAGACCTGAATTCAGGAAGAACTATGGACTGGTGTGAGGTTTTGCTTATGAGAGTGAGAAAAAGCTTTTCTTGGGCTGGGCTAGAGGCAGTTTCTGTTAGAGGCTTACTGTTATACCCATGTCCTGAGAACTTGTGCAGGGTTGCAGTGCATAGAAACGGACTGGTGTTTGCAGAGGGATATGGCACAGAACAAAAATGAAATCTTTGGTTAGATTGCTGCCTGTTCAGCTGCAATTGATAGATTACAACCTTTGCGATTGGGCAAGCCTACCTGCACTGGGGCAACAGGAGAATGTAGACTCTTCTGAAGGGGTCTGAGTGCTCAAGGAGTGTCCTGTTCTTTAAATTCTGCTTTATCCCCCCCCCCCCATTAACAAATTGGCACCCTACCTGGTATTGTGGAGTATAAGAAATGCAGGAAAGAAAGGGTCATTGAGTTTGCAATGTGGTCTTGTGTTTTGGAAATGGCCATGGGCAGTGTGAAGCAAGTTTGCTAGATGCCTGCATGGAGAACCAAAGGAGCTGTGAGGATGAACTGTGCCTTGCAGTAGAGACCCAGTGGAAATGCCTGGACCATGAGATGGCAGCCAAAGAGAGCTGCTGTCCCCAGATGAAGTTTTCTAGGACATAAGTAGCCTAGCTGGAGGGGTGGAATTGGAACTCCAGAGACTTGCTACTGGTTGAAATTATTGGACTTGGATATTTGTCACTGAATAGAGTTGGTGGACTTGAAGCTATAGAGTTTAACGTTTTCCCTGGTTATTTTAAATCTTGTATTGGCTAAATATTTCTTTACCATGCCCAGTGCCATATTTTGCAGTGTGAATATTTATTTTGTGCCATTAGGGGGTTTTTTGAGGTTATTTTTTGGTATTATGGCTCAGTTTAAAGACCTTGGATTATGGGGATGTATGAATATTTTTGAAATTGATAAAAACTATGGGGCTTTTAAAGTTGGATGAATGCATTGCATTTTACATCATGCATGGTTATCAGTTCATGAGGGCCAGGGGTGGAATGTGGTGGTTTGATTCAGGTGTCCCCCATAAACTTAGATGTTCTGAATGCTAGGTTCCCAGCTGATGGAGATTTGGAAACTAATACCTCCTAGAGACAGTTTATTGTTGGTGGTGGGCTTATGGGTATTATAGCCAGTGCTTGACATACTCTCTTGTTCCTGTTGTGCACCTTATGTTGACTACGGGGTGATGCTCACCCTCTGCTCATGCCATCATTTTCCCTGCCATCATGGAGGTTCCCCCTTGAGACGGTAAGCCAAAATAAACCTCTTTTTTTGACACAAGCTGCTCTTGGTTGGGTGATTTCTGCCAGCAATGTGAACCTGACTGCAATAAATATCTTGACTAGTAAGGCTTCAAAACTAATATTTGATTAGCAACACAAAATGTAGGAATGTATTTCATGTATTATAGGGTACTATGTAAGGCCACCATCCTTCTTCCTTCCCTTTCTTTCCTCCTTTTCTCACTCACATATCCTTATATTGCTATTATGTTTCAAGAAAAGTAAAATAAAGTTCTTCTGTCAAAATTTTATTTTTTAAATTTTATTATTATTATTGGGTTTTGATTTTTTAAGGTAGGGTCTCAGTCTAGCCTAGGCTGACCTGGAAGTCATGATGTAGTCTCAGGGTGGCCTTGAACTCATGGCAATCCTCCTACCTCTACCTCCTGAGTGCTGGCATTAAGGGTGTGTGCCACCACGCCTAGCCTGTCAAACTTTTATAATGGGTCTGGAGTGATGGCTTAGTGGTTAAAGTGCTTGCTGAAGAACCTAGGTTCTATTCCCCAGAACCCACGTAAAGCTAGATGCACAAGGCGGTACATGCATCTGGAGATTGTCTGGAATGGGTAGAGGCCCTCCTCTCTATCTTCCTCTTTCTTTCTCTAATAAATAAATAAAATATAAATATATATAGCCACCCCATCATACCTCAAAAGGGCCCCAGCTGAAACTAAGAAAAATTGGAGAAACAAGCAAGGGGGCTGTTTTCCTGATGAACCGGATACCAGCACAAGGGGGAAGGAGATCAGCACAGAGAAAAATCAACTCCTACCAAATCAGAAAGCCAGAGCCACAGAGGCCCCCAACACCTCATCACTGAAGCAGATCAAAAATGAACCCAACATGGCTCAGGGAAATTTTGCGGAAGAGGGGGCGGAAAGAATGTCAGAGCCACATGTTGGGTCATGATATGCAGAGACATTTAGCTTACCCATAACTGTGGGCTAACTCCACAATGCATGACCTGTATACCTCAACAAGGAGGGGCCAAGGAGAGCGGGGTAGGTCACGGATGAGCCTAATAATGGTACCAAACTGACTGTATTTGCTGAATACAAAACTGACTAATAAAGAAAAATAAAAATAAAAAAATAAAAAAAGTTATAGAACTATGGATAATTAAGTCATGAACAATAAACCATGTGAGATTCTAGTGGAAATAAATAAATAAATATATAAAAATTATAATTTACAGAAATAAATGAAAAATGTAATTTGTATAAATGAATAAAACATTAAGAACATTTTCCTTATTATCATTTTAAAAACTTACTATTTAAATCAAAAACTTTAGAAAATACTATAAAGTATGTGCCACAGGTAAAAATGTACAATGATAATATAAAAGATGACAATTGAATTGGAAATATATGGTTTTAAGATGTTTTCTACTTCATATGAAGAGATATTATATTATTTTAAAGTACCTGGTAATAAGTAGAAAACTAGATCACTTAGATACTAGAGATGAGATGTATATTCTAAGAGAAGAATGAGATAAAATAGAATAAACTTGAATTCAAGGACATGTAGAAAGGAAGTATAAAAAAACAAACAACAGAGAATAAAATACACACTTATGGCAGAATGATAAATACTATCAATCAGGAATCATGGCTACTTAAGCAAGGATCTCAGCAGAGACATCAGTGTCTTCAGCCAATTAATTTTCTCATACTAGATAAATATTTTTATAAATAACTAATTTGTTTTAATAATTTTTAATTAGTTTAATATGCCTTCCCTCAATTTGAGAAGATTCAGTTCCCAAAAAACCTGGATTGCTCATTCTAAGCAATTAGAACTCATGCCCTTGTATTGTGCAGCCTTTGGTAACTCACATCCCCCTTTACATGTTTCATTGACCTGGGGGTTGAGGCTATGATTTCCCTGCAAATGGGTTTCTGCCACAAGGATCTGGTACATGATAACTGAGCTCTTATATCAAAGAGTTTTAAGATAGGAAGTGGAATTCTAGAACTCCAAGGTCCTGGCCCAAAGACTAGCTTAGCATAACCACTTCCAAATTCTCTGCATCAGGGCAATTACAGAACCCACTGGATTTAAAGGGAAGAAACAGAGACCCCCCCCCCCCATACACACACACACACACACACCTCCTGATGAGAAACAGCTTGTGACAATCTCCCATGCAATGTCATACAATGAGGGAAAACACTCAGGATGTCGTCACTGACCATCACATGTAGAAATAAATCTCTATGCACATGGAATACTCAAAGGCCCCACAAAGATGGAAGGACAGGTTTTTGCATCATTCCTGCACATAAAAATGACATTTATACACCAGTATATATAGAGAATTGTATTAATGAAAAAAGTATTTGAACTGCAACATGCATTCACAAAGTAAATAGATAATTAAAGTCTCATATCGTCTTTAGTGGCAACCAAGAGACAGACACACTGTTAACTCTTAAGCTGGGAAAAGTCTTTGGAATTCACTTGCTGAAATTTTCCTTTTTTTCAGTGGGGAGGGGAAAATCTAGAATTGAATTAGTGTGACATACTAGTAAAAACCATAAGCTCAGGGCTGTGAAAATGGTTCTGCAGATGAAGTACTTGGCACTCAAGATGGAGTACCCAAATTTAATCCCAGGCCAGAAGTCACCAAATTTTATGCCTCTGTTTGCTCACATGTAAAATGCTGTTGGAGGCATAATTCCGTGGTAGAGTTTGTGATTAGCACACAGCAATGGCCAGTAGGCATGATGGGATTCTGTAACCTCAGCTTACTAACACTGAGGCAAGATGGGAGGTGAAGACAGGAGACTTTCCAGTAAGAGTAGAGTGAGAAACCCTGTTTCAAAGAGGTAGACAGGCAAGGACCAACTCAAAAGTTGTCCTCTGATCTCCACATGTTTGCTCTGGTACCCATATATCAGCACTCATGTGTGAACACACACATACACATACAAACTAACAAATAATAATATTTTAAAAAAATCAACTCTAGGGCTGGAAAGATTGCTTAGTGGTTAAGGTGCTTGCCTGCGAAGCCTCAGAACTCATGTTCAAATCCCCAGGTCCCATGTAACCAGATGCACAGTAACGCAAGCACACAAGGGGGTGCATGCATCTGGAGTTCATTTGCAGTAGGCTGAAGGTTCTGACAAGCCCATTTTTTTTCTCTCTGTCTCTCAAAAACAAACAAACAAGAGATCAACGTTAGAACCAAATATGAATTAACATCCTGCCCCATCCCTTATGGCTATGTAACTTTGAAGGAGTTATGCACTCCATGATGCTCTTGGTCACCAAATTTTATGCCTCTGTTTGCTCACATGTAAAATGCTGTTGGAGGCATAATTCCGTGATAGAGTTTGTGATTAGCACACATGAAGCCCTGGGTGCCATCCCTAACACACTTCCACTTCCTGTCTGTCCTCTGCTTCCTGTCTGTGACTGCAATTTGACAAGCTGCCCTCCTGCTCCTGCTCCTATTCTGCTGCCATGTCTTCCCTGCCATGATGAACCGCATCCTCTCAAAGCTGCATGCCAGAAATAAACCCTTCCATTTCTTTGGTTGTTCTGGTCAGGTTTTCGTCCTAACAATGAGTAAAGTCACAAATGTACCATGCTTTGTGTGTGTGTGTGTGTGTGTGTGTGTGTGAGAGAGAGAGAGAGAGAGAGGGAGACAGAGACAGAGCCAAAGATAGAGAGACAGACAGAACTCCGATCCTTATACTTGTTAAGAAAATCCACTGAGATGTATGTCTCACCTTTATGTCCTGTTCTAAGGACCGTATGCACATAAACATTCTTGAATTGGAACATCAGCTTCAGCTTATTGCAACATGGCATCTCATTGCCAAAAAATGTTATTTGCAGTTGTTTGTGAATAAAACTTTAGCTCTATTCCTGGTAAAGATGCCTTTCTACGCTTTTCTTCTGGTAAGAACTACTTCTCCCAAGAATACAGTTTGGGAGTTTCAGAGAATGTAAGAGGAGGAAGGACTACAGGATAACCCAGGCTGTGCTGACATGAATAATGCAAAGTGCGAAGGAGTCTTGAAGCACTTTATCTACAGTCTTGGCGTGGCAGCTCTGCCATTTGTCTATAAATAACTGACAGATACAAAGTCTAAAGGATCATTTTAAAAGCTGCTAGTGAAAAAGCTAGGCTCTGAAGGATTCTGAGGAGAGGAATAGCCCAGTGGAATGTCAGAGAAAGAGCTTGGAAGTAATAAAAAAAAAAAGGGTGAATAATTTAACACGTTTCAGGACTACACATATCACTGGAGGTTTATGATGTTTTCCTAGGCTTTACTTTGAAAGCCGTGGTCCCACTGCAGGTTCAGTCCTTGTTCTATCTGACCTTGATTTATATCATCACACTAAACCATGGTTCCTTCCTTACGACCAACTCAGAAACACCACAAAACAGGAGCTGCTGCAGGGCAGAGATGGGGTACGTGAGGGAAACCTTGTAATGCCGTTTGCTTATTTCACCATTCATGACCAGAGTAATACCAGTTAAAACAACATGAAGTACTTGACTTGACTATTTCTGTGGCCTTTACTCTCCATAAAGTCTCTGTCCCTGCATCCGTTCTTGCCCCATCTTTGTTTGGCACATGTCATCTCAGAAGCCATCATGCCTCCCTTCCCTCAAGCTCCTGCTCACTCTCTCCAGGCCCAGCTGCCCTCTGCTGACCCTCTCCCCTAAGCCCCAGCAGCCTACCACAGCCCACAGGAAAAATGTTCTGCTGACTGACACGTATATGCCGAAGGCTTGGATCTGGACTTCTTTGCTCAAAGGTCCAAACCCACACATCAAATTGCATATAATAAACATATCAATTTTGGTTATCCACAGCTTCTCAAACTCAAAATTTCCAAAACTGGACTCCATATACCCACTTCCTTCCTGTAAACAAAGCTACTCCTATTTCTTTCATTTCAATCTATGTAGTCCTGATTCCAAAAAAAAAAAAATTGAGGCCCATTCTCAAATCATCTCTGTGTTCACTCTACAACTCCTAATACTTGAGGCCTTGTTGATTTCCCTTAAGTATTATTACAATCAGTTCCAAGCATGGACCCTCTCAGCCATCCCTACTAAGGAGGTCTGCCACCTGACTTACCAGTAATGATCTCTTTCTAGCAATAGAATTGCCTAGCCTGAGCAAGTTTCCTCACATTGGCTTCCACTAGACATGACATAACCCACAGTGTAATTTTCAGGTAAGATCATGCTACTTCTGATGGAGTACAGTATGTGTTACAGATTAACAAATATGGGAAAACTAAACAAAACAGCTTCTATTAGACTCAGAGTAGACATCAATGAAACATCCACAATACTCCAGACATAACTTACTTTGGCCTGGTATGAGGTAGACCAGAGGAATGTTACCTGTCTCAAAGTCAATCAACAGAAACAAAACTCTGAGAATACCTAACGGGTGAAAGGCACACTCAAGCACTTTAAAGTGGTAGATAAAATAAAAGTCCTGAGTGGAGTTTTTTTTTTAATAAAGTTAAATTAAAATGAAAAGACAGGGCATCTCAGCAAAGAAATAGAAGATGCAAAATAGAACCGACAGAAATTCTTAGACTTCAAAATAAGTTATCTGAATTCTTTCTTTGAAAATGGGCAAGGAATATAGCTCAGTAGTAAAATACTTGGCCAGTATGACTTTGTCCTGATTTTATTTTCTAGCACTAGAAAAAAAATGGAGTAGGTTTAATAACAGAATTGTGATTGCAGAGGATAGTCAATGAATTCTAAGATGGATGAAGAGAAAATGTCCAATCTGATCTGGAGGTTAGAGAGAGACTGACATGAAAGAGATTCAGACAACATTTTTGCTAGTTCTCTACTTACCTCAAGGAATCCAGGCTCACAATACCAGCCTCCACCCAGCCCAAAATAAGTACCAAATGCCCTCTGGTTTGTGCCTGAGTCCGTGGTGGGCAAAGCCTCCTCCTTGCAGCTGGGCACTGTCACAGCAGCATGCCCTTTGTGTTCTGTGGCTACCTTCAGGCTCTCTCCTTATGCAGAAGCAATAGCCTAGCTTCTGAGTTGCAGTCATACTTTGGGGGGAAAAACACTACACTGCAGTCAAGGAATTCCCACACATCCTTTCCTTCATCTTGGTTTGATTTTTTTTTTAATTTTTTGGTTTTATTTATTTATTTATTTGAGAGCAACAGACAGACAGAAAGAAAAAGAGGCAGAGAGAGAGAGAGAGAGAGAGAGAGAGAGACAGAGAGAGAATGGGCTCACCAGGGCCTCCAACCACTGCATACGAACTCCAGATGCATGTGCCACCTTGTGCATCTGGCTTACATGGGTCCTGGGAATGGAGCCTCGAACTGGGGTCCTTAGGCTTCACAGGCATTTAACTGGTTTGATATTTTAAGGGCATGTACTGAACAAGGAAAATTGTGCATAAACTCTGTTAAAAGAACTGACTGATTTTTAACTCCAGTTTTTTGTTTGTTTGTTTTTTTGGTTACTTGGAATCTCCAGTGTCAGTTCCAGCTACACGTTGTCAAACTCTGAGTCCTTGAATACCTTTCTTTGTGTATAAGGCAATTAAGAGAAATCATTTCTTATTAAACCTAGAAGGGTTTGCTCTTACGTAAAGGTCTTTATTCCTCATTCAAATGCCTTGTGGGAGTTTAAAGCAATTATATGGAGTATTTTTTGTCATTAACTTTGAAATCATATGATTATTCAGTTTTTAATGAAATCATATCTTATGTGTACCCTTTTGATCATTAAGAGAATTCATTTGATCATTTTCAACTTTCCATGATAATTGCTCAGAAACCTAGCAGAAAATCAGTGTACACTACATGCTCAGGCCCAAAAAGAAACAGGAACCTTTATTATGCACTTTTCCTGGTGTCTTATGTTTATTTCAGGCCATTTTGATCTAGATATGGTGCTGTAGTCAGTTACACATTGTAGGGATGAACATCCAAACCAGGCACAGTTTAGGGGAGGAAGGGATATATTTTAAACTTACAGATCCAGGGTCCAGGATTCCATCAATGGTGGAAGAAGCTGCTTCCAGACATCCAAGGAGAGAACAAACAAGCAAATGGCCATAAAAAACAAAAGCAGAAAGCATGAATGGGCAACCATCAGCAGGGACCCACGCAGAGCTCAAACCTGTCTGCATAGTTTGACCTGAAAATCAGATCCTCTCCCAAACACAGCTCAGGACTGAACCCCAGGATCTAACCCTAATGACACCCCCTTCAGTCAGGTGACTAGAAACTCAAATTACTAGCTTTATTGAAACACCTGAGTATATGGGGGCATACATTCAAACTACCACATAAAATTTGTGAGTTTGCCAATTTTCTAAGGTGCAAGGCCCTCTCTTAGAAAACTAATCTCATCTGGTGTTTTGCCAAGATAAATGCATTTTCCATGACATCCAGGTACTCTTTTAGTGGCAAAAATAAAATGGCATCCAGTGGATGGGTTCTGAGCTGTAACTGGTGAATGTGTGGACTCTAATCTTCGTACTTAAAGTCTGGGAACCCAGAATTAGCAAAAGCAATCTTAGTAATGATGTCAGTTTCTGTCTGATAATTAAGGAAGGCACCTAGGGCATAGTATTTGTTTCCTAAGCCTGTCAAGTGAGCATCATGTGACAGGAATGCAGCATATCTCACTAGGGTGGCAGGGCCACCACCTGAGCTAGGCACCTCTGCTGCTGTTCATCCAATACAAGCTGACATTTGAATTTGTCTTGTAAGATTGTCTCCAGGAACTAAAACCTTGGAAGCAATACAGAATACAGAGCAAAAGTTTAGTTTAAGATGAGTTTCTGTTAAAAGGTACAAGTTTACTTTTTCAGTTTCTGTATATATCCTTTTGTAATTACTTCTTAAGAGCACTTAGTTTTCCAACCTACACATTGGTAATGATATTTTGTTAGGATTAGATGATACACACAACTACATATGTGTGCACATATGCATGCATATATCATTTAGAATCATATTTGTCATGTGATAATTACTATTTAAGTTATTGCCATTAAACAAAGAATGTTGATATGGTAAGTGCCATAAAGTACTCAAGAATGGCTCAATCCATCTGCTTGAATCCCTGTTACATTACCCCAAATGAGATTCAGCTACCCCAATAAGCATATGGCCACTTTCCTCAGAGATACAAGCATGGTGTCAGTGAGGACTCCTGAGAGTAATGATGTAAGTGAAGGATCTAGCCAAGTGATATAACTCCATGATGCCATGAGGAGAAGGTGTGTGATTCTCCCAGGTCCTGAGGTAATGTCGAACACAACAATGCAACATCCTCAGCCATGTTCACTGAATATCCAAGGACACCACTTCTTTTGGCCCTGGGAATCATCAGCATATGAGCAAGAGTAGGAGCCCTGGCAGTGGACAAAGCAGAGAGGACATTATAATGGATTAGAGAATCCAGTAATAGTTCCCTTCCCCACCTTTTAATTTTGCTTAGCCACTTTGATTTTAAGTAAATAATGCTTGAATAAGTAAATACATAAAAAATCATGTTTTCCTAATTCTGCTTCTGTGTCTTACAGCTCAAATGGCTAAATTCTTATCATGACTAGAAAAATAAAACTAAAATTATAACTCAAATGGAACACAGGGGCTAACTTTAAGAGGTTTTGATTGGCTAAAGTTACATAACTGGGAGAATGATTTTGGAAATGGGTTTTAACCAAATGAGTAGGGAAAAAAATCTATGTGTCCATAGTGTTATGCAGAAAAAAAAAAATAGTGAAAGAGAGAAAAGTGAAAAATCAGCACATATATTGTCTTAAACACCATTTACCAGAGAAATAAAGCCATGGGAGATACAGGTATGAGTGTGTGCACGCACACATGCATGTACGTGTGAAAGGTTTTCTTTCAAGGTGTGTTGTATGGAGGCTAAAACCCAGAATCTAGGGTTATAGATTGCAGCATGGGCAAGAACAGCACAGAGCCAGGAGCCCTTAGAACAAAATAATAAACCCATTAGTGTTACCTCAGTCTTACTTTGCATTTCTCTTTCCTTTCTTCTCTGTTTAGACTCTCAATGGGTTGGGTGATGCCAGTTCACTTCGGATTGGACAAGGATACAGCCATATTTGACCCACCAATTCCCATTTAAATGTCTTCCCAAAACACATTCATAGACACACTCAGAAATAATGTTTAATCCCTGTACACTCACTTCTTGACCCAACTAAGTTGACACATAAAATTCAAAATCTTAGAAATACAAAGAAATAACAGGGAAACAAATCCCTACATTGCAGCCACTTGGAGAATAATTGATCCAGGCAGGTATCTAGATCAATGGATGTTAAATCAATGTGAAGAGATGCTGAGTCATTAAACAGGATGTCAGAGTTTCATTCCATAAAATAGTTATGAATTAGATAGTGTATCTCTGGAATGGAATTACCAGGCTACTTTCACTCTCATCAAGTGAGCAAAGCTAGTATGGTACAAACTGACATGAGGTGCCTGGTGTTATAATGAAAGTGAAGGAAGAGGACTATGATCAAAATACATTATGAACATGTATGAAGATTTTCAATGAAGTTTTGAAAGTGAGAAATGCTGAGACTTCCAGCCAAGATGGCGACTGCCTAACTGCGCCTCACATCCCCAGGAAAGAAAGGCAAGACATTAAGGGTTCACTGGGTCTTTTAGGGGAGAGAAACCTCCAATAGATTGCCAATGGGAGGGCACAGAGGGGAAAAAACAGGGAATCGCTGATTCCCTCATGTGCGGGTAGCCCGCCCCTCCCCCCACGCAGCCGCCTTACCCACAGTCCCAGCTTCAGGAAACTCCTGCACTTACTGTAAGAAAAGGGTCCCAGGCCAACATAGTTACACTATCCTCACTGCACAGGGGCAATCGCCCTGCTACCCCTGCCCACAAGTGACCTTGGCCAGGCTACACCTGCTGGCCCATTGGAGCTCAGGCTCCTTTGATCAATTTGCCCGCCAAACATGCTGATCCTTGCTGAGGTAAGCTTAGCCTGCTCTGCCATCTGCTCACTAACTCACTTACTGCTGCGGCCACTGCATATTCACGCGCTAGCTGAGGCCCATTTCAACTCCCCACATGAGCTCAGACTATGTCTGTCGCTTGCACTAGCTTAGGTGCCAGCCCCTCCCTGTCTGCCATGCTGGCCAAACGCCATTGTCCTGTTATGGGTGAGCTCAGACTGCTTCCAGGTTCCAGTGTTCCCCCACACCAGAGTTTGGGCTGCTTCAGTGTTCAGTGCCTCAGTGTTCCTCCTAGTGTGAGCGCAGGCAGCTTTGGTGCATTACCGCGTGAGAGCTCAGGCAACTTTGGTGCCCCTGCCAAGCAGCAGCTCAGGCGGCTTTGGCAAGTGAGAACCAAAGCCCAGGCTGCTTGGCAACATTCTCAGGCTGCTACAGCTTCTCATTGTGCTTGAGCCCAGACTGATCCACCCACCTATGTGCCCATACACTGTGAGGGGCAGACCACAGCGCAAAAGAAATAACATGAAGAGGGGAGTTCCAGCCAAGATGGCGACCACCTAGCTGCAGCTGCAAATCCCGGGGAAAGAAAGGCAAGATATTAAGGGTACATAGTGGCTTTTAGGGGAGAGAAATCTGGGAGGGCACAGAGGCGGGGAAACAGGGAATCGCGGATCCCCTCAGCGGGCGGGTAGCCACCCCTCACCCCAAATAACCTGCCATGTTCACAGCACTGCCACTGCCCTGCTGCTGCGCTGGCACCGGCACTGCTGCCACCATGCGCCGATTGTTCCCTGTGTGCGGAAGCTTAGAGTGCCCCGCACTCTCGTCCACTTGCCCACTAACTGAGCGAGCCCAGTCCCACAGCAGGTGCCACGCAAGTTCAGACTGTGTCTCTCGCTTGTGCCAGCTCAGGTGCCATCCCCTACCTGTCTGCCGTGCCGGCCGTCCGCCATTGTCCTGTGGCGGGGGAGCGCAGACTGCTTCCGGTTCCCAGCGTTCCCAGCCAGAGTTCAGGCTGCTTCAGTGCTTGGTGCCTCAGTGCCACTCCTAGCTCGAACGCAGGCAGCTTTGGCACATTACCGCTTGAGAACTCAGGCAACTTTGGCGCCCCTGCCAGGCAGTAGACAGGCGGCTTTGGCAAGTGAGAGCCAAAGCCCAGGCTGCTTGGCAACTGCCCCAGGCTGCCTAAGATTCCCATTGTTCTTGAGCCCAGGCTGATATGCCCACCTACCTGCCCATACACTGTCATGAGAAGAACACAGTGCAAAAGAAATAACATGAAAAATCAAATGCAAGAAAATCCAGTTAGATCACCCAGTCCCACAATGAATACAGATAACCAAAACATAGAAGAACCAATAGGACCAGAACACCAAATTGAAGCTATGAGCAATGCAACCCTGACCAACCTACTGGTAGAACTTGCAGGAAAGCAACAAAGGATCGATAATCGTGTGGATGCTGCCATCACTAAACTAGAACTAATAGATAAAAAATTGGAAGGATTTCAAAGAGAGTTAAGAGATTTGAGGGAGAGTGAAAAAAAAGAAGACCTTAAAAATCAGCTGGCCATGCTAAATGAAGACATAAAGAAATGCAAGGATGAACTCCAAGAAACATCAAGAAAATCAGAAAATGATGTGAAAAGGAAGCTTGACAGAGGGCTGGAAATTATACATAGAAAAGTAGTAGAAAATGCAAACTTAATTGAACAAGTCCAAAACTCACTAGAAGCTCTCAAGAATAGAGTCAGCCAATTGGAGGATAGAAACTCTGATCTGGAAGACAAGATAGAAGAAACAGTTAGAGAGTTCAAAAATTTCAGTAAGTTCAAAAGCTCCTGTGAACAGAACATGAGGGAACTGTGGGATACACTTAAACGTCCTAATATCAGGATGATTGTAATATCAGAAGGAGAAGAAATTCAGACCAAAGGCATGGAGAACTTATTTAACAAAATAATTGAAGAAAACTTCCCCAGTCTCTTAAAAGAAAGGCCCATCAAGATACAAGAAGCCAATAGAACTCAAAACAGACTGGACCAAAGGAGAAACTCTCCAAGACATTTTATCATTAAGACTCTAAACATTGACACCAAAGAGAAAATCCTAAAAGCAGCTAGGGAAAAACAGCACACCACCTTTAAAGGTAACCCCATCAGAATTACTTCAGACTTCTCAATGGAAACCCTGAAAGCTAGAAGGTCCTGGAATGAAACACTGCAAAGTCTAAGAACCTATGGCTTCCAACCCAAACTACTCTACCCAGCAAAAGTATCCCTCATAATAGATGGTGAAAGAAAAACTTTCCAATGCAAAACTCAGCTTTACAATTATATGAACACAAAACCAAACCTATAGAGAGTATTTTCAGGAAATTCTCCACAGAGAAGAAAAAAATAATCAAACACAATTGCCTACAAGAAGCAGATCACACAACCAAACTCAGAGTAGGCACAAAAAACTTCAATGTCCATGAAAACTCCAACCCACATTTACCATCACAATATGGCAGGGATCAAATAAAATCTCACAGTCATTACCCTAAATATTAATGGCCTTAATTCACCCATCAAGAGACACAAGCTAACAGGATGGATCAAAAAATTAGACCCCTCAAACTGTTGCCTTCAAGAAACCCACCTCATCACTAAAGACAGAGATCTCCTCAGGGTGAAAGGGTGGAAAACAGTATTCCAAGCAAATGGGAATAAGAAACAAGCAGGTGTAGCTATATTAATATCGGATAAAATACACTTCAAACCAAAAATAATCAAAAAAGACAAAGAAGGCCACTTCCTACTTATCAAGGGAACGATCCATCAAGAGGATATTACAATCATAAATCTGTATGCACCAAACACAGGGGCACCACAATTCATAAAACAAAACCTACTTGACAATAAAACAGAAATAACCATAAACACCATCATAGCTGGGGACTTCAATACACCATTATCAGTAATAGAATAGATCATCCAAACAGAAACTCAACAGGGAAGTAAGAGAGCTCAACAAAACCATAGATCACTTAGACCTAACGGACATCTACAGAACCTTCCGTCCCAAATCCACAGATTACACATTCTTCTCAGCAGCCCATGGAACATTCTCTAAAATAGACCATATACTGGGTCACAAAAACTGCCTCCACATATTTAGGAAGATTGACATAATTCCCTGCATGATATCAGATCACAATGCTATATTGCTAGAAATCAACAACAAAAGACCCACCAAGAATCCCAATGGCACCTGGAAACTGAACAGCACACTTTTAAACAATAAATGGATAGTGGATGAAATAAAGAATGAAATTGCAAAATTTCTGGAATTGAATGACAATGAGAACACATCGTACCAAAACTTATGGGACACAATGAAGGCGGTCCTCAGGGGAAAATTCATAGCACTCAATGCCTTCATAAAAAAGACAGAGAGATCCCAAATCAATAACCTAACCATCCACCTGAAGGCACTGGAAAAGCAAGAAAAATCCAACCCAAAGAGCTCCAGAAGGAAAGAAATAATTAAAATCAAAGCATATATTAATGAATTGGAAACTAAGAAAAAAATTAAGACAATTGACCAAGCAAGGAGCTGGTTCTTTGAAAAAATAAACAGGATTGACAAACCCCTGGTCAATTTGATCAAGAAAAAAAAAGAGATGCTTCAAATAAACAAAATTCAAATGAAAAAGGAGAGATCACAACAGACATAAGTGAAATTAAGAGAATCATCAGGACTTATTTCAAAAACCTCTACTCCACAAAACTGGATAATGTGGAGGAGATGGATAAATTCCTGGACGCATACCATCTATCAAAGCTAAACTCAGAGCAGTTTAATCTCCTAAACAAACCTATTACACTCATTGAGATTGAAAAAGTAATTAAAAACCTCCCTAAAAAGAAGAGTCCAGGACCGGACGGCATCCCAGCTGAATTCTATCAAACCTTCATGGAAGAACTCAAACCAATCTTCCTCAAACTGTGGCACACAATTGGAGAACAGGGTAAGATACCCAACTACTTTTATGAAGCTAGTATCACCCTAATTCCAAAACCAGGCGGAGAGGCCACAAGAAATGAAAACTACTGGCCTATTTCCCTGATGAACTTAGATGCAAAGGTCCTGAACAAAATCCTCACAAACCGAATCCAACAACACATCAAAAGCATTATCCAACTTGACCAAGTGGGATTCATCCCAGGAACCCAGGGATGGTTCAACATACGGAAATCTGTCAATGTAATACATCACATAAACAAGGTTAAACACAAAAACCACATGATCATTTTGATAGATGCAGAAAAGGCGTCTGACAAGATACAACATCACTTCATGATCAAAACATTGGAGAGAATTGGCATGGTTGGTTCATATCTTAACATAATAAAGGCAATATACAAAGCTCTGAAGGCCCAAATAATACATAATGGAGAGAGACTGGAGGAATTCCCATTAAGATCATGAACAAGACAGGGTGGTCCACTCTCACCTCTGCTCTTCAATATAGTACTGGAAGTCCTAGCTCAAGCAATAAGACAGGAAAAGGAAATAAAAGGGATAAAATTTGGAAAGGAAGAAGTTAAGTTAGCTCTATTTGCTGATGACATGATAGTATATGTAAGAGACCTGAGACACTCCATCCCAAAACTCCCGAAGGTGATTAACTCCTATAGCAAAGTAGCAGGATGCAAAATCAATGCAAAAAAATCAGTAGCCTTTCTATATGCAAATGACAAGGATATGGAGAAGAAATAAGGGACATGGTCCCATTTTCAATAGCAACAACAACAACAAAAATACCTTGGAATTATGTTAACCAAGGAAGTGAAAGATCTATACAATGAAAACATAAAAACACTCAAAAAAGAAATTGAGAAGAACTTGAGAAAATGGAAATACCTTCCATGCTCCTGGATAGGCAGAATAAACATTGTGAAGATGGCAATCCTACCAAAGGCAATATACAGATTTAATGCAATTCCAATTAAAATCCCAATAGTGTTCTTCACAGAGATAGAAAAAATGATCACAAATTTCATATGGAAAGTCAGAAGGCCTTGCATATCCAACCATATCATCAGCAAAAGTAATGCTTCTGGAGGCATCACCATACCTGATCTAAAGCTATATTGCAAAGCCATAGTAATCAAAACAGCATGGTACTGGCATAAAAACAGGATTATAGACAATGGAATAGACTTGAGGACCCAGACTTTGGTGGTGCATGCCTTTAATCCCAGCACTTGGGAGGCAGAGGTAGGAGGATTGCCATGAGTTCGATGCCACCCTGAGACTATATATTGAATTCTAGGTCATCCTGAGCTAGACTGAAACCCTACCTCAAAAAACAAACAAAAAAAAATGTCTCCCCAGTTCTCTGACATTATTCTTATGGAAAGATATTGTCCTTGTTCCTCCTTCTTGAGTTGTGGAGCCTTTTGTTTGAAACAGTGATGAACTGCTGAAGTGACTGTAGGTATTCCTGGGACTGGATCATAAAACGAATATGAGTTGATGTTGTGTGCACTTTGAATCCCAAAGTATCAGATACAAGGTCACTTACCCAGAAGCCACTGTGTAACATGGAAGCCAAGTTACCTGGAGGGGTCCACATCCACTTCTTGGTTTTCCGTCTTAATCTTTGAATCCTCGCTACCATCTTCTGTACAAGAAATGAGGAGAGTTAAATACAGATCACAGATATTGGGTCATTGGGTTAGTCACAGCCTCCTTTTCTATGCCCAGGCTCCAGATAGACATAGAAAGATGAAACCAAGCCATACTTGCTGTGTCCCTCTAAGTTACTGGCCTTCAAGATCAGTGACCATCATGAAATGATTGTTGTTTTGAGTCATGAGGTGGACTATTACAGGACTAGAAGAGAATTAGGTGCCTGGAGGTGGCTGTGGGTCCCATTATAATAAATCTCTGTACTATATAGCATTAGTTGTGGAACCAGGCAGAGGGTAGTACTAGGTGGGCCTGGAGGAAAAGATGAGAGTCACAGAGGCAATTTAGTGGCACTCACAACTATCATGCCACAGAAATCAGAAAACACTTAAAGCTAGGAGATATACCTAAAAGAATCTGAGGCAGGTTGTTAAAGTTTCCAACAGCTTCTTTCAGCTGTGTATGGTAAGATAAAAATAGAAAGAGTTGAGCTGAAAGAAAGAAATTTTCACTGTTAGGCAAACTTTAAAGAAAGAAGCCAAAGCTTGATGGATTCAGAGATAAAGGATTTCCGCCAGTCTTACCCAGAGGAGTATGTTCAGATCAGTCAAGGTCATAGAACAAGAGTCAAGTTGAGAGGCCAGGAAGAGAAGATACCTCAAAGTGAAGTTAAAGTCAGGTGTATGTTTTAAGCAGGTGTTTTATAGATACCTCAGGAACCTCAGTATCTCGAGGTAACTTTCAGTTCTTTGCATGACTCACAAATGCTCTTAGAAGAGCTTCTTCTCATTGTAAGAGTTTTTGTTCCAACGTTCAGTAAGAGGCAACCTAAATTAGAGAAATACTTCCCAGAAGACTATGTGTGTGACCTTTGCTGATGGAGAACATAGTGAGTTGATACACAGGAATTGGGCAAGATTTCCAAGGGGACTGTATCAGCTTGAGCTGAAAAAGCTAGAGACTATACTGTAAGAGTCCCATCTGAACCAACACTTAATTAAGATGATGGGATAGGTACTAGAATGCTCAGTTGATTCTGTAATGGGATCAAACATTCCATTCTCAGAGGAGGATGTGTGTGTACTTCACATGTGTCAGGAAGATGAATGACTTTGTAGTTAAGAGTCTAAATTTTGGTGGATTTAAACCAGGACCCTGAGACTTGGACCCTCATTGCATCAGATAGCAGGGTCATGTACCACTCCCTAGGACACCAGTATCACATGGGTATTGTGGTGCCAGAAGATCTCCTGCACTGGAGCACAGAAGATGCAGTTCCACCTTATCCACCACACCTCCCACAAAGCAGCACAAATACCTTGAGTCCACCATATCATGAGGAAATTGAAACTTGTGGGTGACTGTCGCCACCACTTAGCAGTAGCTGGGAGGATGTGAAATGAACAAACGACACACAAAATATGACTTAATGGAGGGTCAGGAGATGTACTCCAGTGCTCTCTGAACTGACTTGGTTCACGGCTTTTGTTCAGTTTCAGGCAGTCAAAGCTATGGGGAGTCTGGGCGTAAGATAGATAGATCATGAGTTTGTATCAGATCAGACCATGAGTTGTTTATATTTATCAGGAAATCTTTGGAGAAGGTGTGAGCTTCCTGTCTTCAAAAAGCTCCACCCAAGGTGCATTGTCTTCCAGGTCCCCAGGCTTAGCCTGTGCAAAGATTAATCTGTTGCCAATCAGCTTGATGTTTACATTTCGCCCTTTATTTTTATTTCAAGAGCAGTCTAGTGAACCAGCCTTGTTGCTGTTGCTGTTGTTGGTGAGTAAGTATTTTAAAGTTGATCCCTCCCACTATACAAAGAACAAAGTACAGATAATTAATCCAATGGCCACCAAAGTGGAAGGACAGGTGTTTGAAAACTAGGAAAATGGATTAAGCCAAGACAAATTGTTGGCAAAATCCCGGTGCCAAGATATCTTTGTAATATTGTTTTGTAAGATAAGCACTGTTTCACTAATTTGGTCATGTGATTAATAATAATAATGCTAATAATCTACAATAATATCATTAAGTAGGCACGTTTGATGATATTTTTAAAATTTGTCTCATGTATAGTTAGCTTTATTTTAAAGATATGGAGCCATACATATGGAATTATGTCTCCAATTACAACTTAAAGTGTTTTGGAGCCTAGTGCCATTAATTTGGTCTTTAACATAAGTTATAGCTGATTTATAAATCATACCTGAGTTAGTAAGTTTTTTTTTCTTTGTCTATCTCGTGTTGTGTAGTAACGGCACTCATTACATTTTCCACAACTTGATATACAAAGTGTGTTGTTAGAGTAGATTAAGTGACTTTTGTGACTACCATAACAGAAGCAGCAAGGGTAAAAACAGCAGTAACTATAGTGACTGTGAGCAAACCAAAAAAACATTTAGTTCTGTTGTAGCATTAAGTTACTTTTTAATTATAGTAAGAGCCCTGAATTATTTTTAAGGTTCAGTGCAATTTACTGAGATAAGGTATAGGTCTTATATCATGTACTTTTATTTAGAAACAAGCAGGTAATACAGGCAACATAGTAGCAGTTGGAAGAGCATAGAATATGAAATAGATTTTCCTTTCTGTGTAATATTAAAAAGACAAATAAGGAAAACATATGAATGGGGAACACAAAGGTGAGTTGGTCTAGTGTGGTAGCAATGGAAAGTAAGTGAAAAGACATTTTTTACTTTTGTAAATTTACTTCCCACACTGAATAATTTTAAGAAAAGGTGGAGTCAAGTCATCAAATAGAGGTTTGTGGTAGCCCTTTCTCTAAAATGTGCTGGGGGCTGGATAGCCCTCATTCTCCACATATAATAGAATTATTGTTATATACTATGGAGCCACTGATAGAAGTATAGACAGACAAAGAAGAGTTATATTTATCATGAATCCAATCACTAGGGCCCCAATCAGAAGGCCAAATAATTTCCTAAGTTCAAAAAATCAAGTAAACAGAATATGAGAAACTGTGGGATACTCTAAAATGCCAAATATCCAGATTATGAATATATCAGAAGGAGAGGAAATACAGGCCAGAGGTACAGAGAACATATTCAACAAAATTATAAGAGAAAATTCCTGCAGTACGGTGATTAATTCCTTCAGTAAGTAGTGAGATACAAAATCAATGACCAAAAATCAGTAGCCTTCCTATATGTGCAGGACATATATACAGAGAAAGAAATTAGTGAGGCTGTCCCATTTTCAATAGTTACAGTCAGGTTAGAGCCACAAGTTGGAGCATTATTCACAGAGACATTGCCTCTTCCCCATAAATGTTGGCTAACCCCACCATGCGTGACCCACATTCCCCAGCAAGGAAGGGCCCTGCAGACGGGGGAGGACAGGGAGGAGGCAATGATGGCACCAGCGTGGCTATATGCACATTGTGTACATAACTAATAACAATAATAAAAAAAGAAAAAAAGTACATGTTCTATATTATGTTGTTTCATTTTGCAGTTAGGTAGAAACTTAGCACAATTCATTATATGTATGGTTTATTTCTTTTTTTAAAATATTTAATTTCTATTTATTTATTTATTTGACAGAGAAAGAGAGAGGAAGACAGAAAATGAGTGCACCAGGGCCTCCAGCCACTGAAAACGAATTCCAGATGCATGTGACCCCTTGTGCGTCTGGCTTACATGGGTCATGGGGAATCGAACCTGGGTCCTTTGGCTTCGCAGGCAAATGCCTTAACAGCTAAGCCATCCCTCCAGCTGCAAAACTTCTAAGAACATAGGCATAACAGCAAGCCTCTCACCCAAACTACTTCTAGCCCAGTCCAGGAAAAGCTCTTTATAACCATCATAAACCAAACCTCACAGTCCATAGTTCTTATTACATTCAGGTCTTTCAACTCTGACCAGAATAGCCCATCAAGCTGCACTTACATCACTGCAAGACATCTCTTAGGCCAAGCTTTCAAATCCTTATACTTTCCTCTTGAAAATCAGCTCCAAAAGGCCAAAGTGTCAGGTGTCTAGCAGCAACCCCACTCCTCTGGTACCAACATTACTGTTGTAACTAGGTTTACATTGATGGTAGAAATCACCCATCCAAGATCAGCTTGTAGGGAAAAAAGAGATTTATTTTGGCTTATAGGCTTGAGAGGGAAGCTCCATGATGGAGAGGGAAATGATAACATGAGCAGAAGGTGGCCATCACCCCCTGGCCAACATAAGGTAGACAATAGCAACAGGATAGTGTGGCAAACACTGCAAGGGGAAACTGGCTATAATAGCCATAAGACCACCCCCCAACAATACACTGCCTCCTAGAGATATTAATTTCCAAATATCTATCAGCTGGGAACCTAGCATTCAGAACATCTAAGTTTATGGGTGACACCTGAATCAAACCAACACAAATAGCAACAACAACAAAAAAATTAAATACCCTGGAGTAACATTAACTAAGGGTGTGAATGACATATACAATGAAAACATAAAAAAATCTCAAGAAAGATATTGAGGAGGACTTGAGAAGATGGAAAGCTCTCCACTCCTGGATAGGTAGAATTAATATTATGAAAATGGCAATACTACCAAAAGCAATATACAGATTTAGTGCAATACCCTCCCCCAAAATACCAGCATCATTCTTCACAGAGATTGAAAAAATGATATCAAAATTCACATGGAATGGCAGCAGGCCTCAGATATCCAAACATATCCTCAGCAAAACACACACACACAGATACACAAATGCATGAGAGATCTCACCATACCAAATTTAAAGGTATATTACAAAGCCATAGGAATAAAAACAGCATGGTACTGGCAGAAGAACAGAAACATAGACCACTGGAACAGAATTGAAGACTCAGACCTTAGATCAAATAAGTGCAGCTACTTGATCTTTGATAAAGATGCCAGTAGTGTAGACTGAAGAAAAGACAGCTTCTTCAACAAATGATGTTAGACAAATTGGATAACCATATGTTGAAAAATTAAACTAGACCCACTCATTTCTCCATATACAAAAATCAAGTCCAAATGGATTAAAGACTTCAGCATAAGACCTGAAACTCTTCTCCTACTGGTAGTAAAAAGTAGGAGGCACTCTTCACGATATAGGACTGGGGAAAGACTTCCTGAACAAAACCCCAGTAGCCCAGGAAATTAAGCAATCACTCAACCAGTGGGATTTCATGAAGCTAAAAAGTTTTTCGCACAGACAAACACACCATAAGCAGAGCCAATAGATTACCCACTGTATGGGAGAATATCTTCACCAGCTCTACCACTGACAGAAGTCTAATATCTAGAATCTATGAAGAACTCAAAAAACTAAACAATAAAAAAAAAGCAAACAACCCACTCCAAATAATGGGGCAGAGAACTGGATAGGGAGTTCTCAGGGGAAGAAATAAAAATGGTTAACACACACTTAAGAAAATATTCAACATCCCTAACCATTAGGGAAGAGGGGGCAGAAAGATTATAAGAGACCTAGGTTGAGATATCATGCCCAGAGGAATTCCCCAACCCACAAAAAAAAAAAAAAAAAAAAAAACCAAACTGACTACTGCTCCCAAAATACATAAACCACAACCCAATGGGGAATACCTGAAATTCCCCTGAGGGGTGTCCCCAACGGAAAGGGGGCAGGGTCAAGGGAAAAGAGGGTACCAACATATGATGTATCCATATGAAACATCTTGTTAATAATACTAATAAACATTAAAAAATAAAAAAAGTTTGATATAAAAAGGAGAAAATTTCTCAGTTTGGTGTATTGTCCTATAGGGCCCCAAAAAGTTTCCCATGAGGTTTCTTTTTTTTAATTAATTTTTATTTATTTATTAGAGACACACACACACAGAGAGAGAGAGAGAGAATGAGAATGGGCATGCCAGAGCCTCTAGCCACTACAAACTCCAGGCACATGTGGGACCTGGAGAATCCAGGCATGTGCCTTAACTGCTAAGCCATCTCTGCAGCCCATCCCATGTGATTTCTTGAATCTCAGGATGAAGGTCTGTATCGACAGAGAAGTGGGGTATGGGAGGCTGAAACAAACTGTTTCTTTGCCATGTGTATAACTACCTGCAACCAAAATCCAGCTTGGCTGGTTTTTAAGTGAAGCCAAGCCTATAGCTTGGTTGTAAGGCACAAATCACTAGAACCTATGCATATTGAAAAATGAGTGAACCAATAATTGATTTCTGAGTATAAAATGTGGGTAAGGTGAAACTGACTGTTAATTTCAGGAGGCTTTATGACTCACAGCCAAGAAGTAGCATTATTGAAAATAGGGAAAGGCAACTCCACCCACAGAAAGGGTTCCCATAAAGGGAGGTCATCAATGAAAGCATAATAGACATTCCCTTTTATCTGGGTACGTACATTACTGCAGAGGAGATGACTGTCACCATGTCCACAAGAACAGCAGTAGTCCTAACACAGTCAGAACCACCTCCATGTGATGGGAAAGTCTCTTCATTTCTGTCATGCCATAGAGGAGTCTTTCTGGTCTGCTGCAGGAGCAGAGACTTGAGAAGAATTGATTTGAGTTGCTCCGAATTTGAGCAACTGTGGAACCATCATTTGGTACCTTAAAAGTAATGATAGTAGCATGTAGTTCAGTCATGGGAGACTTTTGCCTTATCCGTTATTCTCCCTGCTGTTTGTTAAAATAGCATTGGGTTTTTATATGCCATGTGTCCCTTTTGATCTAAAAACATGTCTTTTTTCATTGAAAACATACTTCATATTTTATATTTTAGACTCTTTAGATTGAATGCTATGTTTTTATTCTTAGTTTATTATCATTATTATTGTTATAAGTTAGAAATTAAATAGAAAGCCCAGGAAGATACATTTTAGAGTTGTTTTGATAAGTTGTTACCTATGAGCATTGAAAAATGGAATAGAGTTGTTGTAAAACCTGTTTTGGAAGGAAATTATTGTCAAAATTTATGCATCCAATTTTAACCCCTATTGCCTAATGAAACTTTTGCCTTATGATTCCAGTGAATATTATATCACCCAAAAAAGTTACACTTAAAGTTTAATGAAAGATTTAGTAAATCTAAAAATAACATTTCTATAGGTTTTAAGAACTTAAGATTATATAATTTAATGAATATGTACTTATAAAACATTTTAATAAAACATGAAAGCATTCACATTCACACTTTGTGTTTGTATACCAAAAATATATTAAAGCAAAATTAAGAGTAATAAAAATTGAAGTGGCCACAAGTTTTATAAATTTTGCATTGTTATTCTCTCTTTTGTTTAAATATTTTATTTTTATTTATTTATTTAATTGACAGAGAGAAAGAGAAGGAGAAAGAGACAGAGAATGGGCATGCCAGGGCTCCAGCCACTGCAAACGAACTCCAGATGCATGTGCCCCCTTGTGCATCTGGCTTACATGGGTCCTGGGGAATCAAACCTGGGTGCTTTGGCTTGCAGACAAACACCTTAACTGCTAAGCCATCCCTCCAGCCCTTTCCCTCTGTCTCTCTTTAAATGTTTTATTTATCTATTTGATAGAGAGAGGAAAAGGTAGTTACAGAGAAAGAGAGAATGGGTGTGCTAGGGCTCCAGCCATTGCAAACAAACTCCAGATGCATATGACTGCTTGTCCATCTGGCTTACGTGGGTCATGGGGAATCAAACCTGGGTCCTTAGGCTTCCAAGGCAAATGCCTTAATCACTAAGCCATTTCCCAGCCCTGTTATTTTCTTTTTTATTTGGCAAGATTACATAGTAAAAAAAACATGAAAACATCATGGACACACATGACATAAGTACATAAATCCTATGTGAACCTTAAGAAGTTTAAATTGAAACTTTATATCTTATGAAATGTAAGAACCAAAGACATAAGTGATCACCTATGAAGTTACTTATGGAGACCTACAGTACATAATTATCCATTTGTGTTTGAGAGCTTAACAGCAGAAAGGGAGAAATTCTTACAGACAGAAATATTTTTTAAACAGTTTAGGTCACAACGTTTTATTCTTTTATTCAATTTACATACTTTGCCTTTGAGAGCAAAGAAATCGCTTTCAGGTTCCTAGTGAGAAGCCAGGTTTAAAGATATATCAGGCTCATACAAGACAGAAAATGTTAAAAGAAAGTGGCCATTTTTTTAATACTTTGAGTCCAAAATATTCTGCTTTAAGAGTAGCTCTCCCACAGTGTTCCCAGTTCGTATCTTGGGGGTAGGGGAGTAAGAATATCTGCGGAATAAGTTTGTATATGATATCCCACCAGAAGAAGCCATGCCCTATAGAAAGAGGTAAGAAAACTTACACAATACATGTTTGCAAGAAAGAGAGATTTCTATTTCTGTGGCACAATGAAAGAGGGCATGGTCACCTCCTTGGGCTCAGGAAGGTGGGTGGTTGTGGCTAATAGTAACTGTTGAATGAGAAGAGGAGAAGGTTGTCCACCTCCTCTGTCTGACAGCAGAACTGATAGAAAAAACATCTCATACTCTGTCTCCACTTGAGCCCATGTCAGATCCATTGTGCCATTTTCAGAAAACCAAGGATAAAGATTAACTACTATCTCTAATGGCTTCAAGAGTTGTTCCTCTGAGACTTGAGCCCTTGAGGATTTTAAAGTGTCAAAGCACCTTAATGTATGCTGTCTGCTCTGAAGAAAATTGTTCCTCTGTGTTACACTGGATGACAGTTCCAAGGACACAAGTTCCCCATTACTAAGATTCCACTGTGCAGCACCTCTTTACTTTGTTTTATTTATTTTTTCCTTATTTCTTTGTCTCTTCCACTTTTCCATCTCCTGAAGTTACAAAGTCACTGCCCAGGCGCCATTTTTCGCCACTGTCTAGTGGTGTCTGGGAAGATGTGAAATGAACATACAACATGCAAAATATGATTTAATGCAGGGTCAGGCAGATACTTGAGTGCCCCTGGAACTGACAGTACTCATAGCTTTTATTCAGTTTCAGGCAGTCAAAGCTATGGGGAGTCTGAGCTTAAGACATATCATCAGTTGGCATCAGATCAGATCAGGAGTCTTTTGTTTATGTTTATTACATCAGGAAATCTTTAGAGAAGCTGTGAGTTTCCTGTCTTCAAGAAGCTCCGCCCAAGGTGAATATTCTTGCATGTCCCCACATTTAGCTTGTGCCAAGATGAACTTTTTGCCAATTACCTTGATATCCACAGGTGACAAGGCAGCAACCCCAGCCATCAATATCCAGAATGTAAGCAAATATATCTTTAGCTAATTCCAGTGCCCTAGTCTGGGAGCCACTCCCATTTTCTCCCACTGCAGCCTTGGATAGCGTGGACTTGAAATGAACTTGTGACAGTGAATCTGCATTGGAAGCTTGTTGGTATTTAGACTCACATAGGAGAGTAGGAGACATGCCTGTGAATGTGTTTATGATAGCATTTCCACAGTGGCTTAACTGAGTTGGAAAGACCCACCCTCAATGTCAGCAGCACCATTCCATGGGATGAATAGAAAGCAAGCAAGGCACTAAAACTCACTTCTCTCTGTTTCCTGACTGACTGTGGACAAAATGTGACATGCTCCCTCATACCCCTGCTGCCATAGCTAAAGCCACTGACAACACAGCTTCTCCACCATGCCAGACTGTTCTCCCAAATTGTGAGCCAAAACAAACCCTTCTTTCCTTAAGTTGTTTGTCAGGTGCAATGAGAAAAGTAAAGATACCTTTGCTGATCATTTTGATCCACAGCAACCATGAGCATCATCGTGTTGTTACACAGCAGCGATAATCAGGAGAGCAGTGTGAAAGCCTGATGTTAGATGTCACCTTCTGGCACACACCTCCAGATTTCAGTTAGTACCAAATGCCAATTTTACACTTTTAAAATTTCTGTTGATTCTTATTAACTTTTCCCCATCCCCTTTCTCTGAAACGTCTCTGGTGTCCTTGTTAGTTTATTCCTACAGTAGGACACAGCAGATTTAGTTGTCTTTAAACTGGCCTCTCGGGCTGGAGACATGGATTAGCGGTTAAGGAATTTGCCTGCAAATCTAAAAGATCCCAGTTCGATTCTCCAGGACCCACATTAACCAGATGCACAAGGGGGCACATCATGCATCTGGAGTTCGTTTACAGTGGCTGAAGGCTCTGGCACACCCGTTCTCTCTCTCTCTCTCCCCTTTCTCTGTATCAAATAAATAAATAAATAAAATATATTAAACTGACCTCACTATTGGACTATAAACTCCAAGAAAGCCATGAAATTTTTTGTAATGACTTACTCAGGTGGATTAAGAAGAGGAATCAAGGTATGTAACATGTATCCCCTAAACTTAGGAGGCATTTTTTCCTCCAATTTGGAAATAGGGCAAAGAACTAAATTTTAAATGGTTAGAATTCAGAGAAAGAAAGAATATTTTATGGAGAATCAGGAATATGATTTTACAACAGTGGTATTTAAACTGGACCTCTGTGAATAATTTTTTTTAGCAAAAATCAAGCCAGAAAAAACATTCCTTTAAGGAATCACTTAATTTTTATACATAATACTATAAGAATAAAATCTGTATACTCCTAAACCAAAGCTCCTGCATTACCCTCATTTGCCTATAGAAATGGAATCTTTATTGACTGTTCAAGAAGCAACCTAATTGTGCTTGCAAGAGGAGATCTAGGCCATCTGTGTTCAGAACTGCTTAGTGGCAGAGCTGTGTCTGTCAGTGTCACTGGGGCCCGCTTCCCTTACATTACAGTGAGTGCCCTCATTCTCAAGAAATGCTGAAGGTCATTTTCATCGTGGCAACAAGAATGACAGCTAGTAATCATCAGAGTTTGAAGAGCCCTCCAAAAGATGAGCTGCAGTTTAATTTTGGAATGTTGCTAATTAGTGCCAGGGTGGAGATCACTGGAGGGGTTAGGTGCCCCTTGCTAGTGGAAGTCTGTCTTGGTAATAGAATAGCTGTGCCCCGTGCAGGCATTTATCAGCTCCTGTGGCTTATGCTTTACAATCTCTCCTGTCACCCACTTATTTGAATAATTTCAGGAAAGACTCTCCCCCTCCCCCAGAGAATCTTCTGTAGCATTCTCTTTAGATCATTTATAACTAAGGTATTTGTTTCAAAACATAAAGTATAGTATTTTTGTTTGTTTGTTTTGTCTTAAGAAGTAGACATGGGCTTAAAATGTCCCTAGGTCTAAAGCCCAAGGTAAAAAGAAGAAATCAGGAAAGTCTGTAGGATGGCACATTTAGATTGTAGATCCATGTATTTATCTGTCTACCCTCTTCTATGAAAAACAAAAATTGTTTAGCCTCAAAATTTATTATCAGGGTTGGGGACATGGCTCCATGGTTAACTTGCTTGTCATGCAAGCAAGAGTACCTGAGTTCAGATCCCAAGAACAATATGAGGCCAGATGCAGTTGTGCTATTGTCTGAAATCCCAGCATGCCTATGGTGAGAAAGGAGGTGGAGACAGGAGAAGCTCCTGGAAGCTCAGGGACCAGCTAGCCTGGGACTGTGGTGGTGAATGAGAGAGCCTGCCCCAAACTAGGAGACAGGCTAAGACTGACACTGGAATGAAATTGTCCTCTGACCTTTATACATGCACTGTGGCAAATACACCTGCACTCACACACATGAATATGCACACATACTAATATAAATGATAATTTTTTAATGTAGTAGAATGTTTTTTAAATGTAGAATGCATAGAGTTGTGCATGTTTAAATGGTCAATATTTGTTAAAAATCAGAACAATGCCTATCCCATGATATATATTATAGAACTATTAAGTATGACTTCTATCATAGTTTGTGCATAATACTTATTTATTGAATGAATAAATGAATGAATATGTAAATAGATAAATATATGTTATTAACCAAGAAGGTACTAGAGGTGAATTTACACAATTGAACAAATTAGACATATTTAATTTAGGCATTTTCAAGCAGGAGGTTTAGTGCATCTTGTTTGGAAAGAAGAGGGTCAGAAGAGGAGCTCAGTGTAAGAAATGTTGTCTAGCTGTTCATAATGTGAGGGGTGGTGAGGATCCTGTCCTGGGAGGTTCCCCTGCATGCATGGATAGTAACCATGCAAATGTGGAGTGCACAAAGACTGTCCTTCCAGGTTGAAGTTGCATAAATCCCACATCTCAACTAGTAGACAGTCCAATGCATCTTAAACCTTAGCATAGAAGCCAGAGAGGTGGCGCGTGCCTTTAATCCCAGCACTCGGGAGGCAGAGGTAGGAGGATTGCCGTGAGTTCAAGGCCGTCCTGAGACTTCATACTGAATTCCAGGTAAGCCTGGAATCCTACCTCAAAAAAAAAAAAAAAAAAAAAGGAAAGAAAAATTAGCATAGAGTAATCACGAAGAGGGGTTAAACATGGATTTTCCAATTCACCTACACTGACTTTGGATTGATTAAACCAAAACTGTTTTCATGATACCTAGTACAGCCTGTGGAAGAACAATTAAGTATTTTCTTCCTTTCCTTCATATAGTAGAATTAGCTGATGAGCAGTCATGGAGAACATGTTTTAAATGAATCTTTGATTTCATTTGACAGATGATTAGATAATAGATAGATTATAGATAGGGGTTGGAGAGATGGTTCAGTGGTAAAAGGCACTTCCTTGCAGAGCCTGGTAGCATGGGTTCGAATCCCCAGTACCATGTAAAGCCAGATGAGGCCCTGGTATGCACATTTTCTCTCTCCTTGCAAATAAATAAATATCTTATAAAAAGTTACATGATAGATAAAATGCAGATGATAGATAGATAATAGGTTTTAAATGATAGATAGATAATATGACCAAGAACATGTGCTTTCTGGGTTTTAGTTCCAACTCCATCAAGTGAAAATATGATTTTTAATCACTACATTATTCAAAGAATACTTAACAAGCCAAGAGACCTGGATCTCAGGCCAGTTTTGTCACTAACTAGATGACAAATTTCAACAAACCATTGTCTTTTTGTTACTGCCACCTCTAGAAAATGGGTGTATTAGTCAGGGTTCTCTAGAGGAACAGAACTGCTAGAATGAATTATTTTAAAAGGGCATTTATTGGATCAGCTTACAGTAGTCCAATAGCAGTTGCAGGCCCGAGAATCACCGAACCTGGTAGTTGCTCAGTCATCGTGGCCAGATGCCTCAGCAGTCCTGACCCGGCACTGCAGATGGTGCTGGAAAGCCTGGAGGCTTCCTGAGGAGCTGCTGGGTTTCAATCCACGCGGGTCTTCAGTTAATACTGGTCTTTCGTCCGCACTGGTCTTCAATCCATGCTGGAAGGTAGCAAGCAGCTCCGGCAGCCAAATGGAAGGAAGGCAGGAAGTTAGGAAGGGACTGTTTTTACCCAGAGCTTCCTTGTATCAAGTCCCCCTCTATGCGGGGCCGCCCATTTTGGGGGAAGGGCTCACCCTGGGGGAAAGACTTCCTCCTTTAGTTGATCCTTTCTAGAAGCAACCTATGGATTACTAAACAGATCAAGTTGACAACACCTTAACTATCACAATGGGCTTACTTGCATCCTTCATAGAATAATTTTAAAAGTCAATAGTTATTAATGTTTTAGAGAGCAAATAAAGTACAGATACAGAGCTGAGTAGAGATGATGGATAGATGGATAGATAATAGATACATAGATGAGAGGCAGATTCAGTACCATCTAGTGGTTAAGGGCCCATGCCTATGGCTAGGAGACGCTGTCTCCTAGCTCTGTCTGTGCAATGCACTAGGTAAATATGACCAAGAACATGTGCTTTCTGGGTTTTAGTTCCAACTCCATCAAGTGAAAATATGATTTTTAATCACTACATTATTCAAAGAATACTTAACAAGCCAAGAGACCTGGATCTCAGGCCAGCTTTGTCACTAACTAGATGACAAATTTCAACAAACCATTGTCTTTTTGTTACTGCCACCTCTAGAAAATGGGTGTATTAGTCAGGGTTCTCTAGAGGAACAGAACTGCTAGAATGAATTATTTTAAAAGGGCATTTATTGGATCAGCTTACAGTAGTCCAATAGCAGTTGCAGGCCCGAGAATCACCGAACCTGGTAGTTGCTCAGTCATCGTGGCCAGATGCCTCAGCAGTCCTGACCCGGCACTGCAGATGGTGCTGGAAAGCCTGGAGGCTTCCTGAGGAGCTGCTGGGTTTCAATCCACGCGGGTCTTCAGTTAATACTGGTCTTTCGTCCGCACTGGTCTTCAATCCATGCTGGAAGGTAGCAAGCAGCTCCGGCAGCCAAATGGAAGGAAGGCAGGAAGTTAGGAAGGGACTGTTTTTACCCAGAGCTTCCTTGTATCAAGTCCCCCTCTATGCGGGGCCGCCCATTTTGGGGGAAGGGCTCACCCTGGGGGAAAGACTTCCTCCTTTAGTTGATCCTTTCTAGAAGCAACCTATGGATTACTAAACAGATCAAGTTGACAACACCTTAACTATCACAATGGGCTTACTTGCATCCTTCATAGAATAATTTTAAAAGTCAATAGTTATTAATGTTTTAGAGAGCAAATAAAGTACAGATACAGAGCTGAGGAGAAATCACCCAGTGGTTAATGGAGCTTCCAGCCCAAGTATAAGGGCCAGAGGGGGCTCAAGACTGCCTGTTGCAGTCAGGTTTGCATTACTTGCAGAAATCACTGGACAAAGAGCAGCTTGTGGGGGAAAAAAAAGTTTATTTGGGCTTACATACTCAAGGGGAAGCTACATGATGGCAAGGGAAAACAACATGAGCAGAAGGTGGATATCACTCCCTCACCAATATTAGGACAACAGCAATAGGAGAATGTACCAAACACTGGCAAGGTGAAACTGGCTACAACACCCATAAGCCCAACCCCAACAATACACCTCCTTCAGGAGACTTTACTTTCCAATTGCCATCAGCTGGGGAGACTAGCACTCAGAATACCTAAGTTTATGGGGGACACCTGAATCAAGTGACACATTTTGACCCTGGCCCCCATAAACTGATAACCATCCATGATGTAAAATGCAATGCATTCAGTCCATCTTTTTAAGTTCCTATAGTTTTTATCAATTCTAATGATGTTCAAACATTCCCATAGCCCAAGGTCTTTTATCTGAGCCATAATACCAACCCCCTGCCAAAACCTCATAAGGGCACAGAATAAACACTCACACTGGAAAATATGACATTGGGCATAGCAAAGAAATATGCAATGAATACAACATTTAAAACAACTAGGGCAGGGCTGGGGAGATGGCTTAGAGGTTAAGATGCATGCCTGGGAAACCTAAGTACCCAAGTTCAATTCTTCAGGTCCCATGTAAGCCAGATGCACATGGTGGCACATGCACCTAGAGTTCATTTCTAGTGGCTAGAGGCCCTGGCCCACCCATCCTCACTCTCTACCTCTATCTCTCTCCCCCCTCTCTGTCTCACATAAATAAAAATAAATCTTAAAAAATACCTAAAAAATATAAATATCCAGGGCAAACATCAATATCTATAACTTCAAGTCCAACAACTCTAGCCAGTGACAAATGTCCAAGTCCGATAGTGTGAAACAGCAACAGGTCTCTGGAGTTCTAATTCTGCCCTTCCAGCTAGACTACTCACAGTCCTGGAAACCTTCATCCAGGCTGACAGCTCTCCTGAGCAGCCATGTCATAGTCCCAGAATCTCCACTGTGTTTCTACTACAACCACAGTCCATCCTCATGGATCCATTGGGTCTCCATGCAGGCATCCAGCAAACCTGCTTCACACAGCCTATGGCTGTTTCCAAAACACAAGACTGTGTTGCAAATTCAATGACTCTCTTTTTCCTGTATGTCTTTTTTTTAATTTAATTATCTTTTTAGCAACTTCCATGATTACAAACAATATCCCATGGTAATTCCCTCCCTCCCCCTATATTCCCTTTTGAAACGCCATTCTCCATCATATCCCCTCCTCCTCTCAGTCAATCTCTTTTTTATTTTGATGTCATGATCTTTTCCTCCTATTATGATGGTTCTGTGTAGGTAGTATCAGGCACCATGAGGTCATGGATATCCAGGCCATTTTGTGTCTGGAGGATCATGTTATAAGCAGTCCTACCCTTCCTTTGGCTCTTACATTCTTTCCACCACCTCTTCCACATTAGACCCTGAGCCTTGGAAGGTGTGATAGTGCTATTTCAGTAATGAGCTCTCCTGTCACTTCTTCCGAGCACCACGATGCCTTCTGAGTCATCCCATGGTCTCTGCCATCTGAATAACAAAACGCCCACTAGCAGAAAGAGCCATGTTCTAAGTGGGAAGTAAGGCCAAATCAACCAATGGGCAAATGTGAGCTCAGGAGTATACATAAGACTAGACCTGGGTCCTTATCCAGACCATGCTAGGCATTTCCATGTTAGCCCAGGTGTAGTTAAATCATGCAAACAAAATGGTGAGGAAGTTACAATGTTCAAGCTGCACCTTTGCTCTCACTTACTCGGTGTGATTATGTGTTACATGTTGTTTTGGTTTCAGGTCTCCCATTAGGATTTACACTGTGCATCTCTTCCTGTGTTGGCCAGAGATCAGCAATGATGTCCAAATCATAGCAGTGTTACCATCCCCCTATTTCAGGGCAAAGGGAATGTTTGGAAAAGGAACTGAGTGGGAAATTCTGGCTACTTTGACTTCCAAACAGTATTTTTTCTTCAATAAAAAATCTTTAAAGTCTACAATATGATTCATTGGTGGAAGCTATTAATTAGAAAACATACACTCTATAAGTGGATATTGTCTATTTAACTGGGACAAAATTGGTCCTGTGAGCAAAATGTGTCTTAATAGGCAAAGCAGATATATTATCCCTTGCCAACATAGCAGAGTGGAAATGGATTCCACAAAGACTTTAAAATAAACTCTAGATTTTTCTAAGTCCCAGGCTTACTAATTTCTCCATGAATGTGATTATTATCCCTTGAAAAGTCTACAGGATGGTGCTAATAGCCTTTCCTTTTTCATGTACGAAATTATATCCAAATAATAAGTGTATCACAGGATTCTCTGGAGGTGTGAAGCAGAAATTCTGGCAAACAGAAAAGAGACTAGAAACAGAAACTACTTATATTCAGGCTTGGAAATGATGACACCAGCTTCTCCCCTGACTTTCTGTTGAGGCTTTAGAAATCTCTCTCCAAGTGACCAGCCCTGGAGTAGTGGGGGAGTCACTCTCAGCCAAGGACTTCTATGCAAAGTCATATCTTGACTAAAGCTCATTAAACAGGTGGTTTCATAAGAACTTTTATAATTTATTATTATAGACACTATTGCTTTCCCAGAATACATATTTAAATGAAATTAGAAAATTACAGGCTCTCATATTTAAACACATAATTGAAGCTCCTTCCTAAAGCAGTGCTAGCATAAAGACATGTGGAAACTATATATTTCAGCATTGTTCAGGAAAATATATTCAGTATGTACAAAAGTATGTCTTCCCTGTGGTCAAAGGACACTGAAATTTAGTCACACATTGTCATATGAAGAATATCAGGTTGAACAATAAAAATCCCAAGAGACCAGAATTGGCGTCTGGCACCACTACCTCCTGGCTGTATGGATCTTCTGCCATCAGATCACAAGCTTTGACATCTGTTAGAGAAGAAGGAGGGACTGAGGCTGTAGATCACTCAAAGCTAAAGTCATACTGTTACTCTTCTAATTTCTTTTTAGTTTGGTCATTGTTCTATGAATTGAAATTCATACTTTTTTCTGTTTGTAATTTGAATTATTGTTTTACCCCTTTGAATGCAACATAACAACATCCTTATCACAGTATATGAGTCTGGGACTTGCTGAGGACACATGAAAATGCAAATAAAACATCAGATCCCTCTTCCTTTAGTACTACATACCGCCTTCTCACCAGATAGGAATTTTCCTGGAATTCATTCTGCCTACACTTAAAACAGAATGCTAGAATGTGAGCTGCCTTCGAATCTACACTGGGTACATGTTCACTCTACAGTGACCACAGATGGAAACCTAGGATGGTTTGAATGTAAAATGTCTCCTATGTGTGTGAATAATTCATGCCCAGTTGGCAGCACTGCTTGGGAAGGTTGTGGAGTCTTTGGGAGGTGAAGCCTTGCTGGAGGAAGTGTGTCACTGGGGAGCGGGCCTTGGAACTTTATAGCCCAGTCTTATTGGCCATACCCAGATTGCTCTCACCTATTTCCTGGCATGCTTATCCTACAATGATGAAACTTCTCCTCAAAATTGCAAGCTGGAAAATAAGCCCTTTCCTTTCATAAGCTGCTTCTGATTGGGTGTTTTTTTTTGTTTTGTTTTGTTTTTATTTTTATTTATTTATTTGAGAGCAACAGAGAGCAGGAGGCAGAGTGAGAGAGAGACAGAGAGAGAGAGAGACAGAGAGAAAGAGAGAGAATGGGCACGCCAGGGCTTCCAGCCACTGCAAACAAACTCCAGATGTATGTGCCCCCTTGTGCATCTGGGTAACGTGGGTCCTGGAGAATCGAGCCTCGAACCGGGGTCCTCAGGCTTCATAGGCAAGCACTTAACCGCTAAGCCATTTCTCCAGCCCCTGATTGGGTGTTTTGTCTTAGCAACAAGAAGTTAACTGCTACAAATCCTTCATCAAGATTTCCTGCTCACTTGCTATAAAGTATTGCTTCTTTAATTGTTGGAAATGTTTGTACATATGTAATGCATGTTAATCATAATCCTCTCCCATTACCTTCTCTTGTCCACCTATTTTTAAGAAGAGTCACTTCCAGTAACCTGAGGTTTTCACCAGTCCTTCTACAAAGTTCCTGAAGGTAAGATGGGAAGTGTGGACAAGACAATGCACAGCTCTCCTCAGAGACATCCCTCTGCCATCCACCCTCCTGACTTGCCAGTAACCTTCCAGAGCACAAACAAGCACACGAGAACCAGAGGTCACTTACCTAGCTAACTGCAAGAGATCGTGCTCCTTTAAACTTATTTGAAACTCCTTTACCTTCTGTTTTGCTCCTCAAATTTCTTGAGGCATGTTTCTGATCTGTCAACATTCAACCAATGCTTTTTGTAGTATATGTGTGTGATGTGTTTACATGTATATGCATGGGTGCATGTGCACGTGTGTGCGCATGCTAAACCCAGAGGTCAATGTCAGAGTCTTCCTCAATCATTTTCCACCTTATTATTATTATTTTTGATATAGTATCTTTCACTGAACCTAGACCTCACTGATTCAGCTTCACTAACTAGCCAGTGAGACCCAGGGATTCCCTGTCACTGCCTGCCAGTGCTAAGATTTCAGGCCCATGCTGCCAGGCCAGGTCTGGCTTCTTCACACGGGTGCTAGGAATTGGAAATCAGATTCCCATGCATGGGTGGCAATCAGTTCACCTAAGGAGCTATCTCTCCAACTCCTCAACACATATTTTATGCCCTAATTATAATGGCACTGGGAGTGTCCAAAAATCCTTTGACATTTTCCATCTTGTAAAATGTCTATACACCTAGGACTAAGACCTAGTGATAGCAGCTCTGATGAAGGCATGCAGCTTATCAAAGTACAGTGAACTAGAGGCAAGTACAAGATTTTTCTTTTGCCTAAACTGGTAGTGAGACACTTTTCAGTGCAGGTGCCTTTATATAGATGTTGAGGGGAATAGATTCTCAAGAGCAAATGCTCCTCAATAAAAATCAATTGACATTTTTATAACTAAAATATAGGTATATTGATAAGAGCTAAATGAGGCATAGTGAAAAATGCAATCCTTTCCACCCCAGTCTATAAAGTCATTCTAAATTTAAAAATCGTAGTCTTTGCCAAGGATTGCATTGCCCTAAAATTCATGCCCATAGGATATTAAAATGCACTGAGTTTAATTTTTCAAAAAATATTTATTGATCAGATAATTATATTATATACATTTGAACTTCTAAACATTTATAAATAAGCAGGAAGGAGCTGATGTGTTATTCATCACTAAATCCAGAGGACTTAATTTTTGATGCAGACTGGAGCTGCGAAAAATAATTTGTGAATTACCTGTCAATATCTACCTGCCAGATCTATGTATTCCCTGAGATATCTTCAGTTACCAACGAAGCACTTAATCCCAGAGTATATACACGTCTTTAGACATTGCCTTGAAGGTAAGTCCTGGCCCATTAGTGTTTCCCAATGCATTCATGGTATATGGAATGAACACTAGGGACAGGGACTCTTTGAAGCACAGCTAATATGCACACAAATGATCCAGGGACTACACAATTAGTGTGTGCAATGTGAACATTACAATAGTTGTTTTTGTTGTTGTAACCAAAGGAATGCTTGAGATTGTGTTTTAGTGTGTTATAAATGAGGCATGGCAACTAAGGGTTTGGCAGAGCCAGAGCGGCATTGCCTTGCTCAGTCCTCTGATCTTACCATTAACAGCTCTGTGGCCGTGAGTAAAACACTCTCTCCAGGACCTTATTTTTTTACCATTAAATGTGGCTGATAACAGTGCCTAGTCCCTAAGGCTATTACAAGGATTAGAAAAGCAAATCGGCAGAAAGTGCTTAGTACTCGATGCACACACAGTGTTAAACATATCATCGTTGGTGACATACACAGATCAATCATACAAAATGAGTTTTAAACATGTTATCATGAATTGATAACCTATTTGTCTTAAGAAATACACCAGGGGCTGAAGAGATGACTTAGTTAAGGCACTTGCCTATAGAGGCTCACAACCCAGGTTCAATTCCACAGTGCCCATGTAAAGCCAGATGCAGAAAACGGAACATGTGTCTGGAGTTACTTTGCAGTGGCTGGAGTTCCTGGAATGCTCATTGTTGCGCGCGCTCTCTCTCTCTCTCTCTCTCTCTCTCTCTCTGTCTCTCCTCTTGCAAATAAATAAATAAAAATATTTTTAGAAATAAATATACCAACTGGGCTTTTTTCCTTTTTCTTTTTGTTTTCTCTCATGTGTAGAGTCATGTGGGTTTGGAGCTGGAAATGATAAAACAAGACCAGCATCCTGGGGCACACACACAGCAAGTATGACAGAGATGCCTGCTCCTTCCATCCCTGCTTCTTAAAATTGGAAATCAGAAGGCAAAGCAGGATACATATCTCGAAGAAGCTGTCTGCTGCCACACACAGATGGACAGTGCCATTGTTCTTGGAAGGATATGGTAACCTCACCCATATCACCATTAGCACAATCCAATGATCTCCAAATTGGTATGTTTTCTAGGTTTCCATCTTTCACTGGAGACTCAACCTTTCACCTTCTTTCAGGATCACTCCAGATATCTTACTAATTCCAACAAGGCTTAAACACGATCAGTCCTCCATCTATGTGATCGCTCCTTCTCCAGATTCTTCCAATTGATAACATTCCTTCCAGTGCATCTATCTGTACTAAAAAGGTTTCCATGGATATTTTCAGTCATTGTTCTCTAAACAATATGATACTACAACTATTTGTATAACATTGACTTTATAGTAAGTCTTATCAGTAATATAAGATGATTTAACAGTATAGGAGTGGTTAGGATATATACAATATCACACCATTTTATAAAAGGGATTTGAATATCCATGGATTTTGATATCTATAGAGCTTCTGCAGCAAGTTACCCACAGTGACTGAGTGATGCCATATATATATATATATATATATGCATACATATATTCTTGTATTGTCTTCCAGGTGCACACCTTGAACTCATTTTTCAATTCAACTATTTTTCCTTTTTTCCTGGTATCTTTTCACTCAGATATCTGGCTGATAAAATTGTCCATAAAAGTAACATTTTATCATGGGTTATTGTCAACAGTTATGGAAGTTGTCAATAAAAATATAAAAAGTAACATTTTCAATAGCATTATATAGTAAATATATTATACTGATGGACTAACCTGGAAATATATGTGACAGACATGCACACTGAGACAATAAAACATTAGTAAGAACTAATGTTTACATAAATATATGCAGAGATACACTCTAGTCAAAGATCAAAATAGTATTAGGATAAAAAGCTCTCTCTCACAATTTCAACAAGAAAATATATTGATATTCTGATTTTTTAATTTTTGTGGAAGCATAAAAGGCTATTATTGTATAAGGTAATTTTTGGAGAGAAGCCTATTAGTGCTTACATCCCTAGGCAGGGCACCACCTCCCCCCCAATAAACTAAAGGCCTATCCCACCAAAGTTTACCTTGGTGAGCCAATGGACGTATTGAGATTTCTAACAGACCATGAGTGAGGTGTTACTTATGGGAGCATAGAGATCCCAAAGCACCTCCCTTGATTTTTTTCATCCCTACATAGACAAGGACCTCCCTGTAGATGAATAGGTGGAGCTCTGATTGCTAGATCTTTTAGCCTTTTTATACTCTCTCGGCCCCTGAGGCCAGGAGACTCCATGTGTCATTGTATACAGCTGGCGCAGGTTTTCCCTGAGATACCAGGTGAAGGTTGAACTACCTTTCCCCCCCTCTGTTACGGGGAACATCAGCAGGGCCAATGTGGGGAGTTGTGTGCAGTCATAGCTGCTTCTGATACAGATGAAAATAGGTATTTTTCTTGGATAAGCACACCACACAACAGCCTCAAAATAGTAAATTAAGGAAAATAAAAGAAGTATTCAGTTGGATCACCAATATTATTTGATTTTCACATTTATGAAACAAGAGTGTAGAATAAAGATGAATAAGGAGAACAGAAGACCAGGACAGGATGGCTAGTGATAAACCCATCCATTGTGTTTTGAAAGAACATAAAGTCAGGAGGTACTGTGTAGTCCTTCCAATGACAAGTGATTGAGATTACACATCCACATTTGTAAAATGAATTTCAATCTATACCTTGCATCACAAATAAATATCCACTCAAAATGCCAACCAGATCTAGATTTTTTAAGCCTACGAAACTTCTGGAATAAAACATAAGAACTAACATTTGTGACCTAACATTAAGGCAACAAGTCATAAATGAAAAACACTCAAAACAAGGTCACCAAAAGAAAAAATCCTGTTAAATTAGGCCTTATCAGAATTAAAAAAATAAATGCTCTTTAAAGGCCACTGTTAGAAGAATGAACAAATTATAGAATGATATAAGTTATTTACAAAGCATATAACTGATAAATGGCATGTGTCCAGAATATATTTTATAAACTCTCACAAGTCAAAAATTAGAACTCCAATAGGTCTGCAAAAGCTGACCCAGACTGGAGAGATGGCTTAGCAGTTAAGGAGCTTGACTGTGAAGCCAAAGGACCCAGGTTTGACTCCCCAGGAATCACACAAGCCATGCATCTGGAGTTCATTTGCAGTGACTGAAGGCCCTGGCACGCCATTCTCTTTTCTCTCTATCTTCCTCTCTCTCTCTCAAATAAATAAAATAAAATAAAAATTTTTAAAGCTGAGCCCTTATTTGAGTAGAAACTATAAAAGAAGGCATTGAGTGCTGAGTAAGTATATGAAAGATGATGGAGAAGGCATGTGAGTATTGAGTTCATGAGAAGCTGCTCTGCACATTTACCATCAGACAAATCTAACTTCAAAACCACAAGAGGAAATCACTTCATATCTCTTATGATTGCTAAGATGAAAAGGCAGATTACATTAAATGTTGGAAAGGGCTATAAACAGAATCTTCCCGCATTCTTGGTAGAAAATGAAATGGTAAATCATGATGGTGGACACGTTAATAGTTTCTTTAAAAGTTTACCCTCAGGCTGGAGAGTTGACTTAGCGGCTGTGGTTCTTGCCTTCAAAGCCTAAAGACCCGGGTTCAACTTCCCCAGGACCCATGTAAGCCAGATACACAAGGTGAAACATGCGTCTGGAGTTTGTTTACAGTGGCTAGAGGCCTTGGCATGCCCATCTCTCTATCTGCCTCTCTCTCTCTCTCTCTCTCAAATAACTAAACAAACAAACAAACAAATAAATAAAACATTTAAAAAAAAATACAGGTGGTGACTGGTGGAGGGAGACACCTGAAGTTTTCTTGCTGCTGTCCATGGCCTAGATCAACACTTATACTGCATACAGCACACACACACACACACACACACACACACACACACACACACTGCACCACGCTTACTTGTAAAAAGAAAAAAAAAGTTTATCCTACATTTTTATCATATGATCACATATATATTTACCAAAGAGAAATAAAAGTGTTTCCTAGGGGAAATAAGCGTCCCGCCCCTCCTTGTTAAGTTCCTGGGCCCCTGTGGGTCATGGCCATGGAGGAAGCCCCTGTGGCCCCCCGTGGAGGTGTGTGTGCTGGAGGTGCAGTAGCCACCCTCTCAGCAGGCTCCATGGCCGCCCCTTCAAGGACTGCTGTAACAATCGGTCTTGTCAGAAAAGGAGGAGAGGCTAGCAGATGGAATCTAAAACCACAGGGAAAATCTTGGTCATCACTCCGCTTTATAAAGACTACACAAAAAGCCGGGCGTGGTGGTGCATGCCTTTAATCCCAGCACTCGGGAGGCAGAGGTAGGAGGATCGCCGTGAGTTCGAGGCCACCCTGAGACTCCATAGTGAATTCCAGGTCAGCCTGGGCTAGAGTGAGACCCTACCTTGAAAAACCAAAAAAATAAAAATAAAAATAAATGAAGACTACACAAAAAGTCAGCTGACAAGGACCTGCGTGTAGTGGCAATGGACTGGCCCTCAGCATTGCCTCTCACGACTTTCCATCCTGGTTATGTCCCCTACCGGGCCAAGAGCTAAGTTCTGTTGAAGAACTGAGGTGATGGAGCAGACACACCTGAGTTCACATCCCAGCTTTCATGCTTGCTACCTGTGCAACCTCGGGCGTGAGAGGGATCTGGCAATTTTCTCAGGTGTTACAGGAGGCCTGCACCTTGTAAAGACTTTCATGTGGCTGGAAGGTGGGAGTGTATGATAAGCACTCAGCAGGGCTTCTAGCACAGAGAGCACATTCCATTCAAAGCAACCATTGCTGCTGTTCACCAGTAAGATTTTTCTCTACCCCACTACTATTCTCCCTGTTTCTCTCATCATCATCTTGCCTGAATTATTGTGGCTGCTTTATAGTGGGCTTTTCTGATGTTAGGCTTTCCTCCCCAGAGCATCCTTATGGTCTGTCAGAACAATCTTTCTAAACTGCAAATCTGATCTGCAGCTTCCTTGTTATTCAACACCTTTCACAAGGATGAGGAGCCTGCCTCATTCGGCATTGTGTTTTATTTTCTGTCTTCTGCAGTGCCTACTGTATAATAGGTGAGTGCATGTTTGGAACAGCACATGAATGAACAAAGAGAGGGGAACAGACTGCTGTGACAGGTGGAGATGAGAGTTGGAGGCTTTCCAGACACTGAGATGTAATCGTAGTGAGCACCTGCATCCATTCTACTTTCATATCTCATTTCTAAAATGCTTCTTTATTATGCATTTGTTGGAGGATCTTCCAATCTGTAGGGACCAGTTGATTAAAAAAAAAAATTCTAAAAAGACTGATGTCAAACATTTTAAGGATGTAAAAGCATGGATCGGTAAAAAGCAGGCAGTGTGAGTAGGGAGGGCATTCTAGGAATGATAAAAGCCCATGTCAAGGCACGGCAGTGTGAGACAAGCAGGAGATCTGAAATAGAAAAGAGGACAGGAAGACACACACACACACACACACACACACACACACTGAATAGCCCAGTTGAACCCAAGGGAGCATAAAGAATCTCTGGTGAGGGGAGGTGTAAAGTACATGGAGATGATTGGTTCATCTATGGTCAGCATCACGATATTAAGTACCAAATGTCTCTTGCCTGTGTCTGCTAGAAGACCTATAAAGTGCTTGCGCACTTCATTGTTTTACATCTGACATTGCCTCCTCATACTCATGATGAAGGTGCTGGTGTCTAACACTTTCCAATTTGTGATACAGTGAATCCCAAAAATGCTGCAAGGCGGAAATATCGCTACTGCCATTTCACGTAGCCTGACAATGAGAGCGAGTCACGATAGAGAAGCACCTATGAGATTTATAGCACATGGAAAGAGAGTGCTAAAGTTCCATTCTGTAGTTTTTGTTCTATTTTCTCCACCCCTTTATAGGGAGGGGTGGGGAAATGTCTAACATTTTGGACACTTTCCAAACTTTAAAACCCCCACTAAGCCAAAGGCCATTATTATGATCACAGGACTTCACTAACCAGCATTGTGCTATTTTACTTTGAAAAAAGAAAGAGTGATATTCTGAAGTGTAAAAATGCATTTACTAAAGAATGTCTTTTTGGTTATTTTTTGGATCAGATCTCCTCTGAGGTTGGCCTTCAGCTGCCATTCCGCTGCCCCAGTCTTCCCAGTGCTGGGATTATGAACCTGTACCATCAAGTCTGGCTCTGCTGAAGGAGTTCTCCATCATGCCCAGACATGATAAGTAAGATATATGAAGCATAATTTGTGTAGCCAATACAAGTACCTGACAAATGCTACTTTGTTTTATTGTTATTTTACAGAGGGTGTGAGAGAGAGACAGAGAGGGAGGGAGATGCATGTGTCACCTGTGCATCTGGCTTACATGGGTCCTGAGGAATTGAACCTGGGTCCTTTAGCTTTGCAGGCAAGCATCTTAGAGGCCAGGCCATCTCTCCAGCTTAGAAATGTTATTTTAAACAAAATGTGTGGGTACAGTGAAATTAGCACAATATTTCAATGTGTGGCACCAGCAGAATCAGCCAACCTGGGACAGGTTTCTAGTAGTCCCCTTGTCCTTCACATTTCAGACTCAGTTTTCTGCATCAGATGTGCCCTCAGCATTCCCTGATGTGGAGACCACCACAACTTCACACATGAGGAAGTTATACTTTATGGCATTTTAGATTTTAGATTTTAGGTAACACAGCCACTACATAACAATATCAAGTTTAAAACCTAGGCCTGGGGGCCTGGCCCATGGTTTGACTTGACACACAAGCATGAGGGGGCCTGAGCTCCATTCCCAGGAACCATGGAAAAGCTGGGTATGTCCGTGTATGCCTGTAACCCCAGTCCTGTGAGGGAGCAGTTACAGGAGAATCTCTGGGGCTCAATAGTCTGTCAGACTGACTAGTGCCCCTCATAAAATATTAGCATCTTTAGGTTCAATGAAACAAAAGGAAAGAGCAAGGAAGGGGGACACCTGAAGTTCTCCTCTAGCCTCTGCAATGTGCACATGCATATGCACACACATGCATGCACTATACACACACACATACACATCCCACACAGAACACAGCACACCACTTGCACACACATGCACACACACTATGCACATGCACACACACATGTGCTCATGCACACCATACAAACACATACACACAGTAGGCTACACATACTACATATACACATGCCAAGAAGAATAGGACCCAGGGGCGTAAAACCCCTGAGCTGCCATTCCCCTCTACTCTAGCAGGCAGTCTCTCACCCTCCTGAGTATTGTTGTTTTTTTTTTATTTTTTCGAGGTAGGGTCTCACTCTGGTCCAGGCTGACCTAGAATTCACTATGGAGTCTCAGGGTGGCCTCGAACTCATGGCGATCCTCCTACCTCTGCCTCCCGAGTGCTGGGATTAAAAGCGTGCGCCACCATGCTCGGCTCTGAGTATTTTCACAGATATAAGTCACCCACAAAACCCCCGGTGGTCCCATTGTCATGCCTTATTCTCCAAAGTCGTAGGCTGTAAAGGGCAATAGAACTGTTTCAAGTGTAAGTTCCATCTATCAGAGATGGAGAGTGCATTCTGATTCCACTAACATCCCCATTTACCACGTAAAGAAAACTGCTGAAATTCTGATTTCCTATTTAACACCTGAAATATTCCAGCTGTTCACCTCACAGCCATGTCTCTCACGTGTACCCAATCATAACCTAGGAAAGTGGGACCAGATGCCCTGCCAAGTGCTTGCAGTTTAATGGTAAATAAATGAGTCCCTGGTAGTTTTCTTATAGCTAGCCAGGGAGCTCGTTCCCAGCTGCTGGACCCACTCACAGCTGAGTAAATACATCGCTAGTAGCTGCAGCTGGAGAATTACCACTCAGTGCCCACAGCCTGGATATACTAGGACTAGGACGGCTGTTGTTTTTCCATTAGCAGGTGGGGAATTCCCAAAGCCTTTAGTGCTAAATCCCCTACAAACTTTTCTAGAAATGGATTGTTCTACTTAGCCAACTGGAGAATTAGAGATAGGGCTCTGTTGCTTTAGGTAAAAGTAAACTAAAATCTTTACATTGTAACCACAGTCTAAATGCTTAACATTATTACTAAGCCTAGGGTGTTGGTAAATTTGTCCATTACTGAACAGTGTATGTGCCAATCATATTGAGACAGGTGTTAAAGCAGCAGACAATCATATTTTTATTTATTTATTCTGTTATGCATGTTTCTCTTGAGAAATTACATGGTCTGTCATGGGCTATCATGTCCAATAAGTGTATTTGGAATGGATGATACTGTTTTCATCTGTTGTAGTTACCTTCTTGTGGTTGGGACTAATACCTGACCAGAAGCAGCTTATGAGAGGCAATGTCTTTTTGTTATTTGTTATTTGTTTGTTTTTGGCTTATAGTTATTGTTATGCCTTTAACGGGAAGCTTCGTGATGGCAGGGAAACAATAGTAGAATAGAGGCTGGATATCACCTCCTGGCCAGCATCAGGTGGACAATAGCAGCAGAAAATTGAGTGCAATTGATACTGGAAAACTAAGGCTAGTAAACATCAAGGCCCACCCCCAGCAACATGCCTCCCCCAGCAAGACTCCACCTCCCAAATGGCCACCAACTGGGGAGCAAGCATTGAGAACACATGAGTTAGTGGGAGACATATGATTCGAACGACCACACCATCCTTATGATATAGCACAGTATAAAATCACCTAGGTTCCATGACACATAATAATAGACATATGTTGAGTCAAAGAAGAGATACAGCAAGGTTAAGCAGGCAGGAGATGGATGACTGTAGCTCATAAGGATGAATTTGAATGGATGGTAGTGTACATTAGGGAAGTGTGTTAAGACATGTCACTTCATACAGAAAGCCACTTGTAGCAAGGGAAGGAGAAGAAAAATTACAGAACATGTTTTGAAAAGTTTTGGACTTAAGAGTAAGGAAGGAATGAAGCTGTGGGTTTGACCCTGAACCTGGGATTTTATTTTCTTTTTAAGGCTATGTTTTACTTCCACTTTCTGTGCAAGGTGTCCCATGCAGCTCTAATACCTGTATTCCATGCAAGCTCTACTCAGTCCCACACAGCTCTCATAATTGTATTCTGTGGTTTGGGGTTTCTTATTCTCAGTGAAGTGCTATAAGCCAGTTTTACCATCTCTTTATCCTAACCATATCAGAAAGAATGATGCCCTGACAGATGTCATTTTTGTTTTATCCTGAATAGAAATAATGATGCTTGGTTCTTATTTACACTAACTTCTCTCCATGACCTTGACACATATTTACACCCCCATGGGGCAGAGACCCCTAGGATATCTATTTCCAGGCAAAGACTGATCATGGTTTTTGAGACAGGATAGTTGGGACATTTTGGTGGTGGTGTCCACCTATAACAAACATTTTCTTTACTGTTTCTGAAACTTTTAAGTCCAAATTTTCCTCCTGACCACATGTTTCTTTAGGTTTGATATATATGTTGATCTGTAATGTACTCTGCCATGGATAGTGAATGTGGAATCACAGAGGTGTTCTGGGTCCTGAACTGAAGCCTTGGGACCTGGTGAAATGTGTGCAGTTTCTCTGAGTTGTGACCACCTACTAAGAAGGAATGGTGGCCAGGCATGGTGGCACACATCTTTAATCCTAGCACTTGGGAGGCAGAGGTAGGAGAATCACCATGAGTTCAAGGTCACCCTCAGACTACATAGTGAATTTAGGTCAGCCTGGGCTAGCGCAAGACCCTACCTCGAAAAACAAAACAAAATAAACAAACAAAGGAGCAGTGACAACATCTTGTCCTCCCTGCTGCTTTGTCACTGTGATTACCTACCCAAGTAAATGTCTGTGTTGTGCTTCTTACTGTAATACGATTGGTAACTTAAGGTGACTTAATAATTGCAGAATCACATGGGTAATGCTGGGACTGTGTGATTAATTTATGCTACTCTGCAGTAACTCTATGTCTCTCCAGAGGACGAAGTGACTGCTCCAAGCAAGATGCAGGCCGAATTCCTGCAGATTCCAGGAAGGAAACAACAAATATTTGTGCTTCACCACTTTCTAGGCATATGACATTGATCTTTCTGAGCCACGAATGCTACAAAGTCAGTATAATGAGAAACATTTCATAGGTGTGAGAACTCACTTGAGGATTGTATCTAAGATCACTTCGCTAGCATCTAATGTTCTATATGGTTTTGCACATATGTGGAAAAGTATTCATATAATTTATTTTTAGATGTATACATTGTGTATATTGAACACATGCATAAACCCACAGACATTCAATTTATCTCTATATGCACAAAGTCTCTGCTTGAATGATCTTGTCATTTAAGTGTCAAGATTTTAGTCAAATCCAGGCCTTTACGCTTGGAGGCTCATGCAGTCAGAAGTCAGAGGCATGAGTTTGTATACTGACATCTGGATCTGGATTCCACCTGTCTCATTTAGTTGGTCTGAAGATAACAAGTAATCACTTAGACAAATATTCTGGGTTCAATTTTTGCATCTGGAAATGTGATTACCTGCCTCTCGGGAACACATGGCACAATGTTTTCCTCAGACCTATGCCTGATTAACCAGAATTTCCTTTTCTCCTTCACCACAGGAATCCAGTCCAGACTCACCCACAATCTTCAGTTTAAACACTCTTCATGTGTCCCTGCAACATGTTGAAAACACTTTGGTACACAGGCTACAACTCAGCCATTGCTTTAAGGCCACAGGAAAGATAAAGAACAGGGTGACTACGAGAGACAATGACAGGTTGAGCTCATGGTAGAGCACTGCCCTGCCATGTGTGAGGCTGCAGGTTCAATCCCCAGCACTGCAAAATAAATAAGGGAGGAATGGATGGATAGGCAGATAGACAGACAGATACATGCTCTTAGGGAAATGTAAAAGAATTGTCTGGATGCTGAAGCCGACAACAGTGGCACACACCTTTAATCCCAGCACTCCGGAGGCAGAGGTAGGAGGATCACTGTGAGTTCGAGGCCACCCTGAGACTACATAGTGAATTCCAGGTCAGCCTGGGCTACAGTGAGACCCTACCTTGAAAAAACAAATAATAAAATTGTCATGATGTATTGTCATGTAGTATTTCAGAATAGCATTCAAGTACTCTTGTACTCTTGATAACCCAATATTTATATTTTGTGCAAATGAAAAGATTCAAGTTACTTTTCTACTCAAGTTTATAAATATTTATAAAAGAAAACATGCTCTCATTGTATGAATACATGTATAATATATAGTACATACAGTACACATGTGCATAAAGAACCTGAGAGTGTCACAAAATGACCATTTTCCTTCCTTGACTGTAGACAGTTCCAGATCACTGATGAAAGCTTTATGATTAGATATAATATACATAATCGACCTGCATTGTACAAGTGAGGAAACAATTGAGGCAATTAGAAGAAAAATCCAGTATCTGTCCAAAATATGTTGCATTTTGGGCACTTTATACATGAAGAATTTGGGGCTACAGAAGGAAACTGGCTTCCTAGGACTAGGTGCTCAGTCAGAGTCAGAACGAACACTTGAATTCAGGCCTCAAATGTCATTGGCAAAATATACATTTGAACACCTAAAGAGCAAAATGAAAAGGTTTCCTCAAGAAAAGTGTAAAACATTTCATGGTGATGTTATGATTACTTTTGACACACCAGGCACATTTTCCTCGTTATCTCATAATAAATAAATTAGGGAGTAGGTGAATCCAACCTCCATCATGCACACTTTTCTTGGTTCTATGAAACATCATTTGCATAATCATACCTGATAATAATGTTGTACACTTTCTGTTTGATTTTTTTTTTTTTTTTTTTTTTTTTTTTTTTTTTTTTTTTTTGGTTTTTCGAGGTAGGGTCTCACTCTAGCCCAGGCTGACCTGGAATTCACTATGGAGTCTCAGGGTGGCCTCGAACTCACAGCGATCCTTCCTACCTCTGCCTCCCGAGTGCTGGGATTAAAGGCGTGCGCCACCACGCCCGGCGTCTGTTTGATTTTTAAACACACACCCTAATTTTTCTTTACTCTGTTTATCCAGTCAGTCTGCATAGGTTCACGTGCACTTTGAAATACATGCTTGTCGGTATCCTTTGCTGTTCATAAAATCTTTATTTTTTTCCTTGAGAATGTTTTGCCCATGAAGCATTTGCTTCTCTTTCATGGCCCCATGCTTCAGAGTCCAGCAGACTTCCTGCTTTAGCTTGAACAGGAGGTAAGTAAGGTCAGAATGGACTTGTGAATCATCTGTTCCACCACCCTTTACCGGCACGTCACGCTGAAAACCAAACCCGTTCAGAGTTGACTCAGAGTGCAACTTCCTGAAGAGTGCAAGGAAAAGGAAAACTATTTAAAGCAACTTCTGCTAAAATTGAGTTGGACCTCACTCAGTGACCCTGCCACAGGGGTAAGGCTGAAACCAGCACCCAGGGCTTAAAACATTTTGGTGAGAAATTCAAGATGCATGCCTGTTATAAAAATTCCAAGACTCAGTTTGGAATATTTATGTCCATATTCATATTAGGTGGTCAGAGACATTCTGGTCACTGACATGTCAGTCCATACATAATTCTGACAGTCCTCACTGTGGTGACAGAACATCCCCCATTCCTCCTTAGTCTACAAAGAACTGATGGGATCACCACCCTTTGGTGCATACTTGATAATTGACTTGATGACTCTACATATTTAATTTCACTTATTCCTAAGAAGGAGAAAAAGCCATATTAAAATATGTGAGAGTTCAAGGCCAGCCTGGGGGTTGCAGAGTGAGCTCAAGGACAGTATGGGCTATAGAGTTAGTGTCTCTTTCAACAAGAAAAGGAAAGAAGAAAGAAAGAAAGAAGGAAAGAAAAAAGAGAAAGAAAGGAAGGAAGGAAGAAAAGATGGCTGATGATATTGGCTACAAACGATATGGATTACCTAGTGCACCTGAAATGGTTATGATAATCAATTATATGTTGTATTATTTTACAATAACTAATTAAAAAAGAAAAAATGAGGAGGTATCATGGGTCTCAGTTCTTCAGCCCCTACAGACTATGATCCTGAGAGTTCAGTGGCCCCATAGAATCAGGTGAGAACCTGGACACTCCACTCCAACCTCCACAAAGTGGAACCTTCACAGACTCACAAGGATCTTGAACCAACTACCATGCAAAAATCTACCTGCTTAATAAACATAGTAATTTCTTGCCACAGTGGTATGGAGGTGAGAGTTTTCTTATAGAACTATGAGTTGTAGGACTTGGGAAATATAGCATCTTCTCACCAGAGCAGTTTGAAGGGCAAATGGAAAGTTCTTGAGTTCCTAGTTTCCTTTGCATGTTCAGAAGGTAGTGCTCTATGGTCTGTGGAGTTTTATACCAAGTTGTATCAAAAAAGATCTCAGCCAAGTCTCTGGTAAGATGTTAATCAGGTCAGCAGTTAAGGATGGTGTCATGCACTATTGCTGAACAAACCATATGCTGCTGGCTCAGAACAGAGACCTGGATGGAATCGAGAAGAGAGTTGGTCCCCAGACACTTAGCATGTCTAGCTCTGGAGAGTGCTACATGAGCTACTGGGGGAAAGTGGCCAACAACAGTGTGAGCAACCAGAGGTCTAAGATATTCAGAAACAACTAGCATGGCAAGAAGTACATACCAGTGCAATGGTGGCACACAGCCTTGGTGGGTAATCAATGGCTTTCTGATTGGCTGAGAGACCTGCTCAGTGGAAAGAAACCCATATCTGGAACTGGCAACCAGGTCTGAATCCTATGGAGACAAGCACCTACTAGTCTTTGGCTAAAAGAGGAGCTGCATCCATCTTACTCTCCCCAAATTAATAACACTTATCCAATTTAACCTATGCTGACTTTACTCTTGATTGGAGAATATATGTTTCTTTTCAGAAGGTAATGAGACCTGAGAAGATAAGCCACCCTTCACTTATCAGTCAAGGCCCAGGTGAAACCACAGAGGAATTGGGGAGACAAGCAAGAGAGCTGCTTCCATGGTGAGCCTGACAATCAGTTCCAGGGTGAAGGCAACAGACCCTGAAGATACTAAACACATACCAAAGCAGAAATCCAGAGGATCCTGAGAACTTATCATGGAAGTAGACTTAAAACACACCCATCAAGGCTCAGGTAATTTTATGGAAGAAGGAACAGAAAGATTATAAGAGTCACAGGTTGGGACATCAGGCCCAGAGGCACTGTCTCCCCCAGTAACTGACTGCTGCTCCCACAATGCATAATCTACAACCCCATGGGGAATACCAACAACCCCACTGAGGATGGCTGTCTGTGGAATGGGGGCAGGGAGGAGAGAAAAGATGGTACCAACACATGTTGTGTCCATACAAAGTATGTTCTTAATAATAAAAACAAAGAAAAAACATAGAACAGTGTCATGGTGTTAAAGATCAGGAGGATAGAAACAGTACTTGGAATCTGTGCCAGGGATTCTACCAACTCAGAACAAATAGGCTTATAAAACCTTTTGTGTTCAGAAAGCTTTGATCCTAAATTGGTAAATCAAATAAAGGAATTTATTCTATTGAGAATACAAAATAAATATTGCTTTGAATTTTTAGAACATTAGATAATTATCAAGTACCTTCACAATTACTAATTCAGACTAGGTCAACCAGGGAAAGGAAAGACATCTGACCTTGTCACAGATGGCAGCCACCTGTTCAAGGACACACAGCATACATGCTGCATGTTCTCCATTTATTCACTACTGATGAACTCTTAGGTTGTTTCTAGATCTTGGCTATTGCCACTCATGGGACAGTGGCATTATTTATTCTTTCAATAGTCATTTACTTGATCAGTGTTTTGTTCAGAATTCACCCAGGTATGGAAGCTGTTCCTAAGATTAGTCTTGGGAAAATGACAAGCATATCCTGCTGTTTCCCCATCATGTTCACACTTTCCTTTCTACCTGCAATGCCTTAATTGTTTCTTCATTTCTTCCCCCTCATTCTAGACATTGCAACTTTCGCTTCTCCAAGAAGCCTGTCTGACTCCAGGTTAGGTCAAAGGACTTTTCTCTGAACTTGACACAGCCCCCATGGGTCTCATTACAAGAAGCTCCTTCTCTAGGGAATCCCCAAAAGCAAGGACTATGCCTTTGCCACTACAGCCCCAGTGCCCCACCCAGCAGGGCACCCTCAGTGCACAATAGTGATGAATGTCGAGTGGATTCATGCACAATGCGCTGGTGGAAGAGCAGAAGCGTGGAACTAAATACAAGTCCAAACAGGGGACAAAGCCAATAACTGAGGCAAATGTTAAAAGGTGATTGAAAGGCTTTAGGTAATAAAGGAATGAAACGATTGGAAAAGCAGAGGAATAATCACACTGAAAAATAAAGCATAGGGGAGGGGATGGAATACAAGATGTGGGGAATATGTTGGCCTTAGTGACAATAATAACAAGTCAAAAGGCAGTAGAAAGTCCAAATTCTTGAGGACTTTGTCATGCTAATGTTCTTATGTAGTGAAAACAACACCACTGTCATAGTCTTCAGGCAAATAGCTACAGAATACCCAGAAAGACATTTATTTTATTTATTATTATGATTATTATTATTATCATTATTATTATTTTATTATTTAAACAGAAGACATTTATTTCCTTACAGTGGCAGCTACCAGTCAATATCCAGGTGTGGCAGCTGTCTTTTCTGAGGCCTCTTTGCCTGGCCTGTACACAGCTGTGGTCTGTTCAGTGTGAATACACACATTGATATTCATTGTCCTCTTCTCATGAGGAAACCAATTATATTGGATTAATACCCATCCTAAGAACCTAATTTCATGAAAAAAGATCCTTGTAATGTTAGTACATGCTTTGATTCTGGAGATTAGAGTTCCAACACATGAAGTCAAGCATCAGGAGGGTTACAATTCATGCCTAACTGTGATTTACCTGCTGAAAGTAGGATCTGACATAGACTAAGGTGTTTGAATCCAGGCTTCTTCATTTTGCTGCTGTGTGACTTCAGAAAAGTACTTAAACTACTTGTTCTTCAGTTTTCCCACATTGCTGTTCACTGTCCACTGTCATAAAAAAATACCTGAGACTTGATCACTTGTAAAGAAAATAAATGTATTTTTTACAGTTCTAAAAGCTGTAAAGTCCAAAGTTGAAAGACTACATCTGGTGAGAGCCATTCTTGCTCCATCATGGGAAGATAAAGCAGGCTGTCAGCTCAAGTCCATCATCTAAAGCCACTGCCATGCCCAGAGGTGCTGTCTCCCCCCAGTAACTGGCTGCTGCTCCCACAATGCATTACCTAATGCGTAATCCCATCCTGGGGCCCCACCCTCATGACCTCATCTAATCCTAGTTATCATCCAAATACCATCTATTTATTACCTTGGGGATTGAGTTTCTAAAACAAACATTCAAACTATATCACTCCATCTGCAAAACGAAATTGCTCACTAATTTTAAGGTGTTTATCAACAAGAACAGGGCTCAGAAAGATAATAAATAAAAGGAAAAGTATTCAATGAAAAGGGCCATAGACCCAGATCGCCCTGTGGCAGGTTATAAAGGGATTGGCAGGAGAAAGGGTGGAGGCATGAAGCCAGTGAAATTTTATAATCTAGTTCATTATATCAGAAAAGAAGATGGGATCTAACATGAGCAAAGACGGTGATGCAATGGTGTTTGGAAGCCCATACAGGAAGCACATTGTGGCAAAGCTGCTGAACTCAGTTAGTATGTGGGATTCACCCAAGAAATGCCACTGACAGGCATTGTCACATGTAGACCTCAAACCTGCGACAGAGTTTGGACTTTAAAATAATAAGTGAAAAAGGAGTAACTATACTCATAAACTACAGAGACTGTGCACAGGAAAACAAATTTCTCCATAACTTTGAGACTCAAGCCATTTTGGGGATCACATTCATCACAGGATATAGAGCTAGCCCCACTACCTTTTTTTTTTTTTTTTCTTGCTCCAGTACCTTTTAAAAAGGCTGTTCATTTGAAGCTGGGCATGGTGGCACATGCTTTTAATCCCAGCACTCGGGAGGCAGAAGTAGGAGGATCACTGTGAATTCGAGACCACCCTAGACTACATAGTGAATTCCAGGTCAGCCTGAGCTAGTGTGAGACCCTGCCTCAGAAAAATAAAAAAAATAAGGCTGTTCAAGTGATCAGGTCCCTCCCTGCTGAATGGAACCACTTGAGGTCTGGTTCGCCAGCCTCTGGTTTAGAGAAACAAGCATTAAAGAAGTCAGGCTGACGTGGAGGACCCAAAATTTCATTTCATTTTTAACATATCCTGTTGTGTTCTGGCTGAGTACTGCTGGCCTCTAAAGGCCCAGGTGTGAGGCCTAGTGGAACTTCCTGAGCCTAGCTAAAGTTTGGTGATCTGCCTCTGGCCAGACGTGACTCAGCAAGACGCCTAATGGCTTCTTACCTGCTACCTCCACATGGGAGTTAGAATTATCATTTCAATAGTCACAGTTTACTATTGGCCCTTACCTTTCCCCACCATCCTACAATCCCCGCCTTCACCCCCAACATTATATAGGCAACTGTTCATAGCAATAAATCGAGTTCCTGCTTCGACAAGACTCCCGACTCAGTGTGGTTTTTCTCCGGTGGCCAGGAGAGGTCTGAGTCGTCGGACGCTCATCTCCTCCTCAGCCCCTCGGGAGGAACCAGCGGGCCTGGTCCTTCCCTCGGCACTACCTGCCCCGCCGGCGGAGCCCGGCATCTACAATCAAATTACCATTGGTTTAGGTCAACTAGTTGTCCTAGATCCAAGAGATAAAGAGGCAGTCAAACCAATCTCCTTCCTCAAAAGCCACTGTCACCACTGTAAAGGTAGGATTTTTGGCAAGTACTCAAGTCAATGTGGCCCACTGGTCGTTTCTGAAAAACTTATGGTAAGGTCACAGCAGCCTTACCTCTTCTATCAGAGTGATCATATCTGAAACAACAGTAGTTTATTATCTCCACAGCTTTGTGTCTATGAGGTACTACGGTACACTTGCTATGAAAGTTCTGACATGGTGCATAGCCAGTGCTATTATGACATAATGGACATTAGTGGACTATACCTCTCTCTGCAGCACAGCTTTTGAATTGTAATACTACCAGGTTCACTATGAATGTCTTATGCAGCTGTCTGGTGGCTGTAAAATGACCCCTTGGAGAAAACACTCTTTCAACATGGACCACATGAGGTCACTTGAAAAAGATATCTCCCGCTATGAGCATCCTGCAATGAAGGATAACATTCATTTCAGTACTATTTAGTCAAGGAACATAGCAACCAGCAGGAAGTGAAGCTACGTTACAGATGGTTGATTCCATCTCCACACCATCTGCTGATGAGTACCAAGGCTCTACCATTAGGCAAGAAGAAAAGATCCAGGCAGCTCTAGGGACAAGAGGTAACCAGGATTAATGAAAGGAAAGTCCACCAGGCTTGAAATCAAGAGCCTTTCCACTCCCCTCACCCCCACAAAGTGAATCATCTGGCTAAACATGAACAAGACTTGTTTCTTGTCTGAAAGTCAGTTCCTCTTCTGCAAGTGACAAGCCTGAGCTACCTTTTCTTCTGAGGAAAGGAACTTTCTCTAATGAGCATATAATATTGTTCAGTACTCCCTGCACACAGCTAAAACTTCATGTTCAATTATCAAGGTGAAAGTCATGACCCTGTCTCATGGGTGAGGATACTAGCACTCAGGTGAACACATCTGAACTCTGGCATCCCTCTCTTCTTCACCTCTGCCACATTTCTACCATTCCAGTCAGGACCATGTCCACTGGGGTCCAGTTATAGATCTACACTGTGTTTAGTTCAATACTCTACTGCTGGCTATTAATTTTGGAAGAAAGATTTCAAATTTTCCATTTTCCTTGGGTCCCTCAAGTTTTGTACAGACTCATGTGTTTGAACACTTGGCCTCCAACTGGTGGAAGTGTTTGGGAATGTTGTGGGATCTTTAGGAGTTACAGCCTTGCTAAAGAAAGTGGGTCACGGGGGATGTAGATGGGGGATGTAGGGGAAGGCTTATAGCTATATAACCTGGCCCCAATTCTTCATTATCTGCTTTGTTACTGAATACAATGTGACCAGTCTGCCTCCTATTCCTAGCTACCATTGCTTACTTCCCATGATAGAAAGTATCCCATGGAACTTCCTTAAGCTGTTTCTTGTCAGGTATTTGCATCAATAAGTAATAAATATATTGACAATTGGGCCTCACAGTGGTAGGTACTCATTGGGTGTTCTATGGTGCACAATTCTTATTCTCCACAACCACAATGGTGTGGGGAAAGTAAGAGCAACAGAATATGGGATAACCAGAGTTGAATAATTCTAGGTCAAGGGAAAGGGCTGATAGTCATGGAAAAGACAATGTGAATATCCCCAGAAGGGATGGAAGCCCAGAGCCATGGCTGAAAGATCTGACCTCTGCCACTTTCAGAAAACCCCTTTGTCTTTCTGTGCCTTTGTCCTCATCTAAAAATGAGTTTGGACAGCCAATGCTATTTAATCTAAAAAATGGAATATGGGGTGCAGAGTTAAATAGTCCTAGGTTCTGATCCTGGCTTCTCCTTAGCTATAGTAGTGTGATCATGAACAAGCTATTTTACTTCTCAAAGTTGTGTCTTTCCAATTAATACATGATAATGCCTGCTTCATAGGTTATCCTGGAAGACTAAAAGAAAATGTGGGTGTTCACATCTTATACCTGTAGCCATTCAGTATTAGGAAACCTGCTATTCATGAAGGCTTTGTGGTTTCCCAAGGACCTGTGCCTATGTAGATCTATTGTGTTTCTTTTTATGCTTAGAAATGATCAGTAGGGGTTGTGTGAAGTTTGCCTGATTTAGTGCACCCTTGGAAAACAGACATTGCAGTCAGCAGAGACCTCCATGGTTTGCGGCATGCACCTGAGGACTCATGGGCAAAAGAGCTCCTCCACCCATCTCTCCAGCCAGGATTCTGTTCCTAGATGCTCACCCTCCAGTCATCCAGGAGTGAGTGGGCTTAGATCACAGTGTTCAGTACCTCGCAGGTCCAATCTGTGCTCCGTCTAGACAGACAGCTGGAGACTGGCAGCAGGATTGCCAAGCACTCTAGGGAAGAGGGTGTGCTCTGTCAAAAATGTTCTCTTCTTATCTCTGCTGACTGCTGCCTTCCAGAAGGCTGTCAGAAATAGCAGAGTCCTGGGGCTGCTCTAAGAGCCTAGGACCAAGGTCTAGAATCCAAGGGTGATTTCTGCCCTGCCCCCTGCCTCCTATTTAGCAGAAGGTCAGGTCACATGGCCATGGTGACACATTTTCTGAAGGCTTCCATGACAGAGCTCTGCAGTTCTCAAACTGTTCCTCCTCCATTCACCAGTCTGTTCCTGTGTCAGGCATCAGAGTATCCTGGAACTCAGTTCCTGTTGGGTCAATGTATAGCCTTAATATGTACCAAGCAGATTATTCATGACATGGCCTTTTTGCCCATCCTCCATCTTTCCTTCTGTCTCCCACATCTTGCTTTGTTATTCAGCAGCACTGTGTTCCAATTGACTCCCACCTCTTCCTAGGAATTTTCATAGCATCCCCACCTGTCGCCAGCTGATCAACATCCTTCATTTTCCTCAGGCTGTGTCCCCCACACTTCTGTGAAACCAGAGCAGAACCCTGTGCTGGTACATGTCACAATCCATCAATTTCTAGGTCCTTGGAGATTTACAGACAGGGCTTGGGCCTTCTTTACCATCTTCTGACTGGATACATAATTGAAGCTCAGTGTGCATGTCTAAAAGAAAATGAAACCTAATTTGAAACATTTTGTGATTCGTTCTAATTTTTTTTTCTGTTGTTTTAAACTTTTTATTTATTTGTTAAAGAAAGAGGCAGATAGAGACAGAGAGAGGGAGATACAAACACACACACACCCCCCCACACACACACACACAGAGAGAGAGGGGGGGGAGGGAGAGAATGGACACACCAGAGCCTCTGGCAATTGCAAATGGACTCCAGATGCATGTGTCACTTTCTGCATTCTAAAATTTTTAAAAATTATTTTTTATTTATTCATTTGAAAGGAACAGAGAGAGAGTGTGTGTGTGTGTGAGAATAGGTGCACCAGGGCCTCCAGCACTGAAAAGGAAGTCCAGATGCATGTGCCACCTTGTGCACCTGGCTTATACAGAGCCTGAGGAATCAAGCCTGGGTCCTTTGGCTTTGCAGGCAAGCAAGCTTCTTACCGCTAAGCCATTTCTCCAGCCTCATTCTGAACTTTTGCTTCTACCACACATGCTCCATACTAGTCTACCCACAATACAAACCTAGTTGTGTCAGTTGATACTTAATACATTTTAGTGGCTTCATGTAATCCTTAGGATAAAATTGCACAGCTACATCCTGCGATCTTGCTGGACCTGACCTTCCCATGACACTCACAGGTGTCCATCCATATTCTCTTCAGAAGACAAACTGCTCCAGTCTGTATTTGAATAGGTAGCATTGTGCCTGTGTTATCATATTAAGCCACAAGTTCCTGGGCTTACTGCTGCTCTTTGGCTAGCTGTGGGTCAGGTAAGCAGCTTTGATGGTCACGGATGGCTGATCTAGGATGGCCTCTGAGGCACAGCTGGGACCTCCTGCATGTGCTCAGCAGATGGTCTGCTCATACATAAATATGGTGGCAACAGGTTCCAAGAAAGAACACAAAGGACACTACTTGAACACTGAATTAATGAGAAAACTTCTCCTCATTCTGTTGGCCAGAGTGGGTAACAAGACCAGCCCAGACTCAAACAATAGGAAAGACAGGCCATCTATTGAAGGGGAAGAGCTATAAGGTCATATTACAAGAGTCATAGGCTATGGAAATAGTGGAAAACAGACCACTGTCTTTGCAGTCCATCTTCTACAGGGTTCCCACCCCTAAAATGATGAACCAATAACTGGGTGGGGGGCAGGTTGATGACCAGCAGCTGTACTTTTGGCATGTATTTCAGATGATTCTGCTGAAGTTAGTCAAGGTGCAGCCACAGAAAGCATACTTATTCTCAAGCCAGACTGTCATAGTTACCTTTTCATTCCTGGACAAAACAATCAACTGAAAGCACTATGTGGAAGGAAAGGATTTATTTCAGCTAACAGTTTCGAGGGGGAAGTTTCATCATGGCAAGGACCACAGAGCACTAGAAGGAAGCTGGCTCACATTGATACATATCGACAAGGAGGCAACCAAGAGTGAACCAGCTTGAATGGCCAGTGGGTAGACTAATAAAGCTCAAAGCTAACACCTAGTGACCCACCTCCTTGAGCAAGGTGCTGTCTCCCAGAAGCCCCACAACTTTCCCAATCTGTCCCCAGCTGAGGACCAAGTATTCAAAACACATGAGCCTACAAGGGACATTCCATTCACACTTCCACACAAACCACCTTCTTCTGACTCCTGAACATGTCCTGCTATTTCTAGGGCATATATCTTAACATACATGGCTCCTGCCATCTGGCTTCACTGCTCCTGTTTCTAGCCTAGTAACTTTCTGTTTGTGCCCCAGGTCTTAATCTTCCCTGATTTTTCAGATTAGGTTTGTCACACCCATTTCCTCTGCTTGATTTCTCTAACACCTTTCACTTTTCTTCCAAATGCTCCTCATGGACTGTTTGCTTGATGTCATCCATGACAAATGTCAGACATTGTGAAGGCATCAGGCATGCTGGATTTGCTCATCACTATATTCATTGTTGGGATTCAGCACCCTATAGTGTCTCAATAGATGTTTACAGAGAGCAGAAAGAAACTCACTGTAACCCATGTACTGTAGAAGTCATTTTAGGAATCATCGCTTTGGACCAGGAAAGAGTCATTGGTGCTTTGTAGGCCAAAACAAGACATAACTGGCTGACACCTTGACATTTGTAAGATGGTCTGCAAGGTAATGTGTAACCTTTCTAAAGTGTCTTGAGTACCCCCAGGGAGAGTCTTCCTTAATCAAGGATGCGATAAGGGCTTGAGAGCTGTTCACCCAGAGAGGCTTAACCAAGAAAGTCCAAGGGATGTAAACACGTGCTTCCATAGATAAAGCATCAATAAGGAGGAAATGAAGGGATATGAGGCATAGACAGGATAGAAGTGACCTAGGAAGACTTTGATAAATATGATTTGACAAAATGAACCATTGACATCAAACGTTAGAAGGGAGGAAGCAGACAGGCAGAGTTAGGAACAATAGGCAGAAACCCAGGGAGGGTGTTGGCTTCTTTTCTACTTGGTGGTAAGGCTGTACAGGATGCCTGGAAGACAGGCTACTTGGAGGCTCCAGTGAGAGCCCAGGAATGAGCTGAGCATCTGGAGTTTAGATTTTCACAGGCTTTGTCTCTCATTTATTCCCTTCTCACTCAGTGTCTTCCTTATGTCCCCTGAGACTTCACTGAAGTTACAAGAACGCAGGTCAGACCCACACCTAACACATTTCATGAAAGGCAGTAGACCTACTGAAGTGCACTGTCTCCTCCCCAGCTGATCACAGATCTGCAGAGCCCCCTGCAAGTGTGTCCTTGCTGCATTGCGTGGGAAGAGGGGAACAGCAGGGGTCTAACAGGAATATCTGTCTTCACAAGGCAAGCCCCGATGTGTTCCAGGGAAGGCATGTGGGATCGCTATTCCCCACCCCAGAAACTGCTCATGAAGCCCGTTTTTTCTTAGCAACAATAAAAAAGTCAAGAAACAAATCCCCACCCGAATCCCTGCATCCCAAAACCACGATTCATATTTCCAGGGAGCAAAGAACTGCCAACATCTGCACCCAACACCTGGCTCTTCCAGTCGTGAGACTTGAAAGGGCAAATGCGTTTGATTTTTACTGTTCAGTTATGAAGGGGAACCTTTGTTTCCTCTCACACTCACTCAGCCGGAATACTTTTCACATGTCCCTCCTTTGCAAGGTCTCTTTCATCTCCCAAAATAGCCACATCAATGATAAATTCTTCCTGTGTGTTTTCTCAAGTACGATCATATCTCACCGGATTTTCATTACCTGAGTGGAGGCTGACTCATGGGGGAGTCACGTGTCAGTCACTCTGGGCTTTGTCTCCAGGCACTGTCTCCTGCCTCCTCACATCCAAGCCACCTTCCTCCTGTTGCTTTGAGTCCATAGCTGTTCCCTCCTCCCTGATAAGCTGAGGTGCCAGCAGCTATGGAACCACAGCCAGTTGGTGCTTCCCTGACCCTACACTGTGTGAAAGTGTCTCCATCCAGCTCATAGTCCACCTTAATGTCCTGAATTTACTCACAGGAAACTTTCACTTGTCAGGCTCCACTGACCTCATTTGAAAAAGAAAGGACTTTAACAGCTCGCTCCAGTTTGCATGTGAAATGTCCCCTATGGTTTCAGGTGCCCGGCACCTGGTGAATGGTGCTGTCTGGGAAGGCTATCATCTTGAGGAGGTGGAAACTTACTGGAGGAAGTGGTTACTGGGGACTGACTTTGAGGTTTCACAGCTTGGCCTCACTTCCTGTTCTCCCTCTACTTCCTGACAATGGATGTGACATGACCAGCCACCCTTCTGCTTTTGTGGTCCTGTCTTCCTCAACATAATGGAAAGCATCCTCTTGAACTATAAACAGAAGTAATATCTTTCCTTCTTTAAGCCGCTTCCTATCAGATATATAATTATAGCAACAGGTAAGGTAACAAACTCAAAGCTGCTATTTGAGGTATCCACTGGGTGTAGGAACTGGAATAAGATATCACTGGATACATAATGCTGGCTTATAACATGTTACAACACAAAGTATTTCCAGGAAAAGAGTGGGATAAGTTTGGGCATAATATGCATATCTTTAATCTCAGCACTTTGGAGACAGAGGTAAGGGGATCACTGTAAGTTTGAGGTCAGGCTGGAGTTACAGAATGAGTTCCAGGTCAGCCTGGGATGAGTGAGACCTACATGGAAAAAAAATGAGATAAATGATCAGTTTACACAATTTTCATACATAGAAGGCCTTCTCTCATCCAATCTAAGTGACAATAAAGTACTCTGTGGTCCTGGAGTCAGAATGGAGGAAACCTTTGCTCACTTTTGTTCTCAACTACCAACTACCTCTTCATGACATTCTTGACCAGGTGAATTCACCTTCACTGGCTCGGGTTTTTTTTTTTTTTTATGCTTTTGGCTCTTGGGAAATGGGAATGATAAGATTTAGTGCACTGAATTATTGTGGGGAGTAAATGATGTCACACATACAGAATATCTCGCCTGCAGTCTGCTCAACAAAGCTTAATTGAATGTGGCTGTGAGAGCTGGGAAACGACCAAGGATGGAATGAGTAGCCCTGAAGCATGCCTGCAGCAGACGCCGCCAGAAGTTAAGGAAGCCGACATGCCTTGGGAACTTGTGAAGTGAAGCTGAGTATCTGAGATGATGAAGCAAGTCAATGCTCTAGTTCATTTGTGCCCGAGGAAGAAGAGAATCATAAAACTATAGAAGAGAGAATTAATGAAAAGTCCTAAGGGAATAAAATGGATTTGTTCACTGAAAACTACAGTGCATTCTGGGAACAGAGATTCTGTTTGCTGCGATTTTAAGGACATAATCACTGTCAAGGCTTGTGCTGACACTTAGCTAGAAGGTTTGACAGAGTACCTTCATATTAACTTGGAAGACTGCACAGGACATATGGAAAAGACGTTAGCTGGGAACCAGGATCCTGGGTCCAGGTCTAAATCCTTGCACAGTCATAAAGTAGGCCTTTCCTCCAGAGTCACATTGGCCTCCTTTATAAAGGGCAAGGCTGGAAAGGACGTCCTTAAGGCCCCTTTCTAGTATGACTCTTCTGTGGTCCTTTATCCCACTGAGCTGGTCCTGGAGCTGCCCTGAGCTCACATTGTCAGTAGGTAGACATCAGATTAGCCTCTAAACGCTCACATGGAAAAAGCTGCAGGAGCCTGTCTGGCAAAGGTTGGCTGGTTTAGGGAGGAAGGCTGAGGACCTGAGGGGAGGAGCCTCTGATCTCAGTGGTCCAAGGCATGATTTTCTAACTTTTTATTCAGAAAAAGGCAAAAAGAGATCCCCTCAGTGATGGTTAGCCACAGGGAAACCTTTGGAAGGTATTTTGCTAGGGGCCCTGGATAGTGGGATGTGAAACTTCTCTGGAACGCACTCAACTTTTTGAGTCTAAGAGGACAAAAGTCTTTTAGTGTCAAATTCATTGACAAATGTCTTTTGGAAGTTTGAAAGAGTAGGAAATTATATGACTAGAATGGATTCCTTGCAACCACTTTTTTTTTCATTCAACAATCACCTGAACTCAGCAAGGCGTTAGACTATAGATCCAAAAGAGAGAGAGGAGGTGGAAGAGAAAAGAAGGCTGTGGCCAAATAAAAGGTGCTCACCGTTAAAATGGGTCCAAAAGACAGTCCTTGGTGCACAAGTAATGCCTTGCCCCTCATATCTACAGCAGTTTCCAACATGTTCTGCAGAGGCTACACCGAACATATCACCTGAATTCACCTCTTTCTTCATGACCCCTGTGGTCATTTACTTGCTGACACATCCTTTCATTGCTTTGTTTTTGTTAGTTTTCTTGAGACAGTCAATCACTCTGTAGCCTAGGCTGGACTTGAGCTCATGATTCTCCTGCCTCATTTCTCCTGGTGCTGAGATCCCAGGCATATCCCCGTTGCCAAATCATTCTTTTCTCCTTTATCCAAGAATCAAGCTCTTATTCATTACAGCAAAACACTGTCTCCTTAACAGGATATGGGTGTTGTACTCTTTAACTCATAGTAGCTGTGGTTATGTGCACAAGACTGGGTCCTTAACATCGCAGTGTGGATGAAAGAACGGTTTTGGGAAACCCTGGAGGTGCCATTGGTAGTTAACATCTCCAGCTGGTATCATTTGGAGTCATTATCTGCAGTGATATAGCCACTGAATAGTTATGCATATGCCACCAAATACTTTCATCCATGTTCATGCAACTACAAGTAACCTCAGCAGGTCACAAAAAGACATGAAAGCAGAAAAGACCTTGTTGGGAAGAAGGAATTCAGTGGGAGGGGTAAGAGAGGGAAAATGGGGGTTTATGTGATTAAAATTCAATATGTACACATATGAAATAGCTATAGAACAAATAAAAGAAAACATCATATTCATTTCAAATCAAGGAGTAGCTCAAAAGCTAGTCACTCACAATCTGAAATCTATTGGTCACTTTGGTTTGAATTAATCACCTTATAGCTGATTTCATCATGAGAAAATATTCATTCCAAGCCTGTTTTTATTTGCTAAGACCATGTGTGAACTTCATGCTAGCAAGCCTCCCCACTTGTTTATGAACTTGTAGAAAATATCTTTGGCTTTCTATCTGACTGAAACTCACAGGATTCCCATTTTCCAGACAGACATAGCTTAAAGGGAATCCAGTGCCACTTTATCAATGGAGGTGAGCAGCAATCACCTGTCATACACTGTGCCATGTACTGAACATGTTATGTCAGACATAGTGAGGTTGGCCTGCTGCCAGCACATGAAAAGCTTGTCTCCACTGATTAAACAAATGACAGGTGATCACACTCTACATATAAATGTGCTTGACTGTGATTGGTAGAACTGTTGCAGGAACCTTGTGACCAGAAAAGCCAACAGCCCACATGCCAGAGATGGTAGAGGACAAATGTGGAAAGAATCTGGGTCCTCTTAGCAATGCATTAAGCAACTAGGTATATTGATCCAAAGAGCTGGAACAATTTTCCTAACTTTCTTCAGTTGGGTCAGCATTTCCAGTTACTTCATAAAATAATGTAAAGACAGAAACTATGTCATATCTATCTAAACATCGATTACCAACACATAAAAAGATGATCACTAAATACTTGTTGAACTAAGTAATGAATGAAATCTACTGAGGGGTTACTATGTATCAAGGCCTATATGAGACTTTAAAGTACAGAGAAGTACTTTCAAAGGAAGTGTCTTCCCCTGAAAGTTATCAGAGTGGTGGAGAGAATCAAATGAGCAAAGCAGAGAAATGTATGAAAATATAGTGTGTGTCACAGAGTAAATTAGATTTTCACAAGTAGCTGAGCCTGGAAAAGAGGGTAGAAGCATGTTGGGAAGAGAAGGAAGGAAAGGTGACCGACAGCTGACGAGACCACAGACAAAGCACAGGAGGACTGAGCAGGATATCTGGCCTCTGGTGATGGGTTGTTCTAGTCTGGAACCAAAAGGTTCTGTGGAGCTAAGGTTGGATGGGTGGCCTGGTCAAGGCAATGAGAACTCCAGGATGCACACTGTGGGTGAAAGCCCACTATGAGACATCTTAAAAATACTGACTTCTCTAAAGAGTTAAGAGAAAGTACAAACATAAGATATTGGATCAAAATGAGCTTGGCAATCCTTACCAGCCCTGGTCATAGCTAATATTCTGTGATCAGCCCACTTATGCATTTGAATATTGCCTCCACTATTTAGCAGATGTATCAAGTATAATAGACTTGGTGTGTGTATGCTTTTGCTCATGTGTGTGAACATATGTGATCATGTGTGCAGAGGCCAGAGGACAACCTTGGGAGTGTTCCTCAGACACTATTATTTTATGACAGGGTTTCTCAATGGTCACCTCCTTGGTCTATGGCTCACCAAGTAGGCCAGACTGCCTATTCATCAAGGCCAAGTGATCTTTCTGTTTCTGCCTCTTGAGTTCTGGGATTATAAAGGCCTTTTGTATGTGGGCTCTGGAGCGAGAACCCAGGTCCTCGTGTTTCTTCAGCAAGTACTTTGCTGACGAAGCTATTTTCCCAGTCCCAGTTGGAAAGGACTTTTATGGTACAGTTTTCTTATTTACAAAATGCAACACTATCATTGAAATGCATCCTAGAAGATAGGTGGATCATATGGCACGATACATGTTGGTGCATTGTATGACTAAGGAGCAGTAACAGTGAGGGCAGTTGGAGCTGTCATTATTTTGGAAAGAAGATAAGCATTCCGGGTACCAGCTTCACCAGGATAATTGTGTCACAAATGGGAAACAGATGTCAGACACTCATCCTAGGAAGCAGTATCTCAGGAACAAAGATCAATGACTGTTACTGACTGAAGATGACTCAGAAAGATGGAACTCCCTGGAGAGGAAACCTGTAAGCATCCACAGTGTATTCTGGATCCTTCTGGAGGGCCCTAACATGAGCAGTGGTCTCTTCAGTTTCATTTTTTGTGGTTGTTGTTGTTGGTTGTTTATGTGTGTGCATGGCATGTGTGGTGTGTTGCGGTGTAAGTGTGTGTGCACACATGCACTTGCTCTGAGCACAGCTGTGCGGAGGTCAGAGACTATCAAGTGTACTCCCCTATCACTCTTCCACATTGGTTCATTGAGATGGACTCTCTCACTGAGCTGCTGACCGACTGGCCAGTGAGCCCATGCAATTCTTCTGTTTTGCCCCCATGGAACTAGGGTTACAGGCATGTGTGGCCACATCTGAAACCCCAATGGATAAAGAAATCACACCTAGGCTCTCTAGGCTCTCTTAGACCCTCAGATTTGTACAGCCAGTGCTCTTAATTGCTGAGCCAACACTCCAACCCTGGCACTATCTCCATGGTTTCTCCTCAGAGCTACAGGGCCAGATGCACACAGAGTAAAGTGACACACACTCAGCCTTCTACTGCACATCCTGGTGTTGCATGGATCTGTTAAAAAAGTAGTTAGTATGCTGGGTTGTCAGATATAGTATGTAGTAGACAATGTCAAATTGCAAAAGATAGCTGTCACTCCTCTTATTTGGTGGCAATATTCATATTGATTGATCCATTTTAACTGGTCTAGACTTGGAAGCTGGGCTGGTGAATGGTAAAGAACATGGCCTTGGGTTTCATGGCTTAGTATCACCTCTCATTTCTGTTGATTTATCCCAATCCTGCCCGCCAAGGCTCAGGGAACATTGCTGAAGAGGAGGCAGAAAGGTTGTAAGAACCTCAAGGTAGGTGGGAAGAACCCGAAGCCCCTTGTTTTTCCCACCTCTGCAGAGACTGACTGAGACCTCTGGGTCCCCACAATGAATACCAATAACCCCACTGAAGACTCTCAGGAATATTGGGCTGGGGGAGACAAGATCTAACGATACAACAGTTTTATTAAAAATGCAATACATAATAAAAAACAATAAAGAAAAAATTTAAAAGAGGGAAAACATAGACCCTACTGTTGCTTAGAATAGCTTCTGGCACTATGGATTTAGAAATGGGCTGGACATGACTTCCTAGGTAATGCGGTCGGCTAGACCTCTAGACAGATGTTTGAATCCAAGCTGGCATGTGAAGGAACAGGGATGTGTTATTTAGCCTGAAGACTTGGTCTTAGAAAAAGTTAAGACAGTGTTTCAGGAGGAGAGCACGACTGAGACTTGGAGGGCAAGTCAGTGCTCACTGCGTAAACAATGTGGGGTGCACACAGGAAGGCTGGGAAAGAATTAATTAGTCACTGAGCACAGTGGTACGGTGATTGTATCTCAGCATAGATAGTGAGGCCAAGACTGGACTGATTAACATTACTGTGATCATCGAGCTAGCATTATAAGGACTTTGAATGTTTTTCTTTAATATTATGGGTATCTATGGAGAATAGACCCCTCACTTTAGATCTTCCATGATTTTATATACTTGATCCCATGTTCACATTTTTGAAGGTTTGGAGTGTCTATAGTGATTTTCATAAAGAAAATCTCTTCCTCATTTATCATTAAAAATCTCTTTTAACAGTTCTTGACTCCTTTATTTTCTGCTGAACAGACTGCCAACTTTGTTTCCGGCATAGCTGTGAACAGCTTGACTGGGAGAAGTAGCGCGTGCATTTGTACTCTTCAGAGTTCCTGGGAGTCTGCTCTGGGACAGGGAACTGCACCCGGCAAACTGTTCCTACGCAGTGGTCCAGGTTCATTTCGTATCACCGCCATAGCGAGCTCAAGGTGTTACCACGTCCAACTCATTCCATCAAGCTACACTGGCTCACTAGAGCACTCCTTCACCTGCCTCTCTGCTTTCATACACCATTCCTTCCAGGCTGGAACCAACCCCTCCCTCACACTTGCCCTCTATCCTTTCATTCCAACCTACTTTTCTGGTTTGGGCTTAGATGTCCCTTCCTTGAAAGCTTACCTACCCTTTTAAGTCTCAAGTGGCAGCCTTTCTCCTTCATTTGTTTCCATGATACTATCTGCTTCTGATCTTGCTAGATGTGCCTGGAAGCTGTGAATCAGCAATCATGAAGTTGGTGACATTGTATGTGTCTTCACTATCCAGCATGGCACATATCCCATGTACAATGCATGTTACATGTATGTGCATGCCTGTGTGTACATGTGTACTCATGTCTGCACAAATGTGCATACATACACATTAGACAATGTTTTCATTCAAACCTTGCCCTGGTACTTGTCCTGGCACCTCCAACTCCTACTTCTCCTCCATTCCTGCTCTATCTCTATCGGAAAGTTCCTTAGTTCAGTTCCTTATTATTTCTAAAAAATATTTATAATAAAGAAAGGTGGGGGGAGGGTCAATCAAAATTCAAGATATTCTGAATAAGACATATGAAAATTTACTTTCTTGAATAATGGAACATTCAGAAGCCATAGGTTATTACTAGAAAAATTTCAGTGCCAGGCATGGGATATGTTCCAGTGAGTGGTTGGCCAGGGAGGTAGGTCCCTGTTGCCTCCAAACCATTTTAGGCTATTTCCAAGGCCCTTGGTTTCCCATGAGAAAGAGATGGTAAGACCCTATTGCAGAAGACTTCACATGCCTGAGTTGCAAAGTCACTGAGAAATCAAGCTGGTGCTGAGCAGAAAGCCTTCTCCCTGTAGCCCAGCCAACTGAAAGCTGGAAAAAGCTGCACTGTATGTAGCCTTATGGGAGACAGAATTCAACAGCAGTGAAAACAGTGGACACTGGAAGCCTCAAGTTTGGCCAGACAGGCCAAATGACTGAATGAGTGCAATAGTGGTATGTCTGCTCTGGGGGAAACTAACTGCTCTCTGATTGGACTGAAGGCCAGCTGTATGGGAGGGAATACATGCCCGGTATTGAAAACCCAATCAAAAGCCTATGGCAGGGACGTCAAGTGCCTTAGGGGTATAAAGCCTGCTCTTGTCTGTATAAATGCATATATTACTCTTACCAAACTTCCTTGAAAGCACTACACTTAATGTTCATATTCATATATTAACGCAACTCTCACTTCTGCTTAGAGAAGCTTCTCTTTTCAGATGGTGATGACTACTGGGATGACCCAAAAGGCAACATAGTGCTGAGAAGAAGGGACAGAGGAGTGTCCAGCACTGAAATATCTCTATCACAACCTCCATGGCTCAGGGTCCATTGCAGAAGAGGTGGCAGAAAGAATATAAGAGCCAAAGGAAGGGAACCATTCCTTACATACAACTGTCTGGACAGAACTTGGCCTCGATATCCAAGACCTTGCAGTGCCTAGAAATACCCACACAAGACTGCCATAATAGGAGAAAAACATGAAGACATCAAATTAAAAGAGAGACTAATGGAGGGAGGGAGGGGATATGACAGAGAGTAGAGTTATGAATGGGAAAGCAGGGGAGGGGAGGGAAATAATATGGTTTGTTTTCTGTAAGTATAGAAGTTGTCAATATTATATATGTATATATATATATATATATATATATATATATATATATATATTTAAAATATTTATTTATTTATTTATTTATTGGATTCAAAGAAAGAGGCAGATAGAATGGGCATGCCAGGGCCTCTAGCCACTGTGAACAAGCTCCAGACACATGTGCCACTTTGTGTATCTGGCTTACACAGGTTACTGGGGTATCAAACTTGGGTTCTTGGGCTTCACAGGCATGTGCCTCAACCAGTAAACCTTCTCTACAGGCCCTTATTATTTTCATATCATTTTTTTTTCCTGGAATCTTTCTTTGAGTCTGTCTTCCCACCTCTGAATGCTGCCCTTTTACTGCTTTCAGGTAACATTTGTAAAAACACTATTAAATATCTCTTGTAACAACCTTATGACTTATGGGAGAGGACCAACAAAGTATAGCTTTCAAGGCCCTTTACCTTCTGATCTCAAGCACCTTTCCATCCTCTGCTCCCATGAGCCCAGTGACTCACCAATACCAGGCCAACTGCTGTTTCCTGAGGTTCTGCCACATGGCTGGGCCCTCAGAAAATTCCCAGTTGTGCACACCTCAGTCTTTATGTCTTGGTTACTTTCTTGTTGCTTTGATAAAATACCTGACAAAAGGTAGTTTGAGTTTATTTTGGTTTACAGTTTAGAGTTACAGTCCACCATAACAGCGAAGGCATGGTGGCAGAATTGAGAAACAGAGCAGGTCACATGGCATCTGCAATTAAGAAGCAGGGAGCATTGCATTCTAGTGTCATCCAGCTCTGTCCTTTTTATAGTCTAGGATCCCAAGCCATGGGATGGTGCTGCCCACAGTGAAGGAGCACCTTTCCTCCTCAATTAATCTAATCACGAGCGTCCATCACAGGCATGCCCACAGGTTAGTTTCCTAGGCGGTTCTAGGTCATGTGAAATGGACATACAATATAAATTTTCATGCTTTCCTATCCCCTTGCCCACCTTGGGAATATTTTACATATATATCATGTACCCCTCTCCTCTAGCAATCACCAAACCTATTTGATAGTGACAATAATGTCTGCTTCCTCCAATCAACTATAGCTTCCCACAGCAGAATGTCTCTCCACCATTGTTTCTCTAGTGAGACTGGCCAGAATGCTTACATGGCACCACATGGAAGCTGGCCAAGAAGAGTTTGTGGCAGCAATAAATGTTCCAGCACATGGAAAATCTATATTCTTATACCAAGCAAGATTTGAAGAAAAACTGCAGCTTTTGATGTGACTTGTCTCATGAACCTTAGCTAAGTGAAAAGCTTGAATAAACATGGACTTACTTGAGCAGTTATTCTCAATTTGGCTGCCCTGGGAAAAATTGTGAACCCTGATGCCAAAGCTGCAATTTGCATTGTGATTTTGATGCCTCCTGACCAAGTAAACAAATACAGCTGGCACTGGATCCTGGGGAGTTTTAAAACTCCCCAGAAAATTAGCGTGGAGCCAAGGAAAACAGAAGAAAAGAAACTAATAACTAGGGAAGACACTGGCTCATCTAAGACAGGGTACAGAAAGAAACATGAGTCATATTATAGCATAATACCTACTGAATATAGATTCTATTGTTTTTAAGAATATCTTGACTCTTAAAGCTCTGTTGCTAAACCAGTGGCCCTCTACCCTGACTGCATGGAGAAACAGCAACACTATTGAAAAACAAGAGTATGTGTCCACTTGGATAAGCCATGGTGTATAGAGATTTGGTCAGACATTAGCTAGAATAGAGTTGTGCTTTAGATGAGATTATCATCATACTTAGTGTACTTAGAGTGAAGCAGTTTCACTAGCATAATGCAGTGGGATCTTGTCCAACAAACTGAAGGCCTTGAGGAAAAATAGACTGACCTTTTCCCAGCCAGAGGGAATTCTGTCTCCCACTGGCCTTCAGAACATGAACCTTATGGCCTGATGGCCTACCCTTATATTTAGGGCTTTCAAACCACCACAGTTATGAGTTCCAATTGCTTAAACTCTTTCTTGAACACACACACACACACACACACACACACACACACACACACACACACCATTGGTTCTGTTTTCCAGAGAAATCTTATAGAACAGTGATACAGGTTGTGTTTTTTTTTTGTGTGTGTGTGTGTGTGTGTATGCACACATGTATGTGTGTAGGCACATGCATGTTATGGTGTGAAAGTCAGATGGCCCTCTCTCACTTTCCACCATGTTTGACGTGGAATCCCTTGTTGTTCACCGCTGTGTTCACCAAGCTAGCTGGCTTACAGGATTCTGGGAGATGTTCCTTCTTTGTCACTCATTTCACTGTAGGGACTCTGGAATTACAGATGTCTGCTATATCATGTTGCTTTTTCATGTGGGCTCTTTGGATCCAAACTAAGGTACTCACACTTGTGTGGCAAGCATTTTATCCATTAAGCTATCTCCCAAGCCTGACAGTGATATCTTTAGAAATATCCATTGTACATGCAGATTTAAAAACTATTGTCCTAAGTGTTTGTAAATGATATCTCATTGCAAGCTGGCCTCATGATTTTTTCCAGTTAAATACATTTTGCAACAAAAGCCTACTAGAATAATAATACCTTCTGTTTAACTGTGATGTTTCATATAGACTGTCAGCTTGACAGGACCTAGGATCACCTGTGAAGGATGATCTATATTAGGTTTGCCTATATGCATGCCTGTGAGGGATTATCTTGATGAACTTAAAGTGGGAAGACCCACTTTAACTGTGGGTACACCATTCCATGGCTGGGGTCCTGAAATATATAAAAGGAGGGAGCTGACTGAGCAGCAGCATTTGTCACTCTCTGCTTCCTCACTGGCTTGAATGTGACCAGCTGCCTCACACTTCTGCCACCATGCCTTCTCCACCCTGACGGACTACAATATGGGACTGTCAGCTGAAATAAACTCTCCCTCCCTTCACCTGATTGTTGTCAGGTACTTTGCCCCAGCAATAAACTACTCCTAGGACCTTGACAGACATTTTGATGTGTTTATCCGCTTGACTTTAAAGAAAACACTGGGGTCTTCTCTCTGGGTCATGTGATTTTCCTGCCCATGGAATGTTGACTTGGTTCCAAATATAAGTTATGAGTTCTGTTCCATGGAGCAGGCCTCATGTCCAATCACAGGATAGTGGGCTACCCACAATGCCTGTGTGGCACTATTGCCCAAGTGTGTACATCTTGTCTAGCTGGTGGATTGCATGTCTTGCAGGGTCTTCTGCTTGTTCATGCTGCTGGTGATCATAGTCTCACAGTATCTCCCATAGCACTTTCCAGCACCATGAGAGTTTGCAAAGTGAGAACTGGCTTTCCTCTGAGTTCCCATGTTGTATCTCGGTGTTCTAAGATGGCAGCCTATGGTCTCTTCAGTAATAGGGTCTTACCTTTTAGCTTTATCTAGTAATCAAGTGCTTGGGAAAGGCCTGCACTGTTTGGGAATCACATAGATTACCCTGGCCCACTAAGCACTGTGGCAGTTAACCCAGATCTGGCCCTGGAATCCACAAGCCAGAGCCCACGGTTTAAAGCTTAAGCTTTCTCCACCTTCTACTGGGCATTATGTTCTTGTCTGTCCACCACCCTTAAAAGGGGCTTTTATCTCAGCAGTTTCCAGGAGGAAGGTTTCAATTGTGGAACTGCTTTAGTCTTTTTTTTTTTTTTTTTGTAGTTACCTTCCCCACCCTCCCTCTCTCTGACCCCCCCACCCTAACATTCTTTTTGTTTACTGGTTTGTCTGGTAACCCCTCCTCTCCTCCCCCTCCCCCCAGTTCCTCATTCTAGTTGCACACACACAATCCTAATGTTCATTCCCTTTTAGACTTCCACTGGTCCAGTTTAGAAGCCGCATGTGATAGAAAACATGTGACTTTCTTACTGTGCATGACCTCTCTTAGGATGATATTTTCCAAGACTACATATTTTCCTATGAATTTCATTATTTCATGTTTTCCTTATTGCTGAGTAGAATTCCACTGTGTAAGTATAGCACATCTTCATCATCCATTCATCAGTCAGTAGGTATCTGGGTTGATTCCAGTTCCTAGCTATTGTCAATAGAGTGGCAATAAATATGGCTGAGCAAGTTTCTCTGAAGTAGACAGTGGAGTTTTTAGGACAGATACTGAGGAGTGGAATAGCTGTGTTAGATAATAAATCAATTTTCATCTTTTTCAGGAGTCTCTATACTGATTTCCATAGTGGTTGTATAAGTTTGCATTCCCACCAGCAGTGAATGAAGGTTCCTCTTTCCCTACAACCTCACCAATATTTATTGTCATTTTATTTTTTAATGATTGCTATACTTACTGGAGTAAGATGGAATCTCAGAGTTGTTTTAATTTGTTTTTCCCTGATAGCTTGGAATGTTGGGTCTTTGTACTAAACTATCATTTCTCAAAGTTGCTGTGGGAGAGTCCTGAGGTAAAAGGGAAGAAGTAGGGCTATTGTGTCATTTAGAATGTTGAAAAAGTTGTGCAAGTAGGCTAGCTAATTTACTGAGAGACAGAACCTTTCATCTGGTGACTATTTACTGGGCATCTCCATGAAGAGTGATGGGGTATTCAACATTTCCTAAAATATCTAGACGAAGCATAATTTGAATGGCTTACATGATGGTTACTATTGTCAACCTGATAAAATCTAGAATCATCTAGGAGACAAGTATCTGAGCATGTCTGTAAGGAAGTTTCCAAATTAAGATAATTGAGGAGGAAAGATTTACCCTAACTGGGGGCAGCACCATTCCATGGGCTGGGGTCTCAGGCGGAACAAACATAAGAAACAAGCTGAGCACCAGCGCTCATCACTCTTCTTCCTGACTGTAGACGCAAGGTGACGAGCTTCTTCATGCGTCTGTGACCATACCTGCCCTGTCGTGATGGGCTGTATCCCCGTGAACTGGAAGCTAAAATAAACCCTTCCTGCCTTAGCTGTTTCTCTGCAGGTATTTTGTCAAAGCAACAAGGAAAGTAACTAATACAGCTTATTTCTATGGAGTAATGCTCCATAGCACAGTCAGGGGAATTTTTCACTGACCTGTAGTCTCCTGCAGGAAAAGTGTGACTGAAAGATAGAGGATAGATGGTTGCCAGATAGACGATAGATAGATAGATAGATAGATAGATAGATAGATAGATAGATAGATAGATAGATGACACATATTCTCAAATCCTGACACTGGGCTGTGGTTGAGTAGAAATGTAGTAACTATACTATACACTATGCAGAATAAGCTGAATTACTAGGTCCCCAACCGAAGGCCAAGAGGAAGGCATAAAAGTGGGTAACAGAGTAAGCCACATACTTCCCTCTTTCCAAGAACTGACTACCTCTCAGCACCAACAGACCGCTCAGCTGCAGCTTCCCTCTGCTGCCTCCCTCACTGCTGACTCACTGACTCACAGCCTCCGCCAGGAGGAAACAAAGTGCCCAATGTTTTGGCTGGAACTCAACGGCCAAGCATCTTACCACCTGCCACACTTTTTTTTTTTAAACAGTGCTATGAATTTGACAATAGTCCTTGTTTTTTTTTTTTTTTTTTTTTTTTTTTTTTTTTTTTTTGTCCTCAAGCAGACTGTCTGTGGGAAGAGTCTGGCCCCAGCAGAAGGAAGCGGCGCTCTTGCAAAGAGTTGACAGCGTGGATCCTGTTCTCAGCCTGGTAGCTCACACATGATGGTCTCTCCCAACAACCCTAAGCAGATATGCTAAGAGTCCACTCCTCACAAATTGTGCTCTTGGCTCAGAGGGCCAGCCGGAAGCCCTTGAACCTATCTCCAGAGTTGAGACTGGCAGACATCCCCCTCAGAGATGCCTAGTTTTCTGTTTCTTTTGGCATGACTGCCAGGAGTACTGAGCGAAGGGGAAGCTGCTAGGAATGGAAGAGTGCAGCGGCTCTGGGTTTTGGCAAAATCGATGGAAGGATTACCAAAATATTTTGGTTTCAGAAAGACCAACTTATCTTTCTGAAGGATATGTCCCCTTAATATTAAAATTCTATATTTCATGGGAAATCCAATCCCTACATTTCCAGCCTGTTTATACTTAATATGCTCAAATATCATTCGGTAAGAAAAACTTGGTTTCATGGAAACATGGTTGAGCCCTTTCTTTGCGTCAGACATAAGTTCCTTAGTAGAATCTCCAAATGCCAAAACCTCAACCCAGAGATTCCCATGAAGGATGTTTGGGACTCATCTGCTTTCTAAACTCTGCATCCTGTCTGCCATACATACTTGTAACTTTAAAGTGAAGCTATGCAATAACCCAGGCAGCAGATTTAAATTCATGTCTAAATGCTTATGCTGGTACTGGTGATATGATGGTGCTCAACGTTTTGTTTTGTTTCTTTTGATGCATGTAGCTATCATTTCACTGTTGATTTTAGTATCCTTCACAGTTATTTCTTGGTTAAAAACTAAGTAGAATTATTTGTTTGTCTTGTCACAGGGTATCACATAAGCTTAAGGTGACCTCAAACTTGAGATGTAGCCAGGGATGACACTGAATTTCTGATCTTCCTACTTCTACCTCCCACTTGCCGGGATTATATCTGTGAGTCTCCACAGCCAGTTTACCTAGTGCTGAAGATCAAATTCAAGGCTTTGTTTAGCTAGGCCAACACCCTACAAACTGAGCTGCATCACCAGCCCCCAATTAAATTCATATTTTGAATCATGAGTGCATTTAAATGGTTCAGATTCATGATGCTATGCCTTCCCACCATGTGACTTCCTGGGAAAGCTCCACGCAGGAAATGTGCCCACCTGTGTGAAGATGCATAGACAAGTGGGGGCTGAACTTCCAACAAGCAGTCAGGAACGGACAATGAGCAACTGGAGAAATGATCAGATGCATATCCAAATCTATTTGCAAACAGCACTGGCACTTATGAAGGGTATAGCAACTGGGTGACTGAGTGGTTTCTTAGAAGTAAAATCCAGCAGAAAGGCTGGAGAGGTAGCTCAGTGGTTAAGTGCTCTTCCTGTGCAAATGTGAGGATTTGAGGAGTTATGAGACCACCTCAGTTTCAGTTTCTGGAACCCACATAAACAGCTAGCTATGGTCATGGATATCTGTATCCCTGGTCCTGTGTCTGAGTGGAAATCAGAAAATCACTGGAGGCTCACAAATAGCAAGTTCCAGAGGCAGTAAGACACTCCCCACTTCAAGGAAAAACAGACCATGAGTGATGGAGGGAGACATCTGTCATTTACTTTGACTGCTTTAGACAAATCCATGGGACACCATACCAGTACATATAGGTGCATACACTATACACACACCATACATCCATACATACATCAGACACATGTAAAAAGTATTAATAAAAAAAAACAGCAGATGAGCAGACCTACCACAGGCTCAGCAGAGACAACGACAGTATGTTACACCATTGTTTAAAAAGATATGGGAAGATTCAGTCCTAGTATGAGCTCTAGTCAATGTGCCTGAGGTCAAATCCTAAATTAAACTTACTGAGCATAGCAGACAGCCTCAGGTTGCTGGGATGAACTTCCAAACCAGGTACAGTTATGGAAGAAGGGATTTACTGAAGATAGAGGGGAAGTTCCATAATTGCATAAGAAGCTGGTCCCTCTTCCAGGACCAAGCAGAGAGAGAAAGAGAAGCCAAAAGCCACTGCAAGTAAGCATACTTTGGGAGCCCTAGGCAGAACTCAGGCACTTTGTATATCTTAGGTTGGAGTTCAGCTCTGCCTTAGGGCTGGACCCTAAGATCCACCCACAGTGACACCTCCTCCTACCTGGAGGTTGCAGATCTAAATTACAGTCTTTAATAAACTCTTGAATATATTGGGGGTCATCCACTTAAACTTCCACACTGAGAATATGACCATAAGTACCTTGTAAGATTTCTATAAATTTCAGATTTGGATCCATAATATCACCTTGTAGGAATTTAGTGTGATATAAATTTAAAAACTAATAGGATTGTGCTTTTCTTAAAAAAATATCTAAATTCTTTATTTTCAAGCAAAGAGGTACAAAGAGAGAGAGAGAGAGAAGAGAGAGAGAGAGAGAGAGAGAGAGACAGAGAGTGAGTATGGGCGTGCCAGGGCCTCTAACCACTGCAAACAAACTCCAGATGCATTCGCTGCTTTTTGCATCTAGCTTATGTGGGTTCTGGGGAATTTAACATAGGTCATTAGGGTTTACAAACAAGAGCTTTAACCACTGAGCCATCTTTCCAACCCAGCTTTGTGACTTTTTTAATTAAAAAACATAATTATCACAATAATGCCTAAAATAGTTACATCTTAAAAGACAAAATAGAATGTCTGTTCTTATTTTATATTATTTCATTTTATAATTTACTGCTTTGGATTGGTGTGAGTGTGTGTTTATGTGTGTGCATGCAGGCACCAAACACAGACTGAGGGTTGAACCTAGGGCCTCATGCATGCTATGCCAACCCTGCATCAACTGAGCTACATCCTCTGCCCTATCTGCTGTCTGTTATCAATCTGTAGCTCAGACTAGCCTTCAACTTGTGATCCTCCTGTCTTAGCTGCCCAAGTGCTAGGATTATCAGTGTGCACCACCACACCAGGCTGAAAGTCTAATTTTAGAGACAAACAACTGCCACAAATAGAGATTTCCACCTTATGTCCTCCAGAAGAAGCGCAATGGAGCTTCTCTGATCACTGGAGTCCTAGGCCATGTGTGGGCAGTAGAAACGTTGGGCTTGGATAACATGATGGCAGTTCTTCAGCTTGCTTCTCCCTCTCTTCACCACACAGATGGAGAAATAATAGGAAAAAGGGAACTAGAGCAACCAGGCAGCCATGTCTAGTCCCTGCGCTCCTGGTTCCAAGGCCAAATTTCTTCAACAGTGTCAAGCCACTCACCAACATCCTTATACCTTCTTCATTTCTAAAACCAGACCCCTGCCCTGACTCTTCATGAAGCTGACTGTAGTGGGCGAGGCCTGGTTGGCTAGCAAGTTCTTTAGATGCCACAACACCTTTAGCAGGGACAAGGTTGTAGTTGTCTCCTTTATCCATGGGGTGTCCATTCTTCAACCCTAGGGGGATGCCTGAAACCACAGATTATAGCAAGCCCTACATGCACTGTCCTAGATACATACCATAATGATGGATACTTTTCAAATTGGTATAGTGTGAAATTAATAGGTAATAGTATAAAAACGTAATCTCATAAATTTATTTAAAGTTTGTGAATTATTTTCTTCTACAGTTTTCTACTTAATACTGCCATGCAGCAGTTGACACTGGTAACTTAAACTGCAGAATGGAAAACTGAAAATAAGGGAGGACAACTATTCTAAAGGTTTTCTTAGACCTGATCCACTGTTAGGACAATTAGATAACTTACTGTTTTGTAACTTTAGCTAGTAGCCTGGTGTTTGCCATGGTGAACAAGAGAGACCATCTTTCTTTTTATTTATTTATTTGAGAGAGAAAGAGGCAGAGAGAGAGAGAGAGAGAGAGAGAGACAGAGACAGAGACAGAGACAGAGAGAATGAGAATGGGCATGCCAGGGACTCCAGCCACTGCAAATGAACTCCAGATGCATGCACCACCTTGTATATCAGGCTTACATGGATACTGAGGACTTGAACCTGGGTTCTTAGGCTTCACAAGCAAGCAACTTAACCACTAAGCCATCTCCTCAAGCCCCTTGAGACCCTATTTCAAACAAGTTATAAGGTAAGGATTAACAGCCTAACGTTGTCCTTGTACCCCCACACATGTGCAAAGATATACCCATGCATGCACACATACACGCATGCACGCATACAACTGTCTTCTCTTCAGTTTTACCCAGAACAGGAGTGACAGTGCTTCAGGAGGCTCGTCAAGGAGCGTGACTTTCCTCACCACCGTGGCTGTGTCATTTCCAGCACAGACTGGCCTTTGTGATGGGCTGTGAATCAAGGTACCCATGGCACTTTTCCTGGAATGCACAATTCTTTTGGATATTTGTGAGAAATTTATTTTGAGTTAAAATAAAAACATGTAGAATAAAATGGAACATGGTCTGAATTAAAATAAAAAACAGGGGCTGGAGAAGATGGCTTAGCAGTTAAGTCATTTGCCTGCAAAACCAAAGGGCCCACATTTGATCCCCCAGAACCCACGTAAACCAGATGTGCAAGGGGGCACATGGGCCTGGAGTTTGTTTGCAGTGGCTAGAGGCCCTGCACACCCATTCTCATTCTCTCTCTCTCAAAGAAATAAATAAATAAAATACATTTAAAAAATACAATTTTTATTTTCAACAATAGCTTACATCTACCCAACCCTTATATACAGAAAACTGCACAGAAAGCTTAGCACGTATGTATTCACGTGACCCTTACATTAACCCCCTGAGGAAGACAAAAGCATCGAAGATAGCAAGAATTCAGACTGCCAGAGACAAAGGAAATCCTCCAAGCTGCACAGCTCCTAAAGCGTGTCAAGGTTCTAATACAGGGCTGCTGAGTACCAAAACCTGCAACCGGTGTCCCATTGCCTCTCTGACATTTACTGTGGCAAACAGCAGAGCCAGGAGTAACTGTTCATTCACTCTATCCTGCTGGCTGTGGGCTTCCAGTGGAAAATTTTAAGAAGCCTATATTCTAGCTGCCCATGGCTGCTGGTGCTTACATAACCTGCACATCAGTAAAAAAAGCTGAGTTGCAAATAGTCCACTAACCTGGAAGGAATGTCTGAATGACTCCCACACCACACTGCTGCTAATTCAGTCTGGAGAGTTTTGTGGGTTTACTGAGATTTTATTGAAATAAAGGGTTTGGCTATCATAGTCAGTAACTTGAGTGTGTTTTTTGATCCACATAGAAATTGCACATCTAAATGACATTTACATGTGATTCTTAACTGCCTTTGGAATTGAATAATCCTTCCCTCAGAAGGCTGTCAGCAGCCTCCATCCTTTGTGAAGGGAGAACATTCAGGAAGAGCAGCAGGCATGCCTCTAGGCAAGATTTCTGGCAGTGATTCACAGGTTTTTATACCTTTCCTGTTCACAGGACTTGTTTTTTAAAACAATGTGAATATACATGATCTTCAGGGTCCTATGTATTATGAGATGTGTACAAGTGTCCCCCATATGTGTGAAATGTAAGGACGGGAACTGCGAGATGGGAGGTGACATGAGTCGCGTTGGTGTTAAGAGTGTCCATGTGACTGAGCAGAGTGGAACCTCCTGTTCCAATATGCCATTCCCAAATGATGCCAAGGATGAACAGAACAGGAAAAAAATTAGTGTGCCATAAGCCCAGACCTTGAATACTCACCAAAGGTCTCACCAAATGGTGGAGTGCTGAGTTTCAGGGCCAGAGTGTTCTGTGCAGGATGTGAAAGTTCACATAGAAGAACCCCAGTAGGTGAGACTAGTCTGAAGTCACAGGGAAAGTACCATTCAGGCGAATTCATTCTGCACTGGAGGATCTGTTTTCAAAGCCAGTGGGAGAGAGTCAGAGGGAAGATGAATGAGTCAGACCTAGGAGTCCACAGAGAGCCACAAGGACCATGAGAAGTAGCAATCAAGTTTGCCACTGCCATCGCTGGCTCTGAGAAGGGTCTCTCCTACCTGTGTTGATTTAAGAGTCTGTGACATGCCATGTTTATCCCCTTCCCATCCCTCCAAATTCACTTGAAAGATGCCTGTCTTGCCTTCTTGACATGTCTCTAAGCCCCGCTGTCTGAAGTGGTTAGCTGCTTTTCTCATTGATGCTACAGTCGCTACTTACAGGGCTTAATTCAGCTCACAGTGTGAGTACAGTCTATCAGGGTGGAGAAGTCATGGAAGCAAGAGTGTAGGGTGGCTGCACACATTGCATCTGCAGTCAGGAAGCAGAGAGAGAGGCAGGCTAGTATTTATTCCTTTTGATTCATTCTGAGATCTGAGCCCATAATGTAATGATCCTGATAGGAAAGAAGATATTTTAAAGAGAGACCCTTGTGTCCACAGCTTTGGTTACTAGCCTATTGAAATAATCCATCCCAAAGCATTAAAATCCCCACCCCACCCCACCCCCGCCCAGTGACCCATAGAAGGGGAAGGGAAAGGTGGAAGCCTTGGTGTCAGCCAGAGTAGGAACTTGCCTCCCAGGAAGAGATCTCAGTGATGTGTGGGATACGGCTTGACCTTAATTGGCATGTTAGGGACAGATGGCAGAACCAAGTTTGTTGGGGCTGGAAAGCCCAAGATTTTGCCCTAAAACTCCAGTAACAATGGAATTGTACCACCCACATTCAGGATTTAATCTCTGTTAAAGTCCTCTGAAACACCCTCACAGACAGTCTAGAAGTATGTCTCCTAAGTGATTCCAAGTCCAGTCAAGTTGACAGTGGAAATGAACCATCACAGAGACTCATCAACTCTACGCTGCATAATCAGAATAGTGTCCCACAGGAGTACCTGATTCAAGTCCCTGCTACAAGTCTTGCCTACAAGTCATCTTAGAACCATCTTCCACCATCAGCATACTAAACCCAAATTCTCATCCTGTCTCTGCTTTATCAATCACCCTGTGGAACCACATGACAAGAAGGAACTGTCCATGGCAGGAGCAATGGCTCAGTGGGCAAGCATAAGGACCTGAGTTTGGATCTCTAGCACCTATGTAAAAGCTGTGTATAGTGGTGCATTCCTATAATCTCAGAGCACTAGAGACAGGATAGGAGAATCCCTAGGGCTTGTTTAGCCAAATCAGTCAGCTCTAGGTTCAGTTTACAAATCTGTCTCAAAAAATACATGGGATTGGTCGTCTCTTTTACACCCACCAGATACCAGGAAACATTACAGAGAAAGTCATGGGTTAAGTAGAAGTGCTGCTCTCACTGTTAACCAGCGACCTTTCTCCACAGAGATGGTGGTAGGCACTGAGGGACTCGAAACTGAACAAAGCAAAAAATCAGAGGCTGTTGAGAGAACAGCACTAGAGGAGACTTCTAGCATGCCCTTCAAAGCGCAGGGAACATTGTAGAAGGGACAGAAAGAATTAAAGAGCCACAGGGTAAAAATGCATACTGTGAGTGACTGTTCTTCCCACAGGAACCCACCAGTGCATTCATGACCTCATAGTGACACCCTCACTGAGGAGTGCCCTCAGTGGAATAATGACAGGGAAAAGGGAACAAACAAGGATAATTAGATGGAAATATGACCAATTTGCAATATGTTCAGTTATTAAAGTTCTCAATAAAACTTGTAAAAATAATATTAAATTAAATATTATAAAGACGGAGATGGATTAAAGAAGACACAAATCATTGACCTTTAGCCTCCACATGCGCACACACCCATACACACACATCTACACACATATGAACATGCATATACATTCACATAAACCACACACATATGCAAGCAAAAGAAAAGCATTGAGATTCTGAACATGGTGCATGCATCTCCTGACCAGTAACCATTGCCTATCCTCTCTTCCCATGCCTCTTGCCACACACACCATACTTTGCTCCACCAATGGGCACTGCTCTTAGAAATCCATGTCTTGGCTAATAGTGTGGGTACCCTATGTCTCTGACATGCTGTAGTCTTTCCTTCTCTGTGTTTTCCCTTGACATGATGTTTGCTATCCACTGACAACTGTAGTCTGAACATTATGTGGGAGATTTCATAAATAAATAATTTGGGAATTTTAAATTTCATGCAGCTTAGGGTAGCATGATGATATTTTACATCATCTCACTCCATCTTATCTAGGAAGTGGACCATTCCATGCTCAATTTATGTACTGGTATATGAATCTCCTCATTAACCACTTGGTATCGGTCTTTGTTATCAGAACAATTACTGCAGGTTCATGGTGATTGGGTTCATGTGTCATTTGTGTGACTTTATAGTGTTCCCAAGAACTTGAATAGTAAGCAACTGAAAGGAAGCCCTGTATATAAGACACGGAATGGCAGATCAGCTCCAGTACTATGTGGCAATGTTACAAGGCATGTTTGGGGAAGACACAACACATATAGGTTTTGGGGATACCTGTGTTTTCACTATCCGCTAAGGGTCTTGAGATGCCTCCATTTTGGGTAAGGGGGGACTACTGTCGTCTAAGGTACCACATGGGCTACATCAACATCCTCACATCTCAGCTGTCACTGATGCCTCCCCCCCTGGGTTTCCTCAGAATCTTAATCCACTCTCGTCTGTCACCTAGACTATTCTGTCAATATCCCAAGTCTGTTACTGACCTCCTTGGAGTCTCTGTCTGCACACTCTTATCCTTACCTGGCTGTCCCTCCTCCTGGACTGTGAGCTCATGCAGGCTTAGACAGTAGCTTATGTGTCCTTGTGTCCTCAGCACCTCATATTGGGCCCACTTCCTACCTATGTCCTCAGTAAGTCTTGGATAAATTGAATGAAGTTGAATTTGCTTTATGTAAAATGGACAGGCAGGAGGGATTTAAACAAATTATTTCTTTCCAAATCACATGCCTAGATTATGCAAAAGGTAAAGAGATCTCTTTTTATGACTCGTGACAACTCAGTTCTCAAAGGGTCATTGTGGGATATCATGATCCAGCCTAAGAGAAACGTTCTGCAGGCAGGCTGTTGGCCCAGACAGCCACAGGCCTTTAGCTTCTAAAGGGGCATCGGGGCTGTTCAGAAGCAGGGTGCCTCTTTCTTCCAAAACGCCTGCATTTTGTTAGCTTTACTTTCCCTCCTGCCTGTCACAATTAGTTCTTTTAGATAATTTTATGCCCTGGATTTGGGGACTGAACTAAAGGAGATGCAGGCTTCCTTTTCTCAGCAGGCTGCTTGCAGGAAAAGCTAATTTAGACAAATTTTCTGCATAGCAGATTATGATACCTAGACAAAGCCAGGTCAGAAATCAAGATTCACCTTTGCTGCTCAGCTGGTTTAGTGCAAGACAGATTGTAACTCCCACTTCTAGAATCCCTAAGGAAGGATTGATGTAGTAGTAAGGTAGATAATTGGAAGAAAAGAATCAAAGAGCCTGGGCAGTCAAGGACAGAACTGTGAGGTTAGTGGCCACCATCAGCTTTAAAACTGGACTATCACTGTGAGAAAACACACTGGGGACTCTTAGCAAGCTGCTTGTCTTAGTCCATTCTTGTTGCTCTCACAAAAGCAGCTGCAGACTGAGTAATTTTGTAAAAAAAAATGGCAGCATATTTCACATGGCTCTGGAGGTCAGCAAACCCAAGATCATGGTGCTGCTAGACTTCTTGACTACTGAGGAATCTCTGTTTTCAAGTCAGGCAGGCCATGTTGCTGCACCTTCACATGTCAGGAGAGGTCATCATGGAAGGGCAAAAGCACAAAGAGAAGAAAGTGTAGGGAAAGTCTCTGGTGTGAGGATATTGATCCCATTTGTGAAGATGGAGCTCTAAGGATGTAATTAACAGTTTAGGGCACCACATCATAATGCTCTCACATTGGGCAGTAATTTACAACATATGAGTTTGAGTATGGGGATGTAGGCATGTTACAGTAATCCTGTAATGTATTTCCTTAAAGAATATGTGTCAAGTGCCTTATTTTGCTTTCATAAGTTGATAAGAAGTAGAAATGGAGTTATAGAGAAGGCCCAGTGGTTAATGGCACTTGCTTGCAAAGCCTGATGGCCTGGGTTCAATTCCCCAGTACTCACATAAAGCCAGACACATAATGTGGCACATGCATCTGGAGTTTGTAGTGACAGGAAGCCATGGTGTACCCATATCCATACTCACTCTCTTTCTCATTCTTTTTGTCTCTCTCTCTCTCCCTCCCTCTTCTTCTCACTCTTTCAAGTATATAAATACATTTTTTTAACAAGTAGAAATGGCTGCTGCTATGCACCAAATGCTTGTGAATTCCCCAAAATTCATATACTGAGGTCCTTATCCTATATAATGATATTTGGAGTGCAGACGATGGAAGATGAAGAATTTAGATTAGATTGCCAGGACAGGACCCTTTGGTGGAGTTATAAAGGAAGAGAGTATCAACGCAAAAGAGACAGCCCTCACCTCAAAGGGGATAAGAGAGTTTATTCTGGAGCCAATATGAGTGACCACATTTAGGTTACCCCAATCCCATGTTTCTTCATGTTAGTAATTTCATGTTACAGAACAAAAGAAAGTCATAAATCAAGGCACTTGCTTCAGGCACTTTTCAAATACCTCTGGACCATCAGGTAGGTGGATTATAGCAAAGCAGGGAAACCTCCACCACAGGCCTCAGAGGTTATCTGATGACATTTTTAGTCCCTGGGTTTGTGGAAGCTGGGGGTCTGCTCTTACATTCCAAAATGGATCACTCCTTATCAACTAGTAGTCACCAAGATGTTAGGTGAGACACAGAAGTGGGCAGTGAGTGGCTATTGAGAGACTAAAGGTATCCCAAGGTAATTTGACTCTGATCCAGCAACATACCATCTCTACAGGTGAGCTATCAGTTCATTCAGACTTATCTGAGCCAGAGGCAGCACTTTATGGGAACTTCAGTTCATGAGAGACAGAGATAGGGAAAAACTGAGATTTCATGTTTTTTACTTTTTATTTTTTTCAACAAGAATATACAAAGAAAAAGCAAGGAGGCTGTCTACAAGGCCAGAGACAGCCCTGGTCAGTCATCAAATCTGCCAGCACCTTGATCTTGAACATCCAGATTCAGACCTATGAGAATCCAGTATCTCTTGTTTAAACCACCCAGCCAGTGCTATTCTGCCATAGCTCTATACCTCTAGTGTACTCATTAAATGGTTGGTTAGCCTCAATGATTAACAGAAAAAGAATGATAAATTTAAGTGTACAATTATTTGGTAGAAGGGACCAGGAGAGTATTTCTAATTCAAAAGCTGACTGTTTCCCCAGCTGTGTAACCCTGAGCAATTTGCCCATGGCCTCTTTGTTTCAGATTCTTCTCAACAAAAGGAAGTGACACCCACTTCCCAAGGAGAGAGCATGTACTCAATATGGTAGCCAAACTATGGGTGACTAGGCTTCTGTTGAGGGTGAGAGCAGATAAGCAGCAGCAGGGAGAGAAAGGGGAAAGAAGAGGCCATTGATAGTGCAGGTGTCTAAAGTAAAGGACCAGGAGGCAGGAAAAAGCAGGGAACACTCCAAGTCTTCCAGGTAAGGAAGAACAAACCACGCCAGGCCAAGCAGGAAAGAGATGGGACTTGGGAAGAATAGAATCCCTGTTTCTCCCCTGCTTAGGTGTCTTATCCAAAGCCCAGACTACATCATAGGTGCTTCCTGAGCCCCCAACCCTCAAGCCTGATGAAATAAGGGTGTGGGGAGTGGTTCGCTGGTGGGAAAGAATCTGGGTTATCTCAACTGACACCAGGGGGATGGTGGCCTGTCCCTCTGTTGGACTCAGTGATCTTTGTTTTGTCTTCTGCAAAGCTGAATGTAAGATTTAAGCTGGGTGCTTTATGGAATGGAAAAGGGTCCTGAAGACTATATAATGCAAATGGGTGTTCCATACATAGCCACTTCCTTTCTCCAGGAAGCTGCAGAGAGCTCAGCTCCTGAAACACAGTAGAGCTAAACAAAGAAGCCCAGCATCCTGTCCCTCTCACTTGTGCAATTCCAATTTGAATCACGCTGCCACGAATGTAAAATGACTTCATTTTCCTGTGCCAGATCCCCCGGGGACTGCAGGCTTGTTTATGCCTCTCTGAAACCTAAGCTCAGCCGAGCCCAGCCCAAGTGAAGGCAAACACTTCTATAGGCAGGAGACTGCTGGAGCCAAAACATGAGCAGGCTGCATTCATCCTCCTCACACACAGCTCATCCCCTCAGAACAAGGGACGCTCAGTTCCCCAAGGGTCAGGCTTGGCAGCACAGTGGGAGTCTGCTCACCAGCCAGCATTCAGATACAAAACTTGGTGCTGGGAACCGAGAAAAGCCACCATCCTCTTACGGGCACCTCTGTTTCCAACATAACCCAGCCCTAGCTCCACCCTTGATGAGGTTTATAAACAATGGGGTGGGAAAGGAGGTCTACATTCACCAGGCTGGTAAATTCCATGAACAATAGATGGTATTAATGTTTTGGCTCACTGGATAGATCTCCCACCATAGCCTCTTGACCACTACAGACATACATTAGATATAAATTAGTTAACCACTTTCCATGTGATAACAGGTATCTAAGAAACAAAGAAAAATACAAGACTCCTGAGTTCCCCTTAAGCCTTTGAAAGAATTCATGATGAAGGTTTGGAACAAATTCCTCCTTCCCTGTCTGCTGTTTTCTTAGGGCTGCTGCCTCAAAGCAGCCCTGGGAAAGTGACTGGGGCAATGGCCACCACCATCAGGAATTCATCCCTTTATTTTTGTCCCATCCCTGTTTGGTTACCTTTGCAAGGTGGGGACTATATAACCTCTACCTTCCATGTGAGTGTCCTTAAGGAATGTCCTGAAGGAATGCTAGAGAGTTCCGAGCCAGGTTGAGAAAATTAAGTAGTATTCACCCCTCAATGCTAATTAAGCAAAGTTGGCACAGGAAGCAAGTCGATGCAGTGGATATTCCAAACCAGAAATAAAGACACAGTGCATGTGGAAAGAACCCTATACAGAGAAATAATTGTTTTCATACACTTAGCTAAGCAATGGAAATAGCCTGCTCCAAGAATCTTGTGGATGTACATAGACCCATGTTAATTATCTATACAAAAGACTTTATGATTAAGCCTCCTCAAAAAACATAATAGGTGAATTTGAAGCTGTCAAAAGGGCTGTCTAGGAGAAGCTTCCACCTGTCCCCAGGCAGAGATGAAATTAGAGGCTTTAGAAGTGGCCAAGAGGATTTCTTTAATCATACTTATAATAATAAAAAAAAGTCGAGGCCTTTCTATCTCTAAACTCATGCACATGAGCCTGTGTTCAGTGTAATGAGACTTGGTGGTGCATTTGCCTCATATTATGCAACTACTTGAAATGTATTTCCTTAATGTCTGTGCAAGAAATACAACAATGAATGCATTTGCAAATGATAGTGCTTGGTCTGTGTGTTCCTAGGCCACATCTGACTGAATGTCTCTCCCAGGAAAGCATAGCAGGAAGGATGTCTCTATGCATATCACTAACTTTCTCATTGCTGGGACAAAATATCTGACAAAAATCAGTTTAAGGAAGAAAGGGTTTATTTCAGCTTTTAGTTCTAGGTTACAGTCAATCAAGGTGGGAAAGGCATGGCTGCAGGAGTTTAAAGCAGAGCTGATCAATTTTAATCCACAGGGAGGATGCAGAGAGCTATGCATGTTGGTGTTCTATCAGGTCTTTCTTTTATGAATGGTCCAGGACCCCAGCCCACAGCTAAGGTGTGTCTTTCTATCTAAACTAACCTAATCAAGATAATTCCTCACAGGTTTGCACAGAGTCTAACCTAATCTAGATAACACTGCACAGGTAATTCTAGGTTAAGTAAACAACCACACATAACAGATGTTTTAAACTGAGACCTAGCAAATGTGGGAGAGGTGGGTGGGGTCAAGAGCAGCATAGAAAGGAGTAGGACTGGGGCTCCTGCAATCCTGGACCCCAACTTCAAATCTGGCATTACTCACTGGAAGACTTGCCTCAGCTTACAGACAGGCTGGCTTCCATCATAACCAGTCTCACAGAAGGTTTGTGATTGGGGGATAAGTTCATTTTGTAGGGAAGGGTATTCCAGACCACAGATGTGAAGCAACTTTCCAATGTTCACACACGATATGTGATTCCAGACTCCAGGCTCTTTCTTTGGCCAACACCTCTGAAGCCCCAGGCCTTCCCAACTGAATGAAGCATGCAGTAAGCCTCCTGTCTCTCTTCCTCTTCGGCTTCAAGAGAAGCTAATCGCTGAGTGTTTCCATAGAAAGGTGCAAAAAAAAAAAAAAAATAGAGAGAAAAGGCTGATCAAGCATTACTAAAATGCAAACACCCTGAATGGTAAACATATAAGGAAAAGTGATAAATTAAGAATGTTCACTTTTTACAAATCTGAATAATGTGCTGCATACCATTTATGTGTCTACGTGTGAACTAAGCACGGGGCTGTCAGGGGAGGAAGAGACTAATTAAGGTGATACAAAGCTATGAATCCTTTTTCTTAGGTTTGTCCTCTGAAAGTCTTCCATTGCCCTGAAATACAGGAGAAATGATGGTGACATTCAGATTAAAGCCAGAATAGATACCATGTAATGTTACCTGAGAGAAGAAAAGGGTCTGGAAATCTTATCATGGCCATCCTTTAACCTGGCACTGAGAGTTTATCAATAAAGTTGACATCCCAACTATAAGAACCAGAGGCAAGCTGTTTTTTTTTGGGGGGGAGGGGGAAGTGCAATCAACTAAAAGGATCCAAAGCCATAGTGAGAGGGTGGGTGAGGCAGTTAGGGTGACTGAACCCCGAAAGTAAACAGCAGGAATGTTTTTGGGCCTCCCCTTGCAGTCTCCACTTTGGTACAAATCAGAGAAGAATCTGGCTTCTCCTTATCTCTTGCCTAATCTGTTTCTTTTTTTTTCTTTTTTTTTTTTTTTTTTTTCCCCATACAAATCCTGAGTCCCTCTCTGGGAAGGTTGGAAGGAGTTCCCCTTTCCTAAAATTAAGGTTTAAGTTTGATCCTGTAATTCTGCTTAAGTTCCACCCTAAATGGAGCATCACGGCTGGCCTCTTCTGGCCTTTACCCCAAACCAGTCAGCCCTCATTGAGGCTCATCTGAGCCCAAAGGTACAGCCCACTACAATAAGGGTGTAAACAGATCTTTACCGGGCGGGCAAGCTTTCTTCTCGGCTTTGCACATCTGCTGAATTTCCAGGTTCCTCTCCTGGTAAGCCTCCCCTGGCCCCTGCTCCCCCTGAGCTCTCTATGCCCTCCTGCCCTCCACGGAGCTTTCTTCTCTTTCCTCTCTGAGTCCCCTTTCTTGTTTCTTCCAGGTCCATGCTCACTTCCCACATGAGCTCTCAGACCATGTGCTTGCATCCATTTCTATTCCTTTGGTGTCATACTTCCCTGAATGAATAAATAATTCAATAATGATCCTCCTCAGTCTTGTTTTATCACAAATCTTTGGTGAAACAGACACGAACTCAGGGTTTGGAGTTAAAGGACTCTTTCTGACCCCAAAAACCCGTTACAGGGACACCTTAGAAAGCTGGGTAAGGAGCTTTTAAGAGTTATGAGAAGAGAAGGGAACAGTTCTGAGGAGGGGAGACTGTGATGTGGTGAGGTAGGGATAGGGGGGTGCAGGGGGAAAGAGGGTGTGGCATTATCCTCTTCTCAGCGAGGAGTACACAGGTGCCATAACGATGGATGGTTCCAGAATCCCAGACCTCTGAGCATAGCCAAGTGGAAAGAAGGAGAGGGGGAGGGGAGGACAAGAGAGTTCTTGGTCTTATACTAAAACTCCCAAGGACAGACTCTGAAGATACCAGGGGCATTTTTCTCTTCAAAGGATAAAAACAAGGCAGCTCACCGAGTTCAAGGAATTTATCCAAGTTGCAAAAGCTGCGTACTCAACATTGGTCTCCTTGGTGCCAACTCTTGTATGGACAAGTGGTTGTCGTCAAAACTGTAAATGAATGCATAAATTTCAGATGAGGAAACCCACCCTTATAGAGAGGCAAAAATTGTTCTTGACTTTAGACATAGGTGTCCTAATATCTATTTGCTAGCTTCATTGTAAAGAAAGGCCAAGGTTTCCTGGGGGGGGGGGAATACTCTTGTAAGTGAAACTATACTATTAAAAATGCTTATTAACAAGGGGGCTGTTTTCCTGATGAACCGGATACCAGCACAAGGGGGAAGGAGATCAACACAGAGAAAAATCAACTCCTACCAAATCAGACAGCCAGAGCCTCAGAGGCCCCCAACACCTCATCACTGAAGCAGACCAAAAATGAACCCAACATGGCTCAGGGAAATATTGTGGAAGAGGGGGCAGAAAGAATGTCAGAGCCACATGTTGGGTCATGATATGCAGCGACATTTAGCTTACCCATAAATGTGGGCTAACTCCACAATGCATGACCCATATACCTCAACAAGGAGGGCCCAAGGAGAGGGGGTAGGTCACGGATGAGCCTAATAATGGTACCAAACTGACTGTATTTGCTGAATACAAAAATAACTAATAAAGAAAAAATGCTTATTAAAACTTTTTGATTAATGCTTATTAAATGCTATTAAAACTATACTGTTATAAAGCATCCCTTCTCAATGTCGATGGAAGAGACAATGAAGTTGTCAGCAGCTATATTTCATGTTGCTTTAAATAAATTGAATACCTTACCGTAGCTCACAAAAACAATGAACGGCTACTATGTACCAAGTTTATGACAAGTCAGTACAACCATCATGGAAATGACACTCGGCTATTTCCATGAGGGAAATCATAGCCCAGGGATGTAAAATGACATGAGATATGGTAAGGCTGTATGGTAGGAGTTCTTATTACTCACCATGTTGTATAAGAAACCAAAGCAAGGGATCCTAAGAATGTACAAGGAAGGCAAGCAGGTGCCTGTGCATAGCTTTGGGGCCAGTGTTAATCTGTAGGGCTGTACTTTTTAAAGCTGAAGCAACTTTGAAATCAGTTTGATTGAGATATCATCTCACTAAAAGATCAGTTAAACCACCACATTCTGCCCCTGGGCCCTCATAACTGATGTCCATACATGATGTAAAATACAAGGCATTCAGTCCAACTTTAAAAGTCCCCATAGTTTTTAATCAATCCCAATGATGTTCAAACATCCCCATAATCCAAGATATTTTAACTGAGCCATAATACCAAAAAAAAAAAATCCCCCCAAAACACATAATGGCACAGAATAAGTATTCACACTGCAAAATATGGAGTTGGGCATAGCCAAGAAATATTCAGCCAATATAAGATTTAAAACAACCAGGGCAAACATCAAACTCTGTAGCTCCAAGTCCAACAACTCCAGCCAGTGACAAATCTCCAAGTCTGGTAATTCTAACCAGTAACAAGTCTCTGGAATTCCAATTCTGCACCTCCAGCTAGGCTACTCACAGTCCTGGAAAACTACATTGGGACTGGCAGCTTTCCTTAGCAGCCATCTTGTGGTCCAGGCATCTCCATTGGGTCTCCACTGTAATCCATGGTTTATCCTCATGAATCCGTTGGCAGGCAACCAGCAAACCTGATTCATACTACCCATGGCCATTTCCAAAACACAAGACAATGTTGCACTCTATCCTGCATTTCTTATACTCCACAATACCAGGTAGGGTGCCAATTTGTTAATCCGGGGGGAATAAAGCAGATTGACAAACAGGACACTCCTTGAGCACTCAGGCCCCTTCCAAACAGTCTACATTCTTGTTGCCCCAGTGCAGGTCAGTTGGCCCAGTCTCAAAGGTTCTAATCTCTCAATTGCAGCTGAACGGGCAGTAGTTCACCCAAAGATTTTTTTTTTTTTCTGTGCCACATCCCTCTGCTCAAGCCAGTTCATTTCTATGCAAAGCAACCCTGCACAAGTTCTCAGGACACAGGCATAACAGCAAGCTTCTCACACAAACAGCTCTTTCTCACCCTCATAAGGCAAACCTCACAGTGCATAGTTCTTACTGCATTCAGGCCTTTCAACTCTGACCAGAATAGTCCATCAAGCTGTACTTACAGCACTGTAAGGCGTCTCTTAGGCCAAGGTTTCAAATCCTTCCACATTCCTCTTGAAAATCAGCTCCAAAAGGCCAAAGCCACACAGTCAGGTGTCTAGCAGCAATCCCACTCCTTGGTATCATTTTACTTTTGCAGTCAGGTTCACATTGCTGGTAGAAATCACCCAACCAAGAGCAGCTTGTGGGGAAAAAGAGGCTTATTTTGGCTTACAGACTCAAAGGGAAGCTCCACAATGGCAGGGGAAAACGATGGCATGAGAAGAGGGTGGACATCACCCCCTGGCCAACATAAGGTAGACAATAGCAACAGGAGAGTGTGCCAAACACTGGCATGGGGAAACTGGCTATAATACCCATAAGCCCGTACCCAATAATACACTGCCTCCAGAAGGTGTTACTTCCAAAATTTCCATCATCTGGGAACCTAGCATTCAGAACACCCAAGTCTATGGGGAACACCTGAGTCAAACCACCACACTGCCCATCCACAGCAAGGCCATGTCAAGTATGTATTTAACCTCACCATATAAAATAGGTGAAACACACTTAAGCACCCAGGAATGGACCTACGTATTGAAGCCAGACCTTCCTCTCTCCAAGACTCAGAGGCAGTAAACAAGCCCATCAGAGCATAGATTGCATCGGGAGCTCACTGAGAAACCATGCCTCTTCACTCTTACACATGGATCTCCCAACGCAGACTCAGTACGGTGAGCGCAAAGCTGTGAGGTCATCTGCCATCACTCTCAGAACTGACCAGATGCTTAGATGTGATTTGGTCCAGTTTATAGACTGTAGGACTCAAAGGAAAGCAATTTACAAGTCATCTAGTGGAAAATAATGGAAACAACTATTGTGGTCTGGTCACTCTGGGCTATTAACCGCCCTTGACAAACTATGATTTCATTAGCATTCTATCTAAAGGAAAGGGGCAGATGAGCTGACCTGCTATGACTCTTCTGCGCTGGGCCTTTGGGATTGCCTTTATTGAGTTAAGGTTGTGGGAACTGAGATACACATCTCTCTGGGGGTGATTTGTTTTGTGTATCTTTCAAGAATCATGGAACAGATTGTTAGAACAGATTTTTTTATTTTCCTTTTTGTTATGTTTTAATACTATAGTATGTGCAATGGCATAGAAAGAACTGTTTGAAATCTGCTATATTCTTTCTTATTTTAAACTATCTACACATATTTCTACATATGGCACTTGAAGACAGTGACAGAAGTAAGTAGGCAGCACAAAACCTCCAGGAAGGGAACTCCCCGCTCCAGTGTGGCCAAATATCTTCACTGGTGCACTCCTGTTACCAGAGGAAGTGAGGAAATATGTTCTAATTCTTGAATTCATCACTAAAACAGAAGTCAAAGTTTCCTCTCACAGACTATCAGAATGTTTAGTAAATCTTGCCCTTCTACTATAGCCAATGGCTGGACATTGTGGAGTTAGAGTAGGAAAACCAGCAGGTGTATGGTGTGTAGCTACTGACATACAAGAAAAATTGACCTTCACCTTTTCAGTCAGTTCAACTGGAGTTTTCTTTGTAAATGACTTTATATATCCATCTATGAGTGAAAGATTCGGTGCAAGGACCAAGGACACACTTCTGTCCTATATAAGATTATAGTCTGGTGATAAAAAAAAAGTTCAGAAGTAAAGAGTACTGAACATGTGTAGACCCTGTCTGAGTTTTGTTTCAGTTTTGGTGTCTTTTATGCTGTTGTGAGAAATGCCCAAACACAAGGCCCAAGGGACCAGCTCTTGGTGACAGATTTATACCACTGTGCCATCTCAGCTCAGGACTTGGAAAAGAAAAAAGAAATGGGTAGACGATGCAAAAGGATTTTTTTTCCTAGAAGAAAGCCACTCCCACAATAATGAATATTCTCCTGAGATAACCACTAACAAGCTTATGGGGGAGCCCTCATGGCCTGGTCCCTTTCCAGCATACCCCACCTCCCAACTCTCACATTTAGAATTCAGTTCCCAGCACATGCTATGTGAGATACACACTCATGATGCAAAAGCATGCAACGCACACAAATTTCACATTAAAGTGACTAGATTATCAACTTGGAATGGGTGAAAATTAAAGGAAGACATGCCCTAAATTTTGCCATAGTGATTTGCCCATTATAAAGAAGTTTTTATTTAAAAAAAAATGCAGATCAAGGGAAAGAAGCGAGCAATCTGTGCTTCAGCCCAGGGTCCTATTCCTCTCCCTACAGTGAAAGAACTACATAAGGAGGTTTGACACCAGGTTCCACCACCAGCACACACACTAGGTCCATTCACACCACTCCCGGGTATTAGCCATCCTATCTATTGTGCACAACCTTGCTATTGAGAAAAGTGAGAGAGAAAGCAAAGAAAGTATGAGAACAATGCAAAAAGCATATCAAATGATAAAATGAAATAAAAGAAATGGCATGAATGATGGATATGCCTTCGAGGGGAAAAGGATTTTTATGAGAGAATAGGAGTGAATTCTAAATAGTGATTTCTCTTTATTCTTATGACCAAGAGAGTAGGAAGGTTAGGAAGATCAGCTTAGTCACTGGTAGACAAATGAGTGGCAAGTATTGTTATCTATGAGAAAGAAAATAATAAGGGGAAAATGTATCAGTGCATGATTTTAAAAAGGTCATTAGAAGAATCAGAAATCAGAACCAATTTAACAGGACAGAAATCTAAAACTGGTTCAAAGAGGTAGAACAAGAAAACTTCCATAAGATAAGGAGAATTAAAAACAAAAGAATTTCTCAAATTGAGTAAGTGTGACCCATAGACAGTACAGCAATCACTTTTAGATAACTGTTAGTGTTATCACAGTGGATGAATATATTGAAAATATCCAAAAGTACAAGTGAAAAGCCAGATTGCTAACAGGCCCATCGCGGGTGTAGAAAGACTATAAGAGCCACAGGGTGGGTAGAGCTATCCTGAGGTACAACCCACCCCACACCAAGAGAGTTACTGAGGCTTTAAGGACACCACAGTGAACACCAATAACCCCACTGAGGAAGCCTTCAGGTAAACTGGTACAAGGGGAGAGGGGATACAAGAAGATAACCTCTTTGTAAAATTTGTAAATATCATATAATAAAATTGTAAAATTAAATAGATAACTAACTAAATTAATGAATGAATAAAACTAGAAATGAATAACCCAATATTAAAGGTTTCTGTGTTTTCCAGAAAGCATTTTAGAAGCATGGCAAACACTGTGCACTGTCTCAACAGATATGACTTAACCTGAGGAACAAAGGGAAATAGCATCAAGCATCTGGGCAGAAACAGCTGCCAGAGAACCACTCAACATGGATGCACGCAGAAATCACCACAGCAACACTGCAGAGTAGAGAACAGTAAGATGGGGGTCATGCATTTCTGAATAAAATTATTTATGACCTAGAATTTGGTATGCAGCCATACTCAGAGATATTTGAGAATAAAGGAAAACTCTTGCTATACCTTCGTTTTGAAAAATCTCCTCTAAGACACATTCCACCTAATAGAGAAATTGTATTATACATGTTAACCCATGTAATAGCTCATGTGTCAATAATGTGTTAATGAAGAACACTTAATCCATTAAAAAGGAATTCAATCTACAACTTCTTAGGCTCTTGGTACCTGCTTGATTAACTATGTCAGGTTTTACCTATGTTCACTCACACCAATAATGGATCTCCTATTCTCAGTCTTAAGCATGTAATTTTTTGCTACTAGATCAAAATGAAAGACTGTACTTAAGGGTTTTGTTATATTCAGTCACTCATCAATGTGTGTTTGCTAGTTACTTTTCAGCTTCACTTTTTCTGTGTGTGTATGTGTGTGTGGTGTGTGTTCATGTGTGCATTCATGGCCATGTGGGTGGGATCGATCATACATGTGTAGGGGTGTGTGTACAAGTATATAGGCTCGTGTGTGGAGGCCAGAGGGCAAGTTCAGGTATAATCCTTAGGTACATCATCTACCTCTTTTTGAAACAAGGTCTTCAAATGGACTGGAAATCACTGATTCGGCCAGATGAGCTAATCTGAAAGCACCAGGGTGTTTCCCTCGCCCACCTCCCCAGCACTGTAATTACAAGTACAAACCTCCATGCCCAACATTTTACATGAGTTCTGAGGATCCAAACTTAGGTCTTCATGCTTATAAAGTAAGACTTATCAACTGAGTGATCTCGCCAGCCCAACCTGTCAGCCTCTGAGGTTCTTTTCTTTACTTTCTACCTCTGTGCAGGACTAAGGCTTCACTACCAGGCCTAGACAGGACAGAGTGAAAAAGAGGCATAGCTCTCCTATATATGGGTTGCTCATTATAGACACAGTGGTGCACAGACGGGCACACCATGCCTCTGCCGAAGAACCCTTCACCCCGTCTGCTGCCAAGTAGAGGAGCTGAGTTGGGCCAGTTCACTATTCCTGCAGCAATATTCCTTACTCAATGACTGTATTGTGGGTCATGTGTGGGTATGTTAGTTTCTTTTGTTGCTATCACAGAATTTCCAAAGAGGGTAATTTGTAAAGGAAAGTACTTTAGCTCATGGTTCAAGAGCTTGGAAATTCCAAGAACATGACCCTGGAATCTGATGAGGGCTCCATGATAGAAGGATCAGTAATCATGTGAAAAAGAAGAAAAATATTAGAAAAGGGGGGCTGGGGAAATGGCTCAGTGGATAAGAGCATTTTTCTTACAAGTATGGGAAAGCATGTTTGATCCCCATTACCCATGCAAAAAAAAAAAAAAATAACACTACATATGGTCATGCATGCCTAATACAAATCCTGAATGAGGCAGAGACAAGAGATCCACTGGGGCTCACTGGTCAGCCAGTCTAACTGAAAAAACACTATCTCTAGAGTCAGTAAGAGACTATGTCAAGAAAATAACACAGAAGGATGATAGAGGGAGATCACTGGCATTCTATTCTGGCTGCTACATGTATGCACACAGGACACATGCAGCTGCACACACTTGTGCATACACTATATATATATGCACCACATACGTGTACACACACACGCACATCACACAAACATGCACACACATGTGTGCACACACACACACTATAAACACCACACCCAAAATGTGTGTGTGTGTGTGTGTGTGTGTGTGTAAGAGAGAGAGACAGAGACAGAAACAGAGAAAAGCATATTCTTCAAGTGTTCCCATGTCCTTGTGCAATGACATAAATACATGAAGACAGCATTCTCTGTGGCAGACAGCAATTCCTTGCATCTAACCATTTCTAGTATCTTTTAAGCTAAAATGATGTGGAGAGTCTAACTTACAAGGAATAAGAGGTCTCTATTTATAGAGAGTCAATCCAGGACCAGAGGAAGTAGAAACTAGTGTAACTGTCACTTCTGATCCTGGGTAGAGCAGGCTTTCCTCAAGTACATTGTAGTCTGAATATTTTACTTTAGTGAAAGTAACTTCTCAAGGCCAAGTGCAAGGACAGTGTTCACTTGCATTTGCATCCTCTGTCCCTGGCAGAGAGCTGGGCAGCAAACCCAACTGTCACACTGCCAAGTTCCTCAGCAGCTGTGTGTGACCAGGGCCCTAAGTGTGCTCTGCTCTCCTGTGTGTGACATGCACACTTGGCTCCCTTCCCCTGACTCTACACACCACTAAGCTGCATGTAAAGGCTGCAGGGGTGACACTATGGCAGTGCTGACACATGCCAATACCCCAGGTCTGCTTGCTTTTGTCTGGCAAATCTTGACAACAGCTCCAATCTATTTATCTTGAAAACCCTCAGAGATAATACCAACAGTTTTCAGGGGAAAGATTAGTCACAGGCAAACATGTTTTTCTGATATTTCCCCAAGGAAACCATCCCCTTTAAAGTTCTCCATGTTCAGCATGGCCTAATTATGGAACACTAGATCAGGACCATGGGGTTCTGATTTCATCCAAAATACTTCCATGAAAAATTATTGAGTTAGTGGAGCCTTGCCAGCCCTCACAGGATCCTTGAGAACTTCCCTGCAGCTTCATCCTATCCATATGAAAATAGCAAGTGTGCCCACACCCCACTCGACCTCATTCAAATACTGAAACAAATATTCAAAGACCAAATGACCATCAAGTTTTTTCACATCTGCATTTTTAATGCAGTCTACAAGCAAGGCCTAACATACATGTGTATTCAAACTTCAATGAGAACCTGAGTGGCATTCCTTCCTAGCCATCCTATATATGTTTGCTGGGCAGGTATTGGAGGCTTACTGACAAAATCAATGCAGTCCCTGCTGTTATGGAGCAAAAGTGACTCAAGTGTAATGAGCTATGACAAACATCAGCCACCATGCCCTAGCAACTCAGAGCCAATGTCAGCTGGCTTTCCGAAGACAAGGTGTTCAAAGAGTTATAAGGAACCTTGTTATTCAAATCAGAATCATTGCAAAATGTACAGTGAGAGTCTTTTCGATATGGGACCCCAGTATTTTACCCATCAGGATGTTTAGTCTCAAGAGCTTAGGCCACCCAATGGAGGTGGCAGGTCTGTGATAAAATGTGGCAGGAGCACAGCCATACTGTCTGTCTACAATCTTCTGTGGAGGGAGCAAAGGACACCACCACACCTCCCCTTACTTCAGCTACTCTACGTGATCAGCCCATATTGCCATGGGACTGGGAAGACTGTAGATGCAGAAGCAGGGAGGTCTACTGCAGTTTAGCACACTGACCAACATCTTGGGCTACAACCTCAGCAAGGCCAGCACCTTAGCCATGCTCCATGCTGTGTAGTACAGTAGACAAGGTCCTCCTCACACTATTGAGGGGCAGGGTGGCAGAGACTTGCAGCAGCTACACAGTGGCACTTTAAAACTTCACAAGCTGGGAATATGGCTCAGTTGGTAAAATGTTTGCCTTGCAAGTATGAGTACTTGAGTTTAATACCCAGAACCCATATATAAAATCCAGGAACTGAGGTGGTAGAGATAGATCCCTGGGACTTGTTGGCCAGCCAGCCTACTCTATTTGGTGAATTTCAGGCAGATGAATGGCTCTATTTGGGAAAAAAAAAAGTGGAGGACATTCACAGGGAATGACACTCAAAGTTGTCCTCTGGTTTCCACATACCCACATACATGAATGTACCTGTGCCCAAATGAACACATGCACACACATATATGTAAGATAAAATGGTCTCTGAAACCCAGTTCAAAACCTCATTGGCATCTTCATAATGGCAAAGGCTTTTGTGTGTGAATGTAAGCAACTAATGGTTTTAGCTACAACTAATAGTAACTACCAGTGAAAACACTAAACCACTAAATTTTAATAATCTGGAAATTTCGAAATTGGTACCTACCCCCTCACCAGCATGATCACTGAATGATCTAGTGTCTTCAGAAATAAGAACAGACCATGTGATCCCAGCAAATGTTAGATGGATATCTTGTGAGGTAGGATTTCATCTTGTACATGGAAAATATGGAGTCCCTGGGGGAGAGAAAGAGAGATGATCATTTCTGTTGTTGAGAAATAGCAATGTGGGGGACAGGTCTCCATGACAGCTAGCACTGGAAGCAAGGAGACCCCTGGGGCAAAACATGAAATGAGAATTGAACTTAGGAGAGGGAGGAGGGAACATCATAGAGTGATCTCTCCTCAGTAAGGTATATACTCCAAGAGGACAGAAACATATTACTTATTCACTGTGCTATTTTTAGCAAGCAGAATAGGTTTTGGCAAACAGTGCTCACCAAATATAAATGTTGAATGTTTTAGTAAGGGGGCAGCAGTCAACATTTCAGAACTGTCTTCACTGATTGCCTGGATAGGAAAGACAGAGAACAAGGCATGGTTCATCACAGCAGAGCCCACACGCAGCAGGACCAGCCAGTGACTCATGCCTGGGGAATGAGGGAAAGATTGGGAAGGAAAACAAAACACAGGCAGCATGCACACAGAGAACTAATAGGCTTCAGACTCTCTCTGCAACTGCTGGAAGCACCCCTTGTGGCCACTTGGCAATCAGAGCTTCTTCGCAGAGGTGGGAGTGAGCCTGCTGTGAATTGTGTAAGAACATTCCAGTGTTCCAGGTAGGAAACTTCACACCAGCCTTTGATCTGCTCTTCCTCCTGATGACTGACATTCCACCAGGTGTACATATCTGTTGATTAAGCATCCCCTCCACCCTATCACCACGGTCACCATCTTTCATCCCTCTTTATCTTTCACTGGAACCTCTGAAACAAACACTCTTGGCACCATCCTAAAAGTCACCAACAGATTAGTTTCTTAATACAATTAGGATCATGGCCACATTTTGCATAAAACTGCACCAGCCTTCCCTTGGCCTAACAAAGTACTAGTCCTAGATACTGAACCAGGAAAAACCTTCCTTAAATGTTGCCATTCTGGCTAGCCAGGCTCACTTTCCACCACCAATTTTACACACCCTGCTTTCTTCAAACTTTTGTCAGTCTGTGTGCATTCTTTACCTATGTGCTTATAGGAAAGTCACTTGCCATCTGTCTATATGTACATATACATATGTACATATACATATATACATATATACACATATATGTATATATATATACATATATACACACATATATGTATATATATACATATATACATACATACATATATATACATATATGTATATATATGTATGTATATTTGCTATTTCCTCCATATCCCTTTTGGCTGCCCAAGGGAACTGATTCAAAACTCTTTAAAGGGAATGGATAGATGGCTCTGTTTGTAAAGTGCCTGCTGCACAAACAAGAGAAACCTGAGTTCAAATCCCCAGCACCCATGCTAAGTGGGTGTGGTAGCTAGCCTGTAATCCCAGCACTCAGGAGACAGAGGACCCTGGGGCCAGCTGTCTAACTAAACTATTTGAATTTGTCAAATTTGGGTCCAAGTGAGTCTCAATAAATAAGGTGGAGAGTGAACAGGTGATCAAGGAAGGCACCAGGTGGTGCCTCTGGCCTCTGAATGCACATGCACAACAGATGCACCCACTCACATACAGACAAGCACACATAACACACACACATGTAAAAAAAAAATCCTCTTTCCATAATGATCATCTTCTGTCTTCTGTAATTGTCAACTGTGTGTATACAAATAGATTCCACATCCTTTAAGTATATGATTTGTATAATCTTTAACCCTCTAAAAGCCTGCTGCTATATCTGACCTAATTTGTAATTCAATAAGAGGAAATGAATAAATGAATATCTGACTTTCATTATCATATGAAAAGAGATCCAACAAAAACATTGGCCCAGAGTCACAGGAGGCAGATTAGATGGTACGGGCTCAAGAGCAGATTGTATCTTCTCATTGCCTCCAGAGTGCCCTCCACTGCAGAGTCACCGTGAGCAAGCACAACAGAAGCCTGCACCCTCCTGAAGGTGTGGGACCCAGCTCTCTGCCAGCTTCTCCATGCTCCATGGGTATCTGTAGTTAAGCGGCTGTTGCAAGCTGTGTGTGAGAGGACATGACCATGTATAGGTTGCTTCTGGTAATTTCTCATTTGTCCTCCTTTTGCCCCACAATATCTCACCAGTCCCTTTCAGTCTCATCCATGCTGTTGCTCAAATTCTTATACTGCCTTATCTCTTGAGGCGGATGTGTTGAAGAAACCCAACTACACATTCAGAATCATCAGTTGAGTATATCAAATTAATACTTGAATGTGTCTTGGGGGAAAAAAGAATATCTTAGTATTTTTTCTTTTTCATTTTCTCTCTTTTTATTTCATAAAATATTTTTATTAAACTTTAAAAAGTGTCATTGTATATATTCATTTTACATGGCACTATGTTGCATATGGACATTGTTATACAAGTATATGTTGTACATTAATGGTCTTGCTCATTTCACTCAAGTCTCCTCAAACACCAAGAAATGAAGATGATGGACTGACAGGAATCCTTTGCTTCTAAGTCTTGATTCCAGCCTTTTCCTATCATGTGAGGTTCCAGCATCATACAAGGCAGACATTTGATTTCCCTTATGCAGATCAGAACAGAAGAAAGCCAGTGACCGGACATGTTGCTAGTGAGGGCCATGGCGTAAGAGACAAAAGGCAGGGCCCTGTGTCCCCTTCTTTCCCCTCCAATCAATAGAAGCAACATCAATACAATTGTAGTGTGATAGCTTTTAAACAACTAAAATTTGAAATTTGGCAAAATAATCTGATTTCTTAATAAGGTGACACACTTATCTTCTATGTTATAGTTTGTAGGACACATATGTATTTTCCCCATTTTAACCTCAGATACATTTGAACATACAATTGTGTGATGGTTTATAATGTCTGTCAACTTTACAGGACCTGGAATCAACTGGGAGGGGATTGTCCAGATTAAGGTAGCATCTGGACAAGCCTGTGAGGAGTTATCTTGATTAAGTTAAGTGAAGTGGGAAGATGTCACCTTAACCATGGCAACACCATTCCATGGCTGAGGTCTTAGACTGCACAAAAAGGAGAATACTGGCTGAGAAACAGCATTCATCACTCAGCTACCTCACCTTGGGGCGAATGTGACCAGTTGCCTCAAGACCCTGCCATCATGCCTTCTCCAGCATGATAGACTATAACCTGGAACTATAAACTGAAATAAACCCTTCCTCCCTTAAACTGATTTTTTTCAGGTATTTTGTCTGAACTATGAGAAGATAAAAGATTATAAATTGTTTACATGACTAAGGCAACTGAAACATAGAGATGTTGCCGGACAAATACAAGGTCACAAAGGTAACAATAATGATTAACATTAACCCAAAGCTGCCTGGCTTTATTATGAAGGCCCAAGTATTACTGTCAGCTGTTCTTGGAGAGGGGTGGGGCACAAGGCTTTCTCCTACTAGTCAGATATTGCAGTCACAGAAAGTCTGTGAGATAGTTTGGTTCCAGTTTAACCCTAACAATAAGCCAGATGCCATGGTAATTTGTATGTATTCTTATAAGACAGGCAGATTTTTTTTTCTTTTGTACAATTTGTGTGTGTGTGTGCACATGTGTACACATGCCAGGACCTCTTACCCCTACAAATAGAACATCAGGCAAGACATATGTACCACTTCTGGGTCAAGATCTGGGTAAGATGCTGGGGAATTGAACTGGGACAAGCATGCTTTGTGAGCAATAACTTTGAACCACTGAGCAATCTCCCCAGGTTCTTTTAATCTAGAGAAATTGGTATAGCATGGGGAAGATGCAGAAGGTAGGGTATGGTCCTGTGTTCATTGTGATCCAGAATGATGTTGAGAACCAGCCTGGATGTTTGAATAAGGAGCCCTGATCCCCACTCCAGCACCCCTGTATCACCTGTATCAATTTGGGCATGCAGTCTCCCCAAGGCTCAGTTCATTCATTTGTAAAAAGTGAATAAATAAAGGTTCCCACCCAGTTCTTAAAGTATGTTTGGTATATTTTGAATAAAGCAAAGGCAAATCTGATCTGTTTTCTGGGCCTGGCCAAAGTGACAGGGCAGATTAGATGGTCTCACCACATACATGGACTAAAGATAGCCTCTTGACACATCTGAAAGGGATGTCTTGATCACTACCCCAAATTGGGAAGTGAAAAAAACTGGATTTCACAAAGTTTATGAGGTCTGAACAAAACATCACTAGTGCAGGGGATTAAAAACTGGCATGATGGACCCTTAGCATAGGGATGCACATGTTGTCACACCATGTTTGCATTGATGGATCCTTTTCTCTGGGTTGTAACTAGAGTTGTCATGGTTTAAAAAGGAGGACCCATGTAAACCAGATGCACAAGGTAGCACATGCATCTGGGGTTCCTTTGCAGTTTCTGGAGGCCCATTTATTCTCACCCTATCCAATTTCAACTTGAAATTTTATCCATTTACACAGGGAGAATTGACTTTGCAGTTGCAATCACTCTGTAATCGTAATCCAAATCTCTTTCCTGAGTTCCATTTACTTACAGGGCATCTCCACTTCCATGTGTAAGTTACTTTGAACTTGACCCAACAAAGCTCCTCCTTGTTTCTGAACTACTTCTTCTTTTGTTGCATAATGAAGGCTGTCAGACCAATGGAGAAGTCTAGAAGCTTAGGTGTTATTCAGGACACCACCTCCTCTTTCCACCTACATGCAATCACACAGGGACTTGTATGGCTTCTACTCCGCTTCTTTTGACTCTCTGTACTGTTTCCATCCTCACTGTTTCCAACCTAGTTCACCCATCCTTACCCCTTGTGTGCTTTCTCCCCCACTTCCAACTCTGTCTAATGTGGTCTCAGAACCATGCTATCTGGTCATGCCCCTCTGTCTCACTCCCCAAGGTCTCCTGAAGGAAAAAACCCTTTCTGATCTGGTTGTTCCCTTCCCAGTTTTCTCTTTACTAAATTATCTAATATTGTTTTCAGTTGTTCCAAACTCCTGCCATCCTAAAATCTGTCAGAGTGCCACACTCCAGGCTATAGTATACCCCACATCTTCACCTGAATGTTCCTTCCTTGCCTTTTCTGGAAAGACCCCCACAGATCCTTTTGGTCTCAGTTTGATTATCACTTCACCTGAAAAGTCTTATGGACTCTTCCTATGTGTTATCGTGTCATCTATGGTTACATTTATAACAGCACTTAACACACACTTCTGACTCCTTTGTCTTTCTCCCCAGGCTCTGGATACTGAAACTAGATTTCAGTCCTAGTTACTTGTCTAGTGCTCAGATGAACAAATGTGTGAATCTAGCATGTGTTCACCACACAGTCTTATAGCTTATTCCATCCCTGTATCTTTTACCAAATCAAAGGTCAGCAGGTCAAGATGTCTCATAACTTCTGGGTCCTAAAAGCTATGGGAATCGCATAAGCTGTCTTACCCAGTGATTTATGTTCACTCGAAATTTCACTTTGAACTTTTATATTCAAAGCAAAAAACATGTTTCTTGGATCACTGACTCATTCCTTAACTAAGATGCAAGTACAGATATTTTCATCATTCCTTTCCACTACTGGGCATTTCCTCAACCCAACTGCTTCCTTCTCAATCCTACTGTTTGTAGTGGCACTTCATTGACATGGATGAATGCTGGTACTGGAGATAACAAACCCATCCCCCCACTTCCTAAAAGCCTCTGCTATGGAAATCCCATGAGTTTCTTGCTTCCTCCCTCTCTATTCAAGTTTTTCTTGAATATATTTGTAAATATTGAACTCAGATTTTCAAAAGTTCATTCTACACTATTCCAGGAAGACTGAGGCAAAAAAACGGAAGTTGACTTTCTAATGTGTCCTTATATTTTAGAGCCATCTGTGATTGAAGGTTTTTCTGCTAAACAGTTCCAGTATAATAGTAGTTACTCTTCATTCATTCAACAAGTATCTACATAGTGTCAATATGCAACTGGTACTGTTATCAAAAGTGAAGTCAGAGATGAATGAAATTCAGACATTGGTGTTAAGATGTAAGCTAGACCAAAAGAGACCTAGCAAACAAACAAATTACATGAACTTGAGATAAGAACAGTTTTTCCACAAGATCAAAGACATATTTTTATTATTATAATCAAGTAACATATTTTCTTGTATGTAAGGATTATGCTGTACTTCTGACCCTATCACACTATTACTAGATAATTTTTGCAATGTGAAAAATTTATACCTATAAATGTCAACTGTTTGGACTCATTTGGCACTTTGTTATTCTTGTTTATTACAGAAGAGGAATAAAATGATTTCTCATCCCACACTTACATTATATTCTCTTTTTGTTTTGAATGTGTATGTATGTGTGGTATGCATGCATGCTTGTGTGTATATATGCAGATATGTAGGCACATCTATTTACACATGTATTTGGAGGCCAGAGGTCAACATCAGGTGTCTTCCTCCTTTGCTTTCCACTTCTGAGACATGACCTTCCATTTAACCTTGAATTTATTGATTCTACTAGACAAACTAGCCAGAAAGCATTGGGGATACTCTTCTTACCTGCTGTGTCTACTGGATGCCTAGCCTAGGTCCATGTTGGATTTCAGGCAACACTAAGGTCACCAAACCAAAACATACAAGTCAACTGGCCACCATAATGACAGTCAACCCAAAGCAGCAAACACTGAACAAACTGTGAAGAAATTAGACATGAGCACACATGTGAATTCATATCCATTCAAATATTTATATGTGGCTAAAATAAAGAATCCAAAGTATGAATAAGAGATTACAAAAAATGACCAAGAAAGGGGCTGTAGAGATGGCTTAATTACTGAAAGTGCTGGCTGCATAAGCCAGAGACAAGAGCTTGGATTCCTAGAATCTACATAAAGCAAGATGCAGTGTCACATGCACCTATAACATCAACATACCTATAGCAATGGGAAGTGGAGTCAGGAGAAGCTTCAAGGTCAGCTACTCTGTTGTTTGCATTAGCAAACAAGAAAGGCCCTGTCTTAGGCAAGGTAGAAGATGAGGACTGAAACTCTGAACTTGTTCTCTAACTTCCATACATGCATCATAACATGTTTGCACCCCTAAATACCCCCACACATGCCAAAAATAAATGACCAGGCAGAGAGACATGTAATAAGAAGCTACAACATCATAAACATGAGAGCACCAGGAGATTTTCTTTGAGAAATTTTCCAGGACCAATAAAAAAACGGATTTTCAATTCAGGGCACCCAATAGGCCTCAAGTAGAATAAAGCTAAATGGTCTAGGTCTATTCTAGGAAAAATAAAAGCTACTGAGGACAGAAAAAAAAATGGCTTCAAAATATCAGGAAAAATGAGGACAGATGTCCTACTAAGGAAGGACATGTGAAGAGATACTAACTCACAACTTGACAGTGAAAAACAGAAGACATGCCTTCCAACTGTCCCAAGATAATGACTGGAGTCCAATAACTAAATGTAATGATCTCCTTCACACTCAGACATAACTACACAATTCAAAATAATATTCTTTATTTTTCCAAAAATATACTCTTATAGCCAGGTGTGCTAACATATGTCTATAATCCACTTGCTTGGGAGATGGAGATGAAAGCAAGAGGATTAGAATCTGAGGTCATCCTCAACTACATAGTGATCTTGAGGCCAGCCTGGGCTATAGGAGAATCCCAGAACAAAAAATCCAACAAATCTGCACACACACACATACATGCATATATACATACATACATATATACTTTGGACTTAAAGAAAAAGAAATGATCCCAAGGGAAGGTCTGAGTAGAAGAAATTGTGTTAAAATCAATAAACTGTAGAAGTAAGTCTAAACAGGTATTGATAGAAAAGATAACACTCCTAATAAAATAGTTAATTCATGGAGTTAAAAAATAAAAGAGGGCTGGAGAGATGGCTTAGCAGTTAAGATGCTTGCCTGTAAAGCCTAAGGACCCATGTTTGACTCTCCAGGTCCTGCATAAGCCAGATGTTCAAAGTGACACAGGTGTGCAAGGTTGCACATGTGCACAAGGTGCTGCATGCATCCAGAGTTTGATTGCAGTGGCTGGAGGTCCTGATGTGCCAATTCTCTCTCTCCCTCTCTCTCTACCACTCTCTTGCTCTCACTCTTTGTTTTTTATTAGTTAAGTACAGTGTGTATACAGTAATGTTGGTACCATTGTTAACCTCCTCCCTGGCTGCTCTCCTCAGCAGGGACCCTCTTTGTTGGGGAATATGGGTCTTGCATTGTGAAGTTAGTCATCAGTTACAGGGAAGAGGCAATGTCTCTGTCTGGCCTTCACTCTTGCATTAAAGAAGGCCAGTCTGATGTAAAATGGAATGGCATGGCTGGAAGTTGGAAGAGAGTCAGTCCCCAGACAGTCAGCGCATCTAGTGCCAGAAGGTGCTACATGGGCGACTGGGGGAAAATGACCAATATCTGTCCAAGCAACTCATGGTCTAACCTACTTAGCAGCAAATAACCTGTTGTGATGCCCACATAAGTGCAATAGTGGCACACAGCCATAGTGGGGAACCAACTGCTCTTGATTTGGCTAACTGATCCCCTCAGTGGTACAGGACCCATAGCTGGAGCTGGCAAACAAGTCAGAACCATATCCAAACATAAGCCCCCTCTCCATTATCAAGCTGCCATCAATCATGGGCTACAAGAGGGCCTACACCTATTAAATTCTCTATAAAAAGTAAGGGTTATCTCATTTGTCCTGGTGCTAACTTCCTCTCCGTTGGAGAATCTGCTTCTCTTTTTCAGATAGATGTAGATCCTAAGGAGAGAGCTACCTCATCATACCTCAAAAGGGCCCCAGCTGAAACTAAGAAAAATTGGCAAAACAAGCAAGGGTGCTGTTTTCCTGATGAACTGGATACCAGCACAAGGGGGAAGGAGACCAACACAGAGAAAAATCAACTCCTACCAAATCAGAGAGCCAGAACCTCAGAGGCCCCCAACACCTCATCACTGAAGCAGACCAAAAATGAACCCAACATGGCTCAGGGAAATGTTTCAGTAGAGGGGGCGGAAAGAATGTCAGAGCCACATGTTGGGTCATGATATGCAGAGACATTTATCTTACCCATAACTGTGGGCTAACTCCAGAATGCATGACCCATATACCTCAACAAGGAGGGGCCAAGGGAAGGGGTAGGTCACGGATGAGCCTAATAATGGTACCAAACTGACTGTATTTGCTGAATACAAAACTAATTAATAAAAAAGGCCAGTCTGTTGGGCTTGCCTCAAAAAATAAAAATTAAAAAAATAAAAGAGTAAAATAGTGTGAAAATTATATTTATAAAGGAAATGAAATGATAGGAATAGGAAATTAGAAACCTAATATTAGGAAGATAAAGCTGTTAATTAGCCTTATACTATGCTGACTTGTAATTGTATATGTGCATGTTGTGTAGAATAACATGTGTGAATGCAGGTGTACATGTGTCATGGCACTCACGAGGAGCTCATAGGACAACCTCAATGGTCAGTCTTCACTTTTCAACCTTGATTTTTTGAGCAGGGCATTCTTATTCACCACTGTGTTCACCAGGCCAGCTTCTGGCACCTCCTGTCTCTGCCTCCATCTTGCTGTAGGTGTGCTGGAATTGCAGATGCTGGATCTGCATGTACAGCTTTACATGCATTCTGCAGCTCTCAACTTAAGTTGTCAGGCTTAAAAAAGAAGCACTTTATCCAATGAGCCCCAGCTGATTTTCATTACTATAATTTCTAGGGTAAGCAATAAGAAAATGCAGCCTTTTAAGTATTCAAGTAAATAAAAGAAAAATGGAATGAAATAGTACTTAAGGCATCAAAGAAATATAAGAATTTTAAAAAGAAATAATAACTGAAATGTCTGAAAAATAGAAGTTACAAAATAACTTAAAGCATATTTGTAAGAAACTGTGAATGTCGGCCTTGAATAGAACATGAATATATTTGGTACAACAGTATGACCCAAGATGTAGAAATGTAGCAATAGTTCTATATAGATATATTTTAAAATCAGGAAAAGATTTAGGCTGTAGAAGCTTTTGAAGCCTGAGCTCAGCAATTTTTTTGCTCAGTAATTTTCCCTTAAGAGAAAGTCTTATGGCTCAGAGCTCTGTCCTTGTGAGGATCTGTTTTCCTTCTCTGATGTCTTGGTGTGAGGCCTTTGGATTTTTACCACTATTACAGCTGACCTCACTTGGTCAACAAATGCATTTAATGGTTCTTCTTTCCACAGCAGAAATGCTGTGGTCTCCTCCTCCTGTGCCTTCCATACAGAGTTAGCAGCCATGGCTCCTTTTAACCAGAACTTGCAATTTGCCATTACTACATCCAGAGACTTTCTTTTCCACTGAGTCAGCAGCTATCCATGTCCAAATGCAAATTGTCCCCAGGGTCATGGCAATTGCTTTTTGAGCAATGTACGGGGTAGGGACCGCTAACTTTCTTTGGCAATCCTTTCTCACACCGAAACTTTCTAATCTGCTGATTTCTGAGGTGGGGGGGGGGAGGCTGCAAAATAAGTCAGCAATTGCTTTCTAATTCAATACCTCAAAAGCCTGTGATGTGGAACTGTTTTAATGCCCGATTTCTCAGGTTAGGAACTGTGATTTAGCAAGGGTAGTCATTTCCATGGACTCACACAGAGAGATACCTAAGATATGAGTGTAGATTCTCAAGCCATGTCAGGTATCCCATCACTGTACCAAGATGTGCTGCTACAGGAAATATGTTCTGTTCAAAAGCACCCTGAATTTTCCATCACTTTGCAAATAGTTATGGGTTTTATTTCTCCCCAACATCTTGTTTGCCACTACTGTAAATTCCACCTATCAAGAGTAACCTGTAAGCAAATAGATGGTATTCAAGGCTGTTTTCCAATAGGTCCACTGTGCTCTAGTATTAACATCTTCAAAAGGCCAGTGTTAAGTTCATCCTCCTAATATTCTAAGGTTCTATTCAAATTCAGGCCACCATGCAGTGATGATGCTCATTAAAATTATGTTCTCAGCCATATATGTTAGGACATTTGCCTGTTTTGTACATATATATATATATATATATATATATATATATATATATATATGTATGTATATATATATATATAAATACATACATATATTATACATACATATATATATGTGTGTACAAAACGTATGTATGTAATATATATATATATATATATATATATATATATGTATGTATGTATGTATATATATAATCTGATGCAAGAAAGGAAAGAGAACCAATGTCCCCGAGGCACCAGGAATGGGAAAGGACTACAATGCAGTGCTTAGAACCTGAGGTGGGGTCAGGCAACTGTAGTCTGTGGCTATGTGAGAAAAGCCGCCTTTTCTGGTGCCTCCAATAATTCTATCTGGATTTTTTTTTATCTCTAGCAAGCTGTTGTCCAATTGGTTTATTAAGTGTCTTAACAAACTTGGAATGTTTTATCCTCTAAGTGCTAAAAATGAAAGCACTGTCAAATAAAAAATAACAACAACAAAATCAAGGAGCATTGGTACAGAGCACTTAAATGGAGCCAAAAGTATAGTTCAATAGGGTCTCACACACATCTGCTCATTTAAATTGGGCTGCAGACAAACTCATCCCTGTATGCAGCTAACCTTTGGGCTGGTCAATTGAAGTGTCCTGTTGATGTTTAAGCTCTGTTGTCAGCGTGATCAGCTTGGAAACAAGTAAGAGTCAGGCCTCTTAGGCAAGTCAGTGAGGGAGTTTACAGGAAGGATTGACATAGAGAGAAATATGTTCCTAGAGTGGGTGGTTCTTCTTGAGGTGGCCTAGATATAAAAAGAGCTGAGAGATCACAGGGTCTTTTGCCTGGCTGCCTGCATTACTTGCTGGTATGCACATCTACCCTATGGCTGCTTCATGGACTGAAGACTAGAAACTCCAGGAACCCTCCAGGCCTTTAGTGACAGACTGGGACTTCTAAGGCTCCAAGCCTCATAGACTGAGCAGCTACTGAGTTCTCTGATTCTCTAACCTGCAAGCAGCCATTGCTGGACTGCCCAGCCTATACCATGTAAGTGTAATCCCCTTCATAATAGATATTCACTCTACTGGTTCTGCTCCTTTACAGAACCCTGCCTAATACAGTCCTGAAATATCATTTAATGCCCCTGACCCATAGAAGAGACCCCTTCCACAAAACTACTAATAGACTGATATAAATCAAATATCTTCTCATAGATTTACTTCTGCAGCATAGCAACTGAATGAGAGGTGATGCAATTTGCAGTACCATTTATGCTTTCAAGCTATAAATATAGCCTGCATATTGTATAACTTCTAGTCACTTACTCTAAGCAACTAGAATATTCATTTCCTAGGTGGCCATCTCCAGTTTAGCAGGAAAAGTATTTGTTCTCACTGGCTGTGTGCCTCAGCTTTCAATTTAGTCTGACAGAACCATCAAGCCAATTGGTTTGAAGCAGAATAGAAGTTTGCTCTAAGTGTCATAGAAGCACCTCACAAAGAGTAATAGTAACAGTTTACCAGGTAGGTGCCTAAACCTTCACTCCTTTCTTCATTCAGTCTTCACAGCTACCCTCCACTCTGCAAATACTATTGTTATACACATCTTGTAGAGAAAGAAAATAAAAAAGGCCAAGGAGCTATACAACATTCTCAAGGTCAAGACACAAACCCAGGATATTTCAGGTCAGGACTGTGTATGATTTTTGACCATTATGTCAAATCATTACCCAGAGGTAAATGGCTTCTTGGCTTTTCAAAATTCTGTGGGGACCATGAGGACACACAAACATTGCTTGTGTCTTGCCAGGGACCTGCTACAGGCTGAGGGCTGGACACCTTCCAGAAGCTCACTCCAACAGGGTTGTTTTGGCCTTTATTTTCATGGCTCAGATTGTTTGTTTTCTATAAGGAAAACACAGAAAGTGAGTCTTACCAAAAGTCAACAAAAGCTTAATGGTTATAGGTACAAACTAAAGTGAAGAAAAAAGTGTAGCAAAATGGTGTTCCTAATGGAGAGAGACACGAAATAAATGAGTGGCAGGAATGGTGGAAGTTAAGGTCAGCTGCTGAAAAGGGGCATCTGAGGAAAGACATTTATCAAGGGCAACATGCTGTTGTTCATTCTAGGTTCTGGAAGATTATGTAAGTTCCAAGAACTTTGTTCTCTAAAAGGGCAAAGGACAATACATTGCAGTGGACCTAGTGCCTTTGACAAGCAATCTGTAGAGAAAGTTATCCTTAGAGATGGATGTATGCAACCATCTTGGTGGCATCACAATTAACATATATATGAATCAAAGGCCACTGTGATTTTTTAGAGCATCAGTTTCCTAATCATAATAATAATGAGGCAATACTTTCATGGGACTATTGGAAAGAGGAAATAAAACAATGTACAGATTACAAAAACCAGTAGGTAATGTATTGGTATATATAAAGTGTAGATGGCAAAAAATAAAATAAAATAAAATAAAAGTACAACTCCCTCTCCTTTATGGCCCTTGTTTTAGAAAGAATAGTGAGTTCAGGAAACCCTGATGTAAGTGAAATTTTTAAGATAACCTTTTCCACCTTACAAACTGACATCCTGTCATACAGTGATCAGCCCAGGTTATCCGAGGTCAGTGATATTTGCTTGTCTTACGTAGAGCAAGGGGCATAAGCCAGAGAAAGTAGGTATGCCTCTCATAATATTTTCCTTAATAAAAAATTACCTGGAAGCCTGGGTTTCCTGGAGGAGGTAGTCAATTCATGCACTGTGCCCCAAGCCAAATATGTAAATTGTGGTGACCAGAGGAAAATGTGACAGCAGGCCTCCTGCTCCTACAAGCAAGTTCAAAGAAGAGCAGGGGAAAGTAACGGGGAGAAAACTTTTCCTGCCATAACATTTTATTAACTGTGCAACATGATGGGTAATCATAGCATGTGACCAACGACAACCTTATTAATGACAGAAAATAATATCCCAGTGTCATGGTTTTATGTAATATGTTAACCAATGCCTTATTAATGTGATGTCTTCCTTCACAGTAGCATTTTTATGTTTTGCTGTTCTGCAAATTCATTTATTAGGCCTTCAAAATTTGTACTTTTGGTAACTTCATTTTCAATCTATGTAATTGAAAGTGGCATCAGTTATTCTTGGCACAAACAAAATTACAGATCAGTTTTGATAATTTTCCATTTTCAGAGGGACCTTTCTGCCCATACAAGAATTACTGGGGCTGTTAACAGTATTTTATAGGTTCTGAAAATTCTAATAAATTATTTTAAAGTATCAGTTGTTTACCTAGCACTAATAACTTTGATGGAACATTTTTTTTAATATTTAACTCCTCATATGGGCAATTCCACAGAAATCTGGATTTAATTTAAAATGTAAGACCATACACTGGCATTTCCTACAACTCACAGAGACCATACAGGTCATCCTATTAACCACTTGACATTGACATTTGGTGCCTTCTTCATGTGATGACACTACATCTTCTCAGTAGTTTTAAAACTTTTTGACCACTGTAGAAAAACACCCAGAACTCATCATCAGTCTTTCCTCTTGCTCGCATACATAGGAAACAAGCAATTTTCTTTCTGTCCCAGTAGATGAAACAATACTAAATATTCCATATAAAATAAGTTACTCAACATATGACCTTTGGGTCTATGTCCTCTCAAGAAGCTTTTCAAGGTTTCCCAGGGAGAGGTGTATATGAGTACCTCATTCCTTCTTAGGGCTAATGAACTGTTGACACACACACAAACCCCCAGACTTAGCTAATTCGTTCACTTGGTGGATGTTTGTGTTTCTACAGCTATGTCAATAAATCTATGTGAATATTTACAAAACATTGAATACCTGTTTGCAATTCTTTTGGCCATATCTAGGGTAGAACCTCTGAGTCATGCAGTAATTCTGCTTTTGCTTATTGCTTTTTCTGTGAGACAGAGTCTCACTATGTGGCCAAGGATGGCCTTGAATTCTTGACCCTTCTGCACCACCTGAGTACTGGGTTTGCAGGTATGCACCACCACCCCTGACTAGTTTTAATTTTTGAGAAACAAATAAACTTTCCCCCAAAGGCAGTACCAGTTTGTATTCCCACTACCAGCAGATGAAGGGTTCTCATTTCTCCACATCTTTGCCAACTTTTGCTAATTTTCTTTCTTTCTTTTTTTTTTAAGACTTAGAGCAACTTTATTAGATTAAGAATAGGAAAGAGGAGAAAATACAGAGAGGCTCTGCCCATGAGAAGGCTGGAGGGGCAGAACGCCCCACTTGGCCTTTAAAACAACAGCTATCCTAGCACAGTGAAGAGGTCCTCGCGGTGCTTTGATTTGTCTGGTGCAGAGCCCGTGCTCAATGGCTGCTGTGCAGTTGTGGATCGTCTTTGGAGAAACGTGCATTTCAGTCTTTATTTATCTGGAGATTGAATATGAATGTCCTTTATATAGCCTCAGTACTAAAACTTTGTATCATAAATGCAGTTTGTAAATGTGTTCTCATTTTGTAGATTTTTTTTTACTTTCTGCATAGTATAGTGTAACACATAACCACTTGTAATTACTATTAAGTCTGTTATCTAGTTTTATTGTGCTGTTTATGCATAATGCCCACATATATATTCACATATTTTAAGAACCTCTCATATTTATTCATACATATTTCATGTCTTTCTTGTTTAGCTTTTATTGTAAATGCAACTGTTTTCTTAATTTCCTCTTGGAAGTGTTTGTTGTTGGTACAGAAAAAGTCAACTTATTTTTGTTTGTCAGTGTTGTTTCCTGAAATTATGCAAATGTTGGTGTAGGGACTTTTAATGGCTTCTTTTGAATTTTCTATTACCTATCATGTTATTTGCAAATAGAAATGAGCCAGGCGTGGTGGCGCACGCCTTTAATCCCAGCACTCGGGAGGCAGAGGTAGGAGGTTCGCTGTGAGTTCGAGGCCACCCTGAGACTCCATAATGAATTCCAGGTCAGCCTGGGCTAGAGTGAGACCCTACCTCAAAAAAATAAAAAAAAATAAAAAAAAAAAAACAAGCACATAGAAATGATTTCACTTCTTCCCTTCTCATTTACATTATTTTTGTTGTTTTAAAATACTTTTTAAGTTAGCTTACAAAGGACTATTTTACTATGACATCTTCATATACATATGTCATGGTATCTTGCTCATACTGGCCCACACCTCTCTTTCTTCCTCCTGCCCCCTGATGGGATTTGCCAAGTGATGCTGAATAACAGGACCCAGCACTCTGAAGGGCCCAAGCATCCTGGAAGACAAGCTTCTGAATCACTTATGCAGCTTCTTTCCAGCATTTCTAGATGCCTCTGACTCTTTCCAAACCATGAGAAATCCTTGCTTTGAACTTGCTTATTAACATATATGAAATATACTACATCAGATGAATTTGCATAAGGATAGGATGACATTTTTAATGCAAATTTCAAAATCAAAAATGGAAAAGAAAAATTTTACAGAACTGTTAGTTGGGACTGAGTATGTATTTATTTGACAGAGAGAAAGAGGCAAAGAGATAGAAAAAAGAGAGAGAATGTGTGCACCAGGGTCATCAGCCACTGCAAACAAACTCCAGATACATGTGCTACCTTATGCATCTGCCTTTACATGGGTACTAGAGAATTTAACCTTGGGTCCTTAGGCTTTGCAGGCAAGAACCTTAATCACTTAGCAATCTCTCTCCAGCCCCTGGATATATATATATATATATATAATATTATATATATATATATGAAGATTTAATTGACTTCCAGTTAAGATGGCGGCATAAGTAACACACCAAAGCAGCCTAGGCAGGAAAAAGTCAAAAAAGAACCCTAGCAAAATACACACTTTTACTAAAAAGTGAGGTGTATACGAAATTGAAACAGCAGCGGAGAAGTATGAGAGATCCAGAGCATCCAGAGCCCACTCAGGCCTGCAGAAGCTACTCCAGTGGGTGGCGCGCCTCGGTGGTGGCGTGCCAGCCAGCTGCCAGGCTCAGTGTGAGCCGCAGGGAGAGCCAGATGAGGGGATTATCCACTCACATCAGAGCTCTCCACAAACTCAAAAAATGTGAAGGGAGAACGGCAGTGAACAACAGAGGAGCAGATCACAAGGTAGAAGAACATGTGGAACAGCGGGCAAACTAAAGCAGCATCAGCTCCCTCCCCCACCCCAACACCAGTGCCCAACCCTAGGGAACAGAGCAGCAGTCCAGGAACCCAGCCATGCATGCTTGAACTGACAGAGCACCAAAGAGGGACCCAATTAAGAGCACAGTTGAGGCCAAAATCATCCCAAAAGGTAACTGGGATTACACCAGGTCAGTACCCACCTAATAAACCTGGTATGTACACCTGAACCAGAAGTGCTAATTGCACATTCCATATCAGGATAAATTATATGTTAAATTGGATGGATGGTCAGATTTGCCATTCTTAAAAAAGCTGTATTTTGGACTTGTTATTTATTGCTTCTTGAATAACAGTAGCTTTGTTAACTCTTCTGTTATGCATTAGGAAAGGCTCTCACCTGGTCACAAGCTGACTTGGAACCTTCTACAGACCAGAAATCCTAACCGCCTTGTTGTCAGGATTAAGGGAGTGGGTGAGACATCACACAGCCTAAGAGACAGACAGAGGATCTGGTTGTCATAATACCTACTCTTGGATAAATACTCTGTGCAGTTTTTCATTGAAAGAGTACATTGTTTAGTTAAATTTTAGAATCTGCCTATATTTTGTTCCACTTAGCCTACTTGAATACTCTCATAGTAGGCACACCCAACACCTAGAGTCACTTTTGTAGATACTCTGAGAGTCTTCAGAGCCACACCAGGCGCCTTAAGATCCTACCCTGAAGATATACAACATCAGATTGATTGATACATCTCTTAATACCCAGCTAACTGGAAAATCCAATCATTAAATAATCCAAGATGCAAAAATATGTACAATATTACACAAGAAACACCAAAAATCAAGACAATATAAATCCACCAAAAAGTATTAATGCATCAGAAATGACCTCCAGTGAGAACGAGTTAGAGGAAATGCCAGAGAAATATTTCAAAAGAATGATTATAAATATGTTCAAAGAACTCAAAGAAGAAATCAAAGGAAGCAAAGAAGACACAGGATGCCAATTTAATGAAATAAAGAGGTCAATACTAGACATAAATAAGGAAATAGAAATAATAAAGAAAAACCAGTCAGAATTACTAGCAATAAAGAACACAGTTAATGAAATAAAAAACTCTGTAGAAAATCTCACCAGTAGAATGGATGAAGGAGAGGACAGAATATCTAAGCTAGAAGACCAGGTGGCAGATCTAATACAGTCCAACAAAGAGAAAGACAAACTAATAGAAAAGTATGAGTGGGAATTTCAAGATATTTGGGACACTATGAAAAGATCAAACATAACAATTCAGGGTATAGTAGAAGGAGAAGAATTTCACTCCAAAGGCATAGTTGGCATCTTCAACAAAATCATAGAAGAAAACTTCCCCCAAATTGGGAAAGAGGTGCCAATGCAGATACAGGAATCATTTAGAACACCAGCCAGACAAAACATGGAAAGAACCTCTCCTTGCCATATTATAACCAAACTACCAAACATACAAACCAAAGAAAAAATAGTGAAAGCAGTCAGAGAGAAAAATCAAGTTACCTACAAAGGCAAGCCCATCAGGATTACAGCAGATTACTCAACACAAACTTTAAAAGCCAGGAGGGCGTGGAGTGATGTATCCCAAATTCTGAAAGATAACAACTGTCAACCAAGGTTACTTTATCCTGCAAAGCTATCCATTCAAATAGAAGGAGAAATAAGGACATTAAATGACAAAAGCAGGCCAAAGGAGTATTTGAAGACAAAACCAGCTCTACAGAAAATACTTGAAAGAATCCTCCATGCTGAAGAAAAAGAAAAGCACACATATAAGGAACTGGGAAAAAACAAACAATACTCAAATACTACTTAACAAAAGAGAGCAAAGGTAAAACAGGAAGAACTACAAAAAATGGCAAAAATGAATACACACCTTTCAATAATATCTCTTAATATCAATGGCCTCAATGTCCCAACCAAAAGACATAGGTTTGCAGACTGGGTTAAAAAGCAGGATCCTTCAATTTGTTGCCTCCAAGAAACTCACCTTTCTACAAAGGATGGACACTATCTTAGGATGAAAGGTGGGAAAACGGTGTTTCAAGCAAATGGACCTAGAAAACAAGCAGGGCTTGCTATCCTAATATCTGACAAGGTAGACTTCAGTCCAACATTAGTTAAGAAAGATAAGGAAGGTCACTTTGTATTGATTAAAGGCACCCTCCAACAGGAGGACATTACAATCCTAAACATATATGCACCTAACATGGGGGCCCCCAAATTCATCAAACAAACGCTATTATAACAAAGGTCACAGATAACCAAACACAGTGGTAGTGGGTGACTTCAATACCTCACTCTCATCAATTGATAGGTTATCCTGGGAAAAAATAAACAGAGATGAAACTGGACTAAATGAGGTCATAGAAGGAATGGACCTAACAGATATCTACAGGACATTTCATCCAAATGCTGCAGAATATACATTCTTTTCAGCAGCACATGGAACATTCTCTAAAATAGACCATATATTAAGACACAAAGCAAATCTTAACAAATACAGAAAATTGAAATAATTCCTTGCATTTTATCTGACCACAATGGAATCAAACAACAAATCAATAGCAAGAAAGGCTATAGAGCATACACAAAATCATGGAAATTAAACAACACATTACTAAATGATGAATGGGTCAATGAAGAAATCAAGAGGGAAATCAAAAAATTTATAGAGTCAAACGATGATGAGAACATAACATACCAAAATCCCTGGGACACAATGAAGGCAGTCCTAACAGGAAAATTTATAGCTTTAAGTGCCTATATTAAGAAATTAGAGAGGTCACAAGTAAATGACCTAATGCTTCATCTTAAAGCCTTGGAAAAAGAAGAACAAGGCAAACCCAAAATCAGCAGACGGAAAGAAAGAATAAAGATTAGGGCAAAAATTAATGAAATAGAAACTATAAAAAAAAAAAAAACAATCCAAAGAATCAATGAAACAAAGAGTTGGTTCTTTGAAAGGATAAACATGATTGATAAACCCTTAGCAAATCTGACCAAAAGAAAGAGAGAAGAGGCACAAATTAATAAAATTAAAGATGAAAAAGTTAACATCACAACAGATGCCAGAGAAATCCAAAAAATCATAGGGGCATACTATAAAAGCATATGCTCCACAAAGTATGAAAATCTGAAGGAAATGGATGATTTCCTTGATTTATATGACCTACCTAAATTAAATCAAGATGAGATTAATCACTTAAATAGACGTATAACAAACATGGAGATCCTAACAGTTATAAAAAATCTCCCAACTAAAAAAAGCCCAGGCCCAGATGGATTCACTGCTGAATTTTACCAGACCTTCAGGGAAGAGCTAACACCATTGCTTCTTAAGCTTTTCCATAAAATAGAAAAAGAAGGAATTCTACCAAACTCCTTCTATGAAGCCAGCATCACCCTGATACCAAAACCAGGCAAAGATAGAACAAAAAAAGAAAATTACAGACCAATCTCCCTCATGAACACAGATGCAAAAATTCTCAACAAAATATTGGCAAACAGAGTACCAGAATATATCAGAAAGTTCATTCACACTGACCAAGGAAGCTTTATCCCAGAGATGCAGGGATGGTTCAATATATGCAACTGGATAAATGTAATACATTATATAAATGGATTGAAGGACAAAAATCACATGATCATCTCATTAGATGCAGAGAAAGCACTTGACAAAATCCAACATCCCTTCATGATAAAAGTCCTACAGAGACTGGGAATAGAAGGAACATATCTCAATACAATAAAGCTATTTATGACAAGCCTACAGCCAACATATTACTAAATGGGGAAAAACTGGAAGCTTTTCCACTAAAATCAGGAACAAGACAAGGGTGTCCACTGTCCCCATTTTATTTAATATAGTGCTTGAAGTCTTAGCCATAGCAACAAGGCAAGAGACACACATAAAAGGGATACAAATTGGAAAGGAAGAGATCAAGTTATCAGTATTTGCAGATGACATGATTCTATATATGAAGGATCCTAAAGATTCTACCAGCAAACTGTTATAGCTGATAAAAACCTACAGCCATGTAGCGGGGTACAAAATAAATACACAGAAATCAGTAGCCTTCATATATGCTAACAACAAACACACAGAGAATCACTCCCATTCACAACTGCATCAGTGAAAATAAAGTACCTTGGAATAAACCTAACCAAGGAAGTAAAGGATCTCTACACTGAAAACTTTAAAACACTCAAGCGAGAAATTGCAGAAGACACTAGGAAGTGGAAAAACATCCCTTGTTCCTGGATTGGAAGAATCAATATTGCGAAAATGGCAATCTTACCAAAAGCAATCTACACATTTAATGCAATCCCCATCAAAATTCCAATGGCATTCTTCACGGAAATAGAAAACACAATCCAAAAATTCATTTGGAATCACAAGAAACCTCAAATATCTAAAATAATACTGAGCAACAAAAATAAGGCTGGTGGTATCACCATACCTGATTTTAACCTATACTACAGAGCCATAGTAACAAAAACAGCATGGTACTGGCACAAAAGCAGACATGTAGATCAATGGAACAGAATAGAGGTCCCAGATGTAAGTCCAGGTAGCTATAGCCACCTGATATTCAATAAAAATGACAAAAATACTCATTGGAGAAAAGACAGCCTCTTCAGCAAATGGTGTTGGGAAAACTGGATATGTATCTGTAGAAGGATGAAAATAGATTTTTCTCTCTCTCCATGTACAAGAATTAGGTCCAAATGGATTAAAGTCCTTAACATCAGACCAGAAACTCTAAAACTGCTAGAGGAAAAAGTAGAGGAAACCCTTCAACATATTAGTCTTGGCAAAGACTTTCTGAATATAACCCCAATTGCTCAGGCAATAAAACCACAGATTATCTACTGGGACCTCATGAAATTACAAAGATTTTGTACTGCAAAGGACACTGTGAATAAAGCAAAGAGGCAACCTACAGAATGGGAAAAAATCTTCAGCAGCTATATATCTGACAGAGGATAAATATCTAGGATATACAAAGAACTCAAAAAGTTAAATAATAAGAAATAAAACAAGCCAATTAAAAAATGGGCTATGGAGCTAAATAGAGAATTCTCAAAAGAAGAAATACAGATGGCGTATAAGCATCTAAAAAAATGTTCTACATCCCTAGTCATCAGGGAAATGCAGATTAAAACTATATTGAGATTCCATCTCACTCCTGTCAGATTGGCTACCATCATGAAAACAAATGATCATAAATGCTGGCGGGGATGTGGAGAAAGAAGAACCCTTCTACACTGTTGGTGGGAATGCAATCTGGTCCAGCCATTGTTGAAATCAGTGTGGAAGTTCCTAAAACAGCTAAAGATTGATCTATCATATGACCCAGCTATAGCACTCTTGGCATATATCCTAAGGACTCATCTCATTTCCTTAGAAGTACATGCTTAACCATGTTTATTGCTGCTCAATTCATAATAGCTGGGAAATGGAACCAGCCTAGATGTCCCTCAACTGATGAGTGGATAATCAAGATATGGCACATTTATACAATGGAGTTCTACTCAGTGGTAAAGAAAAATGAAGTTATGAAATTTGCAGGAAAATGGATGGATCTGGAAAGGATTATACTAAGTGAGGTAACCCAGAGCCAGAAAGCCAAGCACCGCATGTTCTCTCTCGTACGTGGATCCTAGCTACAGATGATTGGGCTTCTGTGTGAGAAGGAAAAAACTCAGTAGCTGAGGCCAGTAAGATAAAAAAGAGACACAAAGGGAAGAGAAGGGAAGGGAGGAGGGTACTTAATAGGTTGGTATTGTATATATGTAAGTAGAAGAACAGATTAACGAGGGTGAAAAGCCCCAATGTGAGGTCAGGGGAGGACATTGAGTAAAGGGAAGGTGGAGGGAGGGCTAATCATAATCTAAGAGGATATAAATAAATCATATACTCCTCTGGTTTTGGACAATGGAACACTCAGGAGCCGTAGATTGTTGCTAGAAAATTTTCAGTGCCAGGGATGGGATACCTTTCAGTGAGTTGTTGGCCAGGGAGGTCCCTGATGCCCCCAAAACATTATAAGCCATTGCTGAGGCCCTTGGTTTCCCACCAGGAATTGATGGTAAGACCCTATTGCTGAAGACTCCACATATATGGGCTGCAAGGCCACTGAGAAATCCTGCTGGAACTGAGCTGATAACCTCCTCCATGTAGACCAGCTGACAGAAGCTGGAAGAAGCCATTCTACATGCATTTCAATGGGAAGAAGAGATGCCACCAGTGAAGATACTCAACAGTGGACACTGTAAGCCTTATAATTGGCCCGCCAGGCCAAATGAGCCAATGGGTGCAATAGTGGCACATCTGTCATGGTGGAAACCAACTGCCCTCCAATTGGACTGGAGGCCTGCTCCATGGGGGGGGGGAATACATCCCTGATACTGAAAACTTAATACAGGGGTAGTCATGAGCCCTAGGGTGTAACATCTGCTGATGTCTGGATAAGTGTATATACTATGCTTATCAAACTGCCCAGGAAGCACTTCTCTTAATAATCATACCCTTATATTAATGCTACTCTCACTTTGGGTAGAGAATCTTCTCTTTTCAGATGGCAGTGACCTTGGGACGACTCAGAAGGTAGCATGGTGCTGGAAAGAAGTGACTAGAGTACCGAGTAACATTTCTATCACACCTTCCAAGGCTCAGGGTCTAATGCGGAAGAGGTGGTGGAAAGAATGTAAGAGCCAAAGGAGGGGTAGGACTCCTTACAACGTGTTCCTCCAGACATAAAATGGCCTGGATATCCATGACCTCATAGTGCCTGACACTACCTACACAAGACCATAGTAAGTGGAGGGAAAGATCATGACATCAAAATTAAAGAGAGACTGATTAAGATGGGGAGGGGCTATGATGGAGAATGGAATTTCAAAGGGGGAGAGGGGGATGGGAGGGTATTACCATGGGATATTTTTTATAATCATGGAAAATGTTTAAAAAATTGAGAAAAAATAAAATAAAATTTAAAAAAAGATTTAAATAAAATCAAAAGATATTTTTGTGTGCCCTTATGAAGCTAAAATTATATTTTAAAACAGTGGTACTGCTGAAGATCAAACCCAGGGCCTTCCACATGGAGGGCACTCTACCACTGAGTCTAAAAGAACAATCTTAACACTTAAATGAAATTAAAATTGGTGACATCATCTCCAAACGCACAGAATTAAACTAAAATGTAACAACTAACCAATTATACTAGTAGTACATTAACTACTATTAAATACAAAACAAACAAGATGCTTAATAATAATCACAACTGGGGTGGAGAGATGACTTAGGAGTTAAGGCATTTGCCTGCAAAGCCAAAGGACCCAGGTTTAGTTCCCCAAGATCCATGTAGGCCAGATGCACAAGATGGCACATGTGTCTAGAGTTCGTTTATAGTGGCTTAAGGCCCTGACATACCCATTCTCATATATATATATATATATATATATATATATATATATATATATATATATTGCTCTTTCTATATCTCTCTCAAACAAATAATATACAAATAAAATAACAGTAATCACAATTATATATTGAAGTACAGACTCAAATATATTTTCTGGAAAGCACTGTGCAATCAAAGGCTTTGAAACTATTATGAAACATCCATGCGTATAATTTTTCTTATATCCAACTATAAAGCTGAAGAACTCCATTTCATTCCTGCTTCTTTTCTAGTTCCATGGCACACAGCACAACAGCTGGTATGCAGTGAATGATCAGTAAGTCCTTATTGAGAGAATGACATACTAAATGCACATTAACATGCTGTTACTTATCTGCAGCTGATGGCTGGCCACCTACCTGCCAGTCCTTGAAGCAATCATTCTAACACTTCTAAACAGCTCCAGTGTTAAGTCAACTGAGGCCAGACACCAGTATGCCTTCTTCCCCTACTTCTCTCACTCCACATTAGCTGTTGACTGGCTTGTGTGTTCTCTCTCTAGCAGGTCCTGATTAGATATACTAATTTATCCAGAAATACATCCATAATCATTAAATATCATTTAAATATAATAAAGGAAAGAAAACCAGTTAAAAAATAAAGTGAATATAGCAAGACGAAAAGAAAGTATAGACGCCCAGAACGACACAATGGAGATACTATTTTCTGCTTTTCAATTTAAAACTTCAGCATAAGTCTTTTAGCTTGAGTTTTTGAGTATTAAATAATATTCCAAATCAATAGCTCTCACTAGGTACCTGCTGAGACACAAAAAAAGAAAGATGCAAATTGGGGACATCACATCCACTCAAGCCCTCAGGGAAAGGTTCTTGTTGGATGGAAGTCAAGATTTTTTCTTTTTTACTCTCAATGAAGTTCTATCAGTAATTCAGATCTCTTCTCCCTGTATGTCTTATATATGCTTTCTTTCTCTCTGTCTTTTCTTTGTTTCCTTCTTTCTTTTTCTTTCATTATTTCCTTTCTTCCTTTCATTTTTTCCTCCTTCTCTCCCTTCCTCTCTCTTTGTCTTTTCTTTGTTGTTCTTTCTTTCTTCCTCTAGCCCAGGCACCAAATCCCCTACCTTATCATCCTGCACCCTCCACTAATACTAAGATTACAAGCATGCACCACCATGTACATATTTGAAACCCAAGTGCTAAGCAAGGGATGAAGACAGGAGGATCACTGGAAATCCATGGTCAGCCAGTCTAACTGAAGAAAGAGAAGCTCCAGGATTCAGCAACTGTCCCAGGGATCTAGGGTAGAAAAGTGGAGAAGGATAACCAATTCCTTCCTCTGGCCTCTACATATATGCATAGAGGGCATCACATCTGTGCACACATGCAAATACCACATACACACCACATATTACTACACACATGCATCAAAATTGCTATCCTATTTTTATTTTACAAAAGTCAAATATTTCTATTGCTGAAATTATGGGGTAAAGGACTTCAGCTTTCAGTGACATTGGTGTAGAAGGTTTGAATGGACTGTTCCACCACACAAGACAGCTTGAAAATTAGGAAAAATTTTTACTAACAAAAGAGCACCCAAAGTAATGAGAAAATAGACATGATGTAATGCTCTTCACACTGTATATGTAGATGTCACTACCTTCTGAACTCATACACATGGTGAAATTATGGGGTAAAGGACTTCAGCTTTCAGTGACATTGGTGTAGAAGGTTTGAATGGACTGTTCCACCACACAAGACAGCTTGAAAATTAGGAAAAATTTTTACTAACAAAAGAGCACCCAAAGTAATGAGAAAATAGACATGATGTAATGCTCTTCACACTGTATATGTAGATGTCACTACCTTCTGAACTCATACACATGGTTGACTCCATGCAAAAACTCATCCTTTGCCTTAACTTCAGAAACTGACACTGAAAATTTTTTTCCAAATGTGTCCTAATACATAAAGGTGTCCCAGCCTATTCCTTTCATACCTTCCAAGCCATTGCATTTCTCTTCAGATAAAGCCCAAACTCCTTAAGATGGTTTTCTTGGCCTGGCTTCAACTCCTTTTCAGCCTTTCTCACCATCATGTACAGTAGCAGCCTCAGGCTTCTTTTTATTGAGAACTTTAATATATAAGTATATTGCAAATTGGTCATATTCTCATTTGGTTATGTTCTTATGTTCCTTCCCCCTACCTCATTCCACCGAGGACCCTCCTCAATGAGGTTATCGGTAATCAGTATGGAATAATGAATACACCAGTCAGTCTCCTCCAGGAATCCCTCCTACCATGTGGCTCTTAAATTCTTTCTGCTCCACTCTCGCAAAATGTTCCCTGAGCCTTGGAGGGCATGTTATAAGTCTCCTTTAGTACTGAGCTCTCAGCAGTCTCTGATCATTTATTTGATGAGTTTTGAGTCTCCTCATTGTCTGCCACCATCTCCCTTGAGGAGTTTCTCAGACTAGCAGTGAGAGCAGCACTCATATTTAATATGTTACTTCCTCTATAATGTGTCCTGAGCCCTGACAGATGTGACAGAGATGACTCATCTTATTCTAGGTAGTCAGCTATCTTTTCATATCATTCTTATGGGTCTTGGGTCTCTCCAGTACTCACTGCCATTTATAAAAAGCAGTTTCTCTACCCAATAGTGAGAGCAGCATGGATCAAAAGTGATAAACAGACATTTAGAAAACTTATTTATTTATTTATTTATTTATTTGAGAGTGACAGGGAGAGAAAGAAAGAGGCAGATAGAGCTAGAGGGAGAATGGGCACACCAGGGCCTCCAGCCACTGCAAATGAGCTCCAGATGCATGCGCCCCTTGTGCATCTGGCTAACATGGGTCCTGGGGAATTGAGCCTTGAACCGGGGTCCTTAGGCTTCACAGGCAAGTGCTTAACTGCCAAGCCATCTCTCCAGCCTTAGAAAACTTTTTGAAAGGCATAGCCTCTTCTTTTAGCCAAAGAACAGTGGAACCTTGCCTCCAGAGCAGACCTCATGCCCAGTCAGAAATCAGTTGTTACCCCCATACACTGTGTGCCACTATTGCACCAGTGTGTGCATCCTACCTGGCTGGATGATTTTGTAGCTTGCCAGATCTATTGCTTGTTCATGCTACTGCTGACCAGTATCCCCCAGCAGCCAGCATACTGCTTCCCAGCCTATGACGGCTAGCCATCCGGGTGCTGGCTTCCGTCTCAGTCCCAGCACACGACCTCTCAGTGTCCTGTGACTGTGGCCTGTGTTGTCTTCAGCAGCATGGTCTTGGTTCTTCTATGTAACCTAGTGCTTTGGCAATGACCTGCATTGTTTTAGGGACCTCATGGGCTTCCCTGACCCACAGATCACTATGGAGGGGTAATCCAATTCTGGTACTGAGATTTACCAGCAACAACCTATGGTTTTAGTCTAAAGGTTTCTCTATGCATGTATGGTGCTTCTGTCCAAACTATCTCTCTTGCGCTCTTGCTCTCTCTCTCTCTCTCTCTCTCTCATTGTATCTTTAAATTAGCTAACCAAGAGGAGGGTTTCTATACTACTGATTCATGCAATAATTAGTTTTGTGTATCTCCCCTCCCCTATCTTACCTCAGACCCCCAAATTCCTCCCACCCCCTGTATCCTGTCCTTCCATGTACCTGTCTACTAGTCCATCCTCTGATCCTTCCAAGCACTGAAGGTGTTATTTTGCCATCTTGCCTGAGACTCCCTTCTGATCCACATGGGCAGTCAGGGTCCCTTCCTTTCCATTGCCTGGTCCCTGTCCTCCATCCTACCTACCATACTTATGCTCTGTGTTGTCCCTGCTGATCACTGTTCTGACGCTGTGATGCTTAATATTCATTGGCAATTTGACTGGCTTTTGAATGACCATGGAAACATGACTCTGGATGTATTTAACTGATGTGCGAAGACAAACTTTATTTGGGAGAGTAACCATCCCTGAGTTGAGGACCTGGACTGAATAAAGCAGGAGAAAATGACCAGAGAACCAGAATTCATCTTTCTCTGCTTCCTGACTGTGGATGCAATGTGATCAGCTGCTTCAAACTGCTTGTGCCATGCCTTCCCCACCATGATGTGAGCCAAAAGAAACCCTTCCATCCTTACACTGCTCTCATCATCTCATCATCTCATCACAGCAATGAGAAAAGCAACCAGTACAGTCCCCTATATTTGACAGACACCTGTCTTTGCTTGCTGGCACAATAGTGTCACATAGCATGTGGTAAGTAATTATTAATATGAACAAGTGAATGAATCTAGGTGGTAATAATATCTTTGTTTACATATCAAATATAGGAGGCAATGTGACACTGAAATAAAAAGAAGGGGTCACTTTATCCACCAACCTGATCATTTCACCTTTTAAAATGATAATTGGCTAAATGTCTACCATCTACCCAATAGATATATTTATTTACCTCTTATGCTCCACATGTGTTATTAAATTAAACTTTATGAAGTTGCTGACATTAGACCATTTTAATGATCCTCAGATGTTCAGCCTCCTGTAACTGCTGGGGGGCAGGGAGGTGCCTCTCTGCTCAAATACTTGTAGGAAATGGAAGTGTTTATGCAGAGAGTTTTGATATGTGGTAAATGTTCCTAAAATGTTTCCCATTATGAAGTTATACCAACAAGTAATTAGCATCTTCTTTAAATCAGTAGGGCATTTGCCTCAGAGCCATCTCCAATCAGTTTGCAAAGACTGGGTATGAAAGAGGTAGCTGTCTCCAGGACAGAAGATGGAGAGTCATGATAGCTAGAAAGCAATACAGAGAGCATCTTCCAGGGCTTGCCTGATGGAAACAAAATGGGCTATGCTTTACAACAAAAGACTTAAGATCATCTTTTAGGTGGGACATAGAGAGCAGTGCCATTGTGACCATACTTATATTGACTAAGAGCAGTTCCTGCCCTTGCTTAATGAATCTGTGTTCCATCTCCTGCAGACAATGAGGCAGAAGGTGAAGATGTACAGAAGGAAAGTAGAGCACTGTGATAGACCAATTTCAGGAGGCTTCCATCACAAGTAGGTCTCAGGCCCCTCAGCAGGGCTTTCTGTATAAAGCCATCAGGTATGGGTTTTAAAAGGTGTTTATCCTGTTAAAATTATGGCAGAATTGCTCTTGGAATCTCCTTCCAACCTGCTACCTCATGGACTCAGCTGGATGCTGTGGAAATATGTCTGTGTGCCCTCTTTTTGTGCTCTTCATGTCCCACCAGAGTGCTACAGAAACTGAATTAGTGCCTTAGGAAAGCTGTTTTTCTTCCAGTTCAAGCAGGAAGTAAACCAAGAAAGATGACCATACATACATGAGGATTCTGGGGGAGCTATGAGAGCTTCCTCATGTGGGCAGTGATGTTAATTGTGCCCATATCTGGTCACATTCAAGGACCCAATATGCTATCTTGTTCTGACATATCAGGGTTAGAAAGCCATTGCATCGTGGTGTTTGTTATGGTTTCAGTGTGAAATGTCTCCCACTTGCTCTCTACCTGGTGGGGTTATTTGGGGAGGTTATGGAATCTTTCAGACATAGGATCCAGTTGACTAAGGTAGGTGCAGATATAATGCATTATATAGCCTGGCTCCTGTTTCCTGTCTGTCACTGGGATGTAAGCAGCCACCTCACATTCCTGCCACCATGGGCACAAGCTGGTCCTGCCATCATGCCTTTTCCTCTACAGTAGAGTGTACCCTCTCAAACTATGAGCCAAAAATAACTCCTTCTTCGCATTACTTCTGCGGGGTATTTTTTCACAGCAATAACAAAATTAATATCATGTCATAAGGCCATATTAAATACATTGAGAACCTTAGGTTTAAAGGCTTACTCTGTTTCATTTTATGACTTACCATCATAATGCTTCAGTTTTCTTATCTGAAAGTTGGGAAGAAATGACAATTTCTTTCAAACACTGGAACCCTTTCATTTTGTGTAGTCTTCAGTGAACACCTACCTGTGACCTGAATTCACATTTACTGAAACTATTTTTTATTTTTGTTTTATTTTAGAGAGAGAGAGAGGATCCCCAAAACCATCATTTACTTTCCCATCCTACTCAGCTTTTAGATATTCCTTCCCTGAAGCTCAGTAACATGTGACAGAAGTGGCAACTGTAGTTTAAAAGTTTTATCCGTCTGGGGGTCTGGGGTGGGAATCCTCTTGTGAGGTGTCCTTTAGTCCCATGCTGCAGCCTTGTGTTGGCAGGACTGTGTCAAGGCCTGAAAGTGTTCAGAACTGCTCTCTGAGGAACCCTCATGACCATGTCCTTCTTACACCACCCTTCAAGTTTAAACATCGTGATTGGAGATTGTGCTATCACAACAGTCAGTAAATTGGTAATAACATTTAGCTCCTGGGCAGGGGAGATTGCTCAGAGGTTGTAGGTGCTTGCTTGCAAAGATTGCCAGCCCGGGGTTAAATCCTCACCCCCCACCCCCAGTATCCGTATCAAGCCAGACACAAGAAGTGACATACATGTCTGGCATTTGTTTGCAGTGATGAGAGACCCTGGTGTGCCCCCCATACACATAAATAAATTAACTAATAACAAATAAATGAATAAATAAAATATTTAGCTCTTGCTTGCTTTATAATTGTTTCTCTTAAAGTCCCAACCTGACATCCTTCAGCAAGTTAACAAAACCCCTCTGGACCTTAGTCTTTTAGCTTTCAGATAGGTATAATCACAGAAGTATGAGAAATAATGGGGACTGGGTGTATCACGTCCTTATTGTGTGGTGGCATTTCTGGTAACAAATATCTACCCTGGTTGCTGTAATGTAGGTAAATTTTCATGTGAAGGTTTCTTTCATAATCACTGGTTCTGTGATGTCAGGCAAGCAAACCTTTCAGGCTCCTGTTTCTCATCTGTGGAAGTGAGGTGAGTAATACACCCCGATCCTCACAGACTAGAGACCATGCTCCTAGACTCCAGATGATTTTTCAGCTGCTTTGTGGAGATCCCTGTACCTGATGCTCTGGATTTTATCACCCTTCAGGACTATCTTGAGGAAGGAACTTGAAGAAATCCAATCGGGGCAGTGTGTGGTGGCAGCACTCAAGAAGGGGGGGAAGCAGGATCATGACTTCCATGCTAAACCTGGGAAACACAGGGAGACTCTGTCTCAAACAAAACTAAACGGCAGAGAAACCATGTCTACCGGGCACATAGGGAGCTCAGACAGGTCCCCACAGCGCCGGCAGAGTCCCTGCATGTGTTCCTCCTTTTCTCAAGGCCCATGAGAATGGGTAAGGGGTCACTGCACACTTGCGCCTGCCTCTCAGCTATGCTTCAAGCTCTCAAAGTTTGGCTCCAGGTTGTAAAATCATATTACGTTCTGACAGTTTTAGAAGCGTGCCCGGAAAAATAGCCAGAACAGGAAGGAGAGGAAAAGCATTCTCAGGGCGCAGATGGGTTTTGCAGCTGGGTACAAGGAACATTAGCGTTAGCGAAATGTCTGCTGCCAAGCCCAGGTTTCCTTCACACAAAGGTCACATCCCTCCGGTGCGAATCAAATCCCGCTGCAATACCATGTTGTTCCTGCACTTCACCGCTCCTCCATCCCGAAAGGTTTTAAGCTTGGCAACATTTTCCCCTCCACGAATCCAATTCTCCTTGGGAAATGTCATTCTGCTTGAATTTTCTTAGCCCCACCCTCACCTGGACCCCTGGGATTTCTGTATCAAAGCTGCGGATGGGGGAAAGGAGGGACGTGTGGGTGGGGGAGAAGCCATTCATTTCTGTGTGTGCCCCAGCCAGTTAATTTATAAAGAGGTGCCTGGAAGTTTCTGGTCTCTTTCCCCTCAGCCTGTTTTCTTTCTACATCTGGGTGTCTCTGTGGGTTAAGCAAGAAGGTCAACTCAAATTCTCTCATAGTGAGTGGAGGGGACGTGACAGGACACACGTGGGGACTGCCCAGAGGCAGGTGCATCATTGTGAGAGAAGCTGCATCCACTCCACGCCACCCTCCGCACAGAAGTGAGCAGTTTAATTAATTATTGCCCGGAGATTGTAAAAGGTGGAAACAATGCTTAAAATAGGTTGAACCCAAGGCATATTCTCTTGGGACCACATGGGCCAGATTTGGGTCAGGACATTATCCAGGCAAAAGAAACTTGATTGAAAATACAATAGAACCAGTGTGGCAGTTGCAGTGTGGAAGTAGTCGACTGGACAAAACTCACAAGAATCAGCCACACACAGTACAGAAGCCGTGTTTAGAAGAAAATACTTATCTGCATGCAATTTGTTATTTTCCTGAGGCTCTCGTGCAGCCTCTTGTTAATTCTCTCTGATTGCACGTAGTATGTTTCAGGCATTTAAGAAATTGGGCCAAAAAAAAAAAAAAGAACCAAGTTCAAAAAAATCAAAATCAACTGGGCGTGGTGACACACGCCTTTAATCCCAGCACTCGGGCAGCAGAGGTAGGAGGATTGCTGTGAGTTTGAGGCCACCCTGAGACTACGTAGTGAATTCCAGGTCAACCTGGGCCAGAGTGAGACCCTACCTCGAAAAACCAAAAAAAAAATAAAAAAAATTCTAAATCAGGGGCTGGAAAGAAGGCTTAGCAGTTAAGGCGCTTGCCTGCAAAGCTAATGACCTGGGAGGCCCAGGGTTCAATTCCCCAATACCCAAGTAAAGCCATGCATCTGGAGTTTATTTACAGTGGCTGGAGGCCCTGGCATGCCCATTCTCTGTCTCTCAGTTTGTCTCTCTTCTTTCTATCTCTCTTTGATTACAAATAATAAATAAAAATTTAAAAAGATTCAAAATCAGAGTACCTTCTCTAACCAAAAGTTACAAAAATATGAAAAATTTTCTCCAATTTTTTTAGGAATTAATCAAGATATAGGAAAATAATACATGAATCAAAATGAAAAGGTACTTTCCAATACCAAAGTATTTTTGACTGACTCATAGTAAATGTATAACATATTAATTATGAGATAATTATAACATAAAAGAATGAAAGGATAAAAAAGGAAAATTTTGGTGAACTTAAACATGGAGAAAGTAAAAGAAAAAATCAAATAAAAGAGAAGCAAAATAAAATAAAAACAAATGAAAATACAGAAAAATTTTAAAAACACAAAATTGATTCCTGAAAAATTAATAAAAATTATAAATCCTAATAGGGGTCATGGAGAAAAGCAAATAGATGCCCAGAGAGGCATGAATTATTAATAACAGAAATCACGGTAATATAAGTGACAAAATTACAGATTTTAAGTATCTTCTATGGCTATGAAGAGTAAGATGAGCAAGAAAGCTGAGGCAGGTTGAGGCAACAGAATACTATACAGCAATGAACATGAACTTGTTTCATGCTTCAACCTAGTTAAATGTCACAAGCATTATACTAAGCCAAAGAAGACAACACAACACAGTACTCACTCTAAACTTAATACTAAGTTGAAAAACAGTACAAACCAATCTGTGGTAAAGAGAATCTAAAGGGAGTACCTTTAGAGAGTGAAGAGTCTACTAAGGCTCTAAAGAACTCTGGGCTCTTGGCAACATGTCTCTGAATTGGAGTGATTCCTACATGGAAGTGCTAATTACTGAAATGTTAAACTATAAACTCTGATTTTGGTAACTCTCAGTATGTGTATTGCAATTGTAATTTTATTTTTAAAAATGACGTAGGAGGGCTGGAGAGATGGCTTAGAGGTTAAAGTTTTTGCCTGAAAAGCCCAATGACCCGGGTTTGATTCCTCCAGTACCCACATAAGTCCAGGTGCACCAAGTGGTGCAAGCATCTAGAGTTAGTTTACAGTAGCTACAGGCCCTAGCATTCCAACTCTCTATCTGTCTTTCTTCTCTCTATCACTCTCTGCTTGCAAATAAATAAATTAACTAAATTAATTTTTAATGGTATATGATGGTCAATCATTCTTAACTTGACTGGATTAGAATTATCTAGGAAACAAACCTCTGAGTAAATGTATAAGGGCATTTCCAGAGAGATTTAGCTGAAGAGGGAAGACTCATCCCATTCATCTGGGGTTCCAGGCTGCATAGAAAAGAGAAAGCCAGCCGAGTCACAGGAATTTCTCTCTACATCCTGACTATAGGTACTATATGACCAGAAGTTTCATGCTCTTCCTGCCACAGCTAAAGCTGCCTTGCCTGGCCTTCCCTGCCATGACAGACGATACCCCCCAAAAATGAGCCTAAGAAACCTTTCTTAAGTTGGTTTTTTATCACAGCAACAAGAAAAGTAACCAAAACATAAAATTAGTACCAAAGAATGGGATCATTATGTGAATAATCTGACATGAGGTTCTTAGGCCCTTGGAACTGTCTTTCAGGAAGAATGAGGAGAAATTGGAAGACATAGACTATAGAAACCCTAGAATGCTATAAACAGAGCTTTATAAGCCATTCTGGTGGCAGTGTGAAAGGCCATAATACCAATAAAGATCCAGACAATAATGAGGCTTCAGAGTCCAGTACTCTATTGGGAAGTAAGTTAGAGTTAATGCCACATTCTGGCAAACAATATGGGCTGCATTTTTCCCATGCTCTGAATATTTGAGTAATCTTAAATTCAAGATTAAGGGATTAATTTCTTTAGCAGTAGGAGTTTTGAGACAGTGCAGCATTCATGTTGCAGCATGGCTACTGCTCACCATTAGATCTATAGTGAGAGGGCGCAGGAGGATGACAAATAGGAAGCTTGACCAGGAGTGGAATAAAAGCAAGTTTAAAGTTGCGGATTTGGAGGGCACAGCATCAAGCCTTTGTACTTGTCGAAAAGATTAGTGACATTAAAGATAAATGGTCTTCACTATGATAATAGTGAAGGCAAGATACCTCCTTTGAAGACTCCAAACTTGTGAAAATGCAAATTCATTTGAAAGGTGACAGCCTGAACTGAGAATGTCAGCAGGGTATATCCCTGATTCAAAACGGATGCCTCTGGGAATGTTTCCCCAGGATCAGCCTCAAAGGGACACAAGAACTACTATAACTATGGTCAAATCAGTGAGGCTACATCTTGAGTGGGCAACAGGACTCACAGGGATTGTCCATTTAGCACTGGGTCTGCAGGCATGAAGGAGATAAGATGAGAGGGTCATGGAAGTTTTCACCATTGTTCCAGAAAGCCACTGAGGGCAGGTTATATGTGTCACTGTCAGGTTCACTGCAAGGAGGCCCCGAGAGGGTATTCATCAAGTTGGAAAGGTGCAGCCTAAGCAGCAATGGAGACGACAGCATGTTAGAGATGCTACGACCCTGGTATATCCACTGAGGACAACTGCAGGTATGGAAAGAAACTGACCCAAGGGGGAGACTTCATGGGCTACAGGTAGTAGACATGGAGGGTTGGGGCTAGCAAAGGCTGTTGGAATCTCTGATGCAGAACATGGAGCTATAGGACTTGGTATTTTCCCCGATGGTATCTGGACTTACTCTGATCCCATCTTTCCTTGTTCTGCCTCAATTTTTCCCTTTGGGATTGACAGTAACTACCTGTTTTCTGTATAGGGTATTTCTCTTGAACTTTTTACTTTACAGGGTATAACATTTAAATAATTTGTCAACTTGATCAGATTAGGAATCAGGCAGGAGACATGCCTCTTAGGCAGGGCATTGAGGCTGTTTCAAGGAAACATTAATGGAGAGGGTAAGTCCTCTCCCCATAGTAGGTGACCCTTCCAATGATGGACTATACACAAAGAAGCTCTGTGTGAAGATCCTTTTGCCTAGCTGCCTGTGCTACTTTCTGGTGCATGTATCTACCCTGTGGATGGCATCCTTCATAGACTGAAGACCAGCAGCTCTCCAGCAATCCTCCAGGCCTTCAGTGCCAGACTGGGACCACTGAGGAAGCCAGCCTCATAGACTTGGCAGTGACTGGGTTCTCAGCCTGTCAGGCCTAAAGACAGCAATTGTTGGACTTTCCAGCCCACCTCCTATAAGCTAACCCAATAAATAACCTTTGCAATGCATATTCATTCTACCAGTTCTGACCAGCATACAGCAACTCACAGTTAAGGGATGGCCTGACTCTCAGAAGAGACTCTGTACTTGCACTTATAAACCATCTTGGTACTGTGAAGGCTTTGAGGATCTTTAGAGATGCTCTAAGTACATTTTACATTATGAGATAAACATGAGAGTTCAGAGACCAAGGGTGGGATGTTATGTTCTAAAAGTAATGTGTTTGGGTATCTAGTTGTCAAGCAAAGAGTTATGATGGTCAACCTTGCCGCCATTCCTTTCCTGCCATGATGAGTCTTACCATTATGGTGCGAAAAAAAATAAACTCTTCTTTTCTTTTTGAAAAAAGATATTACTATTTATTTATTTAGGGAGAAAAAGAGAGAAAAACAGAGAGAACATGGGCACACCACAACCTCTTGCCACTGTGAGCAAACTCCAGACACATGGGCTACTTTGTGCATCTGGCTTTATGTAGGTACTGGGGAATTGAACCTGGACCATCAGGCTTTGCGAAATTGTTTTTAACAGCTGAGCCATCTCTCCAGCCCTCTTCCTTTCTTAAGTTGTTTTTGTCAGGTATATCATCATAGCAACAAGCAAAATAATGAATACAAACTTATCTTAACAAAAGGAAGCTATAATTTAAAGGAACTTGGTAGAGAGAATATATCTTGCTTATTTGCTGCATCTCAAATTAGAAAACATATTTGCAGAATGGTGAGGAGGATGAGGAATGTCAGTAGGTTTAAGTACAATTAAATACACATATCTGTGCAAGGATTTTCCCATTGAACAAGTCCCAGAATTAAATCTTGCTTTGAGCAAGCCACTGAAGCTCTCAGAGTCTTACTTTCTTTACCTATAAAATGTGGATGATGAAATCTACTTCATAACTTTTCTGGAAGAATTAAATATTTATCATGCACAGCAGGTATCTAAGTAGTCACTAATATACTATCTTACTATATCAATACCTTCTGAAGACTATGTAGTAAGATATTAACATTACAGAAATGCAATTCATCAATATTTCTCTGTTAGTCATTTATATAATCCTCCAGAGTTCTCAAAAACAAGACAAAACCAAAAAGGAATGGAGATGAAGAATATCCTCTTGTGGGTTTGTAAAACTGAGTACATGTCTGTGGAATTAACTAAAGGATGGGGGGAAGTGCTGGGAGAAGAGAGCGAATGTCACAATGAAGTGTACAACTGAATTCAAGCTTACTCAGGAAATTGGCTTTGTGGAAGCAAGGACAGATTGCCCTGTCTATGTCTTACAATGGAAATACAGAACTCATGCTAACTACACTTTCATGTGCTCTACAAATTAGGAAAATGTTTAAAGCATAGTAAAGTGCCTCTTTTTGGCTGTGTAATAATAGAAAAAAAGGATTAAGTTTTGTGAAACCCTCCCTTCCACCCCTCCCTCCCTATAGTCAGGTCCGCGAGGTGCTTACTAGGTATGAAAGCATCTTGGGCCGATTCAGGTTAGGAGCCACAGATGAGTGAAACCATGCGAGGATAATATTTCTGTGATTGGGTGAGTTCACTGAGAATGATCTGTTCCAAGTTTGAGCATTTTTCTTGAAATTTCATTGTGTCATTTTTCCTTACTGCTGTGTAGAATTCCCACCAGGTCCTTAGAGGGAGCACCTGAATCACAAGGTCCTGGAGAGAGTATGATGATGACTAACCTTAATCTTCTCCTCTCTCTCTCTCTCTCTCTCTCTCTCTCTCTCTCTCTCTCTTCTCTCTTTCTCTTTTATAGTACCTATCTTTTTCTTCCTTCTTTTCCTTGGCACTGACCTGTAACTCCCAATACCAGCATGCAATTAACATCCACCATGAGCTGTTGATCAGACAGACCTACAAGGTTTCCCAAAAGAAGACACATTTCTGTCATATAGCCCACCAAAGGATAAAGGTAAGACCCTATTGCCAAAGACACCATATGCTGTTGGTATGGAACATGGAGTGACCTGGCTAGAATCTGGAAGAGAGTCAGTCCCTAGACAATTATCTCATCTAGTGCCAGAAGGTGCTACATGAGCAACTGGGGAAAAAAAAAAGATCAACATCCATCCAAGCAACTCGTGGTCTAAGCTACTCAGCAGCAAATAACCTGATGTGATATTCACACAAGTGCAATAATGGCACATAGCCATAATGGGAAGCCAACTGCTCTTGATTTGTCTAACTGATCTGCTCAGTGGAATGGAACCCATAGCTAAAGCTAGGAAACAAGTCAGAACCATATCCAAAAAATGAGTTCGTTCTCCATTATTAAGCTCCCACCAACCTTGGGCTACAAGAGGGCCAACACCTATTAAATTCTCTCTAAAATAATAATGGTTATCTCATTTATCTGGTGCTGACTTCACTCTCTATTGGAGAATTTGCTTCTCTTTTTCAAATGGATGTAGAACCTGAGGAAAAAATCAACCGATTGCACCTCACCAGGGCTCCTGCTGAAACCATAGAGTAATTGGGGAAATGAGCAAGAGTGCTGCTTTCTTGATGAACCTGGTACCAGCACAAGGGTGAAGGAGATAGACACAGAGAACACTCAACTACCAAACCAGTTATCCAGAGACACAGAGGATCCCAAGACCTCATCACTGAAGTAGACCTAAAATGAATCCAACGTGGCTCAGGAAAATTCACAGAAGAGGAGGTGGAAAGATTGTTAGAGCCACATGTTGAGACATTATGCATGGAGACATTGCCTCATACCCATAACTGATGGCTAATCCCACAATGCACGACACACAATTCCCAATGAGGAGGGTCCTTAAGAGGGGGTAGGACAGGGAGGAGGCTAATGATGGTACCAACTTGGCTGTATACACATTATGTACATAACTAATAAAAAAGGACTAAAACTTTTGATTTGGACCAATTGATGTGTGTTAATATGCAGGTTTTGTACTGTTGTTGTATGTAGAAAGTTTTATTGTAACCAAATATGAATAAGAAAATCTATATCTCTTGTGAAAAAGGCAAAATAATTTTTCATGTAGGTATTCTAAAGGTAAAAGTTGCCAACTTTAAGTCTGATTATCTAAAGAGAATATGTTGTACTCTTTAACACTTAGGGGCTCAATTTGCCTAGGGCATTGAAATAAATATCTTTCAGTTCCCAAAGACCAATGTCATATACAAAGAAGCTAGTGTAGTCATTCTCTAAATCCTGGTTTTTATCACCCTTATATTTAAAAGAAGACAACTAGTCTTCACTGGAAAATACCTAAAAAGATTTCATAGGCCTTAAATATTACATATGCTAAATACTTCTCCTCATTTGCACTTTGTGATGGTTATCTATATTTTTAACCTTTTATTGACAACTTTTATACATACAATGTACCATGATCATAGTCCTCTCCCACCAATTCCCCATTCTGAATCCCCTTTGTGGTGGTTTGATTCAGGTGTTCTCCATAAACTTAGGTGTTCTGAATGCTAGGTCACCAGCTAATGCCAATTTCTGAATTAAAGCCTCCTGGAGGCAGTGTATTGATGGGGTAGAGTTATGGGTATTATAACCAGTTTCCTCTTGCTAGTGCTTGGCACACTGTCCTGTTGCTATTGTCCATCTCATGTTGGCCAGGAGGTGATGTCCACCCTCTGCTCATACCGTCATTTTCCCCTGCCATGATGGAGCTTCTCCTCAAGTCTACAAGCCAAAATAAACCCTTTTTCCTCACAAGTTGCTCTTGGTCTGATGTGTTCTGCCAGCAATGTGAACCTGACTGTAACAGTCAAGTTGATACTGAGAAGTGGGATCATTGCTGCTAGAAATCTGATTCTATGGCTTAGGCTTTTTGTTTCTTCTTTGTAGGAGGAATATAGAAGGATTTGAAACTTTGTCCTAAGAGATGCCTTGCAGTGCTGTAAGTACAGCTTGATGGACTATTCTGGCCAGTGTTGAAAGACCTGATGTAGTAAGAACAATGGACTATGTGGTTTGGCTTATGAGGGTGAGAAAGAGCTTTGTCTGGACTGGGCTAGAAGCAGTTTGTGTGAGAGGCTTGCTGTTATGCCACTATCTTGAGAACATGTGCAAGGCTGCATTGTGTAGAAATGGACTAGTATAAACAGAAGGATATGGCACAGAAAAAATGAAATCTTTGGGCTGAAACTTCTGTGACTTCAGCTGCAATTATTTGGGTGATTACAACCATTATGATTGGGCCATCTGACCTGCATTGGAACAACAGAAAGAATGTAGTCTCTTTAGAAAGGAACTGAATGCTTAAGGACTGTCCCATTCATCAAAGTCTGTTTTATTCCTCCCTGGATAAACAAGTTGGAAGCCCACCTGGTATTATGGAGTATAACAAACACAGGAAATAGAGGGTTGTTGAATTTGCAGTACAATTTTGTATATTGGAAATGATCATGGGCATTGTGAAGCAGGTTTGTTGGATTATCTATGTGGAGACCCGATGGAGCTATGAGGATGAACTGTGGTGTGTAGTAGAGACCCAATGGATATGGCCAGTACTATGGGATGGTTACAAAGGACAGCTGTTCGAACTGGATGAAGTTTTCAGGCACTGTGAGTAGCCTAGCTGAAGGGGCAGAATTGGAACTCCAGAGACTTCTCAGAGCTTAGAATTATCAGACTTGGAGACTTGCCACTGGCTAGAGTTGTTGGACTTAGAGGTACAGAGTTTGATTGCCCTGTTTAAACCTTGTATTGGTTGAATATTTCTTTGCTATGCCAGTGCCATCATTGCAGTGTGAGCGCTTATTCTGTGTCATTGTGTTTTTTGTGGGGAATCTTCTTAGCACTTCTTGTCATTTCTTAATACTTGGGAGAGTTTGAAGTCACCCCAGTTGCCACTGCCATCTAAAAAGGGAAGCTTCTCCAAGTACAAGTGAGACTAACATTAATATATGGGCATGAGTACAAGTATTTAGAGAGCAGTTCGGTGGACATAATATATCCACTTAGCCATACAATAATAGTAGTTTTCCCCTAGGGCTTGTGTTGATGGTTCATCTTTGTTTAAAAAAAAAAAAAACGTTTATTTTTGTTTATTTTATTAGAGACAGAGGGAGAGAAAGAGAGAGGGTAGGATAAAGAGAGAGAATGATGTGCCAGGGCCTCTAGCCACTGCAAATGAACTCCAGACACATGCACCACTATGTGCATCCTGCTTATGTGAAACCTGGAGAATTGAACCTGTTTCCTTGGGCTTTGCAGGCAAGTGCCTTACCTGCCAAGCCATCTCTCCAGCCCATCAGTTCTTCTTAATTGTCAACTTGATTGGCTCTGGAGGCAATAAAGAGACATGCCTCTGATTGGGTCTGAGACGGAATTTCCTGGAAGGATTCACTGAGGAGGGAAGACCCTCCCCCAGACATAAAGAACTCCCAGGGAAAAAAAAAAAATCAGATCTGCTTGCTTACCTACTTTCTGCTCTTGCTGGCTAGTGCATCTATCCTATCATTGCTGTTGCTGCTCCCACTGCTGCCATCAGAGGCAGGTTTCTGCAGCCTTCCAACATGGACCAAAGACCAGTGGATCTCCAGGAATCCTCCGGGAGTTTAGTGCCAGATTAGGACGGCTGAGGCACTCAGCGTGATGGACTGGGCAGCTGCCATGTTCTCATACTCTCCAGTGTGCACAGAGCCTATTTTGGACTGCCTAGCTTATATCATGTGAGCCAATCTAATCCTTTTTTTGTAAGATATATTTATATTCATTCTGTTGGTATTGATTCTCTAGAGAATCCAAATACACCCAACTGTAAACAAGAATACTTGGTCCCTCAGGCTGGAGAGATGGCTTAATGGTTAAAGTGCTTGTCTGTAAAGCCAAAGGACCCAGGTTCAATTCCACAAGACCCACATAAGGTAGATGCACAAGGGGGCACATGCATCTGGAGTTCGTTTGCAGTGGCTAAAGGCCCTGGTGTGCCCATCCTCTCTCTTTCTCTCTCTCTCTCCCTGCCTATATCTCTCCCTCACTCTCTCAAATAAATAAATTAAATAATTTTTTTTTTTAGAAAAGAATACTTGGTACTAAAGAATGTCCTACCCTTCAGTAATGTTTAGTTCAGAACTCATCATTTACTTTGACAAATGTTTCCTTAAAAATAATTATGTGTAAAGCACTACAAATTCTAACTTGGTTTAAGAGTCCAGTGGGATAAGAGAGGTAGAGAGATCATTATAATACAGTGTGTGATATGGCAAAATAAGTGTATACTATGTCAGTAGTGATAGTGGTCTAAGAACCTGCAAAAATCCACTCCTCCACAAAATCAATGGAAACACTGGCAGTGGCATTTTTCTTCACCAAGATCAATATTTTTCAGAACACTGTAGATTATCCAAAGGTTTGCAGTACTTTGAATAGGGTCAGAGTTCAGGAAAATGGCTCTCTCAGGAAGAAAAGTGAAGTTTGTTGCATTATACTTAGACTTATTCCCACTCCAATCACAGTTTATCTGTGGTCTTGAAACCCAATAACCTAGAAACTAAATTAGCAGTGGAAATCAGCAGTCTGCTGGTGACTTGAATTACAGAGTAAGTTTGGAGCTCCTCATATATCTCTTCCTTAGAGAACTGTTGCTGTTTGACCTATTTGTGCTTCCTTGAAAGGTTGTGTTCTCAGAAGGAGACTTCAAATGACTCAACTCAAATCTTGGTGTGGAAAAATAGAATTATCCCTCTAGATTGTCTAGAATAATCGAGTTAGATGGTTTCATGTCACAACTGCATGAAACTGTGACACTTGTAAGAACTCATAAAGGGTGAACAAACAAAATATAAATTGATACAAAGCCCAGGAATGGATATTTGGAGGATGCTTTTGACAGTTCTGGTATTCCTGGGAATAGACAAATCCACATGCATGTACAAGGATGTGTGTGAAGGTAAGATGCTTGAAGGATCCTCTCTTGGGTATTGCTGAATTTGTGACTCTCATGATTATAAACTTTACTGAGATAGAATTTTGTAGTCTCCATTTGCATTTAAGGATTTCACTATTTTCCTATATAACTCTGACTATTATAGCTCTCTAGATTTTCTCTGACATATTAAGATGAACCTATGAGTGTGCAATTACTCTAATTTCATGATGAATTTAAATTTTAATTATTGGCTTATTTTATTCTTGAATGTTAATAATGAAGTAATCTCTTTCTTGTTTGTTTTGCTTTTGTTTTTTGAGACACGGTCTCACTCTAGGCCAAGTTGGCCTCAAAATCATGGTTCTCCTTTTATGTCAGCCTCCCAGGTACTGGGTGCTGGAGTTAATGGTGTGCATGACCACACCTGGCTCTAATGCAATCATTTCAATTGTTTGAAGTTTATTTGTTTGATATCAAAATAGAATAACTATATTTTGGTTTGCTTTTTCCTTGTGTATCTTTTTATCCTTTTAAGACTTATTTCTAAACCTGTTTTTATAGTTCTCTTACAAGTCAATTTTAAGTGACTTTTGTTCATTTTCATTCAATTAAGAAATCATGGGTTGGAGAGATGGCTTAGCAGTTAAGGCACTTGCCTGAGAAGCCTAAGGACATAGGTTCAATTGTTCAGGTCCCACATAAGCCAGATGCACAAGGTAGCACATGTATCTGGAGTTCATTTATAGTGACTAGAGACCCTGTCACACCATTCTACCTCTCTCTCTCATAAATAAATAAAAACTTAAAAAGTAATTACTTCAAGATTACAATTATATATAGTACAACTACCAATATATTTGGGTTGAAACTATCATACTGTCAGGCTATAATAAGATAGCTTAAATATAAACAACTGTAGAACTATAAAGCTAGACCAAATTTATACATTAAATGTTTCAGGACAACAGGAAAATAAAGCTGAAATTATATGAAAAATGGAATTTAGATGGTAAACTCACCATTATCTAGGTTTCTGCTTGGTGACAATTTTCTGATTGAAGATCAGAAAGTTGCAATTTGAGCACAAGCTAGCAATCATTCTGAGCTAAGGCCATACATGAAACCACCAATGTAGAGTACCCAGAGAGAAAGAGTTACAGAAGAAAGTCCAGACAATGTAAAAGAATTTCCACAAGTCTATGGCTGAGAGAGTGGCTGCAAATGCACAGAGTAAGACATGTGAAAACTAAACCAGACAACAGAAGAGGAACATGAGAAGTCAATAGCAATGAGAAAACGTCCTGAAAGAGTCAGGTATATGCCCAAGGGAAGAGACACTATAACATGGGCTTTATACTTTAGCACACAGCTGAGGCACAAGAAAGACTGTGTCTTGTGAATAACTACCATGCCTCAGAATGTAACCTATTATAGTCCTACCTATTCTACATACAACTTTTGCAGGACATACAGAGTGGCATAAAATGCAGGGAATGTGAAATAGCTTTTTACAAATACATACTAGCAAAGTAAAAAGTTCCCTTTTCCAAGTTCAAGAAGAATCAGCCAGTTACTGAACTATCTGCTTAAAAAAGAGAATTAAAATTCTTCACAAGAGGATAAATTTACAATCTTTATAAAGTAATGTAACAATGTTTGTAACCCATTAGTCAGCATCCAATAAAAAATAACTAGACAGTGAACAAATTCATTCCAAATAGCACAGGGTTTGAATTTGAGAAAAATTCTAATGCAGTTATTAAAAATATGTCTAAAATAAAGAAATATATGATCTCACTAACTGAACAAGGGGATTTCATCAGAGAAAGGTAACTTAGTGACATTCAAAGAGAAAAAAAGGGTAATGGAGAGATGGCTCAGTGGTTAAAGTGATTGTCCACAAACCCAATGACCCAGATTCAGTTCCCCAGTACCCATGTAAAGTCAGATGCACAAAGTACATTCTGAGGCATGCATTTGGAGTTCATTTGCAGTGGCTAGAAGCCCTCCTGGTGAACCTATTCTCTCTCTCTCTCTCTCTTTCTCTCTCTCTCTCCTTCCTCCCTCCCTCCCTCCCTTCTTCTTTCTCTCTCACTGCCTGCTAAATAAATAAATATTTTTAAACAAAAAGAAAAAAATGGATCCATGACTATTCAAACTGAAAACACAAGGAAAATATCTTGAAGAATAAATGGCACCTCATAGACCCATGTCATAAACTCTGTAGTCTAATACATAACAGGAAATAGATAAAAATAGAATTACAATTCACATTTTTTAAGAAATCATGAAAAACATTAGTAATTTTGAGAATCAGAGAGCACAAGCATGGCGCACATAAGGAAAACCAAAGCCAAAGCTAGAGTGAATATCTTGCCATTTTCAAGGAAGAGAGGAAAAGATAGTCAACTCGCAGAGATAAAAGACTAAAAAAAAAAAAAAAAAAAAAAAAAAGAAAAGAAAAGAAAAGCTGTTACTTTCCTATTAGTAATAATAGTTACCATAAGACAGTGGCATGGTGTCCTTAAAGCACTGACCCAGGAATGAAAATTTTTCAACCCAAAAATGTATTAAAAAATAAAGATCTTGGTTTACCAAAAGGTGAAATCGATATAATTATATAAAGTGAGGCTGAGAAAACTGGTTTTCCAGATATGGAATATCTAATGTCTTAAAAATTACAAATACTTCTTTTGTTAGAGAGAAGTGATAATAGATAAGATAATAGATAAGAACATGGATCTACCAGAAGTATTCAAAATTAGCACTAATGAATCATTATCATTTGAGGCTGACGCTCAGGCCACAGGAAGCATAGAATGCAGTCCACATAGAAGGCTATACAAGAGGTAGTGCCTCCTGATAACTGCAACAAAGGATAAATTCAAAGCCCAGGCCTTGATAATCACTACTACCTGTCATTCAAACTTTATTCTCTAGATAGCTTCATAATTCTGGATTTTCTGGAAACTTTGATAGAAAAGGGATTATATAATTTGCTTTATTTGTTGATTTGTTGTCTTTGAGTATAATACTTAGATCAAGTAAATGTAAATCTTTAAGCATTATCCAGACCTCAAAGATGCAATGTTATCTTATAGGCCAACTAAAACTTTAGTAGAACAAAATACAAAATAAGCAGAGACCACTGAGTCTGTTTTGATTCACTCATAAAAGTGTGTTTGAGCAAATATGGCCTTTTGGATTGATTCCAACCAGAAAGATGCCCCATTCGAAGACCTAATTAAAAAAAAAAAAAAAACCTCCCTAAGATATCTTAAAGTACAGTGAGAAATTATACAAAGATGGGGTTTCAGGGCAAATGACCTGTGGTGATATTAAAATGATGACTGATAATTATTTCTCTTTCTATGAATGCTCAAAGAATATACAAAACATAAACTGAGGCAGTTACTCAGGGAACTGAAGACACCTGGACAGGTGGGTATTAGGAATAGTATTTTTTCACTGTATGCTTCTTCATGTGCCTTTGGAGTCATGCAAATGTGGTTCAAACTTCTAGGTAAGAATTCTAGGTAGGCTTTACCCCTAAAAGTTTTACATATGACAATTGTCACATTGCTGCTGCTATTTCCATTAAGAAGTCAGCTGTCAATCTTAATGATGTTAAGATGATGAAGATCATGATGGTTATGATGATTATTGATGTTCCTTTTAAGGAGTTTTTCTTCTTAGGGAATTTTATATTTTTTCTTTAAATTTGTTTTGAGTAATTGACTATCATTTGCCTAGAGGTGACTTTTCAGATAAAAAAAAATAACATTTTTCTATGAATTGTAGCTTAACATTTTTTTAAGTTTTTTTTAAAAAACCTCAGGTTATTTTCTCTTCAGATATTAATGCTATCTGCCTTTAATCAAACTCTGTGTGTGTGCATGTTAGAACTTTTTTTCTCTTTGCATTTCTGCTGTATTTTCTACTATTTTGTCTCTGTGTCATAAATATTTATTCTTGAGATAATATCTCTCATTTTTTTCTGATATGCTATTGGAAATACTGATGATGTTCTTTGTATAATTTACTACAACCTCAAACTCTAGATGTTCCAATTGTTCTATAGGTTCCACTCTCCTGACAAGTTTCCTTACTTCGCATTTTATTTATCTCTTTGCACATATTAACATTGCTAAGTCAAAACCCATGACTGATAACTTAATATCAGGTTCCTTGTTTCAATTTTCTGTTACATAGTTCATATCGATTTACTTTTTTCTTTCTGTCTTCTTCTTTTTTTGTTGTTTTGTTGTTTGTTTTTTTAGCTGTAGGGTCTTGCTCTAGCCCAGGATGACCTGGAATTCACTATGTAGTCTTAGGCTGGCCTTGAACTCACAGCAATCCCCTTACCTCCACCTCCGGAGTTCTGGAATTAAAGGCATACACCACCATGTCCAGCTTTATTTTGTTATTTCTTATTAAACACTAAGCATCATGGAGTCATCTCTTAGTATTGGTGGAGGATTGCTTTCAGGACCCCAGCAGGTACCACATATTGATCTCTTTTACATAAAAGATGTAGTGCTTGCATATACCCTATGAACATACTACTAGATACCATAAATCATGTGAAGAGAATACCTAGTACAATATAAATGCCATAAAAATAGTTGTTTGCTACATTGTTTTGGGAGCAGTAATAAAGAAAACATTCCAAACATGTGCAGTACTAATGCATTTAAAAAATAATTTTGATCTACATTAAAGTTCATAAAAGTGGTATTTCTGGCTCTGGAGATACAACTGTATATAAAATTTTATAGAAATTCTTTGAAGTTCAAGGTAACAATACTTCTCTCCAGGAAATATCTAGAGACAGGTATCAATTTAGATTGCTGGCTAGCTTTTAGTATACTGAAGTCAGAATCCTTAGTGCCTCAAAATGTGTCTGTGTTGAAATCTAAACCCTTTAAAGTGGTACTTAACATAAAATTAATATAAAATGTGACATGGGTGAACCCAGGTTCAGCATCATAGGTGTGTTCATAAGAGTAGGATGTTATGACACCAATGCACCAAGAGAGAGAAGACCATATGAGTGGTGAGGAGAAAGTAGACTTCAAAAACCAATAAGACAGACCCATAGAGGATCCACTAGCACTGTGGATATTGGATTCTTATTCTCCAGAGCTGTGAGTAAATAAATTTGTCCTACTTAAGCCACTCAATCTGTGACTCATTGTCTTAGAAGCCCTAACATATACACCATGGTAATCATATATCAAAACTTGAGATCATTTACAATGAAAGTCTATCAGACTCCAAGTGTAGTTCACTCTTCCTCATAAGGTATTATTCACTGGGGACCCAGTCAAACTTTGGTAGTTCACTGTAGAAGATATGACTAACGTTTGATGGATGAAGACACAAAGATAAGTAACTTGTTCAAGGGCATAGAACTACCAAGTAAGGAAATAAGAGAGGAGGTAGACAATATACATGAAGATATGATCTCTGGCTTATAGTTTATATATTAATTCAAATGTCTTATATTTCAATAAGATGAACTCTGTTCAGCATGAGGATTTTTTACAAGCCATATTTCCACATGTCATAGTTCCCATTCACAGGCATGACAGCTTGTCAGTTACACATCTCATCTCCATTTCATGTGCTCTCTGTGGAGAGAAGGGATTCATGACATGCCTTTAAGGTCACCAGGCAATGAAGAAGAACTTCAATCAAAGAATTTAAAGGGCTGGAGAGATGGCTTAGCAGTTAAGGCACTTGCTGCAAAGCTAAAGGACCCCAGTTTGATTCCCTAGGACCCATGTAAGCCATCAGATGCACAGGGGGCGCATGCATCTGGAGTTCATTTGCAGTGGCTAGAGGCCCTGGTGTTCCCAGTCTCTCTTTCTCTCTCTCTCTCAAATTAAATAAATAATTTTTTTTAAAAAAAAATCATTTAATATAGGTTCTCTTTATTTCAGAATGTGGAGGATCCCAAACCCAGGAAATAGTTTTTCCTAGGAAAGCATATACCTCAACAAGGAGGGGCCAAGGGGGGGGGTAGGTCATGGATGAGCCTAATAATGGTACCAAACTGACTGTAAAAAATAAAATAAAATAAAAAAATAAAAATGAAAAAAAGGAAAGCATATTTATTTAAAACATATTCATTTAAATTCATGAAGCATTTCAAATAGTATGAAATAAACTCTATCCTTTTTACACTGTGTGATGTTGGGGAAATTATTTCACCTCTCATACTCATACTCCTTTAAAACATGATATAGCGAATTACACAAGCATTGCACGCAAATTGTACAATGAAATTGCTTCCAAAGGTGCCTGATGATTAAGTTTTAGAACTATTTTCATTTCCTTAAGTACACCTGGACATCTAGGGGACACTGCTAATATGAAATCAACCAGCCTGACAAGATGCACACACCTATGCAATGGTGACACCCAGCCTAGGTAGACAACTAATGGCTGGTTCTATGATTGGCTAAGAGATCTGCTCAGTGAAAAGGAACCCATAGCTGGAACTGGGAACAGAGTCAGAATCCTATGCAGACAAAGATTATGGACTCCAACGAAAAGTTTCCACTAGTTTGTGGCCAAAAGAGGGGTTACACCTATCAAAATCTTTCTAAATTGACAATGTTTATCCCTCTTAAACCTAGGCTGATCTCAGTCTCCACTGGAGAATCTGTTTTTCTTTTTCAGAAAGTAGTGAGAACCAAAGACCACCAAAATTTATTAAGGGCTCAGAAAGCCTAATGCTATGCTGTGGCTTCCATATCTGAGAATACACACTAGAATAGGATACTTGCCAAGCCTCCTTAAACTATTTTCCCTTTTCCTGGGGACATTGACAAAAAGCTTTCTGAGTTAGGGGCTTCAGTAGCAAGCAACAGAAAGCTGGCAAAGCTGAAATCTGTTCTGGTGTTTTGTGTCCATATGTTTAATACAAAATTCTCAAATGGGAAAAGGAGAAAAAAAATAACTGGAGGTAAATTCCAAAGGAAATTTCCACTTCACTTGTTTTCAGAAGGAGAAATTGAGGCTCAGAGATCAAATGATGTATTCACTCTTGACAAATCATCAATCATGTCTCTGTAACACTGCTTGGGATAAAGCTGGTATAAACCCGTCTCAGAACAACTGAACCCCACAGCTTTCACTATAGCCTTGCATTTGTGCCAGAAACCTGGCCCTTCCCCTCTCCTCTTTTACTTTGTTTTAATTTTGATTAGGTGTGTATGTGTGTGATGGGTATTTGTGTTGTGTGTGTCTGCTGCACCCCACATTCCTCCTCCTTTATCAAAGGACACGCACCTGTGTGGCCAGAACAAACATCATGGGCCCACTTCATGGCTCTTCCAGTTCTTATTTTGCACTGATTATCTCTTGGAGCTTGCTGTTTTCTTGTGACTGGTCTCTGATTCCCTTTGCAGTACTGCAGTACTAGGGTTAACGGCACACGTGGCCACAGCCAGCTGTTTATGTGGGTTCCAGATATTCAAACTTGGGCAGTTTCCAGCCCTTTGGGCCCTCGAATTTGCCTGGAAATCAAACTTAACAGCTAAGCAATCTCTCCATCCCTCTCCCTCACCTGAAGGGAAGATGGCCGAGGGACTCAGAGGGACACAGAGGAGGCTGCTACCTTCTGTGATGTTTCATCTCTGACTCAGAATCAACTTGGTAAAACACAGAAGGCTCAACATTCTATCTTCCTTAATCAGATTGATCAAGAGACAATCAGAGGCACCAAGCCTAAAGTTTCTACCCCCATTAAGTGGTGGAGTACAGAATCACAGAGCACCCCCTTGTAAATGAAATCTTGGGCTGCAGAGATGCTCTGTGATTCAAGGTGCTTGCTTGCAAAGCCTGATAGCATGTGTTCTTTCCCCCAGTACATACATAAAGCCAGATGCACAAAGTAGTACATGTGTTTTCAGTGGCAGAAGGCACTGGCTCACCCACACTCACATACTCTCTCATTTTCTTTTTCTCTCTTTCTCTCTATACCTATCTTTCAAATATAAATAAACAATAAAGAAATAAAAGCATGTGTTAATAAATGTACTAGGTATTCTTATTAAATAATCTTGTTTTACTATGGAAGAGGGAGAAATATGGCTTGAGTGTTTCCTGTATATCATTCAGATTTACGTATTATCTCTTCAATGTAAGAAGTTAGTTAGGACTATATGCTTATAGGTCCAGGTTAAAGGGTATTTAGTACTTAAGATTTTATATTAGAAATTAGAGAGCAAGGTTAAGCCCACTGTCTTTGCAAGTGGCAGATCAACCATGTAAATTACATTTCTGTAAGAGAATTGTGTTACATTCCTATGACTGTAACAAAGTACCTGAGGCAAACCAACTTAAAATCAAGAATGATTTCTTTTGCTTCATGGTTACAGAGGTCTTGGCCTATGGTTGTTTGCACCTGTCATGAGGGAAAGCACCACAGCAGGAGGCATATAGTGAAACAAGGCTGCTCACCTCATGGCTGTCGAAGAACAGAGAGAGAAAGGGGCCAGGGTTCCAATGCTTCCTTTGTATTAGTTACAATCTCATCACTGCAACCAAATCCCTGACCAAATGAGCAACTTAAGGGAGGAAAAATACGTTTTGGCACACACTCAGAGAGGACAGTCCATTATGGTGGAATAACATGATGGCAGGCGACACTGTGGTAGCCAGCGAATCAGGCAGCTTGCTCAACTTCTCAACAGACCAGGAGGCAGAGACCAGGACTGGGACCAGAGCTAGTTTTTAACCTTAAGGTCCACTCTATACTGGCCTGTGGACATGGGGCAAACTCCAGCACATGTTCTTGGTCACCTAGCTTGAAGAATTCTTTCCTGTATAATAATACACAGAAAGAAATGACAAGGAGGAGACAGTGTCAGGGCCGTGGATGATGCGAAGGTGATGAAAAGCGATGTGAGGTCACAGAAAAGGTACACTGACAGACCTCAAAGACAGGACTCAGTTTTGCCTCTATTAAGCAGCAGTGTAAAGCAGCTGTATTAAGCCTCTCGAGTTCAGGGACTTCATTTTCACTGGAGTGGAGTTACAAATGAGGCAGGATCAGGACACTGATCTCACAGACTCCATCCACAGGAGCATCAAGAAGAGGACCCATCCACGGAGCAGTGGGCTCTCATGCTCCGCACATCCATGGGGTCAGCAGGGAGAGAACTCTCTTTGCCTAGCTTCATGCTTAGTCTATGAACCTTTCAGTATATGGCAATGTTTTCATTATGGATAGAAAATTTGAGAGACTGGCTTGCATTTATTCACATATGGAATAGGATTCAGAAAGAGGCACAGGAATTCTGAACCCTAATTCCTCCATTTATCTGTACACAGATCCTCAACCCTGAGAGCTTTTAAAACTATTGCTCCTAAGACATTGAACCAGAATGGCAAGTGGGGATACAAAATTTTAATCTCCCTTTCTCTCACTTCTTCTTTCTCGCCTCTTCTCTCCTTTGCTCTTTTGTTCTGTCACATCCTCTTCTCCCCTCCCTACACATTTCCCTTCCTCCATCCCTTCCCCCATCCCTTCTCTCAAGGAGAGTCTAACAAGCAGTTTGTATTGAAGATATTTACTCTCTCTCTTGGTATCTACCATGAGAAGGTAGCACCTTCCAATGTTCAGAGTGAACCCAGTTCCAAAAAGTAGTTTCTGAGAGGCATATGAGGGAAAGAAACTGATAACACTCACTAATTTCAGCATGCTCTTCTGTTTTTCTGGAACAGCTTTAAGGGACATGCATTTTAGAGTGAAACTGTGTGACCTACATTTACTTATCTGACATCTGCAGCTTATCTTCCAAGCAAAGATCATAATAGCCCACAGTACTGTTAAAAGTAAGCAAGGGCTGGAGGAATTGGCTTAGTGGTTAAAGCGCTTGTTTGCAAAGCCAAAGGACCCAGGTTCAATTCCCCAGGACCCAAGTAAGCCAGATGCACAAGGTGGTGCATGTTCTGGAGTTTGTTTGCAGTGGCTAGAGGCCCTGGAGTGTGCATTCTCTCTCTCTCTCTTTCTCTCAGTCAAATAAAAAAAAGTAAACAAGACACAGAGTGCATCAAGGGCCCCAGGATGCTTTTTTTTTTTTTTTTTTTTTTTTTTTGACCAAGGTCTGTAACTGATGATTATGGTATCTTGTGAAAATCTTCCTTGTCAACTTAAAAGGTCTGCTCTGTAAAATTTGCTAATCATTAGACTTTCCAAGTTCTGGACAATTCATAACTAAGGAAAACTTTGAAGAGGAGGTAGATATGGCACACCTATTGCAGATTTTAGAATAAATGGGAATTTTTATAGACTATTCATTGCTGACCGTGCCAATTCTATGCCTGCCTGTCTCCTCTATTTTTATCTTCATTTCACATGGAGCAAGAAAGGCCCAAGAGTACTTACTCAGGTTTAAACTTAAAAGACCCCTCCTTAAGGCTATATAAAGGATAAACAACTGCTTAAGGGGAGACTCTCCAACCAGCGGAACTTCCTGCAGGTTTCATAGTGTGCTTGAAAGGTATAGTTTCTGTGAGTGGTCACCTATGCTAGTGTGGGCTTTTCAGGTGACCCAGCTGCCTTTGAGTCACCCATACTCCTGTAACTAACTTCTCACCCTGCTCTGCAAGTAACCCCAATAAATTCATTGGTTACCCCAGACTGGTTTTGGAACAAGCATGCTTTGGTCTGTCATCTGTGTCCTATCTTGGGTGAAAAGATGTTTCTTTAGGTCTCCCTGGGGAAAAGTTATACGCAACACACAGGTAGCACTCACCATCTGTTATCATTTACATCCACTGACCAAGGTTTTCACCTCTGCTAGATTCTGGTACTTCATCTATAAAACTGGGCTAATGCTAACTTGTCAGTTTAGAAGACCTTTGAAATCCAAGGATTCACTCAGGGAAAGTTCAATGTTTAGAGCATAACATCCTGCCAACAGCCTTTAGTTATCACTCTGTGACATTAACAATCTAATATTGCTTGGCATACCCAAACTGGTGAGTATGATGCAGATGTGATGTGAGCCAGACATGGTAGTGCATACCTGAGAAGGGAGGATACTTGAGCTCAAGAGTTTGAAAGCAGCCCGCGCAACATAGCGAGAGCCAACTGAGACAAAAACCAAACCCAGAGGTGAGAGATGATAACCTGAGAGAAAGAAATCACCAGCTCAAAACTGTTCTCTTGGGTTGGAGAGATGGATCAGCAGTTAAGGCACTTGCCTACAAACCCTAGGGACCTGAGTTTGACTCCCCATTACCCAAATAAAGCCAGATTCACAAAGTGGCTCGTGCATCTGGAGTCTGTTTATAGTGGCTGGAGGTCCTGGCATGCTCTTCTTTCTGTCTGTCTCTCTTCTATTTCTCTCTGATTTCATATAAATTAAATAAAAATATTTAAAAATGTTCTCTTGCTCTGTACTTGTCTAGGATCACAGAATAAATTCATCCATTTCTTCTGCAAAGGCCAGTGCTCAGTGGGTGTGTTTGTAATTCAAACAATATGCAGGATGAGGGGAAAGATAGAGAAAATCTGAGCTCCAAGATCCCTTTTCAGGGAATCCATGAGGTTAAACTTCTGCCCATTTGCCAAGGCAAATTGCTCCATTCTCTCTGATTTCATGGTGTGTTTTTTTTTTTCTAGAGGACTCATGACCTATGATGACACAATTGCTGCGACACACACCCAGTAGGACATGTGCTTGAGCATTCTTGCTTTGAAAAATAATTAGTTTTGATCTCTAGGATAGTAAATATCAGGTGCCTATTGTTCACCAAATAAAAGCACTCTGAAGCCTGTAGTACTTTTTTACAAACACAAAGCAATCCATGATCACTGGTTTATCTTACTAAACTAAAATCTATGGGGCTGTGAAGATGGCTCCATGGGTAATGAACTTACTGCACAAAGTTGAGGACCAGAGTTTGTATCCCCAGCACCCATGTGAATGGCTGTCAGTGCAGCCCCCTTCTTGCAATCCCAGCTCTCAGGAGACAGGGAGAGGTGATGCCTGAGGCAAACTGCCTAGCTAGACCAGCTGAATCAGTGAACCTCACTCAAGATTGAAACCTGATTCGTCAAATAAAGGGGAGAGCTATAGCGCAAGAAACCTGACATCCATGTCTGTTCTCCACATGCAACCACACATTTAACTGCAGTCATACACACATGCATACATGCCATGCAAAAAAATGATTCTTTTTAAATTTAAAAAACAAACTATATGCTAGTATATACTTCATGATAGTAAAGAATCTATTTGTCAAGCAGCTATGATACCACAGGACTCCCCCAACTCATTCTATGTCCCCGTGTCTCTGTCTTGCCTGTAGTGGCCATTGCCTGGGGACATTAAAAGCCAGAAATATCTCCATTTCTATGACTCTGGCCAAACAAGGTGAGTTAGTGGAGATAAGGTTCTACCAGGTGGACCAGATCTCAGATGATTCTGCTATGCAACAAAATGTGAGAGACATCATTCCAAATGGGTGATCCCCAGGGCACCTTCTGCAGGGCAAGATGGGGAATCTTCCACCCACAGGCTTCCCAGAGCTGAAGTGAAATGGAGAAGGGCTATTTTGATTGGCATTAGGAGCTCCTCCCTCTCTGGGTATTACTTCAGAACCCATTTCCTTAGGCAGGAATGAGAGCCCAGCAGACTAAAACACAAGTCCAGCTTCTAGTATCAAGTGTGCCTTAGAGAACGTCATTCAGTATTCTTCCCCATCCTTGCTTCCTCATGAAGTCCCAAGGAAACTTGGCCCATTGGTAATGGTAGATAACCCCACCACGCCTCTTCTTGTCTAAATGATAAATTAAGGTTCCACATGCAACAGAGGTTTTTTTCAGTCAGTTAGGTCACCCCCCCCCCCCCACCGAGACAAGAGGCCTGAGTCATTTAGGACAGTGTCTAAGTGCCCCTCCTCAAAATTACAGCCCAGCCTGTGTGTCAGGAGATAGAAGACACCTGGGACAAATCCCATGGTTGTCATGACAGCCAAGTCTGAAATAGATTTCAGACACAAGAGCTGTTTGGCTGACTCTGACCTACATGTAAGCATAAATATTATTCATGTTGGAAAGAAAGCAATCTTCTTTTTAATTTAGAGAGATCTTTGGAAACACAAGCTGTAAACTTGCTCTGTGGAGAAAAGAGAAAGTTTGAAAAGCACTCCTAAAGTCTGATGATGGCAAAGGTTTGGCCTCTTAGGGAGTGTGTGTGTGTGTGTGTGTGTGTGTGTGTGTGCACGTGCGCAGAATATTGTGTTATGCTATTTGTGGCACACACACACATTCATGGAGGCCAGATGAGAATGTCTAGTGGCCTCCTCTGTCATTCATCTGTGTATTTCCTTGAGACAGTCTCTCCCTCAAAGTGAGCCCCAGGGATTCTCCAGTTTCTGTACCCCACAGGAATAGGATTAGGGGCATCCAAAGGTCACAGCTCAGCTTTTTACTTGGGTTCTGGGGAGTCAAACTGTGGAATCTCAGGTTCTCATGCACAAATAACAGTGCTCTTACTGACTTATCTATCTCCATACCACAAGTTTTTACTTTTCATAATAATGTCTTTGCAGAAGAGTATTTGCCACCTGCCTACAAATTATACCGTCACCTATAGAGAGAAACCTCCAGTCTGTAAGGCTTGAGGTACGAAGCCATCCTTGTTTATGAATACTGTTATCCACCCATCTTTTACCCCTTCTATCCATTTCCAGAAGAAGAAGGAGTACAAATCTTAGAAGTGGGCAGAAATCTAGGGTGAGAAGTTACAGAGCCTGGAAATAGTCTAAATTAAGAAATGCAAAATTCGGGTGCTGGAGAAGATGGCTTAGTGGTTAAGGCATTTGCCTGCAAAGCCAAAGAACCCTAGTTTGAATCCCCTGGACCCATGTAAGCCAGATACACAAGGAGGCACATGCATCTGGAGTTCATTTGCAGTTGCTGGAGGCCCTGGCATGCCCATTTCTCTCTCTCTCTCTCACTCTGCCTCTGTCTACCTCTCTCTCAAATAAGTAAATAAATAAAATATATTTAAAGAAAAGAAATGCAAAATTCCTTTCTCTCTTCATCATAATCAACTCTTAGTTCTGTTGGGTTTGCTGTATCTGGTGCAATTCTATGGTCATCTACAACACTCTCATAAGCACAGATCCTTGATCCTTTCCACTGAATTCCCATTTGTACAAAGCACAGATGCTGGGCCTGTTGAGATGTGTGATGACTTTGAGCCCTGGAGGTTACTGATTACTCAAAATGTGGGTAGTGGGGCTAAGATGTGCTGTAAGTGTGTACTGTACCCTATGTTTTAGAGATTCAGTATGAAAATTAAAACAAAACACTGAATTTATAATTTTATATTGATTACATATTAAAAGTAATTTGAATGAATTTTTAAAATTCTTTTCACCTTTTTCTTCATTGAGACAGGGTCTCACTATGTAGAACAGGCTGACCTCAAACTCACAGATCTTCTCCAACCTCTTGGTGTTGGGGTTACCACTTCCAGCTACTTCCTCACTTGTTTGACATGGTTGCTAAATTGCATAATGTAGTGTACATTATGAATATATGGATATAAAAATGTGAGTATGTGGACACAAGGTAAATGAGAAAATACATGAGAAAAGAGGAAGAAGAAAGAGGAAGGGAGGAAAAGGAGAAGAAAGAGGCAGAGAGGAAGAATATAGAGCTCGACTCATTATGTGGACAGTGAGCCCCAGGCTTTCATTATTAATTTTGTTGACTACAGCCTTGATCATATTAAGAAATTCCTTGTACCACATTCTCTTATCTGCAATATGAGGGTGAAAATGTGAATGTGCTTTAGAATGACAATAAGAATAAGACATCAAGGGGCTGGAGGATAGCTCAATGGGTGAATTGCTTGCTATACAAACATGAGGATCTGGGTTGAGCTAGGCATGGTAATGTGTGCCTACCACCAAACTGCACAGGCAGGAAGGCTTGCTGGTAAGCTGATCAAGCTGAAAAGGTAAACTCTAGGGTCAGTGAGAAACCCTGTCTCAAAAACTATAAGGTAGAGAACAGCTGAGGAGTACACCTGATGTCAACTTCTGGAGTCCACACATACACATCAATATGTATGAGCAACTATGCACACACATGTGGCCCACACACAAATATGCATGCACACATACATGCATACACATGTACACATGCAAAAACATTAAACATCCAAAATCTTTCTTATTTTTGTAACCAAATAAAGGTTCTCTATTTGTTTTAATTTTATTTATTTATTTGAAAGAGGCAAATAGAGAGAATGAGCATGCTAGGGCCTCTAGCCACTGCAAACTAACTTCCACCCTGTGGACCTGGCTTACTAGGGAACCAAACCTGGGTCCTTAGACTTCTCAGGCAAGTGCCTTAACTGCTAAGCCATCTCTCCAGCCTGGTCTTTATATTTTGTGCTAAATTATGATACCAACCCTTTACTCTCACATTTCCTATGTTTTTATTTATTCTCCTCACAGACCAAATGTATTACATGGACTTAGTAACAGCAGAATGATGCCCTCCTGCTCTTGCCACAACCTCATCCCAATCTTCCATCCCATTATGAGTAGAAGTTGTCTACTGAACAGGAAACTATAGGCTGCCTAGGACCCTCTTATCATCTTTGCCATGTTTCAGCCATGGTCTGCACATTGTAATTGTGAAGTGCATCCTGAATTTTGTTCTCCTCTCCATCCCTGCAAGATCAGCCAAGCAGTCATCATCACTCCACTGAGCGATTGAGCAGACTCCTATGTGGACTCTCTGCCTTAAGCAGTGTTCCATCTGCCAGCATGAGCTTCTGAAATCATAAATCAGATCTTATTTTCCCACATTTCCCAATGGCTTCTCACAACACTGAGAACCACATTCTACCCCTTATACAATTTGACTTTGGCCCACTGTATAAGGTACTTTCCTTGTTGTTGTTGTTGTTTTTCTCTTTTCTTTATTAGTCAGTTTTGTATTCAGCAAATACAGTCAGTTTGGTACCATTATTAGGCTCATTCGTGACCTACCCCCTCCCCTTGGCCCCTCCTTGTTGAGGTATACGGGTCATGCATTGTGGAGTTAGCCCACAGTTATGGGTAAGCTAAATGTCTCTGCATATCATGACAGAAGAATAGAAGCAACCAAAAGTCAGAGAGGACTTATATTATGTATATAATAATTCAGGGGATGTTCCATATTGACAGGGAAGGCTTGGTGACAACAGTAGCCCAGTCTGTATTGATGGGGGTGTATAGTGGCTGTTCAGATCATAGCCTACCAGCAAGCAGAGAATTGGGGGTTAGAAGGAGACCCAGTTATTCCCCTCAAGACCTGTTCTCATTGACCCACTCCTTCCAGACAGGTTCCACTTCCTCATGTTTGTACCACCTATTGAAACAGAATGATCAAGGGACCAAACATTCAAATATATAAGCCTGTCGAAGGGGGGATCAGTGTACATTCAAACCACCCACCTCTTTAATTTCACTATGATTAATTCCTAGTGTTTTCTCTGCAGATGACAAGCTGGCCTGAAGACAGGCTGGCCTTGAATAAAGCAGGCTTAGGTTGTCCCTTCCCTTCTTTCTTCAATGCATGGAACCTCTCCCACTAATCCTTTCCCTGATAGACTTTCTCCTGGTTTATATCTCTGCCCAAATGTCACCTCCTCAGAAGGACCTGAGACCTGACATGGCTGATAGAGAAAGATGTCTGTGACCACTTGCTCCATTAAATGCCATAGACTTTTTTTTTTTTTTTTTTTTTTGAGGTAGTGTCTCACTCTAGCCCAGGCTGACATGGAATTTACTATGTATTCTCAGGCTGGCCTTAAACTCACAATGATCCTCCTATCCTCCCACCTCTGGCTCCTGAGTGCTGAGATTAAAGGTATGCACCACTACACCCAGCTGTCTTATTATTTCCTTCTTACAAGAGGATAGCATTTACTATTATGAGATCATCTGATCTTCCCTCCCTAGGACTAAACAGCAAGGTTGTAGGCCCTGTCTCATGTGGACATCAACCACTGCCCAACAGCTAATATGTATTAATTGAGAATCTCCAGATGTTTCCAGTCATTCATTCCAACCCTTGGGCAAACTGATTCTCGCTGCTCTTTAACCTGATCTCTTTGCAATGTGATAAATTCTCTTTCCAACATAAAACTCAAACATTAGTCTGTGCATCGCTTCCTAGCATTCTGACTCATGGGTGATCCCACAGAACCCTGAGTTTAGAGCTGTCATTCAGCTTCAATGTAACTGTAATTATGTGTCTCCCCTCATCACTGTGAGTTCCTCCAGGGTGAAAGCCACCCCTCTTACCTCTGAATTCCTATTGCTCATCTAAAATTATGGCATACTAAGTAAGGAGAAAAGCAAAATTTGTGTCAATTGACTTGGATTTAAATTTTTCCCTTTGCCAATGGCTAAGACTAAAGGGGATTTCAAACACTTCTGATCTTCTGTTTCATTAACAACTACATGAAGACCTCTCCAGTATGATTTGATTTCCTTTTGGGATCATTTTCTTTTTTATAAGCATGTTTCATGATTGATCTTGATTTTCAATATGACTGGATTTAGAATCCCCAGGAAAACACATCTCTGAGCTATGAAGGTGTTTTCAGGAAGGTTTATCTGAGGTGAGAAGATTCAACCTGAATGTGGGTAGAACCACCCCATGGGCTGAGGTTGTTGGGATGAATAATAAGGAGAAATCCATTCACATCGGTCAGCTTCCTGCCTGTAGACACTATACAGCAAGCTGCCTGAGGCTCCTGATGTCATGCCTTCCTCACCTTTGTGGCCGTCCTCTGCAAATGACAGCCAAAACATACCCTTCCTTTACATTGCTTTTGTCAGGTGTTTTGCCAGAGCAAGGACAGAATAAATAATACAGTGTGGTACTTTGCATGTAAAATGTCCTCCAAAGCCTTATGTGTTTTAAACACTTGATCCCCAGCTGGTGGCAATTTGGAAGAGTTGTGGGGTTTGGGGAGGTAGGGCCAAGGTTAGTAGTTAATCCACGCTGCTTCCTTCCTGCTGCTGTGACAAGATGTAGTGTTCCAGCTGCCTGCTCTGCCATGCTTTTCCCAGCCATGATGAAATGTTGCTCCTAAACTGTAATCTGGAATAAGTCCTTTCCTCTCATAACAGTTTAGGAGCAACATTTCATCATGTTACATACAGCATGTATTCACATGTTTTTACTTTCTGTACAAGTAGAAACATAATGCCCATTAGCTTACTACCTGCTCCTTAGACATTTTCCCACAACTGTAATTTAAAGCTGCCTCATTCTTTATGATGGTTCCATATTATTGATATTATGGATGATCACCATTATAAATGGTTATTTAGTTTATTCATAATCATCTACAATTCCATAATAAAGATGATACAATTAAGAGCCTTAAATGTGTATGTGTGTGTTCTGTGGAAAATCTTTCAGTAAGATGAAATTCTAATTCCATAAGAAAAATTAATTATTGAATCAAATGGTATATATACTTTTCATTTTAATATCCTGATTTTCATTTTGAATTTTTGCAATTTTATTTACCAAGTTTTACTTCATGGGTATATATTTAAACCACCAATAATCACTTCATACACTCATTAACATATTATGAAATTTTTGTTTCTTACCATGTAATAATGTTGACTTGTATTTTCCTTATCAAGAAAGTTGAGTATGTTTCTCTGTTTGAGACATACTGATCAATTTTTCTGTTCCTTAGTATATCATAAAATCTTCCCAATAATCTACTACATCATTAGTCTTAGTAATATGTAGAAACTCTTTATATTAAGGACATGACTTTATATTTTTATTATCATTATATTATATTATACTATATTATTATATTATCTTTCTATTAAGAACATGACCTTATTTGTCATGTCTGTGGAATATTTTCCTATTTTTTTGTTTTTTTCATACAGTAAAAGTAATGATTGATGAATATTTTTATTTATATAGTCCTTTCCACACCAAGATTTATTTTTAGTTCTCTCATGTTCTCTTCGAGTATAAAGTTTTACTTTCTATGTCTAACTCTGGCATCTATCTATAATTTATTTAATGTAAGTTGTGAAAGAACTATCATCATTACTATTTCCAGATGGCTACCCAGTTGTCCCTATGCTATTTATAGAATAATTGTTGGTACTCTGTAATCATAATTCTCAAGTTTATTGTAGTCTTAGTTTTGTGGTTGAATGGATTCAATTATCTCTGTCATTTGCTATAATTTTCTTTCCACTGTTCACAGAATTGTTTTGAGGGTAAAAGTTAGTATCAATTAGCTTAACATGAATAAGGTGCTCACTGAATTTTATCTCTATTGTTTTTGAAACTCACATTGAATTATTTCAGTATATACTTAAGTTCCTCTGTTTATTTAATAAAAAACTATTATAATAGCCCAAGGGAATAATTGCCTCAGCATTTATTGGGCAACTATTTAATTACATAAGCTTTGGAGGATTTAACAAAGTAATTATCCATGCTGGGCATGTAGAGTATCCTAAAATGAATGGCGCAGAAGCTCTTCCTGCCAAGATCTTAGCAGGTAATTTCACTGACAACCATTTGAGAGTGAACTACAGCAGAATACGACTGCAGTGGATGGGGAAGAAGAAGGCTGCTTATGGAAAAAAGGAGGACTTGTTTGCAGTGCAAGAATGGGTGTATAACTAATTTTGGTGGTGGTGTGAGCCTTAAGCATGGTGAGTGCTGCAATGGATGGACTCAAAGAATAGGAATGTTCCCAAATAGCCAATGCCTGAGCTAAGGCTGGGTGCTTGCAAAGAATGGGCAGAATAGGAAATAATATGAAACCATTAAAATCTTTATCCTGGGTCTAGGAAGATGATTCAAGTGGGCAAAATGCCTGCCATGCAAGCATCAAGACCTGGGCTAGAATCCTAACAACTCATGCAAAATGCTGGGCATGGTACCACATGCTTGTAATCGTAGCACTGGGAAGGCAGCAACAAGAGGATATGTGGGACTCATTGGTTAGCTAGTCTGATAGTGAGCTCTAGGTCCAGCAAGAGACCCTGTCTCAAAGAATAAGATGGAGACTGCTTGAGGCAAGATCCCCGAAGTCAACTTCATTTCTCTACACACATGCACACCACACACAGACACACACACACACACGCACACACACATGTACATGCAAAATAATTAAATAAAATGTCTATCCCTATGCTCATGTCCCTTCCAGGATAACGTTTTAATGGGCTACTTGTTCAGGGCTGAGCCAACAGTGCCTCCAACCTGCCTCTTCAGACTCTGCTGTCCATGAGTCTTATAGGGTTCCGAGATTACTAAAACTCTCTAGTAGGAAGAATTAGATTCTTTAGCATCTTTGTATTAGTCTGTTTCCATCACTGTAAAAAATATCACAAATAAACATCATCTAAAGGAGAATAATGGTTTATTTTGGCTCATGGTATATTGGGTTTTTGAGTGTTTAATTTGGGATTTACCCATTTCATCCTAAATAAATGTTTGTTTGTTTGTTTGTTTAAAATAGTCTAAGACAGAAATATATATTTTTTCATCCCAAAGACAACAAAGGCAGACAAATGGATAGACAATCCTGTGTGTCTATTATAGATGAAAAGAGGACATCACAGGAATTGGGCTGAAAGGGAAAATGTCTAACTTAGCAGGATCTGGGGAAATAGATTAGGTTACCTATGCATCAACCTTTCCTCAATCAAACAATTAAGTAAGAAAGGCTATTAGAGGCAGAGGAATCACAAGCACGTGTGTGTGGTGTGTGTGTGTCCTAGTGCATTAAACTATAAGAGAAATAACATCTCATTCAGCATCAAGATTACAGAGCAGAGGTCTGGAGAGTTACTGATTAAGGCACTTGCTTGCAAAGCAAAAGGACCCAAGTTCAATTCCCCAGGACCCAAGTAAGCCATATGCATAAGGTGGCACACATGTCTGGAGTTCACTTATAGCAGCTGAAGGCCCTGATGTGCCCATTCTCTCTCTCTCTCTCTCTTTCTCAAATAAATAAAATAAATGCTTTAAAAAAGATTACTGAGCAGAGATGAAGCATATTTGGGAGAGAAGAGTTATAAGGAAGAGAAATTATCTTAAAAATATTTAGTTCTAATATTCAAATCAGTGCTAATAAAGAGGATGGCCATGGGCAGGTGATGTACTAGGAAACTTCATGCAAAGAGCAAAGTGGTTATTATCATAGTTAACACAGTTGCATCCCATGGTTTTGGTCCATAGCTGCTTTGTAAGTAATCACACACTTTTGGTTAGAATTCCCTTCCCTACAAACAGCTGCCCCACAGTGGCCTTTCTTTGTCCAAAGGCTTTGCTTCATTTTTGTACTTGGTTCAATTGCTTAAATAAATCCTCATCTTTGAAAAAAAGCTTCAACTACTACCCAAACCCGAACCTTACATAGTTTGCTAATACCCAGTATGTTTCCCATGAATGGAAAACAAGTGGGATTCTTGGAATCAATTCTGAGCTTCATCCTGACTCTAGAACTTGTGAGGCAGATAACATTTGGACTTTAGTCACTTGAAACCCAAACTTCCCTGAGTCATCATGTACAAAACAAGGGTAAGAATTAATTTCAGTTTTAAGTGCTTATTCAGGATCTAAACAATATCACCAATGTAATAGATGCTCTTGGGTATCTCTTGAAGTATTTGACATAGTTCATTTATTTTTGTAACCTTGTCTCTCACTTCACTGAGCTTACAAAGATAACTGAGATTTCACCTGTGTTGATGCTTCAACTAATTTGAGCTTTATCAATTTAAAATGGTTGTGGGATTGAATTGTGAGACCTTCTGTGTTATATTCATGGTGTTTGAAAGTCACATGTTCATTCCTGTTTTTCAAAGAGACCAAAGATAACTCTTGCTCTGTTTCTGTATGGAATTTTTAACATTATTTATGAAAACTGTCTGCAATTAACCCTTTGTTAACCCATTAATTAAAGTGAAATATTCAAAGACCACCCCTTTATTACTGCACAAGTTAAAGGTGCATGATAACCTTCTGAGCCCTTTCTGCATGCCTCTACATAGAGTAGGTTACATATAACTAGAAATGTGACTCTTCTAAAACCATCTTCTCTGTAATAATATCACTATTATTTAGTAATTTCTGTATAAAACAATGTATGTCTTTCTGCATGTGTTTTTGCATTTTGTGTACAATAATTTATTTATTACCTTCCATTATCATGTCCACATAACAAATCCGTTGCCTAAGGATCAGAGACACAGAATGGTTTTCTCAAGTCCACATAGCATGCAGGCAGCTAAGGAGTGTGTGAATATGGTTCGCTCTGATTGCAAAACCAAACAGACAAAGATTATTACTACAGATAATGATATGTAAAGGCTCACATATGAAGCTTTGGATCATTGTGAGCACAGTCTTTGAAATAGAGGCTGTGCTCAAGCACAGTGTTTATCACCAAGTAATGGTTTGAAGTTAGGTTAATTTATTTAACCTCTCTGAGCCTGCATTCCTCAGTTATAAGATGATGGTAATGGCTACCAGCTTGTCAGTCTGAAGATTCTATAATTCCATGTTACCTTGGGCTATGCTGAATTTTCAATAACAGGAAAAAATCAATAACAGCTGCAACAAGTGATTAGATAACTGCATATCACTGTGATGTTTTATATTTAAGAGTAAATAATACGAAAATCAAACAGAAAATTCCTGGTACAACAACTGACTGGCCTTCTACATTTTTGTTTTCAAGTGCATTACAGCCTAAAAAAGTCATAAGAATCATTTTTCTTGAACAAGCCTTAAAACAGATGAAATTAGGTAGAGTTCCAGCCAAGATAGCAACCATCTAACTGCGCTGCACATCCCCAGGAAAGAAAGGCGAGACATTAAGGGTTCACTGGGTCTTTTAGGGAATAGCAATCTCCAATAGATTGCCAGTGGGAGGGCAAAGAGGAGGAAAAACAGGGAATCGCTGATTCCCTCACAGGAGAGTAGGCCACCCCTCCCCCCAAGCTGCCACCATACCCACAGTCCCAGCTTCTGGAAACTCCCGCACTTACTGTAGGAAAAGGGTCCCAGGACAACATAGCTCCACTTGCCTCACTGCACAGGGGTGATTGCCTGGCTACCCCTGCCCAGGAGTGACCTTGGCCAGGACACGCCTGCTGGCCCATTGGAGCTCAGACTTCTTTGATCAATTTGCACGCAAAAGAGTGCCGCGGTGTGGATCAATCACTGCATGTGGAAGCTTAGCCTGCTCGGCCCACTCACTCACTTGCTGTTCTGACCACCTGCACACTCACGCCCCAGGCCCATTGCAACAGCTATGAGAGTTCAGACTGTGTCTGTTGCTTGTGCCAGCTCAGGTGCCATCCCCTCCCTGTCTGCCACGCTGGCCATACACCATTGTTCAACCCACATAAACCATCACAATATGGCAGGGATCAAATCAAATCTCACAGCCATTACCCTAAATATTAATGGCCTTAATTCACCCACCAAGAGACACAAGCTAACAGGATGGATCAAAAAACTAGACCCCTCAATCTGTTGTCATTAAGAAACCCACCTCACCACTAAAGACAGACACCTTCTCAGGGTGAAAGGGTAGAAAACAATATTCCAAGAAAACGGGAATAAGAAACAAGCAGGTGTAGCTATATCAGTATCAGATAAAATAGACTTCATACCAAAAATAATAAAAAAAGACAAAGAAGGCCACTTCCTACTTATCAAGGGAATAATCCATCAAGAGGATATTACAATCATAAATCTGTATGCACCAAACACAGAGGCACCACAGTTCATAAACCAAAACCTACTTGACAATAAAACACAAATAAGCACCAACACCATCATAGTTGGGGACTTCAATACAGCATTATCAGTACTAGACAGATCATCCAAACAGAAACTCAACAGGGAAGTAAGAGAGCTCAACAAAACCATAGAGCACTTAGACCTAACGGACATCTACAGAACTTTCCATCCCAAATCCACAGACTACACATTCTTCTCAGCAGCCCATGGAACATTCTCTAAAATAGACCATATACTGGGTCACAAAGCCTCCCTCCACATATTTAGGAGATTGACATAATTCCCTGCATGATATCAGATCACCATGCTATAATGCTAGAAATTAACAACAAAAGACCCACCAAGAATCCCAACAACACCTGGAAACTGAACAACACACTTTTAAACAATAAGTGAAGAGTGGATGAAATAAAAAATGAAATTGAAAAATTTCTAGAAATGAATGAAGATGAGAACACATCGCACCAAAACTTCTGGGACACAATGAAGGCGGTCCTCAGGAGAAAATTCATAGCACTCAATGCCTTCATAAAAAATACAGAGAGATCCCAAATCAATAACCTAACCATCCACCTAAAGGCACTGAAAAAGCAAGAAAAATCCAACCCAAAGAGCTCCAGAAGGAAAGAAATAATTATAATCAAAGCAGATATTAATGAATTGGAAACTCAGAAAAAAATTAAGACAATAGACAAAACAAAGAGCTAGTTCTTTGAAAAAATAAACAAGATTGACAAACCCCTGGCCAATTTGATCAAGAAAAAAGAAAGATGCTTCAAATAAACAAAATTAAAATGAAGAAGGAGAGATCACAACAGCCATAAGTGAAATTGGGAGAATTATCAGGACTTATTCAAAATCCTCTACTCCACAAAACTCGATAATGTGGAGGAGATGGATAAATTCCTGGATGCATACGATCTATCAAAACTAAACTCAGAGCATATTAATCTCTTCAATGAACCTTGAACACTCATGGAGATTGAAAAAGTAATAAAAAAAAAAAAAAAACCTTCCCAAAATGAAGAGTCCAGGACCAGATGGCTTCTCAGCTGAATTCTATCAAACCTTCATGGAAAAACTCAAACCAATCTTCCTCAAACTGTGCCACACAATTGGAGAACAGGAAAAGCTACACAACTCCTTTTATGAAGCTAGTATCACCCTAATTCCAAAACCAGGCATAGATTCCACAAGAAAAGAAAACTACTGGCCTATTTTCCTGATGAACTTAGATGCAAAGATCCTGAACAAAATCCTCACAAACCTAATACAACAATGCATCAAAAGCATTATCCACCTTGACCAAGTGGGATTAACCCAGGAACACAGGGGTGGTTCAACATATGGAAATCTGTCAATGTAACACACCACATAAACAAGGTTAAACACAAAAACCACATGATTACTTCGATAGATGTAGAAAAGGCCTTTGACAAGATACCACATCACTTCATAATCAAAATATTGGAGAAATTTGGCATGGTTCATTCATATCTTAGCATAATAAAGACAATATAGGGCTGGAGAGATGGCTTAGTGGTTAAGCATTTGCCTGTGAAGCCTAAGAACACCGGTTCGAGGCTCGACTCCCCAGGACCCACGTTAGCCAGATGCACAAGGGGGCGCACGCGTCTGGAGTTCGTTTGCAGTGGTTGGAAGCCCTGGCGCGCCCATTCTCTCTCTCTCTCTCTCTCTCTCTGCCTCTTTCTCTCTGTCTGTCGTTCTCAAATAAATAAAAAAAAGAAGAAGAAGAAGAAGCTAGGCGTGATGGCACATGCCTTTAATCCCAGCATTAAAAAAATAAATAAATAAAGACAATATAGAAAGCTCCTAAGGCCCAAATAATACTTAATGGAGAGAGACTGGAGGGATTCCCATTAAGATCAGGAACAAGACAGGGTTGTCCACCCTCACCTCTGCTTTTCAATATAGTACTGGAAGTCCTAGGTCAAGCAATAAGACAGGAGAAGGAAATAAAAGGGATACAATTTGGAAAGGAAGAAGTTAAGTTAGCTCTATTCGCTGATGACATGATTGTATATGTAAGAAACCAGAGAGACTCCATCCCTAAACTCCCGAAGGTGATTAACTCCTATAGCAAAGTAGCAGGAAACAAAATCAATGCAAAAAAAATCAGTAGCCTTTCTATACGCAAATGACAAGGATACAGAGAAAGAAATAAGGACATGGTCCAATTTTTAACAACACCAAAAAATAAATACTTTGGAATTACGTTAACCAAGGAAGTGGAAGATCTATACAACGAAAACATAAAACCACTCAAAAAAGAAATTGAGGAGACTTGAGAAGATGGAAAGATCTCCCATGCTCCTGGATAGACAGAATTAACATTGTGAAGATGGCAATAATACTAAAGGCAATATACAGATTTAGTGCAATTCCAATTAAAATCCCTACTGTGTTCTTCACAGAGAGAGAAAAAATGATCTCAAATTTCATATGGAAAGGCAGAAGGTCTTGCATACCCAAACATATCCTCAGCAAAAGAAATACCTCTGGAGGCATCACCATACCTTAGCTAAAGCTATATTACAAAACCATAGTAATAAAAACAGCATGGTACTGGCATAAAAACAGGAGTATATGCCAATGGAATAGACTTGAGGACCAGGACTTTGGGTCAAGCAACTATAGCTACTTGATATTTGACAAAGGCCCTAACAATATAGGCTGGAAAAAAGACAGCATCTTCAACAAATGGTGCTGGACAAAGTGGATAACCATATGCAGGAAATTGAAACTTGATCCACACATTTCGGCATACAGTACATTCAAATCCAAATGGATCAAAAACCTCAATATAAGACCAGAAACTTGACTACTACTGAAAGAAAATATAGCAAGTACTTTCCTTGATATAGGAATGGAAAAAGAATTCCTGAACAGAACCTGAGTAGCTCACCATCTTAAACAGTAACTCAACCAATGGGATCACATGAAGCTGGAGAGTTTCTTTACAGACAAGCATACAATTAGCAAAGCCAATAGATTACCCACAGAATGGGAGAAAATATTTGCTGGTTATCCAACTGACAGAGGCCTAATCTGTAGAATCTACAGAGAACTCAAAAATCTGAACAGTGAAAAGTCAAACACCCCACTCACAAAATGGGGCAAAGAGATGAACAGGCAGTTCACAGAGGAAGAAATACAAATGGCAAACACACACTTAAGAAAATGTTCATCATCCCTAATAATCAGAGAAATGCAAATTAAAACAACTATAAGATTCCACCTTACCCCAATAAGGATAGCAAACATCACAAACTCAAATGAAAATAAATGCTGGCGAGGATGTGGGGAAGTAGGAACACTCATCCACTGTTGGTGGGAATGTAAGATGGTATAACCACTGTGGAAAGCAATATGGAGACTCCTGAAAAAGCTGACTATAGAAATACCAACAGACCCAGTTATTCCCTTACTGGGCATCTACCCTAAAACCTTCAAACCACAGGCCAGAGAGATTTGCTCAACCATTTTTGTAGTGGCTCAATTCATAATAGCTAAGTGCTGGAATCAACCCAGATGTCCATCACTAGAAGAATGGATAACTAAGATGTGGTATATCTACACAATGGAATTATATACAGCAGTAAGAAAAAATGACACAATGAAATTTGAGGAAAACTGCTTGAACCTGGAACAGATCATTCTCAGTGAACTTACGCAGTCACAGAAAAGAAATCGCCACCTAATCTCACTCATCTACAGCACCTAACCTGAATCTACCCAAGACGCCTTACATACCCAGCAAGCATCTCATGGACTAGTCAATAATATGGGTGGGGAGGGAGGGGAGGGCAACGGAGGGGGTAGGAAACACTAATCTAGACCCAAATGGCAATCGTACCATAAAATTCTACAACCTGAAAGGCAGAGATAATGGCTGAACCTTCACCAGTCCCTTACAGGGAACACATGAGCCACAAGACACTGGAGAGGGTATGATGAAGACTTACCTCAATCTTCTACAGCTTCTCTCTCTCTCTCTCTCTCTCTCTCTCTCCCTCCCTCTCTCTTTCTCTCTAACTCTTTTATATCAATTATCTTTTTCTTCCTTTTCTTAGTGGGCACTGACCTGTAACTCCCAGTACCAGCATGGGGCTATCATCCACAATGAGCTTTTGATCAGTGAGACCTACAAGGTTTCCTAAAAGAAAGACAGATTTCTGTCTGAGTACTTGATGACCCACCAAGGGTTAGTGGTAAGACCCTACTGCTGAAGACACCTTATGTGGTTGACACGTAAAATGGAATGGCTTTGCTGGAAGCTAGAAGAGAGTCAGTCCCCAGATAGTCATCACGTCTAGTGCCAAAAGGTGCTACATGGGCGACTGGGGAAAATGACCAATATCTGTCCAAGCAACTCATGGTCTCACCTACTTAGCAACAAATAACCTGTCGTGATGCCCACACAAGTGCAGTAGTGGCACACAGCCATGGTGGGGAACCAACTGCTGTCGATTCAGCTAACTGATCTCCTCAGTGGTATGGGACCCATAGCTGGAACTGGGAAACTAGTCAGAACCATATCCAAACATTAGCCTGCTCTCCATTATCAAGCTACCATCAATCATGGGCTACAAGGGGGCTATACCTATTAAATTCTCTATTAAAAAAAAGTAAGGGTTATGTCATTTGTCTGGTGCTAACTTACTCTCTGTTGGAGAATCTGCTTCTCTTTTTCAGATAGATGTAGATCCTAAGGAGAGAGCCACCCCATCATACCTCAAAAGGGCCCCGGCTGAAACTAAGAAAAATTGGAGAAACAAGAAAGGGGGCTGTTTTCTTGGTGAACCAGGTACCACCACAAGGGTGAAGGAGATCAACACAGAGAAAAATCAACTCCTACCAAATCAGAGATCCAGAGACCCCTAGGCCCCCAACACCTCATCACTGAAGCAGACCAAAAATGAACCCAACATGGCTCAGGGAAATTTTGTGGAAGAGGGGGTGGAAAGAATGTCAGAACCACATGTTGGGTCATGATATGCAGAGACATTTATCCTACCCATAACTGTGGGCTAACTCCAGGATGCATGACCCATATACCTCAACAAGGAGGGGCCAAGGGGAGGGGGTAGGTCACGGATGAGCCAATAATGGTACCAAACTGACTGTATTCGCTGAGTACAAAACTAATTAATAAAAATAAGTGAATAAATAAAAAGAAGACAAAGAGTAGGGGAAAATTTTTTAAAAAGGTCTTTTATTACAATTTCTTAAATTGTTTTATCTCATATTTTCTTATTTCTACATTGTCTTCATTTATGTAAGCCTATGACAGAAATTTAATACATGATTTATGGTTACAAAGAAAACAGATGAAATTACTAGCTAGGAAAATGCTACTACTACAACAAATAAATCCCCAAATATAAACAACTTAAAACAACAGCCTTTTATTTCTTTTTAAAATTGCAGATCAAATGGCTGGAGATTTAGAACAGGGATGGGGGCTTACCTAGGATGTGTTACGTTGAGAGAGAGAGACAGACAGACAGAGAGGGGGGGGGGATTATAGTTGAACAACATTCCTTCACAAGAATTCAGGAGAATTCTTTTATTTCCAAGATCTCCTGGGACCAAGCCATATTGCTTGTGGGAAGGAAAATGAGAACCTAGGCATTGTTCCCATATTTTAAAGCACTGGCTTACCTTCCACTCACATTCTACTTGCTAAAACCCTCATGTGGTTGTCTAACTGAAAAGGAGGCTGGACGACCCACAATCCACATGGGGATAACTGGCATCCCCATCGAGAAGGGTCCCTTTGGAGGAGAAGGACAGGGATGAGGGTAAGGATGGTACCAACACATGCTGTTCACACACAGAATATGTACATAACTAATGAAAATAAGCATGAGGCTTGGATTTAGAAGAAAGTATCTAAATTGCTGATGGTAAACAAACCCTTTCTACACACCTTTCTGAACAGCAGATCTGCACTTACTCTTCTTCCTTCTCAGAGACATACTCACTCACCACTGAGTTATAACATTCACAGCAAAGATTCCAGAATCTGGAGGGAAAGTAGTGACCTCTCCATCAGCTCTCCAGTTGACTCCTCATGATGATCTACAACCAAGAGGCATCTGCACTCTAGCACATATTGAAGATACAAGAGGTTGGCTGATATGGTACAAGCACAGCAGAGTTCCACTTAGAGAAACATAAAGCTTTGGCTAGTCCTGCTCCACAGTCATGATGGATTCCTCCTGGGTAGGCAAAACACTCTTGGTCATGCAGGTGATCTCTGGGTGGAGCACCCTTCTCTGTTGTTCTGCATGACTAGTTCATGGGAAGTGGATCATTGTTAATTATCCTGTATGGCCCCACAGATATTGAAGGAATGAGGCCTTTCGCAGTACACTTCATAATTGTGTAGCATTGGCATCTAAAAATTGTTTTATAGCAACAAGCCATTTTTTTTTCTTTTTTCTTCTTAGAGTCTAGGAAAAAAATGTTCTGTAGACAATATAATTTCCTCAAAGGGTCCCCATTAAAGATGAAATTATGCCACTCACAGTTAAAATGTTCGTATTCTAATCACCATAACATGACTTTATTGGGAGATAGGATATTTTTTCTGCATATGTATGTGTGTGTGGTTTACCTAATTAAATTGAGATGTCCCTATTTTTTAGTAGTAAGTGTCCCTATTTTTTAGAATATATTTTTAAATTTATTTGCAAGCCTAGAGATACAGGGAGAGAGAGAGAGAGAGAGAGAGAGAGAGAGAGAGAGAGAGAGAGCGGCACATAGACAGACAAGACAGACAGAAATGGGAGCACCAGCTAGCCACTTCAAACAAACTCTAGATATATTGGCCACTTTGTGCATCTGGCTGTACATGAGCACTGGGGATTCCAACCAGGTCATTAGACTTTGCAAGCAAGCACCTTAACCACTGAGCAGTGTCTTTAGCCCATTTATCCCTATTAAAGGAAACAACAACAACAACAAAATAACATGAGAGACAACTTGTGTAAAGGGAAAGTAACAATGGCTATCTACTAACTAAGGAAGACCCTTGAAATAAATCCTTCCTGTGGTAGTTTGAAAGTAAGATGTTCTCCATAGACTCGGGTGTTTTAATATTTAATCCCATTTGGTGACACTGTTCTGAAAGGCTGTGAAGCCTTTAAGGGGTGGAGCTTTGCTGGAGGAAGTGTGTCCCTGGGAATAGGTATGAGATTGCATAGTTCAGCCACACTTGCTGTCTCCCTTTCACTACTTCCTCCCTGCCTGTGTGACAATGTGAGACTAGTTTCTTACTCCTGCCCTGCCTTCCCCACCATAATGGATGCTTTCCCTTGGAACTGTAAGCTCTTTCCTCCCATAAGTTGCTTTTGGTCTGGTGTTTTGTCCCAACAACAAGAAGGTAACTGAAGCACTTCCCTCGCTGAACTCAGAAGAAATCTACTCTGCTCACATCTTGATTTTAAACGTTCAGCCTCCAGTTGGTCTGGGATCACACACTTCTTCCTGCTTAAGCATTCCCACTTGTAGTACTGTGTTATGATATCTGAGTAAATAAATACATTTTCTGATTAACTTTCTACTGATCAGTTCCATGGCCAAAATCTCTTTCTTCAGAAATTATAAGCAAGTTTGTTTTTATTCTCTGCTTCTCCAGGTCTTCATCTCACAACTCCATATCTGATCTTCTGTGGCCCTGTAGGGCAATAGATTTCAATGGAAAATTTTATGCTTACACTAATCTTTTCCTAAGGTTGATTCTCCTTAGTTTTTAAGCTCTTATAGACTTAATAGGCCTTTTATTGTTGCTATCTGTTGTGTGATATTTCCAGGAGAGATGGGAGCAAATGTCTATTTATCCAAATAGGGCACCAATGACAGATCAAAGAAATGATTCCACGCAAGCCCATCATGGTGAAACAATAAGTTTGCAGGGATGACTTACAGAAGCACATGTGACTCACAAAGCCACCCAAGCATGGGGGACAGGTCAAGAAAGAAGAACCCATGGAGCTCTCTGCCAAAGTTTCCAGAAGCTCCACCGAAGATTCCGCAATTGCCCAGCAATTTTTGTTGCTTGTCATCCTGAGGTGGGTCCTTGTATATCTTGTGACTCCCTTTGCTTCCTGAGCCTTGTAGCCTCTCTGAGCTTCTGAGTATTACAAGCCTCTCTCCTCCCTCCATTGGGGAATTCTTCCACTACATAACACTACCTGTCTTGACAACCATTCTTTGAATTCTATTTTCCCTTCAGGATTTAGTTGTTATTCTGTTATTCATTCTAACATGTCCAGATCCCATGTTTCTTTTGTTCATATCTGTGTGCATGCATGCGAGTGTGCGCATATGGGTATGGGCATCCACATTGCCCAGTATGTGTGTGGAGGTCAGAGAACTACCTCTATGTGTCAGTCCTCACCTTCCACCTTGTTTGAGACAGGACCTCTTTTTATTTAAGGTGGGTGCTGGGGATCCAAGCTCAGGTCCTTGTGCTTATGCAGCAAGCATTGTACCTATTGGGCCATCTCCCTGGGCTAGAGATAGGATCTCTCTTGTGGATTTCTTTTTTTTTTATGCCACTGTGAACATCAGACTCCACCTTCCATTGCCATGGGCACATTAGGATTATAGAAGCTGCTTTCATTGGTTTTGCATGGGGTCCAAAGTCCAGTTGTCAGATTTACATAGCAAGCACTTTCAACCAACTATATTCCCAGCCCAGATCCAAAATTTCTATACTCCCCCTATTTCCTTATAATTTTGCTTTTAAACCAGTCAGTCCTTTCTGAGCACATCTCTTTCTTGTAATGCTCTACTGCAAACAAAATGCCCAAATGTGTTCTGGGTCTCTCTAGAGGTTCAAACTCAGCAGGAAGGTGCTCTGCTTGTAGATAACATTTTAATCAGACCAGAATCATTTTCTAGGCTATCGTGGCTGCCTTTGTCATGGGTTCTTCCTACATGCTAACTCAACACCACTATTTCAGGTACTCACAAAGACAGCATTTATTTTCTATCAGTGAGTGTAATGGTACCAGCTATGATTAATTAAACCCCCAAGTTCAGTGACATAATACAATAGAAGTTTATTTATTTTTCTCACAGACAGGATAAATACAAGTGTTTTGTTTGGGTAAGTTTGTATTCGTATAGTAACGTAAAGGCCCAGGCTTCCTCCATACTGAAGCACCATGAAACTTTGAGATCTCATCATCCCTTGCAACCAGATTGTGTAAAGATTTGAACTGTGGAAAAAACACTATTGCTTCATTAAGACTCCAACCCAAATGTCATATATCACATACCCTCATATTCTGCTCTGTGAAAGTCAACCCCATGACCAGTGTTAACTGCAAGAAAAGCCAAGAAATTAGGTCTAGTTGTGGACCCAACAGAAAGAGAATACATGAATACATGCATTGTGGTGACCACGACTTATCTTGGCCATTAGCAGTGTAATGTTGATTTTAAGGATGAGAAAATAGAGGCTCAAAATGATAATATATACTTTGTACAATCTTATCTGCTATCCTCTTCTGATTTGTTCATTTCAGTCAAGTAGAAAAGAACTCAAGGCTCTCCTTCCTTTCCCTTCTCTCTTCCTTCTCCCCTATACCTACTTACCACTTCTCTTATTTTCTCTTCTTTCTTTCTCATTTTGTTTGGGTGAGATAGGCCTCAAAAATCGCCCTCCCCTTACATCTGGCTCCCAAATACTGGGATTACTAGTGTACACCCTGTGCCCAGCTCTGACCTGGCCATTTCTGATCCAGATGCTATCAGCTTTCCAACCCCTGGCACATGCTATTTAATTCCCAGGAAAATCTGACAGAAACTATTTGCCATATGTAAAGATCAGATAAATGATGTTCAGATTTGTTCCAAGGACACATTCTCATCAGAAGGGACTCATATGGCCCTACAATGAGATTACTTGACCCTTAATCAAGCAATCTCTACATTAAGGTAATTAAAAAACTGTCCATATTCAACAACTCTGGGGAACATATCAAAATAATAGCTAGAGATCTTATGACTGATAGTGAAGGTCATTAGATAGGCCTAGCCACCCTCTGCAGAAGGATTTGTGATGATGGAGAATGAAAACACCTTTTCTCACCCTGACTCCTGGAAGTGAGAGATGGCTAGTGAGTGGTTGGGCTGATGTCTTTGTTTTTGAACAAAATAAAGTCAGAATAACAAAATAATCTACTGTCAAATCCCCAGCAGATGCACTGTCTGGCAGTGGCATAAAGCAGACCTTCCTCTGTCCATTAGGGCCGATTAAGCAGTTTCTCCTAGTCATCAGAAAGCATTCCATTAAGCTCCAGAGTGCTCTAATCGTTTGCTCCCTATGTTCTTCAGCACTTGGAAAATCCACATGAGTTTTCCATTCTGACACCAGTAGGGTGACTCATCCTTTTATTTTAGCAACAGTAAGGATTGCAGAGGAGAGGAAGTGAATGTCAGGGGATATAAGAGGTAGGAGCATGGTGAGGGTCAGAGAACATGCCAGCATTGTTCCCGGCTATAGAGCAGGGCATCCTTGAGTAGAAAACCGCAAATGTCCATCAGAAGAACACAAGGAAGCTGCCCTTTGAGCTTGAAAGTAGTTTCTTCATAGAGCTCTTGTAATGAATGTGCAGACACTTTAATCATTCTAATCAGATAATTTCAACTGAATATAGTCTATTTAATTGACCTTTTAAGAAAAATATCAGAAAAAAAGCTGAAGCTGTTTGATCTCTTCCATTTCTTTTTTTTATAAAATATTTTTATTTACTTATTTGAGACAGAGATAGAAAGAGGAAGACAGAGAGCGGGAGAGAGTATGGGCACTCCATGTCCACTGCAAACAAAATCCAGATGCATGTGCCACTTTGTGCATCGGGATTTACATGGGTACTGGGGAATCAAACACAGATGTCAGGTTTTGCACAAGTGCCTTTCACTATGGAGCCATCTCCTCAACTCCACTTCCATTTCCTGAGATCCACATTAGTTCAGCAAATTAGCCTGTGACAGTGGGCATTACAGAATAAATTAATTTCATCTTGATTTTTCCAGCTTCCATGAAGTATTATTGACATATGTATTTATGGTACAATGTGATGTCTTGATATATGTAAGCACTATGCAGTGAGTACTGCAATCAGGTTAATTAACATATTCAGCCCTTAGTGTAATTATTTTGTGGATTTGCGTTAAGAACACTGCTGATCTGCTGTCCTTGCAGTTTTCATATACATGAGATTTCCAGAATGTAACAACAACAACAACAAAAAGTGGAGCAGAGAAACTTTTTTTCTTTTATTAATTTTTTGGTAGATGAAGAACTGTTTACTTTAGGAATAGTTTAAAATACATCTTCAGACTTCCCTCAGCATTATCGGAAAAACCCACCTCTCACTGAGAGAGTCATTGTTTCAGGTGCCACTGTTAAACTCTCGCACCCACACTTTAACTTTTTTTCTCCCTTTCAAATTATTTCCTCATGTGTGGGCTGGATGTCTACTATACAAAAGTTAAGATACATGATTCTGAACTATCCAAAATTCCTCTCACATATTATTAGCAGGTGAATAAAGTGGTGTGCCTAATAAAAGAAATTTTGGCAAAAACAGGAAATAACTATCTGCCCAAATATCTGTGACCACTTGAATTCGTACTTTCCTCAGAAGACTCTGTGGTAAAAAGCTGCACCTAGATGGACAGATTTTTCTTTTCAAATGTTTCAAACAATTTTGCTTATCTTTTTGGAGACTGAAGTATGATGGAGAAACAGTATATTTTGGAGTCAGGTGGATTTACAGTTAAATCCTAGCTCAACCACCACAAAGTTAGGCATGATGGGAAAATCACCATTCTTCTTCACCCTTGTATACATTTGGTGATGTATGAATGATGTACAAAGGGTAAAGTTAACATATGCAAAAAAACCAGCAAGGTGTCTGGCATACAAGAAAATCTGGTAAATGTGATAAAAGTTTTATATGCTATTTCAGCATTTATAAAGCAGGTTTTGCATTATTTGCATAAATTAGCACCTGGCAGACAGTACCAGGAAATTCCACTTAAGATATCAGAAGGAAATGTTGAAAAATATAACAGAACTCAAAATAATAAAATGTGAATATAAGACTTTCATTTTTGGCAATATGGAGAAATATTTCACTGAAAAAAGTCTTCTCAATTCTAATACTATGAATGAAAGACAAAGGTTACAAAGTATCTTTTAAAATATGCAGCTGAGTTTGTGACAGAATTTTTTAAAAAGTCAAAAAGATGCCAGATATGGTGGCACATGCCTTTAATCCCAGCACTCGGGAGGCAGAGGTAGGAGGACCTCTGTAAATTAGAGGCCACTCTGAGACTACATAGTGAATTCCAGGACAGCCTGGGCCAGACTGAGACCCTACCTCGAAAAAAAAAAAAAAAAAAAAAAAAAAAAAACAGGAAGATATAAATTAGAGTGCTAAGAATTTTGTTGAACTCAAAACACTGAAATAGTATCTCTGACCTGATTCAACACAATGACCTAATTAAATATAATGTTCCCACCAGAAAAATGAGAAAGTTTACTGGATACTCAAAGGGGAAATAAAGAACTTGATTGGGTTAGTAAGCAGTGGGTAGAGGGAGCTGAGTCCTCCTCACAATTGGAGAACTTTACCTAGGGAGGAAGAGAAGAGGGAGGGAATAAAATCAATCAGGGAGAGGGGTGAGCTTAATTCCTAATTTATGCACCACCAAAATCAACTGCAAATTAATTCAACCTCTGAATATGGAAAGAAAAGTTTTAGGCTATCAAAGATGTTGGAGAAAGTAATAATTTCCAGAGTAATGCAGTAAGAACCTATAAAAGTCTCTCCCCAACCCACAAAACCACTTAAGAACAAACCTCTCTCTCCCACTCTAAAATGTCAGACTTTTTCAAAACACTGAAAACTCAGGAATGAATTGCAAAACTCTAAGAATTTACATGGCGGATGACCATTCTGACCAGCCAGTGACATTTTTACTTGCCCTGTGTATGTTCTCTACTTTGCAGCCCAGTCCACTTGCACACAGCAATGCACTATGTGGAAAGACAGCAACCTATCAAGCATGCAGGGGATCGAAATGAGTCTGGAGGATTCTGATCGCATTGCCCCAGATAACTTTTATGATTTAAAATGACTAAATAGCTTCATTCTCAGGGCTTGTCTTTATTTCACCTGATGCACAACTGACTGTTGCACATATTTTAGGGTGTTCGTGTGTGTATGTACAAAAGAGAGACAGAGAGAGAAAAGGAAATAAAGAACAGGGAGGGAGGAGAGAGAGAAACAAAGTAGAAAGGAGAGAAAGGAAAGAAGAAAGAAAGAAAAAAAGAAAGGAAGGAAGGAAGGCCGATAGCAATTGCTTTCAGTTGCCCAAGGAAGTCATACTAGTTTGAGTTAATAGGAAACTGAACAAGAAAGAGATTTTATATTTGCAATGGGCTTTCCAACTTTCTTACATATCCCTTGGCATCAAGGAGGCAAATGTATGAATGGGGACATGCCTAGAGCCAGGAAGGAGATGAGAAGACTTCCTTTTCATATGCAGTTGACCTTACGGTCCTGTGCAAGGAGAACATATGTCCAATTCAGAGTTGCAAGCTAGCTGTGGAAATGTTGAAGGCATGCTACAGTACACAGAGCCCTTCCAGAAAGGCAGGGATCATAAATCAGTTTGAAAGCATTTAAAGAAATCCTTGTATAATCACTGGCTGACCACTAAGCTAACCAAGTAGATTTCAGTGGCCACACAGAAGGAGTCATTCAGACTTTACTAAAATAGTGTAGGAAAAATCACACACAAAAACCCACATCAGGGAAAAGAGAAACCCAGTGTATAGGTCTCCTATATTACTACATTCAAACATCTAATTTTAGAAAGAAAAAAAAGATACATTTTAAGGACAAGAAAAGTATAGCCATATATTATTTTTAAGATTTTTATTTGTTGTTTTGACATTTTCATGTTTATATTTTGTATCTTGATCATCATACCCCACATTACCCTCCCTTATCACCTCAGTTTCACTGTGTGGCTTCTTCTCTTCTTTTACTAGTGTGTATGCCCTAGAAGAGAATGGTTCCCACTCCCCAGTCACCTGTAATTATCATTAGCTTTTCAGGGGGTGGAGTATTCCCTCTAGTCCCAAGTCTTTGTCATGAAATGTAGACTGGCCCCATCATGTGCAAGTTTTGTGCAGGTAACCACATCAGGTGTGAGTGCATGAGTACAATATCATTGTCATGTCCAGGTGATAGAGTTCCACTGTGCTCCCACCCATCCTCCGGCTCTTAGTCTATCCATCACATTCTTTCTGTTCCATCTTCCACAATCTTCTCTGAGGCCTAGAAGGGATGATGTAACATGCATTGAATCTTTAAAAAGCCAATATATAAACTGTCCTTGAGGATGCCAAAGTGATGTACTTATTCCGTGAATGCTTTACATTAACTGGCATCAATACATTCTAAGAAGTAAAGCAAACCCTGATTAAAAATAACAAAAAAAAATTATGAGAATGATGTCTTTCAAAATGTAGATGATCAATTACAGAAAAAATAATATATAAATTCTGGATGTAATATCACATGGATGGGGCTCAGTGGGTAAAAGCACTAACTATAAAATCATGAAGACCTGGGTTTTATTCCTAGCATTCACGTAAAACTCCAGTCATAACTGACAGTCCCATAACTTCAGTCCTAAGAAGTGATGGAAACAGAACAGTCACTGGGGCTCACTAATTAATCAGTCTGTCCAAGCAAACAGCAATTCCACGCTTACCAAGAGAAGTCTTACCAAAAGAAGTGCTTTCCTGGGCTGGAGAGATGGCTTAGCGGTTAAGCGCTTGCCTGTGAAGCCTAAGGACCCCGGTTCGAGGCTCAATTCCCCAGGACCCACGTTAGCCAGATGCACAGGGGGGCACACGCATCTGGAGTTCGTTTACAGAGGCTGGAAGCTCTGGTGCGCCCATTCTCTCTCTCTCTCTCTCTCTCTCTCTGCCTCCTTCTCTCCATCGCTCTCAAATAAATAAATAAACAAACAAACAAAAAATTAAAAAAAAAAGAAGTGCTTTCCTGTTTCAAGGAAATAATATGGGTTAGAGAAAGACACCTGATGCTCTACTCTGGCCTCCATACATGTGTTCACACACATATATATCACACTAAACATGCAAAGAAAAAGAAAAAATGTATATAAAAAAACAATGATAAAATCACCATAGCAATTTACAGTTGATATGAACTTGCAGAAGAAAGAATAAATATACTTCTAGTCAGATAAATTAAGATTAAGATTATTGGGTTGGGAGAATAAAGAATGAAAAGTAGATAGGGTCTCAGACACCTGTGACTCACCAGCAAGAAAACTAACATACACAGAGTGAGATACTGAGAACAATAGAGAGATAATGGGTACAAAGACTATCTAAAAGTGTAATGGCAGAAAACCTCCAAACATTAATGAAAAACATGAATGTGCATTTCCAAGAAGTGCAAAGAACCCCATATCCAGACACTCTATTATAGTCAAACTGTCAAAAGACAAACAGAGACTTTCGAAAGTAGCAAGAGAGGAGTGAGTCATCACATGCCAGGCTCTCAATGAGATCCACGGCTGATTTCTCATCAGAGAGTTTGGAAGTCAGGAAAACATCAGGTGCTATCTATAAGTGCTATTTCAAACTATCAACCAGAAATCAACCAGAAATACCAATATTGCAAAACTACCCTTCAAAAACAAATAAGAGGGCTGGGAGGCAGCCCAGTTGGCAAAGTGTTTATATCATAAGCACAAGGACCAAAGTTTTATCCCTAGAACCTACATAAAATAAACCATGCATGGTGGCATGTGGTTATAATCCCAGCCCTGGAGAGGCGGACAGATGGATCCTTTCCAGCCAGTGTAGTCTAATTGGTGAGCTTCAGGTTAATGAGAGACTTTTCTAAAAGGTTGATGACATTGTCCTCAGGCTTCCCTAGACACACACACACACACACACACACACACACACACACACACTACATGCTCACAATATACATACATGCAAAGAAGAAATTAAGTTAAACACAGGTGAACAAAACTGAGATAAGTTGTCTCAAGAAAGATTGATTGGCATTGTCTAGCGTAAAATGAAGGACACGTGAAGAATGTTGAGTGCATATAAAGAAGAAAGAACCCTGCTTAAGCTAAATATGCAGGTAAGTTTGTAAAGAATAGTTTGAACATACATTTGTGTTTATGACATTTTTCTACAGGCTCATTTAAAATATAATTGTGTAAGGGTCAATTCCCCACTACCACATAAAGCCAGATACACAAAGTGGTACATACCTCTGGAGTTTGCAGTGGCAATAGGCCTGGTGCATCTATACTCGCTCTCTCTCTCTCTCTCTCTCTCTCTTTCTCTCTCCTTGCAAATAAATAAATAATTTTTTAAGTATAATTGTATGAAGCCATAATTATTATATCACTGTGTTAATGGGCCAATGATGTATAAAAATGGAATGCATATGACAATAATTACATAAAACAAAAGGTATATTGGGTAGGCTGGGCTTGGTGGCGCACATCTTTAATCCCAGCACTCGGGAGGCAGAGGTAGGAGGATCACCAAGAGTATAGGCCACCCTGAGACTACATAGTTAATTCTAGGCCAGCCTGAGCTAGAGTGAGACCCTACCTCAAAAAAAAAAAAAAAGACATATTGGGGCATTTAAAGTAAAAATAAATGACAAGCAAATTAAAATGACACACCAGAAAGTATTTACATAGCAATAAGAAGGTAATATAGTAGGAATATGATGGGGGGGGCACATAGGTCTTAATAAAACCAAACAGGAAGTGGCAGATGCAAATCTAATCTTAACAGTACTTTCATCAAGTTTAAATGGTCTCCAGACCAGGAATTGACATAACATAACTACCAGCTGAAATGCACTTTGAGCTTGAAGGCACTTGCCTACAAAGCTAAAGGACCTCTGTTCAATTCCCCTGTGGCTGGAAGCCCTGGCGTGCCCATTCTCTCTCTCTCTCTCTCTCTCTCTCTCCCTCTTTCCCTCTCTCAAATAAATGAACAAAAATACAATATTAAAAAAATATTGAAATTTAAAAGATACTCTAAATTAAAATAGGGGCTATGAAGATGGCTCAGTGGATAAAGTGCTTGCTGTGCAAGCATGAAGACTGGAGTGCGGGCCCCCAGCACCCATGTAAATGTTTGGTTGCTGTAGCAGCTGGCTGATATCCTTAGGAGACAAAGAATCCCTGGGGCAAAACTTACTATGCAGACTAATTGAATATGTAAGCTCTGGGTTCAGGTGAAAGGCCTACCTCAGTAAATGAAGAGAACAATTGAGGAAGATACCCAACATCAACCTCTGACCTCCACTCATGTCCCAATATACATGCACACTACACATCCATGTCTTTGTATAAATAAATAAATAAATAAATAAATAAATAAATGCAGCTAAACCAGCTTTACTTAGGAAAAAAAATCGCTAAAATCAGTAAGAAGTAAAAGAGTAAAGAAAAAAGTAAAGAGTAAAGAGAGTTAGTCTTATGATAACAAAAGACACAACACACAATAAAGCTTTTTGAAAAAGTTATGTAATTATAATGTCATGTTTAAGCATGATGCACAGTTTGAGAAACTGAAACATTGCTGGTGAGAGATTAAGAGAAAATTATAAGTAATGTACATGAAATCTGCTACTGTATGTTCCAACACTTGCCTTCTAGAAGCATACCCTAGAAACAGTTTTTCATGTAAATGAAAGAGGATGTGCACATAATTTTCAAGTCAGTATATATTTTAAAATCACAGAGTCAAAACCTACATATGTTTATATGCAAAAACTAATAAAAAACTGAATATTTTTCATTTAATGTGATTCTATGAAGAAATGAAAATAAATGAACTATAGATAATATGATTGACATTTATTTGCATATACATATAGATATATGTATGTATGGATGTGTATATATATGTATATGTATATATATGTGTGTGTGTGTGTATGTGTATATATATATATGAAATAGAAACACATACAGTTCTTTCCAATGGCTGTCACAAAATCCCTGATAAAAAATCCATTTAAGGGACTAAGAGTTTATTTCAGCATATAATCCAGGGAACAGTCCATCATGGCAGGAAAGGCATGGCAGCAGGACTTGAAGCAGCTGGTCACAACCAGGGGACAGTAAGAAAGCAGAGTGATGAATGGTGCTGATCAGCCATCTCTTCTCTTTATACAGTCCAGGACCCCAGCCCACACATATATCACACAAAGCAAACAGTGAGCATTGGAACATCAAGTCTTAAAAGACCACATTTAGTATGCGACTATTCATATGCAAAGTTTTTTAAAAATGGCAGTTTTTCTTGAGTAAAAGAGGTATCTGAGAGAGTTGCTGAAAGTGCACAGGAACGATGATCACGCAGCAGATGAGTGATTGTAGTTGGCGTGACTCTCGGAAAGAAGCAAGGTCACCAAACACAGCTTACAGAGGACTTCAACTAAATAACTTCTTAAACTTGCACACGGATATTTTCATTATAATTTTATTTAGAAATGAATATGTCAGTATTTAAATTGTGTTGGACCCTTCCTCTGGAAATGAGTCACTCAAATTTTCAGGTAATTTTAATACCTGACACTTAGAGAAAAGTGGGAAAATACTGGCTATGATATTCTAAAGACAGGAGGCAAGGCAAGGGATTCAGAGAAGGAATTCTAGACTCAAGGAAAAGAAAGAATAATAGATTGGGGGAAAGTGATAACCTATACATGTTAAACTGGGAGAGTCAATGTGACAGATAAGCTGAACACAGAGAAAACTGGACACTTTGATTTTGACATCACCTTCAATAAAGAACATTAATTTCAGCAATGGTGCAATGAGATTCTTGGAGTCAGACATGCTACTGTCGAGCCACAAGGTCCTCTAGATAATGAAAGTCTTCATGAAGTCTCCATGCAGAGGGAAAAGTAATGTGGTATGAAAAGTTACTTGCTGAGAAAAGAAATTTATGCCAAGAAGATGCCAAATGTGCAGAAAGATCATGCGAGAAAAACTGAGACACTGTCTATTGTGTTCAGCATGAAGATGCCAGGCTGTTTTAGGGTATAATGATACAGGTACCCTATGTGAACCCTCTAGTAATAATTTAATTTCCAGAAGGAATGGAAATGTGGAATAATCATTGGAAGCAGCCACCTCAACACCTGTTGAGTTACCCCAAACTCAGAAGCCTCAGAATGGGCAACTGCTGTACATAGGCAATGATCTAACTCAATAGATGCAACATCTCTACTTCTAAGCAGAGAGCATTGAGCATTGTAATTGTTAGCAACAGTCCATACTCCATCAATTTTTAAATTTACTATTAAGTAGAAACTTTGTATATACATATCATATGTTGGTACCATCATTTCCTTCCTCCCTTCCCCCACTCCACTGAGGACCCTCCTTAGTGGGATTGTTGGTATTCACCATGCAGTTGTGGGTTAGGGGTTGTGAGGGTAGCAGTCTTTCATTGTGGGGAGGGCAAAGTCTCTAGATATTCCCTCCCACCCTGTGGATCTTAGATTCTTTTTACCCCCCTTCCACAAACTTCCCTTAGCTTTGGTGGGTGTGCTTTAAGTCTACGTTTAAGGATTTCAACTTCAGCACACTGATGCTGGTAGCTCTTTTTTGACTTGTACACCAGTTAGTTTGACCAGGCAAACAGGACAGGCTTGACTGATGCAAGGCTTACAAACCACACAGACGTATGTAGCAGAGAGAGATTGCTTGGATTGCAAAAGGTACCAAATAGTGCCTGAATGTAAATAGTCTTTGCCTGTCCTCAACATGAGCTTGTCACCCCCCAACCTTTTAGGAAATGGCACCACTCACATGGCCTCAGACTTATGTCCTACTGGACTAGTAATGAAACATGTTTCTAATACACTTTTGAAATTCTCCTTTAATCATTCATGTGTAGAGAAATGCTTTTATACTTCACAATTGCTGCTAATGTGAGATTACTATGGTTCACCAATGGACAGTAGATCTAGGTGATGGAGAGACCATATCTCACGGAAGGAAATAAGGGGATGAGAGAGGGGTGAGAAAAGGAGACCCAGCGTTCTCCTCTGGCCTCCATATGGATGAACGTGGGGAACATGCATCTGCATATACATGTGCATACACCACACATTCCACATAGCACACATACTCTACATACACACACAACAACAACAAAAGAGTAACATTGACACCCACCCCTTTGTATGCTAACTAAAATAATATAAAACAGCACATTACACATGGCGCCTGTGAGCTAAGACAAAGTCATATAATATGCAGAACACATCAGGGCAATCTGGGTTGTGAGGAATGATACTGTTTCCACAAACTAAAAGTTCACTTTTTAGATGAAAGCATATTTTATTATGTCAGCTATATGCTGGGCTTCCAAAGACACCCTATGAAATCTGGGTTCCTTGTAGATACTTAGGAATCTGAAACTTTGTTAGTTGATGAATGTGATCAACCTGGGACATAGAAAAACCAGGACAGAGGTGGAGCAGAGAATGGAATTTGGCACAACTTACCTTTCATTGCTTGGGGACCAATGCTCACTCAGAGGAGGACATAAAGTTCAAGCCTCGCAGCAGGCCTCCCAGCAGAGAGGAGATGGTCTTTAAAGCTTCAGTGGATGATTGTTTTCATACTTCCAGCCACCATCAGCAAAGGACCATGACAGTAGTTATTTTCAGAGACATGACACCAACACAGCCTACTTAACAGGTGCCTTTTCTGAAGCAAGGGCTTGGCTCATGAACATCAAAACAATGGAGAAAGAAGAGCACATGGAGCTGTGGAATAGAGGAAACAGTCAGAAAATGCAGAAGTCCCACTGAAGCAAATCCCAGGAAGTTAATCACACTGTAAGCTTGGAAGGCAATCAAAGTGAGGAAAGGAAGTAAACTCGATCTGAGAAGAATATCTTCAAGATGAGAGTAAAACAAAATCCAAGGAATAATTGGAATGTCTAAAGAACTGGATGAGATCATCCAAAGTAGTGGCACAGAAGGAAAGTGCACATTTCTTCTTCCATCAAGAAAAAGAGACAAAGCAGCCAGACAGAAGAGGGAAAACCAAGCATTAGTTATAACAACAACAACAACAACAACAACAACAACAAATACAGCAAAGTCATGACCTAGATAGGAAGCAAATGAAATCTGGCAACATTTTAAGCCATTGGTTTGTTAGAAGTAATAGAATCCCTTACATTAGATTATAGGTATATCCTCTTCAAAGTCATAAAGATTTTTTTCTATTTTAAGATTTCTTTTTCTCTTAGAGATGGGGTCTCTCCATGTTGCCCAGGCTGGAGCTCAGTGGCTATTCACAGGTACAATTCCACTACTGATCAGCACAGGAGTTTTGACCTGCTCCATTTCCGACATGGGCTGTTTACCCCTCCTTAGGAAACCTGGTGGTCCCCTGCTCCCTGGAGGTCACCATACTGATATGAAACTTAGTGTGGACACCTGATAGGCATAGCTCACTGCAGCCTGGAAGTCCTGGACTCAAGTGATCCTCCTGCCTCAGCCTCCCGAATAGTTAAGACTATAGGCCAAAGTCACACAGATTTTTGTGATTAGGCCCACAGAAAGAAAAATGAAACCTTAGCATCATTTATGATTTTTCAGTGAACATTACTTAAACACCAATAATTCTATAAATGCTGCTTGTTAATTTAAACATTTTAACATAAAAGTAGGCAGTATTTGGACATTAGTGATTTTATAGAGAAGTGTCTATTGTCTATGAAGTTTGGAAATAAAGAATAAGCAGACAGGGATGGAAATGGAGACATTGATAGTCCTCTGTGGAAATTTGGCAGTATGTCAAGAGATGTCTTTTTGTTTTTTTCAAATTATAAATATCAATGACTGTTTTTAATATTTTGTCATAAAATCTTTCCAAAAACTACATTTTTGGCCTACTTTAAAAGATAAAATATATATTCTTACAAACATTGAGGTAAATAAAAAGTTATACACTGAAATGCAATTTAAAAAAAAAACCATCTTCAGGGCAGGAGAGATGGCTTAGTAGTTAAGGCATTTGCCTGTGAAGCCAAAGGATCTCGGTTCGATTCTCCAAGACCCATGTAAGCCAGATGCATAAGGGGGGGGGCGTATGCATCTGGAGTTCATTTTGCAGTGGCTGGAGGCCCTGGTGCACCCATTCTCTCTCTCTCTCTCTCTCTCTCTCTCTCTCTCTCTCTCTCTCCCTCTCTCTCTCTCTCCCTCAAATAAATAAATAAAATATATTTTTAAAAATCATCTTCACAAAAGAATCATCTTCAGATGTACCCAAATCCACACAAAATTTAACTTACAAAGGTAGCTAAGTTAGAGCTAAAATTAGACCTATCTGTAAGTAGCAAAAATCCTACAGAGCTATTGCTTATGTATGATAAAACACTTGTTCCTCATACAAAAATGTGGAAGGCAGTCCACAGGAGATATGGTGAGTCTAGACTGCAAAGTCTATGATCCTCTAGTTTGGTTTTACTTTGTCTTCACCATGGGAGTCTTTCTTCACAAGTTGACTTCACTGTCCAGTCAGCTGTTTCAGCAATCATGTCTGCATCCCAGCCAGCAGAAATAAAGATGAGAAAGAGAATGCACACCCCCAACAGTTGTAAGAAATGCCCCTAGAAGCTGGCACACAATTTAGATCCTCAAATTCTATTGGCTAAAAAATTTCTATATGTCACATCTAGCTGCAAGAAATTGTGCTCGTTCTGTATGTCTAAATTTAAGTTAATAAAGTAAATCTAGATTCTATTATGTTGACTTGCTGTCTGTTTCAACATTTAAAATGCTGGGGTGGGGATTTGGAAGAAAGTGTATTGTGAGTGACACTCCCAACTTTCCAAACCAAGTCAATAGTGCATTCTGATAACTCAAAGACAATAAATTTACCAAAGAAAATAAAGCCAAATGTTGCTTGCTGCCTGGCCCATGAAATGGGCTAGAAAAATCTAGAGGCTAATGTTGTTCCATATAAACACATTAGTACTTATATTTAAAATATAAAGCTTTATAAACAAAGAATAAAAACTTATCAACAATATAAACAACTTAAATAAGAGAAGTAACCTATAGGTTTATTTGATAAGTAAGGCATGGGTCAGCAGGACCCACCCTTGTTTTGGTTGAAGAGACAAGAGAAGAAAGTTATTAATTTGCACTTCTCAGAGCATTCTCCTTGTGCTTCGTGAGGAATGATGTCTGCTCTTTCATCACCCTACCATCCCCTTGCTGGAAATTCTTCAGATTGCCCAAGTCCATGTTCTCCTCCGACATCAGGGCTGAGACAATGGAGCAGTCTGTGGTCTGTACACCAGGGGATGGGGACAATGACACTTACCTTAATCTATAGTTCTGGAGAAGCCTAGGTTTGTCCTGAAACTCTTAGGCCATGCATGGACTGGCATTCTCATTCTGACCAGATGCTCATACATAAGCAAACACATTTAAATCACATGTGCATCAACTGCCTAGTTTACCAAGCAACAGCATGCAGAAATGGACAAATGTAGTGATCAACTGCCCATTCACTTGCATCACAATTTCTCTGTTTAACAGGTATTAAAATCCCAAATTGAGATTATTGAAACTGTTTTGTATTTTAAAACAATATTTTATATATTTATTTGCAAGTAGGTAGAAAGGAAGAGTAGGAGAAAGAAAGAGAATGAGAATGGGTGCACCAGAGCCTCTTGCTGCTACAAACTCCAGACACATGCATCACTTTGTGTATCTGACATTACTGGGTACCAGTAAATCAAACCCAGGTGATCAGGTTTTGCAAGCAAGTGCTTTTAACCACTGAGCCATTTCTCTAGCCCTGTCTTGTATTTTTATTTATTTTGTTTTTTATATTTATTTGTATTACTTTATTTTTAGATATATATTTATATATATATATATAGCCCTAATTTTTAAAGGAAGCACATCAGTTTACATGATCATCTGTACAAGCATGCTAACTCTATACATTTTTAATATTTTTATCAACCTGAAGGTTGAATAAAATGATCTTGTTTATTGAGTCAGTATTTATCTAGATATTAGAAGGAATGAATATTATATACATTTACTGTCATTTTATTTTTTCTCAGAATTAAAAAAATAACTTTGCCCACTTTTCCATTGGTCTCATTCTCATCAACTTGTAGGAGCTCTTTGTATATAAAAGCATAAGTTCCCCTGTCATTTATTGAAAGTGATTGGCTTCTGACATTTTGATAGTTTTTACAGATTTTGTATGAATTTTAGTTCCTTTTTAATGGATATAGTATCGTTCCAGATCTTTTATAGTGTATTGGTCTGAGGAGATGGCTTATTCAGAAAAGTTGTTGCTGTGAAAGCACGAAGACCTGAGTTTGGATGACCAGCACCATGTAAAGGGGAAGGGGGGATGCACATCTGTAATCCCAGTGGTAGGGAGGCAGAGACAGGAGGATTTCTAGGGCTTGCTGGCTAGCTAGTCTAGCCAAAATAGTGAGCTCTCAGTTCAGTGACTCTCTCTCAAAACATAAGAAAGTAATGGAGGAAGACACCTGATGTAGACCTTTAACCTCTACATATGTTCGCATACCTACAACAAAACTACATCCATATAAATATTCATACACACATGCACACACCACACAAGCATACATAAATATGTAAAAATAAAAGAAGGGTCTGAATGTATAGAAACATCTGTGCTTCTACAAGATCACATAGGCAGCACCTCTAAGAGTACAAAAGTTAACCTAGGATCTGACATACAGAAGCACTCAGAGATATACATCATTTTGTGCACCAATAAAATCAACCAGATCTTTCTAGCCCATTGACTTCTGTAACCTGAGGAATTTCAGGGAGCCCTGCTGGGTGTACAGAGAATTTATTCAAGAGCTCTGAATCGCTAAAAGCTATTATAATAACTAACAGAAATTAAAATCATCCACTCAGTTGCTCCTTGAGCCATATCTTCCTTTTGCATCAAAAGCAACTGTGACAAACAGAAGGAGCATGTCCTTGTATTTAAATGACACTGACAAATTGTAGCTGTGGTAGTTTATGTTCTTGCCAGTTTGACAAGACTCAGAATTGCCTAGAAAATAAGCCTTTGGATATGCCAGTGAGGGATTATCTTGATGAGATTAATGAAGGAAGACCTATAGTAACTATGGGCTGCACTATTCCATGGGCTGGGGTCCTGGATTTCATATTGAAAAAGGTGAGAGCTGGCTAAGCAATGGCATTCATGGCTCTCTCATTCGTCAGTGTGGGCTGAATGTCACCAGCTGCCTCAGACTCCTGGACTGTAACCTGGAAATGTAAGCTGAAACAAATCCTTTCATAAGCTGTTTTTTGTCAATTATTTTATATTTAGCAATGAGAAAATAATTGGTACATTGACAGTGAATCATTTGGTAGCATACCATAGAAAAGTCATCTTTGGATGGTGGCACACACTCTTGCTGCATTTGCAAATCACTCCTCTTAAAGATTCATTAGGTCTTCTTATAGATAGACTAATGTGCTTGACCATACTCACAACCTGAGATTTAAGGAGGTGGGGAGGGACACTCTCTAAAGAAGTGAAGCAAGGAGTCAAATTGAATTGAGACCCAAATACCAGTAATCATACCTCACAGATCTGTGTATTAAAAGGAAAAACAGGATTAAGTATATTCCATTAAACTCTAAATATTTTGGAGATGGTGACACCTTTTTCTTTATTATTATTATTGTTATTGTTATTTTTGTTATTATTAACAACATATTTTGTATGGCTACGTCATGTGTTGGTACCCTCTTTTCCCTTGTCCGTGCCCCCATTCTACTGGGGACCCTCCTCAGTGAGGTTTCAGGTATTCCTCATGGGGTTGTGGTTCATGCATTGTGGAAGGTCAGTTTTTTGGGGGGAGGAGGGAGATAGATGCCTTTGGCCATGTTGTCTCAACCTGTGGCTTTTATAATCTTTCTGCCCCATCTTCCACAAAATTCCGTGAACCATGGTGGGTAACTTTCAAATCTATTTCAGTGATGAGCACTTAGGAGCCTCTGGGTCTCTGCTTTAGTAGGTGTTGAGTATCCTCAGGGTCTGTCTCCTTTACCCTGGTGCTGATTGTCAGGGTCAGCATAGAAGCAGCACCCTTGCTTGTCACACAGGCACTTTTTCTACTGTTTCTTCTTGTCACTCCAACTCCATTAGAAGCCTTGTCACTGAGATGCCTATGAAGTGTTGACTGCAGACATCAAGTATCAGCTGACCTGGGTAACAGGTATATTGGCTTTAACGTTGAATGACATTAGTTTCCAGAGTAAAGCAGTGTCTTTTTGTCCTCAAGTAGTCTATTTTACCTACAGTATTCTCCCTGTCCTTATCTAAAACATTATATTGAAAACAGAGACCTACACTCTCAAAGTAAGAAGGTATTTGGGGAAGAAGACAACAAAGTAAGCTAGCTTATGACAGAGTGTGAGTTTGAGTTAATTTTAGATGCAGTGTGACACCAAGGAAAGTGCCCCTTAGTGTGAGTGTGGCTCGGCAGGTGAAGCTGCTGCCCTGTGTGGACTTCCTACCATGTTCCAGGTTCAGCTCCTCAAAAGGATTATGCCCAGTAAGTATTCATCAGTACAGAGCCACTGTCAGGACAAAGAGCAGCAAAGCACAATGTGACCGTTCCAGGGCCATCTGCCCTGGGCTGGGACTTTGCACCTGATTGTGCTCTGGTAAATATGGTAGTGGTGTGGACGCCAGGGCAAAGAGACAGAGCAACTAATCAAAGAGCCCATGAGAGCAGAATTCTAAGCACATGGAAGATACCAAGGGCATGTGATTTTTACTTCCCCATAGTTAAAATGTGGCAGTGCCATTGAAGGTAATACCTTAAACCATAAAAGAAGAATCTAAGGTAAGAAACTCGCTATATGGATGAAGCCTCTGGTCCTCAGCCCTCCTTAGGGAGACAGACACTTTCTGCAGTGGTGTAGCACTGTAGGACTCATATGCTCTGGAAAATGCAAGAAATTCTAATTTATTCAGTGGGTCACCCACAAGAAAAAAAAGAGAGACATCAAAATACAAGAAGAATTAGTTATTAGTTAGGAAGAAAGAATTAAGTGGAAGAGGAATGTAAAGGGGGTCAAGAGAATGCAATGAGAAGGGATTATGAGCAAAATACATTATATGCATGTATAAAAATTGTCAATAAATAAAAACATTTTAAAGAAAAAGAAACGCATTATACAAGATACAATCCTTTTGGAAAGGAAAGTATTATTTAACACATTTCCCATGTGATTTAGCTCCAGATTGTAAAATGACTTTTCTGTATTGGAGTTCACTCAAATCCCATCTTGGGTACAATGTGCTCAAGATCGAATTCTAAAAATATCTCTTTGTGTTTTAGAACTTATAAGTAACTAGTCTTCTAAGTGGGGGTTGCAAGTTTCACATTCTTTTATTTCTCCAAGTTGAAGAGCTATAGAACACATCTCCCCACTGTCTGTCTTATGCCAGAAGTAGCACTTCCTAAACAGGTGGGGAAGTCACTGGACCATCATGTTGCTCAGCCGTCATACCCAAGTCACCCTTTCCTTACATCTGTTACAAGACTGGCTAGTTTTACTTCTGAGAAAGAGTGTTGTCACTCTTGAAGATTTCTGCTGATTGATGTTCCGCATATGAGATCTTCAACTTACAACTGCAGAAAACTCCACTAGAATTAAAGGGTCATTGTAACATTGTCGCATGGCCTTTGATGAAAGCTAACATTATGGAGGACTTGGGGAATTGTAATCTTGTTCTTGTTGCTGGATTTTCTTAGTGTGCTTCACAGTGCTTTGAATACAAGGATGAATAAAAGGGCAAATCCAGGACAGTACTTGTAAGTGTCACACAGCTAAAACATGGAAATGTGTGCCTCTCCAAAGTGGTGTGTGTGTGTGTGTGTGTGTGTTTTGTGTCTTTGTTTTTTGAGGTAGGGTCTCACTCTAGCACAGGATGACCTGGAACTCACTATGTAATCTTAGGGTGGCCTCGAACTCATGGCAATCCACCTACCTCTGCCTCCTAAGTGCTGGGATTAAAGGTTTGTGCCACCATGCCCAGCTCCGAAGTGTTTTAGAAAAAGTGGTATAATGAATGAAATTGAATACACTTAGACACGTGTGCAGTAACTCATGTAATTGGAGAAAGGGTTCATATCAAATCTTTAGTGGACCTATATTGTATAGGAAGTTTATTCCAGGATAAAATTTCTATTTTTTCCAGTTGTAATATGGCAGAATGAAGAAATAACCCTGTTTGCCTATCTACAACGCCCCTTCCATTACAACTTCAAGAAGTTGTAAGAGAGAAGAGAACTTTACTTTTAGTTTGATGCTTTGCACTGTCCAGCATACATGTTTACTTGGATATAAATAAAATTCAGAATTTAATTGCTTGGTCATACCAGGAACTTTAAAGTGCTTATGAAGTCCATTCAGCTAATATGCAGTTCTGCATGATAAAGATCTAGAAAATGCATTTCTTGTGGCAAGTGCTATTGATGGTGGTGTTTATAAATCAAGAATCTCATAGATATCAATATCTGGTGGCTTGCCTAATTTCAAGTTCTTTTCACTTGGTTTTTAGTACATTGAACCAAGACCACATAATCACATGATTAAAAATCAAAGTTTCATCCTTCAAAAATTCCCTATTAAGCTGGTCATGGTGGCACACACCTTTAATCCCAGCACTCAGGAGGCAGAGGTAGGAGGATCGCCATGAGTTCCAGGCTACCCTGAGACTTTTTAGTAAATTCCAGGTCAGCCTGGGCTAGAGTGAAACCCTGCCTTAAAAAAACAAAACAAACAAACAAACAAAAGAAAGCTTCCCTATTAATCCAAATTTCTATTAATTCAGGCTTAAAGTAATCTCTCAACCAAGGCAACCCCATCAGACTGAGGCACAAGAAGGCAAATGTTTCATGTGTAAACCCATAGTACATCATAATCGGGGCTCACTTCTTTTAGATCTCAGCCTAGTCAGAGTAATGAAGAAATTGGAAGGCTGCCTAGAGCAGTTAGCCTGCTGTGACTAATGTGCCAAGAAACATGTGGCAACAGCTTAGCAGTTAGCTAGTACGCAGCAAGAAAACCAATGCCACAGAGTAGAAGACTGTGAAGCCCCTTTCAGCACACAGAGAAGCCTCCTGCTAAACTGTTCCAATGACCCTGAGCAAGACAGAGCAGGTGCCCCATGGACTAGGTCAGAAAACAGGTCAATATCCTGAGTTGAATATTTCTGGTAACATAATTTAGCAAGGCATTAAAAGAAAACTTGGAAACATGTCTGGTTTGAAAAGATTGGAGTGAGACCAAAAATATATAGTTGAGAGCTGATGCACAATGAGTTTCCAGACTAAGCATAGTAACAAAAAGTCTGCAGAGTACTTTGAGTGACCAGTTTTCATGTGAACAAGACTTGTGTCAGAAATGATATTAGGAGTGTTTTTCACTCAAGTTCATTATCTCAGATGGCCTCAAGGGTATTCCATCAAATTTAGACAGGAAGGTTTATGGGAAAAAATGGAAAGATATATAAGGTCAAACAACGTGTCTAAAGCTTATTATATCCATGACCTGTTATAAGAAACAAGCCAAGTTGTCTAACAGGTCGTTGAAGACATTTTGCTGTCAGAGAAATCACAAGCCTATGCAACCAATCAGCCAGTCTATGAATGAACAATAATAAATGTTTTGGACTATTTTGGAGTTCAGACAGCATTATGGCCTCATTATATGATGAGAAGGAGGGTTGTGAAGTCTGAGCAGCCTTCAAGGAGAGCGAGTACTCAGCAACACCTCTGATTTTCCAATGGAGGAAAAAGAGTTAAGGATGAAACTCTTTCAAACAGATCAAAATGGCTGACAATCAAAGGCTAAAGGGATGGTTCAGGTTGCAGAATGAGGGCGTACTCAGGGAGCTTTTCTTCCTCTGTGGGAGCAGAGCAACTTCACTGTGCCTGGCCAGCGGGATTTCAGAAATGCCATGGATTGTTGATGGAAAGGTTTCCCCCACCTTTCAACTTCATAGTGACAGTTGCTGTCTCATGTCCTTGTGCTACTGTTACCTTTTTGATAGGGGTTGCACAGGTGCATTTTCCCTACTTTCTAAGGCTCCAAGGAACATGGTACCATCAGTGAGATATGAAGGAAAGAGTTTCATACTTCCCACAGATTCTGTGCTTTGAATAGAGCATAGCTACATGACCTGGGTGGAATTTATGTTGTCCCATTTAGCAACAAAGGTGAAGAAAAATGAAATGGAAATTTAATGACCAAGTTGATGAACTGTGGCAGAGTCTCCTAGAACTCTTCAGTATCCATGCCCTCCTGTCCTTTCTGATCATATATTAAGGCTGCATAGCTCAGCCTCTCCTGCTTTTCACTACAGCAATACAAATACTAGCAGTGGAATATGAACAGAAGTAATATGCATCCCTTTCCTGGCAGAGCCCATGAAATATTTCTTCTGTAACTGCTTTCTCTCTCTCTTTCTCTACCTTCCCACCTCTCTCCCTCCCCCCTCCCGATCTCCTTTAACCAGTCTAATGGAAAGGACTCCTCAAAATATCCTGTGCTCCATGGATTTTGCCTTTTGCCATTGCTGCATAGGAAACACAGAAACCTTGGCGATGTTGAGGTGATGGAGGCTGCCTACAGCAGTTAGCCTGCTGTGACTAATGTGCCAAGAACTGCTGCTTCTACTTCAACTAAACTAACATGACTGTTCTACTGTGCAAAATGTTGCCATGAATCACTTAGTGATGTGGGCCAAAAAGAGGGCTTATTCCCTCACAGTTTCAGGATCCAAGCTGAAGGAAGAGAGAAAGGGAAGAGAAAATGTTATTAACCCTTTTAGTAATAAATGCATTCAGGGTACAATTGTGAACTCACAACCAATGTATTTTTAATTGTTTGGAACAATGGGAAAACTATTTTACTAATTTTGTGAAAGAAAAACAAAAATATTAGAACCATCTAGCGTGATTTCTAAGAAGAGGTGTTGTGTAGTAACTTCTGATGATATTACATGTTTACCAGCACAGCCCCAAAATGATATCAACATCTCAATTGCAAAGTATATAGTGACCTTGAGCAGCATTGTTGAGAAAAATGTTTGTGGCTTATTAACCTCTGTTTTTCATGTAAGAAGGAAAGAGTATCAGATGGAGGTATCCTGAGTCTCAGGATCCACGTTTGAGGGTATTATTCCAAGGGGTTATCACACATGATTTATGAATGCCCCCATTGATACTCACTGCAGGTATCTGTAGGAAACATTAAAAAATGCTCAGGAACTTAGAAAACCACACTACTTACTTCCCTTATTGTCATTCTATCACCAACATGTCCAGATATGCAATGGTACACCTGAACTTCAATTGCGACTAAGTGAGCAGGGTGTTCTCAGTTCGTTTTGACCTGCTATGCTTTCATGAGCCAGCAGTCAACATGCCAGACAGTCTTGACTAATCTTATGTTGTTCCAAACATGCCTATTTATAACTCCAGTGGAATCTTGGAACTAGTCAGTATATGAAAAATCAACCAAGAGTAATAACTGAATAAAAATTTTGTCAAAGTTGCACATTATTCATGCAAGCAACATCCAAAGTGAGATTTCCTACAAACTGGAAACCTATTAGTGAAGGCCAGAGACTATTCTGGAAGGGGCCAAGAAGGTATGCAGTGCAGCCTAAGGGGAAGAGCATTGCCAGGATGAGCAAGCTACCTAAAAGAAGGAGACTCAGTTCTCATGCAGATAAAGACTTTTGGGGGCCAAAGAGATTGCTCAGTCCATCCAGTGCTTGTCATGCAAGTGTGAGGACCTGAGCTCAGATGCCCCACACCCACACAGATGCTGGGCATGGTGGTGTGTGGTACATCTATATTCCCAGTGCTCAGGTGGCAGAGACTAGATGGACTAGCTGAATTAGCAAGCTCTGGGTTCTGGAAGAGACCTTTTCTTCATAAAATGAGGAGGGGGATGGAGGGAGATATTTGATGTCTATCTCTGACCTCCACATACACATGTACACATTGCATAAGAACCTGTACACATACATGTTTGCACATACAAGCATACATACTTGCACACACGCATCATGCACACAAAATCATGGAAATATCTGTTAAAGGCCTTGGCATTATGACAGTCCTGAATTGTCTCCATGTTTTCAAAAAGTAACTATGGCAGTAGAAATTATCAGTCTTTCATCTAGCACATATAACATTAGAAACAGAAAAAATAAATGAAAGTAAAAATATCCTGAAAATATTGTAAATGATAAAATTATTAGTCATTTGAGAGGGTAGAAGAATAAATCACTGGGCTGGAGAGATGGCTTATCAGTTAAGGAACTTGCCAGCAAAGCCAAAGGACCCAGGCTCAGTTCCCCAATAACCACATAAATCCAGATGCACAAGGTGGCACATGCGTCCATAGCTCATTTGCAGTAGCTAGAGGCCCTGGCGCACCCATTCTTTCTCTCTTTCTATCTGCCTGTCTCTTTCTCTCTATTACTGTCTCTGTCAAGAAAATAAATAAACTATTAAAAAAGAATAAACTACCAACAGAATTTAGACTTACAAAAGGTTACTTAGAAATTTTGAAATAAGAGAAATCATTAGTCCCCATCTAAAATGCACAGAGGAAATTTATAGCATAATAATATTATTTTAGAAAAAAAGCAATCAATAAATAAAATATTTATTGTAAAACTTATAGGGAACATGGTGGACTCTGGGGAAAATTAAACTAAAGAATATTGGAAACAGGCTAATTGTCATGTAGAGAAGACTGATTAAGAATTCAAGTGACTTCAGGACATTTGTTCTAGAATATGCCATCTAAATGAAAACTTCACACTTGTGTTGTAGTGCTAATTTTAGACAAAATGTTTATTTTAGATTCATCCTCAGCATCATCCCCAAATGAAGGAGTGTGTTCAGAATAGTGGTAGAAAGGTGATTTGTATACCAATGTCTAAGATTTCCTCCAGCTCAAACACACTTGCTTTCACTTCTGAGTTTCCAGCTTTGTGCATAAGAATCTATGCTGAGATTCTCATGCCCGTTCCATCACCCTTAATTCAACCCATCACAACAGCCAGATGATTATGTATACAGAACATCCTTCTAGTAAGTACTGTCCTCTCTGAGTCTCTATAGTATGATAACTGCTAATTTTTGCAAATATAAATTATATCATGTCATCATCGAACTCAGAAACATGTGGCTTTGGCTTCTGATCACAACAGATTAACTGATGCTAGATTAGTGCTCTTACTGTAAGTATTCTAAATGGCTCTGAGGTGACTATTCTCAGGCATTGGTCACAATGCATGATCGTGATCCTTGGAGAAAAAAAAATACAAAAATTCATGAGGGAGGTCTCATCTTCATCCTGTCAAGGGAAAAGATTCTAACTGTCCACAGGAAGTAGAAAGCAAGCAAGCCTCAAGGTCCTGGGGAGGTAGGGGGTGGGGCAGAGATCAGAGCACAAAGTTGCTAAGACAACATGGAAACTGCTGGCCCCAGGTTAAAGAGGAGGCTCCACAAATCTGCTGGAGGCTTCCCTGCAGATCCATGGCCAAGGCTGGGATGAGTGTGCTGTAGAGGGACCCTTTGAGATTTGGCCTTGTGAAGTTGGAAATGGATGACAGATGTTCAAGAGAAGCCAAAGTTCCAGTTCAAAAGCAGCATTCAGATGAAGCACCGGAGGAGTCACACCATCAAAGTAAGGGTCTGCACCAGAGAAGTCACACCGTCAAAGTAAGGGTCTCTCTAAGTTAGGTTAAAGGAAGCTCCAGACACACTCAGCCTAATAAAGCCTCACATCAAACTCTGACAAGATCATGGGAAACGAATCTAAATTAACTACTTTCCAGGACAACACTCAACAATCCTTAAAGGAAAATGACACAGCAAGGCTTCTGACAACATATCACAGTTAATGTCCAACATATTAAAAATTACTGACATATGCAGAAGCAGGAAGCTACGGATCACAGTAAAAACAATCTTTTGTGAGATTCACTTATTGATTAGAGACAAAAAAAAAAGTAATCTTAGAATGGTGCTCTCTCTCCCCCAAAGAATCTTTTAATTACAATGTGTCACTATTCACTGTCCACCTTTCCAAATAGTATCAGATAGAATCTCATGACACTTTACCATGTGTCCCCTTCATCTGAACAATGTGTCACCTTGCAAATGTCCTGTGGAAGTCCTATAGTTCCAGTTTTCCAAAACATACTCCGCACCCTCATTTTTGGAATGATGTAATATTCTGAGCACAAGTCAGGTAGTATTTCATCAAGGAACATTGCTTCTGTGACTACTTGAAGTAGCTTCGACAGCGTCTTCTCAGGCTGTTTACTTTGCCATTTAAACGTACTCCTGTAAGGTGCACAGTACATATATGTTTTAGAAATGTTTGCTCAATATTAATTTTTTTATTTTAGGTTCAGAACTTTATTAATTCAACAGTTACAAAAATTGAGCCACTCTCTGGGCTGGAGAGATGGCTTAGCGGTTAAACGCTTGCCTGTGAAGCCTAAGGACCCCGGTTCAAGGCTTGATTCTCCAGGACCCACGTTAGCCAGATGCACAAGGGGGCGCACGCGTCTGGAGTTCGTTTGCAGTGGCTGGAAGCCCTGGTGCGCCCATTCTCTCTCTTTTTCTCTATCTGCCTCTTCCTCTCTCTGTCACTCTCAAATAAATAAATAAAAATGAACAAAAAAAAATTAAAAAAAGAGAACATTGCCAAAATATTTTTTTAAAAAATTGAGCCACTCTTGAAAAATAAATTGAACTCATTAATATGTAATGAATTTACCTAAATTACACATTCAAATCTATGCCCATCATAAGCATTTAGAAGGAAAGGATAATGTTAAATTTACAAAGGTACTTAAAATAAGATATGTTTATTTCCATTATTGTCCTTGTTAACCCTCATCTTAGAAGCTTTCCTATATACATATATGCAGCCATGTGGCCAACAAAATTCCAATTGTCTAAAAGAAGTTTCAAAATGTGTGAACCCCTTTTTGTATCTCTAATATCTTCCTCCTACCTTCTTTGTCTTAGTAATGGATGCCCACTTTTATTGATCAGGGGATCCCATCCCCCAAGACCCATTTGTCAAGACTACATGTTATATTTTTCTGTTTTTTGTTTGTTTGTTTGTTTTTGGTTTCTACTGGTACTGGGACAAATGAACTCACAGGCATAATTACAATGTAATTACAATGACAATGTATTAATGCCCCAGGTGTGTAGGTCAGAAGACCAGATAGCTGATTCTTCTATCCCCACATCACAAGATGGACCCAAGGTGTGGCTTGGCTGGTCTCTTTCCTGGAGGCTCCTGGGGAGAAGTCACTTCCAGACTCAGTCAAATTGTTAGGAGCACTCAGGCTTTCTGGTTGCAGGGCTGAGGCCCCAATTCTTGCTGTCAGCTGGGAGCCTCACTTGGCTCCTGTAGGCATTCCTTATCTAGCAGCCCCTTCTATCTTCAAACCAACAACAGCAGATGGAGTCCTTCTCATGTTTGGAATCTCTGATTTCTCCTTCTGCCTTATCTCTTTTGGTGAGAAATGTTTAGCTTTTAAGGGTCTATACGATTAGAGATGGCCTACTTCAGTCATCCAGGAAAATCTGCTTAGCTTTGAGTCTACACATCTTTTACTTTTGTCAGCTTCCTTCTTATATGTAATGAAACATGTTCACAGTTCCAGGATCTAGGGTATGGGCACCTCCTTGTGGAGCCATTACAATGTTTCCTTTAGTATTCATGGCCTGTACCCTTTCTCATGCTGCCAGTTCTACAGGAGCAGCTAATCACACAGTTGTCTCGTGGCTTCATTACAACATAAACAGGAGGAGAGGATATTTCTGTTTGGAGAATGCATGAATAAAATCAACCTTCTATTTTAAAGGAAATGAGTATTTCAAGAAATGTTTATGTATTATTGCCTTAGTTCCAATCACCTCATAACTTGACATAAGGAATATTTTTAGCTTGTCGCCTAGATTTATTTTCAGTAGTAGATATTAGTTCATTTCTCAAGGAAAAAGAAAGGCTCAATGATATGTTCTCAAGATTTAGATTATTAGAGTGTGATAAAAGAGTAATTGATTGTATCGATTGATGGACCAAGTACATATATAATTACTCCTTTTAACCAAGACACTTCACTGAGTGTCTATCCCATGGGAGGCGCTGAACCTGCCATGAGCTCTAAGGATGCATACTGTTCTATAGAATATACATGGCTGAATTCCTCAGCTTCAAAAATAAGTCATTTTCACTGTCTAGAGTTCTAATAACTGTGCAGTGATTTGGCACATACAAGCAGGAACACTGTCATGCTTGCATTAGCTCTAAAAAGGCTAAGTCATTTCATTATACAGTAAGGAATAAGGCTTAAATGAACTCACCTCTAGCCACTTTGCTTGGAATTCATTCCACTCTCATGAACTCCAACTCGCTAATTAATCATACTTAAGAATACAGATGAACTCAAGTTGAAGACATGATTAAATGTTACAGTAGGCATATGAAACATAATTCCAAATGCCTTTATTTCTAAGCAATGTAAGTAGTTGGGGAAGAGCAATGAGAAGATATTCTCATGTTTACATCTTCATTTCTTCAGTTATTTATAAACTGGGCTTCTTCAAAGTAAATTCACCCATGTGATTTATCTACCCATGTCTCTTGATTTGTCAGTGTGTTTTGTTGTTTTTTTTCCCCCCTTTAGAACTGAAATGGTGTGGAAAATGCCTACTGTTTTCTAGTCCAAAGCAGAAAACACAGCTGTTCTTCAGCTACCATATGCACATGTGATATTTAGTTCTGTGTTGTTGATAAAAAGCATCTATTTATTTTTAAGCAAGTCCAAGTTCAGTAGTGTGTATACATATCTGAAGTTTATAAATGATTGAACTATTAAATTAATCTATATGAGGGAGACTTCATTTTTTATTGCCTTAACCTCCTGTCGTGCCTGACCAACATTGAGCATATAGTCCTCTACTCCCTGAGGCAGCAGCATTTATTTGACCCATATGAATAAAGATCCTTCCCACTTTCTTTTCCTCTCCCTTGTCCTAAATCTCATAGATCACACAGCCTACTGATAATGCCTCCACACCATCTTCTGGATTCTTCCTTTCTGAATCTATCAGATCATCCCCTTCGTAGCCATGGGGACATTTACATCATCTTCTTTCCTCTATAGACATATCCTCTTCTTCCTTTGCTTCTCATATTTGATTTAAGTTCCCCAGATTCCTATGCATCTGCTTCTTTGCCCACTACACTGAATCTGTGGTGGTTTGAATGTAAAAAAGTCCCATGGCCTCATTTGAACACTTAATCCCCAGCTGGTGGTACTGCTGGGGATATTGTGGAACCACAGGAGGTGGAGCCTCACTGGAGGAAGGTCACTGGGGGTGAACCTTTAGGTGTTATCACCCAGCCTTGCCTGTTGTTCCAGCTGCCTGCTACTTCCCTCCTGCTGATGTGACTATTTGATACTGACTATCTGCTCTGGCCAAGCTTTCCCTGTCATGATGAAACTTCTCAAAACTTAAGCTGAACTAAACCTCTTTCTTTCCTTCAGTTATTTCTGGTCATGTATTTTGTCCCAGCAATGAAAAAGCAAGTGCTATAATTTCCAAATCTCAAATCCCTGGTCATAGCCCATTAAAGTGGATGTGACCTTGAACAAATACTAAACTTACTAGACTCAGTCTCTTCCTTAATGAAGGAGGCTAGTTGTGATGACTGTACATGCTTAGGACTCCTCCTGGGACTCAGCACCTAAGCTACATGCTAAGCTAACTGCAGGAATAAATGGCATTCCCATCACTGGTGCTGTATCTGAATATGTTGCTCTCAGTGTTTTTACCAGCTTCTTTTTTTTTTCTTTTTTTCTTTCGTTTTTTTTTTTTCTTTTTTTGGTTTTTTGAGGTAGGGTCTCACTCTAGCCTAGGCTGACCTAAAATTCACTATGGAGTCTCAGGGTGGCCTCGAACTCACAGCAATTCTCCTACCTCTGCCTCCTGAGTGCTGGGATTAAAGGCATGTGCCACCACACCCGGCTTTCACCGACTTCTTTTTTATGAAAACAGTTTTTCTTTTATTTATTTATTTATTTATTTATTTGGGAGGGAGGGAAAGAGGCATATATAGAGAGATAATGGACACATCAGGGCCTCTAGCTACTGCTAAGAAACTCCAGACATATGTGTCACCTTGTGCATCTAGCTTATGTGAATACTGGGAAATTTAGCCTGGGTCCTTAGATTCTGTAGGCAAGTGCCTTAACCATTAAGCCACCTTTCTAGCTCCTGATAGCTTTAAAATAGATAACATTTAAATGCATAAACAAGTAGAAAAAAATAGTTGATGAATCTAACACTAAATCTCCTAATATTCACTGGTTATGCAAAAGCAAGTCCAAGGAATAATGTCGTATTACTTGTAAATAATGTAGTGTGTCTACATAAGAGGCAAGTTTTTGTTAAAAAAAAAAACATGTCTATAATATTGCCATCAAACTTAAATAAAATTCTTTAATATAGTGAATGATGCATTCTTTCCCAAAATCCTATTTGTGAGCATTTTTTAATGATACACTGAATGGCTGTCTGAGGTCATACTAGTGTGCTGACTGCACTGAAATCAGATCTATGCCATACCTAAAACCTCATATAATTTATTTATTTACAGTATAAAGCAAGTGTTAGAATATTAAAATATGGAAGCTCTAGTATTTCAAGTCCCCTTGGTAAACAGCAAAATCTCTAGAGTTTCAAAGAAATTAACACCATCTCATGATTAACCCATTGAAAGTGTCTACGACTGCACTTGGTTCTTTTGTTTTTGTTGTTTTAGTTTGTTGATTTTAAGAAAGAAAATACTATCCGAACATATAAAACTAAGACAATAGAAATAAGTGGTACTAATTGAAATGAAAGGCTCATTTGATGCTAAAATCCTATGATTTTAATGGGAATAGGAATTGCAGAAGAAAGAAGTCAGTTCAAATCGGAGTGCGGGGAATGAATGAACAAATGCTTTATAAAAGAAGGGCTGTAAATTCACTCACCTAGTGACTCAGACCTACAAAAACATTTCATTTGACTTTGTCATTTAATTCTTTCAAATATTCGTGTAAGATTCTTATTGTATGCTGTCTGTTGACACAGCTGGAGGTGCCAGAGACATGGCAATGAACTAGACAGCCCGAGTGCCTGCCCTTATGCAGCTTGCACTCTGATGCACTGTCTGAGTGAAGAAGGTTTTCCATGACTGGCTAGCATTCTCCTCTCTTGTTGTGTTTTCCAATACTTGGGATCAAAACAAGGGCTCTGCTCATTGCCACCAAAGTGTTCTACCCCTCTGTCACATCCCCAACACCCTCATTCTCTTTTGTTAATTAATTTAACAAACTTTGCAGAAGGCATGCCCTCCTCAGCTGGGGTACATATTTACGTCTTGTTGTTCATGCTAGCCACCAGATTCACACATACCACAGCATTTGAGCTTGTGGCATTCTGTTGTAAAGCCAAGCCTTTTTGCCTTCAAATAGATATGATGATTGATGATGCTATCTGTTAGTGACTGCTCATCTTGGTTTTTCCTTTCCTTTGAACAACTCTTCTCCTCTATACAATGTGCTGGACCAGTGGCCAATAATGAAAAAGGCACCATGTCATCCTGGAGTTCTGAACTTCCCAGGGAGACAGACTGATAAACTTCTCACCAGAGTTATCCGATAACCACTGAATTTGCTGAAAATGATGGAGAGAGAAGTTAATTCTTCCCAGGACAAGTAGGGAAAGGGTCAGAGAAACTTATGGAAAGCAGAAAGGTCCTTAGAGACAACAAAAAAGGTGCATATTATGTATGCTGGTATTATACTTATAGTTCTATTCTAAACAACTTAGAGCTTACTTGAGAACATTTTCTGATACCTTTGGCAGACATTGTCTGCAGCTGTGTCAAGTCCTCATTATATCTGTATGGTATTGCAAACAATTTCTAGATCTACTTTGCTTCAGATAATTACAAATCATACATGAGTATTAACTAAATTAAATTTAATACTGCTTTCTTTGTGTCATTAATGCTCATTGATATCAAATTCATAATTCTCTGAAAGGTTAAGAGACCATCTCAAATATTACAGAATTATCTGGCTGACAATTTTCTTTAGAGCTGTGAGGCAAATTCTCCTCATAAAGATACTTTGATTTTACTTTTCAGCAAATAGTACTGGTCCTCCCAAGGAAACTAGTAACAAACTTTCAGCACAGAATGGAATTCTAAAGTGACAAACTCCCGTCTTCTCCCCAGGTTGAGGCAATTGTCAGAGAGATGAAGCTATTTGAAGAGAGTTTAGGAATGCAGTTCCAAATCCATCCTCCCCTAGTGGCCTCAGCAGTGTTTGGTGAGAATTGGTGAAGGGGTCCCTACTGCTACTTACCCAACACCAGTCACTCCTCATCCTCCCTGCTTGGAGAAACAAAACTGAACAATACCCTCCTCCAAGAATGCTTACATATTTGAAACCAGTTGTTTTCTGTGGTTTCATTATGGCTAGCACCTGAGCAGAACTGACTGAGTTTGAGTTTTAAACATTTCAATGAATGACCCCTGTCTACCTCAGTTCTCCTCCAAATGCAGTGCTGCTACTCTCTTTCTCCAGATCTGCACTTTCTAAACACTCTTTGCTGAAGTAGGACACAAAATTAGACACACACACACACACACACACAGCCCATATTCTAAGAACGGCTTGATGACTGTTTGGACAACAAAAATATAAACTTACCCTAATCAAGAAAAGAAACAATGTGACCCAGAGAATTATATGCCATGCCTTTTAGAATGCCTATTGTTTAAGATGGCTGTGGGCAGGCAAATAAACTGGGAATACCACCTCTATGGACCGCCTCTCTACCCAGTTTCTATGGTTCCACTCCTTACATATCAAGTGTCCATCCCTTCCTTCTCACTTCTATTCCACTGGCCTAGAATATTTTTTTTTAGAATGTACTTTTTTGCACAGTTGCCACAAAATATGCCTTTGCTTCATTCTATGAAACTAGAGCAATCTTTGGAAAACTCAAATCTGCCTGACATTCCTCTGTTTAAAATTAGTCCATTGTTCCATATGCAAACTTCTCAGGGTGGCACAGGAGATACTCCAAGATGTGGCCTATTTACATTTCAAGCTCATCTTCACCACTCCTCCTCAGATTTAATCAGCAGAAATGCCAGTCTGGCGGCTCTTCCAAGCCCACCCTGAGCTTCAGCACTCTATCCTTTCAACACCCTCTTCAGAAGATTTCTGTGCCCTTCTTGTCTCCACTCTCCTACCGGGTTGTCCAGCTCTCTCCCACTGGGGCAACAGTAGAAGCTCACACATTATAAAGCAACAGCCCTACCAGTCAGGCACCCCCATTGAGATGTTCTGTGGGCTGCGCTTCTAGCCACAGAGCTCCTTCCTACAGAAGCAATATCCCAAGAGGAAAAAGAACAAAAGAAGGACATAGTGAACAAGTTGAAGCCCCTCAAAGATTTTTTTTCCTTTTTTTTTTTTTTTTCAAGGTAGGGTCTCACTCTAGCCCAGGCTGACCTGGAATTCACTATGGAGTCTCAGAGTGGCCTCGAACTCGCGGTGATCCTCCTACCTCTGCCTCCCAGTGCTGGGATTAAAGGCGTGCGCCACCACGCCCGGCTCCCTCAAAGATTTGACAACTTTTTCACAGATTCCGATCCACCATCTGCTTGTCCCAAATAAGGTGTCTGTCTGGGAAGCTGGTCAGCCTGCCCCTCTCTCTGAGATCCTGGACTTCCCACCCCTTTCCATGGGATCTCCTGTCCAATTTCATCCAACAAAACCAAGCTACACCCCATGCCATGACACCCCATGAAACTCTTAGGGTCTGTTTCAGTTCCAGTGAGAAAAGAGCTCTTTCTTCAAGGCCCAATGCCATAGCCTTCCTCTTTCTAATTTCTTATCTCCTAGTTGTTTTCATTTCAGAATGTTGATTGATAGTGGGAATATCCACTTATCCTTGCCACACAGAAGAGTGTGGTCCTACATTATGCCTCCAAAGGAAACAAAATTTACCTCAGACCATAATGGTTACTGGACCCTAGTACACTCTGAGTTTTTCATTCTTGAATACTGTGGACAGATAGTCAGAGTATGCCCTTTCCCAGGGTTTCCAGCTAGAAGTAATAGGATGCAACCATGCATGCTTCTCCTATAGCCCTAAAGCTCTGTACTCATGTGTCTCAACGAGAAAGCATATGAACAAAATACACAGAGGCTTTCTTTCTCCAAGAGCAAACCTTAATTGACCTGAATTCACACACACACGCACAAACACACACACACACACACAACAAGAAGCCAGCTTTTTCCACTTACAAATGCTTTGTATTTTTAAGGGACCAGATCTTTACATTGTGTAACAGGTTTTAGGTTTTTTATGTTGTCACTTGGATCTTACTGGACACCTCTCAATTCCTCAGTCCTTGTAACCATCTTTTAAAGAATTCAAATGAGACTATCAGAGCATAGCATAGAACATTTTATTGCAGAGTAAAGTGAAATACATCCTCAGGGTATAAAAGTGGACAATCACTAAAGGGACCATTATCCCTATCTACATTTTAGGCAGGCTTTATAATAAAGTCTCTAGAACAGGCAACTTTTCCTGAGGAGATTTTTCTGTCAGAGTTAATGACAGGCCCATTTGGTTGACTCTTTACAGAAGTGGGGAATAGTGTAGTTTTTTTTCTTTTCTTTATCAGAGAAACTCCTGCTATATGGTACTCATAAGGTTTATGACTCTTGGAACCAGGTTTATACAGTTACCAATTAAAGACCTTCTAGGCAGCTCATGATGTCATGTCTCCTCAGAAATAGGATTCATGTCCCATACCTCTGACCAGTAATTTGAATCCTGAAGTTATAATCCTTGGTTTTATAGGTTGATAATTATGAGGATTATTTATTTTTCTTAATGTTTATTCTATTATTATTAGAGGTGGTTTTAGGTTTGGAGTTCAATAACCAGAACCACTATCCTTCAAGCCTGCTAATATCTAAGTAGCCGCATAGCAATGTGTTCAACCTCATTATGACTGGTTTTTCCAAGTGGCAGAAGTTTTCAGCTAAGAAATGACAGGTTTCCTTTTCCTAAGTGCACATATATTGTGTATATTTTTTTTTAGCCACAGAGCATTGTCACCCTTTTTCCTCCCCTTAATCTCTAGTCAAAAAAGGTACAGAGTCTTTGATAAGCATTCCTGTGTTTCAGCTGCCCACTGCCTCCCCACCTCATTCCCTCTACCCTACTGTCCACTCTGACCTGCATCTCAAAACCATTGGAAGCCCCTCTGTGGCTCCCCCTGGATCCACTCAATCACTGTGTTCCCACCCTGGGTAGTAGCCAGTTATCTTCTGTCAGAAAATCCACCACTCTTCTCCTGGGAGATGACAAATGACAAAGAAGCAACAACTTGTGATAATGACCTAGACACTCTGAACACAAAATCTCTAGAATTTCGTTACTGCTGTTGTTGTACAATGTATTTTAAAGTTTGAACATACAGAAAATGTGCCTTTTCATGTCTAGGAAGGAGAAAATGTACAACTCCTTCTGCCTCTTTGTGCAATCTCCAGGCCCATCTTGACTAAGCTAGTGTGCTCCAAAAAGCTATTTCTAGAACACTCTCCTCATCTTTCTGCATTCACTAAGTGTTGAATTCCATTCTTGTTTCAACACAAATATGTCTTTGCTATGAAGAGACACCTAATCTTTGCCTTGGGACTTTTAAATCATTTTAAGCCATTATACTTATAAATAAATTTATTCTACCCTTGGAAATATGTATATTATTTCCATAAAATTGTATGTATATCTCACAGAATTTAAGTCCTAATTTATTATAAGTATTTTCAAACCCAGCTTATTTCCTTTGTGCCATTTAGGAAAATGTAATGATAATCATTCTCCCTGTCTCTCTCCCAATCTCTCTCTCTCTCTCTCTCTCTCTCATGTTTATCAATTAGTTTCTAAGAAATACCTTAACAGACTTTGAGTAAATATGTTTAAATAAATGAGTACTTTGCTACCCTACCCAATAATATAGTCCTGCATAGCAATTGAAATTAAAATCATTGAAATAAAACATCCAATTCCAACCTCATTTCAAGTACTCAGTAGTCACAAGTCACCACAGTGTCTGACAGGGCAGTTACACAATACTTCCAGCATTTCAGGAATATATATTGGACAGTAGTAGTCTTGGTGAATGAAAGAATGAATAATTAATGAATGAAAGATTAATGAATGAACAAACAACCCAGCAGGAGGCTCCCGAACAAGCCCCTCTGTGCCTTTCTCTCTGACTTCTAGGATGGAGTAGACAGTGCGATAGCAACATTTTGCCTAGTTGGAGATGATTTCTCAGCGACAGCGCCACAGCCTGGATCACTTAAGAGCCTGGGATGCAGCAAGAGCACCCTGCAGGCTTGGCTGCTGCCTCTGCAGGCCCATCAGCCACATATGACAGGAACACTTTCCAGCCCCAATTTGTCTAATTTTCATCTGTTATACTAACAAAGAATGCCCAGCAGAACATGTCAGTCAGCTCTACAAAGAACTATTTCTGTCATCTTTCTTCTTCCAGAACTGCAAAGACTGATTGTCAGTAAATCATCGTTTTTGTGTGTATTCCTGTATACAGGGTGGCTGACGCGGTTCCCAAATGCAACATCAATCCACGCTTCACGAGTCAGCTTGTTTATTTATTTTTAGCAGGGTAGAAAGCTAATCATCTTGGTTATGATACAAAATGCATTTGCCTTGAAACCTTGGCTGTTGCGTACCACCTCGTCTCACAGCGAGTGCATTTCTGAAGTGGTCCGTGCTGGGAATGAATGCATTGCATCTTAATTTTGGAATTTAGCACCATTTCATGATGCATCAGAGCTTGCATGTGAGTAGCCTGCTCAGTTGAGCTTCTGTCTTGGCCTGCCTCAACTGGAAAATGAAACATGAGGCTTCATTTGGGGAGTGTGAAGCCAGGGGAGAGAATGAAAGGAAACACAGGCAGAGAGGCCCGGGCCAGGTGGAGTGATGTGCCTGCTTCCTCCTGTGCTTGGAGGTTGCTAAGGCAGCTCCACACTTGGGACTCCAAGGCACACAGTTGTGGCCAGGGAGGCTGCAACAATGACCTGCATTTTGGAGACGCATGGAGGGAAGACAGGATAGGGGTTTCCTCCCCTGCTAACCCCAATGACCTCTGTGCCCCAGTAGAGGTAACACCACTAGAATTCCAGGTGCATCATATCCCTTCAGAGTAGCTTCAGATGCCACATCTCAGGCCCTTCTGTTCAGAGGTCCTTCCTGGACATCAGCTTGTCTCTCCCAGCCAATCAGGAAATGGAAGGGACCTCCATGCTCAGATGCTTCTATTTGCTCTGTTTCATAGGAAAATAGTATCTATGTATACTGATGGAGCAAATGGGCATGGACAGAAGGGTTCTGGGTTTGGTTTAAAGAAGGAGTCTGAGAGCTCCCTGGACCTGTGGCTATGGGTACCTGAAGCCTGAGTATAGGACAAGAATGATTCTAGACCCTAAGCAGGGAACCTCAGAGCCCTGGGGAGGTGAAGGGCCAGAGATATGACTTCCCAATGCCTAAAGGGAGAATGAAGAAGAGGGAATTCAGTGAGTATGGGTGGAGGGAAGTAGGGGAATGAAAAAAACATTGCAAAGAAGGCTGTGGGGGATCCTAAAGACAGTGGGCTTTAGTAGTTAGGGGAAAACTTAATGAAAGGTCAGTAGCATCAGTCACACTAAAACAGTGAGAGAAGCATTAAAGTAATTTGACACAACATTCATCAAGTAACTGTGTTTGTGCTGTCATTCTGGCCTCTGTAGAAAATAGAATCAGGGTAGACTGTCCAGGAGATGAACCAGTTTAGAGGCAGTTGTCATGCACAAAGTGAGAGGTGATAAGGACATGAATGTGGCCGAGACATGGCACTTCAGCCTCAGGAGGGAGGAAGTTTATTTTCCAATGTGAGACACGTGAGGTCCCCAAGGGGCCTAGGAGTCTAGATGCCAAAAAGTGGTAACGCAAACCTTAGGCCAAGGTCTGAGCTACAAGCAAACATCAGAGGCATGACAGAAACAATAGTGTTCAATACATCAATGAGAGTTGTTTGCTTCCATTCTTCTCCTACTAAGAAAAGCAGTAGAGATAATGTGGGAATTCCCTTGTTCACTGATGTGTACAAAGGTTGTAAGAAACCTTCAGCCTCTCCCCTCTGCCTTAGTGCATGCAGAGTATGGAATGCATGGCACGTCTATGGGAAGGAGGTGCATGCTGAGCAAGGATCAATGAGGAGCCCTCAACCCCAGAATACAGAAGTCAACAAAGGAATCACACATGGAGGTAACTGATGAAACTAGTCAGAAGTAGCCAAAGCATTTATGTCCCATGCTGATCATGAATTCAGCAGAAGAGGCTGTCAGGGAGAAAATCTGGGAGGTCAAGACAAATGGGTATACTCATGAGGGCAAGCTGCACCTAGTCAGGGTATCACTACCAGTGAGCCTCCATTTCAATGATGTGCATGTCCTATAGGAAAAGATGGCACCCCTATCACAAGCCCAGTTTATAGGTGGTTATATTTGAGATTGTCCAAAGACCTTAAGCCAGGCTGCAGTGAATGGTTTTGGACTTGTTTCATAGACTAAACTGAAGCTACACCTTTGGGAACTCATCAGGTATTCATTGCCTTCTCCAAATGACACAGAGATTTAGTAACAGAATCCTCCACTCTCTAGCTTACCATAAATGAGAGCTTCCCAAGACCCTGGACTAAATAAGTGAACTTTCTTCAACATTAGGCACAGAAGATGGAAATTACTCAAAGGAGATGTAACTATTTATGCCACAGAGAAGTCTAAATGTATTTTAGAGATTGGAAACAGAAATCCCCAATAAAGAAGGCACTGCCTGCAAGGAACCTGATGCCAAGCAGAGATGAAATGCACGGGTGAACAGATAAGACAGAAAGTGTAAGGGGAACAGGGCCACCTACAAAGTGCCTTACCAAAAGAACTTGTTTTCCACTGGGAAGGCCAGTTAGGTTTCCAACAGGAGATACTGGAGAGAGAAGAAACACAGGCAGACTCTGGAGTTGGAAATGATGAGTATTTTGGGGAAAGGTAAGCAAGAAATGTGACAGTAGTCTGCACCCTCCTAAAGGCCCAGCTAACCCAAGAGGGCTAATAAATATGTGTAGCTCAGTCCATTGGTAATATTGTCACACTGCACTGGCTAACTAAAACAGCTCTCTCTCAGAGACCTGTTTCTCTCCCTTTGCACTATCCTGCCACAGCAAGGGCAGAGTGAGCATGAATAATCCCACCAAGTCGTCTACAGTGAGACCCTTTCAATGCATTTCTAGAAGATATTCAACTTTAAGCTTCAGAAGAATTTTACAGGGGGAATGACTCATAACAAAAGCCTTGTTATAAGAGGAACTCTACCCATTACTCACTGCTCTATCCCGAGTTACTCCAGCGAATACCAGCATCTACTCTTAGGCTGTGAAGAAGCTCTGAGGTACATCTGTTCTTTGCCTGTGCCCCAAATCCTCTGCACCAGCATGCTAACTCTGGCAAGTTCTAAGCCTCATTCACATCCCAGTTCCGTTCTCAGGGTGCACACATTCACACATTCACACTACACACACACACACACACACACAGTCTTGGCTGTTCCAGCTGTTTGGGGGATCTGGGCTGCCTCACATCAGTATTCTCTTCCAAATGTCCTCTGTCTGCCTACTGTCAAGGGAAGGACTTTATCCTTCTCCTGCCCTTGGTGGGAAAGATGGCCATGGTTCTGTCTGAATGACTTGTTTACAATGCATCCCTTGATTTTTTCCCTCTTATGTCACTTTCAAATATCTCATGAATTTAAAAAGGCAAAAGAGAAATTGTCCTCTTTATCTGGAATCACCTCTCAATTTCAGAGCATATTGAACACTTAAAAGATAAAAATCAATAATAAAGAGGTTTAGGTGTAGGAACGAAACTGAGCTGGTGGCATTGGCCAGGTACAGTGGTATATATCTATAATCTCAGCACTGAGAGGTAGAGTCGGGAGGGTAAGAAGTTCAAGGGCATCATCAGCTACATAGTGAGTCTGCAACCAACCTAAGCTATAACAGACCTTGTCTCATAAAATAATAACAACAGAGACAGGGGAAGACACAGATAAACAGAGAGAAAAGAATGGGCCTCCAGCCATTGCAAATGAACTGCAGATGCATGTGCCACTTTGTGCATCTGGCTTACGTGGGTACTGGGAAATTGAACCCGGGTCCTTAAGCTCCACAGGCAAGTGCCTTAACCAAGAAGCCATCACTCCAGCCCCATAGTTAGCTGAATTTTAATGAAACTGTACATCTGATTGAAAAGAAAACTTTAGAATTTCTATTAAGTTCTTGTCTAATAAGAGTCCCTCCCATCATGTTTAATATGAACTATGAAAATAAAAAGCAAGCATGTCACTAACTCACTGCCTTACACAACATGAGCAACCGGGATAATTTGTAAGCAGATGGAGATCTCAGATAATGTACTGGATGTCAAAAGACTTCCCCACTGCAATATCTAACCCTGGGCTCCTGGTCACAGAATGCAGAGGGTAGGTAAATATGTGTGACTGTGTAAACAGGAATGAAAATTGTCAATATTTTTAAGGGCAAAAGAACAATGATGCATTCTTACATTCTTTTGAATAAGGTCAGGTAGCAAGGAAGCTTTGTCTACCAAATTATGCAATCACATTCTACATGAGAATTTCACATTATTAAAGCCAACACAACCAAAATTTGTTCTGAATTTTAAAAAGTAAAAGAGGGCTGGAGAAATGGATTAGTAGTTAAGGTACTTGCCTAAAAAACCAAAGGACCCACATTTGATTCCCCAGGACCCACAGATGCACAGGGTGGTGTATGAATCTGGAGTTTGTTTGAAGTGACTAGAGGCCCTAGCACATCAACTGTCTCTCTCTCTTTCTCTCTCTCTCTCTCTCTCATAAATAAATAATAATAAATGTGAGGCAGGATTCCCTGTGTAGAGGGCCAAATGAGCCATGAGGGTGAACTATGGTTTGCAGTAGAGACCCTAGGATTTTATTGAGATTCCAGGACTGAGGGATGACTGCCAAGCAGAGCTGCTGGCTTGGGATGGATTGTTCCCTAGGCTTTGAGCAGCCCAGATGGAGGGACAGAATTAGAACTTCAGAGACTTTGTCACTGGTTAGAGATGTTGGACTTGAAGTTATGAGATTTGATGTTTGCACTGTTTGTTTTAAATCTTGCATTGGTTTAATCTTCCCTTGTTAGGCCATCTTCTTCAATGTGAATATTTATTCTGTGCTATTATGTGTTTTTTGTTTTATAGCTCACAATTAAGAGACTATGGGGATGTTTGAACAGCATGTGATTGTTAAGAACTATGTGGACTTTTCAAATTGCAATGAATGCATTGTATTTGACATCATGGGTGGTATGGTGGTTCAAATGTAAATATATGTCCCCCATAGAGTCAGGTATTTTGTAATAAAAATTTTTAAACATAAAAAATATTTATAAAAAGAAAAGCGAAAGTTACTCTCACCCCACATAAAACACCACAAAGTAGCAAGTAGCTCTGAAAACAGAAAAGATGGTCGGACATATCCCTGGTCATCTGATCCCCTCCAAAGTAGCAACATGACTCTCAGGTACCTATGATGACACCTGCCTGTGTGAGGTGCAGGAGAGTACTTTTTTGTATGTGTGCATGTGTGTGTGTTTTCATATGTGTATGGGGGACACATGTAGGAGTATGCAGTCACACAGTGTACACATGCATGTAGAGATCAGAAGTAGACTGTGGGCATTTTCCTCAGTCATTCTCTACCTTATTACTTGAGACAGTGTTACTTGCTGAGCCTAAAACTCACTATTTAGGCAATACTAGCAAAGCAGTGATCGCATCTCTGCCTCTGGGATTACACGCAAATATCATGCTTTTGGCACTTTACAATTGATGCTGGAAATCTGAGCTTAAGTCTTCACACTTGTATAGCAAGCATTTTATCCACTGAGCCATCTTCCCAGCCCTGAAAAAGATATGTTTAAGGGAAAGAATTACAATGATGATCTAACCATGACCATACTTTTTCCTTACTAAATAAACAGTACTGGAAAGAGGGCAATTTTCAAGGCTGTGCAGACTGAGCACAAATGGCAGATGCAAGTTCTTAAGGTTAGGTTTAAATAATAAAGATCTTGAAAGATTTAAATGAGCTTTTTATCCTAACTAAAAGACTGTCTAGGGCTGGAGAGATTGCTTAGTGGTTAAGGTGCTTGCCTGTAGAGCCAAAGGACTCAGATTTGATTCCCTAGGACCCACGTAAGCCAGATGCACAAGGTGGTACATGGAGCTCATTTGTGGTGGTGGAGGCCCTAGTGCACCCATTTTCTCTCTCTCTCTCTCTCTGTCTCTCTCTCTCCCAAATAAATAAATTTTTAAAAACTCCATCATGGCTGCTGTGACTAATACTGCAGAAAACATGGAAATGTTCAAACATCCAGAAAACACCTCCAGATTTCATTTTTCTTTGATAAACACACATGCATGTATGTATCCAAAAAATGGGGTTGTGAGACCATGGCACTTCCTCATATTCTTTCCCATAGGGACTGCACCATTTCACATTCCCACCTACAGTGTACAAGATTTCCATTTTCTCCATACCCTTGACAACTGTACTCATCAGCTTTCCAACTCTGTAATGAAATTCCTGAGTCAATTAGTGGAAGAGAAGTTCTTTCCTTCATCTTACGATTTGGGAGATTCTAGTCCAGGATTAAGTGGCCCTCCAGAAAATGCCACACAATGGCAGGAATCCCTGGCAGAGGAAGACTCTGTAGGAAGCAAAGGAGAGAGGCCAGGGTTCAAGCCCCACAATCCCCTCCAAAGGCATGCATCTGGTGAACTATGACCTCCCATTGGACCCTACCTCTTGAAGGTTCCCTCCCATTCCCATAATGCACTCTGAGAAGCAAGTCTTTGATATGATGGCCTTTGGAGACATCCAATATCCAAAGCACAGCACTGGCTTATCTTATACTTTTTAAAAAATATATTTTATATTTATTTACTTACCTACTTTATTTATTTATGAGAGAGAGAGACACACACACACATACAAAGAGAGAATGAGCCTCTTGTAGCTACAAACAAACTCTAGATTCATGCACCACTTTGTGCACCTGGCTTTATGTGGGTATTGGGGAATCAAACCTAGGACAACAGGCTTTGTAAGCAAGTACTTTTAACCACTTAGCAATCTTCCCAGTACCATCTTTTGCTTTTTGATTATAGTCATTCTAAAAGATATAGATGGTATCTCACCTTTTGCCTGTGTATGTGTGTATGGCATAGGTATGTGTGTACATGTTCACATGCATGGGTGTACATGTGGAAGCATATGTATGGATACCAGAACTCAACATCATGTATCTTCCTCTGTTACCCCACTTTACCATTCCAGACAGGATTTCCCCCTGAGCTTAGAGCTCACCAATTTAAGTACACAAGTTTTCAAACTATGGGGATCCTTCTGTCTCCACCTCCCTAGCACTGGAATTATAGGCATATGCCACCATACCCAACATTTTAAGTGGGTGCTAGGGACCAAACTCAAGTCCTCATGCTTATATGGCAAGTACTGAGTCCCTCATTGTGGCTTTGATTTGAATGTCCACTAAAGAAAGAGTGGATAAAACATGCTATATGATGGGAATGTATAATAGGATTGTTGTTCGGCCTTACTACAAGAGCAGCAGAAATATGACAGCATGGTGGACCCTGGAAGACATTACACTTAGTGAAGCAGACAGGTACGTAAGGGCAGGCACTGCATGATTCCACTTACATGATGCCCACAAGCCCAACTTCATGGGAAGAGCATAGAGCATGTTGGCTGCTGGGGATTGGGAGGAAATGAGTCAGTTATTAATGAATGGATATAAAGTTTCACTTGTACAAAAAAGAGAACCCGAGGAGGCTCACCTGCACATCAGTGTACCTAGAGCTCAGAATACCATAGTGTACACTTTACAAATCATGACAATAAGGCTCACATTGTTTTCCAATGTTTTTGAAAGGCTATGCCAATATAATAGTGGTTCATTTCTGATAGAATCCTATAATCACTCTACTCCTTAAAAAATAAACTGAAAAGCATGTTAATGATTTATTAGAGAGGAGGTCAGTGGGCAATAGAATGCCAGAAATGTCATCAATAACCCACGTCCTTGTTGTAATCCCTGCCTAGACAGAGGCCTCTCACCTGAACTCCTGTCCACATTCTTGCTGACGGAGCTGGACCTTAGCTGAGATCTGCTATGCGAAGCTGGTGATTGAGCAAAGGGGCCTCATAAATGCAGAGACCTCCTCTAAGAAGTGTAATAACAGCTATCCTCACCTCTTTAGCTTCAAGGGTAATAACTAGGTACCTCACAGCACATTCCCCTCTGGGGATGTCCTTACAAGCCTCGGAATGACCACTGCTGAGCACCAGTAGAGCTGAACAAGGACAGGAAGAAACAAGACCTTCCCTGAGGTTTTCCAGTCACTCGTGTCTATGAATTTGGATAATTCTTTATGGGAAATGGTTCTAAACTGGGATGTATGCCAAGATTTGTGTTTGACATTATTTCCTGTTTTCTCCTAGTTTTTGTTTGGGGTTGCTTTAAGTCAGCAGGGACCTTGTTTTTTCACTGTAGTTTACCTTTCCTTGCCCAGCCAGGCAAACTGGGACAATAAATGGCAGTAATAGCTTGGAGATTTTAAAACGCTTTCACAAACCCAAACAGTGTTACTGTGCTGCTATAAGGTTTGTATTTTCTCTGTCTTGAGATGAGAAAATGGTCATTCAGAAACTTTCAGCAATGAGATCAAGGTCGCTTGTTTAATTGACAACACACTGTGCTCAAGGCCAGGCCTCTGACTCCAGAGTCAGATTGCCTGGCTCTATATAGCAATGTTGCTAACTAGAAGGAGAACTGAGGCTCTCTACCCACTGCCTAGTGACCCGCCACTGCTTCATGTGAATTACTTCCATGCCCTGTTCTGCATTTCATATTTGTCCATCATTTTTCATTCAATATGTTTCTGGCTTTCTCCCTTAAATAGTCAGTTATCTGTCAAACATAACTAATTCACTGTGGCCATTGGCAACACACCATCCATCAGTGAGTGAAGATGTGAACACATACAAGACCCAGACAAGAGAGAAGATGGCAAAAGCAGAAGCAATTATTCTGGGCCCATGGAAGAAACTTCCTTCTCACAGACACAACACTAGACCCACCTCTACTCTTACCAAGAGAAGCCTAAGAGGTGACAGGGCCAAGGGCATTGAGAGCAAAAGCAACAGGTTTGAGAAGTTGGTTGAGCACATATATAATAGGGTGATAGTCTGCCAAATCATTGCATTCACCTGGAAGGAATTATTTAGTAAGTGTTTTGAGGCAGGCATTTAAAGCATTTGTAAGAACAAGTTGAAGGATATTGATGGGAAAAGAAGCATCAATCATTTTAGACAAAGTGAAAAAGCAAAATGAACAAATGAAGGTGGTATAAATCAGGAAAACCACCTGATTTGACCCACATAAACTTCCAGGCCTGCATGCCATTAGAAATTTTAAGATAATTTCAGTACAGCAAGCAAGGGAAACAGTAAGATGTGAATACCCAGGTCCATAGTGGAAACAGATGCTAATATTTTAGGGTATTTTCAAAACAAAGTACCTTGTTGTAACTAACTCTGTCACCCAAAACTGATATGTGGTTGTAATGGAATGGTTAGACACATGTGTATCTAATGCCAGAAACAAAATGAATAAATCCTGCCTTCCTCTTTTTGAAAACATACCAGAACAATTCTCAAAGCTGCAGCCCCACTGCTATGCTCCAATCCCCCACTGACGAAAGCTGGCTCCAGCTGTCTGATGTTTGTTGTCCTTCACTGTCTTGCTCCACTTTGTTCAAGGCAGTGGTAAAGGGTCTGTGTACTTCAAGCTACTTCCCTCGTGTGCTGGCCATGGCTAAGTTAGACAACCACCTTGTTATGATGTGTCTGTACAATCGAGGGTAACTATTTCCAGTGGATAAGTCCGATACAGTGCAAATAGCAGAGAAATGGCACACAGTGATTGAATATGAAAGTGAGCAAGACTGGAGAACTGAGCTGGATGAGGACCAGCCCAAAAGTAAAACCCCAAAGAACTGGCTCTGGCCAAATCATTAGGAACTTTTCTTCTATTTGTTTTAGGCCCAGCACTCTTTTATGGGCCTAAGTAAATAAGTCTGATGGAATTCCTACTTGGATGTCTACCCACCTGGAATCCAGAACATCTGTGAGCCTGAAGGCTCCTTACTCCCTTTTGTTATCAATTCCTATTTGCTATAAATGATCTGCTCATTTAATATTATTTATAGTGTACATTCTGTTAATTAATTAATTTGCAAGCAGAAAGAGATAGAAACGATACAAAGAGAATGGGCATGTCAGGGCCTTTGGTCACTGCAAAAGGACTCCAGAAGCATGTGCCACTTTGTGCATATGGTTTTACATGGGTACTGGGAAATTGAACTCAAGTCATTAAGCTTTGTAGCAAGTGCCTTAACCAGTGAGCAATCTCTCCAGTCCATCTATATTATTATTCTTTATATCTCTCTAACATAAGAATGTATGGATTTGTAGTCTAATATAACATACTCCATGTAATAAGATATCAGAGGAATTTGGGCCATATCACATGCATTGAACTGGTACCAAAATGTATTACCTAAATATATCTACATTCATAGTAACAGATAAAAAAAGTATTTAAAGAAAACAGCAACTTGGGGCTGGAGAGATGGCTTAGTGTTTAAGGCACTTGCCTGCAAAGTTTAAGGACCCATGTTCTACTCTCCAGATCCAACATTAGCCAGACATACAAAAGAGAGGAAAGCGTAAGGTTGCAAGTGCCCACTAGTTGGTGCAAGCATCTGGAGTTCAATAAGTGGCTGAGGCTCTAGTGTGCCAATTTTCTCTCTCTCTTTCCATCTTTCTCTTTCTCTAAAATAAAAAATATAATAAAATTTAAAAAAAAAATCAGCAACTTGGAAAACATAAGAAGAAAGCTTCCTATCTTCATGGAGATGAGCATTTGATAATGATTCTGATCTAGAAATACAGTGATCCTACCTCGCTTTCATTTACATTCTTAACCAGTACAGAAAAACTGCTCTGGGGAAAATTATAAAATTATTCATTCATTTTTATTTCACTAATTCTAATATAAAGGATGATTGAACTTTCTCTAGATTTAATGCAAGTCTGAGATAAAATGAGAGTGGAAAAAATTCTGAGACAGACTATTTTTCATTAATATTTAATTGCCTGCAAATTTCAATGTCTCAAAAAGTTTCTGCTCTTTGCTTCATGAAATAAGTTCTGTCACTGTTCAGTGTAATTATAGCTTTGGGGAAATTGTCCCAATAAAAGCTTATAAGAAAAAAAAATAGAAGCATAATGATTAATGATAAAAGCTTAGTTAATAGTTCTCAGCTTCCAGACCTTCTCAGAGTTCTCAGCTCAATGTTAGGTTCTATGACCTATATGGGTGGGTTTGAGAAGCCTCATAATTGATTCAGACAAGAGGAAGGGTGTCAGCAAAGTGGACAGAAATTTTCCACCTAACAATCTCTCTGTATGTCTGAGCATTTCCTGAATTCTGGGATTCACTTGGCTATTTAGTGTGTAGATGAAGAAGTATTGTCAGATTCCCTCTGTCCTTTCCAATTCCTTAAACATTTGTTCCAAGTCCCTAGATGAGGCATTCTAGATCCATTTGACAAGCTCTTGTTTTAGATCCACTTAGACCCAAGATGCAGGTCATTGAATTCTTTTATGCAAAAACCATATTATCCTTTTATTCACATAGTCAATTTGCTCTTTCCATGTCTTAAAATTTCGCACATGTGTGTGTGTGTGTGCTAGCATGCATGGGCATACGTGTATATGTTGCTAGAAATTGAACAGAGGGCCTCATATATGTTAGCCAAGAATTTTACCACTGAACTATATTGAAGCCCTGTGGTTTCTTCTACATTGACTCAAGGATAATAGCTTATGAACTAATGAAGTATCAGCCCATATAAACATATTCCTATGTCACCCTACAATCTGTATAGGCTCCATGAGATGCAAAAATTATATTGAACTCCCAACCTTAGAACAAACCCAAATGTACATCATATGATATGACATAAGGCAAGAATTTAATAAATGTTTGTTATATAAATATGTCTCACTAGTTTGAATCCCTAGTTCAATTTATTTATCATTTTTAATAGTAGTGCTAAAGAATATGACTTATGGTGGGCTTACATTTGAATAAACCCATCATAAACTGAAAATATCACACCTCAAAACTGAACATGATTCACTGGTATGTCAGACATCATAGATGGGAAACACAGCACAGTCCAGCATCACTCGTTTTCCCTTGCAATCATGTTGCTCACTAGGTGCTGTGGCTCTCTGCTGCTGCCCAACAGAAAGATTATCATACCACATATCTCAGTCTAGGAAGTATCAGCATTCTAAATTCAAAGAACAGTTGCTACTAAATACATCTCGGTTTTGAATCATCATAAAGTCAAAACCCCTATATCTAACCCTTATAAACTGAGGATCCCTTGCAATTTCTTCACAATTCCCAATGAATCACAAATGTCTATGTAGGCTGTTTGTATTATTGATAAATTAACTTAAGTTCTCATAGCAAATCCCTGAAGGCAATAACACTGTCACCATTTTAAAGATGAAGAGGATAAGACTTAAATTCTTTCATACACTTTGCCTAAACTGAATAAACCTGAAAAGAACTTCGACCCTATGTCAGAGCACTTTCATCTTGATCTGACAGCCCCAAACTTGGTGTATCAATGTAGTGGTTTTCATTAGGTGTTCCCCACAAATTCCTGGTTCTGAATCCTAGGTCTCCAGCTGATGGCAATTTCAGAATTGGAAACTTACTGAAGGAAGTGTGTTCTTGGAGGCAGGCTTATGGGTGTTAAGGCCAGCTCCCACTTGCCAGTGTTCAGCATTCTCTCCTGCTATTGTCTACCTGATGTTGGCCAGGAGGTGATACAAAGCCTGTGTTTATGTCACAGTTTCCCCTGCCATAATGGAGTTTCATCTATAGCCTGCAGGCCAAAATAAACCCTTTCCTCCCACAAACTGCTTTTGGTCAGGTGCTTTGTGCCAGCAATGCAAAGGTAACTGAAAACAGTAAAATTAGTACCTCAAAGTGGGGTCATTGCTGTTAGAAACCTGAATATGGCTTTTGGCTTTTCAGAACTGATTTTCAGGAGGGTTGTGGAATAATTTGAAACATTGGCCTAAGAGATACCATGTAGCACTGTAGATGCAGCTTGACATATTCTGGTCAGAGCAGAGAGACCTAAATGCAGAAAAAAACTATGGACTGTGCAGGCTTGATATGAGCATAAGAAAGAGTTTTGTTCAGTCTGTGCTAGAAGTTGTATGTGTGAGAGGCTTACTGCATTCTGCCTATGTCTTGAGACACAGGGTTGTGCATGGTTGATTTACATAGAAATGTGCTAGTGTGAGCAGAACGATATGACAAAGAAAGAAATGAAAGTTTTAGGCTGGAGAAGATCCCTTTCAGATGCAATTATTTGAGAAATTACAACCACTGAAATTGGGCCAGCTGATCTGCATTGGGACAGCATAAAGAATGAGGAGTCTTTTGAAAGAAGGGGCTCTGAATAATGAAGGAGTGTCCTGCTCTTCAAAGTTGGCTTTATTCCCACCTGGGTCATAAAATTTGCAACATAATTTTGGGGTTTTTTTTTTGGAAATGGCCATGGGCAATATGAGTCAGGGTTGTTGGAAGTCCCTGTGAAGAGACCAGATGAAGCCGTGAGGATGAAACTTGATTGCAGAATAGACCCAGTGGAGATGCTAGAACTATGGGATGCCTGCAAAGAAGAGCTGCTGGCATGGGCTACAGTTTTTCCCAGTCACAGTTAAGAGACCTTGGACTATGGAGATGTTTGAATATTACTGGGATTGATAAAAACTATATGAACCTTCAAAGTTGGGCTAAATGCATGGCATTTTACATTATGGGTATGTATCAGTCTATGGGGCCCAAGGGCAGAATGTAGTGGTTTGAATTGGGCATCCCCATAAACTTATGTATTCTGTGTGCTAGGTCCCCAGCTGATGGTAATTTGGGAGGTAAAGCCTTGATGGAGGAGGTGTGTTCTGGGGGTTGGGCTTATGGGTGTTATAACCAGTTCCTACGTGCCAGAGTTTGGCTCACTCTGATGCTGCAGTGTTCCACCCTCTGTGGCAGAGGTCATGTCCAGCCTCTGCTAATGCCATCCTTTTCCCTGCCATCATGAAGCTTCCCCTTCAGTCTATAAGCCAAAATAAAACCTTTTCTCCCACAAGTTGCTTTTGGTCTGGTGTTTTGTGCCAAATATGTGAAGATAAGTACAACAATCACCTTTCCTAATGTAATAACCCTTTATTAGAAAAGAGGTAAGTGGAACTGGGGAGATAGATCAGTGGCTAATAACACTTTCCCTGCTATCATGACAGCCTAAGAGTACCTGGGTTTAACCTTCAGCACCCATGTAAAAACCTGGACATGGCCAGACATACCTGTAACGGGAAGTGGAGATGAGAATCTCGGGGGCCCACTGAGCAGCCAGTCAGGCTGAAAACAGTAGTTCCAGATTCAGTGAGAGATATTATCTCAAGAAAATAGGCAGAAGAGCAATAGAGGAGGATAGTTGATGTTCTCTGTTTTCTACATGGATGCACATGAGGTGTGCACATCTGTACACATACATATCACACACACACACACACACACACACACACACACACACACACCACTGTATATACATAGCAAAAGAAAAAGGAAAGAGATCTCTCAAGTCAGATTCAAGTCAATTACCAGAGAGAAATATCAAAAGACTCAACTACCTAAAAATGAAAATGTCAAATGTTGCTTCTGTAAACATCACACTATGAGACTTCTCTTTGTTCAAGACACTTGGAGCTTTTTTTCTAGAGGTCAAGTCTGGAGGCTGTGAACAGAAGTAAATTAGGGGATACCCCACAGCATCTAGAGGAGTATGGAAAGGTCCAACTGGAGGGTTTGGTGAACCCAGACACTTGATCATTAAGCAAATGCCAGGGCAAATCACATCTTTTCAGGACACTATGTTACATGCTCATAAAAATACACTCAATATAGTTAGATGTTCATATATAAATGATCAGTGACAAAATAATACAATATGGTTGTTCTTTAAGCTAGATCTCACCATTTGTTTTTATAAAGTTTGATTGAAATACAGCTATTCTCATTCCACGGCACCATTGCCTATGGCTGCTTTCACAGTGTGATAGCGGGGTTGAGTAATTGCTACAGAGATTATATGGCTAGAAAAGTTTAAAATTTTTACCAGCTGGATTTTTATGGAAGACATTTACTTTCCTCAGCCCCTGTCTAGAAGCTTAATATTACAGCAACATCAAATTCTCAACACTTTCAGAATCTAAATTATAAGTTCAGTGCAGTTCTTATCTTTTCCAAGCAATAATCTCTAAACCACACAGATAAGATTAAGTTATAATTAACAAAAATCCTATGCTACCATGAACTGTAAAAGATTAAAATTTATTTTTTCCTCATAAAAATCAGAGATAGGTAGTTGTATCAGTTAACTTTCCCAATGCTTCGAAGAATACCTGAGCAGAAGCAACTCATGAGAGAGAATGACTTACTTTGCTACTTACGGTTTCAGAGCATAGAGTCCACCATGACATGTTGGCAAAGGTACAAAGCAGAGCTGGTCACATCAGCATACAGGAAGCAGAAAAAAAACAGGAAATGAGACCATGTTATAAAATCTCAAGGCTCCCCCCACCCCCCATGGACCACTTCCTTCAGCAAGGCTCCACTTCTTAAAGGACTCACCACATTCTCAAACATCTCCATCAGTTGGGACCATGAGTACTAGCATATTTGTCCATTAGTGACATTTCACATTCAAACCACACAGTAGTCTAGGCTCCACATCTCTTTTGGGATCTCAAGCTTATTGGAACCATTTTCTCTGCAATCTTGACTTCTGTCCTTATACTCAGGGCTGAAGATGGTGGCTGGGATTCCAGCTGTCATTCCAGTGCAGTAGAAAAAAGATAAAGGAATCTAGGCCAAAAAAAAAAAAAAAAAAAACATGGCTGGCATTAAGATGCTTCTTAGACCTGACTATACAACATGTCTACCTTTATGCAGTTAGCCATAACCTAGTCACATAGTTGTGCCCAGCCACACAAGAAGCTGGGGATTGTAACCTTCACATACACCAAACTAAGACAGCAGCACAGATGGAGGCTTCCCAACCAAGATTCTTCTTCTAGCTCTCCATAATTGCTGCTTGAGTGTGGATGTCTAGCCAAGGGCCTCATTTCCCAGATACTCTTTCTGCAAAAATAATCAATGGATTATGAGTAGAGATGGAGTGGGAACTTCTAGGCCATGGTAATTATGACAGAGACATATCTTCTTTGTACTCTGCCCCACTATTGGCTGCTTATGGATGCTGGATTAATGTGGAATTCAGCTGCAATAAATATGGTGGAGCACAAGATGGGAAAAAACTGGATCTAAAAATAGCTGATAGGCAAATTTTCATGTTCAACAGACTAACAATTTAGACTTTATATGTGCAAGAAGTAAGCTTCTCTTTTTCTTAGTCACTTGGATTGTGAGTTCATCACATTTTCTATAGTACATTATAGTTATGGATATTCAATATTAATGTGAACACTGCATCAATTTCTTATGAAATCTGTGTACCCTTAGTATCCACTAGTTTACCTATTGCCATAATTTGTGCTGAATATATTCTGGATGAGTTATTACTGAGTAATAGAGGTATTCACAAATACTAGAGGAAAGAGTATATAATTTAACCTAGGATCATCTTATTTAATGTTCAATCCAGGGGCATGAGTGTTATAATATAATATTGTATATGAAGCATAAGTATTTCATTGTATAAATGTCTTATTTGTTCTGTCCTGCATTGCACATTCAATCAATGTTGTCTGTAGCAACCAGAGGGACACCTCATATATTCAAAAGAGGGGATGTGGCCTGAAGGAAAATTTATGAAGAGTGACTTCAAGGAGAAAGATCAACTTTCAGGTGATGTGGAGCTCTTGTTCAGCCCTCAAAACGGTGACTGCCTGGAAAACAGAGAGGCTTTCTTCAAGCTGTCATGTTAAAATATCCACACTCCATTCCTGTGACAGCCATAGCATTTCCCACCAACGTGGAAACTCACAGTGCTGATCATTCTTAGTGACAAGGTGAGCTTTCTTCATAAATGGAATTGTGAGATGCAACCCTGGCTTGGCCTGTTACCAGCTCCTGTCTCCTTCAGTAAAGCTTTCCTGCCTGGAAACTTTGCCACCCACACAACTCCTAGAATTATCCTCAGCATGCTTCATTGTGTTTACAGGCATTATCTTTAGATTTTTACTTTACTATTTTTTTCAGGTGTGTATGTGTGGCACACATGCATGTATATGCATATTCGTGTTTGTGTGGCTGCACATGAGTGTGATGGTGTGTGCACTTATATACACACAAATGTGGAAGCTGGAGGTCAGTTTTCTTCCTCAAGTCCTACCTACCTTACTTTTGACATAGTGTTTTGCACTGAACCTAGAGTTCACCAATTCAGCTACCTAGTGTGCAAGCCCTAAGGATCCATCTGTCTCAGCTTCCTCAGAGCTAGGGTTACAGGTGCACACCACTGTGTCAGTCTTTTATGTGTTAGCATCAAACACTTTCCCCACTGAGCCAGCTCTGCAGTCCTTTATAGGTATTGTAATGCCATTTCTCCTCATAGACTTCTGTATCTTGGGAACTGAAGCTTCTCCCTCAGGCATTTTAACTTTCTTCATGCTCTTAGAATATGGTCCTTCTCATATGGCTGAAAATATGTGACTTGTTTTTGAATGCAGAAGAAACTAGCAAGTGTTGTTGAAATGAAAATTGAAGAGAAAGAACTACATCTAGAAATGGGACAGGAAGAATGTAAAGAAGATCCTTGAAGGAAATGGCAGTCCTGGATCGCAGCGTACTGGACTAGTTCTGGGTTGGGTGGCTTGAGGTTCAGACTCTTACTGCAGCTTGGCCACCAGCGAGTGAACATACCAGCCAGCTGCCCTAGCTATGCTCCAAGATCCTCATCCCTAATGTGATAAGGGAGATGCCTGCTGCAGACTGTTCATGGTCCACAGTGCTCTCGCAGAGTGAAAAAAGGCTATACTTTAAAATAAGATAGCACTGTCCATTGGCAAAGTATCTATTGTTTTGATTTTGTTTCATTGTTTTATTTTATTTTAGTGTACATTTCATTAAGCTTTTCCTGGAGAGTTGTGAACAAATGTCTACTCATCCACAGATGGGGCAATGACAACAGACCAAAGAAACCATTCTACCCATCTAACTTAGTGAACCAAAGAGGTTTTGAGGTTACTTACTAGTTTTAAGTGTCTCTGTTACCTCCTCATAGTGAACAAGTACAGAAAAGGGTTGAAGAGCACGGAGGTCCATTGTCTCACAGGGCAGGGCTGGGCCAGAAGCTCTTGTGCTGCTGGTGGGAATAACTAGAATGAGAGCAGATCACAAAGATGGGGACTCTTCTTTTAACCTCTTCTCAAAACTTCCCTCCTCCCCTCCTCTTCCACTACAGGAGTAATAAGCCCAGCCTCATCAAAGATCCCAAGCAAAACTAGCATAAATACACTTCATGTGATCACTGTGATCATAGAACAGCCATGGATCACACTTTGAAGAACAAAGCACTAAACTAGAGTGGACAGCCTGAGACATACCCTGGGTGTCCATGGACATGAGTAGGACAATCTAGAGAGTAAATACAGAAGCCAGCATGAAAGGGACACAGAAGACAGAATGCAGTTGATGGACAGCAGAAAGAGGGGAGTCACGTCAAGCAGTGCAGAGCAGCACACAGCTAAGCAGAGGGCGGAGAGGCAACATGAGGGCTGACATAATGAGAAGATCATAGTATCCCCTAGATACCTGACCACAGTGTTAGCCCCAGTCAGCAAAATAGTTTAATGTGAGCCATATATTAATCATGCACTTAGAAAATGATTCTACATGTACTCATTAGGCTCCGAGTTCTCATAGGGGAAACGTCAGTGCCCTGTTCCCTCCAAATTCCCTCTGAGTTCCTCCTGGTTACGTGTCACCCTAGTTATTCCATCCTTGTCTGAGTGGCCATTGAAGGGAGTGAGACACTCATTTCAGAGAAAACAAATAGTGATGTTTGACTTGATCCCCTCCAGTCTTACTGTTGAGTGTCTACATGAATGGTGGCACCCAGTGAATTTGTCAGAAGGCTCTCTTGGTCCTTTAGTCCAAACTGATGCCACACTGCCAATGCCTAGTTCCTGGCATTGCTCTTCTTTCTATTGGGAGGCGAGAATTCTACCACGAAATCACCAAGGCACTTGTTCTTCTTTCTCTGGGTTACATTTCTTGTTGCTCTGGGCAAATGCCTAAAAAGGAGCAATTTAATTGTGAACATCCTGTGTTGTCTTACAGTTTGAAGGGACACAGTCCATTATGGAGGGGAGGGCACAGCTGCAGGTGCCTCCATGGTAACAGGAGAGTGCATCAGAGACCCCTAGCTTCACTTCTTAGTGGAACAGGAAGCAGAGAGAAGATAAGAAGTGAGGCTGGGCTATAAAACCTCAAGGTGCTGTCCTCAGTGAATTACTTCTCTAGCAAGGCTCCACCTCCTAAAGGTTCCCTAACAATGCCTTCCAAAACAGCACCACCAGCTGGGACCAAGCGTTCAAACACTTAAACCTATGGAGGACAGTTCACATTCAAACCACAACACTCTTCATGTCACCCTCCAGCCAGTGTCTGTATGTTATAGGAACTCTTAAAATGGAAGAAAAATGCTTCCCCCCAGAAATTATAGTTTTAAGGGCTCTCCAGAGACTTGTTCTTTTCAGTTTATAGTCCCTCTTGCAGAGAACGAAGAGCATCTTTTCCTAGGTACTTCACGCATTGACATTTGAGAGTGGTCAAAACTTTGTCATCTTTATTAGTCAGATTCCTGACACAGAAGGCAGAACCCAGGCTTTTCATCTCTCTCCTACCATTAGTGACTCCTCTTAGCATCCGACAAAGGGTAAATTGCCTTGTCTCCTGCCCTTTATTGGGAGTTTCATTCCAGGAGCCTGACTTTCAACCCAGATCCTCTCAATCACGTGTTTCAACAAACACAGAGGTTCTCATTAAAAAAGAACTCTGAGTGACCTGCCCAGATAGGCAAGAATTCCAACGTGAGCAGAAAGATTGAGTTTCATAGAAATAAACAACTTCTGAACACAGTTAAGAGAATTGATAGCTATGCGACAATCACCCTCCTCAAAAGCACTGTCCTTAAAGCAGTTGCTCTCCCAGATGTGTGCATTGTCTATTATCCATTCATTTGAAAACCTCCATAGTGCTCTGTTTAGTAACAGTTCCATGTGGATGACTTGAAAAATTCTCAGGAAATCACATCTTTTGAACTAGGTAAATGAAATGTAAGCAGAGGATGGATTGAACAAAAAGCTTTAGGGCAGTATTTCTCAATGGATAGTGACATTGCCTCCATCACCCCCCCCCCAGGGCATTTGGCAATGAATCCAGAAATTTTGTATTTTCCTGACTGAGAGATGGATGTGTCTACTGGAGGGACAGGCTGCTAAATGCTCCATATCACACAAGGCAGCTTCTTACAGAAACAGCTACAATCCTTCTTGTCCAAGTTTGAGTACCCCTGCTCTGGAGCCATGCCACTGATGAGCAATGATAATTATGATATGCATTAGTTTAATAATTATGATATGCATTGGTTTAATACATTTCTTTTTTTTTGCATGTGTGTGCATGTGGTGTGTGTGTGTGTGTGTGTGTGTGTGTGTGTGTTTGCATGTGTGAAGGTATACATGCATGTGTGGTATGTAGACCAGAGCTTGATGTCAAGGGTCTTCCTTGATCATTCTACTCAAGGTAGGATCTCTCACTTGAACCCAGAAATCTTGGATTTTGCTTGTTTAGCTTGCCATCTTGCACCAATAATCCACTGACTACTCTGCCTCCAGCACCCTGAGATTATAGATGGGCCATCATATCAACTGGTCTTTATAAGAGGGCTAGGAGATCAAACTCCCATCATCAGACTTGTATAGCAGAACTTTATACCAGCCCTGGTTTGATGCCTTTCTAATGATGATGGTGATGCTTCTGGTACAAGGACCACACTTGGAGTAGCAAGGTTCCAGAGCAAGATCCTGTCCTTAGTGAAGCTGGTCCCACCCTCCATTGCACACAATTCTGGACTTAGGGTGGCCTTACTTGTGCTTTCTTTTTTATTTTATGATGATGTTAAAACAACACACATCAAATAGAAACTGTACTTTGATACTGAATGTTGATTTTCCCTGGATTAGTGATACATGGTATTGCATTGATTCATAGTTCAGGATAATGGCAGCAAGCCATGGCTGTTGCTCAGCCATATAAGATATTAACCACTTTATTTTATTCTTTTTTTAATAAGAGAGAGAGAGAGAGAGAAAGCAAGAGGAAGAGAATGAGAGAGAGAGAAAGAGAGGGAGAAATAATTGGCACCCCATAGCCTCCAGCCACTGCAATCAAATTCTAGACATGTGTGCCATCTTGTGTGCATGTGCAATTCTTGTGCATATGTCACCTTGTGCATCTGGCTTAAGTGGGACCTGATGAGTCAAACATGGTTGTTTATGCTTCACAGGCAAGTGCCTTAACCACTAAGTAATCTCTCCAGCCCCTTACCATATTATTTTAGAATAGGCCTAGTCTTAGGTGATTTGCCCAACTGTAGGCAAATGTAAGTATCCTAAGCATGTCTAACATAGGCTGGGTTAAGCTCATGTAATTAGGCCTATCAAATGCATTTTCAACATACACTAGATTTATCAGGATGTAGTAATCTACTGCAATAAGAGGAATGCTATATTCATACCCAAGGCTTTTCTGAAATAACTAGAGAGTGTGAAATCTGAAAGGCACACATCCATTCCCAAATCTTCCTCACAATAACTTTCTGACCCTGTTCCAATCAATCCACTCTTCTGATATATTATCTACATTTACATGGATATATAATCATTTCAGAAACTGGTTGTCTAGTACTAAATATACTCATGGTTCCTCAAACCCCTCTTCAAAGTACTTTCACCCAGACATGCAACAAAATCCATCATACTTTTATATTTAAAAGAGAGAAAGAGAAAGAGAGAAACAGTAACATGATACATGTGGACTATATTCTGTAACAGGTCCATAATGGTCTGGGACAATAGCCTGCAATGAAGTATTAATATTTATGCAGCCAAGCACACAAATACCGCATCAAACAGAAGATAAGAAAAACAGTAAACAGCTGAAGCTCATATCAGAGTTTTGCTGCCAGGTATGTTCTGAGAAGATATGAATTACAAGGAAGTTTTTAATGCTCAGTGTTTTTCTGCATTTGAAACTATTCATAAAGAGTCTATGAACACTTTGGTCTGGGAGAACATTCATTGAAAGATACAAGGCACACTGCTTTCCTCCTACACACTGCAGGTGAAGAGGGTAAAACTGCTGAGAGAAGAACATGGAGCATGATCAAAAGCGTGTGAGTTAACCAAGTCTGTGTGGAGCCCCTGACCAGGACCAGGCAGGATCCAAGGTCAAAGACACACAAGCATCTCCTAAAAGAGCTTCACAGTGAATTCTGGCATCTCTCTTTAAATATCTCTCTCTCCCTCTATCCTCCCTCTCTCTCTCTCTCTCTCTCTCTCTCTCACACACACACACACACACACACACACACATACACACATCCTAAAGCCTCTATGACTCAGTTAATGACTAAATACAGAAGCTAGGGTCTGCTGAAAAATAGAGGCAGAATGAAATATTTCTAAGTAAAACACACCCCAACTCTCCCTTTAGCTCCTAAAATTAGACAAGAATTTCTTCATGGAAGGCATCCACTTACACATCTCGAAAATATACACAGTCAAAGGTGCACTAGACAGAACACTAAGGCATTTCATAGCTCTTCATCCACACATTGTTTTGCAAGTTTGACTCCTTTTATTTTCTTTTAGGTTTCTTTTTACATATCATCTTAGAATTACAGCTCTCTGTCTAATATGTAGAGATGAAACCTTTGCATGATATTGTATTTTGAATGTAAAATACCCCCCCCAATGGGCTTGTGTATTTGAATACTTGACCCCTAGTTGGTAGCACATTTTGGGAAGGTTGTGGAACCTTTAGGAGGTGGAGCCTCACTGGAAGAAGTGTGCCACTAGGGGTTGGCCTTTATGTGCGATAGCCCAGTCTTTCTGGCATTCATCTCTTGGCACTTCCTCCCTGCTGACGTGAAGATCTGACAAAAGCTTCCTACTCAGGATTTCCAATGCCTTTCCACCAGAATGAATTCTTCCTCTCCAAACTGGGAGGTGAAGACAAACCCTTTCCTTCCTTAAGCTGTTTCTGATTAGGTATTTTATCCCAACAATGAGAAAACAGCTGATCCATAGCATTAAAAAAAAAAAAAAACACAAACCCAGTTTATCCACCACTTGTCTTCCAATCTCATTTCTCAGCATTATATCACTACCTAAGTGTGGGGCCACCTGTGGCTTCAGCAGCAAGGTGTGTTTTACCTGGATACACACTGAGAAAGGGGTGAGACAAGCAGCTGCCTGAGGGGTCAGGACCTGATTCTGAGCCACAGGGTCTTACCCTAGCAGGTAATGTATACAGTGATGAAAATAAGAGTCTAGGGTTGTTTGGGAGATGATTTGGGGAGCTGGGATTTAATGTGATCATTATGAACACGCTCTTGGTTTGTGTACACACACTGCCTGAATTTGATGGGTAATTTCATTGCTTGCTTATGGCCATTAGCTAGCTAGTAGTTAAGCTCTGATATTCATTTTCTTCACATGCTAATTCAGATGACCACAGCAGCTGCTCGATAGGATTGCTGTGAACACTGAAATAAGTGAATGTTCATAAGGTCTGAAAAGAGCACACAGTAGGTGCCTCTGTGTTCATGGTTACTGTTTTATTTATCTAGCTTCAATGTCTAGACTGAACTGGGTTGAAAGTCAGGCCCCGTGACCAGCCTCTCCTGGAGGACTACAACCTTCACACACAATGGGAGTCCCTTTACTCTGCTGCCAAGCTCTGGTGGTCCTCATAGGAAATATGGCCTAGCAAACAACAGTCATGGTGGTAGGCCCTTGAATATTTCATCTTTTAAAGTAGAGTTTAGTTTTCAATTCACAGAAAAGGAACCTTCTCTGGGTGAAAATGACTTGCCTGAATCCACACAACTTTTAAGAGAGGGGGCCACACTTCTAAGCCGCATTGATGTACTTTCAGATTCCAGACTGTGATTGTTAATCTTATCATCTTGACAGGATTTAGCATCACCATGGGAACAAATTGCCAGGCTTGTATGTGAGGGATTTCCTAGATTAGATAAGTGAACTTAGAAGACCTACTCTAAATGTGGGTGGTGCCATGCCATGGCTAGGGTCCCATACACAGAAGAAAGTGAGCTGAGTACCGGAATCCATTGCTCTGTGCTTCCTGATTGCAGACCAAATGAATCCAGCTGCTTCCTGCTCCTGTTGCCATGCCTCCCCTTCCATGATGAACTGTATCCCCCAAACTACAAGCCTAAATAAACCCTTGCTCCTTAAGTTGCTTTTGGAAGATATTTTGTCACAGAAACAAGGAAAGTAACTCAGACACAGATTCTATCCATGTCAGTGACAGACATCATCTGCAGGAAGCTCTTCTCAAGGAAGCTGAAGAGCACAAACCATCACCTTTTGAGAGAGAAACGGAGAAGGACAGGAGAGACCATTCTCCACAAATACATAAACCAGTTGTGGCATGCAAATAGCAAAGGAAAATCATGGGATCTCTTGTGCTCATCCTGCCATTCATCCTGAGGCAAGTTAATGAAAAAATGTGGATGGGGAAGTAGAGGGAAATTTTTTACCTTGCAAACATGGAGACCTGAGTTCAATCCCTAGTAGCCACATAAAAATGCCATGTGTGGTGGCACACACTTGCAATCCCATACTGCAGAGATGGAGAGGGAGAGTCTGTGCTCACTAACTAACCAGTGTAGCATAATTGGCATCCAGTGATAGACCTCATTTCTTTTCTTTAAAAGCATTTTATTTATTTGTTTGTTTCTTTGTGAAAGAGAGGAAGAGGTAGATAAAGAAGGAGAATGGGCACACCAGGGCCTCCAGCTGCTGCAAATGATCTCCAGATACATGTGCCACCTTGTGCATCTGGCTTTATGTGAGCACTGGGGAATCAAACACAGGTTGTTAGTCTTTGTACGCAAGCACCTTGACCATGAAGCCATTCCTTCAGCCTGATAGACCCCATTTCTAAGGAAGTGAATGGAATTCCTGATGGAATTTGTCCCCTGACCTCCACATAACCACACACGTGCACAAGCACTCATGTACACACATGCATTTGGACATGTGCACACACACATACACACACACATTAAAAATAAATTTAAAGAAATTGGGGGGGGGCTGGAGAGGTGACTCAGTGGTTAAGGTGCTTGCCTATGAAGCCTAAGGACCCAGGTTCAATCAACCAGGACCCACATGAGCTAGATGTACAAGGTGGTATATGCATCTGGAGTTCATTTGCATTGGCTAGAGGCCCAGAAACACCCATTCCCTATGTCTCTCTCTCTGTGTGTGTGTGTGTGTGTGTCTCAATAAATAAAAATTTAGACAAAAAAATGTGGACAGAATAGAATGTTCCAGAAAACACAGAACTACCCTTTAAGTCAGATGAGTCCAGCTCCCTAGGAGCTCACATCTCCATCTTTATTGTTTCTCACTAGCAGTCCTGTGAGCGCTCCTGTGCATTCTCTCCTCCACACGGCCCATGGAGAGCAAGAAAGGTCATGCCACGTGGGTCACTGCTCCAAGTCGCCATAGCTGCAAGCTCCAGACAGGCAGAGAGGGAGGCACTATTCCTTCCAGCAGCTGAAGAATTCTGCCTTGGGCCCCAAGATGCGTGCTAGGGTCTCTGTGGTCTAGAAGAAAGCTTCCTTGGCTGTGTGAAGAAAAGAGATGCTAAGTCTCACATAAGTGACTGACAGACAGATGCATGCAATTCCCCATATGTGTCCACACTGCTTTTGTTGCCAGCTAGGCAAAGACATAGGAACAGCCCCATCAGTGAGAACACATCCAGACAAGCCACCTACAGGCTGCCTGGGGCTGCAGCCCCAGAGCCAACAATCTGGCTAGGAATGAATGAGATCCCTCCCGACGGCACACTTCCAAGTTGGAAAGAATCACTAAAAATGTGGCTATAATTTCCCTGCAGAAAAAGAGACATATTCAGGGTCATTCTAAAATAGTCTTTGCAGAGACATCATTCCGGTGACAGCCTCCCTTAAGCAAGTGAGTGTGCAATGTTTCAGATTTCTCTTCAAACTAATCTAAGGGTGTTTGCTTACAGAAGAGTACATTTTAGTAACATATGCCCAGCATGTCAGCAACTATTCAGTGAGAGGCGGGTCAGGTGGTAGACAGGTGAGTGTCATATCACTACTTTAATGGTCTTCCTGTGATTGGTGCAGGCTGAGGTGCTGGCCAGGTGACCCTAGAGTCTCTAATGAAACTGATAGCATCTCCCACTAGGTAAGGCCATGACTCACCAGCCAGAGACTCATTGTCACAGGGTCACCCAGGGACTGAGTGGTTCCTTTCAGAACACAGAGGCATAGATAATCCAACACTCTGCTCACATTTCAGTCATCCTCTTTCATGAAGGAGAAACTGGCTTTACAAAACCAGGAATACACAATCTCAAAAGAAAAGATTTATTACTGCTAATTATATGCAGTTTGATTGATTTCCAACAAACTGGGTCATTTGCGAACTCTGTGTATCAAGGTGGAGTTCTTGCATTTCATTTGCTTTTCAGTTGTTCTCAAGTACTGGCGGCTGCCCCACACATAGCCACAGTTCTGTGCCTGTGAACTTATGAGAACCCTGAGCATCAATACTGAAGCCTGCAGGCCCTGGCAGAATGGTCACTGTTCACCTTGGGAACATCAATGTTCCCTGGGTCTTTGTGGGGGCAAAAATCACTTTGCACTAGAAACACCAGTGTGAGAATCACACTGGTAACAAAAGATCAAACTGGCCTTTGAAAATGTAACTCGATTTCTCCCATAGTCACTGCCCAGCCTGCCCACTCTTACCATCTGGTATGTCTTTACGTTTCCAATACTCTGAACAATCTCTCCCTTGCTTCTAATGATGTCTCTTTTCCCTCCTGCCTTGCTGATAATTCCTTCCAGACTTATATTCCAGGATGTACTATCTCAGTGTCCCTTATAAATTTTATTTATTTATTTATTTGCATGTGTGTGGGGGTAGGTGATGCCAGGGTTTCTTGATGCTGTGAATGAACACCAGATGCTTGTGATACTTACATGGCTTGATGAAGGATTGAATCTTGGCCTGCAGGATTTGCAAACAAGTGTATTTAACTGCTGAGCCATCTTTCAGGCACCCCTACCCACTTTAATTTTTGTAAAGCTGAAAGACCACCACCAGCCCTCCAGTCCTGCTGTCTCGTTCTCTTCACTAAGTCTCCCTCCTCTTCTGGGAGAAATTATCTCTTTTGTGTCCCTATTGAGTTCTGTCTCTCATCATAGATTCTATCAAACTACATTGTCCACCGTGCATGTCTGTGAGTCTATTTCATTTTGTGTGTGCAATCTTGGGTTATTACATTGCTTTTAATCATCTCATTTTATTCATTTATGAAATGGGGCTAGTCACCTATAGATAAATATCATAGGTAAATTTACTCAGGGTTAAATGAGTTAGTATGTTTGCACACCTTAGAACTGCATCTGCCAGAGTGACTAGCATGATGGGTTCTCCATATGAGTATGATAAATAGAATATGTGAGTAGACACTGGCTACTGGTATTAGTTGGTTGCTGTTATTGTGATATGATACCTGACAAAAGAAACCTAAGGAAGGACAAATTTACTTCAGCTCATTGTTAGAGGGTACTGTCCATCACGGTGGGGATAGCATGATAGGGAGCATATAAGGCATCTGCTCACATTGCATCCATAGTCGGGAGTCAAAGAGAGATGAATGCTGGTAGTCAGCTCATTTTCCCTTCTTAAAAATCCAGCCCAGGACCTCAGCTCATGACATTATGCTTCTGCCCACATTCAGGGTAAGTCTACTCATCTCAGTTCAATCTCTGAAAACACTCTCTGAAACACTCAGAAGTTTGTCTCCAAAGTGATGCTAAATTGTACAAAGTCCACAATCAAGATTAACTATCACATCAGAAATCCATCCCTCATCGACTTGATGCCCAAACTTATCATTTTTAAATTATGACATTCCACATCTAGTCCTTCAAGGATCTATAAAACAAATTTAGTCCAGCTTCAAAACTCTCATTTTCCTTAACTATCCCAACATAGTTCTAAAAGCCTGACATCCAACATCTTCTCTTCTGAGACTCATAACAAACTCTTAACTTTGGGTCCCTTTAAAATAAACAAGTAAGTTAGCAGACTTCAAAAATGATAATACAAGTACTCTGACAGAAATCTGTCTGTCTTTTAGGAAACCTTGTAGGTCTCTCTGATCAAAAGCTCATTGTGGATGATAGCCCCATGCTGGTTCTGGGAGTTACATGTCAGTGCCCACTAAGAAAATGAGGAAAAAGATAACTAATATACAAGAGTTAGAGATAAAAGAGAGAGAGAGGGAGGGAGAGGGGAAGTGAGGGAGGGAAGATGTAGAAGATTAAGGTTAGTCTTGATCATACCCTCTCCATTGTCTTGTGGTTCAGGTGTTCTCTGTAAGGGCCTGGTTAAGGATCAGCCATTTGGTCTGTCTTTTAGTAAGTAGAAAATTATGGTACCATTGCCATTTGGGTCTAGATTTGTGTTTCCCACCCCTTTGATGCCCTCCCCTCCCTCCCCTTCCATCCTAGTGGCTAGTCTAGGAGGTGCTTGCTGGGTATGTAAGGTATCTTGGGTAGATTCAGTTTAGGTGCTGTAGATGAGTGAGACTATGTGGCGATTTTTTTTCTGTGATTGGGTAAGTTCACTGAGAATGATCTGTTCCAGGTTCAACCATTTTTCCTCAAATTTCATTGTGTCATTTTTTCTTACTGCTGTATAGAATTCCATTGTGTAGATATACCACATCTTAGTTATCCATTCTTCTAATGATGGACATCTGGGTTTATTCCAGCACTTAGCTATTACAAATTGAACCACTATAAACATGGTTGAGCAAATCTCTCTAGCCTGTGGTTTGAAGGTTTTAGGGTAGATGCCCAGTAAGGGAATAACTGGGTCTGTTGGTATCTCTATACTCAGCTTTTTCAGAAGTCTCCATATTGCTTTCCAAAGTGTTTGTACCATCCTACATTCCCACGAACAGTGGATGAGTGTTCCTACTTCTCCACATCCTCACCAGCATTTATTTTTATTTGATTTTTTGATGTTTGCTATCCTTATTGGGGTAAAGTGGAATCTCATAGTTGTTTTAATTTGCATTTCCCTGATGATTAGGGATGATGAACATTTTCTTAAGTGTGTATTTGCCGTTTGTATTTCTTCCTCTGTAAACTGCCTGTTCAGCTCTTTGCCCCATTTTGTGAGTGGGGTGTTTGACTTCTTACTGTTTAGATTTTTGAGTTCTTTGTAGATTCTAGAGATTAGGCCTCTATCAGTTGGATAACCCGCAAATATTTTCTCCCATTCTGTGGGTGATCTATTGGCTTTGCTTATTGTTTGCTTGTCTGTAAAGAAACTCTTCAGTTTCATGTGATCCCATTGGTTGAGTGACGGTTTAAGTTCATGAGCTACTGGGGTTTTGTTCAGGAAGTCTTTTTCAATTCCTATATCATGGAAAGTACTTCCTAAATTTTCTTCCAGAAGTGTACAAGTTTCTTGTCTTATATTGAGATCTTTGATCCATTTGGACTTGAGTGTAGTGCATGGGGAAATGTGTGAATCAAGTTTCAGTTTCCTGCAAATGGTTATCCAGTTTGTCCAGCACCATTTGTTGAAGATGCTGGCTAGTGATAAGACCCTACTGCTGACGACACCTTATGTGATTGACATGCAAATTAGAATGGCATGGCTGGAAGTCGGAAGAGAGTCAGTCCCCAGACAGTCAGCGCGTCTAGTGCCAGAAGGTGCTACATGGGCGACTGGGGGAAAATGACCAATATCTGTCGAAGCAACGCATGGTCTAACCTACTTAGCAGCTAATAACTTGTTGTGATGCCCACACAAGTGCAGCGGTGGCACACAGCCATGGTGGGGAACCAACTGCTATCAATTCGGCTAACTGATCCCCTCACTGGTATGAGACCCATAGCTGGAGCTGGGAAACAAGTCAGAACCATATCCAAACATAAACCCACTCTCCAATATCAAGCTACCGTCAATTGTGGGCTACAAGATGGCCTACACCTATTAAATTCTCTATTAAAAAAAAAAGGGGGTTATCTCATTTGTCCTGATGCTAACTTACTCTCCGTTGGAGAATCTGCTTCTCTTTTTCAGATAGATGTAGATCCTAAGGAGAGAGCCACCCCATCATACCTCAAAAGGGCCCCGGCTGAAACTAAGAAAAATTGGAGAAACAAGCAAGGGCGCTGTTTTCCTGATGAACCAGATACCAGCATAAGGGGGAAGGAGATCAGCACAGAGAAAAATCAACTCCTACCAAATCAGAGAGCCCGAGTCTCCGAGCCCCCCAACACCTCATTACTGAAGCAGACCCAACATGGCTCAGGAAAATTTTGCAGAAGAGGGGGTGGAAAGAATGTCAGAGCCACATGTTGGGTCATGATATGCAGAGACATTTAGCTTACCCATAACTGTGGGCTAACTCCACAATGCATGACCCGTATACCTCAACAAGGAGGGGCTAAGGGGAGGGGTAGGTCATGGGTGAGCCTAATAATCGTACCAAACTGACTAAAAAAAATAAAATAAAAAGTAAAAATGAAAAAAAAATGATAATACAGAATAATCAATTTCATTCCAAAGGGAACAAAAGATCATAGTAAGAAAAAATTGGGCCAAAGCAAGACCAAAGCACCACATTCTGCAGTTCCATGTTTGGCATCTGAAGCTCTTGGTGTCATTATTTGGGCTCCAGTGGGCTTGGGAGCCCCACAAACCCAGTTCTGCTGCCTGTAGCATACATAGCCCATCTCTGGGGCTTCCTCAACTCTATACCTAAATCATGCCTTGGTGGAGGTCCCGTGATCCTGGCAGTTCCAACATCCCAGAGTCTCCATTGCAACAGAGCCTTCATCTTCACAAATCCATGCAATGCTCTCTCAGTGTTTCCTTGTAGGGAATCTGACCCTGCCACGTACCGCCTAACCACAGCAGCCTCTATGACACTCTTACATGTGCTTTTGCATGCCTGTGAAACCATGCTGTATGAAAGACGCTGTTAAGATTTGCTGTCAGCTCAAGAAGCAGCCTTGTGCCCTTCTTCCCTAGCTGTAGTCGCCTCCTCTGTGTGTGCCTTGGAAGCTGAGCCTAAAAACAAACAAACAAATTTCCCTAGGCAGTTTCTGAGCAGAGAATCCCTTCAGCCACATCCTAAGTTTAGTCTCTCCTTTCAAGTAAACTTACATTTTTATAAGATGGAGCCTTCAGTGACTAGAGCCTTGCCTTAAAGTCACCTGTCCTATTGTTCCAGTGTAGTTTGAAAAGTTCTCATTTGTACCAATTTTAAAAAATAAATTATAGAAGCCGGGCGTGGTGGCACACGCCTTTAATCCCAGCACGCGGGAGGCAGAGGTAGGAGGATTACCATGAGTTCGAGGCCACCCTGAGACTACATAGTGAATTCCAGGTCAGCCTGGGCTAGAGTGAGACCCTACCTCAAAAAACCAAAAAATAAAAAATAAAATAAATAAATAAATAAATAAATTATAGATGTTTTCTCTGCAGCTTTCTTGTTTACAACTTTAAACTCACTCAAATCACACATTTTTTCATGTCTTTCTCTTCCATATGCTTTCTTGCATTATAAACCTGGATAAAACCAGTGAGCAGTAACCATGGTATGCCCTGAGTGCTAGAAGGTTCCTTCAACAGACAGATTATTTCATTACCTTCAATGCAACCTCAGTTAAGTTCTCAGAATATGGGCAAAATACACCTAGATTCTTTGCTAGAATATAACATAAATGGCTGCTAGTCCCATCCCTGATACAGTCATATCCTTCAGAGTCATTCATTGTGGCATTTGCCTATAATGCCAATGCTAGGGAGGCTATGGCAGGAGGACTGCCATACATTCAAGGTCATCCTGGGCTACATAGTGAGTTTGTCATGGGAAATGTTTTCCACGGGGAGATGCAAACACATGTATACTCCTAGAAAGGGCACAGATGACAAACTTGAGGATAATTTAACTAAAATCAGTTTGGGTAAATCAAAGTTTATTGGGGTTACATGTACAGAAAAGCGAGGGGCTGCTTATAGGAACAATGGATGACTCAAAGGCAGCTACATCACCAAAAGGCCTACCCCAGCACAGGTGATAGCTCAAGGAAGCTCTATCTCACCAGCACACTGCATGACCTGCAGGCAATTTAGCTGGTCAGAAGTCTCTTCCCAGGCAGTTCTTTTCTCTTTATACAGCCTTAGAAGTGGACTTGCAACCTTTTCTCCAGACTTGTTGAACTGAGTCTTCTCAGTTTCCTTCCTAGGAGGGAATGTTCAAATTGCTAATGAATATTGGTCAAAGTCTGCCCTTCAATAGTCGTTTATCATTCCCATAATATTGGGGAGTGATCATGTGACCTTTAAAGTTTGAGCTCTTCCAGACTTGACTGCCTGAGTTTCTAAAGTCTCCTGCCATTCTTCAAAAGAGAATATTCAATTTGGAGTAATTTGCTATACAACAAGAGTTTAAAGATATCCTAGTCTACATAGTGCACTCAAAACCAGCGTGAGCTAGGTAACAAATCTGCCTCACAATAAGGAAAAATATTTAAATGTGTTTTTTTGTATTTTTCTCAAGTTTATGGAGACTGGATATCTGAAAGTAAAATGTTGGCCAGGTCATGTCCTCTGAAGCCTGGTATCCTGCCTTGAGGATGGCGTCTTCGCTCTTTATCCTCTCATGACTTCCCTCTGTGTGTCTATGCCGTAGTCTCCTCTTCTTATAAGGACACATACTGGATTAGGGCTACTCATCTGATTTCATTTTACCTTAATCACCACTTTAGAATTCCTGTCTCCAAATAAGTCATATCCTGAAGTCCTGGGTTTTAAGATGTCAATATGAAAATTATAATGTGATGTAGTTCATTTCCAAACAGCCCAAATACCTCCACTTTTATAGGTGTTTCCTTTTAGTCGAGTGATAAGTAAGCAAAGAGACTGGAAAGGCTCACATTATTAAGGAAATGGCAGCATGATATCTCAATGGAGACACTGGCACCCTGGATACCTTGTGAAAGTCCAGCTGCTGCTATGAGCCTCAGGTTCCCATATATAAAGAGAGAACTTAAACCCTAGATAATGAGTTAGTTCCTTCATGTCCCTTCCTTGACATTTTGTGACTATATACATATGTCAAATGCATACTTAAACAGTAATTTGTAAAATGTCTTTCTTCCTTCTACACTTGTACCAAGGGTCACTGTTTGGCTTATGGATTTCTAGTTTATCATCTGAAGATCTGACACATCTAAAACATTGTTTTGCATGTATGTACATTGTGAGCATGTATCCATGTTCATGTGTGAGGCTGTGTGTGTGTGTGTGTGTGTGTGTGTGTGTGTGTGTGTGTGTGTGTGTGTGTATGTGCCCTCGTGCATGTACATGTGGAGGACAGAAGGCAGCCTCAAGTGTTATCTCCAAGAATGTTGTTCAACCCCTTTAAAACAGGGTCTCTCATTGGATTGGAGCTCACCAATTAGCATCAAGCAAGGGCTGACAAGCAGGCCAACAAGCCTAACATGCACTGCCATGCCTAAAATTTTAAAATTTTATTTATTTATTTGACAGAGAGACATTATGAATGGATGCCAGGGCCTCTAGCCACTGCAAATGAAATCTAGATGCATTTGCCACCTTGTGCATATGGCTTACATAGTTACTAGGGAATCAAACCTGGGTCCTTTAGCTTTGCTGTCAAGCTCCTTAACTGCAAAGCCATCTCTCCAGTCCATGTCTGACAGTTAACATGGGTAATAGGGATCACACTTACATGCTTTTGCTTGTGAGGCAAGCACTATACCTACTGAGGTATTGCCCAGTCCCACTTGAAATATGTTTTGTCCTTTTCTAACATTTTCCTACTCTTATTTGCCACTATAACTAATTATGCTTCAAATGCTCAAGTGCATTTTAAGCCTAAATTGAAAATCCAGGCAAAATACAGAAATCATGATAATGCTAACCTCAAGTAAGTGAATATGGACCAAGAAAGGCCTGTCTTGACTGCACTGAGGCTCCATGGGTTGCACCTGCACTAAAGACTTGCCCCAGTGCTGCCCTGAGAGAGTGCTGTATTTCAGCCACGTATGACTTATAAAGTAGAACCCCAACTCCAGAATTCCAGTTCTTCCTTTGCTGAACTCACACACACACTTAGTTTTTGGTCTGCTTCAGTGATGAGGTGTTGGGGACCTCTGGGTCTCTGGACCTCTGATTTGGTAGGAGTTGATTTTTCTCTGTGTTGATCTCCTTCACCCTTGTGCTGGTACCCGGTTCACCAAGAAAACAGCACCCTTGCTTGTTTCACCAATTTTTCTTAGTTTCAGGCGGAGCCCTTTTGAGGTATGATGGGATGGCTCTGTCCTTAGGATCTATATCTATCTGAAAAAGAGAAGCACATTCTCCAACAGAGAGGGAGTTAGCACCAGACAAATGAGATAACCCTTACTTTTTTTATAGAGAATTTAATAGGAAGGCATAGAGCTTCCTGTTGGGGGGGGGGGAGAGGGAAAACTGCCCCCATTCCATAGGAAGAGAGCCCAGAAGCTCTGCATACCTCTCAGACTGCACCCTATAGGTGTCCACCTACAAATGCTCAGAAATTAATTATTGTGTCTTCCCGAGTTCTGTGAGTTGTTCTAGATTAGTATGGAACCCCAGAGGTGGAAACTCCTGAATGTATACTCATTCAGAAGTTAGTTACAATGAAGAGGTCTGATGAACTTAAAGTATAGCTGAAATTGGACTTAGGACTTATGGAGATCAAGGGTAGTCTTATGGAAGTCAAAGCCTTACTTGTGGAGATCAAGTATAGTCTTGTGCAGGACAACAATAGTCTTGTGGAAGTTAGAGTACTCTTGTAGAGTTCAAGGATAGTTCTGTGGAGGGTTGAGTCCTTAACATAGAATAAGATGCAAAATTCAAGTGATTAACAGCAGCACTGAGCCACAGTATATACAACTAGGGTTTGAATAGAACAGAAAGAATCCCACCACTGACCAGGTCTCCTTAGGCAGAGGTTCCCTGTGAGCCCCACTGTATCCTCCTGATATCTAACCCAACACCCTACATATGCTTGGGAATTCATTTGTTTACATGAGTGAGGCTCCCACAGTACTGATGGACCAGGGAGGCTGAAACAGATTTCATGGAAACTGACTCCTTCAGATGTGGGTGGATGGTGCTTTACATATAAGTACTTTTTACAAAATGCAGTACCAGATGCACACATTCTGGAGGCTTCTCCCCAGACCTTGAAAAGACGAGGAAGGTTAAGAAGAGCCCTGAAGCCCAAGTGTCATTAGCTTTATAGCAAATCTGTCTGGCCAGAATGGCATCTAATTCTTCCCTAAGCATCTGCCTTCTGTGAACACTCATAACCGGTTTAGCAAGAAATGAAAGACCAAGTGGTTCAGCTACAAACAGATCCAATGATGAATAAGGCATTTCTTAACCTTATATTTAAAAGGTGATTTCATTCTTTCTATTTTGATGACAAGATCTGTGTTTCTTCCTCAAAAGACTGACCTTGCTTGCTATTTTATTATTATTAATTTGTTTTGTACTCAGTGAGTACAGTCAATTTGGTACCATTATTAGGCTCATCCATTACCTACCCCCTGCCCTTGGTCCCTCCTTGTTGAAGTATATGGGTCATGCATTCTGGAGTTAGCCCAGAGTTATGGGTAGGATAAATGTCTGCATATCATGACCCAACATGTGGCTCTGACATTCTTTCTGCCCCCATTTTGGCAAAATTTCCCTGAGCCATGTTGGGTTCATTTTTGGTCTGCTTCAGTGATCAGGCGTTGGGGGCCTCTGGGTCTCTGGATCTCTGATTTGGTAGGAGTTGATTTTTCTCTGTGTTGATCTCCTTCACCCTTGTGCTGGTACCCAGTTCACAAAGAAAACAGCACCCTTGCTTGTTTCACCAATTGTTCTTAGTTTCAGCCGGGGCCCTTTGGAGGTATGATGGGGTGGCTCTCTCCAACAGAGAGGGAGTTAGCACCAGACAAATGAGATAACACTTACTTTTTTATAGAAAATTTAATAGGTGTAGGCCCTCTTGTAGCCCATGATTGGTGGTTGCTTGATAGTGGAGAGCATGCTTATGTTTGGATATGGTCCTGACTTGTTTCCCAGCTCCAGCTATGGGTCCCAAACCACTGAGGAGATCAGTTAGCCGAATTGACAGCAGTTGGTTTCCCACCATGGCTGTGTGCCACTATTGCACTTGTGTGGGCATCACAACAGGTTATTTTCTGCTAAGTAGGTTAGACCATGAGTTGCTTGGACAGATATTGGTCATTTTCCCCCAGTCGCCCATGTAACACCTTTTGGCACTAGAAGCGCTGACTGTCTGGAGACTGAATCTCTTCCAGCTTCCAGCCATGCCATTCCATTTTATGTGTCAACTGCACAAGGTGTCTTCAGCAATAGGGTCTTACCACTAAACTTTGGTAGGTCATCAAGTACTCAGACAGAAATCTGTCTTTATTTTAGGAAACCTTGTAGGTCTCGCTGATCAAAAGCTAATTGTGGATGGTAGCCACATGCTGATACTGGGAGTTACAGGTCAGCGCCCACTAAGAAAAGGAAGAAAAAGATAACTAATATAAAAGAGATAGAGAGAAGAGAGAGAGAGAGAGGGAGAGACAGAGGCTGTAGAAGATTAAAATCAGTCTTCATCATACCCTCTCCAGTGTCTTGTGGGTCAAGTGTTCCCTCTAAGGGCCTGGTGAAGGTTCAGCCATTTGGTCTGCCTTTTAGGGTGTAGAATTTTATGGTACCATTGCCGTTTGGGTCTAGATTTGTGTTTCCCACCCCCTCTCATCCCCTCCCCTCCCTCTCCACCCATCCTATTGTCTAGTCCATGAGAAGCTTACTGGATATGTAAGGCATCTTGGATAGATTCAGGTTAGGTGCTGTAGATGAGTGAGACTAGGTGGCGATTTTTTTCTATGATTTGGTAAGTTCACTGAGAATGATCTGTTCTAGGTTCAACCATTTTTCCTCAAATTTCATTGTATCATTTTTTCTTACTGCTGTATAGAATTCCATTGTGTAGATATACCACATCTTAGTTATCCATTCTTCTAGTGATGGACATCTGGGTTGATTCCAGCTCTTAGCTGTTATGAATTGAGCTGCTACAAACATGGTTGAGCAAATCTCTCTGGCCTGTGGTTTGAAGGTTTTAGGGTAGATGCCCAGTAAGGGAATAACTGGGTCTTTTGGTATCTCTATAGTCAGCGTTTTCAGTAGTCTCCAGATTGCTTTCCAAAGTGGTTGTACCATCTTACATTCCCACCAACAGTGGATGAGTCCAACTGACAGAGGCCTAATCTCTAGAATCTACAAAGAACTCAAAAGTCTAAACAGTAAAAAGTCAAACACCTCCCTCACAAAATGGGGCAAAGAGCTCAATAAGCAGTTCACAGAGGAAGAAATACAAATGGCAAACACACACTTAAGAAAATGTTCATCATCCCTAATCATCAGGGAAATGCAACTTAAAACAACAATGAGATTCCACCTTACCCCATGTGGTAGTTTGAATAAATGGCCCCCAATATATTCAGTTACTTATTGTTTGTAGTTTGCATTCTGCAGCCACCTGGCTGGAGGCAGTGTCACTGGGTGGATCTTTAGGTGTGGTGGTGGGTTTCAGATTTCAATCTAAAGATATGCAAAGTGTGCATAGCTGGAGTTCCTGACGTGTGCTGTGTGGCTTTTGGCTTTTGGCTTGTGCTTCTCTCTCTCTGCTTGGGCCTGTGAAGAAAGGCTAGCTTCTTCTGCCATTATGGAACTTCCCCTGGATCTGTAAGCTTCAATAAATCCCTTCGTCCATAACTGTGCCTGGTCTGGAAGTTCATCTCAGCAAACCTGATGCTGTTTGCTGCAGCCCGGTAAGGATAGCAAACATCAAAAAATCAAATGAAAATAAATGCTGGTGAGGGTATCGAGAAGTTGCTTTCTATTTTTGACTGAGTCCCTGAAGTGGGCCTTGGAGGGATTCACAGGTGGTGATCACCAGGTCTAAACACAAGGGGTCAACTGCTGTTTGCAACAGGATTACAGAAATCCCCCAAGGAATGTGTGTTTACATTTCAATGTTGAATCACAAAAGCACCGAAGAAATGGAGCTAAAAGGAAAATCAAGGACCCATTTTAAGTAGGGAGATATAATAACTGTCTCAGAGCCAAAGGCCTTCTGTCCCTGGAGAACTCATACCATTCTCACACCATTTGGTCAACACTTGCCAGGCCCAGAATCAATAGCATCCTTCCAGCAGACCACAGCACTCAAGAGCTTGCAACCCAGCACCTCTGGCTCCTCTAGCCACAGTGATAACCTTGAATAGTTCCTAAATACACTCATGTTTCCCTCCCTGCTCTTCCTGCCCTGGTTAGCCACCCTACCCCACCCAGTAAGGTATGAGGATGTATCAGTTACTTTCTCACTGTTGGAAAAAAATATCTGACAAGAAGCAATTTACAGAAGCAAAAGGGTTTGATTCTGCTTATAGTTTCAAGGGAAGTTTCATCCTGGAAGAGAAAGCATGGCAAACCTGAGAGAAAAGCCTATGTCTTATCTCCCTAGAGTCGAGAAGTAGAGAGAGAAAGAAGCAAGTGCATTCAGGCTGTAAAACATCATGGCCAACTTCAGTGATTCACTTCCTCCAAGGAGGTTCCACCTTCTAAAGGCAGAACTGCCTAGGCTCTGAATTCCCAACAATTGCCCAGTTGACCATTGCATCAGCTCTGCCTGAGGAGTTTGAAAGCAAGAAAATGGCACAAGGGTAAGGATGTAAGCATGACTTGTTTCCTTCTGGGGTTTACAATTCAGTCAGCATTTCAGTGTTCAATAGTGAATTTCTTGTCTCTAGAGGCAGAATGGGGCTCCTATTTCTCCAGGAATTCTAAAACTTTCCCAAACAATACTATTTTGCTTGGGCTTATCTGTTCAAACACATGAGCCTATTGGGGGAGTGGCATTGTGCACTCAAATAGCCACAGAGGTTGAGGGTCACAGATGGCCTATTGACCTCTGAGCATCCCATGTACACCAGATATGTCATTCAATTGCCCCCAAGTCTCTCTTCACCTGTGAGGTCTCAGTTCCTGAGGGCATACCAGAGTCTGCCCACACTCTTGGCACATGTTATTTTGTATAAAATAGGAGCTCTGCATTCTCATCTCACCCAAATAGTAACATTTGAAGAGTTGTCTACAATCATGAGCCCAGCTCTAAGATGAGACCTGGCTGCCAGGAGAATAATAGAGGAGGGAGATCTCTTTCCAATGTGGGTGACTGGGGTGCTTTTGGGAACTGCAGAACATCTGGAATGTTCATTAAGTATCCGGAAGGGTCCATCAAAGGTAGATTTACCCATCATACATAAGAAACCATGTAGACAAAGGCAACCTCAAGGTCAGGCAGTAAAATACAAAGGTCACATTCAGGATAAAGGACAATGTCCTAAAAAATTATGAGCTCCATTCAGCCTCTGGAGGACTAGGAGTGCACTGTTGAACGACTAAGACGTTGACTGAATCGTAAACCCTAGAAGGAAGCAAGCCAAGCATATGTCCTTGCCCTTCCCTCCCTTTCTTGCCTCTGAAACTCCTCCCCAGGCAGAGCTGATGAGGTGGTCCTTTGCGCAGGGGTCGCTGGGAGTTCAGAGCTTCTACAGGTCTCTGATTCACAGCAGGGAGAGCTGGATGTGTTTCAGTGAGGCTCACAAGACGATGAGGTCATCCTGGATCTCTGTCAGCTGATTAAATATCATCACATTCCGTTTTCAGAGAACTCGAGTATTTTGAGGATATGGAAAGTCTAATTTTTGATATAATTGTCTCATTCTAGCTACTTGGGAGATGGAAGAGACTGCATTTTTCCACAACTGCTATGGAGGACATACCTTGCTAGTGGCCTTTCTGTCTCTTTCTCTCATGTTGACATCAGGTTTGGCAGGCAGATTACTGTCCCCGTTTAGAGATAAGAGACTGAAGTGTACACAGTACAGGAGTTGAAGGAGAGTCTCCAAACCTAAGCAGCTGGGCGAGACAGGGTGGGATTCTAATCTTGGGTCTGTTTGAGTCCAAATCCAGCACAAACAGCTCCCTCTCCAGGAAATCTGTGCTCTTCTTCCCTCCGGGTCTGGCTCTGCAGAATTCAGAGAACACAATCAGGCCAAGCTGGCAGAAAGCTCGGTCTGGGCACTGTCCAGACTAAGGAGCTGAGAGGGGGCATCCTGACACTGGAGCCAGGTTGGTCTCACTTGCCTGAGGATTTCCACAGTGGGCAGTGCTGGACCGTCCTCCAGATGGCTGAAATCAGCCAGTCCTTCACAAGATGGTTGAATTTTCCTGCTCTGCTTACAAGCCATGTGCTGGTGTCCATGCACTAATAGTGCTGGCTATAAGCATGTCCTCACCTCACTGTTTTGGAACATGTTTCTCATGGAATTAGACACAATTGTCCTCTTCTATACAAATATCACTTGGGCTTCATGACTCACCACACATTGCTGCTTCTGCCTTGGACACCCTTAGCTGTCTTCTCTCCACTGGCACATAATTGTACTCTCCACAGCCCAGGCTAATTGCTCATACTCCACAGACCAGACATGCCTCCTTCAGCTGGATATGACCTCCATTCTTCTGACATGCCAACTGCTTCTACAATGGAAATCATAGCATGGCCCCAAATCCAGAGCTACTTCTCCTAGCTGGGAGTTACTTCTGGTATCTTGGCCCCCATGAATACCTCACAGTTCCTTGAAGATCCTGCATGAAAGCATGAAAAGCAAAGTTTTGTGAGACTGTCCCATGTTAGACCTTGATTAGACAGGGGGTAAGATGTCCCAGGGACCAGTGTTATTCAGACATAGAACATCACTAAGAACGAATGACAGCTGCTATTGGCTCTCAGGTGAGTTTGTGCTACAAACCATCGAGTCTTTGTGACCAATGCTTATTATTTCTTAACATGTGTGACCATCCTCAGCACTTTTGTTGCACTCTGAGTGATTGATTTAAGATACATTTTAATTTCCCATCCAAGAGATTCCTCTAGCTTTCATTTTAAATGACTAATAACTAACAAATGACTGATATCCACACAGCTTTTATAGTTACAAAATGTCTTCACAGACAGTATCAGATGCTGTCCTGTCATGCTACAAGAGGAGAGAAATGTCTTTGCTTAACAGATGAGAAACTTGAAGGTCAAAGCATATGCTTACTCTAAATCTCCAGCTCAGCAAACACATAAAGCGGGCTCTCACTCAGTTCTGTAGATTCTAGATACCATGTACCTCCCAATAATTCTAGCCCTTTATTCTCATAGTGCTGTGTCTATTTCTTCAAATGACCTGAGAATTAGCATCTCCCTGTTTTGAAGTGTAAGAGCCAACAGATAGAGTTTGGGTGTGACTCAGTGGTAGACAGTTTGCCTAGCATGCTCAAAGCCTTGGGTTCAATCACCAGCACTGACAGAAAAATAGATCCATGGGTTAGTGGAAACCTCACAAGCAGACTGTGTTCCAGTTTGTACTCTATGGGTCCTGAAAATATGAGTGACTTTCTGAATAATTTTGAGTAAAAGAATGAAACATAGAGAGAGATTAAGTTATTTTCCCAAATTACAGAGCTAATAGTGCTAAACCTAGAAATTCAACCTGGTTCCTTGTTGTCAGTCAAATATAAACTGATACCTAGACCATCCTTCCCACTGCTAGAGGCTGTCTTTGCCTGTTCAAACACCCTCAAGGGAAGGGAATCAGGAACATATAACCTAGTGCTTTCTTGGATACTATCATTCTTCTTTCCCACTCATTTCATGGGGGAATAGTGTCCTTTCTATTCCAACAAGTAAAGCAGATCCCAAATAAATGGCATCCTTTGTATATGAGCATACTTCCTTGTACTACTACAGTAAACATGGGAGAGGGAAGGGACTATTAACAGAGTTTATAGCCCTGCAATGTTTCCTATCAGTGATAATAATCTGTGGCTAGGGTTGGGGATGTGGCTTAGAAGTTACTGTGCTTGCCTGCAAAGCCAAAGGACCCAGGTTCAATTCCCCAGTACCCACATAAAACCAGAAGTACATGGTAAGCAAGTGTCTGGAGTTAATTTGCAGTGGCTAGAGGACATGGTGTGCTCATCCTCTCTCTTTCTCTCTCTCCCTCTCTCTTTACAATAAATTTTAAAAAAACATTTAAAAACTCTGTTACTGACTACTATACCAGTTAACTCCTCATTTCTAGAACAAAACTTATAACCACAAATAGCATATTTTTGGAAGAAAGGGGTTTATTTTGGCTCTATAGTGGAGAAAGTATGACAGGCAGCTGGGATCACATCTTGCATAGCAGCTGGGAGGAAGTAGTCTGAGTGAGTGAGCTGAACACCCAGTGAGCTGAACTAATAGACTCCAAAGTCCACCCCCAGTGACACACCTGCAGCAAGGTTCCACCTCCCATTACTTTCCCAAATTGCCACCAATTGAGGACAAAATATTCAAAACATAGGAGCTTATTGTGGGACATTTCAATCAAACCACCACAACTATTTTTTTATTTATTATTTCAACAATTATTAAGAGTGTAAATAAAATATGCTCCAGGAAATTGGAAAATCTAAAAGAAATGGATCAATTTCTAGATTAATGACCCACCAAAAACTAAATCAAGATGAGATAAGCCATTTAAACATATATAGCCACTAATGAAATTAAAGCAGCTCTAAAAAAATCTTTCTCAACTAAAAAAATCAAAAAGTCAAGGCCCATATGGATTTACTGGTGAAAATAGAAATGTAATGAACACTACCAAATTATTTTTATGAATAAAAAAACCACATAAAGACACAATATAAAAATAAGGTTATAGACTATTCTCTCACATAGACATACATGCAAAACTTCTCAACAAAAGATAGGAACAAATCAAAAAGATCCCAAGCAAGTGTTTTTTTTTTTTTTTTTTTTTTTTTTTTTCCAGAGATGCATGAATGGTTCAACACAGGCAAATTAGAAAATCAACTCAATGGTAAAAATCATATAATCAACCCAAAAGATGCAGGAAAGGCATTTGGACAAAATCCAGTATCCTTTCATGATAAAAGTACTAAAGAAACAGGGAATAGAAAGAATGTATCTGGACATAATGGAGACTATAAAGCGCAAGCCTATAGCCAACATTATCCTATAGGGAAAATCTTGGAACATTTCTTCTAAAATCAGGAACAAGAAAACTGTGTCTACCTTCTATACTTTTTTTTTCAAGGTAGAGTCTCACTCTAGCCCAGGCTGACCTGGAATTCACTATGTCATCTCAGGGTGGTCTCGAACTCATGATGATCCTCCTACCTCTGCCTCCCAAGTTCTGGGATTAAAAGTGCTCACTACCACACCCAGAAACCTTCTATACTTTTATACAACATAGCACTAGAAGTCTTACCTAGCATAAGAAGACAAGAGACACAAATAAAGGGATATAAACAAGAAAGGAAGAGGTCAAATTGTCCTTATTTTCATTTGATGTGATTCTATACATAAGATACCCTAAAATCTCCACCATGTAATGATTAGAGTTGATCAATACATTCATCAAAGGAATAGGATACAAAATTAACAAACATAAATCAGTATCCATCCTATACAACAATATCAAACATGCTGGGGAAGAAAGCAGGAAAACTCTCTCATCCACAATGGCCTCAAAAAATATGAAAAATCTTGGAATAAGTCTAATCAAGAAAACAAAAGAGTTCTACAATGAACACTTTAAACACTCAAGAGAAAAAGCATGAAGATACTAACAAATTGAAAGGCATCCATTCCATGATCATGGGATTTATTGTAATCCCCATAAAGCTTCCACTATCATTCCTCACTGAAAAAGAAAAAAAAAATGATCCTAAAATTAATTTGCAAGTGAGAAAAACCTAAGACAGCAAAAGCAATCATGACCAATAAGCTGGCAGTATCAACATATCTGATTTCAAGATATATTACAGAGCCATAGTAATGAAACCAGCATGGCACTGGCACAAAAACAGCCATATAGGTCAAATGGAATAGAAGAACCAGATACAAACCAATGTTGCTACAGCCTTCTGATTTTTTGAGAAAAATGTCAAAAAATACTTACTGGACAAGACAGCCTTTTAACAAATGGTGATGGAGAAATGGGACATTTATACATGGAAGAATGAAAGTACATTTGTTCTCTCTCTACACACAATAATCATTTCTACATGTTTCAAAGACCTTAACATTATACTGGAAACTCTGAAAGTGCTAGAGGAAAAAAAAATAGGGGAAACACTTCAAGATATATGCATAGCTACAGAATTTCTAAATAGAACTTTAGTTGCTCAGGAAATAAGGCAAATATCCAACAAATGAGGCCTCATGAAATTAAAAAGCTTTTGTACAGCAAAGAAAGCTATTAGTTGAGAAAAGAGTCACCCTCTAGCTAGATGTCTAACAGATGGTTAATATCCAAGATATTCAAAGAACTCAAAAAAAAAACTAAACAATAAGAAATCAAACAACTGACCCAATCAACACTGGGTAATGGAACTGCACAGAGAGTTCTCAAAGGAAAAAAATTATAAATGGTTAATAAATACCTTTAAAGCTTCAACATCTTTGGCCCCTGGGGAAATGCAAATTAAAACTACATTAAGCCGGCATGGTGGCACACACCTTTAATCCCAGCACTTGGGAGGCAGAGGAAGGAGGATCGCTATGAGTTGGAGGCTGCCCTGAGACTACATGGTCAATTCCAGGTCAGCCTGACCTACAGTGGAACCCTACCTTGAAAAGCCAAAAAAAAATTAAATGAAATATGAATATTACTGTAGAGGATAGTTGTTCAGGCTGGAGAGATGGCTTAGTGGTTAAGCACTTGCCTGTGAAGCCTACAGACCCTGGTTCGAAGCTCAACTCCCCAGGACCCACATTAGCCAGATGCACAAGGGGGCACATGCATCTGGAGCTCGTTTGCAGTGGCTGGAGGCCCTGGCGTGCCCATTCTCTCTCTCTCGCTCTCTCTCTCTCTCTCTCTCTCTCTCTCTCCCTCTCTCCCTCTTTCTCTCTCTGTCTGTCACTCTCAAATAAATAAATAAAAATAAATATATTTTTTAAAAATTACATTAAGATTATAGCTTAATTCAGTAAGAATGGATATCATCAAGACATAAAATAACAAAACAAATGCTGGTAAAGTTGTGAGCAAAGATGAACCGTTATTCTGTGGGAATGTAAACTGATGTAGTCATTATGGAAATCAATGTAAGAGTTTCTCAAACAGCTAGAGATAGATCTACCATATGGCCCAGCTATACCATTCCTGGGCATATATCCTAAGTACTCTACACTTTACTATAGCAATACTTGCTCATCCAGATTTATTGCTGTTCTATTCACAATGGCTAGGAAATGAAATCAGCCTAGGTGCCCATCAACTGATGAATGTGTAATGCATATACATGTACATAGATGAATGGAGTTTTATTTAGCTACAAAAAGTAATAAAATTATGAGATTCACAGGAAAAATGGATTGTAAAATATACTATATAAGATAACCTAGGCTCAGAAAGACAAATACCACATGTTCATTCTAATATATAGATCCTGACTTTGAATTCTTAGATTAGTAAGTAAACTGAACCAAGTGTCAGTAGAGGCTAGGAAGCTAAAAGGGGGCCATGTGGGAATAAGGAGAGAAGGCTTAAGGGAAGAGCAGAGTAGACATGTAAATAGAAGAGTGGAATACAGGGGGTAGAAAGGCTTAAATGGGGTCTGATGACAAGAATTAAGAAGAAAAGAGGATGGGGAAAGTAAACCAAATATGCTATGTAAAAGCCCCATGAAAACCTACTTAGTTGTTAGCTATTTAAAAAATATGATTAGGGGGCTGGAGAGATGGCTTAGTGGTTAAGTGCTTACCTATGAAGCCTAAGGACCCCGGTTCGAGGCTCGATTCCCCAGAACCCACGTTAGCCAGATGCACAAGGTGGTGCATGCGTCTGGAGTTCGTTTGCAGTGGCTAGAGGCCCTGGCGCACCCATTCTTTCTCTCTCTCTCTCTCCGTCTCTTTCTCTCTCTGTCTGTCACTCTCAAATAAATAAATGAAAATAAACAAAAAAATAAAAATATATATAATTAGGGTTGGAGAGATGGCTTAGTGGTTAAGATGCTTGCCTACAAAGCCCAAGAACTCATGTTCAAATCTCCAAGTCCCACATAAGCCAGACCCACAGTGACACAAACACACAATGTTGCATATGCACAAGGGGGCATATGCACCTGGATTTATTTGCAGCAGCTGAAGGCTCTGGTATGTCCATTCTCTCTCTTTCTCTTTCTCTCGCTCTCTCTCTTTCAAATAAGTAAAATAAAATACATGTAATTAAAAACAAAGGCAGAAGTAACATACAGGGAGTGGGTAATGGTGCACCCAGAAGCCATAAACTGTTACAAAGAAATCTCAGTTCCAGGTTGGAATATGTCTCACTGAGTTGTTGGTCAGGGTGATCTCTAACTCCTTCAATCTCTGGCCAAACAACACATTCTATTCCCACCCAAACTAGATGATAAGACACCATATACTCAATTTTCAGGACACTGAGAAATCAAGCTAGAACTGAGCTGGAAGCTTCCTCCCTGCTGACTAGCTGGTTAGCTGTCAATATTGTTGAAAAGTGCTTTGCAGGTTGCTTGGGGGAGAAAAGTCATCAACAGTCTGAGCTAACAGTGGATCCCATGAGCTACACAACCAACCAGTCAGGAAAGATGTACCCACTGCTGCAATAGTGACATGGTTAATATGGGAGTAACCAACTGCTCTCTAGCTGTATTTGTTCCATGGAGGGGAATCCACACTTGGCACTGAAAATCTATTCAAAAGCCTGTGGCTGATAAGGTCATAACCTCTAGAGATGATGCTTCTACCACTGCTTAGCTAAATGGGTATATTGAACCCATCAAGTTTCCCTATAAATATTTCTGACTATAGCTCAGCATTGCTCTCACCTTTGATCTGAGCAGCTTGTTTTTGCCAATGGCAATAACTTCTGTGGAGACTCGATAACGTATTGAAGTATGGAGAGTAGGTGGCTGTTGAATATTCAGTGCTAATTAATATATCTCCATCATGTGTTCTTCTACAGCCCAGGGAGCATTGCAAAAGATGGAACTGAAATGAGGATGGAGAGAAGTGCTGTAAAATGCTATCATCCTGATAGGAAGTGGCCATTGCATTTATGACCTCACAGCACTGTGGTTGCCTACAAAAGACCTGCAAAATATTAGATCCATCAACATTTTGTCATGTGTCGTGGAGGAGGGCAAGAGACAAAGAGGAAAAAAGCAATCTAAATAAGAGAAAAACTGGCTAGAAAGAAGAGGGGACTCAGTGGAAGGGGGACAAGGGAAGGCAGACAAAAGGAGGTAATGGTAGGTAATTACGATCAAAATACATAATTATGCAAATATATGAAAACATTTAAAAAAGAGAGTAGAGCAGTAGGACCAGCCACTGATGAGCACATGAGAAGCGACTAGTGTGCAGTGACTGAAGGTGTGGTGTGTTACGTTGTTGAGTGCCATTAGAATTCAGAGAAAGCAGAAATCTTTGAAGAGACCATGGTGTGAAGATCATATAACATTGAATAATAAAAATCTTTAGCTACTACTCCTTGCTGCCTGTTATGTGAGCCCTGTGACTTAGGGACACGAAAGGTGTGGTTGCTAGGGCAACGTGATTACTGAGGGAAAACCAGGCATGCAATGTATACTCAGTAGATGTGGTCTGCAAGAGCCACGCAAGCAGTACATACTCTGCTTACAGGGTTCAGAGTGCAGGCCCACCTCTTGTTTCTATATCAAACATAAGCCTGGGGATCACCTTTTTCCTAAATCCTTTCCCAACCACTTCATGAGGACCAGCCCCTCCCTCACACTGCATACACCTGCATTGGTATTGGTCTGTCTCCTGATGCCTACACTGGGCTTCCCTGGCCCATACCAGATCTTCTTTCTTGGTCAAGGGTATCTCCCGTGCATCTCTCAATCCTCAGCTACATCACCAGGCCTGATGACTTGTACATACTCAGTGAATAGTATACAAATATGCAAGATGAGTATGAAATGAGCCTGAGGGGCTTGGGTTTTGTGTGTGTGTGTGTGTGGCTGTTCATATGCATGTGAATGCATGGGGAGGGGTGGACATATGTGTGAATACATGTGGAAGTCAGAGACTAATCTCAGGTATCTTCCTCCTTCACTCTCTACCTTATGTTCTTGAGGCAGTGTCTCTCACTGAACCAAGAAACCTTCCTGTTTTTCCTGTCCTGTGCTGGGATTGCAGGGACACATCACTGTGGCCAGCTTTCATGTGAGTCCTTCCAAACTCGTGTCCTCATGCTTGAGAAGGTCAGTACTTTACCCACTGAGCCATTTCGCCAGTCCACTAAGGCTGTTTTACAGTGCTCACAATATAAATTCAGATAACCTGAAAAACAGATTATTTTATAACTATTCACTGTGCAAACTCCCCATGTGCCAGGCAAGTACACAAAGTTTTACAAAAGCTTCCTAAGTCTCACAGAGGAGCCAGACAAATAAATTCATAACAACAGCACATCACGGAACTTCAGATCCTGCAGGGCCTCCACTTTCCTGACTAACAGAAGAGACTGAGGTTGAGCTCTCCCCTTCAGCCATCAGTACCAGGGATACCCCTCTGTTTTTTAAAGCTGCCAGTCTGCCCAAGGAGAACATGCTTGTTATTGGACACAGTGTATAAGTTTTAATGTGAGACAAAAGAAAGAGTCAGGAAAGGGGGAATGAGCCAAGACCAGTATGGGCCAGAGTGACTTGGGCCACAGCAGAGATATATGAGCGTAGACCTAAGAAGAAACAGGCTGTGATCTGGGAAAAAGAGAAAAGCAATGACCAGCTAGAATCTCTGGAGAAGATGAGCTGCTTAGAACAAGAGTTTATGCTCCAGTACAGCAAGGAATGGGTAAATTAGGAAAAGGAAAGGGATTTGAAGTAGAATAAACTTGCTTATTGTCCTGCCCACCTGCCACTCAGCAGGCTGGTAGAGCAGAGTGTTGTGGTCATTTGAATTAGATGTCACCCATAAGCTCATGTGTTCTGAGTGCTTGGTTCTTAGCCCATGGCAACTTGGGATGTGGAGCCTTGCTGGAGGAAGTGTGGTTGGGTGGGGTGGACCTCCAGGCCCCTATCTTGCCAGTGGTAGTTGGGCTTACTCTCATGCTGCTGTTTTCCACCTGCTGTGGTTGAAGTGATGTCTAGCAGCCGCTGTCCCCTGCCATCATGAAGCTTCCTCTTGAGACTGTAAACCAAAATAAAAAATAAATTTAAAAAAAACTTCCCTCCCATCACTTGGTAAAGTGCTTTGTCTGATCAATGAGAAGGTAACTATAACAAATGTCATAGATGAGGTGAAGTTTAAAGGACTCATGTTTGCATCTCTGAGGTCCCTCAGCAACAGGTACCTGGTATCTAGCCATTCTCTGATGGAAGAGGCTGAAGCAAAATGGGCGACATGTCCAAGGAGAGGGAGGCACAGCACACAGGGACAGCGAGTAGTAGCAGAGGAATCAGGGGCAGAGGGTGGTCCAGGATAGAGCAGGAGGCTCAGTAAAGAAAACTTTTTAAAATATTTTATTTTTATTTATTTATTTATTTGACAGAGAAAGAGGGAAAGAGAGAGAAAGAATGGGCACACCAGGGCCTCCAGCCACTGCAAATGAACTCCAGACACATGAGCTCCCTTGTGCATCTGGCTAACATGGGTCCTGGGGAATCGAACCTGTGTCCTTTGGCTTTGCAGGCAAATGCCTGAACTGCTAAGCCATCCTGCCAGCCCAGTAAAGAAGGTTTTTGAACTGTGAGACACGGAGGAAGAAGAGAGAGAAAGCCTTGTGCAGAAAAGGGAAGTAACTGCACAAAGACCTCTGTGGGACAGGCATGGTGGCACACACCAGTAACGGCAGCAGCTGGGAGACTAAGGGAGGAGGATTGAGATGAGTTTAAGGCCAACCTTGGTTACACAGGGAGACTCTATGTCAAAATAAATGACCCAGTTGCTCATGGGTTATGGAGGGCTTGTTGAGCAGCCCACAATGGTGGTATGCGTCTGTGAAGAGCACAAACAGGAGAGTTCCAACATGGATGTGAATCCCACCCACATTGCCCACATGAGACTTCATGCTAGAATGTTTCAGCATTCAGAACATTCACAATGCATATAAAAGTCACCATCTCTTCATGTCTAGGCTATTTCCTTCCTCCCTTCCTTCCAACACAGAAGTCCTTCATCAGCTTTATTCACCGATAAATCTGTTTCCTTTGACCCACATGATACCTAAAACATGCCAATAAGACTGTCCAATAAATACATGCTAAATATTTAGCAATGTGTCAGAGTATAAACATTGGCTATTAGGTACTCTTTCTAATGTAATATATTATTTTTGTTCATCAAATGCAAGAATCCTGTTTTATTTTTATTTTATTTTTTGAAAGAGTGAGTAAACATGAAGACATGACTATTAGGATTCACTCCACGCTGATTTACCCTCCCATGGTTTTCTTGAATGCCTCCTCATTTACTGTCTCCAACCCCATCTTCCACCCAACTCATCCCTTCTGAGAAGAACATATCTTTTACCAATTTCACTGCCACAAGAACCCCTGTGCAAGGGCATGTGAGGATAACAAATCTGTGGAAAGTCAACAGAAATATTTATCCCAAGTTTCCTGCATGTCAGGCTGTGACAGCTCTCCTTCTGTCTCCAGTGCTATGTTCATGTCAATAAATCTGCTAAACTCCTCCACCAACCTGCTTTCTCTTCCTGAGGAGGAGAAGCTGTGAAGAATTGGGGTTCTGTTTGAAATGAGAATTATTCTACTCCCCAGGGCATGGCTTAAGTACACATTGGTAGATCATGCCTTTAGCTTTAAGGATAGACAAGAGTAAAAACTGGTGTTGATCCCAATGTACTGCACTAGATACAATTACATGGGACACAGGATTAAGGGTGTGTGTGTGTGTGTATGTGTGTGTGTGTACATATGTGATAGATGTGTGAATGGTGTACAGTATATGTGTTGTATGTAATTTTTGTGTAATGTAGTATACTGTATGGTGTGCTTATGTGTTTCTAGTGTGTGGTATGCTGTGTGTTTGTGGTATGTGTGGTTCATGTGTGAATAGTTGCTGCTTGAGCACTGTGTATGTGTATTTGGTGTGGATGTAGTTTCTATGTGGTGTAGTATGTATGCATGACATATGTGTATATATACATGCATGTGCAGGTACTATGTGTAGCACTATGTGCATGTGGGTGTACAGTAGGAAGTCACAGTGTAGTGAAGGAAAATGCACAGCAAACACCAAGTTTGGTATCTTGCACAGATTAACCTTACAGAACAGGCTAGATACTTTGTCCTGCTTCATCTGGCAGGTATAAGATGTCCAACGCGACCACTCACAGAGGTCATGGTGCGCACATTCTCTGCTTTTCATTTTAATATCATTTATTTATTTATTTATGTGTGTATGTGTGTGTGTGTGTGTGTGTGACAGAGAGAGAGAGAGCATGGACACACCAATTTATTTATGTGTGTGTGAGAGAGAGAGAGGGAATGAAAAAAAGAGAGAAAGAGAGACAAGAGAGAGCGAGTGAGCATGGACATGCCAGGGTCTCTAGTCACTGCAAATGAACTCCAGACAAATGTGCCACTTTGTGCACTTGGCTTTATGTATGTACTGGGGAATTGAACCTGGGTCATCAGGTTTTGCAAGCCAGTGCCTTCACCTACTGAACCATCTCTCCAGCCCTCTTCTTCTCATTTATGGAAGAGATGTGAAGAGAGTGGGGAAGCAGGCCAAGAATGCCTGTGGGTAATTCTGCCTCCCAGGACTGGAGGGTCTCACCGACAGCTTCTGCAGAGGGCCCTTGCCTGTCCAGGATGATGAAGGACAGTTAGAGCTGCATACTTTTCCAGCAAAGGGTATGCTACAGTGGCTTCACAAGGCACCCATTCCAACTGCCACAGGTCATGTCCTGACATCTCACCCAATCACTGGGAACCAGTTACTGTCCCTGTGGACCCTCAGTTTCCAAAATTGAGGAGTAATTGAAGAGTTTGCAAAGCACACTGCTGCATCTCCAAGAGAGAAAATCAGGACACAAGGAGGATGTGGTGGTTTGAATGTGAATGAATGTCCCACATAGACTCACATGTTTTATTAAAGCTCCTAACTTAGGTGTCCAGTAACCTGGTCTGGAGAACATGTCACTAGGGTCCAGCCCAAAGGTGTGTTTGGAGGGTGGACCTGAATTCCAGCCCAAAGGTAATGCAGAGAGGTCTGAGCTCCAGCAGATTTTTGTGCTTGCTGCTTTTTGGTGTTTGCTGGCTGGTGGTGTTTCTCTCTCTGCTGGGATTTATGAATGGGAGCCAGCTTATTCCACCATTGATGGAACTTCTCTTGGATCTGTAAGCTGAAATAAATCCCTTTTTCCTCTAAACTGTGCCTGGTTTGGATGTTCATCCCAGTATCATGGAGCTGTCTACTATAGAGGGTTATAATGGTACCCTTGCCTTTGAAGGTTGGCAGATAGGTATGTCTAGTTGGAGTACTGAGCTCCAGCCTCCTGCAGACCAACTAGGACCAATGAGAGTAATTCAAAGCTAAAATAAATATAACAGTAATCATCATGAATCTGACTTCCATCATGATACAATCACTTACCCATGAAAGAAACACTAAGCCATTTATAAACCTGCCTCAGACCACTGTTTCAGAGATCTGGAAAACAAACTATCAAACAAGTTGAGAAGCATGTGTTCAGAAAATGACTGTGTCTTCTTGAAGAACCACAGAAATCCAAGGTATCCAGGCCCAGTGCTGTTTCCATCTTCACCCTAGCCTGTCAGAGGTTCACCCAGATTGAAGGGACAGGGAAACCAACAAACTTCACTACCACTCACAGGGCCACACTAAATGTGGTGTCTGTTATGGATTAAATTGGCTTTCAACTCAACAAGACCAAATATCACCTAGGAAATGAGCCTCTGGGCATCCCTGTAAGGTATTATCACTATTAGGTTAATTGATATGGAAAGGCCCACCTTACCTATGGGCAGCACCATTAATGTGCTAGGGTCCTGGACTGTATAAAAAGGAAGCTATCAGAGAACCAGCATACATCACTCTGTTTCTTCACTGTGGACCAAATGTGACCAGCTGTCTTAAGCTCCTGCTACCATGCCTTCCCCATCATGATGGACTAGCCTGTAACTGTGAGCCAAAATAAACCTTTCCTCCTTTAAGTTGCTTCTTTTCAGGTATTTGGTGGAAGCAATGAAAAAGTAAATGGTGGGGGAGGGGAGCTCTTGGTGAGCTCTGCCAGAGTGGGTCCTTACCCAAGGAAGGATAATGTTACTGGTACTAGGCCGTAATATAATTAACAAGATTGGTGTGTGAGAAGAATGCAATAGGCTTTATCGTACAGGAACCAGAACCACAGCTAAGACAGAAAGAGCAGGCTTTATTACAAGCAAGAAAGCACCCAGTTGGGAATGGCCAGGAGCCCTCAAATAGGAACTACACCGAAAGATGAATTCAAGTAGTGAAAGTATGTTTCTAACTATAATTGAAAGTGTCATGGGCTGATTGCTTGTGTATTGAAAGCTTCTTAGTAGGGAGCTGCTTCATATGCCTCTGCCACAATTTTTTTCTGGCTGAACTCCCAGAGCCTCAGCTGTCCCCAGTAAACTATTTTTTTTTTTTTTTAGTTTCTTAGTTAACTATATTCTCTCTCAATACATGTTGTTATCACCTCAAGGGCAAAGGCATCAGGAATAGCACATGGCTCCACTGCCAGAGGCCAAGGTTCTTTCAGGGAAAGCAACAAACCAGAGGCCTGAGAAAGCAATGAACTGGCAAACTAGATACTTTCATAGACCTGGAGGAGGTGATGCCACCATGGTGGGCTTTGGCAAGTCCCCATGTGTCTGCTTAACCACAGGACATGGACATGACCAGTGGGCTGGGGGTCAAGATATTACAGGGATTCAGAGCCTGCTTCCCACTTGTGCAGAGACATGAGAAGTAAGCAAAGGGGAGCCAATGTCAATGTGAAAAGAGTGTGACGCTGAATGCATTCCTCCTCCATGCTCAGTGGCACAAAACTTTCTTTATAAGCAACTGCATGTTGGACCACAAAATGTCTTCAGTCCATTTAAAAAGATAGGTACCGGAAGTAGTTGGGAATAAGAAATCAATTGAGGGGAGGGGGATGAGACAAGGTAATGAGTGGTGAATTTAATCAAAATGCATTGTATATATACGTATGAAGTTGTCAAAAACAAAATTTAAAATATCAAGGGAAAACTTGGGACCCTGATCATAAAATAAATATTCAAATCATAAAAGAGGGGCTGGAGATATTGCCTAGTGGTCAAGGAGCTTGCCTGCAAAGCCAAAGGACCCCAGTTCAACTTCCCAGGACCCAAGTAAAGCCAGATGCACAAGGGAATGGATGTGTATGAAGTCAGTTTCCAGTGGCTGGAGGTCCTTGAGTGCCCTTTCTCTCTCCCTCCCTCTCTCTCTCTCTCTCTCTCTCTCTCTCCCTCTTTCAAATAAACAAATAAAACTAAATAAAATATATTTTAAAATTATAAAATAAAAAAATAAGAAAAAGGTACTATATAAAATCTATTGTATAACAATATTGAAACTAAACTAAATATTTGTAGAAGAAAGATGTCTGGAAGAATTCATAATATTTACAGACTAAAATAAACAATAGTAAAAAGATCACAGACAAAAAAGAATTCATAAAAGAACTTAATAAAAATTTTGAAATTAGTGAAAATGTAATACAACACAATAAAATTATGAGACTTAGCTAAAGCATTGCTTAGAGCCTATATTTCCATTATAGGAAGACCAAGAACTGAAGGTTAAACAGAAAACAATGAGAAAACATGAAAGAATGAGGCTTAAAGTAGGAATCCAGGAGATATCATTTACCAGAACAGTGAGGGAATATGTTGAGTAATCTTCTGTCAGCTAATTAAACAATTTAAAGGAAATGAATACTTTCCTAGAAAGGCAAAAATGGTTCCAAAATAAACTCAAGAAGAAATGTGAAAAGCTGAGTCTACCTGTAAGAAGTAAATAAACATAATCATAATAAAAAAATAGACAAAGAAAATCCCAGGCCCTATTGGCTTCATTGATAAACTATATATTTAAAGTATAAAGAAAATCAAACCTTCATAAAGTGTTCAAGAAAATATGGCATTTAGACACTACCATTATCCTGATATCCCAGGAAAAGAACATTTCAAGTTGATCTCTATAAATATAGATGCAAAATCCTTAACAGAATATTACGTTTAGCAATTATGATATTATAAAGTGTTAAAATTATAGCAAAGTGTAGTTTATCCTAACAATCCAAAGATTGTTTAAAATCACCTTTGACAGAAAAGATCATCTATTCTTGAGAAAAGGCAATATCTAAAAACAAAAATATAAAGAAGACCTCTTAACCAACTTGATGTACAAGGGAACTTAACTACCCTGAGAAGTCATTAATGGAGAATATGTTAGTAACATCACATTTAATTGTGAAAATGTTATGCTTTCCCCTAAGATAAATAAGTGGACAAGATAGACATTTCAGATACATTTATTTAACATTATTCTGGAAAGAGCAGGAAGAAATGATGAGAGTGAATAAAAAGGAAGGGAAGGAAGGGAGAAAATGTGGGAAGAAAAAAATAAATTTGCAAAAAATTAGAAAGAAGAAAGTCACATATGGCATAATTCTATATATATAAAAACAAGGAACTCACAACAAAATGATTACACCTAATTAATAAATAAGTTTATTAAGCTTACAGAATATACTCCAATAAAAAATCCAAAATGGCAGTAATAATGTAATTCACAAAAGCATTAAAAAGAATAAAATAGAGACTGAGGTACGAGGACCACTATGAATCCCAGACCAACCTGGGCTATAAAAGGAGAGCCTGCCTCAAAAAAGAGCATAAAACATATTTTAACCAAAGAAGGACAATATTTGTACTCTGGAAACCATAAATATTTACAGGAAAAATGGAAATATATTCCTTGCTTCTAGATTTGAAGACTTAATGTCATAAACAGGCTATATCATAAAAAGAGATGCCTTTGTGCCTTTCCACAATGTCAGAATTGAATGAGTCAGAATAAATTCACAACCAATCAGTTTCATTGACTGAGATTTACCAAGTAATCCTGATTTCCCTTGATAGCATAGCTGTTGTATTTACAAGTTCTTTTATTCCAATCTTAATTACTAGTATGAACTCTTAGGTCACACAATTTACTTCACAAAGAAAATTGTGTGTGTGTGTCTGTCTGTGTGTGTATGTGTGTGTGTGTGTGTGTGTCTGTGTGTCTGTGTGTGTGGGTGTGTGTATTAATTGCTAAAGAGGCTGTAATAGAATTCAAAGATGGCCGGGCGTGGTGGCGCACGCCTTTAATCCCAGCACTCGGGAGGCAGAGGTAGGAGAATTGCCGTGAGTTCGAGGCCACCCTGAGACTCCATAGTGAATTTCAGGTCAGCCTGGGCTAGAGTGAGACCCTACCTCGAAAAACCATTAAAAAAAAAAAAAAAGAATTCAAAGATGTCTTACTGAAGGCAGAGCAGGAAACAGATACAGGTAAAAAGAGTCAATATGGGTGGGTAGATAAAATGCTGGAGAGGCGCTGAAGGCAGGGTGGAGTTGTGGGGGGTCAGTGTGCACAGCTTAGCTATTGAGATGTAAGACCCAGTAAGACAGACAGGCAGCAATTTGATTGGGCTGAGTAGTAAGAACATGTTAAGCTAAACGCCCGTGACAATGTTTGGTTCTTCAGCTATATGTCCCTTGATGCCTACATTAGAGGGTAGAATAACAAGTTCCACTACCACCCCAGTGTTTAGGCATCCCTCTTTTATGTAGTACAGGTTAAGAGGCTTGTATCCTTCATTGGTCTGGTGAGTGTAATAAGGTCACAGTCTGGGTTTTTCTGACATGATTTTGATATGTCATGTGTTCCCAGCTACTTCATTGTTCATAGGTCATATATTTTTTTTCTTTTTTTACTTCTGTGAATGTTGTCAGTCTGTACCTCATGGTTTGTAATCTGATTTCCCTTGGTAACATGGCTGCTTGCAATCACACTTTCTTTTATTCCAGGTAGAACAAAACAGTTAGTGTTTGTACACATGCACAGACAAAATACTTCCTTGGCATTTACACTTAAAAGTGGAGCAAATTGACTTTGTATAAAATGGAGTCAGTCAAGGCAAAGTACAATGTGAAAATCATTGCTTCATATAATGTAGAATAATTTACTATAGGACAATAATTTGAACGAGGGCGTGGCCTGATCTCCATGCTTACTGTTGGTGAGATGGTACCTCTCCCTAAACTGATCTATATGCCGTTTCAACACACTTCTTACAGCAATTAGCTTCTTGTTGCTGGAATAAAAGAGCCAACCGCAAGCTGCTAACAAGAGAAAAGAGTTCATTTCAGTTTCATCATGGGAGAGAAAAGTGTGTGCAGGGAGCTATCACATATCTGGATGGAACTCCTCTGAATGAACTAGCTACCACTGGCAAGCTGGGCTCATAAACCTCAAGGGCAGCCACTAGTTACACACCTCTCCCAGCAAGATTACACCTCCCAAACTTCCACCAGCTGGGAACTGAATATTCAGACACATGAGGCTGTGAGGGCTATCTCATCCAAACCAATACACTCTTTATCAAATCCTACCCAGATTTTAGCAGAACATGACAAGCCAAACAACATTTGCATGGCAATCAAATGGACCTAGAAGAATTCAAAACAATTTAGAAGTGAAAATCAACCTCAGAAAATACCATCCAATCTCAAAACTTAACATAATGCCAGCTAAATACAGTGTGGAGGTGAGGTATAGTCTATCCTGACCACGAAAATAGAATGGAGGGTGTAGGAAAGAATTTTTCATCAATGGATTCTCAACAGAGATGTCAAACTACTCGACTCAGTGGGATGATATTTTCAACCAATGATAAATAGTGCCAGGAAAATGAGTAACAAATAAGCAAAGATCCAAAAACAAACACACAAACTGGATGTTTATCTCAGTCCATACATAAATGCTAACTGTCAATGGATCATTGAATACAGAAGCTTAAATGATAAAATTCTACAATACATAGGAGAAAAACTTTGAAGCATTGTGTTAGAGTAAAAGTCCTGAGACACAATACCAAATGCATAAATCCAAATAAAAAAATACAATAAAATAAATTGGACTCCACTAAAACAAAAAGCAATTTACTTCAAAACACATCATCTAGAGAATAATACACAAGCCACACATCAGAAATTGCAAATCATGTGTCTGGTAAAGCACATACATCAAGAATAGATTAAGGGGGCTGGAGAGATGGCTTAGTGGTTAAGCACTTGCCTGTGAAGCCTAAGGACCCTGGTTCGGGGCTCGGTTCCCCAGGACCCACGTTAGCCAGATGCACAAGGGGGCGCACGCATCTGGAGTTCGTTTGCTGTGGCTGGAGGCCCTGGCGCACCCATTCTATCTCTCTCTCTGCCTCTTTCTCTCTCTGTCTGTAGCTCTCAAATAAATAAAAATAAACAAAAAAAAGTTTTTAAAAAAGAATAGATTAAGGGCTGGGAGATGGCTTTGCCTGTGAAGCCTAAGGACCCAGGTTTGATTCCCCAGTACCTACATAAGCCAGATGCACAAAGTGCCACATGTCTATAGAATTTGTTTTCAGTGGCTATATCCCTGGTGAGCTCATTTTCTCTCTATCTGCCCTTTTCCCTCTCTCAATCCTCAAAAAATAAGTAAAATATTAAAATATGGAATCGATTAAAACTCATAGCTGAGAAAATGGCTAACTGGGGAATACTGCTTACCTTACAAGCATGAGGACAGAGAGGGCCTGGTTCACCCTGAGTTGGATACCCCAGAACCCACATAAATAGCTGGGAGTAGTCACCCATGTTTGTAAGTTCAGACTTGTTGGGAATGGAAACAGGAGAATCACTGGGTCTCACTGTTCAGACAGTATGACCAAAAAAACAACAGCTTCAGGTTCAGTGAGAGACTTCATCTCAAGCAAACATGTAGAAGAGCAATGGACACATGGAGTTCTCTAGTCTCCATATGCATGTGAATGGGCCATACACATGTACACTCACATATGCACACACCATATATACTACTCACATGCAAAAATATACTAAAACTCTCCAGACTCTTTAAAAGATACCAAAAGAACCAAACAAAAGGTGGATAAGGGAATTGAAAGATATTTCACCTAAGAAAAAGCATATAAATGACTAACAAACAAATGAGACATACTCTACATTAGCAATTCAGCAAATTTCACAGCCACTGGGATACTAGAATAGAAGTTAAAAAATGCAAGCAATACTAAGTGCTGCCAAGGACATGGAGTACCTTGAACTCCTCTACTTTGTAGTGGAAATATGAAATGTCATAGCCACTTGGGAGAACACTGGAAGTTTCTTAAGATGTTAACTACACACTTATGAGACCCAATAGCTCTACTTCCAGAAATCCACCCAAAAGAAATGAAAATATACATTAACACTGATTTACACGTGAACATATCTAGTGACATTATTCATAACAGGCCAAATTGGAAACAATTGTATTGTCTACCACCAAGTCATTGAATAAACACAAAGTATTTCACCAATGCAATAAAAGGAAAAATCTAACAATACCAGCAAAGATGAATCACAAAAGTGTTATGCCTAAGAAAACCAAAACAAAAGCCTATATTGTTCCATGTAGATCAACGATCCAGAAGGACTAATCTATGGAGATCGAAAGCATATCAGAGTCAGTGGAAGTAGAGATTGATGCTGGATAGAACTTAGAGGAAGAATGGAAATGTTCTCAGACTACAGGATTTTGGTTAATGGTGTACAAAGCCTTAAGCACTCTACCATCACATCCCTCCCTGTCTCTGTAACTTTTCTAAAATACACAGAAATATGTATATTCAAAACACACTATGGTGTGTGGTGTGGTGTGTATGTGTGTGATGTGGTATGTATGGTGTATGAATGTGTATGTGCCCACAAGGAACCCACGTGCTTGCCACAGGCTGCACTCCCCTTTAGTGGTCAAAGAAGAACCTCAGGGGTCCCTCTCCATCACTGGAGCCAGAGTGTCTTACCAATCCTGGAGCTTTCAGGTAGTGTATGTGTGTTCCAGAAATTCCCAGATCTCTGTTCCCCATAAGACTAGAGTTACAGCTGTACACGCCATGCCCAGCTATGGGTCCTGGGATAGAATTCAAGTGGTCTCTCAGGCCATCACTAGGTGAGGCTCAGCTCATTTTGCAACCCACACTTTTCTCTTTTAAAAGATGACCCCTTGCACATGCCTCTTTTTCTCCTACTGGTTTTAAGCTAAGCCCAACCCCAGATTTCCCACAAAAGAACAATTTTATATAGTCTAATAATGATTTCAGCTGTACTTTTAGGGAGGAAGTCCTGTGTGCCAAAGAGTTACTGTTTTCTGTTCTAAAATTTACCAGTTAAATTGAGTGCATTTGACCCAGTTTAAGAGAGAAGAAAATGCTCTGGCATTTGGGGCTTGTTTCCTCTCTGGGCAATAGCAGAGCTGCTCTCTCCCTTTCCACAGCCTTTGAGGCAAGGAAGAACATGCACAAGACCACTGACCTCGACCTGAGTTGGAACCTGGCTTGCAGCTGCTCCTGAACCCTGTGCTGCACCTGCAGCCATGGGGAGCACCATAACCTCCCATCCACATTCCCATCAGCCAGATAGTTCCAGTTCCTGGAAGACACTCACTTGCGGGTACAGTCTATCCTGAGGGCCCTTGGGGATTTTCACCGCAGGGCCAAATGTTCCCAACACTGCATATGTGAAACACAGGACAACAGGCTGCCGCAAATGGGAGCTGAAGCCAAGTGGTAGAGAGCTTGATAGTAATTAAATATCCTCTCACACATGGAGGGACAGTTCTTCCTTTCAAATGAGTCTTCTGCCTGCATGTCGCATAGATCAAAGCTGTGGTCCAATTCCAGGGAGAAGACAGTCTAAATAAAAATGATTCGAAATCATAACTGTGTCACACCTGCTCTATCCATTCTCCCATGTAGGACTGGGGGTTTTAGGAAAGCCTGCCTAAACTCAGCACACTTTCCACTGTCACTCCAAAGTCCAAGTCTAGTCTTACTCATCCCATCTCTTCTCCTCATTGTTGCCCAAATGATCTTCCAAAAAATGTAAGGGCTGTGGAGATGACTCAGTTGGTAAAGTACTTGTTGAATTAAGACTAAGGATCCAAGTACAGATCCCCCGAACCCATATAAAGCAAAGCATGGAGTTGAGTGTCTGGAATTCCATCACTGGGGAAGGGAAGACAGGACCCCCAGCAACAATATAAAGCCAGGCATGGAGTTGAGTGCCTGGACTCCCATCACTGAGAAAGGGAGACAGGAGTATCCTTGGAGCTCATTGGCTAGCTAGTCAAGCTGAATGGGTGAGTTTTAGGTTCAGTGAGAGATCCTGTCTCAAAAATTAAGTTGGAGAGAAAAAATGACCTCTGACCTCCATACACAAACACCCACATGCATTCACACATGCACAAACACACACCACACATATAGTCACTATCTTGCTCTCTTCTCCTTACAGGCTTTCCTGGATCCACATTTTGACTCCAGCATCTTCTAGGTTCTGGTTTATCCTGCAGCCCACAGTCAAGGGTCAGGTAGTCTAGTTGTGCCTATGTGAACAGACTGCTCCTGCCCATTGGCCAGTGTGCAGCACATCTTGTTCTGAGTTCCTTACCTCAAAATGTGTGTTGCTGCTTCTTCAAGACTCGACTCAGCTAGAACAGAGCCTCCCTTCTGGATACTTGACAAGTTGCTCTTGGCCCTGAAGTTAGTCATAGTCACTTCCTGCTTTTGTCCAGAGGACTCTCACAGATCTATGCTGGGAAGCATTTGCCTCCATGCAATGATTGTTCTTATGTCAGCACCCCATAAAGCCCACTCACTTCTTCAGGACCTGCGTTTGCTCGTGTTTATTTGGAGTCTTCCATAAGATAGAACAAGAGGGTCAGGAAGGGTCTGGAAGGAACTAGTAACTAATCAATAATAAGGAATCCCAAGGGACGAGGGAGAAGGGGATAGGATGGCCTGAAGCCTTGTAGTTCCGGGAAATAGTAGAGTCAGACACACTGCTGAGGAGACTATAGGCACAGAGAAGACCTTGAGAGTGAAGTCTGTTGTACCACAGGGTGAACCCAGCACCTACAGGTAACCAGGGGAGTTTTTCCTACATGTTTCAGGCTCAGAAGAATGATCACATTTGCAAATGCCAGCTTTTAAAAATCATCAGATTTTAGTTGTTGGTCTGATCATAGTCTATGTAGATCTATGTAGACTAGGTCAGGGAAATATAAAACCCTAAGGTATAACATAAACAGTACAGTTTTTATAAAACACTACAGTTATAATAATATTGTGTACTGGTAACTAATAATAATAAAAAAAAAAAGATTTCATGCAGCCTTACTACAAGGGGGGAAAAGCCCTATGTGAGATGATAGTATGTAAATTTACTTAACTGTAATAGTCACTTCACATTCTACATCAAGATAAGTATGTCAAAACATCATGTGGTATACCTTAAATATATTAAATATATGGCACTTTAAGAAGCCTTTGGGATCTAGGGAAATAGCTCAGTCAGTAAAGGGCTTGCCACTTAAGTGTGAAGACCTGAATTTGATACCCAGCACTCATACAAATGGCACACCTATAATCCCAGCACTTAAGACAGGACAGGTATATCCTAGTACAGAGACAGGAGGATCCCTGTGGCAAACTGGCTTGGTACACTGGTGAAATTGGTGAGCTCTGGGTTCAGTGAGAGACCCTGATAAAAGGATGTGAATAGTGATAGAGGAAAACTCAGATTCAACCTCTAGCATGTGCACCTGCACACACACCTATGAACATTCATACAAACATGCACACATACCATATACTCACATGGAGAAAAGTTTTTGGTAATCAAAGGTATTAAAAACAGACATCTAGATAATGAGAAGACAAGCCACAGACTGAAAAAATGTGAAAGACAATAAATGAGTTTATCTAAAATATTCAAAGAACTTTAAAAGTTCTGAGTAAAATATGTAAGCAGATACCTCATAAACAAAGATAAACAAGTTATAGGTAGATATATGAAAAGTTGGTGTATACATCATTGGGGAATTTCAAATTAAAACAACAATGAAAAACTACAAAAATAAGAAAAAAGGAAAGACAGAAAGAAAGAAAGAAAGAAAGAAAGAAAGAAAGAAAGAAAGAAAGAAAGAAAGAAACGTGAGAATGGCCAAACTCCAAAGCACTGACGAGGATGTCATAGGAGCACTCCCTCCCTGCTGGAGGAAGGCCAAAATGGTGCAGCCATTTCAGAAGACAGTTTGGTGGTTTCTTACAAAATTTAAATATACAAATACTATTTGATCTTCCTATATTACTCTTTGATGTTTATACAAATGAAATGAAAGCTTGTGCACATACAAAACCCTACACAAAAGGTGTTTAAAATACTTTTTTTCATAATTGCCAACACTTGGAAATAATCAAGATATTCTTCAGAAAATAAACAGATATGTAAATGTGATATACCCAGACAATTAAATATTATTCAGTTTTTTTAAATGAGCTGTGAACTCATTAAGAAGGAACTTAAATACACATTAACAAATAAAATAAGCCAATCTTAGGTGATATGTTATATAACTCTGACTATACTATATAATGGAAAAACAAAATTATGATGGCAGTAAATACATGTGCACACCCACATACTGTGTGAAACATTTTACATGTGAACACAAACATGTTCACCCCAGCTAGGGCACAAATAACAGATCAAAGTACCATTACATCAAAATCCAATTTAGGTAAGCCAGTGAGCTTACTGTGGTTGCTTCCAGGGCAGGGTGAGGGGTACTTAGAGAAGCATGGATGACTCGAAGGCAGCTGTGTCACTGAACAGCTCATCCCAGCATAGGTGGCAACTCAAGAAAGCTGCATCTCTGGAGCTCACTGCTGACTTGCAGGCAGCTTAGCTGGTTGGAGACTCTCTCCCAAGAAGTTGTTGTTTACTGCTTCTGCAACCCTGGGGAGAGGCCTTGTGGTCCTGTAAATTTTAGGAGCTCCCTGGGCCTTATTTATATCTTGAGCCTCCATGAGCTTCTGCACTTCCTGAGTCTTAATGAGCTTCCCCCTAAGATGAAATTCTTCAATTTAGAGGAAATTTCTGTACAATAACAGATAGATTAGATAGATAGATATAGAAGATATGATAGATAGATAGATAGATAGATAGATAGATAGATAGATAGATAGATAGATAGATAGATAAATAGATGATGGATAGTAGATGATAGATAATGGTCAGCAATTGGAAGAATGAAGGAATGCCAAGCACAGAGGGCTTCAAGCACAGAGGGCTTTTAAAGCACTAATTGGAAAAATGAAGGAATGCCAAGTACAGAGGGCTTTTAAAGCAGTAAAACTATTCTCTAGGATATATTTGTTATGGTTTGAATATGTAACTTCCCCAACAGAATCATGTGTAAAATTATTTTTAATATGTTTCATTTATGTATTTATTTGAGAAAGAGGGAGGGAGAGAGAGAGAGAGAGAGAGAGAAAGAGAAAGAATGGGTGTGCCAGGCCCTCTAGCCACTGCAAATGAACTCCAGATGCATGCACCCCTTTGTGAATCTGGCTTACATGGGTCCTGGAGAATTGAACAGGGATCTGTTGGCTTTGCAGGCAAATGCCTTAACCACTAAGCCATCTCTCCAACCTATTCTGTCTTCTTTTTTCTTTCTTTTTTTGTTGTTGTTTTTTTCGAGGTAGGGTCTTGCTCTGTCCCAGGCTAACCTGGAATTCACTATGTAGTGTCTCAGGTTGGCCTTGAACTCACTGCAATCCTCCTACCTCTGCATCCCAAGTTCTGGCATTAAAGGTGTGCACCACCACACCGGGCTAAATGTGTAAAATTCTTAATACCCTTTTGGTGGCTCTCTTTTAGAAGATAGTGGGACCTTTAGGAGGGGCATTCTAGCTGGTGAAAGTGGATCACTGGAGGGCAGGCCTTACTGTTTACATACCTACTCCACTTCTTATTCCCTCTCTGCTTCCTGTTCTATGGGGATGTGAGTTGGTGACGAGTTCTAGCCGCAGGCCTCCAATGCCATGGAACTGCCTGCCACCACTCTGGACTGTATCCCTCTAAATCTATAAGCCAAAGTAAATCTCCCTCAAGTTTCTTCTTGTTAGCTATTTGGTGACAGCAATGAAAAAGATAACCAATATAATACTAGTCAACATTTGTCCAGACCCATAAAATACATGTACCACTTACTTTTTCATTGCTGTGATGACCATTAGCAGCTTAAGGAATGAAAGGGTTTGATTTTGGCTTGCAGTTTCAAAGGGAAGTCTATCATAGTAAGGAAAGCATGATAACAGCAAATGGCTGGCATCACATTATCACATCAACAAGAAGAAGTAGAGGGAGCAAAAACAGGAAGCGGGACCAGTATATAAAACCTCAGAACCCAACCTCAGTGACGCACTTCCTCCAGAAAGGCTCCAGCTCATAAAAGTCCCACAATCTTCCTGCACATTTCCACCAGCTGGGGATTAAGTATTCAAACAGAGGAGCCTATGGACACATTTTATATTCAAGTAACAAAAATGTACAAAGCCAAGAGTGAGATCTCAGATAAACTATGGACTTTGGGCCACCAAGATATGTCCATGTAGGTTCACCCATAAATATGTCCATTTATTCACCCAGATAAATGCACCATGGTAGTGGGCTATTGATAACGGAGGACACTGCACCTATGTAGAAAGAGAGAATGCATGGGAACTCTCAAGACTTTCTCCTTCATTTTGCTGTGAATCCAAAGCTGCTGTGAAAAGATAAAACATTATCTTTTTTTTCAAAATAGAGAAAGCAATAAGAAGCACAGACTGATGCCTCTTAAAGTGGTCCAGGAGAAGCCATTACTGATCCATTCTTTCCAGAGTTCCCTCACAGGAGGGGAAGGCTGTCACCTGCCAGTGCTTGAGGATCTGCAAGTCTGGATGCTATTGTTGTGTACCTTTCATCCTTTCTGACTGCATTCAGCTGTCTTCAGCCACGTTCAGAAGTACTTGGTATGTCCAATTCCGGAGCCTTCTTCAGGCTCTGAAATGCAAACTGCTTTTACTTTTTCTTTTCCAATTTTTTCCTAGAATTAAACTTTTTCACATCTGCTAAATTCAGTTATCACTTGTCTATTGGCTTTCCTGATTCCGAGTCTTTTGCTACATTCTACTTTCCTACTCGCATGTGAGTGAGTGTGTGTGTGTGTGTGTGTGGGTGGGTGGGTGGGTGGGTGTGTCACATGTGCATGTGTCTAACTTTATGTAGGTGCTAGGGAATCAAACTCAAGCTGGCAGGCTTCTTTCTAAGAAAGTTTTAATAATGCTGTAGATACTGATATATAATTAGATTGATATTCATTTATTAGTGCCAAAGACCAAGATGTTCCTATTGATAATCCATATTCAAACCCACATTCAAATTCATGTGCACCTGCATGCATGGATGAAGCTAAGGATGGAACTTGTGACCTTAGCATACCAAACAAGATTAGCTACATTCCCGGCCCCAGCCAAAATATTATTTTTTTTTTCAAATTTCTTTTTTTTTTCATTTTTTTTTAATTAGTCAGTTCTGTATTCAGCAAATACAGTCAGTTTGGTACCATTATTAGGCTCATCCGTGACCTACCCCCTCCCCTTGGCCCCTCTTTGTTGAGGTATACGGGTCATTCATTGTGGAGTTAGCCCAGAGTTATGGGTAAGCTAAATGTCTCTGCATATCATGACCCAACATGTGACTCTGACATTCTTTCCGCCCCCTCTTCTGCAAAATTTCCCTGAGCCATGTTGGGTTCATTTTTGGTCTGCTTCAGTGATGAGGTGTTGGGGGCCTCTGAGGCTCTGGCTCTCTGATTTGGTGGGAGTTGATTTTTCTCTGTGCTGATCTCCTTCCCCCTTCTGCTGGTGTATGGTTCATCAGGAAAACAGCCCCCTTGCTTGTTTCTCCAATTTTTCTTAGTTTCAGCAGGGGCCCTTTTGAGGTATGATGGGGTGGCTCTCTCCTTAGGATCTACATCTATCTGAAAAAGAGAAGCAGATTCTCCAACGGAGAGTAAGTTAGCACCAGGACAAATGAGATAACCTTACTTTTTTTTTTATAGAGAATTTAATAGGTGTAGGCCCTCTTGTAGCCCACAATGGATGGTAGCTTGATATTGGAGAGTGGGCTTATGTTTGGATATGGTTCTGACTTGTTTCCCAGCTCCAGCTATGGGTCCCATACCAGTGAGGGGATCAGTTAGCCAAATTGAGAGCAGTTGGTTCCCCACCATGGCTGTGTGCCACCACTGCACTTGTGTGGGCATCACAACAAGTTATTTGCTGCTAAGTAGGTTAGACCATGCGTTGCTTCGATAGATATTAGTCAATTTCCCCCAGTCGCCCATGTAGCACCTTCTGGCACTAGATGCGCTGACTGTCTGGGGACTGACTCTCATCCAACTTCCAGCCATGCCATTCTAATTTGCATGTCAATCACATAAGGTATCTTCAGCTGTAGGGTCTTACCACTAACCTTTGGTGGGTCATCAAGTACTCTGACAGAAATCTGTCTGTCTTTTAGGAAACCTTGTCATTTTTCATTATTTAACTCATTTCGTTTTTACTTTCTCTTGGAAATAGATTTTGCAAATGTGATGTATTTCGTTATTTCTAATGGGAAAGAAAATGTAACCTAAGTTCCCTCATGTCTGTGAGTGCTATAGTCAGATGGTGGGACCCCAGAGGAACCTGGGCAGAGACTGAGGACAGCAGTGTCATGGCCACGTAGGTACTAAGGCGTCTGAAACCAGTGTCCTTCTGTGATTCTGGGGATCCTTTTTTTCTTAAGATTTATTTTTAATTTCGTTTATTTTATTAGAGGAAGAGAGAGAGAGAGAATGGGTGCACTAGGGCCTCCAACCACTGCAAATGAACTCCAGATGCACACACCCCCTTATGCACCTGGCTTACATAGGACCTGGAGAATCGAATCTGGGTCCTTAGTCTTTGCAGGCATGCACCTTAACTGCTAAGCCATCTCTCCAGCCCAGATCCTATGTTTTCTTTTAAAATGAGTGGTTCTGTCCTTACACTTGGTTCTTGCACTGTTATTCAACTTCCCCAAAGCACTGGGGATTGGCCAGCAATGTTAGAATTTGAAAAATTATTGTGAGCCATCTTCTTGAAGTGTTAATTTTATTTAATAATAATTTTTTTAAGAATTATTCTCCAAGAGGCTATAGCAGGGGAATATACATGAATTTAAGGCTAGCCTGGGCACTATAGTGAATTCCAGGCCAACTTGGACTATAGAGTAAGACCCTGTCTGAGAAAACTGAAAAAGGACCCAAAATATTCAAAAGAATTATTCTCAGGTGAAAACAGTAGCAGTTGTATTATGGAATAGAAAACAAATTTCCCTGCAAAAATGTTAAATATGAAAAGAATAATTCCAAATAAAATTTTCATGAGCAGTGAATGCTTGGTGACTTACCTGCAGACCCTCATTCTCTTGTATTTAAAACAGTGTTTTATTGATTCCAGTTTCCATCAGCAGGCATTTACTGGGCTCCAGGCATATGCCAGATGTGACTAGCAGTGGTTGAGACTCATAATCCCACAGTCTGCCTGAGAAGATAGGGTATGCTAGTGCACAAAAGAAGAGCTAAACAAGGTGAAGCTGAAGGGTAAGTTGCAGGAGGACAACATCTATGGGCAGGTGACTTTTGAGGCAAACCTTAAACATTGTGAGGGAGCCAACCATGTGAAGTTCTGGGCCATTTTCAGGCAAAGAGAAGAGAAAGAAAAGCATCACTGAGGCAAGAAGAAGGTTCTGCTCAAGGACAGGAAACCATCTGAGCAGCCACAAGCTGCAGGCCAGAGGGAAAGGCAGGGCCAGATTGAGCCACAATCCATGCATCAGCACTGGTGGCCATACATCACAATGCAACCTCCCATGCTGTACCCACACTACCCATGCAGAATGTAAGAAACCAGGGCCAAAAGCCCCATGACCTAGGGTTGTCCAGGACTTTCCTCCTGATAGATATTAAAGTTTCAAACTGTTATTTTAAAGAAGTTTAAATTAACACATTTTGCAAACACAGCAACATCAGCTAAGGTAAATCTGCTTGAGAATCTCTTCATAAATACCACCACCATCTCTTCCAAAGCTCTATCATAACCTATCTGGTGAAACCAAAACCTTCTCAGACTTCCATCATTGAGTATTATGTATGAATATGTGTGTCCTTCCACATGTTAAAACCTAACCTAGATGTCATGGTATTTGGAGGTGATTTGGTTCCAAGGGTAGAGCTCTTATGAATGTCATTAGTGCCCTTAAAAAAAGACCTGGGTAAGCCAGGTGTGGTGGCACACACCTTTAATCCCAGCACTTGGGAGGCAGAGGTAGGAGGATCGCTATGAGTTCAAGGCCACCCTGAGACTACATAGTGAATTCCAGGTCAGCCTGAGCCACAGTGAGACCCTACCTCGAAAAATAAAAAATAAAAATTAAAAAAGACCTGGGCAAGAGCCTGTCAGCCCCTATGCCCTCTTGGTATGTGAGAACAAAGAAGGCATGATCTATGAAGAATAGGCCCACACCAGACACCAGACGCCACAACTGCCGGCACCTTGACCTTGGACCTGCCAGCCTCCAGAACTGTGAGGAATAGATCAGTGTTGCTTGTAAATTTCCACTGTAAGGTATTGTGTTTCAGCATCAAACAGAACAAGTTGTCACCTGAAACTTGTCATGGAGCAACAATATGTTGACCCACCACAGGATGGAACGGACTGGCATTCCAGAAGTGCAGATCCCAGTTTTCCCACTGGGCTGCTGGTGTCATCGCTTAGGCTGGTTTCTACACTGACGTGAAGAAGCCCTAAGACTTGATTGGGCAACAGCTGTTCTCACGAATTAGCTATCTCTGAATGTAGAAAATGGCTGTGTTCTACCAGACTATCTTCCCAGCTGGTTAAATGAAGACAAACAGAGACAATTATTATAATTTTGTGCAGTTGTGAGAGTTTTTCTGCAAAAGTTACAGTATTTCTATATTTTTTACATTAGAGATAAAAACAGATAAATGAGCTCAATTTTCTTGAAATGTCAATTACAGGCTTATACAAACTGATCAGGAAAAAAGAAAGTTCTGGGTTCCCACAGCCAAGGGATGGTTATGAATCAAATCCCCAGAGAAGCCCGCCTAAGGGGTGTTCCACAGAGATGCTCTGTGCTTGTTGATGTCACAGATGCCCCATTGCACCCCCCACCTGCCTCTGGAGCCACAACAGGTACCAAGTGAGATGCTGTCAGGGTATAAAGAGGCTTTGAGAGCTTTGAGCAAGCTCTCCTCTCCAGTCTGGCATGTGTATATTCCTTCCTAAACTCACAGGAATTCTATTTCTGAGGATCCACAATAATAACCAAGTCATCAAGTAAACAAGCCTACTTAAGCCTACTTAAAAAAAAAAAAAACAGAATTAGGGACTAATAGCTGGAAATGAATTTATAAAAGCTTTAGAGAGACTATTTTGGCCATTATAATCACATACATACAGGCATCAAAGAAAATACAAATGACATCATAACTTCTTGGTTAAGCAAAATTAATTCAGTCAAACTATGGTACTTTCTTGCCATATCTCTGTATTAGCTACTTCACTAATTTCCATGTTTTTTTCTTTTTAAAAATATTTTTATTTATTTATTTGCAGGCAGAGAGAAAAGAGAGACAGACAGAGTGAATGGGTGCGCCAGGACCTCCAGCCGCTGCAAATAAACTCCAGGTGTATGTGCCACTTTGTGCATATGGCTTTATGTGAATACTGGGGAATTGATCCTGGGTCATTAGGCTTTACAAGCAAGTGCATTAACCTCTGAGACATCTCCGCAGCCCAATTTTCATGGTTTTCTTTTTAGTGTCTAGTATTTCACCTGACTATTCAGTAATTTTCTGGGAAAGCAGAGAAAGGAAATGAGAGAGAAAGACAGAGAGAGAGATCTTATCAGGTATTCTATAAATATTTCAAACACAAACACTGAATGGGCTTATATTGAACCATTTAACCCAGTCTCAAAGGCTTAGAAACTCAGTCTAAAACATAAGTGTTATCCAGCCTTCATTAATTATACTGTGATGTGATAATCAAATTTTTTAACACATAAGGTTTCCCATAACTTGAGCTCTTTTGAACATTAGATAGCATTTGAGACACAAAATGTGAGGAAGAGAGTGGCTTGGTCATAAAGGATACCCAGCAGTGCTGTAGAGGGCGTGATTTCAGCCAGCAGGTAGGCAGAAGGAGTTGTGTCCACATAGGGACTAAGTGAACTTTCTGGGAGGCTCGTCTTCATTGCTGCACACCACCAGCCTTGGCCACCTCCTTAATTCACTCTCCACCTTCCGGGTGGTCCTGCAGCCTCCACCTCCCTGAAGGAGCACACTTCCTACGTGAACAGCACAGTGCAACTGTTTCCTGACTCCATGCTGGCTAACCATGTGGAAGGGTAGAGACTAGAAGTAGAAGCCCAACTGAGAGGCAGCCATCCCTCCATGTGCAGGGGCAAAGCTCAGAACTAGAATCCAACCTCTTCTTGGGCATCTCATATATTAGGCACTGACCATATGGATACTGTGGGCCAACAATCATGAACCACTGGATATAGCAAATGTCACCCCAGCCAAGAGCATCCTGGAGTCTGTGCCTGATTAAAACCTCACACAAATTTTCCCTTTGCCCTTTCCTCCATGTGGACAGACAACCTCTCCGTTAAATTCCAGAAGGCACAAACCATAGGGAGGAAGGACAGTGCTGGTACCCTGTAGTACTTGTCCACGTTCTAGCTTCAGGATGAACCATGAAGTATGACAGAGTTCCCTTGTTCCACTTCACAAGAACTCCAAAGCAGGTTTATTACTTTTATCAACCTTTTAGAAACCTTTATTTTAACCCAAGGGTTACCATGAATCTACCTGAAATTGTAAAATGGATAATCCTGAGAATCTGGCCCAGACAGCTTCCTGACCTGCTGAAAAGGGTGGTGCTTGCAGATGTATCTTGGGCTGGTCCCAACCGTTTCTACGCCAAAGATCGAGTATCCTCCCATTCTCAGCAACTATTCATCAGACAAACCAGCAAGTGTCCTCAGTTTGCAAAGGCATGTGGAGGACTGGGAAGAAGGCTCACTCAGTAAAGTGCTAGACATGAAACCTTGAGGGCCAGAGTTTAGATGCCCAGAACCCACTTAAAAGTCATAGTGGTGAGTGTGAATACTCCCAGTGCAGGGCAGGAGGAAGACAAGAGCATTGCTGGGGCTAGCTTGCCAGCTCATCTACCTGAATAGGTGAGCTTTGGGTTAGTGGAAGTCTTTGTCTCAGAAACGCACAGTGAAGAGCAGTTGAGGAAGACATTTACTGTCAGCCTCTGACCTCCACAGGCGTACATACACACATGCGCTTACACACATAAGGACATGTACACATAGCACATACACAAACCTCCTAAAAACCTGAACATTCCTAATGTTCCCTACTGCCTCAAACAGCAGTCTTTATCAGTACTTGCCAAATTTTGTTCATAATCTATCCTATCAGGAAAATAATTTAATCAAAAATTCATTCATATAAGACCAAGGGAGATGGCTCAGTGGGAAAAGTGCTTGCCACACAGCATGACGACCTGAGTTTGGACACCCAGTTCTCACATAAAGTGCCAGCATGATCTGGCATGGTGAAATATGCTTGTAATCCCATCACTGAGGAGTCAGAGATCTTGAATCCTTAGGGCTTCTTGGCTAGCTAGTCTAGCCAAATCAGTGAACTCTAGGTTCAGAAAGCAACCCTATCTCAAAGCATAAGGTGGAGAGCAATTGAAGAAGATTCCCAGAAACCCCTGGATGCCACCTGAATGTGAAAATAATTGTGAGCACAAACACACACACACACACACACACACACATCCTCACACATATATTAACACATGCAGAAAATAAGAATAAAAAATTCATCAACACAGGAAAACTTATTTATAAATGTTACCTATATTTTTAGAAAATTATACCAATACAAATACACAGTATAAATGAAACAGAAAAACAATATTTTAAAATAAATCAGAGATGAAATAAATGCTGAAAATGTATTGATTAATAGAAAAATATCTTTAACAGTGCATGTACATTTTACAGAGAAGTAAACAATAATAAGCTTTGTTAGTTTTAAGCATCTTAGTTTAAGTTCTCCATAGAAAAATTTAAAGATCTGGTTTTAATTCTAATTTATTTCAATTTTTGACTTTAATGGTTTCCATAGATGAAAAAGATGCCCTAAAATACATATATGCAAAGCAAAGAAATACATTGTCATATGTGCTTAGTAAAGCATGCTGTTTTCCAATTCTTTCCACTGGTTATGAAAAAAATTTACTAAGATATATACTGTGTCAGTCAATAGTTACAGTGAACTAATATATGTTTATATACCTGCTGGGTCTAAAATACACACCCACACCTACACCCCCCTACACACACACATCAAATATTTCAAATCCTACATCCAAACTCCTTCTGGAGATGTAGCTTAGTGGTAAAGTACCTTCCCACCAGAAATAAGGCCCTGAGTTTGACCGTCAACACCCATCCAACCCCTCACCAAAAACAACAGACACAAACTTTTTGGCTAGGGAAGGCTTGACTTGGTATTATAGTTGGTTGCCAAGATATATTCTACTTTTTGCAAGCAAGCATGAATCTTTTTAAGTGATTCATTAATTTTAGCAACAAAATTACAAAACAATTGAAACATATCCAACCACTCATGTTCAAAATGTTCTCTTCTCAGCAAGAATTTCTTTCAAAAATTAGCTAAGTCACTTTTTAAGCATCATATTACCTCAAAAGGACAGATTAAATACAGTTGGCTCTCCATATGCCCAGTTTCCAAATCCACATATTCAACCATCTCTGATTAAAAATATTTGAAAAGAGAAATCACATCTAACTGAATATATACATATTTTCCTGTCATTGTTCTTTAAGCCACACAGTATAGTATCTATTTTATGGCACTTATATTGTTTTAGGGATTGTAAATGATCTAGAGATTAGTTACACCTGAGCATCCCTGGGCTTGGGCATCCATTCCCCACAGATACAAATCACATACTGTATATGCATCGCATATCACCAGCCAGCACTTGTCTCCTCACTAGACATTTGCAATATAAGTTTATCTGTTAGCAAAGGATTCTAAACACTTTTTCCCAGAGGGAAAATTTAAGTCCTCTACATAACACAAAAGATGGAAATGGCCATTCCCATCTCAGTGTAAGAGGATATAAATGTTACACGAAGGCACTGTCTTTGTCACCTCCGCTCATGGACATGGGGCTTCACACAGATGACCTGTTGCAATCCGTACACGTCTGAAGAGTGACTGAGCACCTAGGGGTGTGGGTCTTTTCTCTTCCCTGGGGACACTTCACATGCCCTGTGGGTTGTAGCATGAGCTGAAAACCACAAAATTTGTTTCTAATCAAGCTGGGCATGTTAATATGCTCTGTCACACCGCAGGAGATCATTCTGTGTAGCTCTCTGAGGCCCAGGCTTCCACTTAACACAGTGCTTTTCCATATACCTCATGCCATAATGTAGAGGGCATGCTTCAAGGCTGGGGCATTGGTCCCATGAGCTGGGATCTCTGAGGTATGTAATTTCCTCTCCCTTGGGGGAGTTTAGGATTGTACCTCAGACTGTGGGATTCAGGGCAGAATCAGGTGCAAAGAGAAGAGGTGACAGGCTCTGCCATTTTCTTCTTTTGTTACCTATTCATGGGAGCCACAAATCACTTCCAAGACATTCTCTAGATCCTTGTATTAATAATTTCATGTTAGCTTTTTGCATAAGACTAGTTTACTCGTGTGTGTGTGTGTGTGTGTGTGTGTGTGTGTGTGTGGGTACACGGCTGGTGCAGTAAAGTCCCGTTTGCCTAAGCCATCACCAGTCATTTACCTTGGCAAGAAAGCTGGGTTCTGTGTGAGAGAGAGAGCATGGATGTGAGTGTGAAAGCATGTGAATGTGAAAGTATGTGAGTATGAAAGCATGTGAGTGTGAATCCATGTGAGTGTGCAAGGGTTGAGCATGCATGTCGAAAGACCATTGCCTGTATTGCCATTAGCCTCTCTATATCTGCCACAAGTCCACAGGGGTCGGCAGTTCTCCCCGTTCTCAAATAAAACCAGATGGAGAATGATGCTCCAGAATTTGTGACTGCTGCCAGATCTCTGCCCTTTAGAAAACAACCCCCATCAGCAAAATGCACCCCCATAAAAATGCATGCACACAGTACTGTGAGCTTCTTGCCTACCCTGTGTGTTCATTGCTCATCTGTTCCTATGAGTCCTGGAGGCAATGAACATATTCATAACTTGCTCAAATTTTCATCTTCCCAGTGATAGCTAATATATATATGTAAGCTTTAATACATTAGAAAGGACAGGTAAAGTTAGACACAGGGATTTTTACCTGTTTTTTTCAAAGTATGAGAAAATTGCCACAGCACGCAACATACTGCCTCCTGATGGTTGTCTTTCTGTCTTTTTGTTTTTGTGATGTTGGGAGGACAGAACCCAGGATTTCATGAATGCTTTCAGCATGCCTGACTCTTCCACCCATCATTATTTATCTTAAATTTTTGCATCAGCTTGATGCAGAAGTGCTCTGGCCCTTCTTCTTTCCTCTTTCTCTTCTTCTCTCTCCTTCTCTCCCTCCCTCTCTTTTCCTGGCCCCTTGGTGGCAGAGCATTTAGACTTGACTCAGAAGGCCAGACCCTTACTCTGATCTGTTTTTTGAGTCACTTTATTCAGTTGAGAAGAGTTCCAAGAATGTTTCCTTTCCTGTGTGCATCAGTTACTTTCCTCATTGTTGTGACAAAATGCCTAACAAAAGCAATTTAAGAAAACAAGGGTTCACTTTGGCTCATGGATTGTGGTGCAGCCTGTCAATGTGGAGAAGTCATGGATGTAAGGAGCTTGAGATAGCAGGTCACATTGCAATCACAGCCAGGAAGCAGAGTGTTGCAAGTTGGTGCTCAGCTCTCTTGCTTCTTTTTATTAAGTCCAGAGCTCCAGCCCATGAAATCACATTAAGGTCATCCCTTCTCAGTTCATGTGACCTAGAAACTCCTTCACAAAAATGCCAAGTGTTTGTCTCCTAGGTAAGTCTAGATCCTCTCAGGTTGACAAGCATTAGTAACCATCACTCTCTAATGTGTTCAGAAGACTCCAAATTACTTTAAATTCTGCTAACCTCATTACTTAGATCAATGTCCACTCTATACACCCCTGTGCTCTATTCTTAACCCAATCCTGAGTGAAGAATCCACTCATTAGTTTGTTTTTTAGCACATGCATCATAAGGCAGGAAATCTTGCCCCTAACAGGAATCTATGAATGTGGGGTGCTGTGTAAAGCAGTAACCAGCAGGTATGCCTTTGTACCAAGGAAGGGCCTATGTCAAAGGTCTAATACAGAGCCTTTGGTGGGAGTAGAACATATATGTATGCACCAAAAGTGAGTATTCCCAGTTTTTTGTGCTTATCTGACAGAGGATGGTGGGAAAAAAAAATGCTCCTGGAATTACAACACAAAGAATTTTCAGCAAAAATCAGTGTATACTTTTGGCAATCTCCATACCAAATTGGGTTACCTTACTGTACTGGCACATGGGCACTTTCTAGCCACTAAGCACTTCTACCACCCCAATTCTGCCTTGCCATTAAGAGAGGGGAACTGAAGCCTTGGCTTTGATCACAGAGATGGCACAGGAAATTCTGATTGAGCTGGGCTTCTTTTTAAGTCTTAAGAGGAGAAAACATCCAATTCTGTTTTAGAAATTCAAGCACAGTTTTTATATATGTAAGAGACCCGAGAGACTCCATCCCAAAACTCCTGAAGGTGATTAACTCCTATAGCAAAGTAGCAGGATACAAAATCAATGCACAAAAATCAGTAGCCTTCCTTTATGCAAAGGACAAAGATACAGAAAAAGAAATAAGGGACATAGTCCCATTTTCAATTGCAACCAAAAAAATAAAATACCTTGGAATAACATTAACCAAGGAAGTGAAAGATCTATACAATGAAAACATAAAAACACTCAAAAAAGAAATGGAGGACGACTTGAGAAAATGGAAAGACCTCCCATGTTCCTGGATAGGCAGAATTAACATTGTGAAGATGACAATCCTACCAAAGGCAATATACAGATTTAATGCAATTCCAATTAAAATCCCTACAGTGTTCTTCACAGAGATAGAAAAAATGATCTCAAATTTCATATGGAAAGGCAGAAGGCCTCGCATTTCCAAACATATCCTCAGCAAAAGAAATACCTCTGGAGGCATCACCATACCTGATCTAAAGCTATATTACAAAGCCATAGTAATAAAAACAGCATGGTACTGGCATAAAAACAGGAGTATAGATCAATGGAATAGACTTGAGGACGCGGACTTTGGGTCAAGCAACTATAGCTACTTGATATTCAATAAAGGCCCAAACAATATAGGCTGGAAAAAAGACAGCATCTTCAACAAATGGTGCTGGACAAACTGGATAACCATATGCAGGAAACTGAAACTTGACCCACACATTTCACCATGCACTACACTCAAGTCCAAATGGATCAAAGATCTCAATATAAGACCAGAAACTCGAATACTACTGGAAGAAAATTTAGGAAGTACTTTCCATGATATAGGAATGATTTATTCTATACCATTATTAACAAACCTATTTAAAACAGGAATTAAACTCTGGTATAATGAACATAAACCAAACCTCAGTGTGTGAATGAAGGCTTCTTTTTTCTCTCATTGAGTGACTGCTCTTCTTATTTGAGAAAAGAATTGACTGCATCCCCTTGTTTTCAAATGTGCCTTCCTATTAGTTAGGGTTGCTATAACAAAGTACCAGGGGCTGGGTGTGTTATGCACATTAGAAATGCATTCCTCACAGTTTGGAGATCAGAAATCCAAGATCAGAGTGCCAGTCTGGTTGGGGTCTGGTGATGGCCCTCTTCCACGCTTGTAGACTTTGACTACTTGCTGAGTCCTTATCTTATGAAAAGACAGAAAACTAGTCTTCTGACACCTTCTTATAAGGGCACAGATTCTTTTCATGAGGGCCCCACCATTGAATTCTTTCTACCACTCAAGCCCCACCTCCTCATGCCACCATGAAGGGGATTCAGTTTCAGAAATATCTGGTTTTTAATATCCTTGTCTTTGTCCAGGGTCACACTGTGGCAGTAGAGCCCCCAGCCGTCACCATCCCTGTGTATACTGGCAATGCTGGGTTATAAGGCAACTTGCCCACTCTCTTCCTCTTTTCTGGAGTAACTCACATCACTCTTCTAAAATAAGCTCTGTCTTTTCTTTCTAGCTTTCAGTTTACTATAAAAGAAGAAAGAAGTAAAAGAAAACTCTTACATGACTGAGTTTTGTTACCTAGACATGTCTTCAAAGGCTTGATATTTTTTCTGAATGCTCTAAAAATGGAAGTTATATATCAGCTAAAATATGATAATTAACAAGTATGCCTTGAATCACATAATAGCAAATGTCACTTTCCTGTAAGATCGGAATGTTGATCACAGGTGCAATAACGCCTCACAGGACCACCAAGCACCTCCAACCTGGCAGGGGTGCTCACTATCCTTTGGCCGGTGCCTGGGAGCACCTGCTGCAGGATTCTGGTGGGGTAGGGTAGGAGCTCCCGAACCTCTCTAGCTCTGTTCTGCATGTAGCTCTCCAGCTATTACATTGCAGGCTGCCACCTTGCCAGCTCAGGTTGGATGCTGAGAAGCAACATAAAACTCCACAGTGGGGCATTATTTCTGTTAATAGCTTCAGCTTACAGAAGAGAGGAGGATTTAGTACCCTGGATAGCTCGGTGGTTTCCAAAGATAATCTGTTTCTTGCTGTCTTGATTATTACTTTATAGATGACAATAAGCACACACAGAGAAGGAAGGATTGCACTTAATGGTGCTTCTGCATTCATTCATTCATTCATTCACTCATCTTGTTTCATTGAACAAGAGCCCACTAAATTGCTAATCTTTGCTGGGCAACATGCTAAGTCCTGCAAAAGAAAGATTAAAAAAGACAGTTAAGCAATGGAGTAGAAGAAGAATCTAGGACTGTAAAATTTCAGAGGCCAAAACAGGAACAGGCATGGGAACGGGTGAGATCGTTTCATGTACACAGAGATCTTCTGACCTGAGCCTGCCAAGATGTGCACTGTTGGCCCAGAAGGGCCATGCTGGCATCCCAGGAAGGAGCACAAAGCCAGGTCACACGGATGGCATTTGGAAAGTCACAAGAGCTTCCACATCACTTGGGGGCCCCAGGGAATATTATTTCTACAGAATCTTCTGAAACAGAATCACCTGTCACAGGTCACGGGAAATGGAGGTTCTTCATATTTTCACTCCTTCAACACATAGAATGGTTCAGATACCAAGACAGAAAGGAAATGTACCCTTGAGGTACTCAGCATCTAGTTAGTGATCAAATTTATGTGTGCTCACATGCAAAATCATAGATGCCTACCAAATAACAGTGTGAGTATCTGCCATCGACACCCATGAGGAAGGTGTCTCCTCCATGGAGGTCAGACAGGAAACACAGGGTGTATTTGGCTTCATCAACCACCTGGAGCCCTAAATTTCACAGTGGATTTAACTTTGCCAGTAGTTAGGTGAAGCAGAACCCAGATCACAGGTCAACTTGCCAGACATTCCTTTACTTGGCCTAATCTGGTACGTTTCCTCATCTTCATTAATCCTCAAGTATGTGCTGGCACTTGCTACTCAGTGTATAACACAGGGACCAAGAGCATCAGATTATTTTAGAACTTCTTATAAATACAGACTCTCAGGCCTTGCCCCATACCTACTCAATTCAAATATGCATTTCAACACTCTCCCAGAGAGTTTGATAGGCTCTGGTTCTCATATATGGCTGTGTACTGCACTAGCCTAGAGAGTTTTAAAAATTAAAGGAATTTTAAAATTTAATGAGACTGATTTACTTGCTAATGGATTCAATGAGGGCATCAGAATATCTTAAAGTTTCCCAGCTGATTCTAGCATGCAGCTAGGTTTGAGAACTTCTGTTGGAAGCAGTTCTTTGCTTTCCCTTTACTCAAAATGAGAATGGTGTGAACGAGGGGGTTGTAGTTAGTCTAGAGTAAGCAGAAGAGCAAGGAAGAATAGGGACAGTCACAGCAGAGGGCCTGGGAAGTGAGTGAATGAATGAATAAATGAATGAGCCAGACAAGGTCAGAGATGACTTCTTTCTGGACAGCTTTCAAGGGAAGCTTTTCATTTTACAATAAGCCAAGGCCCAGAAAAGGTGGATGACTTCACATGGTCATCAAACAGGTAAGATCCAAACAGATGGGCTGGGGAGATGGTTCTGTCATCAAAATACTTGTCTCGCTAGCATGAAGACCTCAGTTTGATCCCCAGGTGCCCTATAAAAAATGTCAGGCATGGTAGCATATACTTGTAATCCCAGAACTGAGGAAGCAGAGACAGGTGTACTCCTGATGTTCTGGCCAATCCAGTCTAGCATAATTGTTGAACTCCAGACCACTGGGAAACCCTGTCTCTAAAAGTGTGAACAGTGCCTTCAAAACAGAAACCCAAACACACAAGCACATGGACACACACACACACACACACACACACACACATACACACTTCCAAATAGAAGGTAGTTCAGAATGAGTTGCCAGAAAATGGAACCAGCAAGATCTTCAGTCCTTCTTTGCTGTTCTCATCCTTATTTCCTCTCTTTGATGCTAACAATATCTGCAGTGGCATCCCCCAATGATTTCTACTCATTCCCTTGGAGTAAATAAACCATAGGGGTTGTCATAGGTGATGTGATGCGTTTGCATCTTTGGTTCTGAGCTTAGGAACAGAGTCTAAGAACGGGTACAGATGCATCCTATATACTTTGCATGGTGATATACTGACAACCTGGAAGGAAGACAGAGTCAGACTTGCTGCCAAAAAGGAAAAAGTGCTACTAGATCCCTAGAGGAAGCAAAGCTTCTCTGGACCTTACTTTTACAGAAGAGTTTTCTATACCTAGCCCTATCTAAAAGAGTGACCTAATCCATGCTACCTCAAAGGCATCTCCACAGTAATAGTTTTCATAAAGTCATTATGTATAATGTCTCTGGATGGAAGCCAAACAAGTAACATTAAAATGCATGAAAATTTTGCTGGGGACTAAGAACATATGGTCCAAGTGCACAGCTTGATGCAGGCATAAAAATTAGCACAACTAGAGGAAGGGATAAATAGTGTGCCCTTCAAGTAAGTCCTCATAAATATCACTTCCATTTCCCATGCTCTTGAAAAGCCAGCAGAGGATAAGGGGTTCATTTACCTCATATGCCTTTTCTTGTTTGGGGATTGAACAAAAGTCGAAAGAAGCCAGTGGTAGGGTCCATAACTCTATCTAAGACTTTAGAAAGAGCAGAGGCTGGTTCAATTTGGCTAAGGTGATGCCAAGTCCATTTCCAAGTGATAGCCTAGATGTTTTCTAAAGAAAGAGTTTGTCTCCAACATAGTATCACCATATGAACACTGGCTAGGTCCTGAAATTCCATACACCATGCATGGCATATGAAACATGGCTATGCTTTTCCATGGCCATTTTGCTACATGCCTGGGAGACCTGGGGCCTCGTGTGTCAGAAGGCTTGGCCATGTTGACGAATTCTTATAAAGAATATAGAGCAAGAAGTACACTTTGAGAGACCAAGAGGTTGACCCTAAGACAGAAAGGGTGAATATTATTTGAGCTAAAGGAAGTTACAGAAGGGCAGCTTAGCTACAGACATGGGCTGTGCTAACTTCAGAAGGGAAGGCAAGAATGGGCCTAAGCTTTGCTGTCTGTTAGAACTGGTTCTTTTGGGTGAAGTTAAGCCTGTGCCAGTCATCTTCACTCCAGTAGTCCTTCTACCCAGGCAGGAGATCAGTGTACAGGAGAACCGTCACTCAGTAACTCCAGCTAGAAATCTGTGTTTTCTCCTGACTCTCCTCTTCACCCTCTCCACACTGTTGGCATCATGTCAGCTGTAGAGTGTCTTTTGAACTTCTTATTTCCAATCATACCTTATCCACGTCTTACCTGGACCATTACAAAATTCACTTGCTTCACTTCCTACCTGAAGCTCTTGGCTCCGCACTGTGCCTAGAGTGTTTTTCTTCAACTTCTCAAACACTATTTTGTTTTATGATGCACATCATGTCCATTCTAACTAGTTGAATATAGCTAGATTTTTAAGAAGATACAAGGGGAAACTTCAGGATCATAAGAACAGAGGGCAATATGCCTATTAATGGAAAGAAAGGAAACAGCCGGGGTTCACTGGTTCCCCCTCTGACTTTGGAATATAGTCTCCATCATTGCTGCTTTTTTTCATTTTCTGTATCTCTGTTCAATTTACTAACTTCCTCTGCTTTCTATATTCCCAAATTTCTATATATAGCTCCATCTCAAGGTGAGGAAATATTAGACACCCAAAACTCATCATCCACCCAGTAGAGTCCTAAAAGTATCTGATTAGTGGATGGTAAGTGACCTGGTTGGATTTGCATTTTAAAATATATCTCTGAGTGCTTTGCAAGAAGAGAACACTGGGAAGCATAAGTAAAGGCAGGGCAATCTTCTGGGGATGCAGTTCATGGCATCTCAAACAGAGATGATGTTGGCTATCACTAGGAAGGGTGGTGATGACTGAGAGGTGAATAAATGTAGGTATACTAGGGAGGCAAGATTAACAGGGGCTGGGGTGCGTTGATTTTTTTTTAAGATGAGTAAATAAGAATAAACAATCCCAGTTTTCTGTTTAAGTAATTAGGTGATAATGCTCAGGGAAGAAACCATTAGGAGATATATCATCATGGTCTCCAATGAAACATGGGGACTTTCCTTTGTTAAAGTATTGTTGTTACTTCCTCATTGGTTTGTGACAATATGTAATGTGTAAGTAAGTTTCTTTACTCTCTAGTAGTCTCAGCCTCATATCTTGGCACTCCTTACTCCAAACCCTCATCTCTATAGTATATACTCCAGGAATATATTGGATCCAGTTACCCTCTTATAACTTTTGACAAGGTTTTGCTTGCTTTCTTTTGATTCCACTATCACTTTCAGAACATCTTAGAAACCCTGTATATCCTTCAGAACCAAGCTCAAATGCCACTTACTGTGGTATCTTCCAAATAGTCCCCGACAGGAGTAGTGTCCCTCAGTTTCCATAGCACTTCATACTTAACTCTATATTCACTCCATACCATGGTATATTAGTTTACTTTACTCATTTCTCTGACTAAATACCTAACAGGAAACTGAATAAGGAAGGACAGGGTTTATTCTGGCTTTCAACTTCAAAAGGACACATTCCATTATAGCAGGGAAGGCACAGCAACAGAGGCCCAAAGATCATATGGCATGTAGAATCAGGAAGTGAATTTGAATAGGAAGTGAAGCCAGGCAATAAAACCTCAAGGCCTTACCCGAGTGACCCACTTTCTCCAGCCAGGCTCTACCTCCTAAAGTCTCCATAACCTTTCCAAACAGCACAACCGTCTGGAAACCAAGTGTTTAAGCACACGCGTCTATGGGAAACAGTTTACATTTGAACCACAACACAAAGTTACTAGATAACCTGTAAGCCTTTAAGGCCTGTGGCCATAGATTATCCCCTATGATTCTTTTCAGGCTCTATACAGCATCTGAGTCATGAGAGCTGGAGTGAGTTGAATGTGAGAAGAGCCTAGAATACTGGAAAAGCATCTTCACACTCATATTCCTTAAACTCTGGGCTTTAGCTGAACATGGGTCTGCCCTTTTCTCACTGTCTGTCCTCATGTCTACCTGGTTAAGGCTCAATCCTTTCTGGACTAGCAAGACCAGTTTCTGTCTCTCTCATCTGTGTAGCATGACTGCTGACTCTGAATGTTTATACGTGCTTCCAGAAGACCCTGAATGTCACTAACCCCATATGTGAGCATCTGTGGTAAGCTCTTCAATATAATGAAAATTGTGAATTTTTGAAACTCGGCATCCTTTATAGCTGGTGTTGCTGTGGTATGTTAGCACAGTTCTCTCCTCTGTAAACAAGGGTCATGTTTGTGGATCCTCATGGGATTCCCGACTCCAGATTTTATGGCATATGATGATACATGGAATGAAAATAAAGAAATATGTTTACATGCTCACCAGAGTGAAAATTAACATGGGTCAGAGCCTTGGGGAGTTAGTCATATCATAGATGGACTTGTGTGTTTTCAAATACCTGAAGGGTATATGTAGAGAGGAAAATAATAAGAAATAATAAATACTAAATATTCATACAGACTAGAGGCTATCCTAAGCATTTGAGAAGAAAATTAAACCAAAAAGAAATGTATTTTATTTGCCTCCAGAGATGAGAGAAGGTGTCCCCAGAGCTCATGTATGCACCTCATGGTGATGCTTGGTCCTAACAGAAGGTAGGGGAGCCTGATACCCAGATCTCAAGTTTATTTGGGGAGCTTTGCTGATTTTACTTTACAAATGACTCAGTCTCAAATAGCACTAGGAGTTGGTGGGTTTTTTTAATTATAATAAGAGGATTCCAAAATAGAATCATCACTGAAGAAGGAAGAGGTAATTATCCTTTTTGAAGTTATCTGTGAATCCAGGAAAGAGGCATAATTTTTAACTTCTGAAAATCTCTTTATTTGAAAAATAACAAGCAACCCTGAGTGGAGGGATTGATCTAAGCTTTTATGAGTCATAAGAAAAACCACATTCCTCATTAGGGAAAAAAAAAAGTGTTCTGAAATGATGTTAGCAAGACCTGTGGCTGGTGAAGGAAAAGAGGAGACTATAACGACTGTCGGGATTCTGTCTCCTGCCCTGAGATAACAAATAAGGAGAAACAGGTAAGAAGAAGAGAATAGATTCAATGTTGGCTCTGTGGTCGGTGGGGGTACCCTACAGGCTGTGTGAGCAAAAGGCCTTGGGCATAGATAGAGGTGATATGTCTTCTTAGTAACTTGGCTTACTGGCTACTGACATTTGGATATCATAGCTGTGAGACAGAAGATAGTCAGGAACTTCATCAGAAGAGAAAACTAGACTGAGAACTAAAAAAAAACTACCATTTCTCCTTGAAATATTATCAACTATCATAATGTAGTCATAGTATAATGATCGTGAAGATTTTGTTTCTTCCTTCAATCTCAATTCCATTATCTATGAAAGAAGGCAGAGTTTTCCTTGCCAGAACATGCCAGAACTGAATTACTCATAAGATAGGTGACTGGTATAAGGACATTAGAAACAGACCATTGATTTAACCTCAGTTCTAGGTTCTAAACAATAGCAATATTATTTGGTTTTATTCATTTGATGTGCCTTTACTAAGTATCTACTGTGTGGCAGGCCACAGGTATGTGTGACTGAGGATGTTGAAGACAGAAGTACACATGCTGAAAGGGGACCACAGGCTCATCATTAGCTAAGTGTTCTGACCAATTCATTGTCAGAGTTATTCACAGAAGGAATGAGGCTTCTAGGAGCAGCTAGTTGTGGTTAGTTATCTCAAAAGATGAATGTGCAAATCTGAACAGACTGAAGTCATAGGTAAACAGCATAGAGATGGAGTTGATATGGGGCAATAAAGATAATGTTTTGTGTGTGCTGAATCATCCTTTGAAATTAATTATAAGATTTAAGGGGTGACTGGTAGCAGACAAAGCTAATAGTGAGAGTATACCCAATACTGGAAGGTTTGAATCACACACCAAGAAAATGGGTTTTATTCAATGGGAAGGGAAAACAGTGTAACAACCTTACTTAGACATGATTTATTTGTCTAATCCTAACCATAGTGGGACGATGCTATTTTATTCTTATAAACTGCATCCTTCCAGCACCCCATTTCACATGTATATGATATAATCTTTGTCATAGAGAATAGGTCTCAATACTTAGAACCATATTTTAAACACTTAGAGAGGTCATAGCAGTTATATCCAGGTGTTTTCCATAAAGTTTAGGTAAATGAAAAAATGTAGCCAGTGTTGAAGAGTGTTGGTTTAGATTCAAAATTTCTATATCAATGGTGGCAATGACCACTAACTTGCATCATCCTTGAAGCTGCCTTTGTAAGATGCTTAAAGACCAAAGAAAAAAGCAGTAGACACTTGTCAGAAAACATCAGAACTGAATTTAACTGATTTGACATTGATCATGTCCTCCTCAGCAGTCCTATAGCTCTGCTGAACTCTTGTGCAAACATGCCAAGTCTAAATAGCAATCTACACCTGGGACCTTGGCTTCTACCAATCAGCTAGTGATATACACATGAAAGTTTAAGAGGACATGTTATGTCACTATGACAGAAGTCCTAATATAAAAAAAGAAGGAAAGGTTTACTTCAGGTTCATGGTTTCAGAGCATGTCAGTCTGTCACAGGAAAGCAGCTGTGTTTGTGGCAGTGAGGTTGTAGCAGAGACTGTTCACATGGTGGCAGAGTAGGAAGCAGAAAACCAGGCCGCAGCCAGGGGCTGGGCCAAAACTATCAAAGGCTTGTGCTTAATGACCTACTTACCCAGCTATGTCCCACCTCCTAAAATCTGCACAGCCTTCCAAAGTAGAACCACCAGCAGAAGAGCAGTCATTCAAGGCATGAGCCTACAGAGAACATTTCAGATTAAAGCCATATAGGGTATTTTTCTAATGCTACATTTACATTTACTAAATTGCATCATTTGAAAAATTCCAGTATGTGTTGGAGCTTTGGTTTCTTTCAGCTACTCTGGGCTTGTATACCTCTGAGATGCATTTGGGGCTGGTATACCTCTGAGATGTATTTGGGGCTGGTATACCTCTGAGATACATTTTGGTCATTTGGTTGGTTAGTTTGGGTTTGTTTACCCTTGTTTTTGAGACAGAGTCATACTATATAGCCTAGGCTAGGCTTAACTTTTGGTCCATGCCTGTAAATCCCAGCTCTTAGGAAACTGAGGCAGGATGATCAAAAGGTCAAGGGAGTCGGGGACCCAGGAATAGGTCAATTATGAAGGCAAAACAGAGATACACATTTTAAACATGAAAAATAAGATTAATATTGACAGAGAATAAGCACATCTATGGGACTTGTTGCTTGCATATCTACTGTATGTCACATTTTGAGGCTTGAATAAGACTTCACCTATGACTCCAGAGCAAAGCCTATGGCCAAGAGCTTCACAAAGGAGCAGAAGTGCATTCATTGTATGGAAGCTCAGTGGAGGAATCTGAAAACCTAGATCCAGCCTATGTCCTGTCTTCACAACCAGTGGCCTTTGCAAGTGTCACTCCCTTGCTTAGGACTCAATCTCAGACTCTATTAAGTTGGATTCAATGTTCTTTCTTTTTACCAAATCTAAATTGCATTGTTATCATTGAGAAACTTTTGATGTTGGAGGAAAAATTATTTACTTGGTTCAGATCAGAGCTGCTAGTTATTAACTGGGTGATGGAAAAATGACAGCCGCTTACTTTTCTTGTAAAATGAGTGTATAACCATTGACTGAGCAGAGGGCACCTATACATCAGTGCCTAACACAGAGGTTTTGTGGGCTCTGTGAAGCTATGGGCAAAGTAACCATCATTGATGGGTGTCTGTGTAGGGGTGCTTTATATACATCTATCTGAGGTCAGAAATAAATTGACACATTGCTTTTTATTACTCATGATAAAGCAACTTTGCAGATAATGGAAGATTGAGTTTCCAGTCACATAGGTAGGTGAGTATAAACCAAAGTGTTAGTTAGCACTCGTTCAGCCAGAGCCCTCCAGAGCTGATTACTAAGCCACTCTGTCACTCTAAGGGAGTCATGGAGCCCTCAGAAGTCTCTCTCACTCACTTTCATCCTCTTGTCACAGAGTTACCAGAAAGGGTAAAGTAATTGATAAGTAGGAAGGCACATTTATTCTGGAGAACACACACCAAAGTGAACCATTATTGATTCTGAAATTGCTTCTCCCGAGTTGAAAAATAGTTTAAATTATCCTGAAGAAACTCATTAAACTTTCAATGAGTAGAAATGCCTTCTAAGCCAGGGTATTAATACGGTTTTCCTTCAGTCCTCTTCCATGGAGTACAAAAGGTAAAGGCCAAGAAGGCAGCCATCATGCTGAGCCCTCTCCAAGACAGCCTAGACTGGGTTCTGTGTAGCATCCCATAAAGGCCTCACCAACAACTTGGCAGACGGCAGACAGTTCTTATAACTTCTTCCAGATTGGAAAGTGCAGGCAGGGGATGGGAAGACAACCCAGCAAGTAATAGTGCTTGCTGCATAAATAGGAAGACGTAATTTTATTTTATTTATTCATTTGTGAGTGAGAGAGAACGAAAGAGGCAGATAGAGAGAGTATGAGCACACCAAGGCCTCCAGCCACTGCAAACAAACTCCAGACACATACACCACTCTGTGCATCTGGCTTATGTAGGTCCTGGGGAATCAAACCTGGGTCATTAGGCTTAGAAGGCAAGTGCCTTTACCTCTAAGCCATCTCCCTAGCCCTGTAAGGAAGATGTGATTTTGATCCATAGCACACATATCAAGAGCCATGTATGGCTGTAAAAACCTATGACCCAGCACTGAATGAGGTGGAGACTAGGGAATGATGGGTCATTATAACTGAAAAACCACATGTTTCAGGTTCAAGGAGAGAGCCTATCTTGAGGAAACAAGACGTAAGGGCAATAGAGAAGGACACTTGACATCCTCCCCTGACCTCCATACACATATGCACAGAGCACTCACACCTACATACACATGTGCATAACACACACACACACACACACACACACACACACACACACACATGCATACATACACATAGGCATTGTTCCAAACTATGCAACTACTAGGTGGAAGAGTTGGGTCCTAAGCCAAGTTCTATTTATCAGCTGGGTCGTCTCTTGTCACTCTTTTTAGAGTGGAATCATAACATAACTCACTATATGACCAATGCATCCATTGGAATGTGCCTTTGGCACTTATTCCCATTTAAAACCAGAACACTGTCCTCTGAGGCCCAGAGTTGGGGCCTCCTTGAAATCTTTGCCCTCTAAACTCCTGAAGTCTTCAATCCTGGGAACCCTTCTCCCAAAGAGCTTTTGGGTGATGTCACTCTCATGGGGATGGCTTATTCCCTTTAGCTCTCAGCACCACCTCTGCGGGAAATTGCAGTCATTGTTCTTCCCATTATAGAAAAAGCCAAACACTACTAAACAGTTACAGGTCCATTTGAGAAAAAAAGCAGGGCACCTTCAGTCTCAGAAAATAGCATGGTCTCCATGGCGAGAGAGCCAGAATAACCATTTCAGAGGAAAGGCAGCTCCTGTCCCTGTCACAGCTCCACCCGTAGCCAAAGGCAAGGGGAGTTCTGTCTTCACGTGTTCAGTACATTTGATATAAGGACCTTCACACTGCTGCAAGTGTGTGTGCAGTGTCCAAATGTATACATGTTCAAATGTGAACGGTAGCATATATCTGTGCATATGAAGGCCAGAGGTAGCATTGGGTGTCTACTGTTTGAGACAGTCTCTTTCACTGAACTTGAACGTCACCAGTTTGGCTAGACTAGCTATCCAGTGAGCCTCAACAATATCCTGTCTCTGCCTCCTCAGTGATGGATTTAGAGGAAAGCACCAGGATGTGAGGCAGTTTACATAGATTCTGGGAATTGGAACCCAGGTCCTCATGCTTCCACAGCTTTACCCAGTGACCTTATCTCCATCCCTGAAAACATTTTTCTACTTGTTCAGTTAGTTGCTGTTTTCAGCACTATGATGGCAGCAGGAAGGCTACCTGCTCCCTGCCCTGCAGGCTCTCCATTGAGCTGTAGGGGAATTAGAGGAGGAGCAGAAAAGAGGTTGATTATGAGAACCACTCTGGTGGATAATTGAGTTCAAGGCTTTGTCCAATAAAGGCTCAGGGAGCTACTGAAGGGCTTTATACTCAGTTGTCAATTGGGCACATCTGTGTTATTTGCTTGTTTAAATTCATAAATTTAAATGCATGATACATGAATCCTATGGCTTCTAGCTGGGCTCATGCTTTATCTGATTTTTAGGGGTTCTATGGACCTGTGGGAACATCTGACAATGAGTAAAGTTCCTCAAGTGGCAGAGGCAGAGGTGCACAGCAGATACCTTCACAAGGCGCAACTTGTCCCATCTGTCGTTTAGAAGTCTTTGGTATTAATTCCTTTTCTCATCTCTGTAAATAAATACATGACAGAAGTAACATGAAGGAAGAATTGTTTGTTTTGGCTCACAGTTTTGGTGCTATCACTCCATCCTGGCTGGGAGGTTATGGTAGAACAGTTCATGCCATGGGAGATAGGAAGTAGAGAACGGGAATACAAGAAGAGAACAGGGAAAAATAGAGACCCAATATTAGTGTTTTTCTCAGTGCTGTGACAAAATGCCTTATGAAAGCAACATAGGGAAGGAAAGGATTGCTTTGGCTCACAGTTTGAAGGTTCAGTCCATCATAGTGAGGAAGGCATGGTGTCACAAGCATGGCACCAAGTCACACAGCAGAGATGAATGCCAGTGCTCAGCTCACTTTCTCTTCACTCCAGGACCCATGGAATGGAGCAACCCACATTCAGGGTTGGTCTTGAGCTAAATGTTAAAACACCTTCATAGATACACCCAGAGGTGTGTTTCTGTGATAATTCTAAACCCGGTCAGGTAACAATGAGGATTAACCATCACAGCCTCCAAGGACATGCTCCCAGTGACTGACCTCCTGCATCTAAACCTCCCCTTCTAAAGATGCAAGTATCTCCCAAAACAGTGACAGCACTGGAAATCAAATGTTGATCACATGAGCCTACAGGGAAAACTTCATATTCACACTATAATCATCCAGCCCCACCTTCTGAACTTTAAGGTCTTCCCTTAACCATGGTTGAACTAGGTATTCCTGAGGTCAAAAGTGAAACTTTTTTAGGGAAGGACCTTGTCAGCTTAACAGTAGTTGAATCTGAGAACCACGGCCACCAAGGCCAGCAGCCACCAGCTTCTCTTTCATAGACTGCTGCTCAGTTCCTCTTGCAGAGTCCTCCCAAGGTCCAGCTGTACCATAACTGACTACTGTCTTATGCTTGGCATCCTGGGGGTAGAGCAAGTGAGCTGGCATGGGAACAGCTACTGTCTACCCAGCAACTATCTAACTTTGATCAGCTCAAGTGTGAAAAATTAATCTATTTAAAACTTTTAACTGATAATAATTGTATGTATTTGTGTATTAAAGTGGGGCATTTCTGAAGTTGTATACAGCATGTAGTCATCAGAATGGGACTTTATCACAATAATTTTAAACACTTGTCACTTCTTTGCTATAGGAATATTCAAAATTCTATTAGGTTTCATTAGTTTTTGTCAACCATAATTATCTTACTATGCTTAAGAAAATTAAAATTTATTCTCTCTATCCAACTGCCTCTTGTATCCATGAACCATCATCTTTCCATCTCCCATACTAATTCCCTTCCCACCCACCATTCTGCTCTCAGCTCTTTAGATATCAACTCTTTAGGTTCCACGTGTGAGTGAAATATGTGGATTATTTGTTTTTCTGACTTATTTCACTTAATATAACACTCTGCGGTTCTGTATACACAAATGACAAAATTTCACTCCTTTTATGACTAAAGAGCATTCCCGTGTGTATATATTTCACATTTTATTATCCATTCACCCACTGAGAGACAGCTAGTATAATTCTGTCTTGACTATTGTTAGTACTGCAGTAAACATGGGAGTGCAAATGTCCCTCCAGCATGATTTCATTTCCTTTGGATATATATACTTACTCAGTCATGGGAATGTTCCATCATATGGCACTTCTATTTCTATTTCAAAGTTTTAGAGGAAACTCCATTCTGTTTCCCATAATGGCTAGACTCACTTACATTCCTACTAACCGTATATGCATTCCTCTCTTTACATCCTATATGGCACTGACTGTTTTGGCCTTTGTGGTGACAACCATTCTGACAGGGATGATATGGAAGTTTGTTTGTACTATTAAGGTGACATCCATCTGCCATCAAATTCCATCCTTTGGTCTTAATTTTTCCTTTCAGAGCTATACAGAGAATGTAGCTTCTTCTTCAACATAAAAGGTTTGTTTGACACTCCCCACAACTTACTGGTGGGGATCCTGTCTAATCCCTATTGAAATACCAAGAATCTTGCACAATGTCTCATATATAACAAGTGCTAAATAAATGGTGAATGCATTGATAAATGTACATATGGAAGATGAGATTAATAAAAGTATATGTGATGAATTATGCTACATGAAATTTAAAATATTTGTAGGTAATGTATTCATATAATATAACTTCTCATGCTTCTCTCCTCTCACGGTTAATTGTAGGTCAAAAATAATTTAAAAAATAAAAGATTGTAGTCTTTAAGCTAAGACCTTCCCATAGAAGCCCCAAATAAGATTAAAATATTTGATATGAAAGTGATAGTGTGATGCTCTCAGAACCCAGTTTCCTTCATAACATGGGTCAGTGTCTCAAATGAGCACTTTTCCTACGTGCAGAGAAAACTAGACTGTGAGAAAATAGAATAAGGGCAAATCCATTTGGTTCAGATAGACGGATGAGACAGGCATCCAGATACAGTGACCTTCCTTCATAACTTCCTCGTCTCCACTTTGCTGTGCTTCGCAGGCAGCAGATTTCTCCCTTTTCTGAGCTAACACAGTGCATCTCCAATAGCTCCTTCCACAGCTGCACCTATCACACCACAGAGTAATGTTCCACCATAAATCAGCTTCCTACCGCAGAAGAGACAATGCCTTAAGCACAGGTAACTGTGTATTATTTATCTCTATGTCCTTAGCCAGCACAAAGTCTAGCATGTTAAGCAGCAAGCTACATTTTTCCAGTGCATGCACTTAAAACTGATTCATGTCTTCCACAGCAAACAACCACTGTGTGTGTGTGTGTGTGTGTGTGTGCGTGTATGTATGTGTGTGTGCCCTTCAGAAGAAAAAATGCATTGCCAAGTGCCTCTAAGGGAATCTTCCTATATCTCTGTAATAATTCTACCAGCGAAGAGTACTTTTACCCCCAATAACTACACCCTCTTACTGCCCATGCTCAAAGGTTTGCTGTACTCCTATAAAACTGCATACCTGCTCCTTGGTGCAGCTGAACTGGTGCAAGTATTAAGCATAATCAGGCAACTCATATCACATCACTTGGCTGCTGAAACCCTGACATGCAGAATAACACATGTACTCTTGACTGGAGCCCCCACATTCTCTGCAGCTGCTGCCCCTGGTGCCCAGCTCCAGGTACCTTGGCCCTCTATTGGCTCTCAAACCATGCCAAGTTCTCTCCTGCTGCAAAGATGTTACACTTGTGTGCTTTCTGGCCCCTCTGCTGGATTTCAACCACCAGAGCACTTTCAATGACCATTTCTTCTCATGTGTCAAGTGGTAGATAATATGTCACTTTGTGCTATGGTTTGAATGAGTGCCCTCTAAAGGCCCTTGTGTTAACAGCTCGGTACTACTGGGGGATGCTATGAACCTTCAGATTGTCAGGCCTTAAGACATTGGGTTATCTATCCTTGAAAGGGACATGAAGGTCAGTTTCTCATTTTTTTCTCTGCTTCCTAACTTGATATTAAATGATCTTATGCGACACATACTTCCACTATGATACACCATGCTCACTAGAGAACTACAGCAACAGGAGCTTCCCTATCTAACACTCAAACCTACCTCGAGAACCAAGAACCAAACTGAATGCTTTCTCTTTGTAAGTCATTAGTCTCATGTTTTACTATAATAATATGAGCTTGACTAGCATAACTTTCTAGAGGGCCCCTCTCCTATGCTGTTATTTACTCATACACTTTGAGTCTGGTTTTACTTTATGGTTTGTGGAATTTTTTTGTTGTTGTTTGTGTTGATGTTTAGTGTGGTGGTCTGATTCCGGTGTCTCCCATAAACTTAGGTGTTCTGAATGCTAGGTTTCCAGCTGATATAGATTTGGGAATTAGCGCCTGTTGAAGGCAGTGTATTGTTGAGGGCAGGCATACAGTTATTATAGCCAATGACCCCTTGACAGCATTTGGCACACTCTCCTATTCCTGTTGTCCACCTGATGTTGGCCAGAAGGTGGGGTCCACCCTCTGCTCATACCATCGTTTTCCCCTGCCATCATGGAGCTTCCCCCTGAAGGCTGTAAGCCAAAATAAACCTCTTTTTTCCCAAAACCTTCTCTTGGTTGGGTGATTTTTACCAGCAATGCAAACCTGACTGCAACAGTAATGTTGGTACCAGGAGAGGGGTCATTTGCTGATACACACCTGACTCTGTTTCTTGGGCCTTTTGGAGCTGATTTTTCAAGAGGAATGTGGAAAGATTTCAAACCTTGGCCTAAAAGTTGCCTTATAGTGCTGTAAGTACAGTTGATGGACTATTCTGGTCAGAGTTAAAAGACCTCAATGCAGTAAGAACTGTAAATGTAAGGTTTGGCTTATGGGGGTGAAAAAGAGCTTTGCCTGGACTGGGCTTAAAACAGTTTGTGTAAGAGGCTTGCTGTTATACCTGTGTCCTGAGAAGTTGTGCAGGGTTGCTTTGCATAGAAACAGACTGATGTGTACAGAGGGAAAAGGCACAGAAAAAATGAAAATCTCTGGGTGAACTTCTGTCCATTCAGCTGTAATTGAGAGATTATAACCTTTGAGACTGGACCAGCTGACCTGCACTGGGGCAAAAGGAAGAATGTAGACTCTTGTAGGGGCCTAATTGCTCAAGGAGTGTTCTGTTCTTCAAAGTCTGCTTTATTCCCCCCTGGATTAACAAATTGGCGCCCTACCTGGTATGTTGGAGTATAAGAAATGCAGGAAAGAGAGGGTCATTGAGTTTGCAACACAGTCTTGTGTTTTGGACATGGCCATGGGCAGTGTGAAGCAGGTTTTCTGGATGCCTGCATGAAGACCCACAGGAACTATGAGGATGGACCGTGGATTGCAGTAGAGACCCAGTGGAGATGCCGGGACCACGAAATGGCTGTCAAGGAGAGCTGCCAGCCATGGATGAAGTTTTCCAGGACTATGAGTAGCCTAGCTGGAGGGACAGGATTAGAATGCCAGAGACTTGTGGCTGGTTAGAATTATCAGACTTGGATACTTCTCACTGACTAGAGTTGTTGGACGTGGAGCTACACTTTGATATTTGCACTATTTAAATTTTGTATTGGATGAATATTTTTTGCTATGCCCAAATGTCATCTTTTGCAGCATGAGGGTTTATTCTGTGCCATTATGGGCTTTGGGGGGATTTTTTTTTTTTTTGGTATCATGGCTCAGTTAAAAGACCTTGGATTATGGGGATGTTTGAACATCATTAGGATTGATAAAAACTATGGGAACTTTTAAAGTTGGACTGAATGCATTGCATTTTGCATCGTGTATTGTAATCAATTTATGGGGGTCAGGGGCAGAATGTGGTAGTTTGATTAAGGTGTCCTCCATAAACTTAGGTGTTGCTAATACTAGGTTCCCAGCTGATGGAGATTTGGAAATTAACACCTCTTGGAGGTAGTGTATTATTGGAGGTGGTCTTATAGGTATTATGGCCAGTTTCCTCTTATCAGTGTTTGGCACACTCTCCTGTTCCTGTACTCCACCTGATGTTGACCAGGGGGTGATATCCACTCTCTGCTCATGAAATTGTTTTCCCTTTCCATCATGGAGCTTCCTCCTTGAGGCTGTAAGCCAAAATAAACCTGTTTTTTTCCCACCAGGTGCTCTTGGTTGGGTGATTTCTACCCGCAATGTGAAACTGCCTGTAATAGTTAGCAATGCTGATGTTAGTAGGAATTGCTTTGTTTAGTCAGTTTCTTGTTACTGCTTGTCCTGTGAAGGTGTGACTCTTGTTTGCCTGATATTCTGTGGTCTCCAACTCTGTATGTCATAACAGAATAATACAAAAATACATTTTCCAATTCTTGCCTTTGTCAGGCATTCTATGTTCCTTGATAAGCAATGTTTCATTTAGATGTCACTATAACTCTAAGGGCTGTTTGCTATCCAGTCCTGCCTAGCTCTGCCAGCACCATGTGACAATGCCAATTCAATCAGGATCACAGATCCAAAGACCTGCACTCTTTACAATAGAGTTAATCAGCCCATCCATAATGAACTTCCTCTTTGGTCTTCCTTTCCAGGAGGACTGAGAGAGAGAGATGGACAAAATGATACATTGGAAGATCAGGGAGTATCAATAAAGTGCTTACTCCTCAAGCATGAGGACTTGAGCTCATGTTGCCAGCTCCCACATAAAAGGCATGGTTGTGTATACCTATAATCCCAGCCCTGGGAAGGCAGGACAGAAGTATCCCTAGGGCTTGCTGGCTAGCTACTCTAGCTCCAGGTTCAGAAAGAAACTATGTCTCAAAGAATACAGTGGTCAGTGATTGAAGCAGATCTCTGGCCTCCACCTCAGACCACCACCTGCATGTGTACACAAGGGCATGCATACTCACATACACATGAGCACACACATAAAATATGAACATGAATACACACAGGAACACACTAAAAATTAAGTAAGTAAAAATAAATATTTTTTAAATGATGCACTGAAGGTCTATATATTTGAGGTGGTCATCATTGCTAGTAACTATTTCTGTACAGACAACCAGGGTTGAAAACATACTGCCTGAAGCTCCTGGAGAGAAACCTACAGCAATGGCCCATTTTCTTACCTCTGACTTCCCTTGGTTAATTCAAACCTTTGGGGATTCATCATCAAATGGAAGGTTTTCTGTGCCCAGATGCTACAATGTGCAATCTCTCGCCATCCTTTTTCCTCTTTCCCTTACTTCTCTATTGTTACTCTTTTTTCATTTTTTATATTTATTTTTATTTGAAACAAAGAGAAAAGGGGAGAGAGAAAGAGAGAATGGGCATACCAGGACCTCCAGCCACAGCAAACAAACTCTAGACACATGTGCCACCTTGTATATCTGGCTTCCATGGGACCTGGAGAATCAAACCTGGGTCTTTTTTTTTTTTTTTTTGGTTTTTCGAGGTAGGGTCTCACTCTAGCCCAGGCTGACCTGGAATTCACTATGGAGTCTCAGGGTGGCCTCGAACTCATGGCGATCCTCCTACCTCTGCCTCCCGAGTGCTGGGATTAAAGGCGTGCGCCACCACGCCCGGCCCCAAACCTGGGTCTTTAGGCTTTGCATACAAGTGCCTTAATCTCTAAGCCATCTCTCCACCCTTCTGTTGTTATTCCTACATGTGAACAACACATACAATTATTTCTACATATAGCCATAAATAAAAGATTAGACTTATTTTATTTGTTACAAATAATAGCCTGATTTTGTCTTATGAAACTAATATCCATTAAGAATGTTGGCATGGGGGCTGGGGAGGTGGTTCAGAGGGTAAAGTGCTTGCCACACAAGCATTAGGACCTGAGGTTGGGTCCCAATGCCCATGTGAAAGCCAGCTGTGGCACTATGTGCTTGTAATCTCAGTGCTTAAGAGGTTGAGATTCCTAGGGCTTACCAGCTTGCTAGTCTAGTTGAATCATTGAGCTCTAGGTTCAGCAAAAGATCCTGTGTCAAAATAATGTGGAGAGCAACTGAGGAAGACATCAAATGGCAACCTCTGGACTCCACATGTGTGTGCATGCGCATGTACATGCATGTACACACATGTGTGCCTACAAATACAAATATGTATATACACAATACACACACAGACACAAACACACACACACAAAGAATGTTGGCATGAACATCCAATTTCTGTCATGGCAAACAAATTCTAAGATCTCTCCCATCTCTAATCATGTGCACTGTCTGCTGCTGTAAACCTGGCCTTCAGAGTTTTGGACTACTGCCATGATTTATATTGTTTAAAATGTCCTGCTCTGGGCTAGGATCTGCATTCTGAGTAATGAGATTCATTTTTTCACTTTCTATCTGTACTACAGAAAGTGAGGGAGCCATGATGGCATAGCCCTGTGGTGGTTTGATTCAGATATACCCCATAAACTTAGGTGTTCTGAATGCTAGATCCCCAGCTAATGGATATTTGGGAATTAATGCCTCCTGGAGGGAGTGTATTGTTGGGGGCGGGCTTATGGTTTTTATAGCCAGTTTCCCCTTGCCAGTGTTTGGCAACTCTCGTATTGCTATTGTCTACCTTATGTTGGCCAGGGGGTGATTTCCACCCTCTGCTCATGTCATCATTTTCCCTGCAATTGTGGAGCTTCCCCTCAAGCCTGTAAGCCAAAATAAGCCTCTTTTTCCCAGAAGCTGCTCTTAGTTGGGTGATTTCTACCAGCAATGTGAACTGGACTGCAACAGTAAAGTGGTATTGAGGAGTGGGATTGCTGCTAGACACCTGGCTGTGTGGCTTTGGCCTTTTGAAGCTGATTTTCAAGAAGAATGTGGGAGGATTTGAAACCTTGGCCTAAGAGATGCCTTGCAGTGCTGTAAGTATAGCTTGATGGACTATTCTGGTCTGAGCTGCAAGACCTGAATAGAGTAAGAACTATGGACTATGATGTTTGGCTTATGAGGGTGAGAAAGAGTTTTGCTTGGACTGGGCTAGCAGTTTGTGTGAGAAGCTTGCTCTTATGCCCATGTCCTGAGAAGTTGTGCAAGATTGCTTTGCGTAGAAATGAACTGATGTGAGCAGAAGGATATGGCACAGAAAGAAAAATCTTTGGGTGAACTGTTGCCCATTCAGCTGCAATTGAAAGATTACAACCTTTGAGACTGGGCTAGCTGACCTGCACTGGGGCAACAGGAAGAATGTCGATTCTTTTGAAGGGGCCTGAGTGTTCATGGAGTGTCCTGTTCCTCAAAGTCTGCTTTATTCTCCCCTGGATTAACAAATTGTCACCCTACCTGGTATTGTGGAGTATAAGAAATGCAGGAAAGAGACAGTCATTCAGTTTGCAACACGGTCTTGTGTTTTGGAAATGGCCATGGGCAGTGTGAAGCAGGTTTGCTGGATGCCTGCATGGAGACCCCATGGGCCCATGAGGATGAACACTGGCTTGCAGTAGAGACCCAGTGGAGATGATGGGACCACGAGATGGCTGCCAAGGAGGGCTGCCAGCCCCTATAAAGTTTTCTAGGACTGTGAGTAGCCTAGCTGATGGGGCAGAATTGGAATGCCAGAGACTTGTTGCTGGTTAGAATTTTCGGACTTGGAGATTTGTCACTTGCTAGAGTTGTTGGACTTGAAGCTACGGAGTTTGATATTTGCCCTGGTCGTTTTAAATCCTGTATTGGTTGAATGCTTCTTTGCTATACCCAATGCCATCTTTTGCAGTGTGAATATTTATTCTGTGCCATTCTGGGATTTTGAAGTTATTTTTTGGTATTGTGGCTCAGTTAAAAGATCTTGGACTATGGGGGTGTATGAACATCATTGGAATTGATAAAAACCATGGGGACTTTTAAAGTTAGAAGAATGCATTACATTTTACATCATGTATGGTTATCAGTTTACAGGGGCCAGTGGCAGAATGTGGTGGTTTGATTCAGATGTCCCCCATAAACTTAGGTGTTCTGAATGCTAGGTCCCCAGCTAATGGATATTTGGGAATTAATGCTTCCTGGAGGGAGTGTATTGTTGGGGGCAGGCTTATGGGTTTCATAGCCAGTTTCCCCTTGCCAGTGTTTGGCACACTCTCCTGTTGCTATTGTCCACCTTATGTTGGCCAGGGGGTGATTTCCACCCTCTGCTCATGTCATTGCTTTCCTTGCAATCGAGGAGCTTCCCCTCAAGCCTGTAAGCCAAAATAAACCTCTTTGTCCCAGAAGCTGCTCTTAGTTGGGTGATTTCTACCAGCAATGTGAACTGGATTGCAACAGGCCCACATCCTAAGTTACAGGAATAAAGAAGCTTCTCATAGACCTGTAGCTTTCCCTATCATTTCAGATGCCAGTCAGGCATCCTTCTCCCCACCCCTAATCTGTCCACAACTACTGTTTCCACTGGTCAGAGGTCATTCTGATTATAGATCTTACAGGACTCCTATTTCCACCCAAGAATGTAGGGGTTTTGTATCTTCTAATGTTCATGCAGAGAAAAGGACATTTGAAGACTGTGAAATAACATAGCAGGATATTGAGGTCCACATACTGCATATAAAGCTATGGAAAAATCCCCTCTCGCTATCTCTTTTCCCTTTGGGTCTGTGGTTCACAAACTGCAGAGCATAAATCGCAGAGCAAACCATGCTGGAATATCAATAAACCCACATCGACCTGAGGCAGGAACTCAGCTTGCAGTGCAGGGACTGTTTTTATTTTTTTTTAGACCTTGGTTGGCAGCCAGGTTGATGAAAGAAGAAACGGAAGAGAATAGCAGCTTTGCAACAGCACAGAAAAAGTTTTAAATGTTACCCACCCCCCACCACTGCCTTGTGCCTCTATAAATTCACGAGGAATGAAGCCTCCAGGAGGCTGATCAGGAGGCGGTAGTGGAGGGGAGTTAATAATGAAAACACCAATGCCAGGCCAGGGGCTACAACCCCCAAAGTCTGTACTACCTTGGTGTTACGGATTTAATTGTATGCCCCCTCCATATCCATATGGTAAAGTCCTGAAGCCTAGTACTTCAAAATGTGACATTGTTTGGACAGACCAAATCCAATTCAATGAGGTCATTAGGATGGGCCTTAATCCAATCTGACTGATGTCCTTATATAAAGGGGAAATTTGGACACAGAAGTCAGAGTACACAGAAGCCCATACTGGTGGAAGCATGGTTAAGGAGAGAGAAGATGTGAGATAACACCCAGACTTTTCAGTCCTTGGAAAACTACTTGTGATGGTGAGAGAAATGTGACATGAAGCTGGATCCCAGATGGTGGAGATTTAATGTCCAGCGAGATTGACCTACGGAAACCCACTTGGCTGGTCAATAATAGAAATGGGACTTAGGCCTCCTCTCTCCTATTCTAGGCCAGCAACACCAACTAATAATAGTAATACATTTTTAGTGGTTCCCATTAAACGTGGCATGAATTAAATCATTTAATCTTTACAGCAATCCAATAGAATGATTAATTAGGAGCAGTAACAATAGTAATCACACTTTTTCAAATGACAACAATGAGGTCGGGGAGTTGCGTTGTTACTTAAAGTCACACAGCTGGCCAGCGATCCATCACAAGTTCTCTTTGCCACCATCTGTGCTCCTTCTCTGCTGTTCTGATGGCACGAGTCTTTACAGAAAGAAAAGTCTGGCTTTTCAATACACAGGGATGGGTATAAATGTACATGTGTTGTAGAGGAAAGTGTTATTTTGCCTATATACTTCCCAGTATGGGTAGGGTGGCTATCAACCCCAGAGAGCCTTGGCACAGCTCTTCAGAGGAGCAGCAAAGCAGAGGGCATCGAAGGGGTGGGAAACACAAATCTAGACCCAAACGGCAATGGTACCATAAAATTCTACATCCTAAAAGGCAGACCAAATGGCTGAACCTTCACCAGGCCCTTACAGGGAACACCTGAACCACAAGACACTGGAGAGGGTAGGATCAAGACTAACCTTAATCTTCTACATCTTCCTTCCCTCTCTCTCTCTCTCTCTCTCTCTCTCTCTCTCTCCTCTCTAACTCTTGTATATTAGTTATCTTTTTCCTCATTTTCTTAGTGGGCACTGACCTGTAACTCCCAGTACCAGCATGGGGCTATCATCCACAATGAGCTTTTGATCAGAGAGACATATAAGGTTTCCTAAAAGACAGACAGATTTCTGTCAGAGTACTTAATGACCCACCAAAGGTTGGAGGTAAGACCCTACTGCTGAAGACACCTTATGTGGCTGACATGTAAAATGGAATGCCATGGCTCTGGAAGTTGGAAGACAGTCAGTCCCCAGACAGTCAGCACGTCTAGTGCCAGAAGGTACTACATGGGCAACTGGGGGAAAATGACCAATATCTGTCCAAGCAACTCATGGTCTAACCTACTTAGCAGCATATAACCTGTTGTGATGCCCACACAAGTGCAATAGTGGCACACAGCCATGGTGGGGAACCAACTGCTCTTGATTTGGCTAACTGATCCCCTCAGTGGTATGGGACCCATAGCTGGAGCTGGGAAACAAGTCAGAACCATATCCAAACATAAGCCCACTCGCCAATATCAAGCTACCACCAATCATGGGCTACAAGAGGGCCTACACCTATTAAATTCTCTATTAAAAAAGTAAGGGTTATCTCATTTGTCCTGGTGCTAACTTCCTCTCTGTTGGAGAATCTGCTTCTCTTTTTCAGATAGATGTAGATCCTAAGGAGAGAGCCACCCCATCATACCTCAAAAGGGCCCAGGCTAAAACTAAGAAAAAATGGCAAAACAAGCAAGGGTGCTGTCTTCCTGATGAACTGGATACCAGCAGAAGGGGGAAGGAGATCAACACAGAGAAAAATCAACTCCTACCAAATCAGAGGGCCAGAGCCTCAGAGGCCCCCAACACCTCATGACTGAAGCAGACCAAAAATGAACCCAACATGGCTCAGGGAAATTTTGCGGAAGGGAGGACGGAAAGAATGTCAGAGCCACATGTTGGGTCATGATATTTAAAGACATTTATCTTACCCACAACTGTGGGCTAACTCCACAATGCACGACCCATATACCTCAACAAGGAGGGGTCAAGGGGAGGGGTTAGGTCACGGATCAGCGTAATAATGGTACCAAACTGACTGTATTTGCTGAATACAAAACTAATTAATAAAAAAGTCTATTATAGAAATAAATAAATAAATAAAAATAATAAAAATAAAAATAGTAGACTTGAACAATGACTTCCAAGGAGCTAATGAAAATAAGGGGCTGGAGAGATTGCTCAGTGGTAAAAAGCACTTGTTTTCAAAGCCTTAAGGCATGAGTTCCATTCCCCAGTCACCATGTAAATCCAGATGCACAAACCAGTATATGTGTCTGGAGTTCATTTGAGGTGGCTCTAGGCCCTGAAGCACCCATTCTCATATTATTTTTCTTTTTTTCTCACTCTCCTCCTCTTCTTGAGAATAAATAAATAAAATTTAAAAAATAAAAATAAAGTCTATTCACCACTGTTTTCAACACAATGTTTGATGAGTATGTATTGTACACTTAGTGTTAAGTGGAAAAGATAATGCAAAGCAATATGCTACTTTCTTAGCAGAGAGTCACGTTGAGCAATAGTAAAATCAGGAAGATCAATAAAGTATGAGATGGGTAGGAGATGCAAAAAACGGAACAAAGATAACTAGGAGAGCAATAAGCTTAAGACAAGGGAGTTCCAAGTACCAGGGATTGGCAGGAAGAAAGACTGTTCTAGAAGACTGGCCTGGCATTTGTCCAAAGATGTCTGCAAGTGCTAAGCTTGGAGCCAGTTGAGAGGGAAGCAGAGCTTCTTGTGGTGATCTGTGAATGTAAAGATTGACAGCTGGCCAGGATTCTGCTGGGATTCAGGAAAGAGAGGAGTGTAACTCCTTACAAAAGATTTCAGAAGGGGCTAAGGTCCTCACTGTTCAAGTACAAGCGCAGTCCAGCATCCAAATCAAACTCCATGACCCGTGACCTAGGGCTAGAGCAGGGCTATTTTCATATCATGTAAATGGACAACAAATGATGGCCCTGACTTCATGGAGACCCATGGACCTCCAGTGAGATTGCTCCTGTAACGCACACATAGCAGAGCTGGGCTCTGGAAGATGAGTCATGTTTTGCTAAAGGCATATGGAAGAGGGTTAGGGAGGACATTCCAAAGAGCAAGATTAATATCAAAATTGATTTTTCAGGCCAAGAAAAAAAAAATGCCTTTTTGTGAAGAGTTTCTTTTACCTTGGCTGTTGAAAAAATAAAGCCAAGAATTTCATGAGGGAGAAGGGATCTAAACTCCACCGTTTCCTTCTGAAACTCAGGACATGTAAGTTCATATTTTATTATTCCTAGTCAGTTAGTCCTTTCATCCCCTTAACCGCCATCCACACACTGCAACCTCACCCAAAGTGCTTTGCTGAACCATTTTATACTCAGAAGAAATGAATGAATTACTTTATAGCATAAAAGGTTCCTGGAGGGGTGTTGGTAAAAGAAACAAACACTTTTCAAGTTGATCACCTCTCCTTAGCCACTAGTTCTCCCCTTTGTGTTGGGTTTCTTCTTTGTACCAAGCATTCTGTTTAGTGAGAGGATAGAAAGATACTTAATTCGTCACCCTTGTCATGGGAAAGACAACTCTGACAGTGAAGAAGAGAGGTAGGTAACCAGACCCAGACCCAGACCTGACAGTTTCAAAGAAGAGAGGGAAGAAGTAAAGCAATGGTGAGCCCAGACTGGAGGGCCAAGGGAAGCCACATGATAGCTAAAATCAATGCTGACATCCTTCAAAGGCCCTTCTGGAAAGAATGCAGCATGATAGCTGACTGCAAAACGGAGGTTGTTCTCCAGATATCTCCTGCTGGAGAACAGGATGTGTGCATAACTCGGCCTGTGTATGAATTCTGGTGAGATTCCTTCTAATGGATAATCACCTTCTCCCTTCCCTTTGTGAGGAGATCTATTTCACTCCCTCTCGCATTTCACACTTTCCACTTCCTCCTGCAAGAGAAAGTCTGGGGCTGAATGATGTGGGAAATGTCAAGGCTGAGGTGATTACCACCGGGTTGGGGAGAGCTATCTTTAACTGCATCTCATTCATCCGTCCTAAGAGCAGCTTGAAACCTCCCCCTCCTGATGTTGCAGAAGCATTCGAGAGCTTGACTCTCATACCCACTAGTAGTTTTCAGGCATGCCTCACACGGAGAAGGCCAGGACTTGTAGGGAATGCAATGTGCAGTCACTGTTCCCTGAAGAGATAAAGTGTGATGTGCCATCACAGTGCTCCTGGGGAGCCTGAGCTGAGGGAGGGTGGTGTATAGTATGGTGGCACAGCCTCTGGGCTGCTGAGAAGGGGTGGTGCTGAAGAAATAAGTTTCTGTAAATTATTATTTATTTATTTATTGATGCAGACTGGCCTTTCTTCATGCAAGAGAGAGAGAGAGAAAGAATTGGCATGCATGGGCCTCCAGCCACAGAAATCGAACTCCAGATGCATGTGCCCCCTTGTGAGTATGTGCAACATTGTGTGATTGTGTCACTGTGCATCTAGCTTACATGGGACCTGGAGAGTCAGACATGAGTCCTTAGGCTTCACAGGCAATTGTCTTAACCACTAAGTCATCTCTCAAGTTTCTATAAATTTTTATGGTGGTGTTGTGCTTGTAGAGAATGTACAAGTTTATCAAAAACACACTGAAATATGCAAGGATGATGGACATCACTCTTAGGCTCTTTCAAATGTTTAAAAGTATTAGCAATTTACTTTCAGATATTAAAAAAAAATGTGTTACACTTGAACTTTTCTGAATATTTGAGATTGCTTCAAAAAACTTCCCTTAGTCAGCTCATTAAAGAAAATGTTAAGGGTATCAGGCAAAGAGGAACAAATGTTCAAGACACAGATATTCCCATTAGCACATGAGGAACTATGTCACCTCACAAGCCTTTTCTGTTAGAAGCCCCGGGTTCTCCATCCACTTCTGTCTCTCTGCAGCACACAAAGACTGTGCTCCAGTCACTTGATGTGGTGGTTTGAGTGTAACTGTCCCCATAGCATTAGGTGTTTGTGATCCAGCTTCCTGCTTGGACCCCAGCAGATGGACCATTTGAGAAGTGGAACCTTGCCTTAGGAGTTGTCTTGCTGGGGGTGCTCCTTGCTCTTGAAGAGTCCAGCTCTATATGTTCATAGTCAGCTTGCACTTCCTACTATCTCTGCTGTGGATGTGTGATGGAGTGAAACAGCTGCTTCTGCTGTGACAAAGCCTCCCCTTGGAACTCTACTCCCAAAATATATCCTTTCCCCCCTCCTCAGAAGCTGCTTTGGGCTGGGTAACTTGTCCCAGCAATGAAAAGCTAACTACTACATTTGGCCTTGGTGGGTAGATGGGAAATATTTCCTTCTATGCTTACTGACTGTGCGACTTACCAGGACCCCTGCTGGATGACTACCTTTTATTTTCATTTTTCATTTCATCATGTTCCTGAGAATCAAGTTTTACCCACTGATCATCAAGACCCAATACAATTCACATACCTCAGCAGTTAGAAAGAGATGGAGAAACTATAAGAGATATCCAGTTGTTTGACCAAGGGGAATACGCAAGTAAAAATGAACAACACAAACGAAATATTAAATATTGAAAAGGCTCTGATTGAAAGAATCATAGAACAAGAATAGATAAATAATTGTGATTCTGTAAATACTGTACCACAACAGGCAGCAGTGTGTATGCATGAAGGAAAAAGAGCCTATAATGGTGCATCAGAAGGCTTTTCAATCCGGATGGTCTGTGTGAAGGTTCCTGAAAACTGTCATCAATATAAGTTCTGGGAGGTACCCAAAACAGAAAGATACTGAATGCTAGAATAACATGCCTGACTCAACATACCCAGATTGTTTACTCTGTGCAAATTTAAGACCATACAAGTTGTCTCTGCCTTCAAGAAGCTCTCAGTTAGTTAGGCAGGAAAGGAGAAGGAAGTTGAAGAAACAGCAGAATGGTATGATATACTCTGAGAAAGAAGCTACATGAATGAAATCAACTTAGGCAGGGAGAGTAAGATAACATTGTACATGTCATAGGCTACCTTAATATTTCACTGTATTACCATCAACATAAATGAATATGACAGTAATGACAACCACACAGACAAGAATTCCAGTCCCAGCTCCAGTGCTTTTGGGCCATAGAATTGTATCTAAATTATTCCACCCCTCATAGAGGACCCCTAGTGTCCTCAATTACAAACTAGGAAAAAAAATAGACCAACCCTTAAAAAGTAGACCTTCAATATTATCACCAGAAAATAATAATAAAGGTATATGGGAATATTAATTTGCCTAATTTAGTTATTTCACATATATATGCATACATCAAAGCATACATAACATTATATGTTCACTATGTAGAACATTCAGTTTTTATTTGTCAGTTATAGCTTAGTAAAGCTGATAGAATTAATTGAGCTAATGGATATTAACTTCAGATCACGAATAGATTTTATTTATTATTTTCATTATAATTATAATTAATCACAACTTTTCTACCAATAAATCAATGGCAATGAGAAAAAAAATCACTGACTCATTGGAACTATCTGGTGTGCCGTCTTCTCTTGCCAAGATGGCTACATAAAAGGTTGATGTTGGGTCCTTTCAGAATCTGAGAGACATCTCTATTCCATCCTCATGCTACAAAATAGGATTATAAGTGAGTCAAAAGTAAGAATGGGGGGCTGGAGAAATGGTTTAGCATTTAAGGTGCTTGCCTGCAAAGTCTAATTACCTGGATTCAATTCCAAAAGCCAGATGCATAAAATGATACATGTATCTGGAGATCATTTGCAGTGGCTAGAGGCCTCGACATGCCCAAATTCTCTCTCTCTCTCCCTCCCACTCTCTGCAAATAAATAAATAAATATTTTTAAAGTAAGAATGGATCTTAGTGTAGATAACACAGGAAGCATTCAGAAGGATCTGTATTCTACCAATGTGAGTCCTGCCCATCATGGCACCCAATGCATTATGTATCCAATAAATTCTTGCCCTAATAGGTGAATGAATGTGTAAATGTATGAAGAGGGACATAAATAACTATTTTCCTCATTTCATAACTTTCTCCAACTAAACAAAGCATTTGCAGTAAGCTTCATTATTCTTCAGGTTTTAGTCTGACCAGCCAATACTAAGTCCTGCTTGTGTGGCCACACACATTATTTTCATTTACATTCTCAAGAACCTCTGGATCAGTATGGAACTTCCCCACTTTCTGAGTTTAGAAATGGGAGTCTAAGAAGGAGAAGGAATGTCTTATCCAAGTCACATGGCTGCTTTGGCAGAGCTTGAACATGATAATGCTTTTCCTGTTTAACATGGTAGCTTCTCCTTGGGCTGAACGTGAAGTGTTTCTACCAAAACAGGCCTCTATTTTACTTTTACTCTCTCTACTCAACTGCCTACCAGTCAAATATTCTAGAAATCTATACACCAGGACTTGAGTCTTCTCTCTGATTTTAATTCTAATGAGTTACCCACGTCCTTCAATTCTCCTTCCTAAACTTCTCAAATGTGCCTCCTATCCTCCCAGTTCAGCTCACTGTTTTTTCTCTTCTTGTCTAGTCCAACAGTCTCCTATCTGATGTGGAGCTCCTAACCTCTGTCATCTTGAACTGTCTTCCATAAAGCAAACTGATGGTTTTCATGGAACCACTTGCCAATGACCTCATCCTGCAGACTTCCACTCCTCAGTGACTCCTTTGCTCATAAAGAAAAGATACGAGCTGAGGAGGTGGCTCGGTGGTTAAAGATGCTTGCTTGCAAAACCTGCTGGTCCAGGTTTGATTCCCCAGACATCCACATAAAGACAGATAGGCATTCATTTGCAGTGTCAAGAGACCCTAACACCATACACAAAAATAAATATTTTAAATTTTTAAATAGGGATGGAGAGATTGCTCAATGGTTAAGGTACTTGCCTGCAAAGCCGAATGACCCAGGTTTAATTCCCCAGTACCCACATAAAGCCAAATACACAAGGTGGCACATGCATCTGGAGTTCATTTGCAGTGGCTAGAGACCCTGGCAAGTCTATTCTCCCTCTTCCCCCTCTTTCTTTCTACAAATACATATTAATTTAAAATAAAAGATGCATGTCACATCATGGTCAAACTCCTCCCAACTCTCCCCTACTACTTTAAGCTCCTCCATTTTCCATTTTGACACTATGGTCACTACATGTCAAAACTATGTGCCCAGATCATTATAGGTACATTGTATCTATTAATCCCTTTAATCTCATAACAAACCTTAATTTCATAATAAGTAAATTACTATATTAGTCAGTAAAGGTGATAGGAGAAAGAACCTATGTGTCCATGTCTTAATCAAGTCTTTTATACCAATGTCCAGCATGGGGCTTAGTTCAGATTCTCAATGAGAATTTGTTAGAATTTAAGGATGGATGTAAAGAAGAATAGATAGATGGATGGGTGAATGGATGGATAGATGAATTGCTGATGAATGAATCATGACTAGGTGGTTAGATGGTATGTGGGTGGGTAAATATGAATGACTGAGTGTATAGCTGGATGGATAGATAAGTGGATTGGTAAATGGATGCATGAGTAGGGGAATAAATAAAATATAAATAAATGGTATAATATAGATACTAAAAATATTCTAACATTAGGTGCTTCAGTAACTCAGGGCTCAAGGACCAATACTATACTCATTCTCCTTCCCAACTTGAATCTCCAAAACCAATCATATTTCCAACAAGCAGATTATAGTACATAAATATTCAGAAGACAAAACTGATGAACGAATGAGTGAATGTGAACTATTGCTTGTTCTCTCCTTTCCCAAAAGCCTTATGAGGTCCTGCCAAGCAACCTAATGAGAAGACCACAGTCATCAGTCTGTGTGTCCAGTCATTTGCATTCAACTATGCCCAAAGAAAGCTGACTTGCCACAAAGAATCGCTGCTCCTAGAATCCTCCAGCTATTGAGCTCATCTGCATTTTCCCAACTGATTTTAAGTGGTAGAAAAATCAACTTCTGTTTTGCACTCTAATGGGAGAATAAAAGTTATACAACGATGAATTCCACTGATGAGAGATTCCTGCTCATTTTCTGCTGCCTGTTAGCCATTTGGTAGCATTTTAATTTAACTTTCCACTTGCATAGTTTCCATTAATATTTATGAAATGATTACTAGCTGCAGCTTAGTCTTTGAAAACTGTGTCTGAAGCACTGGGCAAAATACATTTGCTAGTAGTTGTGAACAAATAAGGCTTTCACAAGCTGTTACAAGGCTTTCCCGTTCCTAATGTAACTTTTCCCCCAAAGTTCAAACAATTGAAAATCAGTGTGGACCTAATGAGCAGGTAGGAATTCCAAGAATTACTCTCAACCTTATATATTATGGTAATCCTTAGACCAAATGCAATCTCTAACTTTCAGTACATCTGTGAAGACTCCTCTCCCAGGAGATAAAGACAAAGCCTCCAGGCCACCAGGACTTATGTAAGCATCATAACATCAGGGATGGGTAGTCATCTTCATAGTTGAGAAAATCATTGCTTCACATATGTTGATTTTTTCATTATTTTGTCCTTATAAAAAATCCATGGGATGAGTGTTATTATCATTCTTATTTTACAAATGAGGGTGTTCTGGATTGGAAAGCCTAAGTAAAACCATTCAGTTAGTAAACACTGCCAGCAGAAAAGGCTTGAACCTGCTCTTGCATCTGGTGGGTATATAGTACAGTCTAGTTCTCCAAGAGCTCATGATCACCAGGGGAATCATTTGAGCAAACAGACCATTACAACAGAGTGATGCGCAAGACCAGCAGCAGTGGAGGTCTGTGAAAAGTTCCATGTAAAGATGAAGAGGTGCTAATAAAAAGCTATAAAACTGGAGCTAGGAGATAGGTTTTAACCTAGTTTAAAGAAGGTTATGAATTAAAATGACATGTAGTGCAGAGGAGATGGCTCAGTGGTTAAAGCACTCGCCATGCAAGCACAACGACTTGAGTTTGGATGCCCAGAACTCTATTAAGCCGTGTGTGGTAGCACATGTGTCTAATCTCAGCACTTCTACTTCTAGGGTGAGATGGGAGCTGAGACAGAGAACCCCCAGAAGCTCATGGGCCAGCTAGCCTTAAGAATACTCCAGTGATCAGCAAGAGACCATGCTTCAGACAAGGAGGAAGGTGAGAGCCACACATGAGACTGTCCTCTGACATTCACATGTGTGCCATGGCATGTGCACACCTGCACACACATATGCACAAGGATTATTTTTAATTTTTATTTATTTACAAGTGGAGAGAGAGATAATGGCATACCAGAGCCTCTACCAACTGCAAACAAACTCCAGATGCATGTGCCACTTTGTTCATCCAGCTTTCTGTGGGTACTGGGGAATCAAACCCAGGTCGTTAGGCTTTGAAAGCAAGCGTTTTAACTGCTGAGCCATCTCTCCAGCCCCACACACAAGGAGTTTTAGAAAAGTAAATAAAACATCAGGCTGACCCATGGGCTTCAGGGTTGCAAATGAGCAAGAAGTGAAGTGAATATGTTTATCAGCCAAGTTTCTAGGCACTAGTTTAAAAAGTTACTGGCTCATTTGCACATGCACCTATATGAACCTGCACTCATGCTCACATACATGCTTTCCCATATAAGTCACTGCCAATGGGGAGGGTCTAGAATACTGCCCCATTGCTCATGACTTTCTATCATAAATAAAGTTGGCCTAGGACCATATTTTTTTTCAAATCCAAGTCAAAAGTATGCATACTAAGAGCTGCATCACCAGCCTGTCCACAGATGTCCAGATTACAGATGGTTTCTGCCTTGCTATCTCACCTCTGCCTTACCCTTAATAGGGTTTTCCTCCCCAAACCCAGCACAATCAAAGTTCTTTGGTTCTCATGCCTATCCTCTCCTGCTCTTCAAAACATTATTCTGTCTACACTGTCTGCTTTCTAACACAGTGAAATGAAAGCAGCCCAGGCTTCAGAGCCTGGCAGATCTGAGATTGACTGCCAGCCTTAGCAATTGCACAGTCTGAGATTTAGGACAAGCTTTGTGTCTTTATCTGTAAGATGTGTTGACCACTACCCCATAAAGCCTCTACTACTACGTGTAGTAGTGCTCAATAAATACTTGTTTGCATTATCACCAATTTGTCCTTCATCCTCAATCCATGGAGACCTGAATGCCTTCATTTCCCATTCCCCTGTGATGCTCATAACTGCTGCTTCTCCATGCCACTGATGTCACTGCCCAACACAGTTTCCACATAAAGACATCTCTGCAGATTCCATGTGCATGTATAAACATGTACAATGTTGATATTCTACCCATGTGACATTTCAGATTAAAACAGAGTATTTTATGGGAGGCAAGAGTTTATTCTGTCTGGTTATGTCGTACTTTTTATGTGGATGCTTCTGTTTGGATCGAGATTTTCTGAAATCAATACAGAAGACCTATTATTTTCAATGTTCACTTTGGATCTTGTAAAAGGCAAATGAGTGTATTAATGGTGTGACTTAAAATACCCACAGTATGGAATGCAGATGAGCACTTTTCCTTTATGCATTTCGAAGCAGTGTGCCTGAAATAGTAAAGTACGTAAGGACTGCTTTGAGAACAGATGCAGTTGTTAACAGGACAGCATGAAAGAGAATTAACTGGAGAGCTCTCCTCTACACTCGTGCCAAGACCACCTTAAAGGCAACTCAATTCACATCAGCTAACAGGGAAACCAGCACAAGGTACTTTTTATGTCACTAACCCTAAGCCCTGTGTGTTCCTCTCTTCACCCTTTCCTCTTTTCTGAGAAAATGCTTATTTACTAATCTTCCAGACTTACCTCCGAGGTCTGATTGTCACCTCCCGTAGTTCTCTCTCCAAGCCCCTCCCCACAGCGGGGTCCCACGGTGCTGCTCTCATCCAGCAGGCTCTGAGATGACCCCAGCTACATTGCCAGTGGTTGTCCACTACTTCTGGTGTTGCCCGTCACTGTGATGCTTATACTCACAGAACCGTTGCTTTTATTCCAGAGTCCACAGTGCCTAGCAGGTACACAGTTCCCAAAGTGTCTATTAACCAAATCAGTAAATGGGTGGGTCACTGGATGATGAATCAAGGAATTAAAAAGCCCATTTAATGAAGCAACTTACTGAAAGACTCAAGCAGCATTTAGAGAGACAGCGGAAGAGAACAGAGCTAGACAGGGGTTGATGTTGAAAGAATTGCAGAGTTTAGAAATCCTACTGAGACCATTTTTAGTTCTATATTCCAGCCATGTTTCCACAAGCAGCCGCTGTCATGAACTTCCTGCCTTTAAGACCAAATCCAAACACGAAATGGCCATTTTAGTGATGATGTAATAATGGATAGCACTAGACTGTCTTGTCCTGCAAGACCATCCACAGCTTTGCCAGATCATTTACAAAGTCATCATCTCATGTCATTTTTCTCAAGAAAGAACAAAACCCTGAGAGCTTCTGAAACGTTCTCTGGTGATGTCTGATGACCTCCTAGGCTCTGTAGACTTGGTATCTGCGCTGCACTAGTCCCAGTGAAGCTGACCAGGCTTCTGTGCTTCACAAGTAACTGGATTCTACAGTAATATAGGCATGCTTTTTCTGGAATCTAATGAAAATTAAAGAACAAATGTGTCAAACATAATTAACCAAAATGGCAAGTATTCTCTGTCAAAATTTCCTATAAGATAGGGTCAATTTTGGTACTCAATAGGAAAATATTTAATGTTAATATGGATCTACTAAACACTTGAATCCTTAACTTAGACTTTATTTTATTTTATCTCATTTTTTGTAAGTGGGAGTGTTTATATGTATTCATATGCATGTGGGCACACCTGTGTCTGGGTATGCTCATGCACATGTGTGTGTTGGGGGGAATCCAGAGATTGATGTTGGGTGTCTTTCTCAATCACTTTTCACTTTACTTACGGAGCAGTTGAACCCCAAGCTCACCAATACAACTAGTGTAGACAGCCAGCCCGCCTTGAGGAAGCTGTGCCTGCAATTCCCAATTGATAGACTTACAGGCAGGCAGGCCACTGATTGCTGGTGACCCGACCTCAGGTCTTCACCCTTGTATGGTAAATACTTTATCCACTGAGCCATCTTCTTAGCCCTTAATTTTTCTAATGAGAGAGAGAGAGAGTGTGTGTGTGTGTGTGTCTGTGCGTGTCTGTGTGTGCTTTTTATGCTGCTATGGAATTTATTCTCATTAAATATACTTTAACTTTTTAAAAATATTATTTATTTATTTATTTGAGAAAGAGAGAGGGAGAGAGAAAGACAGAGAATGGGTTTTCCAGGGCATCCAGCCACTGCAAACAAACTACAGATGCATGTGCCCCCTTGTGCATCTGGCTTACATGGGTCCTAGAGAATCAAACCAGGATCCTTTGGCTTTGCAGGCAAATGCCTTAACTACTAAGCCATCTATTCAGCCCTGTACTTTAACTTTTTAATCTCTAATTTACCTTCAGACATGTATGCTAGCTTCCACTTTGATAAAAATTTGTGTGTCCTGATTTGGCACCTCAAATTATTGAAATGGGATTTCTTTTATATTTATTCAGCAGAGCTCTGTGTATTGATTTTTATTATGCTGTATTTGGGAGGTTCAAGAACATGTAACATTTAACTCTATAATGGATTTATGATATAGCAGGAGAAAGGCCTTTCTTAGATCTGGTAGTAACAACTTCACCAACTTATTTATCCATAAAATCAGTATAATAAGGTAATATTAATAAACTTGAGTAAAAGTAAAAGAGAAAATAAACATGAAAATATTTTAACCATGTTTTAATTTGGATAATGTGTATTGTGATATGTTTATTTTGCCAAACAATTACCTAGTTGCTGTGAGTGACACTATGATGATGAGTGACAAGGGTATGGTAAAATCCACCTCACATATTAAATAGCAATGGTAATAATCATAATAAACACTAAAATGTTAACCACACAGTAGCTGCTTTATTCTTTCCACTGACCATATGACATAGATACTGTTGTTTTCTCCATTCTATGGATGAAGAACTCAGTTGGTTCACTGACATATGTGCAGCTAATAACAACATAAGGCAGAGTTTACATATGTTTTAAAGAATGATATAAATTATGAAGCTGTTTAGCAAATATACTTTTAGCTCATAGAATTTTTGCTTTGCTTAAATTCAGATATATATTTTCAATAAAAGTTGAGTGATACATATTAGTCTGTATATAATCAAGGTTCTTTAAATATTTTATTTATTTATTTATTGGAGAGATGTAAAGAGGCAGATAAAAGAATGGGCTCACCAGAACCTCCAGCGACTGCAAATGAACCCCAGATACATGCACCATCTTGTGCATCTGGCTTATGTGGGTCCTGGGGAATCTAACCTGGGTCCTTAGGCTTCTCAAGTAATCACCTTAACTGATAAGATGTCTCTCCAGTCCTATAATCAAGGTTTTAAAAATAATGCTATTGGGCTGGAGAGATGGCTCAGTGGTTAAGGCACTTGCCTACAACACCTGATAGCCCTGGTTCGATTCTCTAGTGCCCATGTAAAGAGAGACACAAAAAGTGGTACATGTGTCTGGAGATCATTTGCGGTGGCAGGCCCTAGAACACCCATATAGATTCTCTGTCTCTCTTACATAAATAAATGAATTAATAAATAAATAATTTTAAAATTATGACAGAGGAGCTATGGATAGGGCTCAGTTCTTACCACACAAGTGTGAGGACCCGAGTCCATTTTTCCAGCACCCACACAAATGCTAGGCACGTATGATGGCCACCTGTAATCCAGCATCAAAAAGGCTGTGACAGAAAGACCCCCGGGGCTTCCTGCTTAGCTAGAATAGCTGAATCAGTAAGCTCTGGGTTCAAGAGAGAGACTGTGTCTCAATAAATAAGATGGAGAGCAACTAAGAATGATACTTGGGCTGGAGAACTGGCTTAGTGGTTAAGGTGCTTGCCTGCAAAGCCTAAAGACCCATGTTTGACTCCGCAGATCCCACATAAGCACAAGGAGACACAGGCATAAGGTTGCATATGAGCACAAGGTGGAGCACACATCTGGAGTCTGATTGCAGTACCAATTCTAGTGTGCCAGTTCTTTCTCTCTCTCTCTTTGTCTCATTGTCTCTCTGATTAAAAAAAGGAAACCAAGAATGACACTCAACATCAAACCCCTGGCCTCCATATGAATACACACACATGCACTTGGTGCCTATATACACATACTGCAAATACAAATGTGTAAACATATGATAATTAAGATGAGACAGCTGAAAAGCACAGAGAACCAGAGAAGCTATACAGAATGATAGTAGCCTACAGCTCCAGTTTCAACTCTTTAGTGTGACAAGGGAAGTAAACACCTCATTAACAAGGTTATCTAGGCAATCCTGTGACAAGAATGGCAGTCCTAGCTGTATAACAAGCCCACACTACTCCAAGTCTGAAATCTAGGTGGGGAATTTGGTATAATAAGGACTTCTTCTCCATGGCAAGTCAACATTGGAGATGATGCCCATTTTATCATATCATTCTCCACATCTACAAGAGACATAGCCAGACCTGGCACAGTCTGCATGTTGGGAAATGGTTATTTGGATCAGGAAGGGAGAGGAGGAGGGCCAAATGCAGACAGGCGGAACAGTTCTAATATTTCACCTTGAGGTCTTATATAAATGAGAAGAAATCAAATCCCAAATCAGTAGGCACAAATAAATAACAAAGATTACAGCACAAATTAATGGAGATGGTAAGAACAAGACAAAGATCAATGAAACAAAGGTTGAGTTCTTTGGAAAAAATAAATAAATATGATTGACAAACCCTTCAGCTCAACCAAAGTGAAATGAGATCCAAATTAATAAAAGTAAAAATGAAAAAGAAAACATTACAATAGATATCAATGAAAACTGGGGTGTCATTATGGAATACTTGGGAAACTTGTATTCCAACAAATTAGAATACATATAAGAAATGGATAGATTCCTAGACAGATATGACCCATTCAAATGAAATCAAGGGAATTTAAACATATATAAAGCAAGCAGTGAGATTAGTGTAGTAATAATCTTCCAACAAAGAAAATCACAAACCAGACAAATTCACTATTGAATCCTACCAGACTTTTATTTGTTTATATATTTTTTTAATTTGGTTGTGCTGGGGATTGAACCAAGAGCCCAGCACATGTTATGAAAGGGCTCTGTCACTGAGCTACATTCTAGCCTTTTTTTCCTTTTTTTTTTTTTTTTTTTTTGAGACTAAGTCTTTCCTAATAAATTGCTCAGATTAGCCTTGACCTTTTTCCATAGACCAAGCAGGTTTCAATTTTCAATATTCTTGTCTCAGCTGAGACTCTGGGCCTATGCAAATAGGTTTGAATCCTCTGTCAGATCTTAAGAAAGATTGATTCAGCATGCTTGAGGAAAGGAAAACCTCTGTTCCTAAAGCACTCTGAGCCACAGGGGTGGTAACAGGGGAGAAGGCTGGAGGGATAGGTATAGCAGGACACGAGCCACTGTGGCTATGCTCAGAATTCTAGATTTCACTCTGCCTGTGCAAGGTGATCACGAGTGAGCGAGGGAAGAACCTGGTCTATAGTGCCTGTATTTCAGCTGGCTGCTTGCATAGTGTGAGAATAGATGGTCAGTGGGGCAGGAATGGGGAAGAGATGAGTCAAAAGTGAGCACAGAGCTGTTAAGGGTATGTTGCTGTATACAGGAGAGACATGGCAGAGGCTGAGATGGCATTTGTGAGCACATGAGGAAACTGTCACTCAGATTTGATACTGTTATGACAGCATCTCTGGCCCTTAGCACACCTCTGTGACCTCCATCTACATCTTACTGAATCAAACTAAAATGAAGACCTTAGGGCTGGAGAGATGGCTTGCCTGCAAAGCCTAAGGACCCATTTTCAACTCTCCAGAGCCCAGATAAGCCAGATGCACAAAAGTGAGGCAAGTGCAAGGTCACACATGCCCACTAGGTGGCACAAGCATCTGGAGTTCAATTTCAGTGGCTGAGGCCCAGTTCTCTCTCTTTCTCTCAAATGTAAAAAAAAAAAAAAACAAAGTTTTAAATGAGGACCTTAGTGACTTGCTCAAGTTCACAATTGCAAACATGGGAAAAGGGCTTTACCAAAATCAGGTCTGCGGTGCTCCCAGCATGAGTTCTTTCCTTGGGGCAAAATGCCTCTTGTGAAACAGCTTAGGCTGATAGCTAATGATTAGCGTTGGTGGCTAATATTAATGAAAAATAAATAATAGGCTTCTGGGTAAGATGGCTACATAGGAGTCACACCAATCTAGCTTAGGGAGGGATTTGAGTAAAACCCCATGTGGATCTGTGTGCCTACCCCATGCCCAGTTGCAGGAGCAGAGACCAAACAAGGGGATTTCCAACCTCATCAGCCTCCTTGCAAAGTCAAGAAACCTGAAAGGAAGGCAGAAGAGAATCTGCTGAAGGGGACACAAGTGGGACCAGCTGAGCAGTTCCAATACAACTCCAGGCTTCCTGCACTCTCCCATCCCCAACTGACAGCACCATGACCCTCTGGAAAACACGTTCAGCTCCTGGTGGCAAGGCATCCAGCACAGCTGATCAGAACACCAGATTCACAGCATAATACAGAGGGATTGAGGTGGGCACTCAGCATTGGTGAGATTTGCAGCCACCCCAAAAGGTAATGAGGCCTATTGGGGAAAAAAAAGCAGGTACACAGGCCTGCACTAGAAGTGCTAATCTCTCTTTCCATATCAGGGCAGGTTATGGGTTACATATTCTTGTTTGGATTTACCATTGACAATTGAGCTGTATTTGGGGGTTGACTGTTGTTGCCTTTGATGCTTTCAGATTTATAGGGCCTTTGTCTTTCTCTTCTGTCATTGGGGGGCAGGGTCTAATTCAGACCCAGAATGACCTGGAATTCATTTCAGTACAGAAATATCAACCTCCCAGGTGACATAATTAATGGTGTAGAGCAACACACAACCTTAGCTATTTGGGCTTTATAAGGTTATCTCTTTGTTTTAATCCCTACACTTGCATACTCTGTGCTGGTTTTTATTGACTATGTATATTGCTCAGTTGAATTTTAGAATTTTTTACTAAATTGCTCCACCCATCCAACTAGAATACTTAATAGCAGGCAAACTCAACACCTAGGATTACTTCTGCGGCTGGACTGGATTACAAAAGCTACACATGGTACCTTAAACTCCTACTCTGAAAGTACATAAAGTTGGATTTCCAAATCTAAAAACACCACAGATTAACTTAAAAAACCAAGCATCAAATCAACTCTAGATGCAAAAATTGCAACATTGTAATACAAGAAACACAAAGAATCAAGACAAAACAATCCCACCAAAAAATTATAAATCCATCAGAAATGGCCCCCAATGAGACTATTTTTGATGAAATGCCTGACAAAGGTTTCAGAAAAATTATTTTACCTCTACTCAAAGAAATCAAAGGAATCAAAGAAGAAAACAAACTCCTGAAGAATTTCCAAGAGAACACAGGAAAGCAGCTTAATGAAATAAGGAGGTCATTACAAGACATGAGTAAAAGGAAACAGAAATACTAAAGAAAACCAGACTGAAATACTAGCACTGAAAAACACAGTCAGTCAAACAAAAATCTGTGTGGAAAGTCTCACCAGTAGAATGGATGAAGGAGAGAACAGAATATCTAAACTAGAAGGCCGGGTGGCAGATCTAATACAGCCCAACAAAGAGAAAGACAAGCTAATAAGAAGGTATAAATGGAAATTTCAAGATACCCGGGACGCAATAAAAAGAACAAACATAAGAATTCAGGGTATAGTAGTAGGAGAATTTCAGTCCAGAGGCTTAGTAGGCATTTTCAACAAAATCATAGAAGAAAAGGAAAGAAATGCCAGTGCAGATACAAGAACCATTTAGAACACCAAACAGACAAAACCTGAAAGAATCTCCCCTTACCATGTTATAATTAAACTGCTAAACAAGCAAACCAAAGAGAATATATTGAAAGCCTTAGAAAGAAAAAGCGAGTCACCTATAAAGGCAAGCTCATCAGGATCACAGCAGATTGCTCAACACAAAGTTTAAAAGCCATAAGGGCTTGGAACTATGCATTCCAAGTTCTGAATACTGAATATGTCAACCAAGAATATTTTATCCTGCAAAGCTATCTATCCAAATTGAAGGAGAAATAAGGACATTACATAACAAAAACAGGCTAATTACAGGCCAATCTCTCTCATGAACATAGATGCAAAAATTCTCAACAAAATATTGGCAAACAGAGTACAAGTCCTACAGAAATTGGGAATAGAAGGAACATATCTCAACATAATAAAAGCTATTTATGACAAACCTACAGCCAACACAATACTAAATGAGGGAAAAAATGAAGCTTTTCCACTAAATTCAGTTAGAAGACAAGGGTGTCCACTATCCCCACTCTTATTTAATGTAGTCCTAGAAATCTTAACCATAGCAGTAAGGCAAGGAACACACATAAAAGGGATACAAATTGGAAAGGAAGAGATCAAATTATCATTAATTGCAGATGATATGATTCTATACATAAAAGACTCTGCCAGCCAACTCTTACAGCTAATAAACACTTTTAGAAACATAGAAGGATACAAAATAAATACACAGAAATCAGTAGCTTTCCTATATACTAACAAAAAAACATGCAGAGGATGAAATCAGGGAATCTCTCCCATTCACAATTGCCTCAAAAAATAGTACCTTGGAATAAACCTAACCAAGGAAGTGAAGAATCTCTACAATGAGAACTTTAAAACACTCAAGTGAGAAATTGCAGAAATACAAGGAAATGGAAAGATATTCCATGTTCTTGGATTGGAAAAATCAATATTGTGAAAATGGCAATCTTGTCAAAAGCAATCTACACATCGAATGCAATCCCCATCAAAATTCCAGTGGCATTCCTCACGGAAATAGAAAAAGCAATCCTAAAATTCCTTTGGAAGCACAAAAAAAACCTTGAATAGTCAAAACAATTTTGAGCAACAAAAATAAGTCTGATGGTATCACCATACCTGTTTTTAAGCTATATTACAAAGCCGTAGTAACAAAACAGCATGGTACTGGCACAAACACAGACACATAGATCAATGGAATAGACTAGAGGACCCAGATGTCAATCCAGGCAGCTACAGCCATCTAATTTTTGACAAAAATGCCAAAAATATCCATTGGACGAAAGACAGCCTCTTCAACAAGTGGTGCTGGGAAAATTGTGTATCTATATGTAGAAGAATGAAAATAGATCCTTGTCCTTCTCCATGCACAAGAATCAAGTCCAAATGGATCAGGGTCATTAATATCACACCTGAAACTCTGAAACTGCTAGCAGAGGCCAGTAAGCTAGAAAAAGGCTATAAGGTAGGGAGGAGAGGGAAGGACCTAAGGGGATGGTATTGTATATATGCAAGTAGAACAGATTACAGAGAGGGGGAAAGCCTAAGAGAGGCCAGAGGGAAAGATTGCATAAAATTAAGGTGGGGGGAGGGTCAATCAAAATTCAAAATATTCTGAATAAGACATACAAAAACCTGCTTTTTTGAATAATGGCTCATTCTGAAGCCATAGAGTGTGGCTAGAAAATTTTCAGTACCAGGGATGGGATACCTTCCATTGAGTGATTGGCCAGGGAGGTCCCTATTGCCTCCAAAACATTACTTGTTATTGCCAAGGCCCTTGGTTTCCCTTGAGAAACAGATGATAAGACCCTATTGCTGAAGACTTCATATGCCTGAGCAGCAAAGTCACTGAGAAATCAAGCTGGTGCTGAGCAGAAAATGTTCTCCTTGTAGACCAGCCAACTGAAAGCTGGAAAAAGCTGCACTGTATGGAGCCCTATGGGAGACATAAGTCATCAGCAGTGAAAACAGTGGACACTGGAAGCCTCAAGTTTGGCCAGACAGGCCAAATGACTGAATGAGCGCAATAGTGGCATGTCTGCTCTGGGGGAAACCAACTGCTCTCTAATTGGACTGAAGGCCCACTGAATGGGAAGAAATACATGCCTGATACTGAAAACCTTATCAAAAGCCTATGGCAGGGGAGGTCATGAGCCTTAGCTGTATAAAGCCTGCTGATGTCTAGATAAATGTATATATTATTCTCACCAAACTACCCTGAAAGGTCTACACTTAATGTTCATATTCACATGTTAATGGTACTCTCACTTTTGGTTATAGAAGCTTCTCTTTTCATATGGCAATGACTACTGAGATGACCTAAAAGGCAACATAGTGCTGAGAAGGAACAGAGGAGTGTTCAGCACTGACATCTCTATCACACCCTCCAAGGCTCAGCATCCATTGCAGAAGAGGTGGCAGAAAGAATGTAAGAGCCAAAAGAAGAGTACCAGTCTTTACAATGTAACTCTCCAGACAGAAATTGGCCTTGATATCCATGACTTTGCAGTAACTAGCAATACCTTCACAAGACACTAATAATAGGAGAAAAAAGACAATGATGTCAAAATAAGAGAGACCAGTGGAGAGAGTGAGGGGATATCATGGAGAGTAGAGTTGTGAAGCAGAATGTGGGGGAGGAAGGAATTATCATGGCTTATTGTCTTTAAGTATACAAGTTGTCAATAAAATAAATTAAAATAAATAAGGTGTATGTCTTTAATCCCAGCACTTGGGAAGCAGAGGTAGGAGGATTGCTGTGAGTTCGAGACCACCCTGAGACTCCATAGTAAATTACAGGTCAGCCTGGCCTAGAGTAAAACCCTACCTTGAAAAACCAATAATAATAATAATAATAATAAATTAGCTAATTAAAAATAAATAATAAAGTGTTCTCTTTCTCTCAACATTGCTTAACTTATTACTTCATTTTCAGATACTGGATTTATGACACTCATTTTTTTTAAAAAGTAAATGTAATGACTAAGAAAAGGCACTTCTAATAATGACTGAGACAATAACTAATACCCTTAGTCAAAGAGGAATAAATCCCTAGCTATTGATGTTAAAACCTTAAGATATGATATCTAAAATCACTGAATGTGCTTTTCTTCAGAGACTACCTGCTTGCATATATTACAGCTGTACTTTAATAGGGTAATTTAAGCTAGCAGTGTTTCCCTGATTTACTCTACTAGACATCATGATACCCAGAGAAATAAACCAGTCACATGAAGACACCTAACTATGCTTCCTCCTATATGTGGAACCTAGCATGTGCATTTTATGTATCATATATGACATATGCACAGCAATGCACATTACATATATGACGTGATAGTCACAGGGAGATGTTTGTGAAGGAGAAGGTGATTGGTAAAAGTCGGGAAGGAGAGAGAAGAGGCATATTGGGGCATGAGGAGTCAAAGTATGTGATATGCTTGAATTAACATACCATTGTGGGACCCATCACTTTGCACAGTGACTATACACTAACAAAGACAGGGGGCTGCAGTGATGGCTCAGAGGAAAAAATGAGCCTCAGTAAACCGCAGCATGCACATAAATACCAGGTGAGTTTGGAGGCTGCCTATGACCTCAGAGCTCAGGAGGCAGAGACAAGGAATCTGCAGGGCAAGCTGGATTTCTAGACTAGCTGGACTGATGAGCTCTGGGCTTAAGTGAGAGACCCTGCCTCAAGTAAACGAAGAGGTCAGTGACAGGAGGATGATACCTGTTGTCACCCTCTAGCTTCCACATGCGTATATGCAGGAATGTACACCGGCACACATAGGAACATATGCATACACACAACACACACGTACACACTCAATAAATAAATAAGTTTTAAAACTTGGTACACAGAGCTTAAGTATGTAATTCGTCTATGACCATAATGACAAAACTTTGTCTATCCTGTGTACAAGGGGGAGAGGGGATGAGGCAGTAGCTTCAACATTCTGGCTCCTTTGGAGTGGCCAGTATGACACCTGCAATGACAAACAAGGGTCAACGTCACAGGGAAGGCAAAATGTGCTCAGAGCCATCTCACCTGGCCAGCACTGTAGTTGGAAGTCTAGGTACATTAAATTTGTGCTGTTTTCCTGGTTGTACTAGTCAGGGTTCTCTAGAGGACCAGAATTGATAGAATGAATGTATATTAGACTGGCTTACACAATGTGGACTGGACATTTCAAGAATAGCTGTCTGTAGCCTGGAGACTCTGAGAACCCAGTAGCTGCTCAGTCCATAAGGCTGGAGGCCTCAGCAGTCCTAATCTGAGCTGAAGACCTGAAGGGCTCCTGGAGAGCCACTGGTCTTCAGTCCACATGAGAAGGCTGAAGGAACTGGGTTCTGATGTCCATGAAGGATGGTGCAGCCTGGGGGTAGGTACACTCACCAACAAGGGCAGCTAGGCAAAGGGCACTGACTTTTCCAAGAATCTCCTTATGTATTCACTGCCATTGGAAAGGTCTTCCTCCCTCCATGAATCCTTCCTGCTAACACCCCTACAGACCTTTTCAAGAGGCATGTCTCCTACTTGATTCCTGATCTGATCAAGTTGTCAATATATTTAACCACCACACTGCTTTAAGAAATACTATTTTATCATGATCCTGTTGAAGGTAATAGGGGACTATTTTTTAACAAGCAGGTACTGATGGAAAAGATGGATTTAAAATAGGGCAGGTGTGTAGCAGGAATGTGCTTATGCATGTATACAGTTTTTTTCTCAGGTTGCTTTGTCATAGACAAAAGGGTTGAAACATGACAAAGAAATACACACATAAGCAATGTTATGTTAATGATTCATATTTCTAATTCTGACTTTTCCTCTTCATTTCCTTGTCACATTCCTGCTAAAATAATTTCATTTTCCAAACTAGTGTTTCAATTATTGTTTACATTGTTCTGTTTCTGCAAATAACAGGAGTCCCTCTTGTCTGAGAGATGGAAGGTACTGCCTGAACTCTCAGTTTATTAGTTGGAAAGGATCAAATATTTCTTCTCATCTATCATTCATGGTTTGCTGCTGTGAGCTCACGAAGCCAGGAGCTTTCAACAGCAGAAAATAGCATTGAGGAAGTAAGCAGAAAAAGAATGCTGGCATTCTCAGAGAGAATTCCAATATTCTACCACTGAGTCATAAGACACTGGCAGAATGGTTCTTATGGTGCAAAACTCAAATTAATATTCTAACTTTGAAAACTGAGTGTGAGCGTATAGCAGATTGGCAGGTTTGTTTTGCATAACATGGACGAATAGCTTTTTCTCTTGAGAAGGAAAGAATCTGAAGAATGTGGATGGTTGGAGAACCCAAATCTTGGCACAGGGTCTGGTATATGGAGCTAATCATAAGACTCTCCTTCCTGCAAGAAGGGATGGGCTGAGGAGATAGCTTGTTGGTTAAAAGGACTTGCTTGAAAAATTGTGGGTTTAATTCCCCAGTCACCCACATTAAGCCTGATGGGCATCTGTTCATAGTGGCTATGGCAAGAGACCATCTCTCTCCCGATCTCTCTCTCTCTCTCTCTCTCTCTCTCTCACACACACACACACACATACACACACATGCAAATAAATAAATAAAAGTGTTTAAAAGGGCTGGAGAGATGGCTTAGCGGTTAAGCGCTTGCCTGTGAAGCTTAAGGACCCCCGTTTGAGGCTCAATTCCCCAGGACCCACGTTAGCCAGATGCACAAGGGGGCACATGCATCTGAAGTTTCTTTGCAGTGGCTGGAGGCCCTGGCACACCCATTCTCTCTCTCTCTCTCTCTCTCTTTCTCTATCTGTCTTTCTCACTCTGTTTGTTACTCTCAAATAAATAAAAATAAACAAAAAAATTAAAAAATGTTTTAAAAAGAAAATAAGAGGTAAGAATAAGCATGTAGAACTCTCCATTGTACATACACAGAACAGATGGAATATTTGTCAAGTACTGACAACTATAAACTATTACCTCTTGATATGGCCACTGGGCAAAGCACACAGCTTATCCACCACAAGCTTGTCCTCACTTCCTGGGAACACCTGAACAGAGGGAACAAGACCTCTCTTCTCCCATTGTGTCTTCTTACCCTGGCACCAGGAGTGCTGTCCATTTGGCCGCATTCTGTAACTGCCTTCTCATATTCTTACCTTCCATCGGTCTGATCCTGACTCTAACTAGGGATTTATTTTGTCTCTGGTGCCTGTATGTTACCTTTCTCATTGCTGAAACAAAATACTTGACAAAAATCCATTTAAATGAGGAAGGAGGCTGGAGAGATGGCTTAGCAATTAAGGTGCTTGCCTGTGAAACCTGAAGATCCAGGTTTGATTCCCCAGGACTGATATTAGACAGATGCACATGGTGATGCATGTGTTTGGAGTTCGTTCACAATGGCTAAGAAGCCCTGGAGTTCCCATTCTCTCTCTCTTTCTCAAGTAAATAAAAATAAAAGGAGGAAGGGATGGCTTCGCTGACAGTTTAGGGTCATAGTCCATCATGGTTGAGCAGGTATGGTATGGTAACAGGTGCATAAAGCAGTTGGTCACATTGCATCCTTAGTCAGGAAGTGAAGAGTAGCGAATATGAGTAGTCAGGCAGCTCTCTCTTTGTTATTTACTATTTATTGTTTAATAATTTTATTTTTATTTATTGACTTGAGAGTGAGAGAGAGAGAGAATGGGTGCTTCAGGGCTTCCAGCCACAAACAAACTCCAGATCCATGTTCCATGTGCCACCTTGTGCATCTGGCTTACATGGGTCCTGGGGACTTGAACCAAGGTCCTTTGGCTTTGTAGGCAAGCACCTTAACCTCTAAGCAATCTAGCCAGCCCCAGCTCTCTCTTGTTTTTATATAGTCCAGGACCTCAATCCAGTTTACCATCTGTTGCAGTAAGGTCTGCATGGCTGTCAGATATCACTTGACCCAGAAGAGATCCTGGGGAAAAAAGATTATTTTGGCTCACAGACTCGAGGGGAAGCTCCATAATGGCAGGGAAAAAGGATGGCATGAGCAGAGGGTAGATATCACCCTTTGGCCAACATAAAGTAGACAATAGCAACAAGGGAGTGTGTCAAACAATGGCAAGAGAAAACTGGCTATAATACCCATAAACTTGCCCCAACAATACACTGCCTCCAGGAGGCCTTAATTCCCAAATCTCCATCAGCTGTGGACCTAGCATTCAGAACACCTAAGGTTATGGAGGGGGGGGAACACCTGAATCAAGCTACCACATTCTGTTCCTGGCTCCCCAAAACTGATAACCATCCATGATGTAAAATGCAATGCATTCAGTCCATCTTTAAAAGTCCCCATAATTGTTATTAATCCTATTAATGTTCATATATTCCCATAGTCCAAATACCAAAAAATCCCCCAAAACCCCATAATGGTACAGAATAAACATTCACACAACAAAAGATAGCATTGGGCATAACAAAGAAATATTCAACCAATAAAATATTTAAACAGGGAAAACATCAAACTCTATAGCTCCAATTCCAACAACTCTACTCAGTGACAAATCTCCAAGTCCAATAATTCTAAACAGCAAGTCTCTGAAGTTCAAATTCTGCCCCTCCAGCTAGGCAAGTCAGAGTCCTGGAAAACTTCATCCAGGGCCATCAGCTTTCCTCGGCAGCCATCTCATGGTCCCAGCATCTCCACTGGGTCTCCACTGCAACCTATGGTTCATCCTCTCAGCTCCATCAAGTCCATGCAGGAATCCAGCAAACCTGCTTCACACTGCCCTTGGCCATTTCCAAAAGCAAGACTATGTTGCAAATTCAATGACCCTCTCTTTCCTGCATTTCTTATACTCCATAATACCAGGTGGGGTGCCAATTTGTTAATCCAGGGGGGCATAAAGAAAACTTTGAAGAACAGGACACTCCTTGAGCACTCAGACACCTTCAAAAGAGTCTACATTCTTCCTGTTGCCCCAGTGCAGGTCAGCTGGCCCAATCTCAAAGGTTCTAATCTCATATAATTGCAGCTGAACAGGTAGAAGTTTCAGCCCAAAGATTTCATTTCTGTGCCATATTTCTCTATTCACACCAGTCCATTTCTATGCAAAGCAACTCTGTACAACTTCTCAGGACACCATAACAGCAAGCCTCACACAAACTGCTTCTAGTTCAGTCCAAACAAAGCTCTTTCTCACCCTCATAAGCCAAACCTCACAGTCCATAGTTCTTACTGGATTCAGGTCTTTCAACTCAGACTAGAATAGTCTATCAAGCTTCACTTAGAGCACTGCAAGGCATCTCTGAGGCCAAGGTTTCAAATCCTTCCACTTTCCTCTTGATAATCAGTTCCAAAAGGCCAAAGCCACACAGTCAGGTGTCCAGCAGCAATCCCACTCCTTGGTATCAACAGTACTGTTGCAGTCAGGTTCGCATTGCTGGCAGAAATCACCAGACCAAGAACAGCTTGTAGGAAAAAAAAATTGTTTTGGCTTACAGACTCTAGGGGAAGCTCCATAATGTTAGAGGAAAAGGATGGCATGAGCAGAGGGTGAATATCAACCCCTGGCCAACATAAGGGAGACAATAGCAAAAGGAGAGTGTGCCAAACACTTGCAAGGGGACACTGGCTACAAAACTCATAAGCCCACCCCCAACAATACACTGCTCCAGGAGGCATTGATTTCCAAATCTTTATCAACTGGGTACCTAGCATTCAGAACACCTAAGTTTATGGAGGATACCTGAACCAAACCACCACACCATCTTCTTTAGTTTCACTATCAGTTGCTATTTTATTTTATTTACTTTGAGACAGGATCTCATATAGCCCAGGATAATCTCAAACTCCTTCTATAATTGAGCATGGTCATGAACCCCTGATCCTCCATCTTCTAAGTGCTAGGATTACAGGTTTGTACCACCACACCTAGTTTATGTGATGCTAGGGGTTGAACCCAGGGCCTTGCTCTTGTGAGGAAAGAATTCTACCTACTAAACTCCATCCCATACACTTTTTTAAATATGTATTAAACATCCTTTAGGCTTTAAGGTAACTAACCATGTTTTGAGTGAAGCATGGCTTGATGGAACACATTTTTACATTTTTACAGGACCAAGACCACTTACTACATGTTAACATCATCATCTTGATTCTGTACCTAATGCCTAAGACTCAGTTTCTTCATTTTCAAAGCAACAGGATGTTGAAACTTGGCAGGATTCCACATAGGAGTTTGTGCCTTAAAATGTTTAATAAATGACATAAAGAGTTTGCCAAAATGTTAGCCCTTTGGATATCTCTATCTACATTCCCTGGAAATTTTCAGAGGCTACCTACCTCCTAGTTCTTAGAAGATTCAAAAGGTCTCATCATTTGAGTCCAAGTGGAAAGAAGAAAGGATTTAAAGAGCTGGGGAGAGCTTTGGGCCAATCCCTTATCTGCACTCTGTACTCTTTGAATGTGAAATCAACAGGCAAGCCAATATGATTTATACCCTCTTCTGAAAAGTGGGATTTCCAGCAGGGTTGCATGGCTCAAATTAGACAAGAAATCTTATTGCTTCATACATTGTTACATGTTCTAGAGGTGTTAGCTACCAATAACAGCATTAATTTTGATCATATATGTTATTTGTTCATTTATTTATATATTTCATCACTTTAATATTAAATCAACACCAGCACCACTCTCATCCACAAGGACTGTCCTCCAAAACCCTTAGTGTCTGCCTGACCACAGACAGTCCCAAGCCCTAATATACATACCTTACCTATGTTAATGTTTAAATTGATAAATTAAATACAATATGAATAGAAATATAACCAATAATAAAATAATTATAACTATATTCTGTAATAAAATTACCAACATTATCTACTCTACACTTTGAGACCATGACTAAGTAACAGTAGGGTCATTTGAGTATAAGCACTAAGATTATGACAATTAATTTGATAAGAGAGTTGTATTCTGCATGGGTAAATTGGTAAAAAGAATGATTTGTGTCCCAGCAAAGCTAGTCTTTGGTAACATGGGATTTCAGGCCCCTACTCAGGATAGGTACAAATGAAAACCTATGAATTATTTATTTCTGGGAAGTTCCTTTAATATTTTCACACTGCATGAAATAAAACTGAAGACAAGGAAAAACTACTATAATATCGTTGATACTGTTTCTAGCTACTATGGAGTGATCAAGGAACTTAGGATTCAGGCCTCCCAGAAATTATTTATATCTTGTATGTGTATAAATGTGTGTGTATGTTGAAGAGCAATCTATGTGTATGCATGTTCTATGTGTGTGTGTGTTCATATTGAGGCCAAAGGACGACAGCAAGTGTCATTCCTCAGGTGCTGGTCACCTTGACACAGAGTCTCTCACTGGTCTCTAGTTTGCTAAGTTGGCTAGACTGGCTGGCCTCCCCTCTTCAGTGCTGGAATGACAAGCAGGTACTAACACACCTGACTTTTCATTGTATGTGATTTCTGAGGATTAAACTCAGGTCCTCATGTTTTTATGGCAAGCTCTAGAAAATACATTTTGATGCCTAAATAATCTATATCATCATCTGAGCCTTTATTCAGTGCTGAAAGTCCTGGTTGTTGTAAAACTGCTTTGGAAGGCTCTGCATAAAGGAAGAATAAATGTTGGCCTCATCAGAGAGACTTAGCAGGGAAGAGAAGGCTTCATACTGCTGACATCTCTCTTGCTATTGAAATCCACACTGTGAAAGCTTCTAACATGGATAGAGCCAGGAGACCAGTCCCCAGAGTGCTTGAGGTCAAAACCTAGGTCCATCCTTCATCCTTCATTTCTTCTTTGTGGAGAAAGAAATGAGTCTAATAAAATAAAGTGAAGTTCATGAAAGCATTTTGTAATGTGTGAAGAACTAACGATGGTGATTTTTCTTCAGTTTCAATTTTTAGCATTTCTGTTAAAACTACATGAGGAGCAGACTGGCCCAACTGTCAGCAGTCACACGGATTGTCTGTGCCCCGGGTCACATCTCATGCTGCTCCTGGAGGGACTGTTCAGTGAGGCTTTGGCAGCAACTGAGCAATTGCTATGATCCCCTATCAGCATTCTGTGAACTTGACATTGCTGGTGCCGGAAACATCTGCCTGGAAGACTGGCAGGAAGCAACTGGTATAAAGCAAAAATCTGGTATGGTGTGTCACTCATTCTGCTCAAATTAAATCCATTTGCATTTCTAAAATGTATTAGTCCTTTTCAAAGTGCCCATAGCAATGGAAATGGTCTTGGCAGGATAGTCTGCTCCTGTGAGCTGGGGGATTAGACACTCGTTGGCTGACAGCCTGGCCACTGCATGGGATCCCAGGTGCATATCTACAAAGGTTGTCCATAGTCAGGCCACTTGCCTCATTTCTCTAGGACACTGGTTACCAGGGTCCAGTGGCCAGAGCTGCCAGAGCTGATTCTAAAGCAGAGATGAGAACTTCCTCTAAAGTATATGAAACAAAAATTGTAAAGCACTTATGTGCAAACCAAAATATATCCTTCCATCTTCAGAGAACTTGCTTGGAGTAGGAAAGGGGAAAAGTCAAGCTACTGGCAGGAGGAAAGGGCTCTAAAAGCCTAGCTCCCTAGAAGCAACTAGTGAAAATCAGCCAAACTGAGAAAAACTGTGAGGAAATGGAAGAATTCTTATGTGTGTGTGCTCATGTGGGTTACATACATGGGTGCATGTGCACAGGCACGTGTGTGTGGAGGCCAATGGATGTACTTGGGTATCATTCCTCAGGAACATTGTCCACCTTTAAAAAAAATTCATCTATTTGAGAAAAAGAGACAGATAGAGAAGAGAGACTGGACTCACCAGGGCTCTCTAGCCACTGCAAACAAACTCCACCTTGTGCATCTAGCCTACGTGGATCCTGGAGAATAGAGTCTGGGTCCTTTGATTTTGCAGACCAGTGCTTTGACCTCTAAGCCGTCTCTCCAGCCCATTGACCACCTTTTTTGGGAGAGGATATATCTCTTTTTTTCTCAATTTTTATTAGCATCTTCCATGATTATAAAAAATACCCCATGGTAATACACTCCCTCCCCCCACTTTCCCCTTTGAAATTCCATTCTCCATCATATCCCCTCCCCATCTCAATCAGTCTCTCTTTTATTTTGATGTCATGATCTTTCCCTTCTCTTATGGTCTTGTGTAGGTAGTGTCAGGCACTGTGAAGTCATAGATATACAGGCCATTTTATGTCTGGAGGGAGCATGTTGTAAGGAGTCCTATCCTTCCTTTGGCTCTTATATTCTTTCCTCCACCTCTTCCGCATTAGACCCTGAGCCTTGGAAGGTGTGATCGAGATGTTACTCAGTACTCCAGTCACTTCTTTCCAGTACCATGGTACCTTCTGAGTTGTCCCAAGGTCATTGCCATCTGAAAAGAGAAGATTCTCTACCCAAAATGAGAGTAGCATTAATATAAGGGTATGAATATTAGGAGAAGTGCTTACTGGGCAGTTTGATAAGCATAGTATATACATTTATCCAGATATCAGCAGACATTACACCCCTAGGGCTCATGACTACCCCTTTTTTAAGTTTTCAGTATCAGGGATGTATTTCCTCCCATGGAGCAGGCCTCCAGATATATTAAGATACATCTCTGAATTGAACTCATTATTAAGCTAGAATGGCTACCCTGTCAGCCTCATGATTCTGTCTCCATCTCCCCAGCACTGAGATTAAAGGTGTGAGCCGTCACACCCAGAATTTTTTTTTCTATTTGGTTTTTCAAGGTAGGGTCTCACTCTAGCCCAGGCTGACCTGGGATTCACTCTGTAGTCTCAGGGTAGCCTTGAACTCATGGCGATCCTCCTACCTTTGCCTCCCAAGTGCTGGGATTAAAGGCGTGCATCACCACACCCGGCCTCACTCAGCATTTTTATGTAGGTTTTGGAGATTGAACTCAGATCCAAATTGAACTAACTGACCACTTAACGTTGCTACTAGGAATTGGTAGCTCAAAAAACAAACAGTGACCCTTGGGAGAGTCACCTGTGTCCTTGCGCTTTTACTCCTGAAATCAATCAGAACTCTGGGATCTGGAAAGGATCCCATGTGATTTAAGCCTGTTTAAAGAGTCTCCAAATTTGAGTCCATGTTCCTCAAGGGCCAGATTTTGCTGGAGTTAAAACTAAGTTCACACATATAGCTCTAAACATGGATTCATGATTTAGAACCCTTTTCATTTCATTCCCCAGAGTCTGAAGACACATGATGAGTATTGTCCTGTGCTTCACAGGGTACCATCAAGATTGTACACCCACCACCAACTCAAGTCACCTGGGTAGTCAGTAGACAAGCCAACTACCCGGCAGTCACATGCCCATTTGGGCTTTGTGATTCGCCATTCATCATGTTGCACATATTGTGTGAGAGTGAAACATAGGTCACATATGAAAAAAAGACTCATAGAATTTAAATGATTTCTTATATAATGTTACATACATGAAATAGGCTTTTGTTGATTAAAATGAGATTTAAGGTAAAGTCTGAAATCTCTGCCACTTTCTTTTACACTAGTGTAGAGCTGTGCAGCTGTTCTGAGGCTCGTCAGCCAGAACCACTGGGGGCGGGGCTGCCTGATTGCCTCTACCTGCCAAACCCTCTTCAAAATGTCTTCATGCGAGACCCCACACACACTTCTGCAGTAACTGATCACTCATGTCAGGACATAGAAGAATGGCTTGCAATAACTGAAACAGGGATGGACAGATGGCTTAGTGGTGAAGGCACTTGTGTGCCAAGCCTAAAGACCCAGGTTCAATTCCCCAGTACCCATTTAAAGCCAGATAAACAAAGTGGTGCATGTGTCTGGAGTTCCTTTACAGAGACTGGAGGCCCCGAGGCACCCATTTTCTCCCTCCCTCTCTCTCTCTCTCTGTCTCTCTCTCTTATCTGCCTCTTTCTCTGTCTAAATAAATAAATAAATAAATGACTGAGGCAGGGTGACCTGCTCACATGAAGGGCTTGGCTGGCATCATTCTTTCTTCTCTTCCTTTTCCAAGCCTGGCAATGTATCTGCCTCCCTGGAAAATTCAGCCATTGCTGTTGGTCATGGAAAATTCCACAATTATTGTATTAGTTTCCTATGGCTGCTGTGACAAATTATCCCAAACTCAGATGCTCAAAACGACACAAATGTGTCATCTGGTAGTTGTGTACCAATGCCATAGATGTGAAATGTGAGACAGAGTGAAGAGCATCAGTAGAGCTCTATTGCTTCAGGAGTCTCCAGGAGAATCCACCCTGTCTTTTCCATCTTCTAACAACCACCACATTCCATCACTCTAGGCTGTGACCCTGAAACTTCTGGCCCCTCGCTGACTCTGGCCCTGTGGCCTTTCTCTTATAAGGACCCAAATGATTACACTGGGCACACCAGGTGGCCTAGGATAAATGCTCCCTCCCAAGATCATTAAGTGAATCACATCTGTGACATCTCTTTGCTATACAAGGTAACATGTGTTCAGGTTTGTGGATTAGGTCACAGTCATCATAAAGGAGTCTTTTCTGTCTATCACAGTTCTTGTCTTTGCTGAGATTACTGTGACTTCTAGCATGTGGGATAATAGTAATAGCTTATTGTCATATGAAAAATTCTTCTTTCTAATAAGTTAATTTCTTCTTCTTGGAAGTATTAATACTTATTGCATACCAGTAATGTTTTCAAAGCAGGGTTTACTGATCAACAAGCAAGATAATGTTCCTGCCTTCAAGCTTACATGTCTCATTTGGTGGGGAAGTAGAGGAGAAGAGTTAGGAATCAAGCAAAAAAAAAAAGTAGCATAATTTAAATATTGGCAAGGGCTCTAAAGGAACAAAGTAAAGTCATGTTGCAGAGTATGACAAGGGTCCATGGGAGACCTGCCCAACGAAGCTAAGATCAAGATGATATGAGGAGGTAATGTCTTGGAAAGGGAGAAAAGGAGCCGGCCAAGAAGAGGAAACATTCACCCAAAAGTCCTGACTAGGAAGGAGCTTTCCACTCTATGGAGCCCAGTGTGGCTGAAGAGATGGAGAGAGCAGAAGGTAGAAGAGAGAGGCTGGCCCTGTAGGGTGAGTCCAGACACAGGAGACCTGGGGAGGCAAGCTACAGGCTGTGTTTCTCTTTTTGTCCTGGAGCTGTGGTACTGGGATGTTAAGAGATAATATTAGCAGGAAAATGCCCCAATCTAAAGGATTAGAAGAGCTCTTTTCAACTATATGGGCAACGAATTATTTGACAACAAACGAGGAAGTCCAAATATTGGAATTACTCCTCCTTTCCAACTAGACTCTTGTACCCATCAGCCATCAGCTCTCCATCTCCCCATCTTTGTGATTTATTTCCTTGTCTCTTCACTTTTTCACAGGCAAGTGTTGCACTTGAGTCTTTATTATATCATATCAAAAGATGGGAAATGCTAGGAGATGAACTTTGTATTATAGGATCTAAGGAGACAGTTGTTAAACTCAAAATGGGGATTTAAATAGCACTTGAACATCAGAGTCTGGTACTCACAAGAATAAACCAAGAAGGTTTGGAGGCATTGGAGATGCACACATCCATACCACCTTCTGTGGGTCGCCCTGTGCATGTTCTGATGACACAGCTAGTCAGTTGGTTCTCTATGGTCTGAACACTGCAAAGGCAGACCCTGTGAAAAAGAAGAAATCTCTGGGCAATGGAGGAGTCCATGGCCTAAAACACTAAGCCAGATTCAGCTTGAATTACACTGAACTTGTCCCAAGTCCCTTAGCAGCACCAGGGTCCTGTCAGGGAAGTTGCCAATGAAGAAGGATTTCCCAGTCTAAAGGGGAAGATGTGCTTTAGTGTGCTTGGGGCCAGGTGTCATAAGCAAACAGGGTACTATTAATACAGACATGCTTTAATCTTTAATTATTTGCCAGAATCTAATCTCACAGGATGACTTTTTCTCTAGACAATTATCTGCCTACGAGATACACCAGAGCCCACTTTCCTCTGGGCAAGCACCTCTAACCTCTCATACCAAGTCAAGAACATGCAGAGCTAACAAACAGGCTGGGGGGCTCCAGAGAGCAGCAGTGGCACATGCTGATGCGAAGGTAACTGTCATTACAAGTAACCCAGATGCTATGTGAATATTGAGGCTAGGTGATCTCTCCTGCTTTTTGAAGATACAGTTCAAATCAATTCAACCTGCAATTCCATGACCTAAGAGTGTCCCAGCTCTGCCCACCACTCGTGTGCACTCCCAGGGTGCTGTCTTCCACAGACTGTCCTCCTCTTCCCTCTTAGCATGTGTTATCTGAGCTCAGCTCATATCCAGAGAGTCTTTTCTTCCTGATTCAAGGGCAGAATTGAACAGGATTTTCTTGTAAACAGAGAAGAATTGGATAGAGATCTGTTTGGGTGGAGGCACAGGGAACAGAAAAGAGCTTACAGGGCGCTGGAGAGATGGCTCAGCACGAAAAGGTGCTTACTTGCACAACCTGATGACCCAGTTTGATTCCATAGTACCCAACCCACATGAAGCCAGCTGTATAAAGTGGCACATGCATCTGCAGTTCTGTTGCAGTGGCAGGAGGCCCTGGCACACCCATTCTCTCTCTCTTTCTCTCTTTCTCCTTCTCTCCCTCCTACCTCTCCTTGAAAATAAGTAATAGATAAAATATTAGTTTTAAAGGGTTTATGTAACAGAGTGCATAATGTCAGCAGAGGAAGGCTAAGTTAATATATGCCCTCCCAAAAAGCTTAATAACTTCCAATTATAAAGTGACTACTGCTCCACCCTGTCCACACATCAGTCAGCCCTGGACTTGCCCCTGCCCCTGTTTTCTTCCTCATGGACTGAGATCAGCAGCACATTTGTTATCTGGAATGCAGCCAGTCACCATGGACCAGGGAATCACTCGCTGACTCTTACAGCTTTGTTTGGAAAGTGATGCACATCAATTTCACTCACCATTTATTGACTCAAATAAGCCACAAGGCCAAGTCTGAGTTTGGAGTTTGTGGGGAGGAATCCTCCTGAACGGAGCAGCACCAGATAGAGAGGAAGTCATGAAAACTACCACAGCAGCACTTAACTTTTTAAAATTTATTTGGAGACAGTTGGTATGTGGGCATGGCAAGGCCTCTTGCCACTGAAAATGAACTCCAGATGCATGTGTCTGGATTTTTGTGGGTACTGGGTAATTGAACTTATATTGGCAGGCTTTGCAAGCAAGCACCTTTAGCTGCTGAGTCATCTTTCTAGTCCTACATTAGCATGTTTAAGTGCAATAGTAGATTGCATCTTCTTAAAATGCTTTGGCCAGTCCCCAAAGGCCTCAACATTCTACACTTCCCTTCTGCTCCTCTTACCCCCTTCCCAGGTCAATACAACTGTCTCCTCTTATGTTATGCAAAGCTCTTTAAGTTTTAGATATTTTTGATATGCAAATCCATTGTGCCAACTACTTCTCAAAGTATTTAAAAAAACAGAAATTCTGGAGTCAATTTGTTGAAATAATATTTTCTCTGCCCAGTTGTGCAAGAAATCCTAGGAAATAGGGTGGGAAAATCAGAAACCTGAATGATGAAAGTGGAAACTTTCATCATAATTACAATTCCAAGTAGCAGGAAAACCAGAGTCATCTTCACAAACAGTTGCAAACTTGAAAGGGCAGATGAGTGCCAAGTAAGAACATGCTAGAATCTAGAATTTGTTTCTGACCTGCTATACCCATCGACTGTTCAGCTGTGGCTGTAGCTCATAGAAGGTTCCAAACATACCACTGGGGAACAAAGAAGAAAACCGAGAGCATCTGTTGGCAGGGACCCATTCCACAAGCTCATCTTCATTTTGGTTTTGAGGTTAATGGAAGAAAAGAACATCTTTTTATAAGATTATTGGCCCTTCGCATGGCTTATTTATGAAGTGCTAGATCAAGTTATTCTCCCAAAAAGAAGAACTCACATAACTATTTTATAAGAGGCAAGAGACACAATCCCATCTGTGTATTTTGCTGCTGCCTGTGCTTTCAGACTCTTAACCAAGAATTTTTTGCCCAGACCAGTGCTATGGAGTTTTCTCCCTATTTCCTTCTCAGCAGTTTCAAGTCTGATGTTTAAGTCTTTGAAATGGATAGCCACTTTGAATTAGTTTGACATGTAAAATATGGTCCCGATTTTATTCATCCTTTTCTGTCATTTGTATGTGTGTGGCATATGTGCATGCATGTATGCATGTCCATGTGTTTTCGGGTGCACATGTATATGCAACGTCATGTGCATATATGTACTCATGCATGTGGAGGCTGGAGGCTGATATGGGTGTTTCCTTTAATCGCTTCTCACCTTATTTGCTAAGCAAGGGTTTCTCACTTAAACCCAGAGCTCTGATTCGACTAGTCTAGCTTGTCAGCTTGCCCAAGGCATTCCCCATGATCCCAGTCTCCTGAGCACTGAAATACAGGCAGACATTTTCAGTGGGTACTGGGGATCAAACTCAGTTGCTCATGCTTTTACAGCAAGCACTTTGCTGACTGAGCCAACTCTCCAACCCTAATTCCATATTTGTGTGTGTGTGTGTGTGTGTGTGTGTATTTATGTATGTATACTGAGAAAGTGGATCATTAGATCGTATGGACTTTTCTTTTTAGATTTTGAGGCACCTCCATATTTTTTTCAAAATTGCTGTGTTAATCTACACTCCCACCAGGAGTATGCAAGAACTCCCTCTCTTCTCCACAGTCTGGCTAACACTCGTTATCATTACCTTGATAACAGCATGCTAACCAGATGTACAGATACCTCATAGTGGTTTTGGTTCACTTTTGTCTGATGAACAGAAAGGTTGAGAATATTTTCACAGACCTTAGTCATATACTTCTCATTATTTGAAAAACATAGGTTCAAGTCCTTCACCTTTTTTTCCTTTGCTCTGTGGTATATTTGATGTGTGTGTGTGTGTGTGTGTGTGTGTGTGTGTGTGTGTGTGTGTGAGCTTGCCATAGTTCCTATGTGGAGGTCAGAGGACAGCCTTGGGGTCCAGTCTTCACTTTCTACCTTGTTTTGAGAATGGCTCTTTCATTGTTCACCACTGTGTATGGAAGCCCAGCTGTCCCAAAAGCTTCCAGATGTTTCTCCTATCATTGACTCCCTTCTCACCACAGGCACACTGGCATACAGATGCACGCTATCATTTCTGGCCTTAGATGGGTTCTGGGATCTGAATTCAGGTATTCATGCTTTCATGACAAGTGCTTTATCCACTGAGCTATCTTCCCAGTCCAACTTTTCCTTTTTTAGAATTTGGCTATTTTTTTCCTTTTACTTTCTGGAACTCTTGAACCTACTATATTAACCAGAATGAACTTGAACTCTTCATCTCCTGCCTCCACTTCCTAAATGCTGGGATTATAGGTATGTGCCATCATGTCTAACTGGTTGTTTTCTTGAGTTTCTTGTATTTTTTGAAATATTCACCCCTTAGCATAAGTATGGTTTATAAATATTTCCTTTGATTTCACCATTCAAAGGAATTTAAATCAGTATGTCAGAGATAACTATATTCCCATGTTCATGTTAGCATAATTCACAGAGCCAAAATATGGATGCAACCCAAGTATCCATCAAGAGATGGAGGGATAAAGAAATGTGGCACCTATACAAAATGAAATGTTATGTGTCCTTAAAAGCAAGGAAGTTATGTCATTCATGACAACATGAATGGAACTCAAAGACATTGTACTAAGTGAACTAAGTCAGACACAGAAAGATAAATACTATGATCTTACTTATATGTGGAATCGTTAAAGAATGATATCATATAAACAGAGTAGAAGAGAAGCCAGAGGCCAGGGGAAAGTAGAAGGGATGAGGAGAGGGGAGAGGAGATTCAAAGGGGGCAAAGTTTCAGTTTTACTAGAAGAAGGAGTTCTAGTGATCTACTGCATTGCATGGTGACCACAGCTAGTGAAAATATGTAAATATGTAGTATATTTCAAAATCACCAACAGAATAGTTTTTTAATATTCTCACCACAGAAAAGAGAAGTAGTTACCATATTAATATTAATTCATTTGAATCCTTCCATGATGCACACATAGCTCAAAAATATTATATTGTACTCCACAGATATATATATATATATTTGCTTATTAATTAAAAATAAATATTTTTAAGAATAACAACAACAAAAAAGAATGCCAAGAAAGAATTGATCAGGAATTTTGTAAGAGTATATTCTCAAGTGTGTTAATAGGTAAATGAAAAAATACCAACACTCACCTAAGAAAATAAACTATAATTGACCCAAATCATTACTGTAATAGTAAGTTTTAAGATGATATAGTGTGACTGGGAATCTCAATATTGAAAATATAAACTCTTGCAAACACATTGGATTGCTACTTGGTTGTATATGCTAAAACCAAACATAGACTCACCTTATGAACTCACTCATCACTTTATACCTAAGAGAAAAAGCATTTCCCATTGAGCGACCTAGCTTGCCAAGCATATTCATGACATGTTTGCTGGTGATTGTCAAACACTGGAAATAGCTACAATAGTCATTAACAGAAGAATGAATACCTAAGTTATAACATAGCCAAACAGTGGACTGTTTCATAGCAATATAAAAAATAAGCAACTATCGATACACATATAATATGGATGAATCCAGAAAGCAGATTTTGGATAGAAGAAGACAGATACCAAAAGTAAATGCTGCTTTTGTATGAGGTTCAAAAGTAGGATAAAAAACATGATGGTAATAGAAGTCAAAATGTGGTTATTTGGGGGATGAATATTGATGATGAAGAGGCAGAAAAGAACCCTAGTGCGTTTTGGATTTGGTCCCTATCTTAATCTGTATTGTAGTTTTAAAGATGTGAATAAAAGCCAGGCCTGGTAGCACACACCTTTAGTCCCAGCACTAGGGAGGCAGAGGTAGGAGGATCATCGCTGTGAGTTTGAGGCCACCCTGAGACTATATAGTGAATTCCAGATTAGCCTGGACCAGAGTGAAACTCTATCTCAAAAAACCAAAAAATAATATAAAATAAAAGCTGCTAATAAAATGTTATCAGGTTCCACAAAGATAAGTGATCTTTACATTCTTTTATTTTTTTAACATGGCAGCTGTTTAAATCCATTGTTTAAAAACTCTCAAAAGGCACTTTAAAAAACACTTAAAAATACATTTTTCTGACTTAATGGTGATCATTTACAATAAGCAAGTCACCAAAATTATTAAACCATTCAATGACACTATTTAAATAATCTTTAAATTCCAAAATGCAAACATTCACTATGTAATACAACACACTGCTTAGCAGTAAGATTTGTTTCCCTCTAATAATATACTTCATGTAGATTATTAAGTTGTAGGGCCCTGCAAAGTTATGCAAATTTACCAAATATAAACTGAAAACTAGAGCAGTAAGAGAGATGTGTGTTACACATCAGGTCAAAAACATTTGATCCATGCTTTTCACATCACTAAGCATGGAAAACTTGCTCACTTCCATGAATAACAAAATTTCCCATTTCAAACATAATGTTGGATTTGGAAGATTTAAAAGCAAGCCCTTCAGGATATGTCTTAAATAAGAGGAAAAACAGATCAGGTGGAAAAGGAAGTCAAGCTTCAATGTTGGGGAGTCAAGGCAGAGCATGAAAGTGGAGAGACGAACTGGCATTGGGGTCCCAGCATGGAATGCATGGAAAAAGTCATAATGATTAGCATCTTCACAACATGCTCACAGACTTACAGGAAATGAGAATCATTAAGAAAATGAGAAATTGTCTAATAGGCCTAGTTCAGCAATTCATTTGCATCAATTAATATGTTACTCTGGGAAATAAACAAAGAAACTGGTGCTGTTCTTTCTAAAGATGAGATCCAGCAAGTTCGAAAGGAGGCCAGAAAATAATCTGCGTAGAACTTGAGCATCAATATCCTGGCCCCAGATACAAGGGCAGAGCATGAATGAGCACTCACATCCAGCTGTTTTCTCTGCAAGCAGTAGCAGCAGCATTGTTACAAAGATGGTCTTAGTTTTCCTAATTACCATTCATTTTACCCTCTTCAATTGTCCCTGTGCAGAACACCTGTGGGAGATAGACTAGTGATTAAAAATGTCTTATCCATTACCACGAAGGTCAGCCTTCCAGCCCAGACCACAGAACCCTGATTACGCAGGAGACAAGCAGAGCACCCACATCCTCAGCTGGAAACAGGCTACTGCATCAATTCATTGCTGAAATACCATGACTTCTGGACACAGACAGCACAGTCGTGGAATGCTTATCTGTGAGACGAGACTAGATGCTATCAGACCCCACTTTAAAGCATATCTATGGAAAATAACACCTGACTCCTTTGGTGGCTAGAGAAATAGGCCAGGGAGGGTAACTGGATGAGCCATAGAGACAGAATTGGACACTGCCTCACATACGGTGTCTCATCATCTTGAATACACCAGCACATCCACTTCTGGATTGCCTTTCTCCTGTCATCGGTTTAACCAGTGGGGCCCTTCCTATGGTTTTAGCCTGTATCAGAAAGGAAAGATACACCATTTCAACTGCCAGCTTGCTTTTCAGATACTATGGGTCCTTATCTCCCAACTGGAAAACCCCGATAAGAATAAAAGGGTGATGGGAGAATCTGTAACTGACTTGGGGAATTTTTAACAAATGAAGAGAATGCTACTGTAGGCACCTCTTTACTCCATCATGAATGTGGATTTGATCATGAAAAGAAACTCCTCATGATGTGTCTTGGATTTGACTTTGGGGAAAATGGAAGTCACTTTGCAAATCAGTTCCTGTGGATGTCATGTGCTGGTCAGCAGGAGGGATGCAGAAACACAGATGCATTTGTGAAAGGGCAGAAAGCCACCATAGACCTGACTCTGGCATGTGCTTGTGCTTGTGCTTAGGAGCAGAAGTGGGCAAGAGACAAGACCAAATGATGATTTCAGGTTCCTCCTCCTAACATTATAGATCATGGTACCATTATCTGAGAGGAAGCACTTAGAGAAATGTTTTCTGAAACTTTCCCCTGGGGAGACATGAGCATCTCTTCCCACCACAGAGGGCATAGACAACAGACCAAAGTATGATTACCCAAAGTCCCACTTGGTGAACCAATGAGTTTATAGGGGTTACTTACAGCAAATGGGTAAGGGTTAGTTATAGGAGCATGGATGACTGAAAGGCAGCTGCATCACCAGAAAGCCCACCCCAGAATGGGTGATGACTCATGAATACTGTAACTCTGGAGCTCTCTGCAAAATTTACAGGCAGCTTGGCTGGGAGTAACCCTGGAAAGGGGCCTTTGAGTCCCCTCCCCTCCATGACAGAAAGTTAAAAGTTAATGGGCTCAAACCTGTGCCTGCCTCCTTTGGGTAATCACAATTGCTGACAGTTCAAAGGGGCAATGACCACAGAAGGCCTAGAGGACAGCATGCCACAGCAGACTCGATGTGACATAACATGAGTTCATGTTAAGACATGTTGAATTTCAGGTGCCTACATGATACTCAAAGGCCATGCAATCCTCTCCTTCAAATGAGACATGCAGAACCCTGGCTAAGATGGATCCAGTAACTATTTATCTGTAGCAACTTATTTTCAGTTGGGAAAACAAATTGCTAAAGAAAGCCAGTGGGAAGCTGGGGAGATGGTTCAGCAAGTAAGAGTGGTTGCTGTGTAAGCATGGGGGACTGGGTGGGGATGATTCACCCTGAGGTAGATCTCCAGGATAGCAAACATCAACAACTCAAATGAAAATAAATGCTGGCGAGGATGTGCAGAAATAGGAATCCTCATCCACTGTTGGTGGGAATGTAAGATGGTACAACCACTTTGGAAAGCAATATGGAGACTCCTTTAAAAGCTGACTATAGAGTTACCAACAGACCCAGTTATTCTCTTACTGGGCATGTACCCTAAAACCTTCAAGCCTCAGACCATAGAGAGATTTGCTCAACCATGTTTATAGCGGCTCAATTCATAATAGCTAACAGCTGGAATCAATCCAGATGTCCATTACTAGAAGAAAGGATAACTAAGATGTGGTATATCTACACAATGGAATTCTACACAGCAGTAAGAAAAAAATGACACAATGAAATTTGAAGAAAAATGGTTGAACCTGGAACAGATCATCCTCAGTAAACTTCCCCAATCACAGAAAGATAATTGCCGCATAGTCTCACTCATCTACAGCACCTAACCTGAATCTATACAAGATACTGACATATCCTGCAGACATTTCAAGGAAAGGACAATAGGGTGGGTGGGGAGGGAGGGGAGGGGGTGGGGGTCACAAACCTGGACCCAAGCAGCAATGGTACCATAAAATTCTATATCCTAAAAGGCAGACCAAATGGTTGAACCTTCACCAGGCCCTTAGAGGGAACACCTGAGTCACAAGGCCCTGGAGAGGGTATGATAAAGACAGACCTTAATCTTCTACTGCTTCCCTCTCTCTCTCTCTCTCTCTTTTCCCTCTAACTCTTTAATATTTCTTATCTTTTTCTTCCTTCTCTTTGTGGGCACTGACCTGTAACTCCCAGTACCAGCAGGTGGCTATCATCCACAATGACCTTTGGATCAGAGAGACCTACAAGGTTCCCTAAAAGAATGACAGACTTCTGTCAGGGTACTTGATGACCCACCAAAGGTTAGTGGTAAGACCCTACTGCTGAAGACACCATAAGCAGTTGACACATAACATGGAGTGACATGGCTGGAAGCTGTAAGAGAATCAGTCCCCAGACCTTCAGCACATCTAGTGCCAGATAGTGCTACATGGACAACTGGGGGAAAATGACCAATATCTGTCTAAGAAACTCATGGTCTAACCTACTTAACAGCAAATAGCCTCTTGTGATACTCACACAAGTGCAATAGTGGCACACAGCCATGGTGGAAAACCAACTGCTATTGATTTGGCTAACTGATCCACTCAGTGGAACAGAAACCATAGCTGGAGCTGGGGAACAAGTAAGACCCACAGAAACATCTGTGTGTGGCTACACATGCCACTAACCCCAGTCCTGCAGGGAATGATGACCACAAAATCATGGGGCTCACTGGATTGCCAACCTGCCAAAAAAAATGGCAACTCTCAGTTCAATGAGAGACTCCGTCTCAAGAAAACATGCAGATGACAGATATACAACACCTGATGTTCTCCTCTGGCCTCCACAAGCATGTGGATGTGCACACACACACACGCACACATACACCACAAACACACACCACAGTAAACGTGCAAAAAAGGGGGGGAAATCAGTGGAAACACCTGCCTCCCACCATCTGCCTGGGGCCCTTTCAAGGTCTTCCAGACCAGCTTACACATTAGCCTTTCCAGCCTTTTGTCTTCTACAAAGTGTGCTCAAATCTCAGCTCTTATTCAGTTTTGTGAAAAGATGACCATCTCATTTTCCTAGTGCATAGAACAGAGCCCCCATACTGTACTGTCACTGAGGAACTGCTTCTAGCAGTGGCCACCTTACCTGTCAACCCACATTCTGCCACTCATCCTCAGAGCAATGGGGAGGATCCCCAGCAGCTCTGTTTTTAACAGGTTGAATTCCTTACAGCCATTTGAGTGTTAAATTGTGAACCTGAGTCCAAATCTGTATTATATTCATGTATCTTCTGCAGATTTTCTCATAATAATGCTTTAATGATGATGTAAGTTTCTTCAGTCTTTCTGAGTTCAAGCCTCGCTCTGCCACTGACCGGCTGTGGGGCTTTGGGCAAAAGATACTGAGCTACTCAGCATCTGGGTTTCATCCTTATAAATTGTGATGGTGGTAGCATCTGCCACTGAGTGTTGTCATGTGGTAGAATAAAATTTTCACAAAGTTTAGCAAAGATGCTGAAATATAGTAGGCTTTCTAGTAATGTTAGATATTATCATAATTAGGAATATCATCTAAGAGGACTTATATTTTTCAGTGGACAAAAATCAGACTTTGGAAAGTAGTCTGCTATAAGCCAAACCCAGTAATTATTTCATTATTTATTTGAACAATATGAATTATAAAAATATTTAAAGCTTTTAAATTGTTTTACTTATACATTTGCACATGTTGTGGGGAGCACACTAGAGCCTCTTGCCTGTGGAAATGGAACACCAGACACTTTTGCTACCTTGGGGGTCTGGATTTACATGAGTGACTGGGGAATTGAACCTAGGCCAACAGGCTTTGCAAGCAAGCACCATTGACCAGACCCATCTCCCCAGCCCAAATATTTAGAGCTTTATTGAAAAACAATAATATTTAATGGAACAAAGATGAAGGTAGAAAGGAAAGAAGGAAGAAAAAGGGAGAAGAAAGAGAGTAGGAAGAAGCAAGGAGGAGGGAAAAGATGAATGGGAGATAAAGAGAGAGAAGAAGGGGAAGGAAGGAAGGGAGAATAGCAAGAAGGAAGGAAATTAAGACTAGATTAAAATAAAAGCAAGACATGAAGTAGCCATACATCATTACATTTATGATTTCAAGCCTAATACACTTGTTCACACACTCCACTTTGAATTTCTAGCAGTCAATACTATGGGGAAAATCACAATTACAGAACTCAAAACACCAAAAGAAATGCTGAGGAGGGAGCCACCGGGCATCTTTGTAAGGACTTCACAGAGTGTCCCACTGTTCATAACTCAGTGAACAAAAATAGCTGCTGCAGACTGCCCTGAGTATAGATGCAGCCTGGACCACAGATGACATCTCTTTCAAAGTCATGACCCAGAGGACTCCACAGAAAGCAGCCTAGGTGGGTTAACAGTATTTGTGGTGAGTTTTTCCATTCCCACCAAGCTCGGGCTGCTTGGCCCACAGAAAGCCTTTCTTTCACTTCTGCATTTGTTTGGCTTAGGGTTTAGCTATTAATAAAAATAACAGTGCAATGATTTGACCTTCACAGGATGCCAGTTGGTTAGGGTTTGCCATTCCTGCTGTCTGCAGTTGTCCTGAAAGGACAGGATGCAGAAAGAGAAAATTCTGGGTCCTCTCACACATGGGACCCTGCAGAGCAGGAAGCTCTCCACGTGCTCGCTGATGCTCCAGCACTACAAACCCCTTCTGGTCGAGCATCTGGAATCTGTGTGCATCACAGTAGCCTTGAATTCTTTCTATCAAACCATAAACCTCTCAGGATTTCACAGTGGCTCGATTTTCCTGAGGCTGAGGTAGATTCCTCTGTCCTCAGCTGGTTTCTCTTGGGCATCTCCTCTTTTCTGCCATCACCCACAGACACAACCCATATGCAGCCTTCTCCAGAGAACCCCAGATTTTTTCCTGCCCCCAAAGGTAATGTAGTTTATACAGACTACTTCAGCCCCAAGAGAATTTACATAGTGAATGCTAAAAATATCGCCTTTTTTAAAAAGCCATAAAACCACATGGCAAGCCTCCTCTATACCCTGTGTAGACTCATCATCTGCTCCCATCTCTGAACTCCTAAGACATCTTCATTCTTTTCAATTATGCATCACATTTTGCTTGGATTACAATCACTCAGATACATGGCTCACCTGCCCCCTTTGGACCAGGATTTCCTTGAGACAAACCTTACATAAAGTTCATGCAAGAGATCTTTAAACATCTGAAGAATGAAGACATAACATGCAGAAGACCTCTTTGGGGGAAAAGAGCAGTAGGGAAGGGATGTTATTCTGAAGGAGCAGCTCCTAGCTCATGACATAAACAGGATTGTAATTTGGATCTATAAGCACAATGTTAAGCTGAGTGCCCACAGGAGCAAGGAGAAGGAGTGACGATGACAATTTTGATAAATAAATGATTTATAGCAAGCACAATGAAAAGAAGCTAATGGGAGTCAGTGACAATGAGCATTATAGTCTGCACTGAACATCCTAGAAGCCAAGTTGAAAAAGGAAATAAAGCGTGTTTTGGAGATCTGAGTACCAAATCAATTTACAGGAGCCCATGCTTTGATCCTTCTTGACTCTGACTTCTGACAACATTTTGTCTAAGGAGGACTGATCTGCATAAAGAGGAGAATCGCAGCAAAAACAGGACATTTTAATTCTTTCATAGCTGTATATAATATATTTTGACCTTATCCCTCCTTTACCCTCCTCACTCCCTCCCCTTTCCACTAAAACCCTTCTTCCTAATTAATCCCTCTATTTTAAAAATTATTTCTAATTATTTATTTGTTTATTTGAAAGAGAGAGAGAATGGGCATGTCAGGGCCTCAAGCCACTGCAAATGAACTCCAGATACCTGCACCACCATGTGCATCTGGCTTACGTGGGTACTTGGGTCCTTAGGCTTTACAGGGAAGTACTTTAATTCCTAAGACATCCAGCCTTAATCGCCCTATTTTTTAAATTTTTTCTGTTTTTATTTATTTATTTGAGAGTGAAAGACAGAGAGAGGAAGAGGCAGATAGAGACAGAGAGAGAGAATGGGCGAGCCAGGGCTTCCAGCCACTGCAAACAAACTCCAGATGCGTGCGTCCCCTTGTGCATCTGGCTAACGTGGGTCCTGGGGAATCGAGCCTCGAACCAGGGTCCTTAGGCTTCACAGGCAAGCGCTTAACCGCTAAGCCATCTCTTCAGCCCCTAATTGCCCTATTTTTGACCCACTGAGTTTAATTAGTGTTGCTTGAATGAGCATGGGTGGGGATCATTCAATAAAGTTAGCTATACCACATCAAGACTCCCCCTCCACCAGTTAATAATTTTAGCTACCATTAGACATTCTGCGAGGTGTGGGGTCTTATGAATCCTTCCCCCACCCATGACGACAGGCTCAGTCTTGTGCAGAAAACCACAGATACTATGAGTTTATGAGTGTCACATCCAGAAGACAGCATTAGAAATACTAGTTTCAAAATACAGAAATGACAAATTCAAGGGCATGTTACTTTGGTAAGTAAACTTCCATGAGAAACTGAAGAAAGAAAAATGATGAGGATATGGATAAAGTGGCTCATTTGTACAGATATAGTTAATTATAAAGCTAAGCATTTTCCAAATGTACAGCCTATCCATCGTATCTTACATACTTACCCCAGACAAATGCAAACTCTTGTTCACAGAAAACCTGTATGTAAATGTCAACTGCAGTGTTGTCTATGATAGCTAATTACTACAAACACCCACATTTCTTCCGACTTGCGAATGGTTGAGGAAGCTGTAGTACGTCCATGAAATGGAATGCAGCACAACAAAAAGAATAAATTATTTAGCTATGCGTCAACCTGGGCAAATCTCAAGAATAAGAATGAGTAAAAACATGCCAGCCTCAAAAAGTTAAGTCCCATATTTATATAACACTCTTAAAATAACAAAGTTGTAGAAATAAACATCAGATTTTGGCATGATGAGAAGGTTGCAAAAGGGCAATGTTCCTATCTTAACTTTAACAATTTTAATATCGTGATATAGTTTTGTGCCATCTTACTGGAGGAAACTGAATAGGGGCTACATGGAATCTTGGAATTTCTCTTATTACTTCTTTTTTATCTTTGTGTGTATATGTGTGTGTTTTCTTGTCTGGAAGTGCAGGTATGTGCCCACCATGGTGGGCATGTGTAAGTCAAAAGACAATTTCAGTAGTTGATTCTTGCCTTACATCTTGCTTGACAAAAGGTGTCTCCTTTCTTTGTTCACTGCTGCATTGCTTCGTAAGTGACCCTCATGAGCTCTAGAGGCTTCTCCTGTCTCTGCCTGGCATCTCACCATAGGCATGCTGGTGGTATTACAGACGCACTTTACATATCCAGTTTTAGATGGGTCCTGGGGATCCAAACTCAAGTCACTCAAGCACTTGAGCATCAAGTGCTGTTACCCACTGAGCCACCCTTGCAGCCCTACTATTTCTTAAAATTGCATGCAATTCTATTATGAGTTTAATCTCAAAATAAAAATTCAATTAATAAAATATTGAATCATTAAAATGGTAGGTAGTTGTCATAAACATCAGCTTAGATGTACAAGATCCAGCAAGTTGATGCGGAAGCATTTGCCAAGAGAAGTGAACACACATCTACACAAAATTATATGCAAATATTGGCAACAACTGTGTAGTTTCTAAGAAGCTGAAGGAACTCAAATGCCTCTACACTAGGAATGAATAAGCCACGTCTATCACACAAAGGAAATTATCCTCAACATTAACAAGAAATGAGTACGACAGCATGGATGAACCACAGGTGTGGTCAGCTATGTGAAAGAGGCTAGATTCAAGCCACTACCAACTGCATAATGTCATTTATATGATATTCTGGAAAAGCAAAAATGGAACCATACCACAATTAAAAAAATATTTTCATTTATTTACTTAAGAGCGAGCCACACACACACACACACACACAGAGAGAGAGAGAGAGAGAGAGAGAGGAGTGTGGGCATGCCAGAAACTCCTGCCACTAAAAACAAACTCCAGATGCATGTGTACTTTGTACATCTGGCTTTACATGGGTACTCAGAAATAAAACCCAGAATGTCAGGCTTTGCAAACAAGTGTCTTTAACTACTAAGCTATCTCTCTAGCCCCTGCCCAGGGCATTTTAGAATGCTGGGAATGTGCTGTATCTTGACTAAGGTATTATTTTAAAGTTCTATACCACATTTTCTAAATCCACACAATTGTCCACAGAAAAGGGTAGATATTTACTATATGAAAGTTTGGTACAACAATAAGCCTGACTCTAAATAAGAAAAGGAATCATTAATTTATATTGTGGTAAGCTGGAGTGCAGAGAGGTCTGATACATACTACTCCATCTTGCGAAGTGGGGCAGCATGCCTGCCATCCAGTGTATATGACACTGGTCCACATACGTGTGCTCCTCCACTTACATCATGAAAAACTCATGATAAATTGAAAATGTCAGCTGGGTATGGTGGCACACGCCTTTAATCCCAGCACTTGAGAGGCAGAGGTAAGTGGATCACTGTGAGTTCAAGGCCACCCTGAGACTACATAGTGGGCTAGAAAGTAAGACCCTACCTTGAAAAAACAAAAGAAAAAAGAAGAGTATATCTCAGGGCTGGAGGCAAGAAAGGATGCCCAGCATCAAGAGAATCATATTAAATATCATTAGCCTAGTGAAAAAATGAGTTCAGGGCTGGAAAGATGGCTTAGCAGTTAAGGCTCTTGCCTGCAAGAACTAAGGACCCAGGTTCAATTCCCCATTACTCACATAATCCAGATGCACAAGGTGGCTCATGTGTCTGGAGTTTGTTTGCAGTGGTTGGATGCCCTGGCATGCCCATTCTCTCTCTCTCGCAATCTCTCTCTCTAAATGAGTAAATAAATAATTTTAAAAAATAAAATTGAGGGCTGGAGAGATGGCTTAGCAGTTAAGCGCTTGCCTGTGAAGCCTAAGGACACCGGTTTGAGGCTCAATTCCCAGGACCCACGTTAGCCAGATGAACAAGGGGGCACACGCATCTGGAGTTCGTTTACAGTGGCTGGAAGCTCTGGCGCACCCATTCTCTCTCTCTCTCTCTCTCTCTCTCTCTCTCTCATTCTCATTCTCTTTCTCTCTCTCTCTGCCTCCTTCTCTCTGTCGCTCTCAAGTAAATAAGCAAACAAAAAAATTTAAAATAAATAAATAAGTAAATAAAATTGAATTGAAAATTTAATGTTTACAAATACAAATTCCTAAATTAGGCTGCTGAGGAATTAGAGTATAGGAATTTCAAATTATCAATTCATAGAATAATGGTTCTGGATGAGAGATGGTAGAACCAGGGGCTGCCCTGCTCTACCTGCACTTCCTAGCTCAGGGCCAGGGCACACAGGCCCAAGAAGGACACCCGAGGAACTTCCTGTCCGTGCAACCAGGGTCCATCAACAATGAGATTGGGTCAAGTAGCCATTTTGGCCACTGTAGGAGTACTACCGCCACTTCCTGCGCTCAACGGGTGCTTACAGAGGACCAGAGTGCAGAGCGGTGGAGTCAAGCATTTCCCACGCCACGTCGCCCCTTCCTGAAGTAGCATCCCAGAATTCTGTGCTTAACTCTCCAACCCAGTGTACACGGCAGCCACTCCTCTGGGCAGGCCCATCTGATGTCTCCTCACCTGTCTGGGCCCACATAGAGTTGGTGCTTCCTCCTTAGTTGGTGCTTCCTCCTTAGTGTCTGACACTGTGGCCTTCTCAGCAGCCAAGGCCCAGTCTTCCTTGTCTCATTATCTCCAGCTCCTAACCCACTCCCTGGAATAAACAGAATATATTTTCAAGTCAATGAAAGAAGGGAGGGAAGGAGGAAGGAAAGACGAGTGGGAAACAGAGAAAACTCCTCAAGTCTCCTAGGCAGGGCCACCATAGTTAAAAAGATCAAGTTTATCCCTCCCATCATTAGTCCACAGAGGATACAGTAGAATGACACATGCAGAAGACATTGAAAACTTGGGAATCATCCACACGCAAGTCAGATAGAACAATACTTTCAAGGGTCATCATTCATTTGTTCACTAGGTACTTATTGAGGGAAACTTCTGCACCAGGGAAAATGCTATGCATTATCCCATTTAATCATGCCTCTGAGACAATCTGAAATATTCCCATGCCAGATATGATGAAACTAAGGCTCAGAAATATCTAATAAAATAGCTACTGTCACACAGATAGCTAGTACAAAACCAGGCTTTGAATCCTGGCCTCTGACTCCACGGCTGCATTCATGCCGTGTATCATTGCTCCTATGACCTCGGTCTTTGCCTTCTTCCCCTCCCCTTCCATTCCAGTTCCTGTTCCTTTAGAAGCCAATCTGAGGATATAATACATTCAGACACAGGCTAGAATAAAGTCCCCTTCTTGGAAGGCTAAGGCACAGCATCTTAATTAAAACAGGATAAGGCAAACATTTGCTTCACTCAATCTTTACAAATTCCATTTCATTGACTTATATTTTCATAACTGATTGTCATGTCAAAGTTATTTTATTTTTACAGAAGTCAGGAAAATACAAAGAGAGGAAGTCTAAGAAAAGAGTGACTTACAACAGAGTTTAGTCCTCTCTTCATGGTGTAAGAGTTAAGAAATTTCCAAGATGAAGCTTTCAGGCCATTCAACACAATTACTCCCATGAAACCCTGGTCCCTGGTCTGAACTCTCATGTGTTCTGGCTTGCTGGGAACCATGCCCCTGGTTTTCAAAGCCCCCTCTTTGCCTCCAACCTTGAGCTCATCTCCTAGAAGGATCCTTCCTGCAAAATCAGAAAGAGACCATGGTAGAGAGTTCCCAGGTCATCCAATCGCAGTGTGGGGAAAGAAGACCAAAGTCAGCTTTTGTCTCATAGAGACAGGGTCTAGTGTATAGTCACTAGTGCCCTCAGGACCCTTTTAATGTAGAACAAGACTTTAAACCCACTTTACTAGCCCACAGTATGTTCTTCTAGCCTAAGGCCCATCGTCCTCTGATGTTTGGATGACCTAGAGGAAAGTGATAAAGTGAAAAGCCCAGAGCTCTGGAACCAAAAAACCAAAGTCACCGGTTCCATTATCCCCTTGCATTCAAGGTGTTTGAAGTTGAGTTGTAATATGTTAAATGCACATAATTCCCTCTTTGCCTTCCACTTAATGGGCTTTGCTATGACTCCTGTGACTTTGTGATCCAGGGTGCCTCTGGGAAGCTGGGCTGGAGCTGCTGCACTTGTAGCAAGCAGCTGCAGGCTTTCAAATGCCACCCTCCCAGCCTCTCATTCAGCAAGTGTCTAACAGTTCTCAGAACTGCCCTATGCAGGGAGACTGGCCTAGGCACCCCAACCACAGCCACCCCCACCACTCCTAGGGCACACAGATCCCCACTACAAGCTCACAGCAGCACCTCTCTTGTTCCAAAGCACTGTGGATACCACAACCTGGGCCCAAGCACACAAGCTCCCATCGTGGAGTTTGGAGGAATACTCTCTTGGAGAGGGGAGAGCAAGGCAGATGGTAGAGGGCTTCTGGATCAGGATCAGCTCACAGCCGTATGTGGTCCCATGTTCATAAGGATCCTCCACTTGGCTTGATGCTCTCCTGTCTGTGCTTAAAATTCTCAATAGTTTTAACCTGGGACTTCAATGTGCAGACCACACAATTTTGGTATTTCCTCATACTAGTTAAATGATCTCATATGCACATTAAAAACTGGAATTACACAATACAAAGACAGAGGGTAAAGTTCGCTGCTAATGAGATAAAAGTTTAATTCTTTCTTTGATTAAAGCAACATTAAATAGCAAATTAAAATAAAACCACCATGACAAGTTCAGGGGGATACTAAGGAAGACAGGGAAAAAGCCATACATGCAAAGACTCATAAGTAACATGTCCCTGATTCTTGAGAAAGGTCTCCAAGTGTTCAGAACCTGAGTATCCTGCCTTGAATGTGTGGTGAGGCCAGTCCCCACAACGAGTGAGTATACACAGAGTCCAGCGATGTTGGGACAAATGTGAAATGAACACACAACATCCAAAAATATGATTTAATGGGGGGAGTCGGGGGATGTACTCAAGTGCTCCCTGGACTGACTGTACTGGCAGGTTTTATTCAGTTTCAGGCAGTCATAACTATGGGGAGTCTGAGCTTGAGCTTTAGATCACAAGTTCGCATCAGATCAGATCATGAGTTGTTTGTGCTTATCAGGAAATCTTTGGAGAAGCTGTGAGTTTCCTGTTTTCATGAAGCTCCACCAGTGGTTCCTAGTCTTCTTTGTCCCCAGGTTCCTTAGCCTGTGCAAAGATTAACTTTTTGCCAATTGGCTTGATCTCCATGAGTAAGGTTTTCCATAAGGCGTTGGAGGAAGGAACACAAAGCCCACGTGCAGAGGAGGTGCGTGTCCCACACACTTTCCCACTGCGCTCCAGCTGAGCAGTATAGAAGGTAGGTGGAAAGCAGGTACTACTGGCATGTCTGTCCTGACAGTACACAGGCCAAGAACCCCTGTGAAATGAGCAGGGAAGCAGGTACCAGCATCAGGAAGCCACCCAAGCCAGGCTTCCATGGGAAGATTCAAACTCTGTGGCAAGGCATGGCTGAAGGTGGTTACCTCAGGGATATGAAGCATGGCTGGAGGAGAACATCCAAGAAACAGACTGTTACACTGTACTGGGCATGGTTATACAGCTAAAACTGGGGCTTGGGGGAGACAACAAACGTATCTACAGAAAACCCTACGCAGACTAAAGACTCAGAGAGACTCAGGTGACTGACCAAAGCACGCTGGGAATGGGCTTGACTGATGAGAAGAAAAGCGAAATCTGAGGAGGAGACCTGCTTCATTTTCTAGGGCTATTGTAGCCAATTTAGTGACTTGTAATGACACATTTATTATCCCTTTACTGTTTAGTCAGACTTTTGTATGGGTCCCACTGGGATAGACTCAAGGTGTCTGTGGGATGCACTACATTCTGGAGACTGTGCAGAGGAATGTCTGTTGCCTTCTTGTTCTGATTGCTGGCAGCATTCAGTCCTGTCTGGTTTTCAGACTAAGGTCCCTATATGATTAATTGATGTCAATTGTGATCCCATCCCAATTTCTGAAGGGTGCCTACACCCATTGTTTATTTAGCCCCTTCCTTAAACTCCAAGATCAACAGCATGAGATGAGTCTGTCTTATAGACCGAATCTTTCCTGGCCCCTTCTCCATCTCCATCTTCCACTTTTTTTTCTTAAATTGAAGTGAAACTCATATAAAAATGAAGCTGTTCACTATACATGAACAATGTGGGGATGTATAATACAGCCATCACCTCTAGTTCTAAGACATTTCCATCATTCTAGAGAAAATCCTCTTCCCATTAAACTGCCACTCCCCACCCTTTCCTCTTCCATCCCTGGACAATCACTAGTTCACTTTCTGACTGTATGGATTCAACTGCCCCAGACCTGTGTGCCTGACTTTGCTCACTTAACATCACTTCTTACTGGTCTGCCCATATTGTAGCATGCCTTGACACTTCATTCCATTTCAAGACTGAGTTGCATTCTCTTGTGTATAAATACAGATATTTTTGCATACTTTTATTTATTTGCAAACACATAGAGAAAGAGGATGCCTCCAGCCACTGCTAAAGAACTCCAGATGCATGTGCCACTTTGTGCCTCTGGCTTTAAGTGGGTAATAAGAAATTGAACCCAGGCTGTCAGACTTTGCAAGAAAGCACCTTAACCACTGAGCTATTGTTCAGCCCAGATACTTCTTTTAATCCATCCATCCAGTGATGGACTTTTGAGTTGTTTCCACATTTAGCTGTTGTGAATAGCACAGGCGTGAGCTAGTCTTGTAGCACCTGTTTGCAACTCTTATGGACAGACACCCTACATGATGACACTGGACCCATCCAGATAATCCAGAATGATCTCCCTCACTTCCAACTGCTAATATGCAGTGTCACATTCTCACAGATTCCAGATATCAAGAGTGCAAAAACCTTTAGAAGGAGACCTTTCTGCCATCATCATCCCTAAGTAAACCTTGTTTGGGAATTATGAAGGGCTAGAGCATGCTAAGAGACTTTCTTACCTCTTGGTAGGCTTAACTCATGGAGCAAAGGTGCCAAGAAAATCAACAACACCAAAGCCACACCCACAGTCGTGGCTGCAGACATCCTACAGCATACCAAAGAGGAATTGAGAGATGTGGGCAAGGGTGTGAGCTAGCAAAAGTATATTTATCAAGGAAATAGAAATACTGTTAGGCAGAGGTGCAACCAAAGAAAGATAAATGGAGAGGGGGAAGAGAAGGAGGATGAGAGAGACTGTCAATAAGATGCCAGGTTTACTAGAGTTTTTTGGGGTTAACAGCAGGAACTAGGTAGAAAATGAGTAATCTTCACTGAGACAGGTTGCTTTCTGAGGCCATTGTGGGATGAACCAGTGAGGGACCTACATGCCCTGTGCAAGTCCCCCCCAGCCCAACCAAAGACCTGACCACAGGTCTTGCCCAGTTGGGATGATCACACATCGTAGTCATCTTGTCCATTCCCATGCCCATTTGGTTGTACTTGGTCAGAAATTTATTGATGGAAACCTTTTTTGTCATTGGACTACCTATGACTCCGTTTTGCAACAGGTTACATGACAGGCTTGTAATTCACCATGGACTCAATCGACCCTCCTGCCTATAGGAGTTAACTCCTATGGCAGGAAGTGTAATAGTGACAGAATCTACAAACCCTCTTGAGTTGCTGCTCCATAGAGCTTCTCAAAGCTGAGAAACACACACATCTCACTAAAAATAAGAGGATATTGTTAGAGCTCGCTTACATACCAGCTAGCCTCAGCTGGAGACACAGAGTACTGGAAGCTCATCATCAACTTGATCACTGGCTCTGATGTGTCCAATAGCACTAATGTCAACCCATACACCAGCATCCTGAGGCAGCACGTTGTAAACTCAGTCATCCATCAGTTCACATGCAATTCTATTAATTTTCCCATGTATCAGCAAATGCAAAGGAAACTTTGAAAAATGTTTATAGTTTTCACATGTAAGAGTTTAGGGTCCCTGGGTATTGATGGATCCCAGTATGGAACACTTGGCTAGTGCTTGACTGGTTCACTTCTATGTCCCTCATACTTAGAATATTACTTGACAGGTGGAAAGGACTCAAGAAATACTGCTAAACAAATAAGTGGTGTATAATATGGGAAGTTGAGGGGGCGGATAGGTAGGGTGATGCTGGCAGAGGCCTGACGATTCATAGATGTGTTTATTTTGTGCAAATGTATATAGGTACACATCTGTGTGCAGATGCACATGAATGCATATGTGGACGTGGAGACCAGAGGAAATTCTTATGTACCCTTCGTCAGGAACATTAGGCACCGTTTGGGACACAGGTTCTCTCATTGGTCTGGAGCTCACAAAATAGACTGGACTAAACTGGCTAAGACACCCCCAGAATCTGTTTGGATCCACCTTCCCAGTGCTGGAGTACAAGCACTCACCACCACACCCCACATTTCCTGGTGAGTTCTCAGGAACACATTCAGGTCCTCATGCTTGTGAGACAAGTCCTTTGCCAACTGAGCTATCTCAGCCCACCATGAACATTATTACTGTAGAGTGTGTTCTACACGTTCATGTCACGTGGAGGTGCTCCTTGTCTCTGTGCCTCACTGTGTGATTGACACTCAATGCTTTTATAATACTTTTCATTAATAAGAGGGAGAAGATATGGCAGCTCCCTGAAAAGGGGCTGGGGCCATGCTAGGGAGAGGTGGGTGGATTAGGAGAAAACTATGAATCTGTTGTAGTCCCAAGGCCTCCACTTTCCTCAATCTAATTCTTCCTTCACTTTTCCCAGCAGGAAGGGCTAGAAGATGCTCTCTGTAACAGAAATGACCAACTGTTTGGCTTCTCCAGACCATAGCAGATGAAGAGAATAACTGTCTTGGGGGTCTGGGAAGACTGCTTAGTGGGAGAAGTGCTGGCATCACAACCATGAAAGCCTGACTTCAGACCTCCAGCATCCACATAAAAGTCCAGAGTGGTGGTGCCCACCTGCAATCCCAAGGTGTGTGGGGCGGGGAGGTTGTGGGATGGAGACAAGAGCATATCTGGGACTAGCTCGCTAGTTAATCTAGCCAAATAAGTGAGTTCTAGGTTCAATGAGAGATTTTGTCTTAAAACATAAGGTGGAAAATGACTGAAGACACCTGATATGACTCTCTTTAAACCTGCACACAAATACATACACATATGTACACACATACCACACACATACACACACATACACACACATAAACACACAAATGAACAGAAAAAGAAGGAAGGAATGCAGGAAGGAAGTAAAAAAGGAAGGAAGGAAGGACCATTTTGAGCCACACATTAAAGATATGAACAGAGGGACATTCAATGAGCCTGAACATCACTCAGTGAGGAGCAGGCTCAAGTTGACCATGAGGATTGAATGGAAAGTAGATAACTCAAAGCTCAGGACATACTTGGTTGGGCTGTCTCATTGCCAAGGGGATAAGGGTGTTTGGAGGGGTGATTTTGGTGTGTCCCTTATAAAAAACAAATCCCTTAAACTTGATTGGTATGTTATAGCATCAGCGGTCTCCCTGGAAAGAATTCAGCATAGGCAGTCCATGGTGGTCTTCAACAGCATTCTGGAGATTTCCCAGGAAGAAAGACATTCCATTCTTGAAATGTAAATATAGTACTTTTCACTTTATTCTTTGTGAATGCGACTTGGCCCTGGATGCTGATGTGTCTATTGAAGGGAAAGTTTGCCACAACCCAAATGTCAGAGTCGTGCAACTGAAAACACATTCAACACATCACCATTATTTCCTGTTTCTATAAACATTGCTTTTGCCAAGCTCTGAAAGCTTAGCAAACCTTGAGGCATGAGGCTGTGTCCGTGCATTTCAAGAGGGCTGTCAATGGGAATAAAGATGAGGTTATTCTTAAGCGATACCATTTCATGAAATCCCCTTTTTGTAAAGCAGCTTGTATTAATATTTTAGCTCAAATTGAGAAATTACAAAAACAATTCTTCATAACTCAATGATTATACAGAAAAACAAGACACTGTTTCCATACTCTATGTCTTTAGAGAAAGCCTAAGAATTAGAACATTCAAACCACTCTTGAATGCTGAATCCTCCCCTTAGCCAAGTGCAGCCCCTAGGCTTGGTCATCTCCCTCATGCGGACTACAGCTTCCCCAGCTATTAGAGGGAGACGGTGACCAAAAGGTTACCTCTATCAGCATTCTGTGAGTTCATCAACATTACTGAAGAACTCAAATATATTCCATAACCCTGGAGATTTTGTTTAATCCCAGAAATAAACAATGTCTCTCTCATTCCAAAATATACACTTTCTTTGGAAAAATAAATCTCCCCTAAGAAAGTATGGAAGTCATTCTCTTTTATAGACCTTTTTATGTGACAGTGCTAAGTGCTTCCACCTGGACCTAGTATGGACTTGGCCACTTAGTCGATGAGTTTAGCCAAAGTATGTGTTTGAAAGACGTGAAGAGCTGAGCAATGTGCTTAAGGGCAGAGAACCCCCATCTCCAGAGAATCTCCTTTAAAAAATCTCCTTGTTGGCAGTGAGCATTCTGAAGGCCATCAGCTTTCAAGGGTGAATATTTCCAAGCCCATAGCTAGAAAGTCTTGCCAGTACAAACTCCTTCCTTTCATGCTCCTCTGACTCACAAGTCCTTCTGGGTCCCTCCCTAAAATATCTTGCCTCTCTTTCCCCTTAGAATCCCTCCTTTGGTGGTAGCCTTTCTTTGGGACTCCTTTCTCTTTTCAAATTAATTTCTTGCCTCTATTTCTGTCCTTTCTGTATCTTTGTCCATGGCAATATTTATGCCGTGTTTCACTTCCTCCAGTACTGCTTCCTCCTCCATCACCAGAAAATTCTTATGTCTCCCTTATCCTGGCATGTCTCTATAAAGCTTCCCTTACAGCCACTCCCTCATCGGTCTCTGCACCTGCCCTCCTACGGTGACTTGAATGGAAACTGTCCCTCATAGCCTCATATGTTTGCATACTTAATCCCCAGGTGGTATCAGTATTTGGGAAGGTTGTGGAGCCTTTGGGAGGAGAAGGCTTGCTGAAGGACATATTACTGGAGTTGGGTCTTGTGGTGTTACAGCCCAGCCCCACTTGCTTCTCTCAGCTCACTCTCTCTACTTCCTCCCTGCTGATGTGAAGCTGTGACATCCCAGCTGTCTGCCCCTGCCACGCTTTCTCCACCATGATGCAACTTCCCCTCAAAACTTTAAGCAGGAAATAAACTCTTTACTTCCATAAGCTGTTTCTGTTGTGGTGTTTTGTCCCAGCAATGAGAAAAGTAACTGATAGACCTCCATACTCACTATTTTGCCTTATGATGGTCTATAAGTCTTCTTTTTTTCTGCTAGGCTGAGAGGACCTTAAGAGTATGAACTGACTTCCATCCACCTTTGAGCCTCAGCCCCAACTCAGGTTCATTAACAGGCAGGTGTTTGATAAAAGGTGTAAGGTGTTAGGTAAGGGAAGAGTAGACAACTAAGGAATGAATAGATATTGTGATTATCTCAAAAACATTCTCTCACTCTCTACCACAGTGAAATTCTGAGATGCAATACATGCTTTTGAATGATCTAAATCCTCTTCATCAAGAAATAGCAACATGGCCTGTGAAGATGATTTGGTTAGTAAAGTGCTTGTCACACAAGTGTGGGTAACTGTGTCCAGATCCCCAGCACCCAAACAAAGGCTAAGCATGGTGGAACTCACTGCAGTCTCACCACTGAAGCAGGGGACAACTGTATCCGTACTGCTTGCTGGCCAGCCAGTCTAATGGAATCAGAGATCTCCAGGATCACTGAGAGATCCTGTCACAAAAGAACCAGATGGAGAGCTAGTGAAGCACTCGCTGGGTAAGAACACTTGGTGAACAAGCATGACGACCTGAGTTCCATTCCTAGTACCCACGTAAAAAGCTAGATGTGGCTACCTATGCCTGTAACATCAGCTCTGAGGAAGACAGAGACAGGAGAACTGTGGGGCTTACCAGGCATCCAGTGTAGCCAAAAAAAAAAAAAAAAAAAAAAAAAAACTGAAACTGAGGCTCAGTGACTGTCTCAAAGAAACAAGGCAGAAGAGCAATACAAGACAGGTGACATCCTCAGAACATTTGCATCTGCTTACATAGGTGTATATACCACATACACATACATTCTCTTTCTATATCTATCTATCTATCTTATCTTACTACCACCACCACCACTACTGCACATACCGAAAACATAAAATATAAAATAAAATAAAAAGATGGAGAATGAAAAAATACACCCAGTCAGTATCAACCTCTGGCCTCCACCTACACACACTTACACACACATGTCCACACACACACACACACACACACACACACACAATATGAAGCAGGAGGCCCTGGAAAAGGTCTCTAAACCATCATGTAAACTTCTATTCACTGCATCGCCTAGAAGTTTCTGCCCCTGGCACTCAGCACAGTGATGGCTTAGTGGTGGATTGTGTGGGAGATCAGGCCCTCCATCACTCTTTCCTGGATGAGAATGTGAGATCATGTCTGTTCTGAGTAACTGAAGAGATGTCTTAATGACCCAAACGGCCTCAGCCAACATCTCCATTGCCAGCCTGTCCACAGGGCACTTCTTCCCACTCTACTTTGCCATGGTCCATCTTTAGAACCCCATGGGTGCTGACCATGCCCACCTGATTCATTCTCGGCCTTCCCCTTGACTGATGTGCTTCTTCATTCACCCCATATTCCTCCCTATGCCACCTTCCATTCTCAAACAAGCCTCTCCTTCAAGGCCAGAAGTGAAGCTCAAGTCTGCGCTGCTAAAATGGCATGCCTGCAGCTCAGGAAAGTAGTTTGTCAACTTATCCATCTCTGTAGCTCCTAGAGTTTGTTCAAAGTACACTTTTAATTCAATGAATAAGTTATGCATTCAAGAATCATTCACTGGAACATAACGTGAACTTGGCTTAATTGTGTGGTAATGGTTGCAACATAGTAAAGAAGTGGACAGTACAGAATTTGGGGTTTGTGTGTATGTGTGTATGTAAGTTTGCATATGCATATTCATGTGTAGGCCACATGTACATAGGGGCATGTGTGCATGCATTTGTGTGTGAATGTGTACACACATGTGTGGAGAGCAGAGACTGATGTCAGGTGTCTGGCTTGATTGGACTCCATTTTATGTACTGAGGCAGATTCTCTCACTTGATACCAGAAATCACCAATTTAGCAAGTCTAGCTAGCCACCTTCTTGGGGACCCCCTGTCTGCCTCCCAATCCTTGGGATTATAGGCCACCCAGCACTAACCTGGGTGCTGGGGATCTGAACACTGGTCCTCACACTTCTCTTCATCCCAGCACTCCACTGCAGAGAATCTGAAGTCAAACAGAAGTACCAATAGCTCACCATCTCCTGCTTCAGTGATACATCTGGTTGGTGAAGGAAAGAGTGGTCATTGACTAAGAAGAAAATTCTGGACTCATTACACATTTTCCCACAATATTAGCAGCACTGCAGCATCTGGAATTACTCAGAGCCATTGCTGTTTCCTCACCTTGGGGAGCAAGTGCACATTCAAGGAAAGTGAGGCTCAGTCAGGGCAGGGGGTTGTCTAATCCCTGAAGAGCTGATGTTTGCATTTGGGGCTACAAAATGCTCAGTTGGTATCTTATTACACTTCACTTGGAACCCTTCAACATATAGCTCTTTGCTTATTCCAAACTGTTTGTTCATATTATTGACCCACTTGTAGGTGGAGGCTTAGGGACAGAAAAGGACACAGGTTTTGGAAAGGGGATTCAGTTTAAAGCTACACCAAGAATTTCATTAGCCATATAATTTTAGAAAAGCCACATGTTCTCTGAGCAGGAGGGTGGTAATGCCTTTTCAAGGCAGGTCTGGGATTTAAATGACACACCATGTCATGGTACATGCTGCAAAACTCTATAGTAATATAATGTCTTATCCCTTATCCTCATGATCATACTTGCCTACAAAACCTCAGAAAAGTCAATAAAAATCTTGCAAATATTTTCTTTATACATGGGCCCTATTCCTGTGCTTAGTGATATTTAAACCTTTGGTGTGCAGATACAGAAAATAAAATAAAGTATGGTCCTGGCTTATCTAGTCATGTTCATCAAGACATGGCTTATATCCCACATGTGAAATTCCCAGACCAGTTGTCCATGTTCAGAGTATGAGTATTTTCCATCATTTCTTTTTACCTGTTTTTCATAGGCAACAAGTTTTATTTATTTATTTTTTTGACAGAATGGAGCACATTCTTACATTGCAGATCCTCCATTTGTGTTCCCTGCTTCTCTGCGAACCACTTGACCTATTGTTACAGTAGACTCTGCAATCTCATAGTGTGCCTGTCACCATTGTATTGAACAATACATGAGAAGGTAGTTTTGTAAAGTGTAGAATACTGTGGAGATCTGAAAGACAAATTTGTTGTCTCAGCATGCTTTAAAGTGAACTGAGACTCCAATAATTGCTGGTGGTCTTCTGGGGAGGAAGTGGAATAGGGCAGGCATGAGGAGGCCTGCCTTGTCAGGAGACCTCCTCCTCTCAGCAGGCCATTGCGGCCTGCAGAGGAAGCTGAATCATGCCTGCTCACCAAGACCCCTGAGGCCATCAACTGGGTTTTCTGTAAGAAGCAGAAAGCCAAATCCTGCTGTCCCCATGACCCTTCTTTAGCCTTGGCCCCTGTGGTTGGCCAAGTCTTTCCTCAGGGACATGTGGTTCCCTACTGTGGCTTGATGACAGAAACAGCTGGTATAGTAAATCCCCTTGCTCCTGCCCAATTTACATGCCTCTTAGAGTCCACAGTAAGGAAGGCCAGGGCCCAAAGACCCCACAGGGGCTAACTCTCACTCACTAAGTACTTTCCACTCCCTGACCAATCTTCCAGTCTCACTGCTATGGAACTTCAGTATACACATGAAGATGAGGATGTCACAGGTTGTGCAACACTAACTCTAAGGGCTTCTGAAAAGATAATATGTCAGTCACCTTGAAACATGACAAATATCCCATAGCCTTAATGTCTAGAATCCTCTACAGAAACTAAAGCATTTACCTGGTAACTTCTGGAACAAAACACCAGATTATAAGCAAGGATTATCAACGAGCAGCCATCACAGAACAATCCAGGTCACTCTTTTTCACCAGAACCCATCATGATAGTTATTATTATCACTAATGAACAGTGATCCATGAAGGTTCATAGGAGCACAAGCTCAGGTGGACAGTCATAACAGAAAGGCTTTGGGGGAAGAGGCAGTAGGACATAGACTATCAAAGGACTAAGGAGCTGCTGTTTTTACAGGTGGTAGTGAACACCAGGAAGAACCAAGATCATTCAATACAACCAGAAAGGATAACTGACTGCCTAGAATGAGATAAACCACTTCTATCACATCAGACAGGGCCCAGGAGACATTACAGAGGAAGTGATGATTTAAACATGAGTGCTGTTCTCACTGCTAGCCTGACAACCTGCTCCAGGCAGATGGCAATAGACACTGAGGTCACTCAAATCTCATCAAAGCAGAAACTTAGAGGCTGCAGAGAACTTAACAATAAAGTAGACTTATAACACAACTGCCAAGGCTCAGGCAACATTGTGGAAAGGGGAGGCAGAGCCTCCAAGAGCCACAGGATGGGAAGGAAATCCTATGGCATTGTTCCTCCACCCCACAGAGACTGACTGATACATTCATGATTCCACAGTGATGATCAGTAACCCCACTGATGAGGGGAATGGGATAGGAGAGTAAGAGACCTAAGAGTCTGAGATATAAGACTGAGAAGATGGCTCACCCATTGAAGGCACTCGGTTGCAAAGCCACATGGCCCAGGTTCAAGTCCCCAGGACCCACATAAAGCTAGATGCACAAAGTTGCACATGCATATGGAGTTTATTTGTAGTGACAGGAGGCCCTGTCATATCCATTTTTTTCCTCCTTTCTCTCTCTCTCTCAAATAAATAAATAATAATATTTTAAAATTTTAAATAAGAGTATGACCTGATGGGAATATGACCAACATATGACATGTTCAAACAGTTAAGTTCAAAGCTAATAAAAATTAGGAAAATTATTATCTATTTGTACAAGAAAATAATAAATGATGAAATATTTTAAAAAAGGACTAAGGACAAGAAAGTGGACTCCATGATAAAGGAATACTAAATGGCCTAAGTATTCGAAAAAAGAATCGATGTGAAAAAAATCCAGTATGACTTTTTTCTTTCCTTTGTTTACATAGTTACTTGGTGTTCCCAAACTACAGGAAGGCAGAAATACCCCAGACAATATTCAACTTGTTCTCTTTCACACCTGGGTCACAACAAGTTCCCAGGCAAGAAAACAAGTATAGGGCAAAAGTGCCCATTTACCAAATGCCTATTTTATGCTAGAACCAGTTGAGCTATTGACAAATGTAACATTTGATCCTCACAGTACTTCTGCCTGGTAACTGCTGTTCCTCACAATATGGGTGATGACAAGGAAGCTCAAGGCCAGGCTCAAGCAACAAGCAGAGAAGTTGATCAGAGTCAGCATACTGGAGGCCAAAGCCAGGGACTCTCTCTGAGAGACTCAGAGCCATGTCTTACACCCAAAGACAGGAGGTTTCTTCTCTGCAAATGACTGTGAAATTGTGAGTAAACCACTCGGCAAGTCAAATAGATCTAGACTAGATGTACCAAGCCAAACTGGAAAGTGTACCAGCTAAAGAAAAATATACAATTTAATGTGGCCACGCTTGAATTCCTCCTACATGATTTTTTTACATGTGGTAGAGATTTTTTTTTTTGCATGTGTAGTATGTATGGTTTAGGGTGGGGGGTGCAGCATATGTGTGAGTGGTATACATGCTTGTATGTGCAGATACACGTGCACACATGCAGAAGCCTTCCTCTATCGCTTATCCATATATTTCCTTAACATAGAATCTCTCTCTGATCCCAGAGCTGTGGTTTTTACAAGCCTCAACAATTCTTCAGTGTCTGCTCCCCACAGGTTTGGGATTACATACATATGTAGCCAGGTTCCGCTGTTTACATGGGTCCTAGGGAATTGAATTCAAGTGTTCTCAGGTCTTCTTAGGTTCTCATGCTTGTAGCAAATTCTCTTACCCAATGAGACATTTTCTCAGCCTGAAAACTCTTTTTTTAAATTATTTATGTACACAGTGTGTATACAGCTATGTTGGTACCATCGTTAGCCTCCTCCCTGTCCTCTCCCCTCTAAAGGGGCCCTCCTTTTTGAGGTTTGTGGGTTGTGTATTGTGGGGATAGCCATCAGTTATGGGGAAGAGGCAATGTCTCTGTGCATAATGTCCCAACTTGTGGCTCTAACAATCTTTTCAACCCCTCTTCCATGAATTTACCTGAGCCATGTTGGGTTCATTTTAGGTCTACTTCAGTGATGAGGCCTTGGAAGCGTCTGTGCCTCTGGATATCTGGTTTGGTAGGAGCTGAGTATTCTGTGTCTATGTCCTTCACCCTTGCACTGGTACCAGGTTCACCAGGAAAGCAGGACTCTTGCTCATTTCCCCAGTTCCTCTATGGTTTCAGTTGAGGTTCTGGTGAGGTACAATGGGCAGATTCTCTCCTCAGAGAGTGTCCATCTGAAAAGGAGAAGCAGATTCTCCAATGGAGAGTGAAGTCAGCACCAGATAAATGGGATAATCATTATTATGTAGGCCCTCTTGTAGCCCAAGATTGGTGGAAACTTGATATTAGAGAGTGGGCTCATTTTTTGGATATGGTTCTGACTTGTTTCCCAGTTCTAGCTATGGGTTCCGTTTCTCTGAGTGGATCCATTAGCCAAATCAGGAGCAGTTGGTTACTCACCATGGCTGTGTGTCATTACTGCACTTATGTGAGCATCATGTCAGGTTGTTGGCTGCTGGATGGCTTAGACCATGAGTTGCTTGGACAGATCTTGGCCATTTTCCCCCAGTCTCTCATGTAGCACCTTCTGGCACTAGACAGGCTAACTCTCTGGGGACTGACTCTATTCCAGATTCCAGCCAGGTCTCTCCACGTTCCACACCAACAGTACATGGTGGCTTCAGCAGCAGGGTCTTACCATTAACCTTTGGTGGGTCATCAAGTACTCTGATAGAAATATGCCTTCTTTTGGGAAACCTTGTAAGTCCCTCTGGTCAACAGCTCATTGTGGATGTTAACTGCATGCTGGTGCTGGGAGTTACAGGCCAGTGCTAGGGGAAAAGAAGGAAGAAAAATGTAGGTGATATAAAAGAGAAAGAGAGAAGAGGGAGAGAGAAAAAGGAGAAGATTAATGTTAGTTTTCACAATACCTTCTCCAGGGCCCTGTGATTCAGGTGTTCCCTCTAAGAACCTGATGAAGGTTCAACCTTTTAGTTTGTCTTTCAGGATATAGGATTTTATGGTTCCATTTCCATTTGGGTCTAGTTTTGTGTCCCATGCCCCTTACCTTCCCCCCTCCCTATTGTCCAGTCCTTGAGATGCTTATTAGGTAGGCTAGGAACCACAAATGAGTGAGACCATGTGGTGATTGGGTGAGTTCGCTGAGAATGATCTGTTCCAAGTTTGACCATTTTTCTTCAAATTTCGTTGTACCATTTTTCCTTACTGCTGTGTAGAATTCCATCATGTAGATATACCACATCTTGGAAAATTCTTTTAATGATCATATTTTTCTGAATTCCATGAGGAAGTCTTGTAAGACATGGAAGGTCCTGCTCAAGTGTGTGTCTATCATATTACACAAAAGCAATTATGACAGTCATCCACGGAGTTATGAACATGAATGTGGACATCATTAAATATTTACACAAACACTTTGATTACTTATATTTATAAGTCTGAGGGGAACACTAGTCTGCTCTTTAGCACAATGTTGGGAAAAATAAAATTCTTTGCAAATATAGTAATCAGTCCATATTCACTGCTCATTATACTGGTGCTTGAAACACACTCTGGCATGTTTGCAAAGATGGCTCACATCTGCACCAGCACATCTGTGGCAGAGGCAGAGTGAGTGTGTTTAGAGGGAGGTGTGCTTTGGGCTGCAAACTAAGAGGGGCTTTCAGCACGCATAGCTTTGGAAACAGATGACAGTCATAGCAACAGAAGCAAAGGCTTCCACAGATCCATGCCCGGAGATCTGCTCTGCTTCTCTCAGATGTTGGGCAGAGTGTATCTCTGCCACTAGGGCATTCACACATTGTAGGAGCCTTGAATAGAAATTGTGGTGAATGACACCAAGCAAGTTCTCTTCTCACCTTTATCCCTGCCTTTACTTTCCTTGGATTCTGATGACAAAATACATGGGAAATTATCAGATTTCCGGGACTGTGGATGGGTATGCACAGTATTTGATTTGTATTTTACAGTATCAAAGTGGCATAAACACTTGTCATTTGTCTGCTTAATGATGTCAATCTGCAGGGGCTAGAATTTGAAAAGCATCCCTGTCAATGAACAAACAAGAGGAAATGGTAATGAGACTTTATAGGTTGAGGCTGAGTTAGGATATGTGCAAAATGCATTAATAATAGCTGCATCTGTTCCTTACAGCACTACAGAAAACCATTTGCAACTCTTGTCCACCCCTCTGCCTCTCATCCCACTCCTCTACTCGAGCTTAAAAGGGAAAAGCAAAAATACAAATTGTTAATGAAATGTCAAATGTGAATAGTATCAGATACACAATCAGGAATGGCTACATTCCTTCACAGTGGTTGTTTGTGGGTTGCTGAAGTAAGTATCAGGGAGTGTGTGTGTGTGTGTGTGTGTGTGTGTCTGTGTGCATCTGTCTGTATGTCTGTGTGTGTATATAAAATATATGGTGGACTTAAGGTTTCAATCTTAACTGTAAAAGATGAATTTGTCTTTTGAAGGTAAGTGGCAGGGACCATTCCTATCAAACACATACTGCAGGTCAAAGGCTCAGCTCTGAAAGTGGAAGTCCCAGAAACCAGATCTTAGCATTGTCCATGCTTACCCAATCACAGAAAAAAAATCACCACATAGTCTCACTCATCTACAGCACCTAACCTGAATCTACCCAAGATACCTTACATACCCAGCAAGCATCTCCTAGACTAGACACTAGGATGGAAGGGGAGGGAGGGGAGGGCACCAAAGGGGTGGGAAACACAAATCTAGACCCAAACAGCAATGGTACCATAAAATTCTACTTAATAAAAGACAGACCAAATGGCTGAACATTCACCAGGCCCTTACAGGGAACACCTGAACCACAAGACACTGGAGAGGGTAGGATCACGACTAACCTTAATCTTCTACATCTTCCCTCCCTCCTTCTCCCTCTCCCTCTCTCTCTTCTCTCTAACTCTTGTATATTAGTTATCTCTTACCTCCTTTTCTTAGTGGGCACTGACCTGTAACTCCCAGTACCAGCATGGGGCTATCATCCACAATGAGCTTTTGATCAGAGAGACCTACAAGGTTTCCTAAAAGACAGATTTCTGTCAGAGTACTTGATGACCTACCAAAGGTTAGTGGTAAGACCCTACTGCTGAATACACCTTATGTGGTTGACATGCAAAACAGAATGGCATGGCTGGAAGTTGGAAGAGAGTCAGTCCTCAGACAGTCAGCACGTCTAGTGCCAGAAGGTGCTACATGGGCGACTGGGGGAAAATGACCAATATCTGTCCAAGCAACTCATGGTCTAACCTACTTAGCAGCAAATAACGTGTTGTGATGCCCACACAAGTGCAATAGTGGCACACAGCCATGGTGGGGAACCAACTGCTCTTAATTTGGCTAACTGATCCCCTCAGTGGTACTGGACCCATAGCTGGAGCTGGGAAACAAGTCAGAACCATATCCAAACATAAGCCCACTCGCCAATATCAAGCTACCATCAATCATGATCTACAAGAGGGCCTACACCTATTAAATTCTCTGTAAAAAAAAAAAAGTAAGAGTTATCTCATTTGTCCTGGTGCTAACTTACTCTCCATTGGGAATCTGCTTCTCTTTTTCAGATAGATGTAGATCCTAAGGAGAGAGCCACCCCATCATACCTCCAAAGAGCCCCGGCTGAAACTAAGAACAATTGGCAAAACAAGCAAGGGTGCTGTTTTCCTGATGAACCGGATACCAGCACAAGGGGGAAGGAGATCAAAACAGAAAAATCAACTCCTACCAAAGCAGAGAGCCAGAGACCCAGAGGCCCCCAACACCTCATCACTGAAGCAGACCAAAAATGAACCCAACATGGCTCAGGGAAATTTTGCGGAAGAGGGGGCGGAAAGAATGTCAGAGCCACATGTTGGGTCATGATATGCAGAGACATTTATCTTACCCATAAGTGTGGGCTAACTCCACAATGCATGACCCATATACCTCAACAAGGAGGGGTCAAGGGGAGGGGGTAGGTCATGGATGAACCTAATAATGGTACCAAACTGTCTGTATTTGCTGAATACAAAACTACCTTATAAAAAATAAATAAATGAATGAATAAAAAAAGAAAGTAGAGAAAGACTAGGGCCAGGTGACACCCCTTATCTGTCTGCCCTAGAAGCAGATAGAATGCAGTCACCCCAATGGGGAACCTTCTGGAGCGATGCTTTTGAAGGAATTGAGGAGGGTGGACTGAGCAGAATGCACTTGCCATTGAGCCCTCATTACACCTGTGGAGGTTCTGGGCTGGATGGTGTTTCCCAGTGGCCCACCTGTCCCGACTTTAATCCTGCATCTTTGCATCCCTGCATTCACCAGTCCCCATAACAACTGCCCTCAGTGAGGGATAAAACCTCAATTAAAGCCCAGAGTAATTCCTAATAAGACAAGCTACAAGCACACAGCAGCAGCTAATGTTCACAGCAGCTGGAGAAGGTGGCATGCTGGCCTTGAAGAAGCATCTAGGCTGAGCATCACAGGATTGTCCTAGCACAGGCCTTACAGTATCTGGATACACCTGCTTCCTTCAGTAAGTTGGTCAATTAGGAAACAGCTACACCAAAACTCTGATGTGTCTTATTTCCTGGGGAAAAATACAACTGAAAAGAAGTGGTTAATGGTGCCAAATATAATCCCCATGGTTTTTGTAGCCTTTCAGTCTTTTTGAAAGTGCACTTCTTTTTAGAAAAACCTGTTTGCACATGTTTTTTGGTTCCCAGGCCCATGCTTGCTCTCCTACGTTGGCTCCCAGGACACAGGGTGTCCCCGGCCACTGTCTTTATCCTCCCTCTCCCTCTTACCCTTGATATTTTTGAAGAAAATGTGGTGGTTTAAAAAAAAATCATTCTTCTCAGTCTGGTCTATGCAATTATTTGGTTAAAATACAGACACAAACTTGGGATTTTGGGTTCCAGGATTATTCCAAAACACCCCAAGTTTCCTCATAGTAAAAGGAAAAGATAAAGTAACTGGATGACATTATTACCACAATGAGCAAGTTAGAAAACTGCAGGTAAGAGGGAAGACTGGAGGCCCCAGCAGGACTGAGGGTGAAGTTTGGGTCTGGAGGCCATCTACTGTCAATCTCTTAAGACCTTCCACAAATTGGATACAGCTAGCTTGCATGATGGTGGACAATAGTCTCCTTCAATTAGAGCCTACCTAGTTTAATGTTAATATGTTTACAGCTCCATCTAGACCAGCATTTGGCCACATAACTGAGTTCCCAGGTTTACAAAATGGGCACATGAAATTACCATGCCATACAGCATCCATTCTAGCTTTCCCTCCTGCTCTGTAGATCAATCACCTGTGGGTGATCCAGTTCCTCAAGACTGTAGGATATTTTCCTTTTCTGCCTAGCTATTAATGCATTTCCCAGCAGGTGGCTGCGAGTCTCAACAACTTACTAATAAAATGGGCCATGGTATGGAGGGGCATGGCCCCTCAAGGCCCTGTCCCTTCCTGAGGACTTAAAGGTGATTAATGAGTTAATGGTTGCTGGGAGTGAGAGAGACATTGTCTTCAATGGTGTAGGCTCTCATAAGTTGTATATGCAGTACTAAATAACCCTCTCCCATGATCCTATAAGCAATTCTAGTTCAGTGCACTGGTTATCAAGAAAATAAAAATAAAAGTGGATATGGTAGACTAAGAGTTGTCTTCACTCCGATTTATATTAGATACTGTTTGTAGGGGAGAATGTAACACTATAGTAACATATAATGATGTAGTAGCAGCCTTGTTAACTTTCAGAAGATACTTGTCACATCACTTGCCCCAGTAAGGTTTAAAGATAGCAATAACAGGGCACTGTTTGAAGAAAATGTAGATTATAGACCTTTTAAAGCAAAGGGTATCAATATTTAAGTAGTGAAATGAGGAAGGGGTAGTGAAAATGAAGGGAGAATGGGAAGGAAAGTGCCTGGGTTTGGAGGTATGATAAGCAGTAGAGAAACTATAGTAGGAATAAAGAAAATACCATACATATACAGAAGGAGAGGACAGTAATACAAGCCTGATCTGGTGAGATGCAAGTTAAAATACAACAACCCCATAATTAAAGTAGAAAATTATAAATAAGTAGTCGAAAGCAAATAAAATAAGCAATTGCATGAAATAGAAGGTATTATTCCCTCAGTTAGTATCTTTTCCTTATTGGGTTTCTCCCTCCCATTGTTGAATTATCTTTGAACTAAGTCTCCACAGGTGGTTGGGGTGGGGAAGCAGCTAGTCTGAGTAATTCAAACCATTTGAGTCAGTGTGTTCTTCCAGATGAGAGGGACTTTTGTGACCAAAGTCCACGTTAAGCCTGAGGCCCTTGCCTGCAAGTTACAAACCTTATCTCTCTGGTGCTTTGTGGATCTTTGTTTTCATGCTCAGAGCTTTCTGTGACTGCGACTCTGAGATGGGTGTGCAAGGCCCATGCACCTGAGTTTATCTTTGTTGTCCTGTCAAGATACTGGTCAGGCAATGGTGGGTGGAAGGCAGACTTCTTGGGCAATGTCTCTTGGTCTCAGCTTCCAGTTCCAAGGCCATAACATCTGCTTCTCTCTCCACGTTTGCTCTGCTCCAGCACACTCTCCACACTTGCCTCATCCAAACTTTGGCTTCATTTCTGCAGCCCAGACTTTCTCTCCCCGGCTCCCATAGCACCCACCCAAGAAGCCCTTCACTGGCAGCTACAGCTGACCCCATCTGGCACAAACAGCATGTTATGGCTGGAGATGCCAGCTTAACTGTTTCTATGTGGAGAAATTCCCACACCAGCTTCTTCCTGTTTCCTTTAGGATCCGTTAGCTTTTTAGCCTTTTATCTTAATGTTTTCATCTGATCACACATGTACAGCATCTAATCCACCATCTTACCTCACACCTAGCCAACTGAGTTTTGACAGAAATGTCAAGAACAGAATATGAAAATCTCTTCAACAAATGGTGCTGGGATTAACCATGTGGGTCAGGTTGAAGACTGAGTTTGAGATACCTCTGAACCACTGTTAACAATATTGTGTCCAACATTTCAAGCTGTCTAGGGAAGAGATTTTAAAAGCTGTCATCCCAGAGAGAAATGGCACATGCATGAGATGGTAAGTATGCTGAACTCCTGATTTGATGGTTATACTGTTATGGGGTCTGGTGTCACACAAGTAAGACCATCAGCTCATGGAATGTGAGGCAAAGTTTTATTGAGTAAAAGGAAAAGAGGAAAGCTGGTGGGGTCTGCATCTCAGGTCTGCATCTCAGAGTTCGTCCTGATCTGATGGGAGTGTCCGCTTTTATTGTGAATAAGCACATGATGTTTATAGTAAAACAGGATCAGGAGTTAAACAACAAAATTACATACTGTTAAACATAGGGGGGCGGAAGGGGTGTTACAAGAAGTCACAAGGTTACGTAGGTCACATAGGCGGAACATAGGCAATAAACATTCTATGCTATGTAATCACAAAGCTATTTAGAAACAAAGAGATACAGGAAGGTCATGGTACATTGCATAGAGGGATCATCCCATTCCTTAGGCAACAGTAAACACCTGCATTGCACAGAGGGCTCATCCCCTTCCTTTCACATTTCATTTGCCAATACAATGTCTGCCTATATCAACACCACAGCCCTGTAAACCTGCTCCTCCTGATCTTCCTCAGATCAGTAAAACACAGTGTCATCCTCCTAATTGCTTAGGCCTTTGACCCTGGAGACCCTTGACTCCTCTATTTGTCTCATGTCACATTTAATGCACCCTCAAATCCTGACAGTTTTAGCATCAAAGTATATCTTAAACTACCTTCATTTTTACTGCTTTAGCCTCAAACTACCCATTTCCTTACCCCAGCTCATACCCATAGACATGAATATTTTCCCTCAGCAGATGAAATGATCCTATTAAAACATGCCATGCCCCACAAACCTATTGCTCAGAACCTTTAACAGCTTTACAAGGCAGTCAGAGTAAAACCCAGGTCCTTTCAAGGCCCCCAAGGTTCTCCATTCTCCCCACTTCTAATCTGCCACCTTGGTGTTTTCGCCCACTGAATCCACACTGTTCTCTTTCCCTTCCACGTCCAAACCAGCCCATTCCAGCCCCCTCCCTACTCTGTGCATGAGCCCCTCCCAATGCCTGTACCTCACTCCACCCATTTGTACATCCTTTGTTCTAAGCCTCCTTTACTCTCATCTAATGGGATCACCTTTACCATTCTATGTTCTTTGCACAGCCAAACTTAAAATAAGAAAACATACCAAAGCCAACATCTCTGTTATCCCTTTAACTTTATTTTATATTTGTCATGAATTGATATTTTATGTTAATTTGTTTACTTCCTGTCATCTCAAAAGAATGCAAAATCCTTGAGAAGAAGTGTTTTTGTGTTTTTGTTTTTTCTTTAACTGTGGACCACCATACCTCTGGAAGCTAGGATAGTGTTTTTTTGCATAATAAGTGCTCAGCAAACAGTTGTTTTTAAATATTTTATTTATTTATTCATTTATTTGGGAGACAGAGAGAGAGAGAGGGAGGGAGAGAGAGAGAGAATGAGCACGCCAAGGCTTCCAGCCATTGTAAACAAACTCCAGACATACGCACCACCTCGTACACTTGGCTTACGTGGGTCCTGGGGAATCAAACCTGGATTCTTTGGCTTTTCAAGAAAGCACCTTAACCACTAAGCAATTCCTTTATCCCAACACAAAAATTTGTATATTTCTCTGTTTCTTTTCATGTTTTCTCCTTGCTAATCTTTGGATTTAACCTTACAGCATTCCATTGAGGTCTTGGAAAGTATTACCTCTTTCAGTGCTCAGAAGAAGTTATTGGAATAAGGTACTTTTCGCCATGTTGAGATGTGTAACACTATGACAAATCAAATTTCTGTCACTATTAACATATATCTGAGATAATTATAGTGGTTTGAATGTAAAATGTTCCTCATAGATTGATGTGTTTGAACACCTGGCTGGTGACACTGTTTAAGAAGATTGTGGAACCTTTAGGAGGTGGAGCCTTGCTGGAAGAAGTGGGTAACTTACGGGGTGGGCCTTGAGGTTTTATAGCCTTGCCCCATTTCCTGCCTGTCCTCTGCTTCCTCACGATGAATGTGATGTGACCATCAGTTTTTTGTTTGGGCCACCCTACATATCTTTCCCTGATGGAACATACTGCTGGGACTATAAGCTGAAATAAGCCCTTTCCTCCCACAAGCTGCTTCTTGTCAGTTATTTGGTCATAGCAGTGAGTAAAGTAACTAATACAATGATCAACTTGGAAAGAGACAAATTTATTTGGGGGTAAAGGAGATTTCAGACCATGTTTAGTTGTTCCTGCTGTTTTTAGACCTATACTGAAGCACACACCATGGCAGGAGCACAGTGTCACACAACACTACTCATCTTTTCGCTAGGAGTAAAAGAGGAAGAGACTAGGGACCCAGAGTTCCTTGCGGGCACACCTGCAGTGACCAGTGACCACTGACCTATCACTGTCCCATGTCTTAAAGTTTCTACCAAACTTCTAACACATGGGCCTGGTGGGATTAAGGGACACTTAAAACCCAAACCATAGCAAGTGGTTATGAAAATGGAAGTGAAAAGAGAACTCAGTTATTCCTTTTTTACAGCCTTTATCCAGTCCACAATCATCAACAGTAAAAGGCCACGGGAAAACAGTAGAGCTATAATGTAAGCTCCTGGGAAGGGAGACCACAGGACAGAAGAAGTGCCTGCCTTTGGACTGAAAGAATACAAAGGGCATTGAGGGAATAAAAGGAAAGAGCTAGACTTCCAACAAGAGCAGCTGATCCAAAACAGAAGCAACAGCTCAAGCAGGGCCAGTAAGATGTCTCTATCTCCATCATTCATATGCCCCAGCCCAGGCTGCTAAGGTTGTAAGCTGGGAGAACAGCAGGGGAATCACAAGGTAATGTTGTCTGATATAGTGGAGACAACAGGCCTGGCCTGGCTACTTGCTGGTTGTATGGCCATAAGTAAGGTACATACCATCCTTACCTTAATTTATATATGGGTAGGACAAGGACCTGGCACTTACACCCATGACTATAGTGAGGATTCTAAACAATGAGTAGTAGTTACCTGGTTACCATAAGGGCTATATTTCAGAACCCTATAGAAGAGAATATAGGAAACTTCATTCCACCTCATGACCATGGGCTACAGAACCAGTTATCCCACAGGAATGGAGTCAAGTGACTTGGATAAACCAGCACAGTATCTGAACACAGCCCATGCAATTCTCTCTTATACTTGAAGTCATTTCTAGGCAACTTACCATACTTAATGTCATATAAATATCGTATAAATGATTGTTATATTATATTGCTAGGAAAAAAATCACAGGAAAAAATCTGTATATGTGCACTGCAGATGCAATTTGAAAAACAGTGTTCTTGGGACCAGGGAGTTGGTTCAATGGATAAAGCTTTTGCCACATAAGCCTCAGTACCTGAGTTCTCATCCTCTGAACCCATGTAAAGCTGGATGCCATAGCACTAGCATCTGTAATTCCAGCATAACTAGTATGAGAAGGAAGATGAGACAGGAAGCTATCCTATGAGCCACAGTGGTGAACAAAGAGACACTGTACCTCAAACAAGATGGAAGGCAAGGACTAACACCTGAGAGTTGTCCTCAGTCTCCACACATGTGCCATGACACACACACGGCCACACTCATACATGATAATGTTCATACGAATGTGAGCACTCTCTCTCCCTCTCTAAAATAAAAATAAATTTAAAAATACTTCCACTTTGGGATTATGTGGCAAACCCAAATAATGTGACTCTCCCAAGTTTTACTCCTTTAAGTGGCTTCTAATCAATGGAAGGTCAGGAGTGACCTGGCTTCCCCTAGAAACACCACAACTATCACAGCAGCAGGAATTCCTCAAGCACCTCCTCAAAGATGTACCTCATTCCATTTTCACATCAGAGAACACACAAATCAGGACACTAGAAAGGACTGGATCATAAACAAAGCAATGAGTTATAGGGACCCAGAACCTCTACCTATATCTATATGGGAAGCAAAAGACAAAAGTATACAGGAGGAAAAGGCAAAAGGCCATAGAACACAGACAGCAATCATTCCCCAGGGCGTCAGGCAAGATTCATTAACAAAGGTAGTGACCCAAAGTTTGATTGGCTTGAATATTACCTTCAAAATTCACATTGAAATTTGAGTTACTGTGACAGTTTGGGACAGTGGACGCACTAACCTTAACAAGTATATTTAATGCTGTGGCCATAGAATTATCTCTTCCATTCTTCATCCATCCCTAATTCCTTTCCTTCCTCCCTCTCTTTCACCATGTGGTACCTGCTGCCATATTATGATGCAGAGTGAAAGGGCCTTACCACATGCTGGCACCTTGATCTTGGACTTCCCAGCCTCTAGAACTAGGGTCCAATAAACTTCTGTCCTTTATAATTCTCCAGGATGTGGCATCCTTTTACAGGATGTCAGCATGTGCTAAGCCCAGAGTGTGAAAGTAGCCTGAGCCAAGCAATTAGCTGTGAAGGAATACATGGGACATGGCAGATGCCCAGGGTCTCATGGCTGACAGCCCATCTGACTTCTCCCCACACACAACCCACGTGTGCCTCAGACTCCACTCACCAGTGACCTGCTTCTCCCCAGGTTTCTGTGGTTCACTAGTAGTGACACCACTTACCCGCTGTCGCCCAATGCTCCAACCTTGGCAACCATTCCATAGGCTCCCCTACCCATTTTTACTCTCTACATCCATGTAGGTACAAGATCCTGCTGATTTTTGTGATTGTGTACTTATTAAATACTCTTTTCCTTTCTTCTGCCTATCACCTTCGTGACTTGGAGTCCTCAGAACCACAGGGAAGAAGAAAGGAAGGTCAGTTTCCAAAAGAAAAGAGATTGTTGCTCCTGCAAGATGAGGAAAAGGATTTTAGAATCCAAAATCAACAGATGTCCATGGCACTAATAATAGTGAAGGTACCAAGTTTTTAAATGTTACTTTTTCATAAATTAGAGAACATTAAAGGTTATCCTTAATATAATGTCACTTGCATACTAATACATAACACAAAGTTGGAGGAGCAGATGATACTGAGTGACTAGAGATGGCATCTGGGAACAGCATCCAGCCAGCCCACATCTTGGACACTGTACTTCATGCCAGAAATGAAAGGAGTTAGACACCAGAATATCACCTACCCTGTGTCACCTCAAAGCAAGGGAGAGAAGTACCAAGCCAGGGCAGGCACCACAGCCACCAAGACTTTAAATAATTTGGAAGTGGGACCTTTAGAAAAAATACAATCTTCTCATCGCAGGGTCAAGGAGGTAGATAGTTCAGTCATACTTACGCAAGCATGAAGACCTGGCCTGATCCAATGTAACCATGTAGGCTGGGTATGGTAGCACATGTATATAATCTCATTGTTGGGGAGGCAGAGGCAGGAGAATCTCTGGAGCTTGTTAGCCTAGTTGGTGAGTTCCAGAACAATGTGGGATTGCTTTCTCAAAAGGAGGAATATGGGGGCTGGAGAGATTGCTCAGTGGTTAAGGCACTTGCCCACAAAGCCTAATGACCCAGGTTCAATTCCCCAGTAGCCACATAAACCCAGATGCACAAAGTGGTGTATGCATCTGAGATTCATTTGCAGCAGCTCAGTGTCCTGGTACACCCCATTCACTGTCTGTATGTCTATCAGTGTGTCTGTTTGTCTTGTCTCTATCTCTCTTTGTTTGCAAATAAATAAATATTTTTTTAAAAAAAGGAAAAGGATAGGTCTGGAGAGATGGCTTAGCAGTTAAGGTACTTGATTGCCTGCAAAGCCTAAGGACTCAGGTTCAATTCCCCAGTACCCACATAAAGCCAGATGCACTAAGTGGTACAAGCATCTGAAGTTTGTTTGCAGTGGCTAAAGGTCGTGACATGCCCAATCTCTCTCTCTCTCTCTCTCTCTCTCTCTCTCATAACTTAATTAATTAATTAATTAATTAAAGAGGAGGATCTAATTCCTGAGAATAACACCTAAGGTTGTCCTCTGGCCTACACACACACACACCCCTTCTCACTCCATTCTGAGAGACTGTCCATCAATTTTTCTTTCATCTTGGCTGACATCCAAACCTGGAAAAGACCTTTTGCTCCACACAGTGGCTACTGGAGTCTGTCACTCCACTGCTTTTCCTACCCACTTCAAGCCCTCACCATTGGCAGTTGAGATTTTCATCCCTCTAGAAACTAGGAGGATGTGTTTCATGATCTCAATAGAAAGAAAATAACATTTAAATAAGTTGGTGGCATTGCAACTGCTGTTGTTTTGAAATGTTTCGGTTATATTTTGAGGCTTGTATTTTATGACTATCTGCTTCTACGTTCAGAGCTCATGCAGTATGCATGGCTTCTGTATGAGATATGATATGCACTTATGGAGAGGGGATTGTCTTCCAGACTGTGTTGAGAAAATATATTTCAGTTACACCTGACCAAAAATCCATCTGCCTCAGCCACATGGACACATGGCCAGTACCAAAATTGGCACTGGAAACTATTGCTCAAGGGTCTCTCAACTAGAAAATGTCCCAGAAGAGCAATGGTACATTATGGGCAGTGAATAAATATGTATCATGTGAAATAAATATTTATTTTTAATGATTTTTCCTGGAAAAGTAACAAACAATGAAAGATTTTGAGAGATGGCAAGTGAATAAAATACTCAGTTGCTAGCTGGGAGTCCTCCTCTCCAAGTCATGTGAGGGGTAAATACAGAAGCAAAAATATGAGTATCTTACCTAAAATAAAAGTTGCAATGATGAGAACTATTACTATTGCTCCCTACTTCACACTTAAGTTGCCAACACAGGGCATGGAAGACAATGGGCACTCAATAACTGGCAGATAACCATTGTCAGTTTTTTTTTTTTGTTTATTTTATTTATTTAATTGAGAGCAACAGAGAGAAAGAGGCAGAAAGAAAGATAGAGAGAGAGAGAGAGTGGGTGAGCCAGGGCCTCTAGCCACTGCAAATGAACTCCAGATGCGTGCTCCCCCTTGTGCATCTGGCTAACGTGGGTCCTGGGGAATTGAACCTCGAACCGGGGTCCTTAGGCTTCACAGGCAAGCTCTTAACCGCTAAGCCATCTCTCCAGGCCCCATTGTCAGTTTTTCAGATGTGTGTGTGTGTGTGTGTGTGTGTGTGTGTGTGTGTGTGTGTGTGTGTAGCATGTGTGGAGGGCAGAAAGCAACCTCAGGGTGTCCATCCTCTTTATCCATCTTCTTTGAGACAGGGGCTCCCTTGCTATTTTGTTGCTGTCTGCACCAGATGCCTTGGCCTCTGCTGTCACAACCTTCCAGATTTTTCTGGTCCTGGTTCCATAGGCAAATCAGGATTACAGAGGCACATGCCAGTTTGCACCCAGCTTTATATGGGGGCAGGGAAGAATTCAACTCCAAAGCAGGCTTGCAAAGTAAGTGCCTTTAACTGCTAAGCAATCTTCCCAGCCCTACTACTTTAAAACTGTGTTGGAAACAGTATATGGGTCAGGACTCAAGACACAGAGAGAACACAGAAAATGTTATCAAGTGCATGAAAGAATAACAGAGCACAAATTTCACCCCAATTCCACACCAACATGCTCAGGTTCTTTCTCTTGATTCAGCTGCAAGGTGTACAAGTGGGCACAGGGGAGCCCATCTCTTAGGAAAGTGACGTAAGCAACCTGAAGGGCTCCAGAGGCTTTACTAAGGTCGTATGTGCAGCTCTATGTTGAGCTCACACTGCAGCCACCTCAGCCAAGCTCTGGACATATTTGACAGCTGGCTGCTTCCCAGATTGTAAAGTCCAAACTGAAGATCTCAGCTAAAAACATTCTGTGGTTAGGGGAGGGATAGAATAGAGGGGTGGAAGGAGCTTAAGGGGGTAGGGAGTAGAAAGGGTGGGGAGACAATTACACAAAAGTTGAGATAATATGAATCAGTTCGATGAAACCCCTCATTTTGGCCAGGCTTGGTGATGCATGCCTTTAATCCAAGCACTTGGGAGGCTGAGATAGGATCACTGTCAGTTTGAGGCCACCCTGAGACCACATAGTGAATTTCAGGTCAGCCTATGCTACAGTAAGACCCTACCTTGAAAAAAAATCCCTCATTTTGGCTAGCATTTCATAAGATATAAACACCAATAAAGGGTGTAGGGGGACAGTCTGGACAAAAGGTGGAATGAGCTTACCTTTAAAACCATGGACTCTGGCCAGTAAATCTCACACCTAGATTTGGGTTGCCCTCCACAGTGAGATGTTGCCTAGTGAGACTCATGATGTCCCCAAAACAATATATACCATTGACAAAACACTTGATTACCCACCAGAGCTGAAGATACAACAGGCTATGGTCATAGAACATAGGAATATCATGCTGGAACCCAAAGGGAAGCTAGCTCCCTCCTGGTTAGCCCTCAGACTGCTGGGAAGCCCCATGGGATCTGCTACAGGACAAGAGTCACCAACAGCATGAATAAGCAGGGGACCCTTTAGAATATGAAGTCAACCAGCTGGACAAGAAGCACACACTTCTGCAATAGTGGCCCACAGTCACTGTGGGTAACCAACTGTTCTCTGACTGGACATGGGGCCTGCTCAGTGAGAAAGAACTCATATCTGGTCCTGGAAACCAAGTCAGAATCCATGGTCAGGAAACTCTGACATCAGAGAGAAGTCACCACTGCTCTTTGGAGAATAAGTGTAGGTTTACACACACACAAAAAAAAAAACCCTCTCAAATAACTATGCATAACCCCTTTAACGCAAGCTGCTCTCATTCTTGGTTGTAGAATCTGTTTTGTTTTATAGAAGGCAGAGAAAGCAGAGGAGAGCCAAGATTCATTGATAAGACAAGAAGATAGCTGACTGCCTACCACAGGACATGCCACCTCTACCATTTCTGCCAGGCCCCTGAAAAGATTGCAGAGGAAGCAGTGACATGAATGCTGCTCTTACTGCTAGCTTGACAACCAGCTCCAGGGCAATGATAACAGGCATGGTGATCAATCAAAACCCACCAAAGAAGAAATACAGAGGCTACAGAAAACTCAACACTAAATCAGACTACCAATAGGCCTGTCATGGCTCAGAGAACATTGTGGAAGAGGGAACAGAAAGACTGTAAGAACACAGAATGGGTAGGAATACCCCGAGGCACAGTCCCCCCACTCCACTATAAGGAATGACTAAGGTCTTCATGACACCACAGCAAATACTGAGGAAGACCCCCAAGGAAATGGGAGCAGGAGCAAGGGGATAAACAGAATAACCTGTCAATATATTTATACATGTGTATGTACAATTAAATTTAACAAAATACTGTGTACCTGCAGAACCCATCCAAAATGCTTTCCATGACTTTCCAAAGGAAAGGAACTGATTTGTTGTGTTGCCTGAAGCCTGCTCCTACCCGTTCTGCAAGGCTGCTCAGTGACAATGCCACCCAGAGCTCAGAGAAACTCCCAGGTGCCCAGATTCCATACATGCAAATGAGGAGTAAAAATTGTGTCCTTGTTGCACACCTTCTTTCCCTCCTTGCTCTCTCTCACTCCCTCTGGGGTCCTCGGTGGAAGGCGTCTCCTCTATAAAGAGGTCATGAAGTGAAACTTGGCAAACACCAAACCACCGAGACCAAAAGGAGGTGAGATTTTTTTAATCTTGGCTCAAAATCCATACAATAACACCACAAAACATACTTTATTAGCTAACTTTTAGATGGAGAAACTGAGGCTAAAGAGATTAGTAGACAATGGAATTCAAATCTGAACCCAAATTAATTTGGTTCCAAAGACTAGGTTCTTCTAAATGCTATTACTTCCAATGGCAGGAGAGGGATACCCAGATAGCCCACACTTTGCCACCATAGACTGAACGGAGTTTTGGTTTCTGGACGCATGCTTATCAGGAGATGGCAGGTTTGCCCCTCCTTCCTCTCTCATCCTTGCCATCTCACAAGCTATTCACCTGACTTTGTCAAAGAAACATTTTGATCAACCTCCTTGCAGGCCTTTGACTTTTTCATAGCCTCTCTTTTGTAATTCTCTTTCCTGCCCCTGGAAATAGGACAAATGTTAATTAAAGCTGCGAAGAAGGGGCTGGAGAGATAGCTCAATCAGTAATGTGCTAGCCTTGTACGCATGAGGTATGTAAAATGTAAAAATATAAAAATACCAGGCATGGTAGTGTACACTTTTAATCCCAGCACTGGGGAGGCAGACGCAGAAGAACCCATGGGGTTGGTCAGCCTCATAGGTGAGCTACAGGTCAATGAGAGACCCTGTCTTTAAAAAGATGGACATTATAGGAATACCCTAGGACCAGAGGTGGGAAACCTCTGAGTCAGTTATTGCTCAGGGCAGTTCTTAAGACCCTTAAAACAATGCAGGCTATTGCTAGTGCTCTTAGTTGCCACAAAAACTAGATGGTAAGACCAAATTGCAGAAGATGCATGCATTGGTGTAGGACACTGAGAAATCAAACTGGAACTGAGCTAGAAGCTTCCTCACTGATTGCTATCTGTAATAGTTATAGAAAATGCTTTGTGGGCTGTTGACAGAAAAAAAAAATTAAAAATAGTCTTAACCAGCAGTGTATCTGCAAGCTATGCAACCAGTTAACCAGGTAAGATATACCCACTGGTATAATAGGGGCATGACTGTTATGGGGCTAACCAACTACTCTCAGATTGGATTTGGGACCCACTCTAAGAGAGGGAGCCCATACTTGCTACTGAAAACCTAGTCAAAAGCCCATGACTAGAAGGTCATAGGCAGAGGATAGCTATTGCTCTCTAAATATTTAAGCTTATGCCCATAGATTAATGCTGCTCTTGTATTTGGTCAAAGAAGATTCTTTTTGCACTTGATCATGGGTAAATCCTGAGGAGGTTCAAAACTCATAAAAGTGATGAAAAGAAGTAGCTATTGCCAGGTGCAATGGCACATGCTTTTAATCCCAGCACACAGGAGGCAGAGGTAGGAGGATCACTATGAGTTTGAGGCCAGCCTGAGACTACTAGTGAATTCCAGGTCAACCTGTTCTAGAGTGAGACCCTACTTCAAAAAAACAAATATGGGGGGGGGGGGGTTAGAGAGTTGACTCAGTGGTTAAAGTGATTGCCTGCAAAGCCTAATTACCTGGGTTCAGTTCCCCAGTACCCACATAAGGCCAGATGCACAAAGTGGTATATGTACCTGGAGTTCATTTGCAGTGGCTAGAGGTCCTGGCATGCCCATGCCCATTCTCTCTCTTTCTCTCTCTCTCTTATCTTCTCTCTATTACCCTCTGCTTGAAAATAAATAAATGAATAAATAAATAAATCTGTCTACTTAGTGCTCCACACTAAATGAACATGTATATCACCCTCTGTTGCAATCAGGTTCGCATTGCTAGTAGAAATCACCCAACAAAGAGCAGATTATGGGAAACAGAGGTCTATTTTGGCTTACAGGCTTGAGGGGAAGCTTCATGATGGCAGAGGAAAACAACAGCATGAGCAGAGGGTGGACATCAGCCTCTGGCCAACATAAGGTGGACAATAGCAACAGGAGAGTGTGCCAAACATTGGCATGGGGAAACTGGCTATAACACCCATAAGCCCACCCCCAACAATACACTGCCTCCAGGAGGCGTTAATTCCCAAATCTCTATCAGCTGGGAATCTAGCATTCAGAACACCTAAGTTTATGCGGGGGGACATCTGAATCAAACCATGACATTTCACCCCTGGCCCCCATAAACTGATAACTATTCATGATGTAAAATGCAATGCATTCAGTCCAACTTTAAAAGATCCCATTTTTTTTATCAATTCCAATGATGTTCATACATCCCCATAATCCAAGGTCTTTTAACTGAGCCATAATACCAAAAAATAACCTCAAAAAACCCATAATGGCACAGAATAAACATTCACACTGCAAAAGATGACATTGGGCATAGTAAAGAAATATTCAACCAATACAAGATTTAAAACAACCAGGGCAAACATCAAACCTATAGCTTCAAGTCCAAAAACTCTAGCTAGTGACGAATTTCCAAGTTCGGTAATTTCAACCAGAAACAAGTCTCTGGAGTTCCAATTCCGCCCCACCATCTAGGCTACTCATGGTCCTAGAAAACTTCATCGGGGCCAGCAGCTCTCCTTAGCAGTCATCTCGTGGTCCCAGCATCTCCACTGGGTCTCCACTTCAATCCACGGTTCATCCTCATGGCCCCATGGGGTCTCCATGCAGGCATCCAGCAAACCTGCTTCACACTGTCCATGGTCATTTCCAAAACACAAGACTGTGTTGCAAACTTAATGACCCTCTCTTTCCTGCATTTCTTACACTCCACAATACCCAGTAGGGTGTCAATTTATTAAACTTGGGGGGGGGGGGAATAAAGCAGCCTTTGAAGAACAGGACACTTGTTGAGCACTCAGCCCCCTTCAAAAGAGTCTACATTCTTCCTGTGGCCCCAGTGCAGGTGAGCTGATCCAATCTCAAATGTTGTAATCTCTCAATTACAGCTGAACAGGCAGCAGTTTTGGCCTAAACATTTCTTTCAGTGCCATAACCCTCTGCTCACACCAGTCCGTTTCTATGCAAAACAACCCTGCACAACTTTGCAGGACATGAGCATAACAGCAAGCTTCTCACACAAACTGCTAGCCCAGTCCAAGCAAAGCTCTTTCTCACCTTCATAAGCCAAACCTCACAGTCCATAGTTCTCACTGCATTCAGGTCTTTCAACTCTGACCAGAATAGTCCATCAAGCTGTACTTATAGCACTGCAAGACATCTCTTAGGCCAAGGTTTCAAATCCTTCCACATTCCTATTAAAAATCAGCTCCAAAAGGCCAAAGCCACACAGTCAGGTGTCTAGCTGCATTCCCACTCCTCAGCACCACTTTACTGTTATAGTCAGGTTCGCATTGCTGGTAGAAATCACCCACCAAGAGCAGCTTGTGGGAAAAGGTTGATTTTGGCTTACAGCCTTGAGGGAAAGCTCCACGATGGCAGGGGAAAATGATGGCATGAGCATGGACATCACCCCCTGGCCAACATCAGGTAGACAAAAGCAACAGGAGAGTATGCCAAACACTGGTAAAGGGAAACTGGCTATAACACCCATAAGCCCACCGCCAATAATACACTGACTCCAGGAGGTGTTAATTCCCAAATCTCCATCAGCTGGGAACCTAGCATTCAGAACACCTAAGTTTATGGGGGACATGTGAATCAAACCACCACACCGTCTCCAAGGTTCAGAGGACATTACTCAAGAGGGAGCAGAAAAAATGCAAGAGTCAGAGGAAGGGGCGAAGTGCTCTTGAATGCTATATTCTGGGGCTGGAGAGATGGCTCAGCAATTAAAGGGACTTGTTTGCAAAGCCTAACAGCCAGGGTTTGATTCCCCAGTGCCCTCATAAAGCCAAATCCACAAAGTGGTGCATGCATCTGAAGTTTGTTTATAGTAGCAAGAGGCCCTGGCATGCCTACGTCCATTCTCATTCTCTCTCTGTCTCTGTCTCTGTCTCTGTCTCTGTCTCTCTCTCTCTCTCTCTCTCTGTCTCTCTCTCTCTCCTTGCAAATATTTAATTTTTTTTAAAGAATGCTATCTTCTGGACACGATGTGACCATTGCATTCATGACCTCACAGTAACTATCATTACTTCCACAAGACCCTCAGTAGTCTATCATGGATGGTGAAGAAGGCCAAAACTTAGTCATCAAAGTGGAAGAGAAACTAGGTGGAAAGAAGGAGCGGTTGCCCTGGAAGAGGATCAGGGGAGTGACAAGGGAAACTAATGGGACAGGGTTATGATGAAAATAAATTATGCAACATTTTGAAAAATATTAATAAATGGCAGAGCTATGTAAACCTAACACTAGAGTTTTGATCCCCCAAACCCACATGAAACAGGACTCAAATAGCACACGTATTTGTAATCCCAATACACTCATGGCAATAGGAGGCAGTGTTGGGAGTGTCCTGAGCTTTTAGGCTAGCTAGCCTGGAATTAGCAATGGTACAAACAACAACCGAGACCCTGTCTCAAATAAAGTAGATAAAGAGGACCAATGCCCCAAGATTGCCATATGGCCTCCACTCATACACATGATACCCATACATACACACAAGGTAAGCAGTGTCTGAGGAACAACATCCAAGGTTATCCTCTGGCACATACATACATACATACATACATACACTCACACACTTGCACACATGCATACACATGTTCATGTTAAAAAATACCAAGAACATCAGTTCAAACTCCTGCTCTAGCCCTTAAAGTTTTATGAACTTGAAAAAAATGTTATCACCTCTGTAATTCCTGATCTTCTGTTAAGCAAGGACTAAGTGATTCTGCTTCTTCAGAGCTTCCACGTTAATTATTTAACCTCCCACACTCTGAAGCTGAGTCTGAGGACAGTACCTGACTACCTTCCTAAGATGCTGAGTATGTATGATTGGCTTTCCCTGACTGAGATGGAACTCAGGTCTTGATCCACTTCACTCACATTACCAACTGCTGCTCTTTCCTACATGCATTTCAGCACACCTGTTCTTTGAAATGGAGCTCATTATAAAACCTGGTGAGTTTAAAGAGCCCTGGAGCCATGGAGGAACTTAGGCACCGAGATGCCAGAAGCCCAAGCTTTCCACATACTGATGTCATTGCATTGATTCTTCTAGGACCTGCCTTCATATCCAAGGCCCTCTGAAGGCCAATGGCAGCCTGAGTCAAGTACAACTCCACCATCCTCACACTAAAGGGACAGGCTGAGGCCCAGCATCCCTCCCTGTCCTCACAGCAGAAAATGAAAAGGCATGAACTTTGAGATCAGAAAATCCTGGTAGTGGATCCTTCCTCCCCTCCAGCTATCTTGCAATGGGACCTTAGACTAATTATTTATCATCACTGGCTTATAATTTTGGTGATTGACTACATTGGTTTATATGTGTGTAAACCAACTGTCCTATAATATGCATTCAATATATTTATTTTCCATCTCATACCTTCATCTTTCTTTTAAGATTACTGGATAGGATCCACATACTATATAGCAAAATGAGCCAAGGATAAAACATGTTAATAAGAAACATAATTCAGAAATGTCTAGCATATAATAGGAGCTCAGGAAGCATCAGTTATCAGTGATATTATGATACTACCGTCATTATTATCAGCATCACATACATTTATGAGGCCTATTACACATACAGAGTCCTGTAAAGGCACTTAATAAGCACTCTTTCTAACACTAACACTAACACTAACACACTAACACAGTATTCTCACAAAGTACACATTATTGTGCTCTTTTCTGTGGTCATAGAAACTGTGGATCAGGAAACAAAGTAATTGGCTCAATGTCACACAGCTCGTAAGTGGCCAACTCAGAATTGTCCAGTCAGATCTAACAACTGCACAGTCTTCCTCTAAGACATAGGTGAGAAACAGAGAGAAAAAAATCAATAATAGGTTGCCTGCTATCCCACAAGATGCCTATGAAAAATGGGGTCAAGTGCTACAAGACCGTAGGGAATGGAGGCAAGAAGAGAATGATGAGCATGTGCTGTGGAAACTGGAAGAAGCTTTCAGTACAGAGTGATGGCTCTTGACCTGAAGTTGTGGAGAGCAAAGGGGACCTTCCAGGATCATGTGCGGGAGAAAACAAGGAAGAGGGGGGAGTGTTAGAGAGTGACAACTGACACTGCCTGTCTTGTGGCTCTGGACAGCACACATCTATGAACCCCTGGAATCTGGACAAGACAGTAAATCAGATACATTTTTATCTCCACATCACAAAGAAAGAAGGATTGCCATAGAAATAATAGTGAAAGCAGAGATGGTGGTGGTCAGGGTGCATCCTTCAACACATCATGTGGAACACTCCTTATCCAGGTCATGTGGAAGAGAAGTGAGAGTCACCCTTACCTGAAACCTTAGAATCTTACTGCATTCTATAAATTTCCTGTTCAGTCCACATTGAGGTTCATGACTAGAAAACTGGTGTGGTCGTCTTCCTTGATTCACTATTACAGATCTTTCATTTGCAAGGAGGAAAGAAAGAGAGAGAGAGAGAGAGAGAGAGAGAATTGCAAACTCTACTTGGTGCATCTGGCTTTGCATTTACACTGGAGATTTGAGCCTTGGCCAAAACTAGGCTTGCAGGCTTTTTTGTTGTTGTTGTTGTAATCAGCACCTTTAACTACTGAGCATTCTCCCCAGCCTCACTATGACAGATCTAATGTGCAAGATGTGACTCTGGTCATCCCCTCAATCGACCTGCCTTCATGGATCCCCTGTTCTATCTCTCGTCATAGATACGGGGACATGACCTATCATTCCAGACACGCTGCCTCCAAGAGATGTTCTAACTGCCTCCTGAGCTCACATTAACTATTATGCTATCACCAACTACACTTAACAAAGGCCACCTCAAACCTTAGTAACAACACAGAAAATGTAGCTAAATTTATATTTAATTGCTGAGTTTCCTTGTGCCATCTGTAACCCACTGACCAGTCATAAATACTTACCATTATTTTCTCTCATCACCCTAAAACCACCAATTAAAGGAATCACTGTAAAGTACAGTTAACATGAATCAAGCTAGCATGAAGCAAATTGCTCTTTAACCCCAATCCTGGCTTTCCTCCAAGTTCCTTAGATTTTCTCTTGTCTTAGTTTTTCCAGCAAAGATCCACCCACCTTGCTAAACCATTTGAATTATGTGACTAGGCCACAGTCTACCATCCACTCTGGTATTAGATGGAGTAAATGTTGATAATAAGGGAATCTTTCCATTGGTTCAAATCTGAATGGTCAGATCGCTCATAATTTCCAGCTCCCCTGTAACCAGTTATGCTTGCTCTGCTCTTCTCCTTTAGCTTAATTTTATGGCCTGTATCCTGGCCCAAAGGCTCACGTGTCCATCCTCTTGTCATACTAGTCCCATTAGCATGAAGATTTATTTTTAAAGATGTTGCTGCCGGCACACAAAGAAAAATGGCTCTGCTGCAATAAAAAGATGTTAGCCCTTAAAACATGTGTTAAGTGTAAGGCTCCCTTGGCACCCACTTCAGTGGAGCTTGGAGGAGACTTTTGATGTTACTGGGCCCAGGCTTCACTAGTGGTCCTGGAACATGCCAGTATCTATCTCAAAGAAGGAGGGGAATGTTGACATCTGGGTGCTCTATAAACTGTTAGCACTTTTCAGCTTTAAAAGGTAATTATTTTTATTCTATGTGGCTCTGACCACATTTTAAATAGGGCAAGAAGTAACAGAGACCCAAATAAAAGAAATACTATGATTCCAGGTTCATTGTTGCAATGCTACCATTTGGTTGTGATGAGTCTATTCTCCGTCATCTTCCACTCAGATTCTCAAACAGATCTACATGGTGGCGGCCTCTCCTCTTCTTTGCCCACAGTTATAACCCTCACTGGGGCCAAAGTTGTCCCTATTTCGAAGTTCTCTGAGAGGCATTTATTATGTTCTGTTACCTCTGCCAGCCCAGGAATAGTCACATGCAACTGCCAACCAACACACGAATTCGCCATGAGGTTACAAGGCTTATGCCTGGAGATGCCTAATTTCTGTAGGCCCTTTCTAAAGCCTTGAACTTGGGTCCTTGATCATAATTCTGTATCCTATTGTGGGATGACCTATATGTCCCCTAAATTCATATATAAAAGCCCTGGCTTCAGTACCTCAGTACCTCAGAATGTGATTGTTTTTGAACACAAAGTCTTTAAAGAGGGTAAGTTACTAAAAATGAGGTCATTGGGGCAAACCCTAATCCAACCTCACTTGTGTCCTTACAAGAAGAGCTTAAAACAGATACACAGAGGGAAGATGGATATCTTTAAGCCAAGGAGAGGAGTCTTGGGTGAAACCAACCATGCCAACACTGTGATCTTAAATTTTCAGCTGCAGGGCTGTTGTTTAAGCCATTCAGTCTATGGCAGTTTGTGCTAGAAGCCCAAGAGAATTCATGAGCATTCTCTTTTGGATGTTGATGAAGAGATAATACATAACAGCATCAGGCTCCACAGAACCTACCCTTTCCAACCCCACTCTGAGTGCCTGAGAGACTTTACTCTCCAGCAAGCTAGTGCCTAACAGACATGTAGAATGGAGTGGGGTAGAATGAGAAAGAAGAAGAAAGAGAGGTAAAGATCAGGATAGGTCATCTGAGTGGGAAGGGGGTGTTCCTGAAATGCATGTTGGATCTGCTTCCCTCTTAGTGGACTTAGCTCTACAGCTCTGTCCTGCACACTTCCCTCAGCCCCCGTTGCCCTGGTGAGCACAGGAAATATACCATGTGACAGTGCCCAGCCCCTATCGCTACTTCATCAGTGTGTGCTCTTGTTTCTTGGGCCCCTGAAAGGGAGGGACAGGTACAGCCAGAAGTCGGATTGCATCAAAGTGGCAAATGTAGAGAACCAAACAATTTATGGAAACCCTTCCAAGATCCCACACACACAGGACAAAAGATCCTGAGGTGGAGAAACTACAGGTTCCGTGGTGCCTCGGGTTATGTTTAACCACTGAGAAGAAACAGTAAGCTGTGGAATCACCCATAAACTGTACAAGCAAGAGCTAAGAGTGCAGGTTCAAAGCACCAATTAATTCCTGGAAGGAAACACAGACTTTAAAAGTAGAATTCCATTTGGATATCATAGTGGGCTGAATACTTTCACCCTCCCTGTCTCATGGAATGTCCTGACAACTGACAAGATGATGTGATCACAATTACCCACTGAGCTAGTTTGATTGTGAAATGTTCCCTTTGGTCTCATGTGTTGGCAGCTGTTGGCAATTTGGGAGGTGGAGACTTCCTGGAGAAGGTGTGTCACTTGGGATGGACCTTGATATTTATCAGCCCAGCTCCAGGCCCAGTACTTAGACTACTTCCACCAAAATTATGCGACAGCTTCCTGTCCATGCCATGCTTCCCACCATGATGAAACTTCCCCTAAGGACTATAAACATGGAATAAACAATCTCCTCCTATAAACTGCTTCTGATCAGGAATTTTGTCTCAGCAATACCTACTCTAGATGAGGAAACAGACCCAGGTTCACATGAACGATAGCATTGCTAAGCTTCATCCTATAAATCCAAACTTTGACTTAGAAATACATTTATTTACTTAGCACCTTCTACATGTGACTATAAATGACTCTGTTTAGTGTTTTTTTAATATTTTGATTTAATTATTTGATAAAGAAAGAAAGAGAAAGAGGGCCTCTTGCCACTACAGATTAACTCCCAATGCATGCACCATTTTGTGCATCTGGCTTTACGTGGGTACTGAGGTCAAAGCCAGATCAACAAGCTTTGTGAGCAAGTACCTTTAACTGCTGAACCATCTCTCCAGCCCTGTTCTTACTGTATTTAATGAGAAAAACATAAAATGATATTTTAATCAAAACATTTGTATGTGATTATGCTTCTTAATATTCAAATTAAGGCCAACTCCTGGAATGGGATTCCTCCTAGGCGGATGAAAACTGAGTCATACTTGCCTCTCTGCACAACACCCATGCAGAGCTTTCCCCTGATATATGGGATTTTCCTAGATGCAGGCCTGCTCTCAGCTTTGAGTTCTACCCACCCTCAACTCTATTTCTGGAAACCTATCCCACTCCCAAGGCCAGGCTTGGGATCTAACCATACTAGTGTTATTTCCTGACTTCAGCCCTGTAGCACCCCACTTTTCTGACTTGGGTCTCCTTCTATTGTAAGCCTTGGTGACTTTTGCACCTCTGTCACAACTAAGTCAGCCCCTAACTCACACACACCTCTTTGTCCCACACAAGCCACACTTTTCCCCAATAATGAGAATAAAAATAACTGACATTTACTAAGCCCTCCAGTGTGAAGCACATAGGTAGTACTAATATGTATAACCCCTAGAATTCATATGTTGAAATTCTTACACCAATGTGATAGTACTAGGAGGTAGGGATTAGGTCAAGAGGATAAGGCTCTTATAAATGGGATTAGTGTCCTTTTCACACAAACTCTCTTACTCTTACTCATTTTTTCATATTTTATTTTATGTATTTAGTTATTTGACAGAGAGAGGAGGAAAGAGACAGATAGAGAGAAAGAATAGGTGACCTAGGGCCTCCAGCTGCTGGGAACGAATTATAAATACACGTGCCACCTAGTGTATCTGGCTTATGTGGGTCCTGGAGAATCAAACCTGGGTCCTTTGGCTTTCCAGGCAAGCACCTTAACTGCTAAGCCCTCTCTCCAGACCTCTCACTCTTAATCTGTCATGAACACACACAAAGATAGAAGTCTGCAACCCAGAAGAGACCCTTCACCAAACTAACCCATGCAGACTCCCTGATTTTAGACTTCCAGCCTCAAGAACCATAAGAACTAAATTTTTATTGTTGGTAAGTCTTCTTGTCCATGGGACTCCGTGGACTCAGACACTGGTGCTATAGAAAGCGCTTCATCTCCATACCCCCACCAAAGGGTGACAGGTATCCCCTGGGTAAGGTGCTACTATCTCCATTCAAAAAAAAAACAATGAATAAAGCAAGGTGTGAGGAAGCCAGTAGGAATGTCTCAGGGTTAGGCATGCAAACCAACCCCATTTGCACCCTGCTGTGTGCACTGCCTCCCCCTTAGAGATGCAGAAATTGAGAGCCACTCCTACTCCTGAGCAGACCCTAGACTGTCTCCCCAGAAGTCTGCCTCAGGACTGGTGTTCTGCATGTATTATGCTCTGCTCTCTGCCTACATGAAGAGGGACCTGATGTGGCTCTCAAAATTTTACACTCAGACTCAGTAAAAGCTGAGTCTGAGGCTATGCTTGGTTCATTCAGCTCAGCTCATAACCAAAAAGGAAGGGTGCAGTGCAGGAGCCTTGCCAGCCACTAGACTGGTCCCAGGAGAAGTCCCCTGATTCTAGAAAGATGGGGAAACCTGAGGACTGGGCACCCCAGTCATGAGCAGAAACAGGTACAGTTGCCCCTGGAGGTGATACAGGAAAAACATTGCTCTGGGTTAAATGACTCAACCAGACAGTGTCCCTTTCTGAGCCTCATACCACAGAACCCTCAGAGGTTTCTAGATCATCTCAGGATACAGAAGATCTCAATCTTGTATGCTCAGACCTAAAATCCGTTCATAAGCCATAGGTCTTCTAAATGGGGAATATTTATTGGGAAAACAATATATTCAGTACATATAAAATACATGCAAGTACAGTCCTTTCACAAATTATATACATATGATTTCATCTCCTACATCTATGCCCAAAAAGAATGTGGAAATGCCACTGCCAAGCCCTTAGAAGAGGAAATACCAATCAGTCCCACCAACCTTATTCAGAGGGAGCCTGGCCTGAGTTCCCAAACCTGGACAAAATGAAGTTGAATCACACCTTGCTTCCTAAATGTGGACGCTGAACCCTAGCCAAGGTCTGTTTTGGTTTTTGACTGATGGAGTCACACAGCCCCACCCCAGGGGCTTGGCTCACTTACTCATGGAGCCAAGTCTTGGAAGCTGTTTCATATTTTCAAATCTTTGTGTCTGATGAGCTGTGACAGTGTTTGCCTATGTAGCCCATCGTGCGTGCTTGGGTCTAGCAGTACTGACACACCATAAACACAGATATCATCTACCCAGAAGGATGCAAGAGCTTGGTTATGGTTGTTATCATGACGGGCTGCAGTTTTCTTTTGTTTTATAAAACCCACAAGATTACTGTTAGGCCTTTCTAACAAGGATACCATGGTGTTAACAACTTTTGAGCAGGGCAACAGAGCTGGGTAGGAGGCCCAGGTCTGTAATTGAACGCTCTGTGACTAGGAAGAAATTAGCAGACCTCTCTGAGTCAGCTCTGTACAGCAGAGTAGGCAGCGTTCAGTTCATGGGTTGGTGAATGCCCCACCATGCTTCCCCAGGACACTGGAAGACCTTGAGACAAAGCATTCAGGGAAGTGAAACATGAGTCTCCAGTCACTGCATAAATGCAACATAAATCATTTTCCTCAAACTTAAACCCAGTGAGAAGCACCCTTGGTACTCAATACCTACAGTGTAGTGACTGTAGGAGGCTACAAGAGGAAAATCTTACGATGCTCAAATGACTTAAAATAAAATAGCATAATATTTGCATAGAACCCACCTACACACATCCTTTATACTTTAAACCATCTCTAGATAACTTATAACACCTTATATAATATAAATACCATGTAAATTATTATTATGCTGTATTATTTAGGGAATGAGAACAAAATGTCTATGTTTTAAATTTTTTAATTTGCAAGCAGAGTGAGAGAGAGAGAAAAGAGAGACAAACAGAGAGAATGGGCATGCTAGGGCAAAAGAACTCCAGATGCATGTACCACTGTGTGCATCTAGCTTTATTTGAGTACTGGGGAATTGAACCAGGGTCATTGGGCTTCACAGGCAAGTGCCTTAACCACTGAACCATCTCTCCAGCCCCCACATGCAATTTTTAAAAATATTTCCAATCTGGAATTAGTTGAATCTGTGCACACAAACTCTGTACCTACCACACAGAGACAACCATGCTGTGCTAGGCCAGCTGACACAGATGTGCAGATAAATAACATACAATGGAGGAATCTCTAGTCCAGCTCTACCTGTAAAAATGTTAGAACCAAATGCACTGACTCCTTTCCAAGCCCCACATTTTACTAGCTACTGAGAACAACGAACTAAGCAATAAAGTTCTACGCTGTGGAGAAACTCACAGACCAACCTTGCAGTGAATCACGAGAATGCAAGCATCATAGAGCAATGGCTTGAATGCTGTGAGAAATGAAAAGGGCTCCTCAGAGGAGGAACAGCTAAGCTGCACAGTGAAGGACAAGGAGAAATGTGCTGCTAAGACAAGCAAAGCACTGAACAAAATACAAAGAGAGGTTCGGGAGATGGCTCAGTGGGTAAATAACTTGTTCAACAAGTGTGAGCACCTGAGTTTGAATCCCCAGCATCCATATAAACACTGAGTGTGGTGGTGTATGTACCTGAAATCCCAGAGCTTGGGCTACTGAGACAGGCAGATCTTCAACCTGGCTAGCTAGAGCGGCTGAATTGGTGAGCTCTGTGTTTAATGAGAAACCTTGTTTCAATAATGTTGACAGCCCTATAGGAAAAACATCTGATGTTGACCTCTGCTTTCCACATGCTCACACACACATGTGCCTGTGAACTTGTACATACATGTGTGCTCACACATACATACACACACACACACACACACACACACACCCCACATACATACACACAGAAAAATACAAAGAAAGAAGATGGTCCTCCAAAAGATGGGCACTCTCTTTCATAGGGCTGGCTTGGAAGGGAGAAGGGAGACACAAAGACATGATGGACAACCTAGTTATAGTTCAGTTCCCTCACTAAAGTGTCAGGTGTTGAAGAGTTAATCCCCAGCTGGTGGCACTATTTTTTGAGGTTCTAGAACCTTTAGAAGGTTGAGCTTAGCTCGAAGAAGTAGTCATTATTTCTGCTTCCTGTCATGATAAGTAACCTCTTCCTCATGCTCCCAATAACATGATGTTCTAACTGACCACAGGCCCAGACCAACATAGCCAAGGGCTATGGACCGAAGCATCAGAAACCATCAGCCAGTATAAAGCCTTCCTCCCCAAAGTTGTTTCTCTCAGGTATTTTGTCTGACTCACATACCAGTTCTCCTGACAACTTCAGTCACCTCCAACTTGGTGGGAGAGACAGTGAGAAAGGAGAAAAGAGATTTGCAAAAGAAGAGGTAAATGATCATAAATAGTGAAAGGTTGAATGTGAAAAAGGTAGATCAAGAAAGATGACCAAGGCTTTATGCATTCAAGCATGAAGTGGGGGGCTGGGGAGATGGCTTAGCAGTTAAGCACTTGCCTGTGAAGCCTAAGGACCCTGGTTCAAGGCAAAATTCCCCAGGACCCACTTAAGCCAGATGCACAAGGGGGCGCATGCATCTGGAGCTCATTTGCAGTGGCTGGAGGCCCTGGAGCACCCATTCTCTATCTATCTGCCTCTTTCTCTCTCTGTCTGTCTGTCACTCTCAAATAAACAAATAAAAACAAAACAAAAAAAAAGCATGAAGTAGTTGGTACAACCTTCAGTTGGGGAATTCTTCATTCTTGGCAGATGGCAAGGCAATCACTATGCTTGTCAATGTCTCTTGTTTTCACAGACAAGAAAATAGAAGTACATTCCTCAGTGTCCAAATTTGACCCTATCATATTAGGTGGCAGGTCTCCAGGAAACTGCTAAACTATGCTATGGAGAGTCCCTACTAGTCCTCCCAAGGTGACATAATCTAGTCTCAATGTTGCAGTGTAATTGTACTATTCCATTTCTGTGTCCCAACTGGTGGCTTTCTACGGTCTTCCCTGAGCTCTCATTTCCCCAGCAGCAGAGTATACTTTGGCAGGAGAATGGGTGGCTGGGGCATTCATGGGCCTCATTCCTTGCGGTGGATGAAGCGTCCTAGTCCTAAACCAGAACCAGCTGTGCAAAACGACTGGGAGGCACAGAGTGCCGGAACCACAAAATTCCAGCTTTGCTTTTGGTTTTCTGGCAACAAAAGAATAAAAACTCAGCTCTTATTTCTCCACATATTTCCTGCTCCAGAGTCCACTCTGCCTCCCTTCAGGTCTCAATTAGCAAATGTGGGTGTTTTGTGGCCCACTCTTTCAGCTGACTTTGGAGGTAGTGCTGGCATACACATTAAGGTCATGGTATTGGCTAGGAATAAAATATTTTTTTTTCAAAAAGGACAAACTTCATAAATCCCTCCTTGTTACTACACAGGTGTATAGAAGAAACTGATGGAATATTTTTTTTCTATGTTCAGGTCTTGCCAAGACTCAAATATGAAAAACAACTTTTTTTCTCCATAGAAATTGCCTGCTAAGACACTTGAGGTACACCCAGGTCTACAAAACTTCGTTCCTACTGACTAAAAGCATCCACTAGTGACATGATACTTGGGAGTCACATGTGGCACCTGATGAATTCCATGATTTGGGTTGACTTGATGGGGTGGGACCCAGTTGATTATGAAGATGAATGAGGGATATCAGAAAATTTCTCTCCTCCACACCGCGGGAAGGCTTAAAGATCCAAACAAAACCAGAGCTCACTCAAGTGTCAGTAGATGTAAAATCATGTGGTTTGAGAAGGACAAACGTTTTTAGCTATAAATACCTTCTAGAGTGTTCCAATGCATTGAGCCAAAACACAAATGCTGTGAGGTTTCACCCAACTGAATGGTTCCTTAAATAAACACAATGCGAGGGCAAAAATTAACAACATGTACACGAAAGCAGAGGATGGCTCTAAAGGCAGAAGCTCCTGAAGGAGAGAAAATGTGCCTGGGTCTCTGGTAAGAACTGGTAACTGAGGTGGGCTGGGCAATGAGCGTATGAAACCCCCCTGAAGACATTCCATGAGGGCATCTGTGCCTGCATTGAGAGGTGAGGAAACCAAAACCCCAGATACATTAAGAAACCAGGTCAAGATTGAAAGTCACATCTGGCTGGCTCTGAAGCCACTGTGCCTCTGTGCTGGTCATGCACCAATTGACATGTTTCTCCACTGGCCAGGGAGTCCCACAAGGTCAAGGACTATGCTATTTGCCTAGGACTCCACAGCACCAGGAGGCATGCGGTACCTGGGAAGCCATTGCTTAGGTTGTGCTAGAATCCCAGAACAAAGCACTAAACATTAGATGGCTTAGTAAAACAGGGGTGCATTGTCTCACAGTTCTGAAAGCTGCAAGTCCAAAACCTAGGTGTCTGTGGAACTGGTTACAACTGGGCTTTCAGAGGGAGAAGCACCCCACGTTCCCTGTACCTTCCAGTAAAGGAGTAGGAGCCCTTGCCATTCCTCACCTTACACATGCATCCTCCAGTGTCGGCCTCAGTCGTTACCATCTCCTCTCTTTTAAGGAGAGTAGTCAGCTCAGAGTAGCGTCCTCTGTTATTTAATATGATTTCATCTTTATTTGATAACACCGGAAAGCACTAATGGTAAAGTCACACTCCCAGGTACCAAAGCAGAGCTTTCACTATCATAATTCAACCTATAACAAACACAATAAACATATTTATTGAATGGTTCAAAGAACTATTGCATCCTTCTAGAGCATCTAAGAAGAGACAATGCTCCAAAAAGACCCCCATTTGCCCTACTCTGTAAATATGAGATCCTGAGTACTGCTGTCCTATCTTAGCCTCACCTCCTGAGACCACTAGCTGGGCTGGCGACCTTCCACATGCTGGGACTATCTGTGTCCTGATGGAAACAAAAACAAATCCTCCCTTCTAAGGTACCACATGCCACTTTCTTTTCTTCAAAAAGACCCAGGGCAGTTTTATAATTGCATGATGAAAGTGGGATGCTTCCAGAAATTATAACATGAATCTAGAAGCCACCCCTTGACCCATGACTCCCAGAACAGGGATGAATTCTCATTGTCATTTAAACACACACACACACACACACACCTCAAACAGGAGCACAAACTAAACCTCATCAACTTCCATACACAATTGCTAATATAATCAGCCAATGATGCCCCAAAGAAATACCAGCTTTGACTCTTCTGTTCTACCTATAAAACCTTCTGTTTTGTTTTTCTCAATAGCTGCTTTTTAAAGAAGTTGATGACATTTATAAACATATATATTCATTTCCTACATCCAAGATAACTCTCAATGAGCAGGTTTCTAGTGAAATAAAAGAGCTAGTATTAACAAAAAGTGTAATGAGTGGTTAATAAATCTCGAATTGAGGAAACTGTAGAAGTGGCTCGGAAAACAGAAGCCTTTTCAGCGAGCAGAGCTTGCGGGTCCTGTTAAATATCATTTCTGCTGGTGCATGAAGCGCATGAATAATTACAGATTAGAGGGAGAAAGATTAAGTGATAACCTTTTCCTGGCACGGACACCACCTCCTCTGATTAGGGAGCAGCGCTTCAGAAAGCTGAATGCCCTCTGTAAATGCCAGGTGCTGTGCCATCACTGCCTTTGCTGCTCCTCACAAGGGCAATTACGCAGGGGGTGTTTGACCCTCCATTTTATCTCAGCTCCCTGGAAATGCGAGGCTCCCTTAAGTCTGCAGTGCGCAGAAACAAGTCCTCCTTTGGAAGACGTCACTTGCCACTCCCTGTCCTTCAAGAAGACCCAGGGCAGTTTTATCATTGCAAATTTTTATTCAAGGGTTCCTGAGTGGGAACACCTTACTTTCAGAAGGCTTGTCTCCCCAACTTGCTGAGGGAAGAATAAGAAAATGAATAGGACTTTCTCAATGCTTACTTTTTGTCTCTTATTTTCCTAATTGTTTGGAACTGGCTGCTTCTCATCTGCTAGGAAGTATCAGAGACGAGAAAGGAGGTGGGCTGGTCCCAGCAGGCCTCACAGCCACCCAGCACATGCTTCCGGTGCCCCTGCCCCTGAAGCCCGGTGGGTGACACTCAGTGGCATTTGCATGTCCCCAGGGCTCTGTCAGATAGGGGAGCTTCACTCTGAGCACAGTGCTTAGCCCAGGTTTCGGTGTCTGTGGTGCTGTCAGCATGTCCTGTCAGAACAAGCAGCAAATGAAACCGCAGGTCACAGTTACACTGAGATACACCTCGTGCCCACGAGGATGACTAGCACCCAAATGTGCATATATATGAACTTGACATAACCAGAATGGCAAGTATGTGGGCAAACTGTGCATTTCTGGTAAAAATTAAAATGGTACAGCCCTTCTGGAAAGCAGCATGGTAGGCTCTCAAAAATATATATATACAAAATAAATAAATAATATACAATTGTCATATTATTTAGAAATTCCTACTTTAGTCATATGTATGTCCAAAGTATGAAATTGAAGACCCAGAAAAATGCATGTTAAGCATTATTCTTACTAGCCAAAAGATGGGAACAGCCCAAGATCCCACCAATGTGTGAATAAAAAAAATGTAAGTTGTCCATACAATAGAAAACTAGCCAACCTTCAAAAGGAAGGAAATTTTTATCATATGCTACAACTTGAATTACCCTCAAAAATATGATCCTAGGGGCTGGATAGATGGCTCAGAAGTTAAAGGCCTGGGTTCGATTCCCCAGTGCCCATGTAAAGCCAGAAGCACAAAGTGGCACATGAATTGGAAGTTTGTTTGCAATGGCAAGAGACCCTGGTGTAAGGATACTCTTCCTCCCTCTCCCCTCACTTTCCTTCCCTCCCTTTCTATGCTTGCAAATAAGTACTAAATAAAAATATTTAAAATAAGTAAAAGATATTATCCTGGAGCTGGCTCAGTATTTAAAGGTACTTGCTTGTAAGCCTGATGGCCTGAGTTTGACTTTCCTCAGCCCCTATGTAAAGTGGCAAAGTGGCACATGTCTATAATCTCAAGCATCTATGGTGATGGGGAGGTATAGCCAGAAAAATCCAGAAGCTTACAAGCAGCAGCAGCAGCAAAAACAATGGGAGAACACCCCTCCCCCACCAAAAGGAGATAGGAGAAAAGAAACATCCCAAGGTTATCCTCTGATCTCCACACTCACACTGTGGCACAAGTGCACCCCCACCTACACGCATCATACATATGCACACATAAACACATACATGCACAATCAAATAAATACATAAAAATTCTCCTAAGTGAAATAAGCAGACTCAAAATAGCAAGTGCTTCATGGGTCCATGGGCATGAAGTTTGTAGAAAAGACAATTCCTAGAAAGAGAAAGTGGTAGAATGGAGGTGATAATAGATGGGAGGGGGATGAAGCGGGACAGAATCGCTGAGCAATGATGGAAAGAGTTGAAGGAGAGGACAGTGAAGGATGCATGGCAATGTGGAGCATGGTCAAGGGTGAATGTACTTAACACCACCAAACAGCACACTGACACAGACTTTACCAAGTAAGAGAGAGAGGATGGCTGCAAACATTTACCACACCGATTCTCAAGTAAGCACATGGCTTCAGCAGCGCCATAACATCAAGACCTCCATCAGTTTGAGAGCAGAGTATTTAAAGGACTGGAGGATGCTTAAAACTCACAGAATTTTAAATCAAAGATAAAGATATTTATATGTCTTTACAGATATATAATCAGATAGAAATAGAGAGACAGAGCGTCTTGGTCTATTGACCCTCTAGTCAGATAATCCCAATGGCCATATTTTATATGTGTATGTATGTGTATATTTGTGAATTTGTGATATAGACATGAATCACCCTGCCTAGTATTTTGCATGGGTTCTGGGGATACAACTCCAGGTCCTTATGCTTGTGTGGCAAGCACTTTACCCACTGAGCCAGCTCCTCGGGCCCTGCAGTGGCTTTACTGATAAAAGTAAACATAATTTGCACTTTCTCAGCAGTGCACAGTGCTACAAACTGAAACCTCTAAGCACTCTTCCCTTTCCAGTACCTCTCCCAATAGTGTCAGTACTAACAGTGGCCCAATGTATCCTTTAAACACTAACAATAACACATGTTTAGACTAATATTGCCTAGACACATACATTTGCACCTATATTTTTAATTTCTTGTATTAAACATTTACCTTTAGATTTTATTTCACCTTTACATTTTAAACTGCATACAATTGGATCCATGTGCTATGCATTTTGCACTGTTGAATCCCTTCCCTTTGAAACTAGTCTCAAGGACTTTTCTACACAAGGGTATATTTGGTGACTGTTTAATATTCCAGGTTAAGGGTGTAGGATGCTTCTGAGCTTGTTTCGCTTTGATTTTTTTTTTTACTCTAACAGGTCTTTCCAGCAGTAGAACTGCTAAAAAAGAAACCAAGTAATTTATATCTTAATGGACATTGGCAAGTTGCAGGCCACAATGGTAGCAGTAGCCTAGTCTCTTACACAGTATAAGAATGTCTTTTCTCATACTATTACTGGGTCCTAGCACGCTCACCAGCAGTATTTTAATCCCTTCCTTTCTCCCGGAGGAGAGCAGTACCTCATTGTTTCATGTGACTCTTCCTTAAGACATATTCTGAGCACCATTCACCATGTTTCACATCTGATCTTTGGCAGTCTTAATTGTCAAATCGATGGGATTTAGAATTACCATGGAAACAAATATCTGGGCATGTGTGTGAGAGATTCTCTAGACTAGGTCAGGTGAGGTTAGAAGGCTCACCCTAACAGAGAGTTGCACCATTCCTTGGGCTGCAGGGGGCTTCCAGACTGAATACAAGACAGGAACGAAGCTGAGCACTAGCATTCGTCACTCTGCATCCTGACTGCTGGTTGGATGTGACCTGATGCCTCATGTCCCTGCCTCCATGCCTCTCCACCATGATGGACTGTGTCCCCTTGGACTATAAGTCAAAATAAAACTTCTTTCCTTAAACATTTTTGGTGAGGTATTTTATCAGAGTAATGATAAAAGTAACTAATACATCTTTTCCATTAAATGTCTCATGGATTTTTCTATGCTTCCTCACCCACACCTATGTAGATTTTCCTACGGCTTTTTCTCTATCTCATTGATAAACTCTAAAGATTAAGGACACCAGCCATCCATTTGTCACATGCACTGAAGACTTTTCCCTGATTATTTGTTTTACTTTGTTTTACCTCTTACTTGCCAAGCACTTTAAAAACATTACAAACTTCATGCATCTGTCGTCTTCCATTATAGATCCCACAGTTCCCTCCTGCTTACAAAGACTTTTCATTCTTCAACTGTAAAAATAAGTGCATGTGCACTTACAAGAGAATATCTCTGTTCTGTTTATGCAATAGTGTGCCACAGACTGTGTCTTCGATGTGTTAATGTGAGACAATGAACAAGAATGTTACAGCCAGCTATTAAGATGGAGAGAAACAATGCCTGAGGTGTGATGGCACACACATGTAACCCAAGCACTTAGAAGATGGGGGAAGGAAGATCAAGAGTTCAAGGTCATTCTCAGCCACAGAGCAAATTCTAGGCCAGTCTTGACTATATGAGATTCTGGTTTTAAAAATAATAAATAATATTCATGTCTGTTAAATATCAACAAGCATACTAAGGCAATTTAATTGGGAGAAGGAATAGTATTTTCAACAAATGATTCAAAGTAACCAAATAGTTATAAATGTACATTTATAACAACATATTTTTTAAAGTGCCAGGGCTAAAGAGATGGTTCGTCAGATAAGAGTACTTCTCACACAAGCATGAGGACAAAAGAAAGGGCTAGGGACTGTCTGAGTTTGATTTTCCAGCATCCACACAAACAGCTGGGAGTAGCCATGAACATCTTTAACTCCCATCCTGTGAGAAGCAGAGACTGGAGAAACACTGAGGCTTGCAAAAGAGACAGCTCTGTCTCACGAAAATACGTGGATAAGCAATGGGGATGGGGTACTCAGTATTCTCCTCTGATCCCCACAAGCATGCTCATAGGGTGCACACATCTGTACACATACACACACATGCATACACCACACACACACCATACCATACCTACTACAAGTACACATGCATACATGCCCAAAACTCTCATACTTCATATACATATATATATATTTATTTATATGTGTGTGTGTGCGTGTGTGTGTGTGTGTGTATGATATAAATGTTAATGCTTTTAAAAGAAAACAGAAAAGAAAGGTTTGGTGTGGGGTTAGGCAATGATTTCTTACATAGACACAAGTGAGAACTAGGGGTTTAGATCAGAGGTATGGCAATTTCCTAACATGTACAAGGCCCTAGATTGGGTGCTCAGAAGAGAGAGAGAGAGAGAGAAGAGGTAGAGAAAGAAGAGGGAGAACAATTAACAAAAGAAAGCTAACAGATGTTTGAATTCAAGACTAAAATCTTCATTTCTCAAAGAACACCATCACAAGAAGGAACATGCAAGCCACAGAATGAGAGAAGTTACTTACAAATCACATATGTGGACAGAGAATTTGCATCCAGAGTAATATTTTAATATAATTCATATGATGCAACAACAAAAAGAGACAAAGAGCCCAATTTTAAAACAGCAAAGGGTTTGACTAGACATCTCTCCAAAGAGAACAAACCAATGACCAGTCGGCACATGAAAAGCACTTGTCATCATGCGTCAACAGGGATTACCAAGGAGACACGACTGTACATCACACCCACTAGAGCAAATAAAACAAAGAAGACAGACAAAACATCAAATAAAACAGCAAAATGAAAAAAAAGCTCGGGGAAGGATGTAGAGAAACTAAAACCCTCAATCATTGTCAGTGGCCTACTTAAGCTTTTGTGTGTATGTGTTCACGTGTGTGCACAAGTACACACGTGTGTGGGGGTGTACACGTGCATGTGTATGGAAGGCAGAGGATAACCTCGAGTGTCATTCCTCAGAATTCCCATGTACCTTTTCAGAAACAGGGTCTGTCATTGGTCTGGAGCTCACCAATCAGGCTAGAGCGGCTGGCCAGTGAGCCCCACAGATCCTCCTGTCCCTGCCGCCCTGGTGCTGTCACGGCAGACACAGGCCATGTTAGCATCACTCTGAAAAACAATCCGGCACTTCCTCAAAATTTTATACATAGAGTTACCATGTGACACAGCAATTCTGTACCTCAATACATATCCAAGACAAATGAAATATGCACACAAGAATTTGTAGATGAATGTTTACAGCATCATTATTCATAATAACCAAAAGATGGAAATAACCCAATAAGTTCCTATCAACAAACAAAATGTGGTATCTTCATAAATGGACTATTACTGAGCAATCAAAAGAAATGAGATACTGATTAATGCTACAATGTGGATGAACTCTGAAAGCATTATGTTTGATAAATCAAGCCAGTCAGAAAAGATTGCACTGTATCATTCTGCTTATTTGAAATGTACATGGTGGGCAACTTCATGGTGATGAAAACCAGATATGTGGTTGCCTAGGGCTGAAAGAAGAAAAATCATGCCTACTGAGTATGAGAATCCTCTGAAGAGATAATATTCCTCTAAGTTGGTCATGCTTAAACAGTTCCATGAAAACCTTTTTAAAAATATGAATTGTATACATTGAAAGAGTAAGTTTTGTGTTATATGAATCTTAATGAAATTATTTTTCAACTTTATTTTTAAAGCAGGCAGTGGACCACAGCTTGCCAAATCCTACGTTAGTCTTTTAACACATTACACTTTACAATATGTTATAATAAAAGTTAGAAAAATAGAGACTAATAACTGCTAAAAGAGAGTAAGAAGCTAGGAGGATATGTGAGAAGTTGAGACAGAAAGATGCAGAGGAGGGTCTGGGAAGACAGCACAGTCAGCAAAGTGGATGAGAACCTGGGTTTGATCCCCAGAACCCACATAAAATTACTGGGCATGGTGGTATAGCTAGTTATCCAAGTACTGGTGAGGCAGAGACAGCAGTCTAGCCTGATTAGACAAGTCTCAAGCCAATGATGGCCGTTGTCTGAAAACAAAATGGATAGCATCTAAAGGAATGACATTCATGGTTGTCCTCTGGCTTCCACACACATGTACCCTTGCACCTGCATGTGCGTGTGGGGACACACATACACACACACACACACAAAGTAAGGCATGGAGGAAAAGCAAGCCACTCAACCTCCCACTGCATACACAGATGTAGAGATAAAGTGCCCTGACATCTAGGAAAAGCATCGAGCTTGAAAGTAAGAAGCCGAGGAAGTTTGGCCCAGGGAGTTACAAAGTGACTCAGCAGTGAGAAGAACACCACCGGCAGCCTTATCTAGTCTGTCATGGTGCCCTAGATGGTGAGGGCTACAGTCAAGTGTCTGGGCTACTGAGAACATCCATTTCCGCCTCTCTAAAAGGGCACTGTAGCTGCTATGATCTTGTTTGCTGGGACAAAACGCCTGACCAGAAGCATCTGTAGCAGGAAAGGACTTATTTGGGCTTCTGGTTTTGAGGGGAAGCTTTATGATGACAAAGCAGGCAAATGAGCATCACGTCTTGTCATGTCAGCTTTGAGGAAGCATCAAGAGCAAGCGAACATCAAGCAGCTGGACTCAAACCCCAAGAACTATCCCCAGTGGCATCCCTCCACCATAAAGACCCCTCCTCCCAAAGCGCCTGCAGCTGGGAATTATGAATTTAATCACAAACCCATGAGACTATGGGAGCATTTCACATTCAAACCACCATGAATAATGATATCAATCTTCACAAGGACCAAGTACAAACACTCGAAAAATCTTAAGATGGTATATGATGTGAATTTTGCTGACAGCAATTGCTTTTTCTGTTTTTTGGTGGCTGTACCATGATTGATGGTTTCCTCTGAATGTTTTTACTTCTTTTTATGAGTGTTTAATTTTTTTATTGACAACTTTTATACTTATAGGCAATAAGCCATGATATTTCCCTCCCCCACTTTCCCCTTCACTACTCCACTCTCCATCATATACCCTCTCTCTCTCCATTAGTCTCTCTTTTATTTTGATGTTGTCTTTTTCTCCTATTATAAGGGTCTTGTGAAGGTATTGCTAGGCACTGCAAGGTCTTGGATATCGAGGCCAATTTCTGTCTGGACAGTTGCATTGTAAGGAGTGGTGCCCTTCCTTTGGCTCTTACATTCTTTTTGCCACCTCTTCCACAATGGACCTTGAGCCTTGGAGAATGTGATACAGATGTTTCAGTGCTAGACCCTCCTCCGTCCCTTCATCTCAGCACTATGTTGCCTTTTGGGTCATTCCAGTGGTCACCGCCACCTGAAAAGAGAAGCTTCTCTAACCAAAAGTGAGAGTAGCATCAATATATGAATATGAACAGTAAGTGTAGTGCTTTCCGGGCAGTTTGGTGAGATTAATATATGCATTTAGTCAGACAGGAGCAGGCTTTATACTCCTAAAGCACAGGACCTCCCCTGCCATAGGATTTTGATTTACTTCTTAATATGAACTTGCAGAATCCCATGGCAGAATAAGAAATTAATATCTATCTTCCAAATAAAAATTGATAGAATTGTCTAACAGTCTAAAGTTCCCATGTAGACTTCATAATCCTCTCTGGGACATGAACTGGCCCCCAGTTTTCTCACTTGTCAAATGAGGCATAAATTCAGGTGAATTCCACGGCTTCCACCCATACAGTGCAAAGATGGAAGATGCCACATAGAGATCAGAGCTGGAATACACTCAAAGGACAGCTATTGTGACCAGCGAAGCTATAAGATCCCTGCTTTGGTGAGAGGGAGTGGCTGGCTTCCACTACAGAACAGAGAAAGAAAGCAAGCAGAGGGAGTGCACCGGCTACGCTGCAATCCCGAATCATTTAACCAAGTCCCCTGTAGCAGTCAGCTTCAGGTTCGCTGAGATGAACTGTCAGACCAGGCACAGATATGGAGGAAGGGATTTATTGAAGCTTACAGATCCAGGGGAAGTTCCATAAAAGCAGAAGAAACTGGCCTGCTTTCACAGGCCCAAGCAGAGAGAGAGACAAGCACAAGCCTAAAGGTCAAAACCCACAGCACACTTCAGGAATTCCAGCTGGGCACACTTCGCAAATCTTTAGATTGAAATCTGAAACCCACCACCACACCTTAAGATCCACACAATGGCATTGCCTCCAGCCAGATGGCTAAAGATGCAAACTACAAACAAATAAACAACTGAATATATTGGGGGCCATCTATTCTATTCAAACCACCACATTCCACCCCTGGCCCCCAATAGATTTATAACCATCACACATTGTAAATTGTACTCAGTTCAATTTCAAATGTCCCCACAGTCTTGACCAATTTAAGATATGAAGACCTGTAAAATCAAACAAGTTAAACATTTCTAACATATAAAGGCACAGAGTAAACATTTTCAACTGGTATAATGCATAGCAAGAAGAGACTTAAACAATGCAAACTCAACCACCATCAAACAAACATCAAAGTTCTGCAGTTCAAGTCCAATATATCCAGAGACTAACAGTCTCCAGACTTTCCAATTCCGCCCTTCCAGCTGGGCAGAGTACCTGGGGAACACTTCCATCCCAGGCCAACAGTGTGCTCTATGGTAGCCCTTGCATAGTCCTGGTATATACAAAACATCTTCAGGTCTTCATGCAAACCATGGTCCATCTTCCAAAGGCTCTTTCAGCCTATCAGGGCATCATGCCCTGCCTCATGCCTCATCTCAGCAGCAGCTCCTGGAACCATGTGCAATTCATGACCACTCTTCACGTTTTCCAAAGGCTCTTTCAGCCTATCAGGGCATCAGGCCCTACCTTATGCTGCATCTCAGCAGCGGCTCCTGGAAGCATGTGCAATTCACAGCCACTCCATGCATTTTTCATGCTTCTGAAACCAATACCATGTGTGCAGGACACAGCCATATTCTTAATTCACAGATGAAATAAATCATAACCTTGAAAAGCAGGTTCCTTCTCCAGTCAACTCTTTCCAAAAGAGTTTGCATTTCTATGAGCATCCTTCCTCAGGCATCCTTTCCATTGTTTTAATGTAAAGCAGTTGGACCATCTTCCTTAAGATTGCTAATGGGTTTGACAATAGCAGGTTCAGTAACCTAAAACCAGTCTCAGTGCCTGTAATTTTAACTTGCTTGAGGTTTTCCAGCTTAAAATCCTAAATCTCTCAGTCCAATATCTCTAGCCAAGCACATCAGTCCATTACAAATTTAACCTTGATCAAACACTCTGGGCCTGGCCAGCAGGATGCAGCCAGCCCTTATGCCAGTAGCCCAGTTCTAACAAAGTCCTCTGCAGTCTTTCCTTCCCCTTAGAAAGCTCATAAGCCAAGCCTTGAAGTTCAATGCTATCTGCACTTAGCATTCTCAGACTCTCATCAGAATAGTCCATAAAACTTGGCTTACCACTCCAGACAACATCTTCAGTTGCAAGCACCAAATCCATGCCTATTCCTCCAAAACAAAGGTTCCAAAAGATCAACATGCACATGGCCAGGTACATCACACCCCACTTCTGGTACCAAGTTCTGTAGCAGTCAGCTTCAGGTTCGCTGAGATGAACTGTCAGACCAGGCACAGATATGGAGGAAGGGATTTATTGAAGCTTACAGATCCAGGGGAAGTTCCATAAAAGCAGAAGAAACTGGCCTGCTTTCACAGGCCCAAGCAGAGAGAGAGACAAGCACAAGCCTAAAGGTCAAAAGCCACAGCACACTTCAGGAATTCCAGCTGGGCACACTTTGCATATCTTTAGATTGAAATCTGAAACCCACCACCACACCTTAAGATCCACACAATGGCATTGCCTCCAGCCAGATGGCTAAAGATGCAAACTACAAACAAATAAACAACTGAATATATTGGGGGCCATCTATTCTATTTGAACCACCACATCCCCTTTGTTCATTCATCCTGCTGAATGAATCCCAACATTCTCCCCAACAATCTCCTCAACACACACCATGAAGCACTGGGGAAGTTGCCTCAATGCTTCTGGAACTTGAAGACCATGATGGTGTCCTTACAGCCTCTGCTTTCCCACCTCCTATCCTCATTTTTCTCACTTTCTTTTTTTGGTCTGAGTTTCTTCCCTAAACGCCACTTGTCAAATTTGTCTACTCACTCCCTGGCCTGGACCTAACCCTGGATGTCTGGGTGTCCTTCTGCTTGTTGGTCTTTGGCAAGTACAGTTCCTTCAGGTTCAAACTTTGTTTATTTATTTGTTTGTTTGCTTGAAGCAGAGAGAGAGAGACAGACAGACAGAATTAGTGTGCCAGGGCCCCCAGCCACTATAAACAAACTCTAGATGCATGCACCACTTTATGCATCTGGTTTTCATGAGTCCTGGGGAACTGGACACAAGTTGTTAGGCTTTGCAGGCAAGTGCCTTAACTGCTGAGTCATCTCTCCATGGGATGGGAAATTCAGCGAGAGAAGCAGACCCAGGTCATGTTGAAGTGCATCCCATGCTCACTGCATGAGTGCCTGGGGGCCTTTCCTCTCACACACAGAAAGCATAGGTGTGTGCAACTGTCAGGCAAGGAGAATAGCCAGCAGGTAAAAGAAGCTGTGACACGAGCCAGACAAATCTCAGCCTTCCCAAGACCATCCAACATGAAGCTGCAACACAAAACAACTCCATCAGAGTGTCCAGAGGGGAACTTCCAAGAGCAAGATGTACTACATACTCTGGACTTGTGCAGCCTCAGAGTGTGCTTTGAGGATGCTGGACAGGAGCAGGAGGAAAGAAAGCCTGGGATATGTTCTTCTCACCCCACTTATACTCATTTGGGACCTACCCACTAGTAAACCACACCTGGACCATCACAAAGAAATGTGCTGCTTCTATAGAAATATAATAACATAAGGGCTGGTGGCAGATAGCTCAGTGAGTAAAGCACTTACTAGCCAAGTGTGAGGACTGGAGCTCAGATCTCCAGTACTCAGGTAACAGCCAGCAGTGCCAGAGTACACTTCTAATCTCAGCAGTGGGGAGGCATAGACAGGCAGATCACGGGCTTGCTGGCTAGCTAGTTTACCTGAACTGATGTGCTCTGGGTTCAGTGAGAGACCCTGTTGAAAATATGTTCTCATTGCTGGAACCAAACATCTGGCCAGAAGTAGCTTATAGAAGGAAAGAATTTAATTCAGGCTTAGAGGGTTTTTTTGTTTTTTTTTCTTTTTTATTTATTTTTTTTATTAATTAGTTTTGTATTCAGAAAATACAGTCAGTATGGTACCATTATTAGGCTCATCCGTGACCTACCCCCTCCCCTTGGCCCCTTCTTGTTGAGGTATATGGGTCATGCATTGTGGAGTTAGCCCACAGTTGTAGGTAAGATAAATGTCTCTGTGGCTCTGACATTCTTTCTGCCCCCTCTTCTGCAAAATTTCCCTGAGCCATGTTGAGTTCATTTTTGGTCTGCTTCAGTGATGAGGTGTTGGGGGCCTCTTGGTCTCTGGCTCTCTGATTTGGTAGGAGTTGATTTTTCTCTGTTTTGATCTCCTTCCACCTTATGCTTGTATCTGGTTCACCAGGAAACAGCACCCTTGCTTGTTTCACCAATTTTTCTTAGTTTCAGCCAGGACCCTTTTGAGGTATGATGGGGTGGCTCTTATCCTCAGGATCTACATCTATCTGAAAAAGAGAAGCAGATTCTCCAATGGAGAGTAAGTTAGCACCAGGACAAATGAGATAACCCTTACTTTTTTATAGAGAATTTAATAGGTGTAGGCCATCTTGTAGCCCACTATTGATGGTAGCTTGATAATGGAGAGTAGGCTTATGTTTGGATATGGTTCTGACTTGTTTCCCAGCTCCAGCTATAGGTCCTGTACCACTGAGGAGATCAGTTAGCCAAATCAAGAGCAGTTGGTTCCCCACCATGGCTGTGTGCCACTATTGCACTTGTGTGGGCATCAAAACACGTTATTTGCTGCTAAGTAGGTTAAACCATGAGTTGCTTGGACAGATATTGGTCATTTTCCCCCAGTCGCCCATGTAGCACCTTCTGGCACTAGACGCGCTGACTGTCTGGGGACTGACTCTCTTCCAACTTCCAGCCATGCCATTCCATTTTATGTGTCAACCACATAAGGTGTCTTCAGCAGAAGGGTCTTACCACTAACCTTTGGTGGGTCATCAAGTACTCTGACAGAAATCTGTCTTTCTTTTAGGAAACCTTGTAGGTCTCTCTGATCAAAAGCTCATTGTGGCTGATGGCCCCATGCTGGTACTGGGAGTTACAGGTCAGTGCCCACTAAGAAAAGGAGGAAAGAGATAACTAATATACAAGAGCTAGAGAGGAGAGAGAGAGAGAGAGAGAGAGAGAGAGAGAGAGAGAGAGGGAGGGAAGCTATAGAAGATTAAGGTTAGTCTTCATCATACCCTCTCCAGTGCCTTGTGGTTCAGGTGTTCCCTGTAAGGGCCTGGTGAAGGTTCAGCCATTTGGCCTGCCTTTTAGGAAGTAGAATTTTATGGTACCATTATCAGGCTTACAGTTTTAAGAGGAACCTTTATCGTGGTGGAGAAAGCATGGCAACCAGCTCACATCAAATATCAGCAGAGAGAGAGCATTCTGAGTGAGCTAGCTCTGAATATACAATTGGGCTGTAACTAATAATCCCAAAATCTGCCTCTCGCAGTGCACCTCCTCTAGGAAGGATCCACTTCCCAAAGCTTCCACCATCTGGGGCCACCTTGCAAGCTCAATCATGAGTCTATGAGGGACATTTGACATTCAAGCCATCACAGAACCTGTCTCAAAAATTAAAGTTAAGAGCAACTGAAGTGTATACCCAATGTCAACCTGTGGCCACCACATGTACACACACATACACATACAAGTACCTGTATACACACACACATGTGCCCATACCATGTGAACTCATATATGTTCATCATGATTATACACCATAAATACACAAAAGCAAGTAAATAATGTAAAAACAGTATATGATAATATAATGGGGTGCCACCAATCCTTTTTCTGCTGGGTTCTGTCAGCCACTACATATCTAGTCCTTTTTCACCCTTTTTGTCACAAACAGCAAACACCCATGCATTCTCCACAGACTGAAGCCCTACTTAGGGTACACTTTCATGTGTACCAAGTCACACCAGGCTGATCCTGTGGACAGTGGGGATTACATTGCCATGGCAACTGGATTGCCTCATCCTATCAAAATGAAAATGAATGACTGAGAAAGCAGGGACTCTGGTTCTCAGGAGTCAGCCACCTACTTATGCATGCATCTGGCCCCACAAAGGCCACACTGTACCACAGTAGGCTCATGTGTTGGAACACTTGGTCTCCAGCTTATGGGATTCTCTTGGGAGGTCTAGAACCTGTAGTACGTGGGGCCTCATGGAGAAGTGGGTGTCTGAGGATGTGCATTATGGACTATAGCCTACACACAGCTCATTCCTGAGTCCACCTGCTTCCTGGTCTGCTGAGATGTGAGACAGCAGCCACACACTCCTCCTGTCACCACCATGTGCCACACCCACTACCATGCTTTCCCTGCCATGATCAGAAATAAGTTCTTCCTCCCTTAACTTGTTTATTGTCAGGTATTCACACACAGAAACAAGTAAATTAATCCAATCCCTGCTTCTTTTCTGTCACATCTTCTTTTTAAAATCATTATTAATGGATAAAACCATCTGGACTATTGACAGAACTGACAAAATCAATAGAGCCATTGACTGAGGCTAGCTGTAGCAGTTGTCTTCTTATTGCCAAGACAAAACACCTGAACAGAGTGACAGGAAAGGATTTTGTTTTGTTTTCAACTTGCTGATTTGAGATGTTTCATCATGGTGGAAAAAGCATGGAAGACCAGACAGACAGCCCACAGCAGGGAAGAATCAGAGGAAGAGAGAGAGAGAGAGAGAGAAAGAGAGAGAGAGATCTGGCTAGCATTGGCCAGCTGGGCTGCTCTATAAAATCCCAAGACTAACTCCCAATGACATACCTCCTCAAGCAAAGCTCCACCTCCCAAAGGCTCCACCAGATGAGGAGCAAGTATGAGGCTTAATCACAAACACATGAGGCTATAGAGGACACACCATATTCACACCACCACATTAGCTGAGTAGCCTCTACTAGGTCAGTAGCCAACATCAGAATTTGTGCCCTAGCTAACATCTACTGCTCCCTAAACCCAAGCTGTGCCTATCCAAGCCAGGCCATTGTTCAATATGGATCAAGTGCTAGGGTGGAGTTGGAGAACACCACAGACCATGGGGATAGCCCTGCTGCAAACCAGGGCTGCCTGTGTGTTTCTTGTGTTTGATCATGTCTTCATTAAGCTTAAGCAGCTGGTTATTGGCGTCCTCTATTCATTGACTCACCTTCAATTTATTTATCTCTCTTTTGAGGCCTATCTGGTTTTCTTCAATTAAGTTAAGCCTACTGATAAAATCTGTGTGCTCTAAGAGATGATTCTGCTCAATTTCATTTATAAGATTGTTGGTTTTTGATGATTTGCTTCCAGTTCAGCAATTTTCTTAGTGAGGGTCACATAGCTTGTTGTATTTTCATTTTGAAACCCAATTTCTGTTGTTTTCTCTGTTTTCACTGGAGGCTTCCATTGTGGGACTAGGCATCCTTGGTGAAGATCTCTCTGTTTTCTGACTTTTTGTTTTTTGTTTATTTTTTGTGTTGTAGTCTACCCATCGCAGAGTAAAAGTCTTAGTTTATTAAGGAGGAAGCAAGTATTTGTCCTTGCAGGATCTTCAGTGAGTGTTCTGTTTTAAATTTGAACTGGATTGCAGTAGGATGGAGTTTGTAACTGCAGATGCACAGATTGTAGACAAGTGTAACAAGGGTACCTGGAGAACTGGGAGGCGGGGCACTGGGAGCTCAGGCCTACTCACTCTGCTAGCATGCACTCTTCAGTACAGGAGAACCGGGGTTGTGGAACCAGGACCCAAGAGTGGGGAGCCAGGAGCAAAAGGTCAGTTCCCACAGTGGCCCATGTACCCTCTGGCTCAGGGGATCTGGGAGCTGGGGACCCCGGGACTGGCCAATCAAGAAGCCAGAGCAAAAGGACTGCTTCTGCCACATGTATGCAGGGTACAGGCTGCCACATGCCAGTAAAAGCAGTACTGGAGCCAGAAAAGTGGGAGCTGGAAGATGGGGAACTAACAAGGAGCTCTGGCCTACTCATACTGCACTCACACCCTCCAGTACAGGGGATCCCCAAAAAGAATATTTTTAATGGATGAATTTATCTTCATTATCAATGACACCACAATAAGAAAGAAAGCCTGGGGGCTGGAGAGATGGCTTAGTGGTTAAGCACTTGCCTATGAAGCCTAAGGACCCCGGTTCAAGGCTCGATTCCTCAGGACCCACGTTAGCCAGATGCACAAGGGGGCACATGCATCTGGAGTTCGTTTGCAGTGGCTGGAAGCCCTGGCATGCCCATTCTCTCTCTCTCTCTAGCTGCCTCTCTCTCTCTCTCTGTCACTCTCAAATAAATAAATGAAAAAAAAAAGAAAGAAAGAAAGCCTGGTGTAGTGGTGCACACCTTTAGTCCCAGCATTCAGCATGCAGAGGTAGGAGGATTACTGTGAGTTCATGGTTACCCTGAGATTACATTGTGAATTTCAGGTCAGCCTGGGCTACAATGAGACCCTACCTTGAAAAAACCAGAGAATAATATTTTTTTTAAAAAGGAAGGAAGAAAAAGGGGGCTGTGGAGATGGTTCAGTGTGTAGGAGTGGTTATGATGAGCATGAGGCCCTGAGACCTCCTGAGTTTGATTCTCTAGCACTCACCTACAAAATCTGAGCAAAGCCATAGGCATCTATAATCCCAGACCTGGGTGGTATGGAGACTGGATAAAGGAATCACTGGTGCAGTTCTGGGTTCAATGACAGACTCAGTCTCAGAAATACATGGATGAGCACTAAAGGAGGGCACCTGACCTTTTTCTCTGACCTCCACACTTGTGCACATGGGGCATGACCATCTGCACAGACACATACATATGCCACATATACATCACAATACACACAACACCCCTTAAAGAGAGAGAGAGAGAGAGAGAGAGAGAGAGCTAAGAGATCTCTATTTGTATTTATTTGAGAGGCAGAGAGAGAAAGAAGCAGGGGAGGGGAGAGAGAGAATGGGCATGCAGGGCTTCTAGCCACTGCAAAGAACTCCAGACCCATATGCCACCTTCTGCATTTGGCTTACATGGGTACTGGAAAATTGAACATAGGTCCTTAGGCTTTGCAGGCTAGTGCCTTAACCACCAAGCCATCTCTCTAGCCCAAAATCTCTACTTTAAGTTGAAGTGCTTTTGCTCAAATATTGATTAACAGAATTGGAGGGGGAGTTAACAGTGGGTTAGGTGACCATGGAACGATTTTAAAGGGAGGTCTCAGGTTCAGAACAAAAGTGGAGGCTAGAAGTAGAGAATGAAAAGTTGTTTGTGCAGAAATATAGCATGGCTCAAATCCAGGAGTGAATGAGGTGGGCCAGAGAACAAGTAGAGTTCAAAGACAGAAGAGCCAGAGCTGCACACAGGGAACAGTCTAGAAGTCTGCAGCAGCTTCTGGAAGAGAAAGGTTCAGGAAATGCCAGGTGCACCTTACTCTTGTGGGTTCCAGAGCCCTGCCGTGGTATAAGAAAGCTCACTTCTCTCCGCCTGCATAATTGCATCTCACATCTTGTGCATAATACTGATTTGCTCTGAGATAACTCTCTAGGACTCTCGATTTCTCTGTTGGCTGAGATCCAATCTGAATTTGGCATTTCCCAGGGTGTTAACAACCATGTCTGTATTTTGGTTCTGTACTTATTAGGAGTTCTCCCAAAATAGCCTCCAGCAACTTCTGATCTATATTTCTGAATGTGGAGCTGCAAATGCTTGCAGCTGAATCTAATTTTCAGCACTTCGTTTCTCCTGAGGAGAAGCAGAGTGCAGAGTCATGCTGAGTCCCCCAAAGCCTAGAGAGTCACACTTTTCATGTTTTTGATGGAATCCACACCCTGCGGGACAACCAGATCTGATGGTGGTTGACTATAGCAATAGGCAGACTTTTGTGTCTTGAAAGTGCAACATTGGTCCAAACTAGCTTGGCAGAGAAAATCCAGGACAGGTGATCTATCATAAAGAAAGAGACTATTGGGGCTAGAGAGATGGCTTAGCAGTTAAGCAACTTGCCTACAAAGCCAAAGGACTTAGGTTCAATTCCTCAGGACCCATATGCACAAGGTGGCACATGCATTTGGAATTTGCAGTGGCTAGAGGCCCTGGAATGCCCATTCTCTCACTCTTGCTATCTGTCCTCTTTCTCTGTTTCTCTGAAATAAATAAATAAATTTTTTAAAAAGGAAAGAAACTATGAAAGTGGTTCAGTCACTAGTGTTTGTCACACAAGTGTGAATGCCTAAGTTCAGATTTTCAGCCCTCATGGATCTCCTGGGCAAGGTGTTACATGCCTACAATCCGGTGCTGGGAGGTCAACATAGGAGAGTTCCTAGGGCTCACTGGCTAGCTACTCTAGCTGAATGGGTAAGCTCTAGGCTCAGTGATAGACTATCTCAAAAAACAAGGTGGAGAGTACTTGAGGAAGATGCCCAATGTTAACCTGTGTGTGCATGTGCACACCATCAAAAAAAGAAAGATTGGGCTGGAGAAATGGCTTAGTGGTTAAGGTGTTTCGCCTGTGAAGCCAAAGGACCCAGATTCAATTCTCCAGGACCCACATAAGCCAGATACACAAAGGGCACAAACATCTAGAGTTTGTTTGCAGTGGCTAGAGGCCCTGATATGCCCATTCTCTCTCTCTCTCTCTCTCTCTCTCTCTGTCTCTCTCTCTCTGTCTCTCTTCAAATAAATAAATAAAATTTTAAAAAATCTTTTTAAAACAGGGAAAGATTATCAACCAATAATTACCACAAATTCAAGTCTTCCTAAATGGCATGTTGAAAATATAATCCATTGAGGAAAACCGAACTAAACGGGGAAGATTGATATACATGAAAAACTAACAATCAAATATGTGAGGACAATGTGAAATTATAAGATAGAGCTATTTACTCATGCTTCCTTGGAACAAAGGTTCTCCCAAGCATCCCACATCCACATGTTGTTGAGGCATTTTTGCATGTGGTTTTTTTTTGTTTTTTTGTTTTTTTTTTTTTTTTTCCTATTTTTGACACTGGAAAGAACCTCTTAGCACCACTGTGTAGGTGAAGGAACTGCAGCATGGGAAAGTAAGTGGCTCTGTTTAGGTCACACAGCTGGGTGACCTGACAAGGTCAGGGCTCACACTTAGCATTTCCTGCCTTGAATACCCATTCTTTGCTGGAGAACTTGCATGGTAGAGAACTCACCTCTGGATCCACTCTAACCATGAAAAATCCACCAAGCAAGGCATACAAATTTGAGATATCTTGACCAAAGAGACCTCCTCACCATCTTACAGAGTAGGGATAATGAATCCCCCCAGGATCTTGAAAATCACAAGAAAATCTTTCCAAGAAGTATGGAAATAAGCAAGCTTGCCATGTTTTTTTTCATTCATCCATCAGTTCCCTCACTACAAAGCCATATCCTATATTGCTTCTTTCTAGCTTCTTGTCCCAAGTCCACTTTTTATTGACAACTTCCATAAATATGAACAATATACCATGATCATAATTCCCTCCTCCCTTGTTCCCCTTCCATTGAATCCCTTCTTTCCAGCTAGTCTGTCTTCCATTTTGATGTCATCATGTCTTATAGATAGCATCAGCCAATGTGAGGTCATGAATATCAATTCATGTCTAGAATACAGTATTGTAAGCACTCTTTCCCTTCTTTGGCACTTACATTCTATCTGCCACCCCTTCCTCAATGCTCTTTGAGCATTGAAGTATATGATAGAAATGTCTCAGTGCTGAATGCTCACTTTCACTTACCAGCACTTTGGAATGTTTTGGGTCACCTCAGTGATCACCCCCATCTGAAAACAGAAGCTTCTCAAACCAAAAGTAAGAGTAGTGTATGAGCATAAACGTAAGTGTTTAGAGGGCAGTTTGATGGGCACAATTACTTGCATTTTGGCAGACAATGGCAGTAGCTTCCCCTTGGACTTATGATCTCCCAAGCCATAGGCTTTCGTTAAATTTTCAATATGAGGCACGAATTCCCTCCTGTGGAGTGGGCCTCAAGTCCAATCAATCAGAGAGCAGTTGGTTTCCCCCGTAACAGACTTGCCACCATTGCACCAGTTAGTGCATTTGCCCTGGTTGGCCAGCCATAAAGCTTGAAGGGCCCACTACTGGTTAACACCACTTATGACTTTTCTCCTCCCAAAGGCTGCATGCATTATAGTTCTTTCCAGCATCCTGACAGCTAGTCAACAGGGAGCGTCTTCCAGCTAAGGTCTAGGCTGATTTCTCAGTGACATACAGCCCAAGCATATGGAGTTTTCAGTAATAGGGTCTTACCATCTAGTTGTGGTGGGGAACCAAGAGACTTGGCAATAGCCTGTAATGTTTGTGGGGTGGGCACCAGGAGCCTCCCTGGCTAACAACTCTCTTGGAAGGTATCCAACTCCTGGCACTGAATTTTCTTTTTAATAACCATCTATTGCTCTGGGCTCAACATGATCCACCTTCATGAGATATTTCTACCCAAACTCTTTCTTTTGTAACATATATATTATTAGCTCCAAGACCACTTTCATAGCAAATTTCTTCATTTCTGATTTATTTTAATAAAACAAATCCATCCTACATTGATGCTGGCCTCCCCTGCCAGACTTCTTCAATAAGTTAGGTTGCCATTGCTTAGCTCACATTTACAACCAGGAAAGTCAGCTTCTTGGTAGAGCTGAAAATTGCACAATGCATGCTAATGTAGCCAAGATAAACAAGGATGATTATATAAGTGCCCCAGGAACCCCAAAGCTGCATGGTCAGTGGGAGAAGGCTGACTCGGCAGTCCTGGGAGCACGCAGGGCAGCACACGTGGTGTCCATGAACTAGTCGTATCTGTTGGAAAGCAAACCTGGGCACAATTCATAATAAGTATCGTGCCCAAGAGGCTGTGATGGTCCCATTTGTGCTACATTTTAGTGTCTAATGAATTAAAGCTATAGCATCCCAGTGGACAGTTTTTCCCCCCCTCTGATAAATGACCAGAAAAGTGAATAATATCCAGGCTCACCCAGCTGTTCTCAGGATTAATTGGAAGGTTGGCCTGCTTAAGCCTCCCATATTTCTTTGGTAAGAAAAAAAATCATAAAATCATGTGACCTTCATATCTGGTTCATGACTAGAAACAAATCTTCCCCAGCTGCTATTTCCAAGAAGGTTTGTGGGGAAATAAAATGTGGGTCAGGTTTACCAGGAAGTAAACTGTGTGAACAATGAATGTGGTTAGGCAGCCCTAGCAAGAAGTACACATGCCAACCTGGATTTGGATTCAGAAGTTGGCACATGTCAGCTTGTCACTTCTTCCCTGAAAGATCTCCCAAGTCATCTGGGGCATGGTCTCTGTGAAAGGACCGAGAGGACAAAACTAGAGAGAAGAGGAATTGAGGAAAACTTTTGTAGGGAAGGGGAGTAAAAAGGAGCCACTAAGTCTATTCTATTGATCAGAAGTGGAAATACTGAGGCAAGGAAGGGACATGACTTCCCCAAGGCCATCTGTGGTAGTTTGAATAGATGGCCCCCAATATATTCAGTGTTTTATTACAGTTTGTAATTTTTATCTGCAGCCATCTGGCTGAAGGAGGTGTCACTGGGTCGATCTTAGGATCCAGCCCTAAGGTGTGGATTTGAAATTCCATTCTAATGATATGCAAAGTGTGCCTAGTTCCACCTGGAGTTCCTGAAGTATGCTGTGTGGTTTTGTTTTTTGGCTTGTGGCTTGTGGCTTCTCTCTCTCTACTTGGACCTGTGAAGGCAGGCCAGCTTCTTCTGCCATTCTGGAACTTCCCCTGGATCTGTAAGCTTCAATAAATCCCTTCTTCCATAACTGTGCCTGGTCTGGAGTTCATCTCAGGGACCTGAAGCTGTCTACTGCACCATCCATTGTTTGAGGGGATGATCCTGTTCCTGTGCCCTTCCCTATCCTTCTGTCCTCCCTCTCCATCTCCCTCTCCCAGACACGGGGAGAAAATGCACACACAAGATGCATGTATGAAGGAATATGTGTTTACAGAAAGAGACACAGTGTTGAGTGGAGTCAGCATTGACATTCTGACTGCTCACCCTGTGACCTTTCATGGCCTTGCATCTTTTCAGGATTTTTAATATGTTTAAAAGCACAAAACCCTGTTATTTCAGCACTGTGTTATCTAAACCCAAAACTAGAACCATTCTATTAAGTTGTGTCTTTCCCACCCATTTTTCTATCTTATTGCCTACCCCAGATAACCAGTATACCAACTCAGGTGCTCATCACCATATGTATTCATGTGTATAAGTAGCAATATATCATTCAGTTTTTTTTTAATTTTCAACATCATAGAATGTGATAGTTTATATTGATTGTGAACTTAACATGACTAGAATCATCTGTGAGGAATTAGCTAGATTATGTTAGCTTCTGGGAAAAGAGTCAACTTAACTGTAGGTGGGACAATCCCATGGTCTGGGGTCCTGGGCTGTGTAACAAGGAGAGAGCAGCTGAGCAGCAGCATTCGTCACTCTCTGCTTCCTCACTGTAGGCTGAATGTGAGCAGCCGCCTCACACTCCTGCCGCCATGCCTTCCCTGCCATGGCAGACTATAACTTCAAACAGCCAAAATAAATCATTCCTCCTTTAAACTGGTTTTTGTCATGTATTTTTTTCCCAACAAGTAACTGAGACATGCAATTTTACCATTCACTAAGCACAAGCCTTGTATTTTCAATTCACAACAATATTATTTCCTCAGATGATGATTAAAGTCCACTCATGGTCACTGTTATATTACATTCAATTGTATGACAACTTATAGTTTATCACTCCATTCAGTTTTCAGGGTAAATGTATACATATCACATACACATAATATATATTATATATATATGGGTTAATTTTATTTTTGCTCATTTTTATTTATTTATTTGAAAGTGACAGACAGAGAAAGAGGCAGAGAGAGAGAATGTGTGTACCAGGGCCTCCATCCACTGCAAACAAACTCCAGATGCGTGCACCCCCTTTTGCATCTGGCTAATGTGGGTCCTGGGGAATTGAGCCTTGAACCGGGGTCCTTAGGCTTCACAGGCAAGCTCTTAACTGCTAAGCCATCTCTCCAGCCATATATGGGTAAATTTATTGCTATGATTATTCTTATACATATCACCTGGCATGCATATACGACTGTATCTACTCTACACTTACAAAGAAATTTCTGGGTGCTAATGAATGTGAATGATTAAATTTGTGAAAACATCACAAATTGCTTCTCAAAATGATGGTAGAAGTTTACATTTTTATAACAAAATAGATGCTGTATACTTGCATTACATCCTTCCAAACTACAGAATTATCAAACATCTGAAGGTTTTCCATGCAAATGGATCTAAAATGGCATCTAACTGAGGTCCTGGCTTCCTCATCCATGTGTTTATTTATCACATGAGTCTTACTTTCTGTGACAGGACTGCTTTAACATTCTCATATATTTATTGATTAGGTTGTTTGTATTGATTTGGGGATTCTGTCAGTTACCTATGTTACATTTATCTCCTACTCTTCAGCTTATCTTGTCACTTTCTTTACAATTTCCTTGAAGCAAAACTGCTTAATTTTAATACAGTATAATCTGTCAGTCTTTAATTCATGTTTCTATATTTAGTCTTTACTTCTCAAAACCACTGCCAGTCCTGAATCACATTTTATAGTTTACATTTCGTGGTATATTTGGATCTCAAAATCTTGGTAAGAATGGGTTAACCACTTTCCCACTATCCACCTTTTACGGATGAAGAGTCCAAGTCTCAAGGGTAAGTGATTTGCCCTGAGTCACTAATCCCATAGCAGCTGTGTGGGCACCACAGCCCAGACCCATGGCCCTCAGTACTTATATGGTCTTGTAGACCCTCACTGCCTCTCCTTGCTCTGCCTTGGAAGTGTCACCAAAGACCCACAACATACTCCAGGACTCCTATTGCATTGTACATGGTGCTAAGACCTAGAGACAGACTAAAAGTAAGACATCATCTCTGTCCTCAAAAGCTTTGTGTTGTGAAGGGAGATCTCTCAGAATACTCCTCTATCCCCAAGTCAAAGCCTCTGGCAGGTATATGATCCCAAGCATCTCCCAAGAGGTGGCATTTATCTCATTCAAAACCCTTAAGTACTGCTTCTTTTTTTTCTATTAGTTATGTACGCAGTGAGTATATAGCCATGTTGGTACCATCATTAGTCTCCTCCCTGCCCTCCCTCCTCTGAAGGGACCCCCCTCATTGGGGATTGTGGGTCATGCATTGTGGGGGTAGCCATCAGTTATGGGGAAGAGGCAATGTCTCTGTGCATAATGTGGCTCTAACAATCTTTCTGCCCCTCTTCCATGCATTTCCTTGAGCCATGTTAGGTTTGTTTTAGGTCTACTTCAGTGATGAGGTCTTGGGAGCCTCTTTGTCACTGGATATCTAGTTTGGGCAGAGAACTAGACAGGGAGTTCTCAGAGGAAGAAATACAAATGGCAAATCCACACAAGAAAATGTTCATCATACCTAATCATCAGGGAAATGCAAATTAAAACAGGGATTTTCAGCTCTTGGTGAGACTCCACCTTACCCCAGTAAGGATAGCAAACATTAAAAAGTCAAATGAAAACAAATGCTGGTGAGGATGTGAAGAAATAGGAACCCTCATTCACTGTCGGTGGGAATGTAAGATGGTACAACCACTATGGAAAACAATATAGTGACTCCTAAAAAGGTTGACTATAGAGTTATCAACAGACCCAGTTATTCCCTTACTGGGTATTTACCCCAAAAGCTCCATGCCTCAGTTCAGAGATATTTACTCAATCATGCTTATAGCTACTCAATTCATAACAGCCAAGACCTGTAATCAACCCAGATGTCCATCATTAGATGAATGGATAACCAAGATGTGGTATATCAGCCCGATGGAATTCTACACAGCAGTAAGGAAAAATGACACAATGAAATTTGAAGAAAAATGATCAAACTTGGAACAGATCATTCTCAGTGAACTCACCCAATCACAGAGAGTTCTGCTTTGTTCTAAATCTAGCCACACTGATAGAGAAGCACAGCATATTCTAAAACCATTTTTTTTTCTCCATAGGGTTCTGGAAACTTGAAAGGGGTGTGGATCAAAGTGATACCAAGCTGTGCCAAGAATGTTCTGTTTACTTCCCTGGACCCTTGCCTATCACAGGCTGTGACAACACGACCCACCCTAGCCCCTGATTGCTTTGTTGCTGCTGAATCTCTCTTGGTTTTTGTTCCCTTCTTGAAAGAGAGGAAGATATTGTAGTCCACCTCCTGTGATCACCAAGAGCTGAGAATCCCTGCATCAGCAGGAATCTAGTAGGAAATTTCCCCTGCCCCACCCCATGCCAACCTGCCTGGAAATGAGGAATAGTTAGAAAAGCTCATTTCTAAGAGTTTGTTTTGAGCATAAATCATAAAGACTTCATGTGTGGAAATCAAGTGTGGTCTCCAAGGGAAAGCAACCAGACACACCCATCCTGACAGCACAAAGCTAAGGATCTTCATGCACCCATGGGTTTCAAAATGTGTCTATGCTCATGATCTTGACAGACCTTCACCCAGTCCAGAAACCTGAACAGGGTAAAAAGAACTAAGTGACTTGCTGAGATCAGGGCCAAGGACATGGGAGCTGGAAGTAGAGGTAGGGACTGGGCAGAGATCGCAAGTCACATAAATATTCACATGAAATGATCACAGAGACCAGTACAGGAAAGGGCAGATTGGCATCATCAGGGGGAATTATTGACCCACCAATTAAAATGTAGCAAAAGTGGGGGTGCCTTTAATCCTAGCACTTGGAAGGCAGAGGTAGGAGGATTGCCATGAGTTTGAGGCCATCCTGAGACTACACCTGGGCTAGAGCAAGACTCTACCTCAAAAAAAAAAGTAGCAAATGAGAAATATATATGTATATATTTTTTTAGTTAGAGAATAATAATCAATGCATATAACATACTTTTCTACTGCCTACAAGTTGATTTTATAGAATATTTTCAGAAGTCCAACTATTGCATAAGCTCTGGCCACAACTATGCATTTACAATCAAGTATCTGTGTTCAGTAATATCACAGTAGACAAACAGGGCACTGAAGCCCCAGGGCTTCTCACTCCAGGAGAACTGTTTTCTTTCTAACACTACATCAAAATTGGACCACACTGCTGGTCAGAGGAAGTATTTAGAACATTCAGACAGAAGCCAGTCACTGAAAGCCCGAATAATCAGATGTGTGATTTCTGAGAGGTGATTTATAGTCACAGTTAAAACAGGGGAGAGACAGATAAAGAGGACATTAGAAATTAAGATTTAAGTCCCAACTTATCACTGTGACTTGGGAATACAGGGCCAAGACAACAGAACTATTGTAAGGGATACTTAAAATATTGAACACCTGAGACATAGCAGAAAGCTAATATTGTGAGGCCTTATTATTTACATAAGGGAGTGTACTGGTCTGCTAGAGCTGCTGCAACAACAATGTGTCAGGGACTGACCGCATACCAAAGCACTGCTGAGGGCCAGATGCAGCATGAATTTTCTCCAAGTTAACATAGATGAGAAAGCAAAACTTGCTGTGATATTTTCCTGTTGTGAATTGAATCGTGTTATCTTCCAAATTTCCTACATTCCTAACCCTGCATGTGATGATTTGGATCCATGGCTTTGGAGAGGCAATTAAGATCATAGGTCTCTATTCCAACATGCCTGGTGTTCTTGTAAGAAGAGATCTGGAGCTAATGAGATGATGGCTCAGTGATAAAATGCTTGACACAAGCATGAGGCCCTGAGAAGACCTGAGTTTGCCTGACTCTCCAGGACCCATGTGAACAGAAGGGTGTGGTCACACATGTCTGTAACCCCAGTCCTTTGAGGAGCAGACACCAAAGAATTGCTGGGGTTCATGTCAGCTTTGGGTTTAGTAAGAGACTCTGCCTCAGAGAAATACTCAGACGAATGATAGAGGAAAGACACCTTAATGGTCTGTGCATGCATATGAGTGCATCTGCACATATGCAGGCATACACCACACACACAGGCACACACACATGCTCACACAAAAAGAGATTATGGACTAGGGAGATGGCTTAGCAGGTAAGGTACTTGCCTGCAAAGCCAAAGGACCCAGGCTCAATTCCCCAGAACCCATGTAAGCCAGACACACAAGATGGTGCATGCTTCTGGAGTTTGTTTGCAGTACAACGTTTTTCTCTCCCCCCACCTCCGTCTCTCTCAAATAAATAAAAATAAAATAAAATAAATTTAAAAAGAGATTTGTATTCAGACATTTGCCTACAGTGAAAAGATCACATCTGAACATTGCAGCCATCTGCCAGCCTACGAGAAGAACCTTAGAAACTAACTCTCCTGACACCTTGATCGTGCCTTCCAGCCTCAGAACTGAGAGAAAAGAAAATTTCCCATTGTTTTACACCATCTACTTTATTATTTTGTTATGAGAACCTAAGAGGAAAAAGACACATCTTCTCTAAGAAGACTGAAAAAAAAGTAAATTAAATCTTCACTTACTTGTGAATTTAAAGTTGTTTCTCTAAGATGTATCAACATATGAAGAAGAAGAGGTGCACAGTATTTGTGAGCATGTGTGTTGTACGTGTGTCTCTAAGCATGTGTCTGTGTGTGTATGTGTCTACAGGAGTTCCGAAAGCTGAAGGAGTTGCAAATGTCTCTAATTTTTACCCTTTTTGCTTTTTAGAATGGTCAATTTATTTGTTTATTCTTTTAAAATATTTTTGCATATACTCATTGCACATGGTACCATGTCACATGAGGACATTGTCATACAAGTATTTATTATACACTGAACATATTCCCCCAGACCTTGTATCCTCTCTTTCTCCCTTGTGCCCCCATCAGTCCGCCTTGTTCCCCTAGATAGTTACACTTCTACTTTTTTGTCATAAATATAAATATACTATTTGATATATCTATATAAGGTCTAGAAGCCATAAATGAGAGAAAACAGATGTTTTCCTTTCTGAGACTGGCGGGATTCACTTACTATGACTTTCTCGGGATGCCTCCACTTTCCTGCAAACAGCACAGCTTGACTCTTCTTTACAGCTAACAAAAGCCCATCTTGTACACATTTCACATTTTCTTGATTTATCCCTCTTTTTTTGGACACCTGGGTTGGTTCTAGAACTAAGCTACTGTGAATAGTGCCACAATACACATTGATGCACAAATATTTCTGTGAGGTGTTAGAGTCATTTGTATAAATATCCACGAGAAGCATGGTACAGCTGGGTCACATGATAGGTCTCTTTCTAGTTTTTGACAAACCTCCATACTAACTGTTTTAATGTTTTTAATTTTTATTTATTTATTTGCAAGCAAAGAGAGAAGAGAGACAGACAGATACAGAGAATGGGCATGCCAGAGCCTCCAACCACTGCAAATGAACTCCAGATTCATCTCCACTTTGTGCATCTGGCTTTGCGTGAGTACTGGAGAATTGAATCTAGGTTGTTAAACTTTGCAGGCAAGTGCTTTAATTGCAGAGCCCCTAGCCATTCTAATTTTTGGAAAACATTCTTTAAGAGAACTATCTATCTATGTGCTAGAATCATATTTTTCTAGCTTTATCTTGTCCTTTTCTTCATCACATTACCTGTGTTTGGGAATTAACATCCCCACTTTTACTTATAAGGGGGACAAAACATTCTGTGACATGCACAAGCCCAGGGCACTAGCATGGGACATAGTTGAGTCCTCAGTGCAGGCCTGCCAAGCTCCAAAGGCTGCTCACACCTGGACTGTGTTCTTGCCTTGCTAATTTTATTAGTCAGATAGTTCTGGTGCCCTCATGGGCTTAGTTTTGGTGAGGGGGGCATGTCATGGCAGGAGTGTCTGAAGGCAAAAGAACACTCACATCTGCAGTAGGAGAGAAAGTGAGAGCATGTGCACACACACACGCGCGCGCGCACGTGCACACACACACACACACACACACACACGTGTGTCTGTTGGGGGGAGAGACCTATATTATCCCTTTAAGGTCACATCCCCATGATCTGAAGACCTCCCACAATGGCCTTACTACCTCCCAATAATACCATGCTGCAGTCCAAAGCTTTAATATGTGATCCTTCAAGTGGAACATTCAATAGAAAACCAAAGAAATGAAATAAGAGTTATAAACTGCCATGCCTGGTGGGGTAGGCCTACAAATCAGCTACTCAGGAGGCTAAAGCAGGAAGCCCATGAATTCATGGTCTGTCTGAGCTACAAAGTGATCTCAAAGCCAGCCCAGATAACTAGGTGAGACCCTGTCATAAATTTTTTAAAAATGGACTGTGGATATAACTCAGTAGTAGAGCTCTTGCCTGGCATTCACAAGGCTCTGGGTTTCATCAGCAACACCACAAAAGGAAGAGGAGGAAGATGAGAAGAAGGACAGACTAGTAGGAGGGAGGAAGAGGAGTAGAAAAGGGTAGGGAAGAGAATATGAGCAGAGTACAATGATATATAAGCATGAAAATGTCACAATGAAACCCATTATTTTGTGCACCAACTAAAAAAGTTAAATAAAGAAAAGAAAAATGGGCTGGGCAGATGGCTTTGCAGTTAAGGCACTTGCCTACAAAGCCTAAGGACCCAAGTTTGATTCCCAAATACCCATATAAGCCAAATACAAAAGGTGGCACATGTATCTGGGGTTCATTTGCAGTGTCTCGAGGCCCTGGTGTGCCCATTTTCTCTACCTGCCTCTTTCTTTCTCTCTCTCTCTAATAAATAAAAATAAAATGAAACAAGAAAAGATTACAAACCCTGAAGGCCTACAATGTGCTTAGGAGTATACCAAAAGATCTATGTGGTTAATTTCAATTTGTATATTTCATGAATATTTGAACCTCATTCTATCTAAACACACTCTTTGAGGTAAATTCATTGCTATCCCAAGTTTTGGAGGAAGACATGTCAGATGCAGAAGAGTCAAGGTTTCGCCTAGGTCTGCGCTCATCTCCCATCAGTGAGCAGCATGAGACAGAGGGGCTGCCCCCTCCACCCAGCTGGGTCCAGTGGGATCGTGGTGTGTGCTTTGCTCCCAATGGAGCAGGAAGAGCCCACCAGCTCCTCACACACTTCCCTTTCCTTGTGTTTTATTGTTCTATCTTCAACTGATAACAACATTGACATCTAAATGTTGGGATACTTTTCTTAGAGGAGAGAGATGCTAAAATGCATTCTTCCCTCAACGTAAAGTTTTAACTGTCCCAGTCAGAGTTTTTATCATTTCAAATTTTTTAGAGATCATCTTCGCAGAGGACAAATCTCCCAATAGCTACGTATAGTCAGACATCCACCTAATGACCCTTCATTATGTGCTACGAGTGCTCTTTCTGATATGCCATGAAAGGCTCCTCACACAAAGAAAGAAGGCAAAGGTCAGCCATTCAGCACAGCTTTTGGATGCAATCAAGAGACATTGTGAACAGGAGACCCAGGAGGCTGCTGTCGTGTGACCTGCCATACTGATTTACAGTAAATATCTGTTTGAAATCTATTTATTTGGCTGAGAGATGGCTCGGAAGTCAAAGGTACTTTCTTACAAAGTCTGGCAGCCCAGGGTTTGCTTGCCCAGGACCTATATAAAGCCAGATGCACAAAGTGGCACATGCATCTAGAGTTTAAAGGCCCTGGCACATCGATACTCTCTCTCTCTCTCTCTCTCTCTCTCTCTCTCTACCTCTGTCCCTCTCTCTCTCTCTCTCTCTACCTCTGTCTCTCTCTCTCTGAAATAAATAAATAAAAATATTTTTAAAAAATATGGGCTGGACAAATAACTTGTTGTGATGCCCACACAAGTGCAGTAGTGGCACACAGCCATGGTGGGGAACCAACTGCTCTCAATTTGGCTAACTGATCCCTCACTGGTATGGGACCCATAGCTAGAGCTGGGAAACAAGTCAGAACCATATCCAAACATAAGCCCACTCTCCAATATCAAGCTACCATCAATTGTGGGCTACAAGAGGGCCTACACCTATTAAATTCTCTATTAAAAAAAAAAAAGTAAGGGTTATCTCATTTTTCCTGGTGCTAACTTACTCTCCGTTGGAGAATCTGCTTCTCTTTTTCAGATTGATGTAGATCCTAAGGAGAGAGCCACCCCATCATACCTGAAAAGGGCCCCGGCTGAAACTAAGAAAAATTGGCGAAACAAGCAAGGGGGCTGTTTTCCTGATGAACCAGATACCAGCAGAAGGGGGAAGGAGATCAGCACAGAGAAAAATCAACTCCTACCAAATCAGAGAGCCAGAGCCTCAGAGGCCCCCAACACCTCATCACTGAAGCAGACCAAAAATGAACCCAACATGGCTCAGGGAAATTTTGCAGAAGAGGGGGCGGAAAGAATGTCAGAGCCACATGTTGGGTCATGATATGCAGAGACATTTAGCTTACCCATAAGTGTGGGCTAACTCCACAATGCATGACCCATATACCTCAACAAGGAGGGGCCAAGGGGAGGGGGTAGGTCATGGATGAGCCTAATAATGGTACCAAACTGACTGTGTTTGCTGAATACAAAACTAACTAATAAAGAAAAGAAAAAAAAAATATGGGCTGGAGAGATGTCTTAGTGGTTAAGGCACTTGCCTGCAAAGCCCAAGTGATCCAAATTTGACTCCCCAGGACCCACATAAGCCAGATGCACAAGGTGGTGCATGTGTCTGGAGTTTGTCTACAATGACTAGAAGCCCTGACACACCATTTTCTCTCTCTGCCTCTTTCTCTTTCTCAGATAAATAAATAAAAATAAAATATTTTTAAATAAATAAAATATTTTTTTGTTTATTTGCAGGCAGAGAGAGTGTGCATGTATGAGTGTGCCTGGACCTCTTGCCACTGTAGACCAACTCCAGATGCATGCAACTACTTTGCGCATCTGGCTTTACATATATAATGGGAAATCTAACCAGGGTTAGCAGGCTTTGCAAACAAATGCCTTTAACCACTAAGACATCCCCCCAGCCCTAAAGTAAATAGTTTTGATCAGAAGAACCGTAGAATATCATTAAAAATATTCTATGATAAATACACAAACTAGTAATCATCATTAATTATCATCATCAAGTGATTAGCATTGCGTATAATTATATATGATATACTTAAAAAAGTTCTGTATGTGTGTGTGTGTTCACGTATGATGTGTGTGTGTCTGAGTGCCAGTGCATGCTGCCCATCGTGCACATGTGGAGGTCAGAGGACAACCTTGTGTGTTGGCCCTTGAGTTCCTCCTTGTTTGCAAAGACTTCTGTGTGTAATGGTTCTCATGTTCTCCTCATACCTTGTTTAAGACAGGATTTCTTATGGTTTACCAAAGCTGGCCCACAGATTTTAGAGATCTTCCTGCCTCTGCCTCTCATCTCACTCTGGGAGCACTGGTTTACAGACATGTGCAGCATTCCATTCATTTTTATGTGGTTTCTATGGTTCCAAACTTCAATCCTCACACATGTACAAATGCATTACCCAGAGCCATTTCTGCAACACTGCATATGATATACTTTTACATAGCAAGCAAACAATGGCTTGTTTGCACCAGCATCAGCACAAGTAGGTGAAGAGTGTGTTGCACTACAGGCTGTGACTATGAGGTCACTAAACCTCTGGTCTCATAGGACACTGTCAGCCATGCAGTCCATCATCCATTGGTAGAAATTTCATCTGTGGTGTGTGACTATATAATCAGCCTCGGAATTTTCCAGGGTGGTGGAGGCTCTTGTGAGCCATGCCTGTGTTAATCTCCCTTTTTCCTAATGGGTCCTGGAAGCAGCGCTGCCTGGATGACCTCTACTGTGTTGTCCTAATGGAATGTGGACACAGAGTTGGCACAGGTTCGACTTTGGCCTTGTCTTATTTAGAGTTATAACATTCCTAGGGACTTAAATCTCATCCTCGGTTGCTTGGAATCCAGGCTTTTGTTGGATTATTGAGGGGACACAGTGAATTTATCCTCATAAAAGCTGAACTCAGCAAATGGCTAAGCCAAAGCCAGCCTGCCCCAAGGCTCAAAGTGAATCTTTCAGCTCATTACACTTGCAAGATTGTGAGCCATCAGCGGCCTTTAGATTTATGTAACCCAAGTTATATACAGTTGAAACCATGTGTTTGTTATATAAAGAACATTCACGTGCATTGGTTAAACTAGGACAGGTAAATCAGTCATAGAAAACCAGGACAAAGAGGCTCCCAACAGCTTTAAATATATTTTGCTTAAATTCATAACAAGGAGATAATTTTTCTTCTGTCCTCTGCAACAACAACAGACATTTATCAAGTGCCACAAGATGCCAGACACTCCCAGAGCATGGCTCCACAGATGAAGGAAAGAGTTTTGGAGTAAGGTTAAACTGTGCTTGGCACATGACATTCAGCAAGTTTTCCCAGCCTCAGTTTACTCATCTACAAAACAGTTTAGTCATGCCTGCCTTAATTGAGTCACGTTTGCTAAGTGTCTGGCACCAAGAAAGTGCTCAGCAAATACAGCTTCCTTGCCGGCTGCCCTTAGCTGGTCTTGTCTCATCCTCCCAGCTAGCCAAGGGATGCGGCACGATTGTAATCCCGGAGAGCAGCTGAGGAGATAACTAGGCTGCCAAAATGACAGTGAGGCCAAAGGACCTCACTGCGACTCATCAGGCAGGTCTCAAGTCTGGGAGGCGCAGGCTATCCGATTTGCGGTTTGTGCAGGTCTTTTTGGGCTTCTCTGCTTTTCCTCCTGGCTGTGTTCCAGCTGGCCCTTTCCCACATACTAATTAGCACCTCAGCCACAGTTCAGCAGGGGAAATCCAAGCTGGGGAGCCTCCTTGCAGCCGAACTTTGTGGTTTAAGAGTTTCAGTAGACAGATTTGGTAAAAGAAGAGATGGCCTGTAAGCAATGGTGTATTTTCACTTGTCTGTTGAAACTGGTTCTTTGTTTTTTCCAATCCAGAGGTTTGAACCAAGGGCCTCTCATGCACTAGGCAAGTGCTCGACCATGGGGCTATATCCCAACCCTCATTTGTGCCAGTTTCACTAAGTTATCCAGGCTGGCCTTGAGACTGAAATCTGGAGGCTAGTTAGTTCTCTACGACCCTGGCCTCCCACTAGCTGGTCACTGAAATGGGAACATCACATTTAAGTAGCCTGATCTTCAGGGACTTCAAAATTCCTTTCTAGGCTGAGCTTTAAGTGAGAATGATTGGCAAAATGATCCCAGAATTCCTTAACCATTGACCATAGATGGCACTGCTTGAGCTAGCTATCTGCCATGGGAGGATATGCAGTAAATATCCTTCCCCAGTGCCAAGTAGGACCATCTGCAGGCTGTACCAAAAAAGGTGAAAACTGCAAACAGATTAGCTCCTTCCCTTGGAACAGTAGGTAGGGTCAAGTAAGTTCATATTACCCTACAAAAAGAATCTGCCAGGGTGGGAAGTCACCATCTTATAGTACAATTTAGAAATTCTTTTGCAGTGGAGACTTGAAACAAGTCACTGGAGAGAAACATATTTCAAAACTCACTGGATCACTCCCATTCAATGCAACCTACATTCACTCTTTTCAACTCTTATATAACATCATGAATAATAAAAGCAATTAGGTTAGCAAAAGCCATAACAATGCCTAGTCTTGCAAAGATATGGAAAAAAAGCACTGTCCCCATAGCATTCTAGAAAACAACTGGGCAAAATGAATCAAATCTAAAACACTACTTACTTTGGCTCTAATCATTGGATCTCTCTCTCTCTCTTTCTTTTTCTGTGTGTGTTGTTTATGTGTATGTATACATATGGACATAACACGTGCCACTGCATGTGTACTGAGACAACTTCAGAGTACCAGCCCTCACCTTCCACCTTGTTGAGGTCTCTCCTTTTATTATTTGCAAGGAGAGAGAGAGTGAGGAAAGAAGAGTGAGAATGGGTGTGTCAGAGCCTCCTGCCTCTACAAACAAACTCCAGATGCATGCATCACTCTGTGTATCTGACTTTACGTGGGAATTAGGAAATTGAACCCAGGGTGTCAGACTTTGCAAGAAGTGCCTTAACCCCTGAGCCATCTCTCTAGCCCTCTCTTATTTTTTTTTATTACTACCAATACCAGACTAGCAGACCAGGAGCTTCAGGGTTCTTCTGGCTCCATATCCATTGTCATAGGTGCTTTGAGATTGCACACACATGCACTCCGTGGGTCCAGTGTCATGTGGGTTCTGGGGATTCAAACTCTATCATCAGGCTTATGCAATAAGAGTTTTTAACCACTGAGCCACTATCCCAGTTTTTAATAATTGTATTTCTTAAAGTCTAATATTACCAAAAGTTTAAAAATTCAAATACCTTTCTTATTATTTTTAAGTAGATAATGGCCGCATCTAGAATAGAAATTTAGAGCAGGGCATGGTAGAACACACCTTTAATCCCAGCACTTGGGAGGCAGAGATAGGAGGATCACCATGAGTTCGAGGCCACCCTGAGAATACATACTGAATTCCAGGTCAGCCTGGGCTAGAGCGAAACCCTACCTTGTAAAACCAAAACAAAACAAAACAAAAAAAAACCACAAAAGAATAGAATAGCAATTTCCTCCTGTGTACAGAGTGACACCTTAGACATGGTGAATACATTCAGTGTTGATGACTATTGACCATCACTACCATGAGTATTATCATCACATCCACTGCCCATCTTAGACGGTGACACAGAATTAGACAGGGAGCGTTCTAGGACATCAGAGGGAAAGGATGTGGGCAAAATCATTTATGTGTCTGTGTCCCAGGCACAGACAGCCCTAGAACCCCTCCCTAGATTTGATCTAAGCACCTGGCTTCTACTCTGACCCTATAGGATAATGTCAGGTCACCGAGGGTGAAACCACTCCAGGCTTCACTATGTCTCAGCAAGAGCCAGGCCCCTGCTGCCTTAAGAAGCTGATCTAAAAGAGTTCATTTGTATAACATGAGCAAGACTTTTGTCTTGAGCCCTCATTTCCTCCTCTGGAGTTTACAACTCTCATGGGTAAATGAGGACAGAGACATTCTTTGAGTGGCAAACGCCTTCCCTACCTGCTGGGGTACATCTGGTCCTAAAGTTTTAAGACACAATCATAAGGTACTGTTTGGTATTATCATGGGCATCAGATTAAGTATAATTTCCTAATTTTATGGAAATGAAAGACATCACTTTTGTTTGTTTGTCTTGCTATGCAGTCCAGGTGAGCTACAAATTTATGACCCTCCTGAGTCACCTCATGAATGTTGCAATGACAGGCTTCTGCCTTAGATGACACTTTTTCAATTTAGTGTGTGTGTGTGTGTGTGTGTGTGTGTTCATATGAGTGAGTGTGGGCATACAGATGTCATGGCACACACATGGAAGTGAGAGGAATGTTGGGCTCTACACCAATATGTTGACCAGGCTCACTGGCCCTGAAATTTCTGAGCAATTCACCTATCTGCCTCTCTTCTCATCCGAGGCACACGGAATTACAGGCCCAAGTGCTCAGCATCCAGGTTCACATAGGATCTGGAGATCTGAACTCAGGTATTCATTCTGGTTCACCATGTTCCCAGCCCAGGTGTTGCTTGTATAATGAGAAGCAGATGATGCTTACGTATGCTCTTAACGCGGCTGCTGGAATGCTGCAAGTCTCTACATGGCCCCAGATTGCAACAAACTCACACTGCAAAAACTGTCGCCAGTAACCGTCATCAGTGACCCTAGCAGTGTCCCCTGCCATGATTTGCAAGGCTGCAAGTCACTCTTTCTAGGAAAGAGTGACTAGGAATTGCTGATTCTTTTTCTTCTGAGATGTGGAAACAGCAACCAATCACTATTCTAATCAGTTCCATCTTTTTCTGGGCCTATCACAGTCAATAATCTGAACTGAGACAAGAACAAAAGACTACTTTTGTATTCCAAATTTACATGCTCAAATCCTAATCTTTGCCAAAATATACTTTTTAATGGAAAAGAACTCAGTTTGTAGCCCAGGAATGCCATTCAAACCCAGAAGTTCAAAGTAATGTATGATTTTCCAAGTTCTACTAATTTTTTTTCCCCAAACAAAGATATCTCATCCTAAATTGTTTCCACTCAACTTTGAGACATGCCTGCTAAGTTTCTCAAACAACATATTTTATGTGTTTTTAGGTTCTGAGAAATGCCAGGAAACCAATCCAGGGAATGAAAATGTTCATTGATCTGGTGAGTAAGGGGGAATAAATAATGACTTTCCAGACCTTCCAGCAAATAAAAACTCCTCCAAACCTTTTCAGGCATCAGTTTAATAGCTAACAGCCATCAAGACAGATGTCACTATTTTTACAGCCTCAACTCTCATGGATGAGCAAGGACTTGAGCAGATCTGAGGGAAGTCACAAGCTAGCAGATTCCATGTCTTAATCAACGAGTTGCTTGTCAGTAGAGATGTTCCTGAATAAAACAAAATCTTGAGTGGGAGAGATTGGCTCAATCATCAAAGGAGCTTGCTTGAAAGCCTGATGATGGCCGGGGTTCAATTCCCCAGTACCCATGTAAAGCCAGATACACACAGTGGTGCATATATCTGGAGTTTGTTTGCAAGGACAAGAGGCCCTCATATAGCCACATTCTCTCTCTCTCTCTCTCTCTCTCTCTCTCTCTCTCTCTCTCTCTCTCCTTGCAAATGAATAAATAAAATAAAATTAATTAATTTTTAAAAATCTCAGGGCTGGAGAGATAGCTCAGTCAGTAAAATGCTTGCCTGGCAAGTATGGGGACCCTAAGTCAATCTCCAGAACCCACATAAAAATCTAGGCAGTGGGCGAGTACCCACGTAAGCCAGATGCACATGGTGGTACATGAGTCTGGAGTTTGTTTGTGCACTCATTGTTTCTCTCTCTCTACCTCTGCCTCCTTCTCTCAAAGAAATAAATAAAAATAAAATATTTAAAAATAGATAAATAAAAAATATTTTTTAAAATGCTAGGCAGAGTAATTTCAGAGCTTGGAAGGCAGAGAGAGGTAGATCCTTGGATCTCACTGGCTAGACACTGCAGCCTAGTTGGTGAGAACCAGGACAGTGCAAGACTTGGTACCAAAAATGTTGAAGAAACCTGAGGAATAGTACCTGACATTTGTGTACATGTCTATCCGCACACATATGAACATTCATGTACACATGCACATAACCACACACACACACACACACACACACACACACACATACACACACAAAGCCTTTGATGTGAGAGGTAAAGGGTCCTGAGGAGTGTGGCATCTCATGGTGCTATTATTTACCCATGGCAGAGAGGAACGCAGCCTTCTCAGGGTCACACAGCAAGTCCATCCTAGTAAGAATAGCATGGTGGATTGAGTCAGAAGTCCCCCACAAACTCATGTGCTCTGAATGATTGGTCTCCAGATGTTAGCAACTGGGGAGGTAGAGACTTGCTAAAGGAGATATATCACTAAGAGCAGATCTTAAGGTTTATTAACCCCTAGCTTGCCAATGTTAGCTTGCTCACACTTTGGATGATATTTTCTATCCTGCTGTGGCAAGGAGATGATGTCCAGTCTCTGCTCTACCATCTTTTCCCTACTATCATGAAGCTTCCCGTCAAGACTATAAGCCTAAATAAACACTTTCTTCCCATTAGCTGCTTTTGGCCAAGTGTTTGGTCCCAGCAACACAAAAGTAACTAACAGAAAATTGCTTGAGAGAACTGGGGACATGGCTGCCTGAAATTTGGCTGTTTGGCTTTTGGCCTTTTGGAACTGATGTGCAAGAGGAATGTGGAAGAATGTGAAACCTTGGCCTAAGAGACACTTTGTAGTGTTATAAGCAGATTTTGATGGATCATTCTGGTTAGAGTTTGAGAGACCTAAATGCAGAAAGAACTCTGGACTATGAGTTTTGGCTTATGAGGGGAAGAAAGAGCTTTGTCTGGACTGGGCTAGAGGTAGATTTTGCGAGAGGCTTGTTGTGTTTTGACTATGTCCCGGGAACGTGAGCAGGGTTGAGTTTGGAAGAAATGGGCTGCCGTGAGCAGATGAAACTGGCACAGAAAGTAAGATTTGGGCTGGACACTGTTGCCCACTTCAGCTACAATTGTTTGAGAGATTACCTTTTAAATTGTTCCAGCTGTTCTGCACTGAGGCTCAATTCCCTAGATCCATAGCACCACCAATAACCAGCAAGCACCAATAGCCAGAGCTCAGAATGGCTCTGAATACACTTTAGGATTGTACTAAAAGATCTGCCCCAGTGACACTTCCAATAGGCTGCTAGAGGCCTAAGCAGGAAGCTTAATCTTCATCAAAAATGCCCGAGTCTATGGGGCCATACATTCAAACAACCACATGATCCTATTCCAACTCTTTCTTGGATCTTATCAAAGAAACACCTACAGACTTTCTCAATATGTAGAATGCCATTTCTATTTTGCCTTTGGGCTTTCTTTTTAGGAGAAAACAGTAAGCATCTTGGGCCATAAATCCCTTCTGTGAAACTTTGGAAAACACTCTGGCAGGGAAAAAAGTTTTACGTTCCAAAGGAGCCCTCAAAACATGCCTCTCCATGCCTTGTACAGACATTTTGCCCCCTCTCTTTAGATGGGCCTCATGGACATGAGCCCTAACACGGCCACTCTAGTAGAATCACCATCTGCCAAGGGGCATCATCCATTCGTGCACTGCTTCCACTACTTCCTCCCTCAAAATCTCAGCAATTCTGGATCCCTAGAGTCATACCAGCTGAATCTGCTCCCTAGTCTAGCCTTTAATATGGGGTGTCAGGGCTGGAGAGATGGCTTAGCAGTTAAGGTCCTTGCCTGTGAAGCCTAAGGATCCTGGTTCAATTCCCCAGTACCCACGTAAGCCAGATGCACAAGGTATCGCATATGTCTGGAGTTCATTTACAGTGGCTAGAGGCCCTGGTGCACCCATTCTGTCTCTTGATCTCTCTCTCTGTCTCTCTGTCTGTCTCTCTCTCTCTCTATCTCTCTGTCTCTCTCTGTATGTCTTTGTGTGTGTATTATTATCTGTCTCTCAAATAAATAAATAAAAGAAAAAATACTTTAAATACGGAATGTCATTGTCAAGTACTCTGTGACTACATTTTGTTAGAGAGGCTTAATTCCTTCCACCACTCCCTATATGGAGAACCCAGTTAGAGTGGAGTATCTTTGAGACAGCATCCTAGGCAAGATCCATCTTTTGACGCCATAGCCCAATGGTATCCTGAACATAGCTGAAAAACAAAAAGGAAATTTTCCAGGCAACTGTATGAATAAGTAAATGTTTTTGAGTGGCTCCACCCTAATCTGTTTATTTAACAAGCAAGAACACAGCACTGATGGTATGTTCATCTTGGTAATTGGAAGTAAAGGTGCATAAGAAAGAGTGGGTCTGAACAAGACATCTTTGCCATAGCTTCCAAGGCTCAGGGTACATTGAGGGAGAGGCAGTGGCATGAATTGTAAGAGCCAGAGGATGGGAGGAGTGCTGTCATTTAGATACGAAGTGGCCATTGCATTCATAAGCTCACAGCAACTGTCATTACCTTCACAACAGTGGGCTTATCAACATTTTATCATGGATGGTGGAGGGCACACAAAAGACATCAAAGTGGGAGAGGGAACAATTGAAAAGAAGAAAGGGTTCACTGGAAAGGGAGCAGGGAGTGGGAATGGGGGGATTATACTCAAAATATACTATGTACATGTATGAAAATTATCAATGAAAAGTTTTAAAAAATAGAAACAGTGTGTCCCCCGCCTCCCCCCAAATCCATGGAGATACCATATGTTAATGTTGGTTGTGGATTAACATGTAATGGGTGCGGTAGCGTAACGTGCAAGATGTGTACATATCCTGCAGATCTTCAGAAAGGAGCAGCAATGCTCATGGGCCAGACGTACCCAGGGGACTGGTGTGGGCAAAGCCTCCATGGTCAGGCTAGACCTCTTTCTGTTTTAACTGTAGCCCCACAATTAGGCAAAATACTGCAGCCATGCCCCTGAATACGCAAACCACACAGGGAAAATTTATTTTTAAAGAAATTTCTATTTCATGTTGTTGCAGTTCACCTCTGAATTAACTATTTTAGTAGCCGTACTACATGGTTGGTTTACAGAGAGGACACCGAGACATCTAAGTAAACACCACTCTTGGCTAACCCATTCCCAGCAAGCTGGCCTACAACAATGGATTAAGTTTTTATCAAATATAAATGGAAAAATGCATTTCCCACCATTTAAGATCCTTCCACTCCCCGGCCCAGTGCTCCAATCACCACTATCAAACATACCAGGGCTTTCCTGTACCCAGAATGCAAGCTATGGAGATTCTGGGCTGAGAGAGCAGGAAATCTGTGAGGAGACAAAACAGAATTTGGGTGAAGGAAGTGTTCCAAAAGCAGTTGGCATTTCTTCATGTTACATTGGAATCAAGTTCACACGACTACTGTTACTGTCGCAGGGAAGAAAATCATCTAGGTGTGGTGGCCACATGTCCACATTCCTATAACAGTATTACCTAAGTTACCAAAAAGTCCTAGAAACCATAGTTCCTTAATGTTTGTATGTATTTAATCCACCTCCCACACTCTCTTTGCATCTTTTTAAAGGTGTGTATGGTGTGTGTGTGTGCACACACACGCACATCTGTATGGATATGGTTACATCACACCACAATGCATGTATGGAGGTCAAATAATAACCTCGCTGTCAGAACTCACCTTCCACATTATTTGAAGCAGGGTCTCTTGTTCGCCACAGCACACTCCAGGCTAGCTGGCCCATGGACTTCAGGGATTCTCCCACTCCACCGCCCATCTCAATGCAGGAGCCCTGGGATCTACCTACAATATCTAGCTTGATGAGCTTTCTGAGGATTCACACAACCACTGGGCAATCTTGCCACCCTGTCATTGTATCTTAATGTCCCCATTGTTCTCTCTCAGAAAATATATTGCTGAGCTGGAGAGATGGGTTAGTAGTTAAGCGCTCGCTGGTGAAGCCTAAGGACCCCGGTTCGAGGCTCAATTCCCCAGGACCCACATTAGCCAGATGCACAAGGAGGCACACGTGTCTGGAATTTTTTTGCAGTGTCTGGAGGCCCTGGTGCGCCCATTCTCTCTCTCTCTGTCTCTCTCTCTCTCCCACTTTCTCTCTTTGTCTGTCGCTCTCAAATAAATAAATAAAAATAAACAAAAAAATTAAAATATATATATATATTGCCAATTTTATCTGAAAAGATGAGGAGATTTGAGTGATGTTGAATGAGAAGCCCCTCAGTGTGCCAACAAGATGTGGATCTAAAAGCTAGCTGCATTCCATCCCTGACACTCCTCCAGCTCACAAGGTAAGAAGGCCAAGCCCTCTGGCAGTCTTCCTGCTCGCTGCAGGATGCCTGCCACTTCCTACTCTGTTGCTTCATGGTTAGGATTCTTTCAAGGAGGCAACAGAAGGGGGATTTAGCAAGCAATATTTGTCACCTCTATGCCACAGTCAGTATTTCATACACATAAGCCTTATATTTAAGCATCTTAATTGTAAAGTGGAAGCAGTCATCTCCATGTCATGGACAAGAATGCTGATGATAAAAATATCCTTAGCAACAACCCTGCAGTTTGGAGTCCAGGCATGCTGGGTTCATACATGGATGTCCATAGACTTCACACACACAAACTTAGTATCTATGCAAAATCCAAATTTGGAAAAAGCCTGGAGGATATTTTATTTATTTCTCAGATGAGCAAACTGAGGCCCACTGAGTGTTAGAGACAATGGCTGCACTCTGGAGTTATTCATTGACTACACCAAAAATGAGAACTAGGTGTTTTGAGCCCAACCCAGGGCCTTTTGTTCTGTACCCAGTGAGTTCATCCTCCACAGAAAACCACTCAGCAGAAGTGCTGCTTGGCTCCAATCCACCAAAGGCTAAGAGATAAAAAGTAAAGATCCGTGGGTATCCAATAAAATGTACCAGAAGTGATCAGAGGGACGTGGTAAAGTTATAGATGAAAAGTGTTTGAATTAAACTGCACACAAGAGGCCAGAGTAGAGTTGGAGAGGTCTTCATGCAGTTCTTTTCCCTGAATTCCAAGAAAATGTTCACTAAACCAGGAGGCTGTAAGAACACAGATGCTGAGCCTGGGGAGATGGCTCTATGGTTAAAGACGCTTGCAAAGCCTACTGGCTCCGGTTCAATTCCCCAGCCAACCATGTAAAGCTGGATGGTCATTCATTTGAAGCAGGAAGAAACCTTGGTATGTCCCAGCTCCATCTCTCCCACATACATACAAATAAATATTTAATAAAGAAGACAATACCACTGCTTTAAGTGATCAGATACTACCACTCCAAAGGTAGCCTCCCCAGCCTACACACACACACACTTCTATAAGTTTGGCAAAACATAAACCCAACCCTGCTCAGGGTCGAGCAAGACCAACCAGGGGCCCCAAGACCACTTGATTTACACCTTTGGGTCTTATCTAGTGTCTTCCTGACTACAACCCCCACCCACCTAGCACCTCCATAGCTCCTAGCACATAGGTGGTCTGGGTCATATGGTCTGGGTTACGTGGCATGGAGCTTTCCTACTACCCCAAAAATGTCTAAGAAGAGATACTTCCCATAGTTTTCCAAAATTGAAGCCTGTTTCTCTGGCTTTGGGATCCCATCATGTTCTCCATGGCATATTAACCTCTCCTCACAAATAAATCTGTCTGAGCATCTCTCAATCAAACAGAATCCTTCTTTTAAAATTTTATATAAGCCAATTCAATGGTTTCCTGATGAAATAGTGGAATGGATAACTTAGAATTTAAAAGTGAAGTCATCTTGAAGAATTCCATCCAAGAGGCAATATTATGAGCCAGTAATGATTTTCTTCCTTTTAAATGACTAATCTACTGATCTCTTTCATATAATCAATAGGAAATTCATTTTAAAAACTTGTTTATAAAAGTACCTAAGGAGAAAATACACATATCAGAAGAATTATTAAGAAATTGATTGAAACACAATTATGAATGACAAAAGCAAGTTCCTTGCAAATGATGGAAATATTTGAACATGGAAAAGGTCCATGGAGTGTTTTCCTCCCTTAAGCTAGACAACATAGTAGACTGTAGGTACTGCAAAGGGCATGCTTTTTATTTAAACATATTTTCAAATGTAGTGTATTGAGAGGAATGCTACTAGTCATTAATTAGCAAGTAAGAGTTTAGAAAGTAAGAATGGCCTTTGGAGTCTGTCTATTTTGGCAGCAGGGCATTTGCCTGTAATGTGATCAGTACTAAATCAGTGGATCAGGCTTGCTCCAGATGAGCCAAGAGGCTTTTATAATGCTTCTCTCTCCACAGGCAAACCACAGTCAGAACTAGGTCACAGATGTCATTCGAAAATAATGACTAACATCTGCATAACCCAGTTATGGCTTGGAGAATGGATTCACATCCATTATCTCATTGGATGCATGCAAAAATTCATAAGGCAGACATTATTTGTTCATCGGGGCCCAGAGTTTGAATGGTACGGCCAAGGGCATGCAATGAGACAGTAACAAAACATGGGGCCTTGAAATTTTCCTTCACCTTTTTGCCCAACAAGCATTCTTTCAACAACACCTTACAGCTATGGCCAAACACCTGCAAGTTCAAAGTTCCCTGGCACCCAGGTAGCCAGCATATACAGAAGTTCTAGCTTGATGTGCTTTGCTTGTTTTGTTCGTTGTTGATGGAAGAGCTCGAAAGTACCCACCTCTAAGATAGTAAGAAAAAATTCAAATAACGCACTTGGCAACACAGTTGCACCCCTGCTTGCTATACAGCTATTCTGAAGTCAAATACTTTTCAGAACTTTGTGTGTGTGTGTGTGTGTGTGTGTGTGTGTGTGTGTGTGATTATTCCCAACAGGCTCCTGAAGTTAAGACATTTAATCATCAAAAAGGAATAAAAATAAAAATCAGTTCTGTTCAATAGATCAAAATTGGCTGTGAACTTAGTACATTTTGAAAGGTAAGACCAGGTAGATTTTTCTGGTTATCCAGAAAAGCAAATTGCTGAGAAGGTTTGTTCCAGAGCGACAGCAGCAGCAGCACGCGGAGATGATCTTCAAGTCTATTGACAAATACTGGCAAGGTTCTCTTTCACACTTTCACTGTTATTTCCTTTCTCTGGGGATGATAACGGCAGCCAGGAAATGAGATGTCAACAAGGAATTTTCAGTATTTTTTTATATGAATCTGTGCTTCAGTGTTGGAGCCCAGGCATGTGAGGCTCAGAATTGGGAAAGCGACCTTTGCCAGGCTGGATTCTTCATGGAGGCAGTGGGGGAGGTCAAGACACCTAAAGGGGAGATCTGAGGTCAGCCAACCACGGATGGTTTGGCTCCAGCAGTGTCTAAGAGCAAACCTTCAAGGAGAGTCTGAAGCCTGCACCAGAGATGAAAACATGAGGAAACTTTGTTGGAATCCAAAGCAGACTTTCATTTCCAAGAATTTCTGCCCTTAAGATCACAGTATAATGGGGGGGGGAGGGGTTGGTTTTGTTTGGTTTTTTGTTTGGTTGTTTTTTTTTCTGCAGGGAAAGATACTCTCACTAAACTCAAACATTTGAAATATGATCCCCAGAAGCAAATACTTGTTAGGCCATTAAGAAAGTAAATTTGAGAGAATGTGGTTTTGCATTTAAAAATATTAGAGATGGTGATCTGAGGCTACAGGTCACTGATAATTCATTTGTCTAGTGAGCACAAGGTCCTTGGTTTGATTCCCAGCAACACACATACACACTCAAAGATCTGAGGTAACAAAAAAACATAATTAAAGTTGGCCCTAAGCAATATCATTTTTAATAACAAAATCAGTCAAGTAACAAAGATTTATCCTCTTAATAATCATAAAACAGCATAGCTAATTTTTCCCCCAATAGATACTGAATTGACTACATGACTTTAACGAGGCTGTCATAATGAAACACCACACACTAGGCTTCTTAAAGAATAGAAACATTTCTTAAGTCTGGGGATGGAAGTCTAAGATGAAGGGTGGGTTCTGCTGAGGCCTCTTCCTTTGGCTTGCAATGGCTCTTTTCTCCCTGTCCCCTGCAAGCAGAGAAAAGGGGAAGATGCAGAGTAGTGCCTGAATCAACAATGGCCAGGGACAACATCCTGAGCTACTGATTCAACCCCTCCAGTCTCTGCACAAGTTAATCTGTATTATGAAATTGGGTGAAAGAGGCCACTACATTCCAAGGCCAGGGGACACACAAATATACAACTACCCATGGCATTAACTTTCTCATTGTTGGGACAAATCACCTGACCAAAAACATCTTATGGATGAAAACAGCCTATTTCAGCTCTTGAGGGAAAGTTGTATCATGCCAGGGAAAGCACAGCAAGAGCAGACTGCAGCACATCACATCTTGTCACATAAGCTGGGAGGAAGCAGCAAGAAATGAGCTAGCGGGGGCCTGGGGAGATGGCCCAGTGGTTAAAGGCACTTGGTTGCAAAACTTGCCTGGGTTGGCCAAGGTTTGACTCTCCAGTATCCAAATCAAGCCAGAAGCACAAAGTACACATGTGTCTGGGATTTGTTTGTAGTAGCAAACGGCCTTCCCATGCCCCCTTATCTCTTTCTCTCCTCATAAATAAATAAAAATACTTTAAAAAAAAAGAATGAGCTAGCTAGCTTTGGCTATATTATAAAATTCCAGGACCAACTCTAGTGATATACCTCCAGCAACACTCTATCTTGCAAAGGCTCCACAACTACCTTCCCAAATTTACATCAGCTGGCAACGAAGTATTTAAAACACCTAAGCCTAGGGGGACATTTCATTCAAACCACTATACAAACTAATCACACTCAGAGTATACCCTTGCTTTCAGATTATAAAGATTTACTTTCCCATGTGAGCCACTGCAAGGATTTGGGCTATGGTGGCAGTGGTGCCATTCACTTTTTATTTATATTTTACTTACTTATTTTTTGATGAGTGTGTTTAGTATGTTTACCTGTATGGCCTGTATGTATACAAGTGTCAGTCAGAGGAGGTTGCACTTGGTGTCCTCCTCTGTCGTGTTTCTGCCTTATTTTCCTGAGACAGAATCTGTTACTACAACTGGAGCTTGTGAGCCACTCCCCTCCTGTAAGACTGGCTGACTAAGGAGCCCCCATGATCCTTCACCCCACTCACTGCTGGGGTTACAAGTATGCATGGCCATTCTTGTTTTTTTTTTTTTAATGTGATGGCTGAATATTAAATACAGGTCCTCATGCTTACATAGCAAGAGTTCATACCCAGTAAGCAAATCTCTCTAGCCTCCCATTTTAATTAAGCACACTAGCAAGGTGTGGGGTTTACACTAGCATCCTGAGCTCAGTTAATATGCATCCACCCCAAGAGATGGAGATCGCTTAGTGCACTAATCCTGTAACAAGGCTGAAGGTTTGACTTTGACTATGAAAAATTCTCCTCAGTACTTACCACTTTGGCTACAATAATAAATTTTACTTTGACCTGACATATATAATCCTATTTGAAATTTCAAGTATATCACATTGGTTGTAAATCTCTTTCCCAATATTTCCTTGTTTAGAAAGCTCTGAGTTGTCCTTCAAACCCTGATAAAAATATTACCAGGCCAGAATTAACCACTTCCCCTTCAGTAGTCCCACACCATTACCTACATTTTTCTGTTCATGTATGGAGCTTCAGCTTATATGCTTATCTCTGAGGCCAGTTGAGGACTGTGATAAGATCTTATTTCTTATCTGGAGTACCTTCAAAATAGCAGGTGGCCAATAAGCAATGATGAAATAATACACAAGATAGTGTAAAACCTAATGGTTTGTTCTTACTTATTGCAATCATTTAAATCATTTTGAAGCAATATTAGAAGTAAGTCTCATTTTCTATAATAAATACTGATTATTAGAACTTTCCCAAAATACAAAATTGGAAAAGAGAGGAAAAAACAGACCTTTACAAAAGGGAAAAAGCCCAAATTTTGAAATTGGGTGTACTTAGACCTTATAGCCCCATAGTCAATTATGTTACATACTATTGCATTTCTATTACTATGAAATAAGAAACGGGTTGCCAGACATTAAATACAAAAACATCAGTAAAGTAGGTAGCAAAGCCCATGTACATAGGGACTTAATCATAGGAGCTCAAGATCTCAATCTCCCTGTCTTCTGGTTCCATGAAAGCATTTCCCTGGAAGTTGCAACTTCACAATTCTCTTCCCACAAAGATAAGAGCTCTCCATGGCCTACAGAAATACTTGTTCATTCAGTCAACTTCCCAATTGCCAAGACCTTCCTTTGTCTGAGGGTTCCAAAAGAAGAAGCATAGGAGAAATTGGCAGGTGACAAGCAGCAGCAGCAGCAGCATTTTAACAAAGATCTTAGAGTCAGAAGTAATCGGATTCCCCAAGCAAAGGAATCTTCCCCAAAAGCTGAGATGTAATAATGGCACAGATGTTGTTAGGTTAGTCAGAAAGGAAGAAGACATCACACTGTGACTAGATTACATGTGTGATGTGGAGGGACTGAGATGGCTGGGAATAACATGGGGTTAAAGAATGACTCAACTCTCAAGGCCACAGAAGACATTCCTGTCACCTTGGTCATGCATACAATAATAAAACCGGTTATAGCTGCTCTGGACACACTTAGAGATGGGGAGGGGCACACAGTGAAAAGCAAGGAAAACTTCCAAGACCATTTCCTTCCAGAGGATATTCTTTGACATCCAAGTTGGCCAGGTTGAACAAGAGCAATCTATGAAGCCTGCTGTCTGTGACATGGGTGAACTCTCCCCACTTTTTGAATGCTTCAAGATGTATCTTTATAGCAGCAAATGAAAATGAAGATTAATGGGTGGAGGGAGCCACAGCCAAGTCTCCCCTGGACTGAAACCATGCTGTGGAGCCTGGAGGAGAGCAGGAGCTGGGCGAGGCTGCCTGCTGCGAAAGCTGTCTGAGTAGCAGTGCAAAGAACCTACCTCCCTGGGGCCAGGCCTGCTCCCCTCCCCAGTCCCGGAGGAAGGCATGCATTTCCTAGATTAGAATCAAAGTCTTCGTTCAAAGATCATGGACATCCCTGTCCAGCTCTGCTTCTGCTCACACCCAAGGAAATGAGGATGCTAAAGCAGTGTAAGGATGAAATGGGTGAGAGCGAAGGGTAAGCTCCTTCTCCTTCACACTCTAGTGGCAGCTTCATGTGTCCACACTGATTGGGTCCACCTTCTCCATGAAAAGACGCTTGAAGATAGAAGGGTGGACAGCTACAGATGGGGTGACAAGGGTGTATGGAGAGAGCAAGCTTGGAATCAAACAACACTGGCTTTAGATCCCGGTTACACCATTGATGACTCTGGCCTTAAGGAAGTAACTTAACCTTTCTGCACCTCCAACTCCTGTCTTGCAAAAGTTAGCCCCACGTTACCATTCTCACAGGGCTGCAGTACAGATTAGATGGGATAACACATTCAAAGGTGCAAAGCCCAGGCATATAGTAGATGCCTGCCAACTGCTACTTTCCTTCCTTTCCAAATTACCTTTTTAAAATTTCTGAATGTATTCACACCGAGAAGTGCTGTGAGGAAGGGCGCCTCAATTATAGTTGACAGAGAATATGAAACATATGGGAGGAAGATATTGATCCTGAGTTGCCAAAGTTATTTTTGTGGAAGGAAAAAATTCAGACTCACTCAAGAGCCACACTGCGCTCTTAGCTGCAGGTGTGCCTGCAGAGTCCTCAGCGCTACTGAGCCGAATGTATTCATTACGGCACAAATGGAAGTCAGGAGAGGCTTCATTCAGGTTGGAGCTGGGAGTGGCACCTTCCCCTATGGCATCACTCCATCGGGGATGTAGCAACACATTTGAAAATGTCAGATGGAGGAGAGGAAGTTTTCTCTCTGGGATTGGAACACCTGGAGTGAGAAAATTTAACAGAAAGGTGATGGCACAGGAAAAAGAAAAAAGAGAGAGCGAGAGAAAGAGAGAAGGATTCTTATTCCTTATGTATACTGTAGTCACGCATCACACAGTAAAGCAATAGGTCTTTCTTCGACTATTTTTGCCTGATGGATATTGTTTAATGGTCTTTAACAAGACTTCATGAAATATATATATATATATATGCACTGAAATGGTAAAGCTGCTGTGCTGTGTACAGATAGAGCCTCCCACTTAATATAGCAAAACTCCATCTGCTTAGAAGTGGTAGGTAGGGGACAGTAAGATCAGCATGTCAGTGTTCTGTGGGGACAAAGTAATGGGAGAAGGGAGGGTAGCACTAGGTGGCTGGCATAATATTTAACATATAAAAGCATTATTATTACTACTACTATTATTATTATTTATACATATGTATATGTGTGCATGTGTATATAATATGAATGTGTACAGGCACAAATGTACCACAGCACATGTGTGCAAGTCAGGGAACGACATCAGGGTGTCGGTCTTCTTCTTCCACCTTATTTTAGACAGGGTCTTTCTTGTTTTTGCCAGTGGAAAGACCAAACCTTCAAGATTCTATTGACTCTGTCACCCATTGTCATATAAACACTGTGACCCACTGTGTATCTAGTAATTCTCAAGGGTAGAATTGCAGAGCAAGTGTCTTTAAACCACTGAGCACTCTCCCTAGCCCTGATGGAGATACCATATAACTTGAACTTCACAACTTCTTTGTGAGGTAAGAATAACCATCTTGTTTTAGAGGTAAGAAAACTGAGGTCAATAAAATGAACCAACTAATAAATGCCAGGGAATGGATCTTACATTTGTCTATCTCCTGAGCAGAGCCTGCTGCACTGTGCCGTGCTGCCTGCCAAAACCTCATCTGGGCTCTAATCTAACCTCAGCCACCTTACTCCATCCCAGACAGACAAAAATCTACTGCCCCAGTTCCAACAGCAAACTCACCCTGAAGGTTGACAGAGAACCCAGCCTCACTAAACACCTGAGAAATTCCTCCATGCTCCCCAGTGACAAGGACCATTGGACATGGATCTGCTTTTTGCCAGTGATCTCCAGCTTGTCCAGTGTATACTTACCCACATGGTTCAGGCACCACTGAAGCCCTGCATCTGATACTAGAGTGTAGCTTATTATCCCTATTTCAAAAATAGCTCAACTCCCTCCCTCAGCTGTCACCCCAGCCCCATGCCTCCACTACCAGCTCTTGTCTTAACATTATAGCTTCTTAGGTCTCCCTGATATCTTCAGTGTTCTGTTCCCCACACTACAGAGGTAAGAGCATTTTCTTGCACTTTTAACAAGGATTTGGGGGCATTTATTACATTCCAGGCAGTGTTTGAAATGAGAACTCATCAGTAATTAAAAAATTCAATAAGCTATGATCCCTAGCCTCATGACACTTATTTTTTAACAGGAGGAGTAGCCAATGAAATAAGAAAACAGGTAAAACTTTTATAGAGAGATTGTATTATTTATTATTTTCATTGCTAGGACAAAACACCTGACAGATGCAACTTAAGGGAGGAAGGATTGACTTGGGCTCATAGTTCGGAGAGGGTACAGTCCACCGTGTGGAGTTCTTGGTGGCTCGGGCCTGGGGCGAGGATTCCTCACACCTCAGAAGATCAAGAAGTAGAGAGAATTCAGGTTGGAGGTGGAGCTTCAAGTGCCAGCTCCCAGTGACCCACTTCTTAGAGTCAGTTTCCGACTCCTGGAGGTGTTATAACCTCACAAAACAGGCAAGGAATACAGATTTAGATTTTAGAGAGGGGGCAGCAAAGTCTTCTCTAGACACTGACCAGTTGTGGACATGAAGTAGAAGTGAGAAGGGAGCGTGGACATGAAGTAGAAGTGAGAAGGGAGCAGGAGTGTTGCAGAGAAGGATGCTCATAGCACAGACCCTGAGACAGGAGCAGCCTGAGCAGAGTCCATGTGTCCTTATTTACAAATGAAAAGAGATTTGGAAAAGTTGTGTAACTTGCCCAAGATCACTCATAGGTAAGTCTATCTCATCTCATTCCCATCCAGTTGCCCGTCTGGACATTGGTATTCACTGTGCCTCTAAGCCAGGGAATATCTTATAGAAATGCCATCCCACCATGCAGTCAGTCCTGGATTGAACAACACCCTCTGTTCTGAGAAAGAAAGAGCTACTTGGAGCAACAGCTCACTAAGAACCACAGTCCACATGGGGTTCCTGCCTTGTGATACTGGAAAGACCTGGGGTTGAATTTCCAGGAACCTCAGTTTTCCTCACACAAAATGTGATTGGACCTCACCAACTAGTCTCTGGGTACGAGGGCTCTGAAAGTTCATGCACCCCAACACTCATGTATAGCAGATGAGATAGTCTCAAGAGTGAACATGACTATCCCATAAGTCAAAAGCAGAGCTGGGGACTTGGGAGACTGCTTTGTGGATAAAGTACTTACTGTGCCCATGTGAGTAGCTGTGTTTGGGTCCCTAGAATCCACATTAAAAAGCAAGATTATATAGGATGAACATCTACAATCCTAGCATGTCTAGTTTCAGAAGGGAGGCAAAGATAGGAGAATTTCCCAAAAGCTCATGGGCCTGCTAGCCTGGCCAATGTAGCTACGGAAGGACCGACTTTCCTTCAAACAAGGTAGGAGATGAGAACTGACAGCTGAAGTGGTCCTCTAACCTAACACACATGTTATGGCATGTTTATGCCTGCCTTCACACACACACACACACACACACACATACTCATTGCATGTGTATGATGTGCGTGTGTGTGTAAATAAATAGATAGATAAAAACAGAGGAAGGACTCCTCCTCCAGGGCACACTCTGTCCTGTACAAAGGATGATGTGAATGATGCAAACTGCTCTGCATTTGTTCCAGGCAAGAGTGTGAGGCCAAGAGTATAAAAGCTGGTCCCAGGGTTCTAGGTGAGTCCTAGAAGGGTCTTTCCTTGCCCTGTGTGGTCTGGACTGAATGTTGTCTCCAAAGAAATGTCCCCATCCTAGTCCTTGGGCCCATGAATAATGATGCCATATGTGGCAACAGTGTGAATACTACTTTATGTAGCAAAAGATGTGATTGAAGTTCAGAAGCCTACAAAGAGGAAATTTATCTTGATTCACCTGGTGGAGCTTAAATGTAATCATGTAAGCTTATACAACAGAAACAGAGGTGGCAACGAAACAATAGAGATAGGATTGAATTTATGGGGGCATAAATCAGGAAAGAGTTGTGGCCACCAACAACTGGAAGATGTGCAGAAAGGATTCTCCCCAGGGCCTTCTGTTGTTTTATGCCAACAAATTGGTGGAAATTTATTTCAACAGACCAAAGAAACTGATAAATTCTGCTGCTAACATACTGTTATCTTTCCTTCTCTATTACTTTGACTGAAACCCTCAGACCTGCTATGCAGCTTCCTGCAACCACTCCTCCAGCTCCACCTTCAGCTCAGCTGCTGCCTTCCCTGCTCCCTTTCTATTCACCCCTCCCAGCTCTTCCAGTCCTTGACCTCCTTTCCCAGAAGCTGCTCCCAAGGGCACCCATCCCATCTGCCTGACACAACAATGGACTGGAAGCCTCCACCCTCTGGCAGTGTCACAAATCTTCATTAGGTCCATAAAGATCATTAATGTGCTGGAACCGCAACGGATTGGGAGCGAATCTTTCAGTGGCAGCATGATGGATGGGGTCTGGCTGCCCCTTCCCTTCACCATAGCCTCTTGGTGGGTTTTATGAATGAAGAAAAGTGTCAAGGAACTGATGGTGAGAGAACCAGGGTCTAGCTGAGGTCTACAGCTCGCTTTTCTGGAGCTCCTTAGCAAAGACCCCTCTGTTTGTCAACACCTGGCCAGGGGACCCTGGTCAAATACAGATAAGCAGTCAAATCTGGATTTCAAATAAACTACAAATAAGTATTGTCCTGTGAAAGATTCAGTATATACGTGTGCCAAAAATGTATGTGCCCCTATCTAAAATTCAAATTTTAGATACATTTGGACACTTGTATTCTTATTTGCTGTATCTGGTGAGTCTAGATTTGGCCTAGCTCTCCAGGTGGCAGTCCTATCATTGCCCTTGAACTGCCACATCGCTGCCAGCCACCTGGAGTAGCACTTGGATAGAACCCAGCAGGCTATTGCATTCTGAATATCTGTCAGGTCCTGGAAAGCTTAGCCAGGCAGGTTCATGAACTGGAATTGATATGCTAAAGTTGTCGCCATGAGAGCCAAGGGACAGTGGAAGAAGGGTAAGGGATGCCACATGACAATTACACATCCACCCAGTTCTGCCAACACAGGGCAGAAAAGCACAATGTCTGTCCTGAGGGAAACTTAGAGGATGGTATGGAATTGTCCACTCTAATAACTATGCACTTAGCCGGAGTCCCTAATGCATCTTCTCTATACTTCCTCCCAATGCTTGAAATCAGCAGCTGTTCCCAGCCCTCCATTGCCTGACCTTTATCCAACCAGCATTTCAGCGGCTTTCAGCTTCCTATCTCCTTCCACCTTGAGTCACATCCTCCCCTGAACCACAGCCATTTCAGAACTGGCCAAGATTGCACAACTAATAGTAGACAAGGTCAGAGTCAAATCTAAGGATGCAATGCATAGCAGGTGCCTTCTCTGCTCGCCCATGCAGGGCCCTTGATGGCCTTGACCATGGGTTGTCTATACATAAACCAAGGCAGGCAGAGGAGCCCACATTCCAATTTGGTCAGGCTATGCACACACAATGCTTTATTACTCATGCTGTGCTAGAGATCTAGAAGCTTTTGCAATTTGCTTCTGTGTTCCCCTCAGCATCTTTGCCTATCTGCCTATCTTACATTTCAAATCTCTGTAGCTTAACATGTTGAGTATTGATTACTTGCTCAGCTAAGCATTTTCAGTCTGGGAAGTTTGGATGCAGGTTGTCACTCAGGGACCCAGGCTCCTTCCATTTGTAGTTCCAACTCCCTTCAGGTGACTAAAATTCTCTGTTCAGAGGGTATATGAAGGGAAGATGACGGGTGTAGGAACTTTAGAAGCAAAGACTGAAAATTCTGTATGTGATGGATACTATATTTTGCTATTCAGATCCCCCATCTGTCTGTTAGGAGTGCTGCTGGAAGGTGGTCTTCAGCAGGAAGCCCCCTTCTGGAGTCTTCCATGCACTAAGAGTGTTCACCATCAGGCATCTCATCTCCTTTCTAGGGCAGAAGATTGGTCATTGCATAGCTATAAAGGCCCAGCCCCCTTGCTCTTACCTAGAACAAGGCTGAGAGCCACCTAACATTGGAGCTCAGTCCCCCACCCCCGAGCAGAGAATAACCCAAAGCCTCGGGTGAGCCCATATTGCTGAGACACCACATCCTAGCATCTCCCTGTGCCCTCCTTCCTCTTTTCTTGTCCCTACAGTCAGCTTGGATAAGTGTCCCATAGGGTGACTGCTAGTTCAGAGGCTGTTTCCCAGTAGGTACAGTCACACAGGCATCACTTTACTCACAGCATTGGCCCAAACAGAAACCAACAGCCACGTCAACCTGCAAAAGAACCAAGAGAACCCAGTCTTGCAGGGAGCATGGGAAAAGAGGAAAGCATGGTGCCAACTAGCACCTGTTTCTATTTCCACAGCCCTTCAGCCCAGCAGGAGCCCTGTGTCAACAGTGTAAGTGTGGGAAAGTGAAGATGCGGGAAGCATCTGAACCTGAAAGAACATGATCCCAAACTCTGCACTTGTAGTCAGAACGTGGGATTCAAGCCCTGCCTTCCCACTTTCTAGGCTCAATAAAATGTTCATTCTCTGAGGCTAAAATTGGTGGAATGTATTATCATCATCATCAAAATGCACAGAATTCTATCAAAATCAACTATCCTAGTATTTAACATGGAAAAATCCCTCTTCTGATACTCCGTGGATCCAGATCTGACTTCTGATGCTTGCTTGTTCTACGCACAACACTGACCTCTTTGACCATGAGCTTGTGGGTTGGAGCACTCAGACATCGTGTCCCATCAAGAGCTCTCCAAGTGGAAATTAATGCGCACGCTGGAGAATTCAATATCATCACTGGTTTACTTTCTTTCAACCAAAATTTGGAGAATATTTTATTTGGGTATTAAACCATTTGAACTCAGCTCAAGATTCAACAGTCTACACTGCCCCAGACTTCTGTGGTTTGCATGAGTTGGACCAGGATCTAATGCTGGGATCTGGCACGTACTTGAAGTGGGCCTTTGAAGGCAGGGGCAAGGTTTGGCTGGGGTGGAGCTAAAGGTTCTTGCTGGCTATGGGCCTACCACTAAAGAAGGCTCAGCTCTGCGGAAAGAAGCCCATTGGAGATGGTTTGGGGCAGAGATCTGAGAAGGCTTCCTTCTTGCCTCATGACCTGAAACCAAGCCAACATCAGTCTCCAAGCTGTGAGAAGCTCTAGGAATGAAATTCAATCCATGTAATACCCAGTGCGGTGGTTTGATTCAGGTGTCCCCCATAAACCAAGGTGTTCTGAATGCTAGGTCCCCAGCTGATGGCAATTTGGGAATTGAAGCCTCCTGGAGACAGTGTATTGTTGGGGGCAGGCTTATGGGTATTATAGCCAGCTTCCTCTTGGCAGTGTTTGACACACTCTCCTGTTGATGTTGTCCATGTGATGCTGGCCAGGAGGTGATGTCCACTCTATGCTATGCCTAGTTTTCCCCTGCCATCATAGAGTGTCACCTCGAGTCTGTAAGCCAAAATAAACCCTTTTTTCCCACAAGCTGCTCTTGGTCAGGTGTTTTCTGACAGCAATGTGAAGCTGACTGCAACACCCGGAAAGTACTGAGATTAACTTGAACCCTGTTTAATTAACAGCTAAAATCCCTAAGCCTAAGCTAGAGACACAGGGCAGGAATCAGCGTGGGCTAGGTGATTAAACTTCCAGATTCTTGGGCTAGATGGATTGCTTAGTGGTTAAGGCACTTGCCTGAAAAGCCTAAGGACCCAGGTTCAATTCTCCAGGCCCCACGTTAGCCATATGCACATCATGGTGAATGCATCTGGAGTTCGTTTGCAGTGGCTAGAGACCTTGGTGCACCCATTCTCTCTCTCTCTCTCTCTCTCTCTCTCTCTCTGTCTCCTCCCCACCTCTGTCTCCAATAAATAAATAATTTGTTTAAAAAATCTTCCAGATTCTAAACAGGGTAGATGGTTCAGTGGATAAAGCACTTGTCAAACCAGTGTGAAAATGTGAGTTCAGATTCCCAAAATCCATATAAAGCCAGATGCCGTGGTGTGTGCCTCTAATTCCACCTCTCCTGTGGAGAATGGTACACAGGAGAATCCCAAGAAGCTTACAGGCCAGCAGGCATGGCACACACAGCAGCAAACAGAGACTGTCTCAAAATAGAAGGTGAGGACTAACACCCAAGGTCCTCCTCTGACCTCCACATGGGTATTTACATGTAACACAAATGCTCATATACACAAAAGTTTTTTAAAAAATTGAGATTCTGGAACAAGAGTGCTAACATTTAAATTCTGTCTCTGCTGCCTCCTCATAGAGTGAATGTGTAGGAGTTGGTTAGCTGAATCCTCTGTGACTTGGGATTTTCATCTCTGAAATTGATATCAGGATAGCACCAACATCACCGCGCTAATATGAAGGCTATAGGACAGAAAGCCATGAAATGCTTGCAACGTCAGCAAGGACACAGGGAAGCTAAATGCTGTGGTAGCTGCAACTGTCGTCATCACCATTGTCACCCCAATTATCTCATCACAAAGGTACTTGTGCTTTCTTGGGATTGCATCCACTGGAGACACCATTAACCCAGATACCACTGCTGTGAAGGGTCCTGGACGTGGGGACATATATGGGTCTGTCTTGGAGCAACCCACACTATGCTTGGGGTTTCCACCTTTCTTTGGGTTACTGGAGGTGACATTATAGCAAGATGTGAGACCCCCTAACTCGTCTTCAGGCACACCATTACCCTAATGAAGACCTGTGATGGCTGATGGGGACAGAAGTGAACCCCACACTCCATGTTGAAGGAAAAGAGATAATGGATTCTGGCTAGGCCTTCTGGGTGGGAGGTTTATTGTTGACAGGCCCTAGGTGCCACCCCTGAATCCACCCCACACCCCTCACTTTTCAAGGGCAACGGAGAACAGCAGATTCTCAAGACTGGAGGTGCCATCAGGGGAGAAAGTGTGATGTCCTCTGTGGGTGTTAGAGAAACATCATATTGTTATTGAAATCCTCATCTCTCAGGTACAAATTGTACTGCCATGGAAATCACCTGTCCCCTTACTTCTCTTTTTAAAAGTATTTTGTTCATTTATTTGTTATTTGAGAAAAAGAGAGAGGCAGATAGAGAAAATGGGCATGGCAGAGCCTCCTGCCACTGCAAATGAACTCCAGACACATGTGCCACCTTGTGCATCTCGCTTTACATGGGTACTGGAGAATCAAACCTGGGTCCTTTGGCTTTGCAGGCAAGTGCCTTAATAGCCAAGCCATCTCGCCAACCTCCCCCTTACTTCTTATATGCAGAATACAGGCAGAAACACCTTCCTCATAGCCTGCTTTTTGTTGTTTTATCTCTACCTGTTTCCGTACCACAAAGAGTATGATGCATTTATCAGTGAACAGATGGTTCAGCAAGAAAAATAAATAAACAGCAATCTGAAAAACCTATGATTAAGTAGACAAAATAAGAAAGAGCAAAGGACATGTCAGTCCACATAACTGAATTCCTGATGACTCTGGACCAGAAGTTACAGCAAGTTACAGTAAAGTTTGCTCTGAGCTCTCTAGTGGCCAAAGCAAAGAATGAAATGACAGTGAGAATGATTGATGGTGTCCCCAACATGAAAGAAGACTTGTTCAGAAAAGAAGTGTGTTCAAATCTCTCAGCATTAGCAGCTACTATTAACTATTACCACTGTACAACCTTTATCACTGCCATCATCTAATTGAGGATTTCTCAAAACAAACATTACTAACTCTATTTCACAGTAATGCTCAAAACATTTTAAGTAAAATAGAGCAGAACCAAATAGAAATATTTTAATAAGATATTTGTTTCATTTTTATATGTACAGAGAGATAAAGCAGAAAGCAGCGAGGTTATGATATAAAAGTATTTCTTATGGTGCTCCTTGTCACCTGGTTGGGGTCAGCTTGTCCTGTCTGCAGGTTTCCAAGAGAGTGTTCAGTGGGACGACATCCAGTGAGGTGGGAGAGTGCCAGAGTGCTCCCCTTCCTGAAACAGTTCATGCAGACATCGACTTTTAATGTGTGTTTAAAAAGCCTCCCCTCCCTCTGTTTCCCCCTGTAATTTTCAGTCTCCAAAACAATGCCACACATTTGGAAGCAAAGTGTTCTCCACTCTCCCATTTTTATGTTTTATTTGAATTTTATTGGAGACTCTTTCCTGAGCAAAGTTCTGGCCTAGACTCTGGTGATGTTAGGGAAAGAATTTGACATATGCAACCAACAAGGTCTCATGATGAAGACATATGAATGTGCAGTATCATAGTCTGGAAAGAGCCATGAAAATGACACAGGGCTCTTGAGGGTGACAAGGAAACAGCACAGGGTTGTTTCAGATAGGTGTGGGAGCCGCATGTGTAGGGCGAGGAAGCAGGGGAGACCTGCTTGGATGGGGTTGTTGACATTCAGTGGCATATACCCAAGCATGTCATAGGCTGTCCTAGTAAAAGGAAGTGGCAAAGCAGAGTGATTCCAACATCCCAGGCTCTGAACTTGGATCTAAGTTTGAATCCTGTCTTCTAGTAGCTGTGCAGTCTTGAGTTGCTTATTAACTTCCAAGCCACTCTATTTCCCTTACATATGAAATGGGAAAAACATTGCTTCACTGTAACCTTTCTGACTCTCAAATTTTCTTACCTATGAATAGTAGAAATAAATAATCATGCCTAATTTGAAGAATGCTAGTGAGAATTAGAAGAGAAACTACATGATGTGTCTCATCCAAATCGTAGTGATTATTCTTGGTCCCCCAAGGCAGTGCCTAAAGATACATGAAAAGTCCCTTGGATTTAATCAGAAAGAATGGCTCAAAAGGAGCTGCTATGTTCCCTGCAGGGAGCTCCCATGGAAAGAAAAAAAGTGTGCCCAGGAATTAACTCAAGGCGTCTGGCTCCCACATACCTGTGTGTGTTATCCCAAGTAGGTCACTGGACCCTGCGATGTTCAGTGTCCTCCTCTAAGGTGGAGGTAAAGGTCCCACGTCAACTGGAACATGGCTATTTGGATGGCATAAGGTCTGAGGAAGGTGAGGGCAAGGTAAGGAGTGTTGAGGTGATTCACTGAAAGATGACTCACTGTCAGGACATGTCAGAAAAAAGGCAAACCCAGTGGAGCTGAGTTGACTTTCATGTCCCCAAAGCTCTTGCTTCCAATGACACTGCGAAATGTTTCCTTGAGTTTGCGGAGGCCATCACCACATTCTTCTGCCCAGAAGTTCACCGAATCTTAGTCTCTTTGAACTATATACCAGCATAAACTTTTTCCTTTATGAGCAGGCCCTCCTGAAGCCCTATCTTCACCAAGTCAAGCTGACTTTGTAAATTACTGTACCTAGAATTCTACATTATCACCAGCCTCAATGCTAATTTTCTCCAATGGCCTCTACCAAACATGTCACAACATGCCTTACATTCATCAAGCCACAAAGAGAAGGCTGATAGGGAGTGAGGGTATGGCTCAGTTGGTAAAGTGCTTGCCACACAAGCGTGAGGACCTGAGTTCAGATCTCCAGAATCCACTCAAATGCCAGGAGTGCATAGCAGTCCACGTGAAATCCAAGAGCTCATGAGGAGGACACTGGGGATCACTGGAGCAAGCTGGCTGGTGACACTAGGCAAATCAGAAGGTCTGAGTTCAAATGTGAGACCCTGTCTCAATAAATAAGGTGTAGAGCTATCAACAAAAGTACTTGACATCATCCACTACATGCAATTACACACACAAATGGAACACACACAAACTTGCCCACACACATGCAAACATAAATATGTATATGTATGCATACCACACACACACATAAATATGTGAAAGATAAAGAAACACAAAGAGAGAAAAAGAAACAAAGAGACTGTCTGTTTGGGTAAAACAGCAGCCATTCATTGCATGACCATGAATAAATTTACTCTCAGGGCCTCATTTTGTATATTTGTTATATCTTTTGAATATATATAAAAATACTAACTTTGAAAGCTTATGACTATTTGTTGTATAATTATTAAAACTGTGAATATTATAGGGAACTTATTCAAAATATTGATTATAGTCCTTAACTCACTGTTCAAATATCTAATAGCCTTTTTATTGAAATTCATCATGTATTTGAAAAGTTTACAAATTCCACATTATACTAATAAATGAATATTAAAAAGTGAATATGCATGTGCAATTCACACCTAAATCCACAGTCTATTATCAGCACCTTCACACACCATCTAGCTGTTGCTCCACCCATCCCAGTGTAACCAACATTTTGGATTCTCTCATTGTAGATTAGTCTTGCCCGGTTTTGATGTCTACAGAAATGGAGTCGTATGTCATCTCTTAACCCTGACTTTTTTACTGGACATTTAGTATGTCAAAGGTGCTTTATGTGGGTACAATTTCTTTTCAATATATCTGTGTTATCATTTTTTCAGTACAGTTTAGTTGTTATTATCTTGACACCAAACCACTATTAGAGAGAAAGCTTCCGAGAAGCTAAACTTATTTTTAAATATTCATTTATTTATTTACTTGAGAAATAGATCAGAAAAAGCAGATAGAGAGATAATGAGCATTACAGGGCCTAAGCCACTGAAAACAAACTCCAGATGTACGTGCCACCTTGTGCATGTGGCTTACATGGGTACTGAGGGAATCAAATTTGGGTCCTGAGACTTTGCAAGCAAGCACCTCTGTCTCACTGGGGATGAGAGTTGCCAGTGGCTGTGTATCTACTCTGCTTCCAGCATATGCTTGACATCCTGATAGGGTAATGTCTTCACTCATGTTACCCTGATCCATTTCTATTGGTGGTACACTCTTGCTCTCTGTATTATTAGGTACCGTGCCCACTGCTATGTCAAATGCCTGACAGGAGGGAAAAATTTAAAAAAAAAAAAAACTCAAGGACTGGAGAAATGGCTTAGCTTGCCTGTGAAGCCTAAGGACCCCGGTTCGAGGTTCGATTCCCCAGGACCCACGTTAGTCAGATGCACAAAGTGGCGCACGCATCTGGAGTTCGTTTGCAGTGGCTGGAGGCCCTGGCGTGCCCATTCTCCCTCTCTCTCTCTCTTTCTCTCTCTCTCTCTCTCTCAAATAAATAAATAAAAATGAACAAAATATTTAAAAAAAGACTCAAGCCAAAAGGAATGATTGGTTTTGGCTCACAGTTGAAGAGGATACAGGCTACTATGGAGGGGAAGGCACAGCAGCAAGGGCTCCACCCGTGACAGCAGGAGCTTCTTACATCTCTGTGGCTGGGCAGAAAGCAGAGAGCTGGGGCCAGAAGCAGGGCCTACTTTCACCAGCTAGATATCAAATATTAAAGGTTTCATAGCCTCCCAAAACATCTTCAATAGCTGGGGACCAAGCATTCAAATATATAAATCTATGGGGGACATTCAGAATTAAAGACACACCACCTATAGTCATAAAAATGATAACAGCAACTGACTTTTCCTTTGCATAATGGAAGTTATGATCCACTCAACAAATGTTCAGAGGCAGTACACTCATTGCTGAACACTGACACTAAGCTATAGCAAGAGAAATACTGGGCCAGACAAGAAGGAATTAAAATGAAGGAGAAATAGTATTAGGTTTGAAGCCAGGCCATCCTAGACTCTGTGTCTACTTCTCCACAGTAGTATGATTCTTAAGACATCATTTAGCTTCCATAAGCCTTTGTTTTTCAACCCAAATAACAATGACCATAGTGCCTCAAGAGGTCAAAATTTACAAAGGAAAAGTGTTGGTCCTGGCCAAAGCATAGCAGTGCAGTGTCCAAAGCACAGAATGAAAAGCAGGGAAATATTTACCTTGGAAAATCTACTCTGCTCCCAAGTCTAAGTATCAGATTTTATACACATGTGAAATAATTCACTGTTTCTCATGGTGACCAAAGTTACAAACTGGGCTAGTAGAATTATATCAAAGAGGAACGGTTTATGTTGGCTTAGAGTCCATCGTGGTAGGGAAGGCATGGCAGTGGGAGTATAAAGAAGCCAGCCCCATTCAGTCCACAGTCAGGAAGCAAAGAGTGCTGAAGGCTGGAGTTCATCTCGCTTTCTCCTTTCTTAGGCAGTCCAAGACCCCAGCCCACAGAAGGACCTCACTCACATTTAAGGTCGGTCTTACCACCTTAATTAACTGAATCTAGAAATTCTCTCACAGAGATACCCAGAGATTTGTTTCCATGGTGATTCTAAATCCTGTCACGTTGAAAATCAGGATTAACCGTCACAACGTCCTATGTATTCATCTCATAACTTCTCAGCTATCACATGACCTGTGCCACTCCTACTCCACCTGCCCCTCCCCAATTAGCCACCTTTCAGACATTCTTCTATCTATCTGCTTTAGAACGACTAGGAGAAAAGAGAGGACAAGGATAGGTCTGATAAGAAGGAAGTAGGAAGGGCTGAAGAGATGGCTCAGCAACTAAGGCACTTGCCTGCAGAACCAAAAGGACTTTATTTCAATTCCCCAGGACCCATGTAAGCCAGATGCACAAAGTGGAACATGCATCTGGAGTTTGTTTGCAGTGGCTAGAGGCCCTGGCATGCCCATTCTCTCTCTCTCTCCCTCTCTCTCTCTCTTTCTCTGCCTCTTTCCCTCTCTCAAATAAGTAAGTTTTAAAACATAAAATATTAAAAGGAGAAAGTAGGAAAATATAAGGACAACTGGAAGTTAGAAGAAGAGCCTTTTCAGCCCAAGTGTATGCTAACTGAAATGTTCTGGAAGTTTCATTCCTCAAAACCATATGGGCATGTACTCTAGAGAGAGGTTTGCATGGGGAGACGCACAGAGATGAATGGTGTTGACTTGTGAGGAACTTTTCCGAGTTCTCTCTGGTTGCTAGGTATGTGTGAGACATTCTTTCCAGGGGTCACGGATTTTATTACCATTCCAAAGGCCAGGATTTCACTGCAATAATGATGGAAAACATTTGTGTCATGCTGCAAGGGCTGAGTGAATAAGCAGCTCAGGACAGCAAGCCACATTTGAGGGAAGAAATGGGAGCGGTCAATGCAGTCCAAATAGCCGTGGCCAGTCCAGACCATGGGACTAAAGTGGCCCGGTCAGAATGCTGGTTGTTGGATACCAGCACAGCACTATGAGCCACCAAAGCCAAGCTGTCCCAGAAATGACTCATATATACCAAGATGGGCTTTGCTCCAGGGCCTACTGGGGTCTTTGGTGACAAGTGAGACTGAAGCTTCCTGGACAGTGGGAGAGCCAAACAATTCAACTTGGCCAAAGTCAGGTTGCTGTGGTTAATCTTATTTTGTATTTGTCTAGAACCAATGACTGCAGTTCAGGGTGGAATTTATTAAATTTTAAGCTAAGATGGAATGTGTTAGATGAGGCCTGCCACACTAGCAAAGAGAGGCAGGAAGAAACAAAAGAAGGAGAAGGCAAAAGGAGGCAGGAAGGGCTCACAATGCAGCTCAGTAGGTAGAACCCATGAAGCTCTTGACTCAGTGCCCACCATCGTATAAACCAGGTATAGTTATGCACACCTGTAGTCCTAGCACTCCATCTGGAAGGGAGAGGCAAGAGGATCAGAAGTTCAAGGTCGTCCTCTGCATTCTCTACTACATAGCAAATTTGAGGGCCAACCTAGGCTACATGAGACTGTTTCAAAACAAAAAATAGACCAGAAAGCAAGAAGACTAAAGGAGGAAAGGAAGAATCTATTTAGTGAGCACTTGGTAAAAGTTTGTTCTTGGGCTAAGAACTTTATATATGACATCTCCTTCCTATGGTTAAGAGAGAATGAATGAATTTTCTCATAGAAATGATAGTTCCTTCCATCTGGAAGGACCTCTGCAATGGCATTTTTTTTCAGACACAGCAGAAATCTTTATTCAAATGAAATTGCCACAAGATCTCCAGCTATGGCCAGGCATGGTGGTGCACATGGATACTCTCATCACTCAGGAGACAAAGACAGAAGAAACACACATTTAACCAGGTGCATAGTGAAGCTTATCTCAAAAAAAAATCACATTCAGTTCAAAAACAGATAAAAGCCTATGTTCTGACTTTTCCAAACCAGAGAGTCAATGATAGGACCAGCAAGACCTCAGATCTCAGGTTTTGGTCTCTCTCCAAGTTCTTCCCATCAGATCACTTCATGTTATGTCCTTATACAGACCTAAAAAAATCTCTCCCTGGATTCACATCTCATCTCTCCAGTCTTTACAAAGCTGAAGACCAACTTCTCTCTCTCTCTCTTATAAATAAGTGAATAAATATTTTTTTAAATCAAATACTTCTTCTTATCTCCCATTACATGCATACAGACAGAAGAGATCACATACTAAGATTCAGTAAATATCCACAGATAACACCTGGGAAATTTTCAGTGAAACATGTAGATACAAAGCAATTTTTCTTCTTAGGGAGAAGCCATGGGATAGAAGTGGGATAGTGTACACCTGTACATAGCGTGCCTTCCTAGTGCATGGGGCAAGGTGCTTTCCCCATGAGAGCACCATGTCCTAAACAAACCATGGGGCAGGCCATGCCAGATATGGGCTGCCTGCTAGAATGTGCATAAGATGGGTGGTCCTTCAGTCATGTCAAACAGGGTTATACTCAGTGGGACATCCATGTAGGTGTCAACCCAAAATAGACAGAGAAGCATCAAAATAAAGATCATTTATCCAGTGTGGTGGTTTGAGTCAGGTGTCCCCCATAACTTAGGTGTTCTGAATGCTAGGTTCCCAGATGATGGAGATTTGGAAGTTAACACTTCCTGGAGGGAATGTATTGTTGGGGGGGGGGCAGGCTTATGGGTGTTATAGCCAGTTTCCCCATGCCAGTGTTTGGCACACTCTCCTGTTGCTGTTGTCCACCTTATGTTGGCCAGGGGATGTCCACCCTCTGCTCATGCCATCATTTTCCCCTGCCATAGTGGAGCTTCCCCTAAAGCCTGTAAGCCAAAATAAACCTCTTTTTCCCACAAGCTACTCTTAGTTGGGTGATTTCTACCAGCAATGTGAACCTGACTGTGGCACCCAGCATAGGTGTGAAGCTATGACCATCAGAACTAGAGAATGGATGAAGGTCAGCAAGCCAAGAAGGCCAAGTGTATAAAAGAGAAAATAATGCAGAGAACAAGAAATGAGCTCACAGAAGCCATTTTTGGATATCACTGTTGTTATTCGTATACACAGAGAGTAATCAACTTATTTCTTAGCTCCTCTGCCTCTCCCTTTACAGTTGAACAGCATAGGTATAGACTATATGCTGGCTTAGGAGATGGATAGAGCCTCTGTTCCATTCCACAAACATTTAAGGTATGTCATGCACTAGCTAAGAGCTGTATGTGCCTCTGCACCTCAAGAAATACATAGATAACCTTTTCCTTCAAGAAAAGGAAAATCATATCTGTGCCTCCCAGAAATAATCACCCAAGAAATTCCAAAAACCACTCAAGAGATTTCAGTTTAATCCAATGCTTAGTATGTCTGGTACAAAATATATGCTCAAGAAGTATCTGTGACAGAAAAGAGGAGGGAGGGATGGAGGAAATGACAGAGGAAGAGAGGAAGGGGGAAGGAAAGCAAAAAGAAAGGGAAGGGGAGAGGAAGTAAGGGATGGAGGAAGGACCTAGGATGCTATAGGAGCACAGAGAAGAAAAACGCACAGTCTAAAATAGATGAGTGTCAGAAAAACATTTGGTAAAAATGTAATAAATGCAAAATGAATTGAAATGGTTTAGGTCACTTTTCCATTCATAAAATATTTATTTCAACATGAAAAATGTAATTTACACTCATGCCACTAAATAAGGAAGCTGTAGCTCACCCTGTTTGAGACCATAGAAATGCAAGAAACAGGCCAAGTACACCCAGCTAGTGAGAGTTAGAACAGCTACTCAAAGCCATTTCTTTCCACTCTAAAGCTGTGTGCCTTCCAGAAGCCCATGCTGCCTCCAGGAGTTGACTCTCTCAGACCTCTACTTGAGCCTTGCCTCACAGCACACACCCCCTATACTGTCTAGGTGGCTCGTAAGGGGTGATTTCAAGAGATGAGACTCTCACTCTCACAATTTCTGTAGCTGTCACCTTAGTTTTGTCATTCTCTGCCTCTCCTCACTCACATAGAGAAAAAAAAGGATGGGAAAAAAACTTAATGATAATATTAACAGAGTACCAGACCATGTTCTCCAGTAAAAGCTCCTTAGATGGATACCATAGACATGGGGTGGTATTTTCAGCATAATGTTTGAGAGAGCAGCATCAGCACACACATACGTACTTTTCAGGCAGAGCTCCCTGGGTTTATGAGAGACATTCAACTGTGCTTCACAGTTCTCGGTGGGCATCAAGTCCCTGTACTATCTTGCATGTCAATGAGGAACAACCCGGGCTGCTAATGAGAACTCTGAACATAGTGGCAGCAGCAAAGCATGGTGCTGCATATATGAGATGCTATTTACAGTTGTCTAATTATCTGGTTAATTATGGAATCATAAAACCAGAATGGGCTTGGGAGTTCAAGGGAAGGCAGAGGAAGTGCAATTGATAATCCTCTGTTTCTGATCTAATTAAGATTTTTCTGTACATAATTGTTTCTAGAAGTTTGTTCCCCATTGCACACCTTGTCAAATCTAAATGAATCTGCCAGGCCCAGATCTCATCCATCCTTTGTGAGGAGGAGAAACGACAGGGGATGGATGAATATGACAAGAGGTCACCCTCCACTTGGAAACACTCTGTCTTTGCCTTCCTCCTTGCCTCCTGCTGTTCTATTCTGTCCTCCCTGGGGAATCTTATCCAGGGGCTTCCAGCCACACACTGACCACCCATTCCTGCCTATACTCTTTCCTTACCACATGCAATGGTCTCTGCAACTTTCCAGCCAGGTCAGAGCTCATGTCCCACCTGGGCTGCAGCTGCCACCTTCTCAGCTTCCCTGTCAAAAGTTCTGCCAGGAACCTCCTCAAAGATGTGAATTGAATCTAGTCACTCTCATGTGACTCTCCATTGTTTGCCATAGCCCTGGAGAAATCCTGAAGATGAGAGTTTAAGAATCTTCACTCTTTGATTGGAAAATACACTATAAATAACTATGACAATGCTAACATTACCAACAGCATTTTCATGTTTTTTTAAATTATTTTTTATTAATTAGTTTTGTACTCAGTGAATACAGTCAAGTTGGTACCATTGTTACCTTCCTCCCTGTCCTCCCCTCTCCCTCTGGCCCCTCCTTGTTGAGGTATATGGGTCATGCATTGTGGAGTTAGCCCTCAGTTATGGGTAGGAGGAAATGTCTCTGTGTATCATGACCCAGTGTGTGGCTCTGACATTCTTTCCGGTTTTGAATTGGACTGTCTTATACTTAGCATGCACAGACAATGGGATCAAACAGTTAAATTGTTATCATTAAACTGATAATGCACTTTAGAATTGTGGGAATGGAGTATGAAGGGGAAAAGAAGAAAAATTTTCTCTACTTACTGGGGAACAACAAGGATATGTTGAAAATTGAAATATTCACACAAAGGTTCTATTATCATTTTTTAAAGAATGAATTTAAAGACAGATCTGGGTTCAGTACCAGTTATAACCTTTCTAACTTTGACCTTGGGGAAACTATGTACTATGCTGAACTTTGTTGTCTTCCTTTGAAAATGAATATAATGCTCTCCTCCCTGCCTCACAGGGTTATTCAAAGAATGAAAGTCCATAAAGAGAGAGAAATATTTGGCACATAATTTATAACAATGGGATTAATATGATCATTAATGATATTAATTATTTCCCACTATAAAGATATTACCTAAAAATCACATTGCTCTTTTCTTCAATTGATTTTCTTTGTAGCATTGTAGAAATAGAATGAAGTTAAATCAAACAACATACCAGTTGTTTACAACATGAAAGTGCATTTTGAAAATTGCAGAGAAGGTGGTTCAGTGGTTAAAAGCCTGCTAACTGTAGTTCATATCCCCAGCACCCAGTCAAGCCAGACACAAAATGACATGTCTATAATCCCAGCAGGTATGAGGCAAGGAAGAAGCAGAGTCAGGGGAATCCTGATGCTTGAAAGTCAGCTAGTTTGGCCTTTCCAGTGTCAAAACAACAAGAGAAACCCTGTCTTTAAAAAGGTGGAAGGAAAGAACCAACACCCCAGTGTTATCTTCTGACCAGTGTACATGTGATGTGGCATGTACATGCATACACACACACACACACACACACACACACACACAGTTACCAATACAAACAAATTTATACCTAGTCTAAGCATTCCTACTTCAGGTAATTATTGTAACTTAATGTTTGCTTTTTACAATCAAAACAATAGACCATTATAAATGAATATGATAGGGGTGGGTCTGTATTTAACATTGCTTGGGGTCACAATAAAGTATATAATGGGGCTACATTTCACATTTAATGAAAGGCAAGGCAGACTTTCCTGCTATATCCAGCATGCCCAACTTTGCTGGACAAGGAGAAGATGAGGCTCATTCTTAGCTTCCATTTCACTATGATTAATTCAGAGAATGAGACAGAGCTGGCCATTTAAGTTATCAATCATGGGTATAATGGGTGTTATGAATTAGTTCAGAATATTCCAGAAGTCACAGAGAAAGTGGAATATTCTACTGAGGATATCAAAGTATAATAGCAAGTAGCATAGTTGTGAAATGTCATGACATCCTCATACTTTGTTAGCAGAGCATTTAGAATAAATATGCTTTAGCCGTGCCTGTACAAAACATTCTTACATCCCTTACACAACTGTAATTTTTCTAGTTGCCTCCTCAGCCAACCAGAGTGTGGCATTTACCCAAAAGACTTCGTCATTTTAAATTAATCAGCCTATTCTCCACTCCCTATTAGCAGGGCCAAATGTGGGCAAAACCAGTAAAAGGATGCACATCCAATTGATTGGCTATTGCATAAAAGTGACCATGGCAATGGAAGTCAGAGCCATGCCTAACATTGCGCATCTTTGAGATAACACATGGGAGAGAAGGAGAAAGACACTTAATTATAACATGTTCCAGCAGCTCATGGAGCTGCCTGGGGAGGGAAACCTAATGGGTGTCAACACAATTACCAATCTTCACACACATCTGAAAATAACAGACTGTGACATGAACACAATTGCCATGTTGTCATCTCATCTGCGCAGTGATTTGACATACTGGATATCAGTGCAGAATTGAATTAGAGCAAGAGATTGCATGGCAATTTCCCAATCTGGCTTTCCAATTTCTCTGGCGGCCAAGGGTAAGCAAGCCCCAAAGTCACCCTGGCAGCCCAGCTCCCGCTCCCTGCACTCCAAGCTGCTTCTGCCACAAATGCTGATAGAAATGTGATGGTGTTGCCTCCTTGGTGCCTTGGCTGATAGCATCCATGATGCCCAGAGGACATGTAGAACTGAAAACAAAGGAATGGTGATCTCAAACAGAGCCCAGAGCTGTGTTCCTAGGAACTCTTGGTCTGCCCTCTTCCTCATCCTTATTCTATTAATGCCATTACCTGCTAACCAGGTTACTCCCCAAGTGGCCTAAATTTATTCTTCTTGAATCTCAATCTTTTTACTTCTAATTTGGGTGATAGTAGAAAGAAGAGGTAAGGTAGATAGATTAAAACCACCTGGAACATTCTTTAAAAATATGGAATCCTTGGTACCCAACCAAGATCCACTGAGTGCAAAATTTGGAGAAAGAAATCTAAGAATCTGTATTTTGAATGAGTTTGCTAGCTTTTCAGGCACCAGACCTGGAAAGCAACAAAGTTCTAGATGGTAAAGAAGTAGTCTTTCTAGTTCAAAGCTTGTCACATTATTTTTTCATCATTTGATATTTTGGGGGAACTGGGTATTTACACATAAGCTACTCACACATTTATACATGTTATTCAAGTCTCCTGGAGCTATATGCTATATGCTATGCTCCCTCAGTTCTCACTTTAGACACCAGGGTTTGTGCCCCACTGTCCATGTTCATAACACGCTACCCTCCACTCACCATTACAGCATCACATTAGTCGCTGGACCCTCTTCCCCATTAGATGATAAGTCTCATGAAGATGGGGACCTTACCTGTCTTGGCATTTGCCTTATCTCCATGGCTGACACATGATAGGTATTAATTGGCTTAATGAGTGTCTAAAAGATTGAGAAACTGAAACTGAAATTCATAAAGTTCAAGTAACTAATGCAATAACACAGAATTAAGCATTAATATTGTCTAGCATGTACGCTGAGGTTCTTTATAGTATTTTCAATATTCTTATCCAAACAAATGGCCTCCTTCTTTGCTAGAACTTGAATGGGCAGCTTGGATCAGAATTCCAACCCAAGAATTCTTTACATGTCAAAAGACAGCTATCCTAAAATTAGATTATTCAGATATTGACAGAAGTTGACCGATGTGATCAAAATATCAAGTCTCAGTGAGGGGTATCAAATTTGAGGAGATTAGATTTTTAAGTTAGCTTCGAGTATACTCCTTCCCACCACACCCCCACAAGGTACCCATCACCATGCCATGCCACCTGTGTATGGATGTTCACGTTTTCACCTTTACAGTCACTGCACTTCTATCTAGTAAAGATGGCATTAATCATTTACAAATGAGGATATTGAGGCATGCAATTAATTTATCTTAATGTATCAGTTACTTTCTCATTGTTGGGTGAAAATACCTGGCCAGAAGCACCTTAGGGAAGGAAAGGGTCTATTTTAGCTTACAGTTGAAGAAAGTATGTGGGAACAGGGAGTCTGCATCAGATCATCACATCAGCAGGGAGGACACAGAGAGAACAGCACATACGACCAGGCTGTAATATCTCAAATTCCCCCCCTCCTCCAGTGATACAATTTATTCAGCAAGGCTCCAGCCCCCACCTCCTAAAGGTTCCACAACCTTCCAGAACAGCACCACCAGCTTGGGATTGAGTATTCACATGCAAGAGTCCTTGAGGGTTATGTTACATTCAAACTACCACATTACATTGCCTGCCCAGGGTCCATAGCTCCAGTGAACATGGACCGAGAACTAAGTTCTCCTCTCCTACTGGCCTAGGAACATGTCAGGTAGGCAAGAAATCTACTTCCAGTTTTACCTAGACAATAATTAACCGGAGATAAATTGGGTTTTAATCCCATGCTAGAAGTCTGTATAATTTATTTATCTACCTGGCATTTAGCTTTTGATTAGCAAATCCATGTCATTCTTGGCCCTATAAACTCAAACTTGTCTACCTATATTAACTTTGCTATTGCTTTATTCTATTTTCAAGGCAGTTTTCCTATCTTTTGATTTTGTGGCTTTTGACTGACGTATTACCTTAAGTGCATTAGAAATCTGCCTCAATAGTAGAATTTCCTTTTGGGGGCGGAGAGTACATGTAGGTCATGATGAACAACAAAAGAAAAAGGTGCATTGTTCTCGCCTCCTCTTCTTCAATGTCCCATGAGCCTTAGAGGGTGTGTTCTGTGTCTCCTTTAGTGTTGAGCACTAAGCAGCGTCTGGTTTTCTGCTTTGATGAGTTTTGAATCTCCTCGCCATCTGCCATTTCCCCAGAGGGTAGCTGTTTCTTCTGTAATGTTTCCTGGGCCCTGGCAGATGTGACAGAGATGATGGTCTCATGCTAGGCTTTCTTTCATTGTTGGACTGATGGATCTTAGGTCACCCCAGTATTCACTGCCATCTGTACAGAGCAGATTCTCAGGACTTTGCCCCTCTTGTCTTGTCATGGACAGGAGCTCTTTATAGTCTCTCCCTTTTCCTTCTCTTCATCTAATAAAGTCTTGCTAAACTTTACCCTCTGGTCTGTGGACTTGAATCCTTTGAATTCATAGGACAAGAATCTGGGGACATCTCCAAATTCTCCTATCATATCAGTGTGTTGGCTGATATTGTTATATGTTGGTACATTGTTTAGGAACTCCAAATTCTGGTTTCATATTGGTGCTCGGGCCAGGACTTCAGAATAAGTGTTCTCTTGCTTCCTGCCTTCCTCATAGCAGGAGGCAAATAGATTCTTTTCCTTTTTTATTTCTTCTCTGCAACTTTCCACTTGGGAACTGGCCACATTTAAAGCTTGTTAGATGATATATTTGGGACATTTCTGTGGGAGACATGTACTAAAACTTTCTTTTTTTCGCTTTCTGCCTGCTTGTAAAGCCAATAGCAAACTGTAATGCCATGTGTATAACACTGGGTTTGTCAGGATGTGTTTTGTGTTTGCCCTGTTTAACACTGCTATGAGTTTTAAATACTAATGATCAATGATTGTTGTGGGGAAATGCAGATTCTGCCTGAAATTGCTGGGCTGGGTTTGTGCCTGGCCAATACCCTGGGACATATATTCAGGAAGCATGCCCTCCCCAAGATAATAACATCTTTGGGGCTCAGTCCGGTATTTGTGAGTACTGACTCATACTCAAGGTCACTATGAACCAAGCTAAACTAGGCAGAAAGCTGGAAGAATGACCACTGAGCTTCTGACATCTCTCTTGCTTTCCTGACTGGGGGAAGCCCCCAGCAATGTCTAGCATGACTGAATTCCCAAGCTGGTTTCTCCCCCAACCTTCTTTTTCATTAAGGCCCCCTCCTTCTCTGGGTATAAGCGGCAGCCCTCACTGTTCCTTGCAGAAATAATCAAGTTCCTCAGAGATCTAGAAAGAATGTACTCAGGCAATGGACCAGGTTGTTTGATTTTTTTTTCAGTTAACCTTTTTTAAATGTTTTCCCTCTAGGAACAGAGAGAAATATACAATGGATAGAGACATTTGCTAGTGACTCTAGTGACTGCATCTGTCTAATATTTTCTGGTTTGTTTCTGGTTATAGAAGAAATAATATGCTTTACCTGTAGACACTGTGGTGATTTGAATTAGATATCCCCCATAAATGCATGCATTTTGTCTTTTGTTTGCTTGTTTGTTATCTGAGGTAGTGTCTCACTCTAGCGCAGGCTGACCTGGAACTCAATCTATCGTCCTAGGCTAACCCCAAACTCACAGAGATCCTCCTACCTTTGCCTCCCAAGTGCTGGGATTAAAGCCTTGAACCACCATGCCCAGCAACTCATGTACTATGATTGCATGGTCCCCAGCTAATGGCAATTTTGGTGATGGAGACTTGCTGGAAGATGTGTGTTGTTGGGGGCAGACAGTTCCCCCTTGCCAAGGTTTGGCTCACCCTCCTGCTGCAGCTAGCCACCTGCTGTGGGAAAGAAGTGATGCCCAGCCTCTGCTTTACTATCTTTCCTCTACCATCATGGAGCTTTCCCTCAAAACTGTGAGCCAAAATAAGCAACATTACTCCCATCAACTGCTTTTTGTCATGTGCCTGTGCCAACATGATAGTAAGTACTATAGAAAATTGATGCCAGTAGAGTGAGGCCATTAATGCTGGAAATGTTATTTGTGGCTTTTGGCCTTTGGAAACTGATTTCTGGGAGGAATGTGGGAGAATTCGGAAGCTTAGCCTAAAAGATGCCTTGCATTGCTGAAAACAGAGTTAATGGACTCGTCTGATCAGAGTTGAAAGACCTAAATGTAGGAAGATTTATGGGCTGTGCAGGTCTGGTTTGTAAGGAGGGAAAGAAGGCTTTGTCTGGACTGGGCTAGAAGCAGTACATGTTAGAGACTTGCTGTATTCTTCCCATGTACTGAGAACTTGGGCAAGATTGTATTATACGCAAATGGAATGGTGTGAACAGATGGATATGACACACAAATAAATGAAAGATTCAGGCTGGAGAAGCGCCTATTCAGCTGAAATTACTTGAGAGATTACCATCATTGAGATTGGGCCAGCTGCTCTGCATTGGTACAGAAGAAAGGATGCAGACTCTTGAAAGTAAGGGACCTAAATTTAGTAGTCTGCCTGGTATTATTGAGTATAACAAATTTGGAATGGAGGGGTACATTTTGATTTACACTGTTTTTTGGAAATGGCAATGGGCAAGGTAAGACAGGGTTGTTGGAAGTCCCTGCATGAAGACTCTATGAGGCCATGAGATGAACAATGGGCTGCAGAAGACACCCAGTGGAAATGCCAGGAATATGGGCTGCCACCACAGAGAGCTGCCAGCTTGGGATGCATTGTTCCCCAGGATGTGAGGTGCCTGGCTGAAGTGGTGCAATTGGAACTCCAGAGACTTCATCACTGGTTAGAAATTCAGATAGCCTGAATTCAGACCCCAGGAACCTGTTGCTTGGAGAAAGTTCCTGAGTCTGCTGTTAAGGATAACATTAGTGCCTGTCTCAAAATAAGGTAGGGGTAAAGATTAAGTCAAACCAAACTTAAGAGCATCATGGCAAGTGCTGGCCCAGAGGCACCCACTACACAGGTCTTTTTACTTTTGTCTCTCACTATGGAGAATTGGTGGTCTGTTCCATTCTTCTTGCACCTAGACACTTTCTCCTCAAACAATCTTCAGTTACCATCTTCTTCTGTAAACTTCATCCACAGATCTTTCCTTCCCTTCCTACTTGGTCCATTTCTCTCTGTGGCACTCTGCTGACAACCATGCTATTTTTTATGGAGTGAGACACACCAATTGGCACTAAAAATAAAATGCTGTAAAATGTAGGAAGATGATGACTGAAGAAGTCTTTCATTTTTAACACTTAAAAGTGATCCCAGTCACCAGATCAAAAGGAAAGAAAGTCCAACAGCCTGATGTCAAAGGCCCCACCACTGTGCCTAGGTAACCCCCCCCCCCGCAACAACATACAAATGTTCACCAAAGCTGACTCTAAACTCTTGCTCTCATTGCTGTCCACATCATTCTCTGATCCTTTAAATGAAGCTAGAATGACATTTCTCTGAAATAGACCTTACCTAGTCTTTGTGCAATTTTGCTTCTGTTAAAATACCAGGAATTGAGCTGGAGTGATAGCTTGGTGGTTAAAGGGCTTGTCTGCAAAGCCTGAGGTCCCATGCTCGACTCCCTGGGTCCCACATAAGCAAGGTCCCACATGCACACAAGTTGGTGCATGCATCTGGAGTTTGATTACAGTGGCTTGAGGGCCTGGCACATCAATTCTCAATCTCTCTCTCTCTCTCAACCTCTCTCTCTCTCTCTCTCTCTCTCTCATAAATAAAGGCCAGTCTGTTGGGCTTTATTTTTTAAAAAAGTCTCTAATAATTATGTGTGCTCATTTACAAGCCCCTGATCAACCTGGAACTCAGGCTCTGCACTGGGAGCACACAAAATTTGCTTGATAAGAATAGAGCCTCTGGGGACTTCTCGCTAAGATGGCAATATAGTAGCCATGCCAAGGCAGCTTTGGAAGGCAAGAGGGGAATAAGCAGAAAAACAGCAAAACCTACTCTTCTACCAAAAAGCAATGTTGAATAAGTAATTATCAACAATAGCAGAAAAACAGGAGAGACCCAGACTTCTAACAAGGAGGGAGCACAAAACAAGAGCCTGCTGCAGCACCAGCAGCCCCACCCAGCCTGGTACAGAGCAGAGACACAAGAGGAGAAGCCAGGTGCAGGGATTTTCCACTCACATCAGCCTCATTGAAAAGTCAAGAAACTTGAAGGGGAAGACAGCAGGGGCTAGCAGAGCAGCTGCTGAAGGACGTCACAAACTGGGCCAGCTGAGCAGATCCAGTACAACTCCAGGCACCTGCACAGCATCCCTTTCCCCATCCACCAGTGCTGTGAACCACCAGAGAACTTATCCACCACCCAGCCAGACAGCATACAGCACTACTGATCAAAATACCTAGTGACCCAAGCAGCGTAACTAACTCCTACAGTGCAACAGAGAGGAACTGGGGTGGGCACCCAGCATTGGTGAGATTGGAAGCCATTCCAAATGGAAACAAGGTCTACTTACACAAAGCCAGGTACATAGGCCTGCACTGGAAGGGATAATCTCACCTTCCATGTCAGGGCAGGTTAGGTATTATATTTGATTGATGTATTCTTGGTGGGCTTTACCATTCTCAAATAAGCTGTCTTTTGATGTTGACTATTGTTGCCTTTGATGTTTCCTGATTTATAGGACCTTTGTCTTTTTCTTCTCTTTATTGGGGGCAAAGTCTTACACAGCCCCAGGCTGATATGGAACCCAATTCAGACCATAAATCTTAGCCTCTTAATTGAAAGGTTTAAGAGTGTGGGGCAACCTAGGGGACTTTGACTTTATTAGATTATCTGTTTGTTTTAATCCCCACTCTTGCATACTCTATGCTGGTATTGACTTAATATGCATAATCTTCAGCTGAATTTTAGAATTTGCCAGTAATTTGATCCACACAGCCTACTAAAATACTTGAATATCAGGCAAACTCAACACCTAGGGTCACTTCTGCTGTTACTCAGAAAGTATAAGAGCCACACCTGGCACCTTAAAATCCTGCCCTCAAGATATATAAAATTGGATTTAGATCTTTAAGAATATTGCAGATAATTAGAAAACCCAAGAAAAAAATTAACTCAAGATGCAAAAATCTCTACATTATAATTCAAGAAACACAAAAATAATCAACATAATACAATTACACAAAAAATATAAATTCATCAGAAATGACCTCTAGTGAGATTGCTTTAGATGTACTGACTGACAGAGATTTAAATAAATGATTATATCTGTGCTCAAAGAAATCAAAGAATAAATCAAAGGAATCAAAAAAGAAAACAAATTCCTGAAGGAATCCCAAGAGAACACAGGAAAACGACTTAATGAAATAAGGAGGTCAATACAAGACATAAGTAAAAATAGAAATAATGAAAAAATACCAATCAGAAATACTAGAAATGAAAAATAGAGTAAGTCAAATAGAAAACTTTTTAGAAAGTTTCACCAGTAGAATGAATCAAGAAGAGGACAGAATATCTAAACTAGAAGACCAAGTAATAGGAAGGCATGAATAGGAATTTCAAGACATTTGGGACACTATGGATAGATCAAATATAAGAATTCAGGGCATAGTAGAACGAGAATAATTTCACTCCAGAGGCATAGTAGGTATTTTCAACAAAATCGTAGAAGAAACTTTCTCCCTAGATTGTGAAAGTGATGCTAAAACATGTACATAAGGCCTTTAGAATACCAAACAGACAAAAATTGGAATGAACTTCTAATCACCATATTATGATTAAACTACAAAACACACAAACCAAAGAAAATATATTGAAGGCAGTTAGAGAGAAAAATCAAGTCACCTATAAAGGTAAGCCCATCAGAATAACAGCAGATTACTCAATACAAACTTTAAAAGCCAGAAGGGCTTGAAATGAGGTATGCCAAGTTCTGAAAGACAACAACTTTCAACCAAGATTACTTTATCCAATGAATCCATCCATCCAAATTGATGGAAAAATAAGGACATTCCACAACAAAACACACTATAGGAATATATGACCACTAAACTAGCTCTACAGAAAATATTTGAAAGGATCCTTAATGCTGATGAGAAGAAAAGCACACGCATAAGGAAACCTAAAAAAAAAACTATAATCAAATAATAGTTAATACAAAACAAAAGAATGGCAAGAATAAATGCATACCTTTCACTCATAACTCTTGATATCAATGGTCTCAATGCCCCAACCAAAAGACACAGGCTTATAGTCTGGGTTAAAAATCAGGATCCTGTTACTTGTTGCCTCTAAGAAACACACCCAGAAACCCACCTTCCCATAAAAGATGGACGCTATCTTAGGTTGAAAGGATGGAAAACAGTATTTCAAGTAAATGGCCTAGAAAACAAGCAGGTGATACTATCCTAATATCTGACAGTGTAGAATTCACAGCAATATTATTTAAGATATATAAAAAAAGTCACTTTATATTCATTAAAGGAACAATCCAACAGGAGGACATTACAATTCTAAACATATTACACCTAACATGGGAGCTCTCAATTTCATCAAACAAACACTATTAGACTTAAGGCCACAGATAACAGCAAACATAATTGTAGTGAGTGACTTCAATACCCCACTCTCATCAATTGACAGGTCATCCTGGCAAAAAAATAAACAGAGAAGCATCTGAATTAAATGAGGCCATATAACAAATGGACCTAATATATATCTACAGAATATTTCATCCAAAAACTGCAGAAAAAACAATCTTTTTAGAGACCCATGAAACATACTCTAAAATAGACCATATATTAGGACACAAAGAAAATCTTAACAAACACAGGAAAACTGAAATAATTTCTTACACTCTATCTGATCACAATGGGAATAAACTGCAAATCAACAGCAAGAAATGCTATAGAACATACACAAAATTATGGAAACTGAGCAATACATACTAAATGATGAATGGGTCAATGAATAAATCAAGAAGGAAATAAAAAAAATTGTAGAATCAAATGGTAATGAAAATATAGCATACCAAAATCATTTGGGACACAATGAAGGCAGTGCTAAGAGGGAAAGTTATAGCTTTAAGCATCTATATTAAGAAATTAGAAAGGTTGCAAGTAAACAACTTAATGCTTCACCTTAAGGCCTTGGAAAAAGAAGAACAAGGCAAACCAAAAATCAGCATATAGGAAGAAATAATAAAAATTAGAACAGAAATTAGTGAAATATAAACAAAAAATCCAAAGAATCAATGAAACAAAGAGTTCGTTCTTTGAAAGGATAAACAAGGGCTGGAGAGATGGCTTAGTGGTTAAGTGCTTGCCTGTGAAGCCTAAGGACCCCAGTTCAAGGCTCAATTCCCCAGGACCCACGTTAACCAGATGCACAAGGGGGCGCACATGTCTCGAGTTCGTTTGCAGTGGCTGGAGGCCCTGGCAAGCCCATTCTCTCTGTCTATCCGCCTCTTTCTCTCTGTCTGTTGCTCTAAAATAAATAAATTAAAAATACATATATTAAGAAAAGAAAGGATAAACAAGATTGATAAACCCTTAGCAAATCTGACCAAAAGAAAGAGAGAAAAGACATAAATTACTAAAATTAGAGATGATGAAGTCACCATTACAACAGATACCAAAGAAATTCATAAAATCATAAAGGACATAGTTTAAGAACATATACTCCATTAAGTTTGAAAATCTGAAAGAAAAGGATGGTTTCCAACATTTATATGACATACCAAATTAAATCAAGATGAGATAAACCATTTAAATAGACCTATAACAAGTATGGACATCAAAGCAGGTATAAAAAATCTCCCAACTAAAAAACGTCAAGTTCCATATGGATTCACTGGTAAAATTTACCAGACATTCATTGACGAACTAACAACATTGCTTCTCAAACTTTTCCATAAAATAGAAAAGGAAGGAATTCTATCAAACTCCCTCTACAAAGCCAGCTTCACCTTGATACCAAAACCAGACTAAGTCAGAACAAATATATATATGGAATACAGAACAAATAAATAAATATATATATATATATATATATATATATATATATATATATATACAGACCAATCTCCCTCATGAACATAGAATCAAAACTTCTCAACAAATTACTGGGAAACATTATACAATTTATCAAAAAAAAAATTCATTCACCCTGACCAAGGAGGCTATACCCCATAGATGCAGGGATGGTTCACAATAGACAAATCAACAAATTTAACATGCTATATAAATGGGATGACCATGAAGGACAAAAATCACATGACCATCTCAAAATCCAACATCCCTTCATGATAAAAGTCCTACAGAAACTGGGAATAGAAGGAACATATTTCAATGTAATAAAGCCTAAGTATGACAAACTTACAGGCAACCTAATACTAAATGGGGAAAACTTGAAGCTGTTCCACTAAATTTAGGAACAAGACAAGGTTGTACCCTGTCCCCACTTTTATTTATATATACTATTGGAACTCTTAGCTATAGCAATAAGGCACAAGACACATATAAAAGGGTTACAAATTAGAAAGGAACAGATCAAATTATCGTTATTTGTAGATAAGATGACTCTATACATGAAGGACCTTAAAGACTCTGGTGGTTTGATTCAGGTGGCCCCATAGACTTAGGTGTTCTGAATGCTAGGTTCCCAGCTGATGGAGATTTGGGAATTAGTACTTCCTGGAGAAAGTGTATTGTTGGGGGCGGGCTTATAGATGTTATAGCCAGTTTCCCCATGCTAATGTTTGAAACACTCTCCTATTCCTATTGTCCACTGTATGTGGGCCAGGGGGTGATGTCCACCCTCCTCTCATGCCATGATTTTCCCCTGCCATCATGGAGCTTCCCCTCGAGCCTATAAGCCAAAATAAACCTCTTTTTCCCACAACCTGCTCTTGGTTAGGTGATTTTTATCAGCAATGTGAACTTGACTGCAACAGACTCTTAGCAGCAAACTATTAGAGCTAATAAACACTTTTAGCAATGTAGCAGGATACAAAATAAACACAAAGAAGTGAGTAGTCTACCTATATGCCAACAACAAACATGCTGAGGGAATTGCTCCCATTCACAATTGCATAAAAATAAATAAAATAATAAATAAATAAATAAATAAATAACCTTGGAATAAACCTAACTAAGGAAGTGAGGGAACTCTACCATGAAAACTTTAAAATACTTGAGAAAAATTGCAGGAGACACTAGGAAATTAAAAGACATCCTATATTCCTGGATTGGAAAATCAATATTGTGAAAATGTCCATCTTACCAAAAGCAATCTACACATGTAATGCAATCCCCATCAAAATTCCAATGGCATTATTCACAGAAATAGAAAAAAATACTAAAATTCATTTGGAAGCCCAAAAAACCTCAAATATCCAAAATAATTTTGAGCAACAAATTTTGAGCACCTTGCCTGATTTTAACCTATATTACAGAGCCATAGTAACAAAACAGCACGGTACTAGCACAAAAACAGACATGCAGATCAATGGAACAGAATAGAGGGCCCAGATGTAAATAAAGGAAGCTAGAGCAACTAAATTTTCAACAAAAAAATACCAAAAATACTCATTGGAGAAAAGATAACTTCTTCAACAAATAGTCCTGGAAAAATTGGATATTTATATGTAGATGAGTAAAAATAGATCCTTATCTCTCCATGCACAACAATCAAGTCCAGATGGATCAAAGAATTTAATATCAGACCAACACTGAAACTGCTGCAGAAAAATGTAGGGGAAACCATTCAACATATCGGCATAGGCAACGAGCTTCTGAATATAACCCCAGTTGCTCAGGAAATAAAATCATTAACCAACCACTAGGATCTCATGAAATGACAAACCTTTTGTACAGCAGAGGACACTGTGAATAGAGCAAAGAGGCAACTTACAGTATGGGAGAAAATTTTTGCCAACTATGCATCTGACAGATGATTAATATGCAGGAAATACAAAAAACTAAATATTAAATTTCCAGGTAAGATGGTGGCATAGGAGCCAAGCCAAACCAGCCTAGTGTGGGATTTAAGCAAAACCTCAGCAAAATACAATCTTTTTCTGAAAAGTGAAGGAGTATAGGTTATTCTTAGACACAGTGGAGAAGCCGGAGAGACCAAGACCTACCAGAAAGGAGGAAAATGGCCAGAATCCCACTGAGGTGCTTGCAGCCCGCTGTTCCATGTGATCCACGCACCTGCCCAGCAGCCAAGCAGAGGCAGCAGCAGAGACCAAACAAGGGGGTTTTTCCAGGGATGGCTCAACATACACAAATTGGTAAATGTAATACATCACATAAGTGATCTGAAGGACAAAACTCACATGATCATCTCAATAGATGCAGAAAAGGCATTCAACAAAATCGAATATCCTTTCATGGTAAAAATATTACAGAAACTGGGAATAGAAGGAACATATTTCACCATAATAAAAGCCATTTATGACAAACCTACAGCCAACAAAATAATAACTGGGGAAAAATCTGAAGCTTTTCCACTAAATTCAGGAACAAGACAAGGGTGTCTACTGTCCCCACTTTTGTTTAATATGGTATGGGAAGCCTTAGCTATAGCAATAAGGCAAGAGACATTTATAAAAGAGATACCAATTAGAAAGGAAGAGATCATGTTATCATTACTTGCAGATGATATGATTCTATACATAAAGGACCCTAAAGACTGTACCAGCAAACTGTTAGCACTGTTAAACATTTTTAGCAACTTAGGAGGATACAAAATAAACACACAGGAATCAGTAGCTTTCCTATATAGTAACAACAAATATGTTGAAGATGAAATGAGGGAATCTCCCACATTCACAATTGCCTCAAAATAAATAAATAAAGTACCTTGGAATAAACTTAAACAAGGAAGTGAAGGATCTCTACAATGAGAACTTTAAAACACTCAAGCAAGAAATTGCAGAAGACACAAAAAATGGAAAGATATCCCATGTTCTTAATTGGAAGAATCAATATTGTGAAAGTGTCAATCTTACCAAAAGCCATCTACACATTTAATGCAATCCCATTAAAATTCCAATGACATTCTTCACAGAAATAGAAAAAAACAATCCTAAAATTCATTTGGAAGCACAAAAAACCTCGAATAACCAAAACAATTTTGAGCAACAAAAATAAGGTTGGTGTTATCACCATACCTGATTTTAAGCTATATTACAAACAGCATGGTATTGGCACAAAGACAGACATGTAGACCAATGGAACAGAATAGAGGACCCAGATGTTAATCCAGGCAGCTACAGCCATCTGATTTTTGACAGAATGCCAGAAATATTCATTAGAGAAAAGACAGCCTCTTCAACAAGTGGTGCTAGGAAAACTGGATATCTATATATAGAAACATGAAAATAGAGCCTCGTCTTTCCCCATGCACAAGAATCAAATCCAAGTGGATCAGTGACCTTAATATCAGACCTGAAACTCTGAAATTTCTAGAGGAAAATGTAGGTGGAACCCTTCAATATATTGGCATAGGTAATGACTTTTTGAATATAACCTCAATTGTTCAGGAAGTAAAAGCACAAATCAGCCACCGGGATCTCATGAAATTACAAAGCTTTTATATAGCAAAGGTTGCTGTGAATAAAGCAAAGAGACAACTATGGAATGGGAGAAAATTAATATCCAGAATATACAAAGAACTCAAAAAACAGAATAAGAAATCATACAACTCAATTAAAAGTTGGGTTATGGAACTAAATAGAAAGTACTCACCAGAAGAAATACACATGGCATATAAACATCTAAAGAAGTTTTCTACATTGTTAGCCATCAGGGAAATGCAAAACAAAACTACTTTGAGATTCCATCTCACTCCTGTCAGAATGGCTACCATCAAGAAAACAAATGACAATAAACATTGGCGAGGATACGGAAAAAGGAGAACCCTTCTACACTGCTGGTGGGAATGTAATCTCATAGATCCATTGTGAAAATCAGTGTGGAAGTTCTTGAGACAGCTAAAAATAGATTTACCATATGATCCAGCTATAGCACTCCTAGGCATATAGCCTAATGACTCCTCACTGCCTTAGAGAGACTTGCACATCCATGTTTATTGCTGCTCTATTCACAATAGCTAGGAAATGGAACCAGCCTAGATATCCCTCAACAGATGAATGGATAACAAAGATGTGGTACATTTACACAATGGAGTTTTATTAAGTGGTAAAGAAAAATGAAATAATGAAATTTGCAGGAAAATGGATGGATCTGGAAAGGATTATATTAAGTGAGGTAACCCAGGCCCACAAAGCCAAAAATTGCATGTTCTCTCTCATATGTGGATCCTAGCTACAAATATATAGACTTGTGTGTGAGCTGGAACCAAAAATCGGTAGCAGAGGCCAGTAAGCAAGAAAAAGACTATAAGGACAGAGGAGAGGGAAGGACTTAAGGGGATGGTATTGTATATATGTAAGTAGAAGAACAGATTACAGGGAGGGGAAAGGCCTAAACTAAGCCAGGGGAAGAGATTGGGTAAAAGAAGGGTGGGGGGAGGAGGGTCAATCAAAATTCAAGATATTCTGAATAAGACATATGAAAACTTACTTTTTTGAATAATGGTACATCCAGAAGCCATAGATTGTTACTAGAAAATTTTCAGTGCCAGGGATGGGATACCTTCCACTAAGTAGTTGGCCAGGGAGGCCCCTGTTGCCTCCAAAACATTACAGGCTATTGCCAAGGCCCTTGGTTTCCCTTGATAAACTGATGGTAAGACCCTATTGCTGAAGACTTCACATGCCTGAGGGGCAAAGTCACTGAGAAATCAAGCTGGTGCTGAACAGGAAACCTTCTCCCTATAGCCCAGCCAACTGAAAGCTATAAAAAGCTGCACTGTAGGCAGTTCCATGGGAGACAGAAGTCATCAGCGGTGAAAACAGTGGACACTGGAAGCCTGAACTTTGGCCAGACAGGCCAAATTACCAAATGAGTGCAATAGTGGTATGTCTGCACTGGGGGAAACCAACTGCTCTTTAATTGGACTAAGGGCCCACTCCATGGGAGGGAATATGTGTCTGATAATGAAAACCTAATTAAAAGCCTATGGCAAGGGAGGTCATAAGCCTTAGAGATATAAAGCCTGCTCCTGTCTGGATAAATGCATATATTATTCTCACCAAATTGCCCTGAAAGCACTACACTTAATGTTCATATTCATATAATAATGCTATTCTCATTTCTGGTTAGAGAAGCTTTTCTTTTCAGATAGCAATGACCACTGGGATGACCCAAAAGGCAACATAGTGCTGAGAAGAAGGGACGGAGGACTGTCAGCACTGAAACATCTCACACCCTCCAAAGCTTAGGGTCCATTGCAGAAGAGGTGGCGGAAAGAGTATAAGAGCCAAAAGAAGGGTACCACTCCTCACATACAACTGTCCAGACAGAAATTGCCCTCAATATTCTGACCTCACAGTGCCAAGCAATACCTACACAAGACTCTGATTATAGGTGAAAGTGATGATGACATCAAAATAAAAAAAGAAAGTAATGGAGAGAGGGAGGGGATATGATGGAGAGCAGAGTTATGAAGGGGAAAGTGGGGGAGGGGAGGGAAATATCACAGTTTATTGTCTGTAAGTATAGAAGATATATATATATATATATATATATATATATATATATGTGTGTGTGTGTGTGTGTGTGTGTGTGTGTGTGTGTGTGTGTGTATATATGTGTGTATATATATATATATATACATAAGTAAATATTAAGAAATCATACAACCCAATTGAAAAATGGGTTATGAAACTAAACAGATTGTTCTCAAAAGAAGAAATATGGATGGCCTATAAACATCTAAAAAATGTTCTATATCCTTAGCCATCAGGGAAATGCAAATTAAAACTACTTTGAGATTCTATCTCACTCCTGTCAGAATGGCTATCATCAAGCAAATAAATGACAATAAATGCTTTTGAGGATTCAGAAAAAGAGGAGCCCTTCTACACTTTTGGTGGAAATGTTAACTGGTGCAGCCATTGTAGAAATCAGTGTGGAGGTTCCTGAGACAACTAAAAATAGATATACCATATGTCCCAGCTATACCACTCCTAGGCATATATCCTAAGGAGTCTTCTTACTACCTTAGAGATACTTGGGCATCCACATTTATTGCTGTTCTATTCACAATAGCCAGGAAATGAAACCAGCCTAGATGTCCCTCAACTGATTAATGGATAATTAAGATGTACATTTATACAATGGAGTTCTAGTCAGAGGTAAAGAAAATGATATTATGAAATTTGCAGGTAAATGGATGGATCTGGGAAGGATTATACTTAGTAAAGTAACCCAGGCCCAGAAAGCCAAGTGTCACATGTTCTCTCTCATATGTGGATTCTAGCTACAAATGTTTAGACTTGTGTGTGAGTTGTAATAAAACTCAGTAGCAGAGGCCAGTAAGCTAGAAAAGGGTTATAAGGGAGAGAGGAGACGGGAGGACTTAAGGAGATAATATTGTATATATGTAAGTAGAAGAACAGATTACTGGGGGTGGAAAGGCCTAAGTGAGGTCAGGGGAAGTGATTGAGTAAAGAAAGGGTGGGAGAGGGTTAATAAAAATGTAAGAGGCTATGAATAAGCCATATGGAAACCTACTTTTATTGGACAGTGGCACGCCCAAAAGCCATAGACTATTACTTGAAAATGTTAAGTGCTAGGAATTGGATACTTTCCAATGAGTTGTTGACCAGGGTGGTCCCTGGTGCCCCCAGAACATTACAGGCCATTGCCAAGGCTAATGTTTTCCCACCAGGAATAAATAGCAAGACCCTATTGCTGAAGACTCCATGTGCTTGGATGCAAGGTCACTGAGAAATCTTGCTGGAGCTGAGCTGAAAACCTCCTCCATATAGACCAGCTGACAGAAAGCTGGAAACAGTATTGTGCATGCAGCTCTAAGGGAAAGGGGAAGTCATCAGTGGAGATAAACAACAGGGGACACTGGAAGCCTTAAGTTTGGTCAGCCAGGCCAAATGAGCCAACAGGTACATGTCTGTTATGTGGGAAATCAGCCACTCTCTAAACTGACTGGAGGCCTGCTCCATGGGAGGGAATACATGCCTGTTAGTGAAAACCTAGTCAAAAAACTATGACAGAAGAGGTCATGAGCCCTAGGGGTATAACACTTGCTGGTGGCTGACTAAATGTATATATTATGCTTACCAAACTGTCCTGTAAGAGCTTTTCTTAACATTCATACCCATATATTGTTACTCTTACTTTTGGTTAGAGAAGCTTCTCTTTTCAGATGGTGGTGACCACTGGGATGACTCAAAAGGCACCATAGTACTGAGAAGAAGTGACAGAGCATTGTTCATCACTAAGATACCTCTATCATATCTTCCAAGACTCAGGGTCCATTGTGGGAGAGGTGGTGGAAAGAATGTAAGAGCCAAAGGAAGGTGCAATAGGCAGCTTTAGGTTTGCTGAGATGAACTTCCAAACCAGGCATAGTTATGGAGGAAGGGATATTCATTGAAGTTTACAGATACAGAGGAAGTTCCATAATGTCAGAAGAAACTGGCCTGTTTTCACAGGTCCAATCAGAGAGAAAAACCTCAAGCCAAAAGCTACACAGCACACTTTAGGAACTCCTGATGGAACTAGGCACTTTGCATATTTTTAGATTGTAATTTCAAACCCATCACCACAACTCCTCCAGCCAAGTGGCTGCAGATCCAACCTACAAACTAATAAAACACTGAATATATTGGGGGACATCTATTCAAACTACCACAGAAGGGTAGCACTGCTTACAATTCACTCTTCCAGACATAAAATGGCCAGGATATCCATGACCTCACAGTGTCTGGCACTATCTATACAAGACGCTCATAATAGGAGGAAAAGATGATGACATCAAAATAAAAGAGAGACTAACTGAGAGAGGGAAGGGATATAATGGAGAGTGGAGTTGCCAAGGTGAAAGTGAGGGAGGACAGAATTATAATGGTTTATTATCTATAATTGTGGAAGTTGTCAATAAAGAAGTTTTTAAAAAGAGTAGAACCTCTGGCAGGAACTGGTGGCTTGCACTTGGAAGATGGAGGCAAGAGAATCAGATATTCAAAGTTATCCTTGGCTATATACATATATATCAAGCTCAAGGCCAACCTGGGGTACATAAGGCCCTATCTCAAAGGACCAAAAGCACAGAGACACAAGCACTATGTCAATCTAATCATGCACTCTTCACTTTTTTTTTAAACTCAGTCACAAGGTAGTTTAGTTTTTAATGGTAATAAACTGTTTTATAGACCCTATTGGAAAGTTTGGGCATAATGGATTTTTTTTTTTTTTTTTTTTTTTTTTTTTTTTTTTTTTTTTTTTTACTTTTTGAGGCAAGGTCTCACTCTAGCCTACCCTGGCCTGGGAGTCACTCTGTAGCCCCAGGCTGGCCTCAAACTCCCCAGTGATCTTCCTACTTTTGCCTCTCTAGTGCTAGGTTTAAAGGCATGTGCCACCATGCCTGGTTCCATACATGATTTTTTTAATCCATAATAACATTGGTGAATACTTTGGCAGGTATAAAATATTCACAATAACATGAGTAATATCAAAAAGTGAGCTTATCCAGGTGTAGTGGTACATACCTTTAATCCCAGCACTTGGGAGGCAGAGGTAGGAGGATCACCAAGAATGTGAGGCTACCTACCCTGAGACTAATTCCAGGTCAGCATGCACTAGAGAGAAACCCTACCTCAAAAAAAAAAAGAAGTGCACTTAGGCTGGAGAGATGGCTTAGTGGTTAAGGTGTTTGCCTACAAAGCCAAAAGATCCCGGTTCAACTCTCCATAACACACGTAAGCCAGATGCACAAGGGTGCGCAAGCATCTGGAGTTTGTTTGCAGTGGCTAGAGGCCCTGGCATGCCCATTTTCTCTCTCTCTCTCTCTCTCTCTCTCTCTCTCTCTCTCTCCCTCTTTTTCTCTCTCAAATAAATAAATAAAATATATTTTTTCAAAAAGTGAGTTATACTTACATTATATACTTGTAAATATATTTATATTTATATATACATAAACAGGTCTATTTCATAGGATATAATTATATCTTATTATTTTATATTAATTTATAAGAGCATATGTTATATTTTATATTTGTTTGCTAAATACATAATGGCTTATATAAAATATTTGTAATTATGTATAGTATTGATATACAAGAATAAATAAATTCATACAAGTACATACAAATACATGGACTTATAGATTTTACGTAAATAATAATGTCACTTTATCTGCAGTTTTTTTCTCTTTGTTTCAGTTAAATTTGGTCAATTGTGATTTTAAAAAAAATCAAACTACAATATCAAATTTAAAAATACCCAAGACACGAATGGGCTCTGTCTCATGTACCCACACATTATATGTTGCCTGCCCATTAGTCACTTAATAGTCATCTTGGCTATTAAGCCCACTGTGACACTGTTGCAGTGATTGTGTGCAAATGATCCTTAAATAGTAGGCTAGTGCTATTCACCTCACTTTACCTTGTCATGCAGGAGTCATCACAAGAAGAGTGAGTACATTGCAGTGCAATGCCTTGACAGACAAAGAAACCACACCAGCTCACTCTTATTATGAACATTGGTATCCTTGTGCTATTTTCTTATTAGATATGTATTCATCTCTAACTGTGCCTACTTAATAAGTTAATTCTATCATACATGCATATGCACAGGAAAAACAGCACATAAAGGGCTCCAGACTATCTGTGAGTCCAAGCATCAGCTAGATGCCTTGGCATGTACCCCCTGCAGGAAAGTGGGGAAGTCCTGTAAGTATGCCCCCACATGATATTATAGATAAATACGATCATGAATAACCCCTACATTAGTAGGTGTAGTAAATTAGTACTGCTGTCACCTTTGGTTAGAGAAGCTAAGCTTCTTTTTTTTTTTTTTTTTTTTTTTTTTGGTTTTTCAAGGTAGGGTCTCACTCTAGCCCAGGCTGACCTGGAATTCACTATGGAGTCTCAGGGTGGCCTCGAACTCACGGTGATCCACCTACCTCTGCCTCCTGAGTGCTGGGATTAAAGACGTGTGCCACCACGCCCGGCTGAGAAGCTTCTTTTTACAGTTGGTGACAACTAAGGAGACACAAAACTCGTCAACATGCTAAAACTAAGTGATTTTTTTTTCTTAGTGCTCAATGAAGTAAAATATCTTCAGCATCCTCCAAGGCTCAGGGAACATTGCAGAAGAAGAGGAAGAAAGAATGTGGAGCTGGAGGATGGGGAGTTCTGTGGCATGCTGTCTTCTAGACATGGCGTTGCCATTACACTCATGAACTCATGGCAGCTGTGGTTATCTGCACAAGGCCTGCAAAGACAGAAGCCATCAGCGTTCCTCCACGGGTGGAGGACAGGCTCTGAGGCCCCGCCCTCTCGGAGGCACTAATGATAGCTGGTGGGTCCTGGAAGAGGAGCAGTCATTCCCTTCAGTGGTGTAACCACTGCAAAGCGGTGGGAAGAAGAAGGGGTTTGGCAGGAATGTGTGGGGAATAAGAGAGGGTAATGCAGTACATATGATCAATATACAATATATACATGGGTGGAATTGTCAAAAAATTACAAGACCAAAAAGACCTAATTTCTGCAGTTCTGCTGTTCATAAGCAAGACTCTACCTTCTGTGCTAAACAGTAAGAAGCAACACAATTCCACCTGAAAAAAAATCCAATTTTTTACATGCTTTTATACATTTTATACTTCTACTAGGGTAGTGTGAGGTTCTCTCTTTCCTCCGTACATAAGTTTTGCCAATCTATTACAGGTGGATTGATACTTGCTTGAAATTTCAGTTTCCATCACAGTGATTTCCACCGAGCTGAAACATCTTGCAAATGCCTATGGCCACTGTACATTTCATTCCCTCTGAAATACCTGCTCTCTCTTTCACCAACTTTTCCCCCACTAGATTCTTTATCTTTTTAATCTGACGTAGGTCTTTATCAACAACAGTTGATAATCTACCTGGAAAATACAAATGTGTAGCATGCCTTTATGCTGACACTGGGACTTTGAGTCACTTCAATTTTTCCTTTTTGCATGTATATGTATACATGTTCCTATGCATGTGGGCGCACATGTATGGGAGTACATATGTATGATTGTGGAAAACAGAGACTTGACATTGGGCATTTTCCTCAATCACTCTCCTCATCATTATTACTGAGGCAGGGTCTCTCACTTGAGCTCAGAGTTTGTCCGCTCAGCTAGTTGAATGAACCAGCTGGCCTGAGGATTTCTTGTCTCTACCTGCTGCACCCTAGAATTACAGCCACCATTCCCATGAACGCAGGTGCCGGGGATCCAAACTCTGGTCTTCCTCTTTGTGTGGCACATACTTTATTCACTGAGCCATCTTCTCAGATGCCACCCCCACTTCCATTTTATTTATAATTATAATGTATATATAATAAATTTCATGTTTTTAACATATCATTCAAAAGAGTTTTGGCAAATACCTATGCAGGTGGGCAACAGTGCAGTCAATGCAACATCTGCTCTATAACACCAGAAGTTTCCTTTAATCAGATTTCAGCGAATCATTGCACCCCACCTCAGGCTATCGTGGGTGTGATTTCTATCAGAAATGATTAATTTAGGAGGGAGCAGGCTGAGGAAATAACCCAATGGATAAATGGCTTGCCTTGCAAGCATGAGGACTTCAGTTCAACCCCAGAACCCACATAAAAATACCAGACAGGGTAACATGCACCTATAATCACAACCCTGAGGAAGCTGAGATAGAAGGATCCCTGAAGCTTGCTGGCTAGCCAGTCTAGCCCAACTGGTGAGAGTCAAGACAATAAGAGACCCTGTCTCAAGAAGAAGTGAACACTGTTCCTGAGGATAGCGCCCAAGGTTGTCCTCTGGCCTCCACATTCATACAGTCACATATGCACACATGTACCTACACACACACACACACGCACACAGGATTAATTCTGCTTATTCAAGAATGACACATGAAGCACACGAAGTCAGGCATGGTGGCATATGCATATAATCCCAGCACTCTGTGAGCTGATATTGAAGTACCACTGTCAGCCGAGGCCAGCCAGGGCCACAGAGTGAGGGCCAAGGTAATCTGGGCTACAGAGTGAGATCCTGTTGCAAAATAAATAAATAAATAAATAAATAAATAAATAAATCCACCCTCTCTATCATCTGTAAAATAAGTAAAACTGATTCTCCAACCAAGAGTGAGAGCAGGTTAAAAGGCCTATGCAAAGTTGTTTGAGAGTTTTTGGTGTGCAAGCCCCACTCCAGAGAGCAGAGGGGGTTTCTCTGATGTCTGAGTTTCTGACTATGGGATTCTGACTTGGTTTCCAGTACCAGATTTGAGTTCTCTCCCACTGAGCAGGCCTCACATCTAATCCTTCCCTTTCTAGCCAGGTGGCCTGGGGCAGTCCACAAAAACTCGAGTGGCTCACACTATAATCCCAGCAACTAAGAGGTTGAGGCAGGTGGACTGCTACCAATTTGAGGCCAGCCTGAAATGCATAGTCCCAGGCCTTCTTGGGCTACAGAGTGAGATCCTATCTCAATAATCAAAATGCAAACAAAACAAAACAAAACCATCTTCATAAACCTTATCTCCTAATCTAAACCATGTCAACCTTAGTGCTTTTGTGATTATCTCACAATGTCAGTGAGAAGAGATCCCACAGATGTTAGTTATCATGATGGTCACAGTGAGATAATTCAATTCGAGAAGGAAGTGCCCAGTATCAGAAAAACCAATCACTGCTGTAAGGAAATAAAAACACAGTGGAATGTGTGAGTTCTTCCCTATGCCATCAGCAGTTCTGGCCTTTTCTGCACTCTTGGTGATTTAGCCTTTAAAGCCCATCTTCTGTTTTTTGTTTTTGTTTTTGTTTTGTTTTGTTTTGTTTTGTTTTTGATGGAACTCATATAGCAAGAGAGCCACAGGGCACCACCAAATAGAATCCCTGCCAGCTAAAGGAAAATACAAGCCAGACAATGCCCTCCACCTCAAGCAATTTCAGAAACAGAGCATCTCCTCAGCCAAAGCCCTGTTCCATCCAGCCAGAAAGGTGAGAGAGGGGGAGGAAGGCACTAGCCTTAGTAGCAAGTCTCGTTTCTCCTTGTGCCAGGAGCTGTGCTACAGAATCATGTACGCATCACCTCACTGAGTCTTCACAGTGGCCCTTGCGGCCTGCGTACCATTTCCTCACCTAGTAAGCAGGTGTGTGTGTGTTCATGTGGTAGGGATACACATGAGTGTGCAGGTGCTTGTGCATGTGCATGCACACACTTGTGGAGGTCAGACGACAACTTTGGTGTTATCTTCAGGGACACCATCCACCATTTTTAGACAGGTTCTTGCATTGGGCCAGAGCTTACTGATTGGCTAGACTGGCTGGCTGGCTAGTGGGCCCCAGCGATCCTCTGGTCTCCACCTTCCCAGTGCAGGAGTTATAGGTGCGTACCACCACTCCCAGTGTTTTTACATGAGTACTAAGGATCAAATTCAAGTCCGCATGATTGCAAGGCAAGCACTTTACTGACTGAACTCCCTCCCCAGCCCCTAATTTAATAGATAAGAAAGTTAAAGAAGAAAGTTGCCTAAGAACTCCAGTTAAAAAGCATCAAAGTTGAGGCTCAAACTCTATTGAGTCAAAGTCCAAGTCTTGCCCCACACAGTCACCCAGATTGACCCAATCCAGCCATGACCAAAGGATTCCACACTCTGTACCAGGCATTTATAACTTCATCCTCAGTCCTTCCATTTTTCAGGGAAGGCTTGAGTATAATTAACTTAAGGATGAGTTCTCCATAAATTACACTTCAATCTGGATCTATATTTGAATAATTAAGTTTAGAACAGAAGGACTAATGAAACTAATGGTTAACCAAATTACTAAATTTTGAAAATCATTGATTTTCTAATTTGCCTGCTGAAGTTAATTGATCTCATTTACATATACAGATTGCATTTGCTTTAGCTTTCAGAATATTTATTTTCTAGGTTTTTCTACCCAAGTTTCAAAGTCCATTTGCAAAATTTCAATCCTTTTGTAATTATGCTCATTTGCATAGAAACCAAAGCCTGGTTGCTCTCCTAATTATTACTATTATGGTTGTTCCTTTTATTTGAATACAATGCCCTTGTAACTTAAAGAATAAAAGTTTAAACCAGCTAAGTAGCTTTAAAAGTACATATGGAAGTGATCAGTGTAACACAATTTCTTTTGGTAAATAAGATAAAAGCAAATTCTCCCATTACAAAACACACAAAAAACACTTTATGAAATATCTTTTTAACAATTTCTATAGCACAATAGTCAGAGATGCTAGAATCACATGCCAGTAAATGCTTACACTGTGTGATGAGGAGGTATTTCCTGGAATATTTAATGAGCAGGACAAGCCCAAAGGTATTTCCAGGAAATAAAAAGACATAAGATCCAGGGATTTACAGTGGGCATGCAAACCTTCAGATTCCTGTTTTTGAGAGTATAGGTCCCCACCTACATGGAGGGCTTCTGACTAGAGTGCAGGTCTCCACTGATACTTAGGGGATACAACCAGCCTGCTGTGCTGCTTCATTTCACAATAATATACGAATTTAATAGAAAACATATAAGAAAAGTAACTATTGGTCTGTGTTTTTTTTTTCAGTTTTATATTTAGTTTTTTGAGACAGGATCTCACCATGTAGTCCTGGCTAGCCTGGAACTCCCTAAGTAGACCAGGCTGGCCTCAAACTCGTGGTGATCTTACTGTCGCTGCCTCCTGGGTGGCATTAATGTGCCACCAGGCCTAACTTTCAGTTTTACATTTTTATATTTAGCTATGTAAATGCAATAGGTAAATAGAATTGAGATCTCATAGGGGTATGTGTAGGTTGGGGGGGAGTTGGTGTGCATGCATGTCCTGAGTCATGGGTCATGCTGATGATATAAAATGCACTTCTTACTCTGCGTCAAGGTCAAAAACTTTGAGAACTACATGTACAATTGATTGTTTGTCCAGAGTTGTGAAGGACTGAGTTGAGAGACTTTGAAAATCATAATAACAAAGAAAAATTTGAACACAAAATGACGGGCTTAATTTTTATATATTATTATTATCAACAACATATAATAAAAAAGAGAAAAGGAAAAAGAAATGTTCCGTTTTAATTGTGTGTACAAGGAAAAACCTTATACAAGGAAAAAATAAAAACAGTTCTTTCTCAGTGGAAAAAAATAAAAAAGAACTGGCTTAAAATCATGGCAAGTAGCTCAATCATCTCCAATTTCATTGTCCCATTTGAGAAAAGGAGATAATAATAGTAAAAGCTGACAAGTTTTGAGGATTTATAGAAACAACATAAATGATTCACGCAGAGCCTGACATATAGAGCAGTAAACGATGGCTGTCATTTTCCCCAGCTGTCTGAGAGCTTCTTTGTCTCTGATTAAAATTTACCTGCCTTGAGGTGTGTCCATGTCTTTCAGGTCATGTTAGTATCTGCCTTGCTGTTTTCATCCTTTTCTGCAGTTAGGGGTGGGGAGGGGGGGCCATTTATATGCATATTCAATTTCATGTAGGTACACATGTGTGCATGCATGGGGAGGCCAGAGATCAATGTCAGGTAATTTCCTCAGTCACTCTCCACTTTATTTTATAGGTACAATCTCTCAGTGAACTGAAAGCTCACCAATTCTCTAGACAAGCTAGCCAACAGGACTTAAGGATCCTCTTGTCTCCGCCTCCCCAGCACTGGGATTACTAGCACTCACCACCACACTCAGCTTTTAGGTAGGCACTGGGGATTCCAACGCAGATCCTCACACTTCTACAGCCAGCACTTTTCCCACAGAGCTATCTCCCCAGCACAAACAGGGCAAGTTTTAATCTTTGGAGCAACCTTCAGCCACTCTCCAAATTGACCAAAGACTAGAAACAGAATTCAGTGACTGTTAGTCAGCTTTCTGTCACTAGACCAGAAGCCTGAGATAATAAACTTATAAAGAGAAAAATATTTTGTCTCACTGTCTTGGAAGGGTCAGTCCACGCCCTATTTTCCATGTTGCTTTGGGTCTGTGAGGGTACAACATTGAGGGAGCACGTGCTGGAGCAAAACCACTCACCTCATTTCCAAGAAGTAAAAGACACAGCGAGAGGCCAAAGTCCCACAATTCCCACAGTGACCCAAAGACGTACTACTAGGCCTCACCTCCTGGGGGTATGATTGTGTGTATACGAGTATGTGTGCATTTGTGAGTGTACGAGTGCAGTACACGATTGCCATGGCACAAGTGTGGAGGTCAGAAGTGTGAAGTGGCAGAAGGCCCCAGCGTGCCCATTCTCTCTCTCATTCTCTATCTATCTATCCATCTATCTATCTATCTATCTATCTATCTGCCTCTTTCTGTTTTTCTCTCTCAAATAAATAAATAAAAATATTTGTTTAAAAAAGCTACAGAGATGGCTTAAAGGTTAAGGTGCATGCAGCTAAGCAAAAGGAACCAGATTCGATTTCCCAGTGCCCACATAAAGCCAGATGCACAAGGTAGCACTTGAGTCTGGAGTTTATTGGCAGTGGGTAGGTGCCCTGGCATACCCATTCTCATTCTTTCTCTTCCTCTCTAATAGATAAATAAAATATTTTTTTAAAACAAGAAGACAAGCTGAATGTCAGCTCCTGCTTTCTACCTTGTCTGGGCCAGGGTCACTTGTTCATCGCTGCACTCTCCAGGCCGGCTGGCCAGGGAGCTTCCAGGAATTCTTCTGTCTTCACTTTCTGTCTAGCCGTAGGCATGCTGGGGTTATGGATGCTCGCACTATGGCATCTAGCTTTAAGTGGGTGCTGGGGATCTGAACTAAGGTACTCACACTGCAGCAAGCACTTTATCCATTGAGCCAGCCGCAGGCCTCACTTCTTAAAGTGTTGCCAGCCTCCCTAAATAGTGCCAAGCTGGGGACCAAGCCTTTGGGAGACATTGCAGACACCAGCTTAGCTGTGGATAGCACTACTTATGGGAAAGGCAGCCTGACCTTTTGGTCCTCACACACCAATCCCCGTATGGCTCAGACTCTGTGGACAAGGAAAGATACAGGAATGAAAGGAAGACCATATATTTTTACCCCAACCTTAGACTACCTTAGAATAAAAATGTGAACATGACTAGGGAGAGCCATGGTCACTAGAATACTTCTTAACTCCTGGTCTCTTTTTCTGTCACACTTCCTTCCTTCAATGTGCTTCACTTTTGCATGGAGTGGGGCAAATGGCAATCTAAAAACACACTGATATTGAGTCCACATCCTGATGAAACCTACAGCAATGAAATTCAGAATGGCTGAAGCATGGAAAAGATATGGGAGACATTCACAATATTACACTGAAAAGTATTTTATGAGACTTATGAAGCAAGGTAAGGGTAATAAGAGAAGGAAGCGACAACTGCAGGGCTCTTCCTGCTGCAAATGATGCCAAGTGTCTTGCACACATTACCTCGTGGCACGACAGATGCACTTGAGGTCAGTTTCCTGGTTATCTGCAACATTTGCATGGAGAAGTGAAATATTCCATTTCTGAGACATTCTCCCTCTTGGGGAAGTTGAGTTTCCCAACCTCTGGTCGCCCAACTCCAGGACCATTGCTTTCCAGGTTTCAGTGTGTTGTGTGGGTCAGAGTCCACCAGAGGCTTTTTGAACAGGACACTGACATGGAAAGATCAGTATTTTCTCTACACTTTCTGCACACTGTGAAGAGGAGTTTAGAGCGAGCTCTAGGTATTCCCCTGGGGAGTTGGTTGGCTCATACAACAAGCAGAGGGCAAAGAAGGTAAGGAATGTGCACTGGGCCCATGGACAGAGGGCAGACAGCTTAAGTCTCCATTCCAATTTAAGACATCACATTGGTAAGAACCTGGTGATTGTTTAAATGTGAATGATAAGCAGGGGCAGGCAAGGATATCTGTCAGGCTTGGATAATCATGTTGATAGAAGAAAAAGGCTCACAATCCAAAGTGCAGCTCAGGCAGGTTGGGGGAGCAGATGACAGATGAAATGGAGGGTGGTCTCCTTCAGGCCTGTTCATAAAAGGTTGCATGGACTCCCCATATTTGCATCCAAAGAGACTTCGGAGATCGGTAGCAGGCTCAGAAGTCAGACTGCCCTGTGATGATGAGTCTCACTTCTGACACTTGGTGGCTCTGTAGTCAAAGGTCAGCAAATGAAATGCATGATGCAGTGCCTGTCAGTTAGAAGGAAGTAGGAATGTGTTCACGATCACCAAGAGAAATTGTCATGAGCAGATCCTACCTGAAGACAGCCACCACCTCCCACACATACCCCCCCCACTGTGCTACATCATTCAGAAGCTGTTCTGAGACTTCTTAAGAACCATACAGATGGGGCTGTAGAGATGGCTTAGTGGTTAAGGCACTTCCTGAAAAGCCAAAGGACCAGGGTTGAATTCCCCAGGAACCACGTAAGCCAGATACACAAGGTGGCACATGCTTCTGGAGTTCGTTTTCAGCAGCTGGAGACCCTGGCGTGTCCATTCTCTCTCTTTCTCTCTCTATATTTATCTCTATCTCTGTCCCTGTCTCTCTCTCTCTCTCTCTCTCTCTCTCTCAAATAAATAAATAAATAATAAAAATATTTTTTTTGACACAGGGGTGATTCAACATATGGAAATCTGTCAATGTAATACACCACATAAACAAGGTTAAACATAAAAACCACATGATCATTTCGATAGATGCAGAAAAGGCCTTTGACAAGATTCAACATCACTTCATGTTCAAAACATTGGAGAGAATTGGCATGGTTGGTTCATATCTCAACCTAATAAAGGCAATATATGAAGCTCCTAAGGCCCAAATAATACTTAATGGAGAGAGACTGGAGGAATTCCCATTAAGATCAGGAACAAGACAGGGTTGTCCACTCTCACCTCTGCTTTTCAATATAGTACTGGAAGTCCTAGCTCAAGCAATAAGACAGGAGAAGGAAATAAAAGGGATACAATTTGGAAAGGAAGAAGTTAAGTTAGCTTTATTCACTGATGACATGATTATATATGTAAGAGACCCAAGAGACTCCATCCCAAAACTCCTGAACGTGATTAACTCCTATAGCAAAGTAGCAGGATACAAATCAATGCACAAAAATCAGTAGCCTTCCTTTATGCAAATGACAAAGAAATAGGAACCCTCATCCACTGTTGGTGGGAATGTAAGATGGTACAACCACTTTGGAAAGCAATATGGAGACTTCTGAAAAGGCTGAGTATAGAGAGACCAACAGACCCAGTTATTCCCTTACTGGGCATCTACCCTAAAACCTTCAAACCACAGGCTAGAGAGATTTGCTCAACCATGTTTGTAGTGGCTCAATTTTTAATAGCTAAGTGCTGGAATCAACCCAGATGTCCATCACTAGAAGAATGGATAACTAAGATGTGGTATATCTACACAGTGGAATTCTATACAGCAGTAAGAAAAAATGACACAATGAAATTTGAGGAAAAATGGTTGAACCTGGAACAGATCATTCTCAGTGAACTTACCCAATCACAGAAAAAAAATCGCCACATAGTCTCACTCATCTACAGCACCTAACCTGAATCTACCCAAGATACCTTACATACCCAGCAAGCATCTCCTAGACTAGCCACTAGGATGGAAGGGGAGGGAGGGGAGGGCATCAAAGGGGTGGGAAACACAAATCTAAACCCAAACGGCAATGGTACCATAATTTTCTACTTACTAAAAGACAGACCAAATGGCTGATCCTTCACCAGGCCCTTACAGGGAACACCTGAACCACAAGACACTGGAGAGGGTAAGATCAAGACTAACCTTAATCTTCTATCTTCCCTCCCTCACTTCCCCTCTCCCTCTCTCTCTCTCTCTTATCCCTAACTCTTGTATTTAGTTATCTTTTTCCTCATTTTCTTAGTGGGCACTGACCTGTAACTCCCAAAACCAGCATGGGGCTATCATCCACAAAAATATTTTTTTTAAAAAAAGAATAACACAGATGCCAAGAGGAGCTAGGCAAGAGGCACTGCAAAAGTCCTTCCCACTGGTTCCAAGGGTCTGGCCTGCTCCCTTTCAGACCCTAGATGGACCACACCCTCAGGCCTCATTCCTGTTCTCTGATCCTTCTTAGTTGGATATTTGTTCCATACTTAAATTTGCATTTGACTCCTTTCAGGGTCCTAAATGGCCTTGGCCTTTAGATGGTCTGAATACAGAGGCTCTGTATTTTTATTTTTTGTTCATTATTATTATTACTATTAGCTCAGAGCAGTGCAGTTTGAGAGAAGGGGAGGGAAGGCCAGGAAAGTAGGAGAGGAAGCTTGTTGCAACTACTGTGCACTGATCTATCATGGGGTGGTTGCACATGGTGCAGATTGCTCCAAGTGGGGTGGTTTAGAAAATGGACAAGGGACGACAAATCAGCAGAAATTGGTGGTGGAATGCAGCGCTGCCAACCCAGAAGTAACAGTGGGTGGTGGGTTAGCAGCAAAAGGGAAGCTTGATATGAGCCTGGAAGCAGGGTTTGTAGGGAGAAGGAGAAAATGAGAAAGGCACAGCTATAAAAAGAAAGGTAGATATGAAGGTGAGGCAGAGACAGAGAGTGATACAGTATGGAGAAATATGCACCTTGACTCAGGAAAAGGGGCCATGGCAACTTACCCAGTGGAGGGGAGGTGCTTGTGGTGTGAGGGCTAGTGCTCAAGGAAGGAGCCTAGTTGTCTGCACCCCCTGTTGAGGTTTGGCCAGGTGGTAAGGGAGGAGGGCGATGTGTAGGGAACTAACTCTGAGATTAGCAATGTGAAGCAGTCAACCTTGGAACTATTGGTAACAGACAGTGTGCTCCTGAACTCACACCTGGACCAAGTGAAGGACTGTGTCCCCGAGGTTGTTCAAAGGAACAGAAGCAGCGTCTGTTAAGAACTTGCTCTTTGAAGGTCACTTTGTACATGCAGTAATCGCAGGGCAAGAAAGCACATGTGCATGTAGTCTCATTCATTCCTCACAATGGGCTTATAGCAAGTGAGAAACTGAAGCTGGAGGATTGGACCACTCTTTGGTGAAGTGTGATTCTAGCCCAGGTCGTCTGACTCCAAAGCTAGCCTCTCTGCATCACTTCTGAGGTACACCATCACCTAGATTGCCATCTGACAGACCAGGCCCACTTAGGATTCCACTTATTAGTGGGGGGGACACTCAAGACTTCTGAGTGTCCTCAGGCTTTGACTGCTTCACAAGTGAATGTCAGGGTTTCCTCTGTGCCAGGCACTATGAGGAAATAACTAAAAATTCCTTACAATTATTTTTTGGTCTTTTGAGGTAGGATCTCACTCTAGTCCAGGCTGACATAAAATTCATTATGTACTCTCAGGGTGGCCTTGAACTCACAGCAATCCTCCTACCTCTGACTCTCAAGTGATGGAATTAAAGACATGAGTTTATAAATTTTAAAATCTTTTTTTAAAAAAATGCAGTTGTGGGCTGCAGAGACGTCTCAGTGTTTATGGCTCCTGAAAAGCCTAACAACCTGGGTTCAATTCCCCAGTACCCAAGTACGGCCAAATGCACAAAGTGATATATGCATCTGGAATTCATTTGCAGTGGCTGGAGGCCCCTGCATGCCTATTTATTCTCTCTCTCTCTCTCTCTCTCTCTCTCTCTCTCTCTCTCTCTTTCTCTCTCCCCTTTCTCCTTGAAAATAAATAAATAAAATATTTTTAAAAGTAATTTAACTGGGGCTGGAGAGATGGCTTTGCCATTAGCCACTTGCCTGTGAAGCCTAAGGATCTCAGTTTGAGGCTCGATTCCCCAGGACCCACGTAAGCCAGATGCACAAGATGGCGCATGCATCTGGAGTTCGTTTGCAGTGGCTGGAAGCCCTGGCACACCCATTCTATCTATCTGCCTCCTTCTCTGTCTGTCTGTCACTCTCAAATAAATAAAAATAAACAAAAAGATTTTTAAAAAGAAATGTAATTGGGCAGAAGAGATGGCTCAATGTGTTAAGTGCTTGCCTTGCAAGCATGAGGACCTGAAATTGATTCCCAGTCCCCATGTAAGAATTCTGGGTGTGGGGGCATGTATCTGTAATCCTAGTACTGGGGAGGTGGAGGCAGCAGGATCTCTGGGGCTTACTTGCCATCCAGTCTAGCCTAATTGGTGAGATCCAGGCCAGTGAGAAATCCTGTCTCAAGAGGAGGTGGATAGATTTCTAGGACAAATCACCTGGCCAAAGGCAGCTTACAGAAGGAAAGGATTTATTTCAGGCTTACAGTTGCAAGGGGAAGCTTCATCGTGGCAGAGGAAGCTGGCTCACCTCATCTCACATCCACAGCACAGAGAGTTGACAGCAAGAGCAAGCTGGCTCTGAACATGCAGTGAGTGGGCTGGACAAATCAACCTCAGGGTCCACCCTCAGTGACACCCCTTCCCCAGCAGGCCTCCACCATCTGGGAAATAAGTAGGAAGCTTAAACACAAATACTTGAGAATATGGAGAACATTTACATTAAACCACCACATTCATAAGCATACTTACACACATGTGTGCACCCCACAGACAAATGCCAAAAAAAAAAAAGAAAGAAAAGGAAGAAAGAAATGCAACCACCAGGACTCAAGTGCCTATCTAGTTATAAAAATTTAAGTGTTGACATTTATTTGGTGCTAACTTTACTCTCCGTCAGAGAATCTGCTTCTCTTTTTCAGATAGATGCAGATCCTAAGGAGAGAACCACCCCATCATACCTCAAAAGGGCCCCAGCTGAAACTAAGAATAATTGGAGAAACACGCAAGAATGCTGTTTTCTTGGCGAACTGGGAACCAGCACAATGATGAAGGAGATAGACACAGAGAACAATCACTCCCTACCAAACCAGATATCCAGAGACACAGAGGCTCCCAAGATCTCAACACTGAAGCAGACCTAAAATAAACCCAGCATGGCTCAGGGAAATTTGTGGAAGAGGGGTCGTAAAGAATGTCAGAGCCACACGTTGGGTCATGATACACAGAGACATTTCCTCCTTCCCATAACTGATGGCTAACCCCATAATGCATGAACCATATACCCCAACAAGGAGGGTCCCTGTGGAAGGGGTAGGACAGGGAGGAGGCTAACAATGGTACCAACTTGACTGTATTCACTGAGTACAAAAATTTAAAAATTAATTAATTAATTTTTAAAAATTTTTAAAAATTAAGTGTTGACCATATTTAATCCATATTTTTCTATTAGCAAGGACCTCCCACACACAGTTCTTCCCTAGTGGCAAAGATGCCCCACTACCATGGGTTTCTCACAGTGAGTCTATTTCATTTGTTTTCAGCTTTGAGGAGGCATCGCCACCCTCTGTTTCTAATGATGCACTCCCAAGGAGGGCCTGAAGAGCTCATGCACATTTGGTGACGTTTCTTGCTCCACCTTATTTCCTGCAGATGTTTAAATCTATGTGTTTCTTTTTAATATTTTTACTTGTTTATTGACAAACAGGGAGGGGGGAGAGAATGAGAATGAGTGTGCCAGGGCCTATAGCCACTGTAAATGGGCTCCAGAGGCATGCGTCATTTTGTGCATCTGGCTTTACGTGGGTACTGAGGAATTAAACAGAGGGCATCAGGCTTTCTTAAAGAAACAATTTTGTTTTCCTGGATGAATTTTTCCAGAATTCCATTTCTAGCAGCATACATTCACGTATTTAAGAACAGGCCTTCCTCCAAGGCAGCTAGAAGAGGTATAAAACCTTTTAAACCTTTTTGCATGTATGGCATGGCCACCACAGAGCCAGGACTGAGGCTGAAAGCTTAAAGAGAAAATTCCTGAGAGAACAACGCTGGGCACCTTGTAGTCACTGACCAGAGAGCCCACAACGAGAGGCTGAGATCACAGCACAAACTGTGATAGCCCCGCAGAGAGAGATCTGCTAATACCCAGGCTTTATGTTAGAAACATAGAAAGCCAACATCTTTGGAATAAAGGTCGTCAAAAATACAATTCTATACTCTTTTTTCAACCTTAAAATTCAAGATACAGAAAGGCCATAAGTAAAATGATTTTTTTAATGGTGCATGAAAACACTATCTGAAAGAAGAAAGACCTGTGCTACTGTAAACAAAGTGACACTGGCTTCAAAACAGCATGAATCCCTGGAGGAAACGAAGAAAAGAGAGCTGTTTCCTCATGAGAAGGGTTCACTCAGTCAGGAGACTGGAAATTGAGTCTACTGTCTCCAGTTGGGGCTTATAAAAGGGTCAGAGCCACACCAGAGCACTGAGTGATAATTCAACACTAAGTCTTGTTACCTGGGAAAAGGGGGTCGACTACTAAATGGGGTAGACATATGATAAAGACCACCAAGTTATGGCACAGCACACAAGGAGAGCACTTAGAAGCTTCCAGAACTTCAGGAAAAAATGAACTCCTGGCATCCCATTTTTCTGAGACTTACCAAGATGTAGGGTCTCTGTCATGGCTCTATTCTCCCCACATCAAAAATTAAATATGAGAGCTGAAAAGATGGCTTAACAGTTAAGGCACTTGCCTGCAAAACCAAAAGACACAGGTTCAATTCCCCAGGATCCACATGCACAGAATGGTGCATGCATCCGGAGTTCGTTTACAGTGACTGGAGGCCCTGAGCACCCATTCTCTCCCTTTCTCTCTCTCTTTCTCTCTCAAATAAATAAACAAAAATAAAAGTATATCTTTAAAACAATTAGGTATGAATTATATCTTCTGGAAATTATTCAAAAATCCATCATACAAAATGAGCCTGTTTTTTTTTAAAAAAAAATTGTCCCATTTCTTATAAAAGCTTCTGGAGAAGATCCTTACAAAACAGAATTTTCATCCACTATGAATTCATCTCCTTTTCTTTTTGTGACTGGTGACCAACGAATGCTTCCTCACACCTCCTCTTCTAACAGGACTGCAGACACTGTCCACGTATCTCAGAAAGCTGAGGCAAATGAAGAGGTCATGTGAGGAGCATGTACATAATGCCCTGCGAGGGCAGCATCCAGCCAGTAGCCACTTCTGCGCTGTCAGCAACCTGGAAGCCTCAGGCCAAGAGCTGCTGACAGGGCGCCGCCCCACCGCTCCCACTCACGCCCTCTGCTCTGACGTCACTGGCCTCTCTGAATGTTCACAAGCTGCAGGACTTGGCTCCCAGGCCCTCCAAACAATGTGCTTGGTCCCTCTGGGTTCAACAGAGGGCTCAGCATCTTCTGTGCAATTCTTCTCAGGCTCCCTGAAAGCTTTGAAAAGTTGCCTGGATGGAAGCCCCATGGTTAGAGGCACAACAGGAAAATGCAGAAGGGCCCAGAGAAGCCCTCAGAGGGGTTTGCCACCCACCATTAAGGTCTTGAGCGGATTCACCACTTAGCCAGCATTCATTTGGCTGGGACCAGCCATGGAACAACACAAGCACAAAGTGAGCACTTCTATTTCTCCACCCTGGCCCTTGGCCCACAGGACCTGGCAGAAGAAACAGACCTGCTCTAACTTACTTTCACCCTTATAGGGTAGCCCACCTCTGTCCTGAGTGCTTATCAGTTCTAGGGTCCTCCTCTCTTACCCAGGCCAGACTCCTGTCCCAGACACCCTTCAACATAGCTGTGGATATGGTATGTCCCTCAATCAAAACACACTTCTTTGTCTTTAGGGGATATAAGACAGGAATGAAACAAGACCCCATGTTCTGGCTTAGCCGGCACCTCCTACCTCTTGACTCGCAGAGTCATGCTGCAGAAAATGGGAACAGTTGCACTGCCTCAGCCACAGATCTTCACACTTCCATTTCATGTGGCTTCTGAGCCAGACTCTGTAGTACTGCTGCCTTGAGGGTGCTCGGTAGCCGGCTCCCCTGTGCATGGCTCTCATTGCATGTATCTCTCTTGCTCCTCCGGAAGCATCAAACCTTACCCCCTCCTCCTTTTGAAAATATCCCTTTGCTTTGACATCTGAGGTATCTCTGTCTCTTTGGAGTCACTTCCTATCTCTCTCTGTGCTTCTTTGACTCCCTTGTAAATTCCTCATCAATAACAGCTCTAACTGTCACACTCCCAGAGGGCTACCAGTGATCCTCGTCCCTTTGCTACATCTTGTTCCCAGAAATTCATAATAATTGTCATCACCTCATAGTTCCTTTGTAATTATTCTCTCTAACCAAGCAAAAATCTCTGTTATACACTCACAAATGCCCTGTGCAACAATCCTTGCTAGGGAGGCTCTCTGGTGGGATGGAGCATTTATTTATTTATGTGGCTATTTGCTTAATTTCTGTCCTTCAAATAGACTGAAATTCCATCCGGGCTCTTTGTCCAACAACAAGATGCTGCTTAAATAATTTATTGTACACATACTTCCTGAAATGATTCACACCTAGTGAAGGCATCCTATTTTTAGATATTTTCAAGCATATAAGTGAACAATTTTGCTAAAAAGGTGTGTGTTCTCCCCTCTCTAGGTGATGGTATTAGAAGTTGGCCTTTGGGAGGTGGCTAGGTAATGCGATTGGGGACCTTGGGCATGGGATTATTGCCCTCCTAAAAGAGGCCATAGAGACCCTTGTTCCTTATCATGTGAGGACATGCGGGGAGGTGGAGGCAGGCAGATCCTTGCCACTGTGAGGAGAGAACTGAAAATTGTTTACAGACTTTAATAACACTATGATGTAAAATAGCACATAAAGAAATGTTACCAGGCTGGGGAGTGTATGAAGTGTGTAAAGTGCTTGCATTGTAAGCATGAGGACCTGAGTTTGACCCGCAGGACCCATGTGAAAGTGCTGGGCATTATGGTAGGCACTTGTAATCCCAGCACTGGGGAGCAGAGATGGGCAGATGGGGTTTTCTAGACAGGCAGTCTAGCCTGCTTGGTGAGCTCTAGATCAATGAGGTGGGTGGTGCCTCATAAAAGCATGTAAGAGGGCAATAGTTTATAATTTTTTTTTGTACTTTTCACTTATAAGACTTCTACTTTACCAACTAACATGGTAACAAGATAGCAGTTTGCACTACCTAAAATAGGTCACTTTTTACTGACTTTATTGATTTTCTCACTGTCTGCTAGGGAGTGGGAGAAAATGTATGCAGGAATGAACATTGTATACCTCTTTTAGACATAAGTGAGACATTGCTAGATTAATTAGATTACTTTTATGTAGCATGTTCCATAGGCTGGACACTACACCCAATACTAAGGATATGAAGGAAATGCCAGCCACTGACATAAAAGAACCCATGAGCTCATGGAGAAGAGAAGACAGAAGTAGCAATGACTGAAACTCAGTACCAAGCTTTCTGTTTGTGTGCAGCATGAGGCACATCCCTGAGGACCCAGTGAACCCTTTGAGTCTCAGTTTCATGATCTGTAAAATGGCTTCATAGATAGAGTCTCTGGATACATCTATTTCTGGAATCCCATGCTCACAAAATTATTAGTAATAGGAAGAATGATCTATGCTTAATAATTTAAACCAGCAAATAACTCATGGTATGTCTACTGATTGAGGAATTTTATTTCTGTTCATTCATCATCTGATGTAGCCATTCAGCAACCTTGGAATGATTCAAGCCAGGATGACCCTGTCTAAACAGGAAGCCAGCAGAAACCATGAAATTGTCCTGTAGCTAACTAGAACCATGACCAAGAGGTAGACATGCACAACAGGGACAAAGTTATTTCCTTTGGGTTTTTTATGTGTATGAGTAGTTAGTGTTGTGGGAGAATAATGTATGCACATGTGTGTGCTGATGCATTATCCTATGGTCATGTGGAGGCCAGAAGAGGATGCTGGATGTGGTGGTTTGAATGTAAAATGTCTTCCATATTTGTTTGCCTCAGTGTTTGTTATTAAGCTTCCTACTTAGGCCCCACCTAGTGGAGCCTTTGGAAGGTGGATCCCTGCTGGAGGAAATGTGTCACCAGAGGTAGACCTTGAGGATTTCCAATCCAACCCTACTAGGTGCTGAGAGCTGGCTCACTCTTGCTTTGCCTCCCTGCCACTGAGCTATGAAGATGTGACCTGGTTGCCATGCTTCTCCAGCGGGATGAGGCTGCCCCTCAAAACTGTAACCCTGAAACAAACCCCATCCTCCCATAAACTGCTTCTGCTCGGATGTCTTATCCCAGCATTGAAAAGGTAACTGGTATAGCCCCCTCTGCTGCTCTCCTGCCCTATTTCCTTTCACTGAGCCTGGAGCTGCCATTTTTCAGCTAGACTCTCTGCCAGTGAGCTGCAGTGACCCTTCTGTGTGTGCCCTTCTCCACACTGGGGCTCCAGGCAGGCACAATCATGCACAGTGTCTTATATAGGTGCTGGAGACTGAACCCAGCTTCTCATGTTTGTGCCATAGACATGCTGATCCATTGAGCCAGCTCCCCAGTAGCCTCTAAGAAATATAATTTCATATAAATAGGCCCTTAAGCAAGTTACTTATTCTCTCCAACCCTCAGTTTTCTCACCTGCAGAACTGGGACATGAATAGATATGGGTAATAATTTCACAGTTGTGAGAGTTGACAGACTCTGAATGGAAACAAAAGAGTAGAAGATAGCATTTAGTAAATTTTGGTTCTTAATGTGTTCCACTTAGCCTAGCCACTGCTTTGGGAGAAAAAGGAAGAGCCCAAAGAAATGTCCAACTCCAGGAGAGGACTTAATGGTGCAGACGCCCGTGGTCTCACCACAGCTCTCAAGCCTTCCAAGAAACACTAACACATATGTTTTCTATCTGCTGTGGCATGAAGCCACACATTTATATCTCTGTAAAAATCCCAAACTGCTTTGCCTTCAATACCTATCTATCATGTAGCCAGAAACAAGTAAGGCATTTTAGAAAGTCAGATTTATTCCGCAATCAGACCTGGAGCTCAGACAACAGGCCATGATTTCAGAGAGGAGTGTTTCTACCTGTAATTAGGAGAGCTGCTTCCAGTTCACACCTTCCCACCAAGAGATAAAGAGTCTAATTGGAAGAGGAGGCAAATGGCGAAGTGTGATTGCATGCAGCACACACACAAAACACATAGCTTGATTGGATCTTAGTTGATGCTCCACTTTCAGAAAACATGAGTGCTAATTTCCCAAAGCACAAAGCACAAATAGGTATCAGGGACAAAAGCTGCAGCTTGTCAGGAGGCCAGCTTCTCACCTGGGATGGCTCTGCTCACAGCACTTCTGGCACCAAAGAAGAGAAAGTCCGCGAGCTCCCAGCTCTGGCGCAGAATGAAGCCCGACACTCATTTGTTTGTGGATGCCACAGGTTGCCCTGAAGAGCCCTACTGGAGCCAGGACACCTACCTTGGGTGTTCGCTCTCTGGCTGGCTGTGCCCAGAGATCAAATAGCAGATTAATCTTATATTTAAATTGCTTTTTAAATATTGATTGATTGATTGATTTAAGAAAGCCAAAGAGACAGAGAGATAAGGAGAGAGAGAGAGAGTGGGCACACCATGGCCTCTAGCCACTGCAGATGAACTCCAGATACACCTTATGCATCTGGCTTTATTTTTTATTTTATCTAGGGATTTGAACCTGGGTCCTTTGGCTTTGCAGGCAAGTGCCTTAACTGCTAAGCCATCTGCCCAGCCCTTAAGCTGATTTTTAAATCTTTCCTGTATATTACATTATTTTTGTACTATCCAAGAATCAGAATTCCAAGTTTTCATTTGTTTATTTGGCTGGAGGTTTTTTGTTTGTTGGTTGGTTAGTTGATTGGTTGGTTGGTTTGAGATAGGGTCTCATAGTAGAGGATAACCTCGAACTTCTGATCCTAATTGCTTCTACCTACCTCTTCAGTGCTAGGATTACAGGTCTATTCCACCATGCCCAGTTTATGCATGGCTGGGGCTCAAAGCCAAGCCCTTGTGCATGTTGGTCACTACCAACTAAATTACACTCTCAGGCTCCAACCTCCCCAAGCAATTCTTTTAACATTTGAGACAGGGTCTCACACAGCTCAGGTTGGCCTGGAACTCAATATGTAGCCAAAGATGACCTGAAAATTCTGATTCTCCTGCCTCTGCCTCCACCTCCAAAGTGCTGAAATTAGAGGCATGCAGCACCATGCCCAGTTTATGCAGTGCTGGGGATCCAACCAAGGACATCATGCACACCAGTCAAACACTACCAACTGATCTCCATCCCCATACCCACATTTTAAAATAATTAAAACCAAAGCAGGGCTGGAGAGATGACTTAGTGGTTAAGGCACTTGCCTGCAAAGTCTAAGAATGCATGTTTGAATCTCTTGGTCCTAAGTAAGCCAGACGCACAGTGACACAAGTGTTCAATGTCATCACACATGCACACAAGGGGGCACATGCATCCAGAACTTGTTTGCAGTGGCTGAAGGCCAAGGCACGTCCATTCTCTCTCTCTCTCTTTCTCTCTCTCTCTCTTCTCTCTTTCTCTCTCTTTCTCTCTCAAATAAAGAAATTAATTAAAATAAAAAATTTAAAAAACCAACAGTCACAGTTAGTTTTCCATGTCAATTTGACTATACTGTGGTGGTCAAGTGTTTGGGCAATCAACAGCCCAGATGATGCTATAGAGGCATTTTTTTAGATAACAGTAACATTTAATCAATAGAGTTAAGTAAAGCAGATCACCCCCTGTAATGGATAATGGAACACATCCCATCAATTGAAGACATTGTGAAGAAAGATAGTGGGTTCACAGAAAGAGAAAAAATTCTGCCTCCGAGCTACAACAGGAAAATTCTACCTGGATTCCAAGATCACAACATCAACCTTTGTTTGCCTCAGTCTCCAGCCTGGTGTTGCTCGATAGATTCTTACTTAACTGCTCCCACAAGCTGGCGAGCCAAATTCAAAAGTTCTCATAGTTAGGTTGATACACAGGTAGATGATAGATAATAGATGACAGGTAATGATGGTCAAAAGATAGATTTTATCAGTTCTACCTACCTGGAGAAACCTAATGCATCATAAATGCCATCTTTCTCCTTAACTCTGTAGGTATAAAGGATTTGCCAATAAATGAAGGTTTAAAAGCACAGAGAAGCACAGATAGTCCTGAAAGAGGGTCTATTTCTAGGATTCACAGCTCTTGTATACATCCCAGGTAGGTCTAAGGTTTGTCCCACAGTGCTAAAATGCTTGCAGCCTACTCCCTACCTCCTTCCTTTGCAGCGAGGATCGCCATAAGCAAGGACAGGATGAGAGACATGGACTCCATCCCAGTAGAAGCGTCACTGGACAGGACACACATGCCAGAGGAAGAGCTGATGTTGCTGTCCCTATGGAACTGAAAAGCTACTCAGGGAACCTGTGATGGGTATAGTAAGGGGACGGAACCAGATTGAGAGAGAAAATGCATAGATAGAGAAATAATTTCAAGCATGAAGTATATAAAATCATCCCTTCTGGAGCTTGCTAAGAATACAGATTCCAAGGCCTCATCAAGAATACTGAATCAGAAAGCATAGTACCAGGCCCAGAAGTCAACCTTGCACAGCACACCTGGAGTGGTCCTGTTAGGAAAGTCATATGACCCACAAAAGGAGGTCACTTTGTTGATAAAGCCAATAACAAGTTCTTGAACCTGTAAGAAAGAGGCATTCCCCCTCCATATTTTCCCTGCTACAGTCCAGAGGCCACTGGAGGCATGCAGAGAAGCCAGAGACACAGGCAGTCCATGAGCAGGTGGGGACCTCTGACAGTGATGGCATTCCTATCTCTCTCTCTTTAGAAAAAGTCTATGGGGACAAAGACAGAAGAAAAAGGTTTTGTTGCTCCTTCGGGAAATGATGGCTTAGCTTAGGACTTTGGAGGATGACAACTTAATTCTAATGGAAAACATTAGTCGAAGGTTAATCTGTCATGGAGTTAGTATTTAGCTGACATTTGTTTTCCATTCTCAAGGAGCAGACTTGTGGTAAAGAAACTGTCATTACTCAACGTGAAGAGTCGAAATAGAGGAAATAGGGTTCTCTTTCTACCTTGAAATTTGAGCACAAGAAGTGCAAATTACTTCCTCAACGCTGTAACCTACTCACTGGCAACATCTGACCCGCTCCCTTCTTCTGTTCATGTTCAGTGTCTCACCCCTTCCTTCATTTCCATGTTAATGAGCCATCTCCCAGATCACCCCATTCCTTTTCCTGACCCCATTCCTGCTTACAGACTGCAGAGGCTTCCTCTCTGGGAGATGCATTATCCAGCCTCGTAATTACTCCTTCTTTTATCCTCAGCGACCTGACCAGAGGCTGAGCACTACCCCATATTTCTCCATCAGTCATTTTAACTACTCCACAGTTGCTCTTAAGTGTCCTCTGCTCTGCTCATCACTGAAGTACCCGGGGCTTCCTGAAATAGCACATCAACCCAACCACACTTGAGAATGAAGGATGTACAAGTACCCTGCTTTATGACCTTAATCTATAATAAGAATGATAAAAGAAATTACAAAGGGCAGAGTTGGAGGGAGTGGCGCATTCACAAAGAGAATCTGACAGAATGGTTTTATGCAGGTCAGACTTGGAAAAGATACAGGACTGTACCTGTCTGTTTGGAGAAAGGAAGGAGAGAGGTGAATATGGGTCGGGGGGAAGGGGGGAGAAGAGGTCAGAGGGACGACCTGCAGTGCTCTCTGTTGCTAGCCATAGTTACCATGAGCAATACTAAAATTAAATGACACTGTTTGAGACAGGGAATTGGGATTTTGTTAGGAGAGAAGTCGAGGTCTTAGCCTTTCTTCACATAGCTAAGCCAAACTCAGTGAGACAGGAAGTCTTTCGTGGTGTTCTTCCTACCCTCCTCAACCAGAGGGCTGTGTCTGCACAATCATGCAAAATCTGAGCTAGCACTTCATGGGGGGTACACATGATGAATCCACTTAGTCCTTACCTTGTTGTAATCCAAAGATGAACACGGAATGTATCAAATTCCCTGATAAAGGTCTACGGTGAATCCCACTTCCTAGATGTACACTCCTGTGCAGTCCTTTACAGCTCGGGCTCAGGAGTGTCATATGTCATCATTTGGCGGAGAGTAAATCACAGACATGTCATGAGCCGGGACTTGGGCAGCTTGTTAGAGCTTGTTGTCGTGCAACACTTCTTCCATGATAAAAGAAATGTACACTATCACCCCTAACAGGTCATATGGAAGACAATGAGACCGCTTAGCTGGCAGCCCCAGCTAGCAGTCAGAAATGAGGATGATGTCACCTTGAGCCATCCCATACCAGTAGAGCCCCAGAGCAAGCTAGCTACCCTAGCCAACCTGCAGCAGAAGAGCTAGTGAATAGCTGTTGATCAAAATGACTGAGTTGAAAATATCTGTTAGGTGGCAATAAAAAAAAAAAAAACTACTACAGCTCACCTTTAATTGAAAGATACTGCAACAATTCAAAGGAAAAATAAAACACTACAAATCTAGCATTCAGACATGATTCAAAGCACCATGAATTAGTAATAGAAGTGTCTTCTAAATTTAATTAAGCATCAACCCTCAGCAAACAAAAGGATCATGAGGAAACATTGCAGGTACTGCCATGTGTATTAGCGGACTTGTTGCTGTGCCCAAATACCTGACAAGGAGCACCTTAGGGAAGCAAAGGTTTGTTTTGGCTCAGCATTACATGGGCAAAGTCCATCATAGAGGGGAAAGTATGGTGGCATGAACAGAGCAGAGCTGTTTACATTGTGTCCACAACCAGGAAGCAGAGGGTTAGCAGGAAGTGGAGCCAAGCTAGAATACCTCAAGACCTGTCCCAGTGACCCATTTTCTCCCGCAAGGCTCCATCTCCCACAGGTTCCACAACCTTGCCAAACCGTGCCACCAGCTATGAACCAAGTGTCCAAACACGTGAACCCATAAAGTACATTTTCATATTCTTACCACACTGCCACAAAAATACTAGAAATGCCCACCATGTTGGCTTCCACTAAGTATTGTTTGGGAAATCTTTGATTATCATGATAATCCAATAGGCAAGAAAAAAAGTAAAAGGCATGTAAGTTCAAAAGCATGTTAGCCGGGCGTGGTGGCGCACGCCTTTAATCCCAGCACTCAGGAGGCAGAGGTAGGAGGATGGCCGTGAGCTCGAGGCCACCCTGAGACTCCATAGTGAATTCCAGGTCAAAGGCAAAGGATTCCAGTTCAATTCTCCAGGACCCACGTAAGCCAGACGCACAAGGGGGCACATGCATCTGGAGTCCATTTGCAGTGGCTGGAGGCCCTGGTGCCCCCATTCTCTCTCTCTCTCTCTCTAGGTCTCTCTCTCTCTCTCTATCTCTCTTAAATAGATAAATAAATAAATAAATAAATAAATAAAGTATATTTTTTTAAAAAGCAGGTACAATACAAACTATAGACAGTGTGATAGTCTGTGGTAGGCTGAAAAAATGCTTGCCCAAGACGTCCGTTTCCCAGTCCCCACAACCTGTGATGAGAACTTCGCCAATTAATTATTTTGCCAACATTATTAAAGGGATTAGAGTTTGAGACATCATTCTGAATTACCAAGGTTGATCTAACATAATCTAGGGGTGACTATAAGATAGTGGCAAATAATCAGAATAGGGGAAAGAGATAATGCAGAGAGCATGGTGTTGAAGAGATATGAAGAGATATGAAGAAGGGTCAAGAATGCAGGTAGCTTCTAGAAGCTAGACAAGGGAATAAGATAGATTTTCCCTGGAGCTCCAGAAAAGACAAACAGCCTTGCTGACATCGTGACTTAATTCCAGTGAGACTGATTCTACATGGCCTCTAACACTGTAAGAAAGTAAACTTGTGTTGTTTTAAGCCTCCAAGTATTTAGTAACTTGTTAAATCTGCCATAGGAAACTAATACATTTTCTAAGTAAAACCCCAGGAAGAATGTGGAGGGAAAAAAAAAACTACAAAGACCAACAAGTTTTTAACATATTAAGCCCTACATACAAAATAAATCCTCATATACCTTCAATAGTAAGCTAGAAAATGCAATGGTGACTGCTTCTTCAAGTCTAACAGCCCTAAAACCCTCTTCATTGTTGCACACTGCTGATAAGAACTTTCCTTCTTAAAGAACAATGACAGCCTTTCCCATTTATACAGTACAGTAGTTTAAACGTATGTGACCCCATAGACTCAGGCTTGACTCTTGAGTTAGTCTCCAGTAAGCAGACCCCTCCTAGAGAGGAAGTATGTTACTAGAGAGTGGATCTTGGAGTCCAGCCTAAGGTGAGTTTGCAGGAAGATTTTGAGTCCAGCTCTACAGTATGTGGAGAGCAGTTAGAGCTCTGTTGGTTCACATTTGTTAGTGTTGGTGTTGGTATTTGCTGGGTGTTTGCTGGTGTGGTTGCTTTGATCTATGGAAATGAGCTAGCTTCTTCCACCATTGATGGTGTTCCCCTGAAATCTGTAAGCCTTCTATAAGCTTCTTTTCCGCTGACTGTTTGTCCAGCAACACAAAGTTGACTGCAACATACAGTGTTTGGAGATAAAATATTTGGCAATCAGATGAATGGGGTAATGCTATCACAGGATGATCATGAAACTTTGAAGTAATCCCCATTCTTGTTTTGAGTCTCTGCACTCTGACAGCTGCCCATGGCATATGGCCCCTGACCACTTTAAATATGGCTAGCACAACTAAGTAGCTAAACTTTGCATTCCATTGCATTTCAATTAATTAAAATTAGATTTTGGTACTATAAACCTGATGAAAAGCCCATGGCCAGGGAGGTCATAAGTCTTAAGGGGAAAGCTCCTACTGTTGTTCTGCTAAATTGACACAAACCTGTCACACTGCCTTCCATATATTTGTGTTCATCCCCATATATAACACTACTCCCAGCCTTCGTTATACAAGCTTCTTTTTGCAGTGGGCAGCAACAGTTACTTCAGAGTCTCATAACTGAAAAGTGTGAAGAATGTGTATGTTGTGTGTTCACCTAATTGGGACATCTAGATTACCCCCTCAGTACTTAAGGAACATCATGGAAGAAGGAACAAAAAGAAGGTAAGAGCCAGGGGATGGGGAGGAGTGCTGTGAAATTCTGTCTTTTGGATACACGTGGCTGTTGCAGTTATGAAATCAAAGTAGCTATTACTGCACAAGCATGACATCACTACTCCATCGTAGATGAGAGAGGGCTCCTGAGGTGTCACCCTCCCTGAGGAACCATTGACAGTTAACGGTTTGTTTCTTTTATAAAAAATATATTTACTTATTTATTTTATTTGAGAGAGAGAGAGAGGCATACCAGGACCTCTTGCCACTATAAATGAACTACAGATAAAGGTGCCACTTTGTTTATCTGGCTTTGCTTGGGTATTGGGGAATCAAACCAGGGCCATCAGGCTTTACAAGCAATCACCATTTTTATTTTTTATTTTGAGAGAGAGAGAGGGTATGCCAAGGCCTTCAGCCACTACAAACGAACTCCAGATGCATGCACCCCTTTGTGGCATTGAGACATTGCCTGCTTGTGTCACTGTACATCTGGCTATGTGGGACCTGGAGACTAGAACATGAGTTCTTAGGCTTTGCGGGCAAGCCTTAACCACTAAGCCATCTCTCCAGCCCAGAGGTTTGTTTCTTCAGTGGTATAGCCACTGGTAAGTTATACATGTTCCAGTAAGTAACCCACCCATACACTCATGTAAGCACCCCTAATTAAACTCTCTGTGACACACACACACACACACACACACACAAGACATGAAAGTAGGAGGGGACTAGTAGAGAAGAATACTGAACTAAACAGGAGTGGGAAGGAGATAAGAGGTAATGGGAGATGAACATGACCAAAATATATTCTATATATGAATGAAATTGTCAAAGTAAAATAAATTCAAACAACCACCTTTAACAGTAGGTGCTATCGAACACATTAGACAATGTTGATGTAGAATATTTCTGTTATCTCATCAAAAAGCTATTGTGTGTAGTGTAGTGTTGTCTTCCACTTTAGATGGCCAAAATTCAATAGCTATGAGTGAAATTGACAGCAATCATTGTGTAGTTTCGTGAAATATAAGCTGTGACATTGATACATAGATAAAGATGAAGATCATTCCTGTTTTTAAAGAGACAGATGTATGAATGGTTAAGAGAGGGGATCTTTCTAGAATTAATCTTCATTGTCAACCTGACTGCATTCGCAATCAACTAGGACACATATCTATGGGTATTTCCTTGAGGAAATTTCCAGAGAGGTTGAACTGAAGAAGGAAGACCTGCCATGAAAGTGGTGGCATCATCCCTTGAACTTGAGTCTTGGGCTGAATAAAAAGGGGGAAGGAGACAGTGGATGAATGCCATTATTCCCTCTCCTTTGCTTCCTAGCTCATTGAGTGTGAGGTTTCCCAGCCACACACCCACCACCATGAACTCCACATGCCTTTCCTGCCATGGGGGACACTACCCTCTCAAACTGTGAGCCACAACAAATCCTTTGTCACATCATTTGCTTTTTGTCAGGTATTTGGCCACAGTGACAAGAAAAGTAACTAATGCAAAGTATGAATAAAATTTCCCTCATGATAAGAAATACTCCCCCCTCTACCTCTCTCCATGCTTGAAAATAAATAAATAAAATTATTTTTTAAAAAACTGGGGGCTGGAACCAGGCGTGGTGGTGCATACCTTTAATCCTGGCACTTGGGACACAGAGGTGGGATGATCACCGTGAGTTCAAGGCCACCCTGAGACTACATAGTGAAATCCAGGTCAGCCTGAGCTAGAGTGAAACCCTACCTCAAAAAAGGGGGGACTGGAGAGAGATGGCTTAGCAGTTAAGGTGCTTGACTGCAAAGCCTAAGGAGCCAGGTTTGATTCTCAATACCCACATAAACCAGGTGCATAAAGTGGCACATCCATCTGGAGTTCATTTGCAGTGGCTAGCAGGACTACTGGTGTGCCCATTCTCTCTCTCTCCCTCTCTCTCTCTCTCTCTCTCTCTCTCTCTCTCTCTCTCTCTCTCTCCTTGGAAATATATATTAAAATATTTTTAAAAAAGAAAAGAAATACTTAAACAAACCAAATGTGGTGACATACACCTATATTCCCAACATTCAAGAGACAATGACAGAAGGATTATAAATTCAAGGCCAGCCCTCAGACAGTACCAGGCCTTGCTGAGCTACATAGGGAGAACCTGTCTCAAAAAGAGAGAGAAAAAAGAAACATCTAAATATGAATATATAAAACTTGCACCATAAATAACATTTGAGCCAATTCACATAGAAAAGAAAAATCTGAACAAGTGATGGCAGGAGGCAGGCCAAGAGAAGAACCAGGGAATCGTGAGGTCTTGTGGGTGGCACATACCCTGTGGAGGCTGAGCATACAGCATGGACCAAGAAGGAAAGCACAAAGACCTTTGCACATGCTGTGGAGGTTAGCTCTGAACTTCAGAACAACAGGGAGCTATGTTGAGTTTTGAATAGAAAGGCAATGTATTAATCACTTTTCTAGTTGCCATGACCAAATAACCAACAAGAATCAGCTTAAGCAAGGAAGGGTTTGTTCTGGCTTACATTTCCAGGGGATACATACACTCCATCATGGTGGGGAAGCTATATTTGCAGAAGCATAAAACAGCTGGTCACTTTCAATCCAGTCAGAAAACAGGGTGATGAATGCTTTATGCTCGGCTCATTTTCTCCTTTTTATTCAGTCAAGACCACAGCCCCACAGAATGGTGCCACCAACAGACTAGCCCAGAGGTTTATCTCCTTTGTGAGATCTTGTTGACAATATCAATCCCTACAGCTGTAGTGGTTTATATTGAGCATCCCCTGTAAACTCATCTTTTGTATACTTGGTTCCAACCTGATGATAATTTTGGATGCGGAGCCTTGCTGGAGGAGGTGTGTTGTTGGGGTCAGGGTTAGAGGTGTTATACCCAACTCCCCCTTGCTACAGATGGATTTAGTCTCTTGCTGCAGTGTTTCACCTGCTGTGACAAGGAGACAATGTCCAGCTTCTGCTCGTGCCATCCTTTCCCTACCATCAGGGAGCTTCCACTCAAAACTGTAAGCCACAACAAACAACTTTCCTCCCACAAGATGCTTTTGGTCAGGTGTTTCGTCCCAGCAACATGAAGGTAACTGCAACAACAGCCAGCGTGGAGGACCTATATTTAAGAAAGATAATTTTAGCTGCTAAGGGGGCAATAGAGAGGGCAGAAATAAAGATAGAGAGACCATGGAGGAGACGGTGGCCACAAAAACAGATGAGAAATGACCATGCTGAGCCAAAATAGAAGACACAAGATACAGAGAGCCAGAGATGTTAGCATTATTTATGAAAAACGGATTAATATTTATTTTTTAAAAGACTCTTTAAAATGTAACAAGTGTGAGATGTGTGATTATTCTGACATCCCAATAGCATATGTTACGAGAGAAGGTGTTGCTGAAATTTTTACCATGGGCTCTTGTTAAGGTTCACAACACCACTCCAAATGCTGAGCATATAGGCAACCTGAGAAAGCCCATCACCACCTGCTGAAATCACTCTCCCCGCACAGCAATCCTGGGAAGGATATTCAAGATCAAAGCAGGCTCCCTCTGTGGCAGGAAACCAAAGCCTGGAGGAACAGGGCTGCTTAGCCCTGCTGAGGTCTTGTACAGTGAAGAGTCGCACAGACCCTGTTTGAGAAACCAGCTCAGCAGTTTGTTTACCAGAGCTGAGCCTCTAAAGGAATCACTGTCCACTCTGAGCTCATCCCTTCCCTGAAACAGTGGCAGTACCATGTTCCTCTTAAGGATTTTCTGAGAATAATTAGAATGTGTTAGTCTTGAACAAATTAAGTCCCTTGGCCTTTCCCAAGTCTCTCTCTCTCTCTCTCTCTCCCTCCCTCCCTCTCTCTCTCTCCCTCTCTCTCTCTCCCTCTCTCTCTCTCCCTCTCCTTCTCCTCTCTCTCTCTCTCTCTCTCTCTCTCTCTCTCTCTCTCTCTCTCTCTTTCTCCACACACACACAGCACTAAAGGTAAGGAATTTGTATGTCACACAGAGTTTTCCATCTTGCCCATGTCTATATCAGTTGTCTTTGGTAACCCAACATTCTTGATGAAATCTAGGTGCCCTAGAAGCTTGAGAGAGATCCAGTCAGTAAAAAGAGGGGAGACTGACTGGCCTGAACTGCCTGCTCCTGTGGGTGCCCCTGAGAGGCTCAGAATCCACAAGTTCTCTAGGAACAAGAAATGAACCCTCCAACTGGAGTATGGGCTGATGTGGCCCAGGCTGACAGATAGCCCCAAGACCCCCATCCAGCTACTTCTTTTCAAGGCAAACAGTGTAGCAGGGAGATAAATCAGATAAGGACATTGAGCCAGCCCAAGATGTACAGAATACAGCCTGAAAGCTTGTATAGGGACTATACAAAGAACTAAACAGAAAAATACTTGAAATAAACAGACCTACTAATTTTATAATCACAGCTTTGTCATCTTGGGAAGTGTCCCCTAACAGTGCTCCCCTCCTGACACTAACCAGGTAGCTACCATATGGGGAAATGCATCTCTAATTGCACACTACCAAGAATGAACTTTCAGATTTACTTGTCCCCCCACATTGGTAGACATTCTTGGTATACAGGGCATAAGGATATTTTCATGCAAGTATAAAATGTGCTTTGAGCATAGCCCCATACTCCTCTGCCCTGCTAGTAGACCCCTTCTCTCCCCTAGACAATTTCACTTCTACCTTCATGTTGATATATATACATGATTTTATGTCTCTACATAAAATCTGGGAGCCACATGGGAGAAAATATCTCTCTGAAAGTGACTTAATTTACCTGATATGATTTCTTAATTCCTTGATGTCCTTATTGATACCTAATTTTAGCCCACACCTGCTTATCTCCAATTTTCTGTATCAGGACATGTTTCATCTTCTAGTAAATGAAAGGAAACCCCTAACAGGCCTTGTTCACTACCCATATTAGGAATACTGCCACAATCCCAATTTCACCAGTAAATATACCCCTAGAGTAATTGATGGGAATGTGTTCTTTGCTGGCAAATACTGAAGAGTACAATTGAGCTAAAGGACATATTGAAAACATCTCACACTTATAATCCACCATCTAAACTGAAAATTTGCAAATTATTCATGTATTATATAAATTTAATAAAATCTTCTGGGAATTTTTGTTTGTTTGTTTAGAAAAATAAAAATGGCTGACTCATCCTAACAGACAGGTTATTGTTATAGTCAGGTTCACATTGCTGGTAAAATTCACCCAACCAAGAGCAGCTTTTGGGGAAAAAAAGAGGTTTATTTTGGCTTACACACTCAAGGGAGAAGCTCCATGATGGTAAGGTAAATGATAGCATGAGCAGAGGGTGGACATCACCCCCTGGACAACATCAGGTGGACAACAGCGACAGGAGAGTGTGCCCAACACTGACAATGGGACACTGGCTATAATACCCACAAGCCCACCCCCAAGTCTCCATCAGCTGGGAACCTAGCATTCAGAATACCTAAGTTTATGGGGACACTTGAATCAAACCACCACAGTTATTATACAAAATATGGTATCAAAGTTATGTTCCTGATAACACTGCTAATATCTCATCTATTTTACAAGCTGTATAGAAACAGATTTAGGCCATGTCAGACACTACTATGCCATTCAATGCACAGTTCTGGAAGAAAATCTCAGCCACTTCATGCTCAGATGATCCTGAGACAATCCAATTCTGTCTACCTGGGTTCCCTTGAATGCTCCCAAAGCCTAGAAGTCTATAAGAAGGACAAGCCTGAAGGTGACCAGCTTGCTATGTGCTCACTTCTCATTAACTTCTTACTTTTATTCTTTCTTCCCAACATTCTCTTCCAAGACTATCTTCCTGCACTCGATCAATACACCCCCTAGGGTCCTTTAGAATAGTTCTTCTCTCTGGAAGAGACTCTTTAACTGCCACAACTTCATGCCCCATTCAGCAGGAAATAATGGTCTGACATCATTGACTCCTGTCCTCTAACTGCAGAGTGTCTTCTCATGAGACATGGAAATGAGGAGGGGTAGAGTTAGGGTGACTGGACCCCTGAAAGTAAAAAGGACAGGAAGGTTTGCACTTGCTAGAAATTCAAGATTATCTGACTTCTTATCTTTTGCCTAGCTCCATAGAACTGTTTGTCCACAAACAATAAGGACCACTCCTGGGAGGGAGGTCTTTCATAGGATTTAAACATTGTAGTTGGTCAAGTTCAGCCCCAAGAACTTGACACCAGAGTTAATCTCTTCCTGAGACAGCCCCTAGCCCTAACCAATCAGCTGGCTTCCTGGTTCACCTGGGCCAAAAGATAGCCCACCACCCTAAGGTTGTAAATACTTTGCAAGGGGAGGGCAAGGTGGCTCGTTCCCTCTCTCTCTCAATCTCTCTCTCTCTCTCTCTCTCTCTCTCTCTCTCTCTCTCTCTCTCTCTCATCACTTGGGAACTTTCAGCTGTAGATTAGTCTTGCCCAAGGCAGGGCCTAAACTGGCTCATCCCAGGCTCAGGCCCAGGCCTACCAGGAGGAGCTCAGCTTAGGACCTAGCCCAGGCCCAGCCAGGAAAGCCCCTAGCCCTTACTCTCTGCATGGCTTCTTTATCACTTCCAGCTCCCTACATGGCAGGAGCTCCTTGAACTTCCTTTTCTCTTCCCATGCTTTTCCCCCATATCTGTATCTCCTCCTGAGCTACACATGGCCCACATGGTCTTTTGGGCTCCACATGATGTACTTCTCTTCTCCCCACGTTATCTCCCCTTACCTCCCAGCTTTCCCCTTTCCGCACTCCTTTGTAAAATCTGAATAAAATGTGGTATTTTAAAAATCAGAACCAAAAGAAAAATGGCTGTCATTTTTGTTTGCCAGTTTCTATGTCATCCTTTTCATATAGCTAATCCTTACAACAATCCTATCTGGTAAACCAAATTGTGTCCCCAACAAATTCACATGCTAATGTCCTAACCCACATATATCAGAATGTGGTTGAGCTTTCCAAGAGGTGATCAAGCTAAAAGGAGATCTTTAGGGTAGATTTTAAGAAGTCTGGCTGGTGGTTCTGTGGGAAGATGAGACTGGGACACATAGAAAGGTATTGAGGGCAACAACCATGTTGGAGAGACAGCAAGCACTCAGCCATCTGCAAACGAAGGCGAGAGGCCTCAGAGGAACCTCCCCCCAGCCCCGCACCACCACCTGCTTTTTCACCTTGGATTTCCAGCCTCTAGAACTCTTAAGAAAATAGGGGCTGGAAAATAATCTGTATGACTTGCAAGCATGAGGCCCTGAGTTCAGTCCCAAGAAGCTATGTAACAAATCACAGTGTGGTAACACAAGCTTCTAATTCCAACATTGAAAAGGCAAAGACAGGAGACCTAGAGCTCATTAGCCAGCCAGTCTAGTCTATTTGGTGAGTTCCAGACCAGTAAGAACTCCTGTCTCAAAAAGAAAAATAAAATAGGTGAAATGGGTTGGGGAGATGGCTCAGCAGTTAAAGGCACTTATTGCAAAGCCTGACAGCCTGAGTTCAATTCCCCAGTACCCATAGAAAGCCAGATGCACAAAATGGCACGTATATCTGGGGTTGTTAGCAGTAGGAAGAGGCCCTGACACATCCCTCCCCCCACCCATCCCTGTATTTGTAAATAAATTTAAATTTTTTTTTAAGGTGCATGGCACTGGAGGAGCAATACCAGAGGTTGTCTTCTGGTCTCCACATGTATACACACACACACACATACACATGTGAATGCATATAGATGTACATACACATAAAGGAAGAAAAGGTGAAAATAACTTTTATTGTGTAAGCCACCTCATCAGTGATATTTTGTTAGTAAGCCTTAGGAAGAAACACACAGAATGATTCTAAAAACATAATTTTTCAGAACAGAAAATGATCTGCCAAAACTCATCCACCTAACACTTGAATTTGAACATGGACTTACTGCAGAAAGGTGTGCTTTTAAACCATGCATGGTTTTCCCTTTTGTAAAGACAGTTAGATTTAGGTAAATTTTATGATTTCTATTATTATTTCTAAAGTAAACTTGCATGAAGAAATTGTGTATAAGTTAATTCCAGTTTCATCTTCCATCTCAAAGTTCTCTAACTCCCACTATAAATGGATGTTTATTCCTAAATATAAAAAATGCCACTTTTACCATGGACCAAAGGTAGATATGTGATAAAGCTACTAGATTCATTCTCCTGTGACCAATATAAAGAAAAGAATTAGAACCTCTCTATCTACAAACCCCCAACACACTGCATTAGTAGTTATAATTGTCCCACTTATCCAGACAGAAATCCAGAGATTATGTGAGGGAGTGGGTATTATGGGAAGGGGACAGTGGTGAAGCACAAAATTGGATCAGGCCAAAGGTATTTATAAGAAAATATTTGTAGCTCAAGGTATCAAAAAGGGCAATTATTAGCCAGGCATAGTGGCACACACCTTTAATCTCAGCATTCACGAGGCAGAAGTAGGAGGATTGCTGTGAGTTTGAGGCCAGTCTGGGTCTACAAAGCGAATACCAAGTCAGACTGGGTTAGAATAAGACCTTACTTTGAAAAAAAAAAAAGAGGGGGGTAAGCAATTACTATATGTTTGGTTGATTGGTTGGCTGGATGGTTGACATAAACCAAATATAGGCTATTTTTAAAAAAAGCTGGGTGGGGTGGCACACACCTTTAATCCCAGCACTCAGGAGGCTGAGGTAGGAGGATCACCGTGAGGTCAAGGCCACCCTGAGACTACCCAGTGAATTTCAGGTCAGCCTAGGCTAGAGTGAGACCCTCCCTCGAAAAACAAAAACAAAAACAAAAACTTTTGGGAGGCTGTAGAGATGGCTTAGCAGTTAAGGCACTTAGCTTTGGAGCCTAGAGACCCATGTTCAACTCTCCAGATCTCACATAAGCCAGATGCACAAAGGTGAGGAAAGCACAAGATTGAAAATGCCCACTAGGTGGTGCAAGCGTCTGGCGTTCGATTGCAGTAGCTGAGGCCCTGGCGTGCCAATTGGTGTGCCAAATCTCTCTCTTTCTCTCTCTCTCTCTCTCTCTCTCTCTCTCTCTCAAATAAAAAGATAAATAAATTATTGACAATTTTCATAAATAAAACAATATATAATGATTATAATGCCCTCCCACAACCTTCCCTTTTCTACCTCCCAAATCCCCCCTCCATTGATTCATTTCCTTCCAACTAGTCTGTCTTCTATTTTGATATCATCATTTTATTTTTTCCTATAATGCATGTCTTGTGTAGGTAGCATTAGCCACTATTGAGTCATGAATATCAAGGCCACTTTGTGTCTGGAGAACAATATTGTATGCACTCCTCCCCTTCCTTTGGCTTGTACATTCTTTCTGCCACCTCTTCTGCAATGGTCCCTGAGCCTTGGAAAGTGTGATAGAGATGTCTCATATTGTCACTTCTCAGCAGTTTGGCCATTTGGGAGTTAGCCTAGTGGTTACCACTATCTGCCTTCTGAAAAGAGAAGCTTCTCTAACCAAAAGTGAGAGCAGCACTAGTGTATATGGATATAAACATAAGTATTTAGAGGGCAATTTGGTGGGCATAATATATTCATTTAGCCAGACAACAGTAGTAGTTTCCCTTGTAGAGCTCATGATCTCCCCAGTCATAAATTTTAGGTTAGGTTTTCAGTACCAGGGAGAAATTTCCTCCCATGGAGTGGTTGTCAAATCCAATCAAAGAGCAGTTGGTTTCCCCCATAACAGACATGTCACTATTATACCAGTTGGTACATTCGTCCTGGCTGGAAGCTGTAAAACTTGTAGGGTCCATCATTTCTTAACACCATTGATGACTTTTCTCCCCAACAGGCTTCATGGGTCTTTCCTAACAGTGAGTCAACATGCAGGAGGCATCTACCTCAGCTTCAGCTTGGTTTCTCAGTGACCTGAAATCTAAGCCTGTGGAGTCTTTAGCGATAGGGCTTTATGATCTAGTTATGGTGGGCAACCAAAAGCCTTGGCAGTAGTCTGTAATGTTTTGGGGGCACTAAGGGCCTTCTTGGCCAACAACTCGATGGAAAGTATCCTTCCCCTGGCACTGAAACTTTTCTAATAACCATCTATGGCTTATGAGCACAACATTATCTACCTCTACAAGATGCTTCTGCCCAGTCACTTTTCTAACACATATATTATGAGCTAGCAAAGAAGTAGGTCTCTATATGGCTTATTCATAAATCTTAAATTTTGCTTAACTCTCCTCCCATCCCTCTCCTTTATCCTCTTCCCTTAGACCATTCCCCCCTCCCCAGCATTCTGCCCCTGTACTTGCTTTATCTACTATACTCTCCCCTTAAGCTTTCCCTCTCTTCTTTCACTCATATCCCCTTTGGAGCTTCCCAGTCTCTACTACTGACTTTTATTCCAACTCACATACAAATCTAAACATTTAATTAGGAACCACACAGAGAACAAATATGTGGCATTCAACTTTCTGAGCCTGGATTACCTCACTTAGTGTAATATTTTTCAGATCCATCCATTTCCTGGCAGATTTCATAATTTCATTTTTATTTACAGATGGGTTTAAAAAACCTCCATTGTGTAAATGTACCACATCTTCATTATCTATTTTATCAGTTAAATGTCATCTTGCCTGGTTCCATCTCCTAGCTATTGTGAATAGAGCTGCAATAAACATGGATGAGCAAGTATTTCTGCAGAAATGAGTAGGGTTTATAGCAAGGAGTGGTGTAGCTGGGTCATATAGTAAATATACTTTTAGCTGTCTCAGAAACCTCCAAATATAGCCTATTCTAACTAGTTTGCTATGATAATAAGATATCTGGGGCTGGGTAGATAGCTCAGTCAATAAAGTGCTTACCTCACACACACGAGAATCTGAGTTTAATCCCCAATCACCACATAAAAATCCCAAGCATGGTGACATACACTTGAAATCACAGGGCTGGTGAGACAAAGACAGGATGATCCCTGAGGTTCTCTCACTAGCCAGTCTAGCCTAATTGGTAAGTCACAAGCGAAGAGAGACACTTTTTTCAAAAAAAAGGTACATGATATTCCTAACACACTTAAGGTTATCTTCTGGCCTCCACAGGTATGTATACTTGAGTGCACACACACATTTTTAAAAAAAGAAAAGAGGGATGGAGAGATGGTTTGTTGGTTAAAGCACTTGCCTGCAAATCCTACGAACTCATGTTCAAATCTCCAGGTGCTACATAAGTCAGACACACAGTGATGCAAGCACTCAATGTTGCACATGCGGCATAAGGGGGCACATGCATCTGCAGTTTGTGGCTGAATATCCTGGCATGCCATTCTCTCTCTCTCTCTCTCTCTCTCTCAATAAAAAAAGAAGATATCTAAAGACAGATACGAATTGTTAGAATGGATTTATCATGTGAGACCTGCTAACCCACCCAAAGGACATATCCTTCACCCCAACTGTGAGAAATAAATCTGTGAAGTGTGCCCCAGTGTCCTTGAAGAGTTCTGATATTGCTCTTCTCTGCAAGTCAGAAATTATAGGAACTGTGTGGCCAGTGATCAGGGGTCTTACATGCAGTAGAGAAAACTAGACCCAAAGATTACAAGGTCTATGCATCAGGCACAACTAATTACCAGAGACTCTCAGAGACATAAGGTTTTGGCCAACAAATTATGTCCCCAGAAGGAAAATAGATGGATATTTGTGATGGTTTATATTGATGGTCACCTTGACAGGACCTAGAGTCACCTAAGAAACTACTTTGTAAAGTGTGGATGGTTAGGTGGGCAAATGATGGATGAATGGGTGAATGGTTAGATGGACTTATCAATGTATGGACTGATGAATAGATTAATGGATTAATGGATGGCTAAACAGATGAATGGGCAGAAAAATTAATTGATGGATGGATGGATAGATGAATGGATGGATGAATGGATTGATGGATCAATGGATTGGCAAATCAAGGAATTGATGTATGGAGGAAAAGATGGATAGATGGGCAGAAAACTAAATGGATGGGTGGTTGGATGGATGGATGAACATATGGTAGACGTTGAGACATGCATGAAACTTCCTGTGTGTAATCCTTCACTATCCTTACTCTCTTTGAGCCATAAGGTGGGGGCAAGCCCATCTGTAGCTGTCATAAATGTGGTCTTGGGGAGCATAACCAGTGAGAGCTCACATGTTGCTCCCTTGTAATTTTCTTTCGTAAAATACTTACAGAAGTGATGGGGAAAGTAAGTCTTAAACCTAAACAAAGTTACAGTAATTACTAAACTCCTCCATTTGTTTGTGTCAACAAACACAGAAATCTTAAACAACAACCCTCCTGAGAGGCCATAGTAACCCAAGAAACAGAGGCTGTGAGTGTGGAGTCAGGTGGCTCACCAGGACATTCTTCACCTGTGTCTCTCTCCAACTGCTAATGACAAAATGTGAGGCGAACTTGAGGTTGAAGGAAACAGGAAGAAATGTCTTTGAACCACTCTGGGGCAACCGTACTACAGAAAGTTGTTTCTAATTTGTTCCATCCATATGAATCTTGAAAGACATGAAACATTTATGGGGTTTATCATAATGATAAGATGAGATAAATACTGTGTGTTCATGCATCAAAGTAATGGAAATTACGTATGTAGTCCAAAAACTTAATTTTAAAAAGCTAACATAAGGAAATGATTTCCTACAGAATCTTGCATTCTGAGTCAAAAGACCAACCCAACCATCTTGAGAATACAGTTTAGATTTATCACTTTGCTTATATCCCCTGACTAGGACAAGGCTGAAGACTGCAGGATTAAATTCTGCAGAACCCAACAATGCACTTGACTGCATGTCATAAACCTTATGCAATCCAAGTACCACATCCCCACTTACCTGCTTCCACTTATAACCTGTGCAACCCTGAACAAGTTATTGAGGCTCTATGAACTTTAGTTTTTCTATTAAAATAATAACTAACTCCCATGTGAGTAGGAAGATGAAAGGGAATAACAGGGCTTGTTTGGTAAGTTCTAACCTATTTGCAGATGCTGGCTTCTATTGCTTTCATAGATTGCAAAGCAGACATAAAATCTTTCAAGGACCTATAACAAACTCAGAATGTGCTAGACACTAAGGAAAGAAGTGCAAGAAAGACAGAATGTGTGGCCCTTGCCTCTACAGAGCTTCTAAGCAAGTCTATCGATATAAAGAAGGATCAAATGAGGAATCGTGAAGTAAGGATAACAGATGAGCAAGTCAGTATTTGTATGGGACCAGTTATAAATAATGAGAACATTATGGTGCTCATCAGCTGCATGCAGGTGGCCAGAGGGAAATGTAATGTGAGGAAGTGCAGGTACCCCGTGAGGTCTGAACCAGGCTGAGGAGACTCACACGTAAGACAGCAGTTTGGCAATATTAACTGGATGTAACTTAAGCTCTAGTCCTGGTCACACACATACCTCTGCAAATGTGTGGTCCAGGCAAGCTAAGAATTCAGAGGAAAACTTGGAGAAGACTTGGTCTCCAGCTAGCCCTGGTGGTCAATTCTACAGACCCAGAGTGGCCATCTACAGCCCTGCCATTCAGATGTGACGGACAGGAAATGGAGGTGCAGCTTCCGAAACAATAGCAGGCACAACTGCAGAGAAAGAAATAGACTGAGGTGGGCATGCCTACAGGCAGGCATCTGCTTCATGTCAGCACTGTGTGAAGCACACTGCCACCCTGGATCCTATATGACTCTCGGCCACTGTTGAGTTGATATTCTTGCTTTACAAATATGGAAGCAGGTTCATAGCCCTTGTGGTGCTGGCATGAGGTCCCATATCAAATGTGTAAAGGCTCAATTTGAACCCCCATCCTTCGGCCACTTAGTTCAGGCTCTTTGCAGCTCACACAGTATATAAACAAGACCCTAAGCTGGGGCTGATCCAGGGAAAGTGCCTCCTGCTTCTTGCCTTTTCCTCTTGGCTGAGAGAGGAAGAGACTTGCTTAGAGACACCCCCTCTGCTGGGAGAGGGAAGAGCTTGTTTAGAGACTCTCTCAGCTGGGAGTTGGAGGAGCTTGCTTAGAGACCCTCCCTCAGCAGACAGGAAGGGCTTGCTTAGGGACAACTTTGGCTGGGAGAGGGAGGGGTTTTGCTTAGAAACTCTCCCTCAGCTGGGAGTGGAAAGGGCTAGCCTTGGAGCCTCTTCTTCAGCCAGGAGAGAGACAGTGGCTTGCCTTGAGGACCCTTCTTGTTACTTAGAAATGTCTTGAAAGCTCAAAGAAAAAGAGCCCAAGGACAGCAGATAAAGGGTGATGGCCCATGACTCCTCCAAGATAGCAAGAGTATTCAGGGTTGCAGCCTCAGCACACAATGTGGAAAGGACTAGAAGCCAGGGGTACACTCTGTCAAGAAAAGAAGATGGGGCACTTATTAAGGTGCTTCAAGAAAGGTGTCTGGGGCTGGAGAGATGGCTTAGCGGTTAAGTGCTTACCTGTAAAGCCTCAGGACCCCAATTCGAGGCTTGATTCCCTAGGATGCACAAGGGGGCACACGCATCTGGAGTTCGTTTGCAGTGGCTGGAGGCCCTGGTGCTCCCATTCTCTCTCTCTCTCTGTCCATCTGCCTCTTTCTCTCTCAGTCTGTCACTTTCAAATAAAAAGGTGTCTGGCCCTACCCTGAATGCTGAGCCTTTTGAAATAGAGAGGGATGGTTTGCAGGGGAGGGGGGAAACAAGACAAAGGAGGGTCCCGAAGCAAGGAGAGGCATTTTCTAGGAAGGAGCCAGGGAAGATCAAAAGTAAGAGGAGAACTGAACTCATAAGCCAAAAACTTGAGGGAGCAGCCCGTGGAGACATTCTGCCTCTCTAACTTTGGCACTAGGTCCAGACCAGCTACAGTGAGCCAAGGACAAACATGCCCCCGTTCCTCCCAGGATCAAAGTGAAATAGTTTCAAATAATATTTTTACATTAGCACACACTTGAAAATGGAAGAGAATTCAAAAATCTACATGAAGTTTTAAAATAAAACATGAGACTTCAAAGGAATTTCTCACTTTAGGCAACCACTGAAGCTTGCTCCCAAAGACCCAGCCAGCAGATTTGCAAGGAGAGATTTTCCAAAATGAAATCTGAGGAGACAAAGAGGTAAAAACAGGAGGGGAAGTTAGCCCAGTCCAGGCTCAGGAAGGTCCAGGCTGGAGCTGGAGTCAGATCCTTGTGGATAAGAAAAAATGCCCAAGGGGCAAAAGCCTGGCCTCTGGCAGCAGAGGATCACATTTCACAGATCAGGATGGACATCCCTCATGCCAAGGGTCTGCCCATCTGGAGTAGCACCCCGCCTATATCCTAATTGATCTTCTCCTCCCAGGCCACACCCACCTCCCTGCAACCAGCTCTCCTCCTGACGCCCCACTTCCTCATCCCTCTGTGCTCTTGGACAGAACTGCAGGTATGGGCATCGCTGATGTTTGCTCCCTTTGGTGGTGTTTGTTAACCCACTGCCCAAATACATGGCTCCCTCCTTATGGCACTGTAAGCTCTAGCCCTGGCAGAAGCTAGTCTGCAGCTCAGACTGCTCTGGAGTACCCAGCATCAAGGGCCCAAACTGAAGAGACAGTCACCAGGACACAGGTGAGACATGCACTGTCTCCAAATTCAGACCTTGAAGTCCTAACCTCCTTAAGTACATAATATTATTGGTAATAAGTTGGCGAGTCATAAAACACAAGCTACCACAATGTGGCAGGCGTCAATCCAGTGTAACTTGTGTCTTTACTGAAAAGGGACATGAGGAGACAAAGGTAAGCACAGGAAGAAGCCTTGTAAACATGAAAACAGATGGGGCTGCATCTCCACAAGCCAAGAGGCCTGGAGATGACTCACCCAGCACCTGAAGCAGAGAAGCCCGGAACACACATACTCCTCAGGCTCTGAAAGAACAGCCCTGCCCACTCCTGGTGCTGCATTATGAATGTAACATTGCCCACAGACTCGTATGTTTGAATGCTGTGTCCCCAGCAGAGAGGCACTTCTGGGGAAGGTTGCAGAACCTTTCAGAGGTAAAGCCTTGGCAGAGGAAGTGTGTCACTGGGGGTGGGTCTTGAGGCCTTACAACCTGGCCCTGCTTACTTCCTCGCTGCTGATGTGAGGATGTGATGCTGATTTCCAGCTCATGCCCTGCTGTTCCTGCCACGCTAGACTCTACCCTTGGGAACTGTAAACCAAATTAAACTCTTCCTTCCATAAGCTGCTACTGGGCAGGTATTTGTTTACAGCAGAAAGAAAATAACTGATATACCTGGTATTTGGACTTGCATCCTCAAGAACTATGGGATCATAACTGTGAATGGCTTAATGGCCCAATACTGATACTTGTCATGGCTGTCACCCCAGGAACAAAAGGAGCCTCTGAAAGTCATGTGGGCTACACCGAGCCTTCTAGAGTGAAAATGACCCAGGCTCCAGGGAGTGAAAGGTGTTCTGGGCAGAGAGAAGAAGCAGAGACTTGAATATTTTCCAATTTGCCAACACTGACTTCCCAAAAGCAGTTGACTACTGAAAGAGAGTGGGAGGTGGTGATATCCAATGGTCCATTGAAAAAGCAAGAGTTGGAGAGTGCCCTGGAGGTGCAGCCCAATCTGTGCTTTTACAGACAGGGAAGCTGGGGTTGCTGAGGGGAAATAAACCACAAAGGTCCCTCAGGGGTCAAGTCCCACAGACCTAGAACCCGGCCCTTCTCATCTCGGTCTTTGGCGCAGCACGCCACACCAATTTCCACTCACCACACAACTGATGTAAAAAGGGCTGTGATTAAAAGCAGATTTCTGTTTAAAACAAGGCTCATTTTTCTAAGAAATAAACCTCACTTCCCCATTGTTTTTATTGGGATCTGTACAGAATATTTTGTTTCCCAGTATAATCAGTGTAACATAAACTTAGCCTGTATCCAAGACACATAGGAGAGACTGCAGCCCTGTGCAGATGGGTACCTTGTCACCTGAGTAAGGCATTGTCTTTTCTTCGGGAGTCCTCACTAGCAAGGTGGCATTTACTGAAACCTTTGAGGACATTCTGTTTAGGAACAAAAATGAGGAGACAATATTCAGCACTTCAAACTTGCATGCCCAATGACCTCAACATTTGCCTGCTTTTGCCAGACATAGGCTGGCAAGTAATGCCCTCACCCCCTTATTCAGAAACTCTCCATGTTTTAGAAGACTGTCAGTGTGAAAACTTTTGGTCGGGGGAGGGTTCAGGGAAGATGGCTGAGTTGTTAAAAGTGCTTTCTGTATAAGCCTAATGGAGTTTGGTTCCCCAGAATCCATGTAAACTGGACATAGTTTTACATGCATCTGTAATCCCAAAGTGCCTACAGCAACAGGAGGTAGAGTCCTGAGAATCCCAAAGCTCTCAAGCCAGTTAGTCTGGCATTCATAGTGACAAACAAGAGGGACCCGATCTCAAAATAGACATCAAGGACCAGCACTCCAAGGTTGTCCTCTGACCTATACATATGTGCTTTGTCACATGTGTGTCAATGCGCACACACACTCACAAAGTCTTGGGTAGATACAGGAAAGGGCCCTAATTGCCTCTGGTCTCCTTCAGTAGGAGTCAATACACCATGGGCCATGCAAGGCAGGGTCATGCCAGCTGGGGAATTCCAGCCTTCAGGGATAGATATCTACTCCAAACATCCTTAGAAAGAAATCAGGATTCACTGAGGAATACTCACCCCACTTCTTCCTCTCACAGGCTTGTGAGGCAGGACAGGCTGCAAGCTTGCTGGGCCTCAGTTATGTTATAAGTCAGCTACTTCCCTGGGATGAAGGCAGAGCACTGGCCATGTTGTTTCCTGCCTCTTGGGGACCCATGCTCATTTTGAAATTCAAATATTAGAATAAATAATCAAATTGAGCTTGATTATGAGAACCCTTCCCATTCACTCCTTTGATTTCCCTTCTCTCTAGCCTCCTTCTGGGTGACTTCCTTCCTTCTCTTCCTTTGCCTCAGAGCTATAATCCCCAGTCCAGGAGACAAGAAAGTAGAAACTACAGACCTGGCCCTGGCCCACAGCTCTGGACTAAGCCCTTTGTGCAATGTTCACCTCCTTACTTAACTCTTAAACCCCTTGGAGGGATTGCAATTGTGTCTATATTAAATATAGCTGTGGACTGCATGACATTTAATTCAACAAAGGGAACATATATCCAGCAGCTGTCTCCTAAGGTTCTAATGGAGCTGGAAAATTCTGATCATCCAGTATTCTCACTGTAACTTTTCCATATGTAGACAGGTTTATGTACACAAATACCACGGCACTACAACGGCCTATGGCATCCAGTGTGGTGCCACACTATACAATGTGCAGCCTGGAGCAATACACGGCACCATGTAGCCTAGACACACAGTGCTATTTCCTCTAGAGCTATATAAATACACTCCGTGATGCTTGCACAATGACAAAAAGCACCTGATGACATTTTTCCACAGGGTGTATCCCCATTATTAAGTAATGAATGACTCTGTTTGGAAACTTGGGCTCACAGAGGTAGTGTGACTTTTGCCTGTAACCTAATCTCCAAATATCTCCATCTTCTTTCTAATCTGACCCCTTGTCAAGGTATCAGGTCTCATATTTATCTCCTATGCCCCCAAGGGCGCAGGTCCAGCTTCCAGCCCATGATGCTGTTGCAGTTCTGCACATCAGCTGCCTTCCCCTCTGTCTTGCTCCTGTAGCACCTGGGTTCCCCTTCCACAGGTTCCCCATGACACTGGACCTCCAGATGCCCCACCTCTGCAAGACTCCAGTCTCTTCCTGATGGCCCTACCCAGACACAGTCCTCTAGCCAGCATATTCACACCATCATCAAATCTCCATCTCAGCAAAGGTCATCTGAAGAATTGTAAATGTTCCTTGGACCTTCTACTCATTCACCCCATGTCTGCCACTTTTCCTCTGTAGTTTAATGGGGAGATGTGGAAAGTGAGGTCCTGGCCTCACCTCTGATCTGTTATTTCCAGGTCTCACTCATGTTTTTCCTCTAATGTCCCTGATTCTTTCCTCTGCCCAGCTTCTCTGGGTTTCCTCAGACACTGCTGCCTCTCTGGAAAGACCACAATGTGTGGACTGTGGGAAGGCACAGTTATCCTGTGGCTTCATCACAGCACACAGTCTCCTTGAGTAGAGTCACTAAGAAAATTAAATGATGTGATGCACATGGGAAGTCTCCCTTAATACTTAGTCCCAGGCATCATTTCATAAGCTCTGCCCATCTGATTGAGGGACCAGTTATTTGTTCAAGGTCCATTGTGCGCTCATTCCTCTACAAGGTACTGTAGAGGTACAACCATGTGATATTTGACAGAAAATGATTTTGATTTATTCTGAAAGTGATGCCCTTTCTAACTCCCAAATGTGTCAGCAAGGAACCCCTTCTATTAGTGTGGTAAACAACATAGTCTCTATACTTCTCCCTGATGGTGAAACTTTTTTTCTGCTCATACTCCAATAAGAAAGGGATTCTTGCCACCAAAGGGCATTCACAATGTCCTCCACAGACCAGCAAGATCCAGCACTGAAAGAAAAGAGGTGGGCAGCTAAGAGAAAGGAGGGCAGTTGTGCAGAACTCATAGGAGAAGCCAGCCAGCCTTGCTAACAGTGTTGAAGAAGCTGCCCTCCTCAGTGACAGAGTAAAAATGACTGCATGTACATGCACTGACAAGAAATGTATGGACTCCTATTCATTGTAACTTCCATGGCAGTAAGAGTGGCATGTGGACATGTGGACAGAGTGGCCATCCCTCCTACACAGAGCTTTCCCAGTCTGCAGCACTTCCTTAGAAGGGGGTTATCAGATAAATGCCCTGCAGTCTTGGTTGAAAAAATGTCTTTCTAATAAGATGCTTGGTTTCACCCCAACCCTACATAATTGGGATCTTGGGGGTTATATAGTATAGTTTTGAAAACACTAAGCTCTATTACTCTGCCTCTGACCACTGTTTTTATATCTTTCTGACCATCATTCTTTCCACATCAGTCTGTGACCTTGAAGAGAGGTCCTGGACCTACATTACAAATTATGATTCTCCAGAGAAATACAAGCAATAAGAAAATGATAGGCAGCTAGTAGATAGATCATCAAATCATTTATTATAAAGAATTCTCTTATGCAATTATGGAGCCTTAGAAGTCTCAATATCAGCTGTTGGCAAGCTGATGACCCAGGAGAGCTGAAGGTATAGTTCAAGTCCAAGTCCCAAGGTCCATGAGCCAGAAAAGCCAACAGTGTATGGAAGGAGAAACCCATTCAAGCAGAAGTAGCAGGTAGGTGAAGTTTCCTCTCTTTTGTTTTTATTTTTGCTGTGCTAAGGATTGAACTAAGAGTCTTGCACATGAAAGACTAGCACTTTATCACTGATCTTTGGCCCCAGCCTTGAGACATTTTGTTCTACTCAAGACCTCAATGAACTGCAGGAGGCCATCCATATTTGGGAGAGCTCTCTGCTTAATCTAGTCAGTAGATTCAAATGCTCATCTCACCTCAAGCACCCTCACAGACCACTGAGCAGAACATCTGACCAAATGTCTGGGCACGCTGTGACCCAGGTAAGTTGAAATGTAAAGTTCACCATGACAGCCTGTTGACCACCTGTACCATGAGAGTAGCTTCTGTCATCCCTGCCCAGGAAGAACTAATGTCAGCATTCCAAACTTGGTAAAAGAGATACATGGAAACTAGACAACTACAAACCCACCTCTCTTCTGTCTGATGGATCCTAGTACCAGCCTTCAAACCCCTCACCCACCTCACACATCTTCACCCCAAATCCCATCATTCCATACACTTACCTATTTCCCCAGCACCTAACTGAATCTCTCTCACGGCCCCTACTACCTCATGCCCCCTGTCTGTAAATCAAATATGCCCACTCCCATCATCACTTTACTTCCCCATTCTTTAACCCTTCCTCCACCTACACCTTGATGTCCACTATTACCAGTTTTTCACCTTCCCACCTCCTTCCCTCTAGCTCCAGAAATTCTCTATTTTCTGCCACCTCATCAACCACAGAATAATATTCCCTCCCAGGGATGTGAATGCCCCAGTTCCAAGAGCCTGAGTATGTTACTTGAAATGGCAAAAAGAATTTTGCCGATACTTATAAACCAAGGGCTTTGAAATACAGAAATTTTTCTGAGTTTGAGACAGAGAATTTTCTTTTAGATTTTGCACATGGTACAGTGTGATTAGAAGGCTCCTCATAAAAGGGAGGCAGAAGGGTCAGAGAAGAGGACAGAAATAGAAGTGGGATTCTTGAAGTGATGTAAAGAAGGGGCTAGGAGCTAGGAAATGCACACACCTTCAGAAACTGAAAGAAGGAAGGAGACAGACTCACCTGAGAGCGGGCAGATGGATGAGGTCATGTCAATGCCTTGACTTCCAGGCCTCTTAGGTTCATACCTGCAGGGAATATATGTGAGTTGTTTTAGACCACCAGGTTTGTAAGTACATGAAATTAACATCTTAAAACAATTTTCTTCTATCTAAATCCTTCTTTAGTCTTACACCCAACCACTTAACCTTCTTCCTTATCCAGATTTCTAAACTTTATTTTCACTTTTTATTTCTGTTTCTTCACCTCCCATTTACTCAGCCTACCACTCCCCCAACCCCTTCCCATGGACACAGCTCTTGGAACTTGTGACTTATAATATTTATTGCCAAATGCTGATGGGAACCATTTAATCATACTATTGACTATATTCTATTAAATTGATTGAGTGAGATAGTGTGCTGTGTATGCCCCAAAATCCATAGTTCCAGGCCAGACCTCCCCAAGATCCTCAAATTATTATGGCCACCGACTGCTTGACATTTCCACAAAGGCACTTAGCTTGAGCTGTTATTCAACTTATTCAAAACAAAATTTGGGCTGGGACACAGCTCAGTGGTGGAAGGTGGTCCAGCATACATAAGACCCTAGGTCCAATCCCTCATACCACAAAAATTCAAAATTTATTTCTGTAACTCCCATTCCCTCTCTCAAAAAAAGTATTTGACAATCTGTCTCAATTTCAGTCAAAACTGTGAAACAAATGACTCCAGTTAGAAACACAGGATTCCTCTTCATATCTTTCCTCCATCAATCCTCATATCTCATCACCTCTCCAGTCTTACATCCTAACCATCTCTTTTATTTGAATTCATCTTGCCCATAACTCACATACTTCCTGGATTGAACTGTTGACCCCACAGAAACCAGTTTAATTGTTCTAAAATAGAAATATGATGATTTTTTTTCTTGATTTCTATATTTTTGTGGCTTCCTGGATCTGACAATGTAAGCTGTATGGCTCACAAGTCCCTCAGTAATCAGACTAGCTTCCTCCCCAGCTCCATTTTCAGAATCTACTTCAAGTTTTTTGTATGAATCCTGCCAGATCACAAGCCACTGCTATGACTAGTTCATGTCCTTGTAACCTTTCTTATGAAGGTTAACCTTCCTTTCATAACCTTATGAAGTTACCCATCCTTCCAGAATCAACTCAAGCACCCATCATCTCCTAAAACCCTTTTCTAGACTCTCCCATGCCTGGGTTTCATTCTCAGAATGTGATTGCCAATTTGTAAGTTAACTGTTCTGTTGCTTTGACAAAAATAACTAAGAACACAATGAAAAGGAGGAAAGATTTCTATGTCTCCCCATTTCAGAGATTTCAGTCTACAAAATGTTGGTCCCATGGCTATAGGCTGATAAGAAGACATTATATTATGGCAGCAGAGTATATGCTAGAGCAAAGCAGCTCCCCTCATGGTGGACAGAAGGCAAAGGGAGAGACAGAGTCAGAGTGTTGTAGCTACATTCTCATTTCAGGGATCAAGCATCAGCCATAAGCAGTTGATGGGAGGAAAGTTTCCATTTTGGTTTAAAGTCTCAAGGGGAAGCTTCATAATGGCAGGAAAAACCATTGAATGAGCAGAGGCTAGACATCACCTCTACCACAGTAGGTAGCAAACAGCATCAGGAGAGTGAATAGAGCTATCTCTGTCAAAGGGAAGCTGGTTATAGCACCTCAAAGACCACCTCCAGCAGCACACCTCCTTCACCAAGGCTTCACCTCCCAGATTGCCACCAATTAAGGACCAAATACTCAAAACACATGAGTTTGTATATGGGGGAAGTCTGATTCAAACCACTACATTTTCCCTCTGACCCCCATAGACAGATCATCATTCTTGATTCAAAATGCAATGCATTCAGTCCAACTTTTAAAGTACCCATAGCTTTTATCAATCCTTGTACTATTCAAGTATCTTCATAGTCCAGGGTCTCTTAACTTTGAGTCTGTAAAGCCAAAAACACATAATGGCACAGAGTAAACACTTACACTACAAAAAAGCATTAAGCATACCAAGGAAAGAAATAAATGATACAAAATCTAAAACAAACAGGGTAGTCATCAGATCCTGCTCCTCCAACATCTATAACCAGTGAGGAAGTTTCTGGGGTGTCAATTCCATCCATTTAGGCTGTCCAACGCCTGGGGAAAACTCCATCCCAAGCCAGAAATTCTCCTTGGCAGCCAGTCATCTTATAGTCATGGTGACTCAAATATCCAGTAACTCAAAAATACTGGGGTCTCCATTGCAACTCATGGTTCATCATGGTTCCATTGTTCCTCCACACAGGGACTCCAACAACTCTAACTCACATTGCTCAGTGGCCATTTGCAAAAACCTGTATTGCAAATTCAGTGAACTCCTCTTTCCTGAATTTGTTATACTTCCAAAACCAATGCCAGATGGGCTTTGCTACCAAATTGCTAATCCAGGGGGAATAAAGCAAACTTGAAGAGCAGGAAATGTTTTCAGAATTCTTTCTTCAGGTTCCCTACTTTTCAGAGTCAGCATTCTTCTTGTTGTCCCAATACAGAACAGCTGGTCTGATATAATGGTAGTAATCTTTCAAACAATTACAGCTAAAATAGGCTCCTCTCTCAAGTCCAAAGCTTTTCTTTCTTCTTCTGTACCAGTACATTTCTCCTAAACTCAGTCCTGCTCAAGTTCCTAGGACATGGGAAGAACACAACAAAGCCCTCACACAAACACACAAACTTCCTCTAGTCCAGTCCAGACAAAACTTTATTCCCTAAAAAAGCCAAGCCTCTAGCAGTTAAGGCATTTTCCTGCAAAGCCAAAGGGCCCTGGTTTGATTCCCTAGGACCCACGTTAGCCAGATGCTCAAGGGGGCACACGCATCTGGAGTTCGTTTGCAGTGGCTAAAGGCCCTGGCATGCCCATTCCCCCCCCCCTCTTTCTCTCTCTCTCTCTCCCCCCCCTCTCTTTTCCTCTTTCTCTGTCAAATAAATAAATTAGTAAATAAATAAATAAATAAATATAATTTTTTTAAAAAATCCAAGCCTCAAAGTCTGCAATTCTTTCTGCATTTAGGTCTTTCAACTCTAACCAGAATGGTCCATCAGATTCTGCTTACAACACTTCAAAGCATTTCTTAGTCCAAGATTTCACAATGCAGAGTACTAACCACTATATAATCACAGAGAACCAACAGGATCCTACTTAGTCTAAGATTTAAAATCCTTCCATGTTCATCCCACAAATCAGTTCTGAAAAGCCACACAGTCAGGTTTTTAGCAGCAATGACCTCCACTCCTCTAGTACCAGTTTCTCTGTTTCAGTTAGCTTCTCATTGCTGGGATAAACACCCAACCAGAAGCAGTTTATGGGAAGAAAGGCTTTATTTCAGGATTAGTTTCTAGGGGAAGATTCTGCATGGTAGAAGAAGCTGGCTCACTTCATCATACATCCATAGCAGAGAACAAAAGAAAAATCAGAGCTTAAGCTGGCTCAGAGCATACCTTAGGGCTGGACTCCAGATCCACCTCCAGTGACACCCCTGAGGAGGACTCTGACTGATATAAACTAAGTAGAAAGCTTAATAAAACAATGCAGACTATGGGGATATTTATATTCAAACCACCACACAGAGAGAAACAGGTAAGGACAGAGAGAGAGATCAAAAAAACACAGAGAGAAGAGCCAGAGACAAGATGTAGCCTTAAAGGCATATCCTTTGTGACAAACTTCCTCTAAATAATCCGCACCCACCTCCTAACAGCCCATTCAGTTAAAAGCTCATCAATGGATTCACAGACTCACCCATTGATGAATTGAGAACCACCATGATCCAATTAATTCTTAGTACAAAACCAACTAAAGCCCAAGGCTTCAACACAGGGGCCTTCTTATATCCAAGCACTTGGCACAGTATACAATACATGGCAGAGTCACTCATTTGCACGTGTTGAGTGAACACATGAAAACACAAACCATAATTTACAGCTAAGTACATTGTTGTATTAGTATAGATAGGTACAATAATGAAGATAAGAAAAGGAGACTTTAGAAGCATGGTGAAATTGCTCCACACCCTCCAAGAGAGTCAGGAGAGGTACTATGAGAAGAAACCAGCAGTGGTGGGCATGGTTGGTGACATGAAAGAGGCAGGCAGATAAGCAGAGCCAGTTTCACCACCATATCATGTGCATGCATGTGTGTGTGTTGTGTGTGATGTGTGTGATGTGTGTGATGTGTGTGGTGTGCTGGTGTCCACACCCCAGACATGCACATGAAGGCTAGGAAAGAACATCAGATGTCCTCTATTGCTCATCTGCATATCTCTTTGAAACAAAGTCTTTCGATGAACTTGAAGCTGCTAGTTTGGCAAACTCCAGAAATTCTCTGGTTTCTACTCCCCCACAGGACTGGAGTAACAGGAATGCAAGGCTATGCCCATCTTTTTATGTGAATGCTAAAGAATTGAAATCAGGGTGAATCAGGCTCTCTCAGACCCTCATGCTACACAGCAAGCACTCTTGTACCTGCTGAGCCATCTCCCCAGGTCCCATCTTAAAATTGTTAATTATTGAACATGGAGACTATTATTGACAACTTGATAGGATTGAAAATCACAAAATCATGTTGGAGACAAATCTCTAGACTTGTTTGTCCATGCGAGATTTTCTATATTATGTTCATTGAGATGGGTAAACCTACCCTAAATGTAGGTGGCACCATGAAATAGGATAGGGCCCTGGACTATGTAGGAAGAAGAAAGCTATTTGAGCACCTCTAGTCCATCTCTCTCCTTCCTGATTACAGACTGAATGTGACCAGCTGTTCCATGATCCTGCTACCATGCCTTGCCCATCATGATGGACTATGTCCCCTCAAACTGTAAGACAAATCAAACCCTTCCTACTTAAGTTGCTCTTGCCTGGTATTTTGTTGCAGCAAAGAGAAAAGTCGCTAACAGAATACCTAAGAGCCAAGAAACTCATTATAAATAGAGGTATATATTTGCTTATACTTCTAGAGCCTAGAAAGTCCAAGAGCATTGTACCAGCATTCAGTGAGGGACCTTCAAAGTACAGCTTCATAATGTTGCAGAGGGCTTGTCATGTTGAGACAGAGCAAGCATGCTTGCTTAAGCAATCTCTTCCTCTTCTTACAAAACCACTCAAAACATCTCAGCAGCCCTACCCTCAACACCTCGTCTAGTTCTAATTACCACCCAAAAGCTCTAGCTCCAAATGCCACCAAGGTATGAATTTGGAGATTACATTTCCAATATATAAACTTCAGGTGACCCACTCAAGCAACAGCAGCTGTATTTTTTATCTTTTCACCAGGGTGCACAATGCAAGAAGGTCATCTTGCATATACGACTGACTTGTCCAGACATAGGACATGAACGAAAGAGCCCAGCAGAAGTCCTGGAAGGAGCTGCAGTCTAGTCATATTCATGTCACTGAAGCCAGACTCAACCCCCATGAGGACAAGTGTCTCTATCTTCCCCCATGCATGTTTATCTATTTTAAAATGTCTAGCATTTTGGAGGAAAATACCAAAGCCACATTTCTGAAGCATTTTTTGGCTCTGTCCTCACATATACATTTTTCTAGGAATAATCATACCCATCTGCTTCAGCTTTATGTACACTGTGGTCATCAGAAGGGTTTCTGACCCCTTTCTAAGAGGCTTAGCTCATGACCAAGAAGTCCTCTAGGCTTGATTGAAGGTTTGGAGCTTAAAGTAGGGGATGTTGTAAAATATTAATTCAACTCAAGAAAGTGGATTTAAGCCTCAAATGGTTTGCTCATATTTTGTAGCTCTACATCACCTGGTCCACTGTGGGGATCCAGCTTGGCTCAGTCCCATAAGTTACCCCAATGTCCCTGGAGCAAGTGTGATAGAAGGGGTCTTGGTTGTCCAACATGAGCTGGACCCTGAAAAATGCCTATGCAGCAGCTGCTTGAGAAGCTAACCCTTCCCTCATAGGCATATCTAGACTCACAAATCCTTAGGACTGAAAAGGATAATTGATATCATCTGTAATAATATCTACCATCTGTATAGCACTTTACACCTGATAAATCACTTTCACACTATTTTCTTATCAAATTCCTGCAGCTTTTTTGTCAGCCAAATACTGTTAGCATCACCCTGAGGCAAAAGAGACTCAGGGAGGCTATGCACAGCACCTGAGCTCACTCAGTTAAGAGACACAGTGCCAGGACTCAGACTCATGCTCTTGACACTCAGAGTCATTGATGTCAATCTCGCTCATCACTTCTCAGAGGGACACTAGGCCAATAGAGTCCTTCACCATGTTTTTAGTGGTCACACACAAGGAAGTACAAGGGAGTAATGGTACCCTTCTCCCAGCAGCATCCTTTCTCTTCCTCTCAGTGCTCCTTGTCCCCTCTACAGAAAAAAGTCAGAACATGAGAGGCTTATCTCTTCTTCTGCCATTGAAGATATGACATCACTGTTTCCAACACTTCAACACCCACCCCTTCAAAACCTCCAGCAACATCTGCTCTTTCTGATCCTTGCAACCTGGAAACCTGGTCAGTTTGCAACTTGCTTTCCTCAAAGAGGAAACTGAGGCTCAGGGATAATCAATCATAGCACCCTGTGATGTAAGTTGGCATAACTAATATGGCCAAGAATTAAACTCAAAGTTTTGGCACCAGACTAAAAGATCTTTCCACTAAGTTATATTGATGGTATTTTGTTCTGAAACCATGAAGACAGAAAATGGATCCAGCTGGGAACATTGTGGAAGAGGGGGCAGAAAGAATGTAAGAGCTGGAGGATGGGGAGGCATGCTTTGGAACTCTGAGTTCTGGATATGAAGTAGCCATTGCATTTATAGGCCTCACAGTGACTGTCACTACTTGCACAAGACCTGCATGATATTGGGATCACCCATAGATAAGGGCAAAAAGGGCATCATAGTAGAAGAGGGACTAGCTCAAAAGAAGAGTGGATTCAGTGGAAGGGCATGAGGATAGGGTGACAGAATAAAGTAATAGAACGGTATTAATTAAAAAAAGAAAAAGAAAATGGAGCCACTGGAGGGGGAAGGAAAAATGCCCCGATGTCCTGTAACTGGGACAAGGGACCATACGATTCACCGGTTTGGCCTAGATTATGAGAAACATCAGGAGGGCAAGAGGGTGACATAGGGTAAAGTCTGAGAAACACATGTGTAGAAGGATTAGAGGTACACCGTTTTATCTCTTTCAAGAATATGCAAACTAAGCTATAAATTAGTGGTAATCAGTACCTGTGAGGTGAATTAATTAAAAAGTTATAATTCACAGAAGACCTCCATTACTTAATAATGTATCAAGCATATGAATGTGAGAATTAATTACGTGTCCCAGATGTTGAAGGAATGCTTAATTTCTCATGTGCTTAGTTTGAAGCATCCACCACTTTCATATAGCATGAAAATAAAGTGTGTTTGCTAAATTACTACCTTACCAAATAGCCACCACTGATTCATGACTTAATATTGGGTGTGTTGCTATTTTAATCATTTCTTATGCATCCATTCATTGAACACTCACAATAACTATTGAAAACAAATTACCATTCAGTAAGTGCTTTTTAAAAATTAGGCTCAGGCAGGGATGAAGAGATGACTCAGAAATTAAGGGCACTTGCTTGCAAAGCCTGACATCCTGATTCTTTTTTTTTTCTTTTAAATATTGGTTTATTTATTTGAGAGCTGCAGAAAGAGAAAGAGGCAGAGAGAGAGAGACAGAATGGGTGTGCCAGGGCCTCCAGCCACTGCAAATGAACTCCAGACACGTGTGCCCCCTTGTGCATCTGGCTAACGTGGGTCCTGGGGAATCGAGCCTTGAACCAGGGTCCTTAGGCTTCACAAGCAAGCACTTAACTGCTAAGCCATCTCTCCAGCCACCTGAGCCATCTCTCCAGCCCCCTGATTCTTATTTAGAGAGAAAGAGCAAGAAGATAAAGAGAGGAAGAGAGAAAGAATGCCTAAGTTTAAGAGAGATACCTGAATCAAACCACTACATGCCTGTATAACAGTGGCACACAACAAATTCAGGCAATAAACTGTTCTCAGATTGGACATGATACCCATCAGTGGGACAGAAATCATAACTGGAACTAGGAACCAAGTCGGAATCCCATGTATAGAAAACTCATAAACTCCAGAGAGAACCCCCACTGCCATTTGGCTAAGAAAAATGGGCATAAACATCAATAAATCTCTCAAGTGACTATGCTTATCCCCTTTAACCCAAGATGCTCTCACTTTTGGTTGAAGAATCTGTTATAGATGGCAGAGAATACTAGGGAGATCCAGAATACAGAAATACAAGAAAAGGAAGCCAAGCCATGGGATGAATCCCTTCTACCATACCTGCCAGGGCCCAGTAGCCCAGCAGAGGAAGTGGTAACATGAGCACTGCTCTCAGTGCTACCCTGAAAAGCTGGAGAGTTAAGTAGGAAGCTTAATCTTAATCAAAAATGTCTGAGTACATGGAGCCATACATTCAAACCACCACAAGGCCCAAAACTAGTTATCCACTTTTTCCAGCAAGGCTACACTTCCTAAATGTTAAGCAACCTTCCCAAACAGTGCTCCAGCCACAGACCAAGTGTTCCAACATATTCAAGCCATAACAACATGTCTTGCCTGCTTTTTTTTATAAACTTAGAGATATACTATACCTCAAGTCTACAGTCCAGGTGTCCATTCATTTCCATGATAAGTGCTGATTGCTTTTGCTTCTCAATTCCACTTAAAAAAAAATCAATCTCTTTACATGGTAAGAAGTATGAACATAGAGGCAAATACCAAGAATCATTTTGAGGCTAGGGAAACAGAATGAACATAAAAGACACAATATCCCTAAATCTTACTGTAGGAACAAGAAAAGACTGTGAAAACTGAAATTTTTTAAAATATGGATCCTGTGAATTTTAAGTTTTTAACATACCTTGAAAGTTTTATAGTATGGTTTTGTTTTCTACAATAATTGGGTTTTTCTTTTATAATAGAAAAATATATTTTAATTATTGATATTGCTGATGACAATTTGGCTGGGTATAAAATTTGTGTCACACCCCTTCCTCCCCCAGATGGATGAATGTTGTTCCACTGCCGGCCTTAATCCAGTACTATGGAAAGAAGTTTGAAACCTGCTTAAATTTTTTCCTTCATTGTTCTTAGGTTTTCTGTTTTTCACCCCTATGTATTTTAGGATCCCTTTGCTGTCCTTGTAATTTTATTTTTCATCAGAAGGTTTTATAATTTACCTTTTTCTAATAAGGATTCTTGATAGCTTTACAATCTGATTTAGTTTCAATAAAATGTATCATTTTAAAAATTGTTGATCTGGTCTTTAGGTTCAGAAGTTACTCATTGTCTCATTCATGTTCATATCATGTTTTCTAGTAGTATTTTGTCCCTTTATTTTTTGTTTCTATGTTTCATTTACTGATTGGTTCTGAACTATATACTTCTTCATGAATTCTGAATTTCTGTGCTGTTATCATCATCAAATGATAACATACTTTTTGTAATCTGCTTTATCCCCACACACAGCCCCAAAAAAGTTGAGTGACAAAAATAAAATTCTAAAGTGTATGTATACAATTAAATCTATAAGACTAAATGAAGTATGGGAAGGGAACATGGAATATACAAAAAGGAGAGGAAACCATGCAATAAAAGACATTAAAATGAAGCCAGGCATGGTGGCGCACACCTTTAATCTCAGAACTTGGTAGGCAGAGGTAGGAGGATCACTGTGAGTTCGTGGCCACCCTGAGACTCCATAGTGAATTCCAAGTCAGCCTGGGCTAGAGTGAGACCCTACTTCTAAAAAAAAACAAGAAAAAAAAGACATTAAAATGAATGTTTAAACCAAGATGATAAGGCTGAAAGAGTACAGGCAGGTAAAGCAATGGAGTCATCTGTTTTCTATATTCTTCAGAAAGTATCACCACCTGGAGAGAAAAGGATTCCAACAATGGTGGCAATACTCCTATTCCCTTAAGAGGTAAGCCAACTTTACAGACTTAAGTCTTTTATTTAATTAATTTATTTTTTTATAATTAACAACATCCATGACTGTAAACAATATCCCATGGTAATGCCCTCCCTCCCCCACCATTTTCCCCTTTGAAACTCCATTCTCTATCATATCTTACCCTCCCCCTCTCAATCAGTCTCTCTTTTATTTTGATGCCATCATCTTTTCATCCTATTATGATGGTCTTCTGTAGGTAGTGTCAGGTGCTATGAGGTCATGGATATCCAGGCCATTTTGTGTCTGGAGGAGCATGTTGTAAGGATTCCTACCCTTCCTTTGGCTCTTACATTCTTTCTGCCACCTCTTCCGCAGTGGATCCTGAGCCTTGGAGGGTATGATAGAGACTTTTTAGTGCTGACCACTCCTATGTCACTTCTTCTCAGCACTGTGATACCTTCTGAGTCATTCCTAGGTCACCACCATCTGAAAAGAGAAAGTTCTCTAACAAAAAGTGAGAGTAGCATTAATATACGGGTATGAACATTAAGAGGAGTATTTACTGGGCAATTTGATGAGCATAGTATATATATTTAGCCAGACAGCAGCAGATCTTACACCCCTAGGGCTCTTGGCTACCCCTATTGTAGGCTTTCAGTATCAGGGATGTATTCCCTCCCATGAAGTGGGCCTCTAGTCAAATTAGAGGGCAGTTGGTTACCCCAAACACACATGCCACTATTGCATCCGTTGGCTCATTTGGCCTGTTTGGCCAAATATAGGGCCTGCAGTGTCCACTGTGGAGTATCTTCACTGTTGATTTCTTTCTCTCCCATTGAGCTGCATGCAGTGTGGATTTTTCTAGCTTTCTGTCAGCTGGTCTACATGGAGGAGGTTTTCAGCTGAGTTCCAGCAGGATTTCTCAGTGATCTTGCAGTTCCAGTATGGGCAGTCTTCAGCAATAGGGTCTTACCATCTCTTCCTGGTGGGAAGCCAAGGGCCTCAGCAATGGCCTGGAATGTTTTGGGGCCATCAGGAACTTCCCTGGCCAACAACTCACTGGAAGATATCCCATCCCTGGCACTGAAAATTTTCTATTAACAATCTATGGCTCCTGTGTATTCCATTGTCCAAAAAAGTAGGTTTCCATATGATTTATTTATATCCTCTTAGGTTTTGATTAGCCTCCCTCCATCTTTCCTTTACTCAATCTCTTCCCCTGACCTCACATAGGCCTTTTCACCCCAATTAATCTATTCTTCTACTTACATATACACAATACCATCCTATTAAGTCTTGGTTTAAGGAGAGTTGATAATTTAACTTGTTTGAAGATTTTCCCGAAAAGGAAAATCTTCAGGGGCTAAGGGAGTGACTCAGCAAATAAAAGTGTTTACCATGCAAGTAGGGCAACCTGAACTCAGATCACTAGGACCCATATAAGTCCAGGTGTAGTAGTACAAGTCTATAATCCCTGCATACATATGGAGACATAGGAGGCAGAGATAAGACAATCTCTGGAAGCTCATATGCTAGCTGGCCTGGCATCTGCAACAGTGAACAAGAGAACTTGCCTCAAACAAGGAGGAAGGCATGAACCTATATCTGAGGTTGTTCTCTGATCTGTACATGTGTATATGGGTTCTCTTGCTTGCTCTCTCATGTGCATGACCATGCACACATGTATGCACATGCGTGCATGCACACACACACACACACACACATGAACTCATCACAAACATGTACATACACAAAGACTAAAACATTTTTTAAAAAAAAAATAGGGGCTAGAGAGGTTGCTCAGTTGTCAAGAATACTTACTATATAAGCATGAGGATCTAAGAGGGGCTGAGAGCTCCTGACTTAGATTCCCCTGCACCCAAGTAAATAGCTGGATGTGGCCACACATGCTTTCAACCCTAGAACTGTGAGAAGCAGAGACTGGAGAATTTCTAGAGCTCCCCAAAACTGGCAAGCTCCAGAATCAGTAAATGACTCTATCTCAAGAAAACACACAGATAAGTGATGGAGGAGGGAAACCAACATTCTCCTCTGGCCTACATATGCATATGCAAAGTGTATGTGGATCTGCACATGCATGTGTGCCTATACCACACACACACACACACACACACATACAAAATACACGCATGAAAAAAATCAGTTAATTAAGATTAATTCATTAAGATAGTGACTATTTGCATGATATTAATATGAAAAAAGGTTAAAAATGTCTGACCCATGGAGGAAAGAAACATGATCAAAACACTGTAAAGAATAGGCATGGAGGTTTTATATCTCAATAGAGTAAAGGGTATATATAAAGTTCCTAAAGATGAAATAATACTTAATGGGGAAAAACTCAAGGAGTTCCCACTGAGATTGGGAACAATACAGGGATGCCCACTCTCACCACTGCCCTTCAACATAGTAGTAGAAGTACTAGCCCAAGCAATAAGACAGGAGAAAGAAATAAAAGTGATAAAAGTGATTCAAACTGGAAAGGAAGAAGTCAAGTTAGCCCTATTTGCAGATGACATGACCCTAAATATAAGTGACCCAAAAGTCTCCATCTCAAAACTTCTAAAGGTGATAAATTCCTTCATCAAAGTGGCAGGATACAAAAATCAATGCACTAAAATAAGTAGCTTTTCTATATGCAAAGGACAAATATACAGTGAAAGAAATAAGTTAGGTTGTCCCATTTTCAATCACAACAAAAATAAATAAATACCTTGGAATAACACTAACTAAGGATGTGAAAGACCTATATAAGGAAAACATAAAAACACTCAAGAAAGAAATAGAGGAGGACTTGAGAAGATGGAAAGTCTTCCCATGCTCCTGGATAGGCAGAATTAATATTGTGAAAATGGCAATTCTACCAAAAGCAATATACTGATTTAATGCAATATCAATAAAAGTACTAGCATCATTCTTCACAGAGATTAAACAATGATCTCAAAATTTATATGGAATGGCAGAAGACCTCAGATATCCAAACATATCCTCAGGGGGGAAAAAAACCCTCTGGTGGTATCACCATACCTGATCTAAACTATAATACAAAGCCATAGTGACAAAAACAGCATGGTACTGCAATAAAAACAGAAACATAGACCAATGGGACACAATTGAAGACAAAGGTTCCAATAATGCAGACTGGATAAAAGATAGCATTTTCAACAAATGGTGTTGGACAAACTGGATGACCATATGTAGAAAAATGAAATTAGACCCACTCATTTTGCCATACATAAAAATCAAGTCCAAATGGATTAAAGACCTCAATTATAAGACCTGAAATTCTTTCAGCTACTGGAAGAAAAATAAGAGACACTCTCCTAGATATAGGACTTCCTGAACAAAATCCCAGTAGCCCAGAAAATTAAACAAACACTCAACCAATGGGATCTCATGAAGCTTAAAACCTTTTGCACAGACAAACATACCATAAGCAGAGGCAATAGATTATCCACTGAATGGGAGAAAATCTTTTCCAACTATACCACTGACAGAAGCCTAATATCTAGAATCTACAAAGAACTCAAAAAAGTAAAAAAGAAAAAAAAATCCACTCCAAAAGAGGGGCAAAGAACTAAACACACACTTAAGAAAATGTTCAACATCCCTAACCATTAGGGAATGCAAATTAAACAACTATGAGATTCTACCTTACCCCAGTAAAGATAGCAAACATGAAAAACTCAAATGAAAACAAATATTGGTGAGGATGTGGAGAAATAGGAACTCTCATTCACTGTTGGTAGGAATGTAAGGTGGTACAACCACTGTGGAAATCAATATGGAGACTCCTGAAATGCATGAATATAGAGGTACCAACAGACTCTGTTTTTCCCTTGCTGGGCATTTTCCCTGAAACATCTACATGACAGTTCAGAGATATTTGTTCAACCATGTTTATAACTCCTCAATTTATAATAGTTAAGAACTGGAATCAACCCAGGTGCCCATCATTGAATGAATGGATAACCAAGATATTGTATATCTACACAATGAAATTCTACTTAGCAGTAAGAAAAAATGACACATTAAAATTTGTAGAAAAATGGTTGAACTTGGAATAGATCATTCTAAGTGAACTCACACAAGCACAGAAAGACAACAATCGCATTGGCTCACTCATCTGCACTTCCTAACCTGGATCAGCCCGAGTTGCTGACATACCTGAATATCATCTCAAGGCTTGGACAATAGGGAGGATAGGACTTGGGGGAAGGGGAAGGGTGGGGGACACAAAATTGAACCCAAATTGAACTGGTACCATAGGATCCTATATCCTGGAAGTCCAACTAAAGGGTGGAGCCTCAAGAGGTCCTTAGGGGGAGCACCTAAATCAAAGGGCCCTGGAGAGGGTGAGGCAAAACCTAACCTTAAATTTCTCCCATTTCCCTTTCTTCTCTTTTTCTTTTTTCTTTTCCCTTGGCTGTGGCCTGTAATTCCCTGTACCAGGATGTGGTTTAAATCCACAATGAGCTATTGATCAGAGAGAACTACTAGATCTCCCAAAACAAACAAGACAGACTTCTGTCAGAGCACTTGATTACCCACCAGAGGTTAATGGTAATACCCTACTGCTGAAGAAACCATACACTGTGGGCACAGACCATGGAGAGACCTGGTTGGAATCCAGAGGAGAGCCAGTCCTCAGATAATTAGCCCATCTAGTGCTGGAAGGCACTACATGAGCTACCAGGGGAAAGGGGCCAACATCTGTCTAAGCAACTCAAAGTCTAAGCAACTCAGAAGCAAACAACCTGACGTGATGCTCACACAAGTGCAATAGTGGCACACAGCCATGATGGGTAACCAACTGCTCTTGGACTGGCTAACATATCCCCTTGGTGGAAATGCAACCATATTTGAAACTGAGAAACAAGTCAGAATCATATCCAGATAAAGATTCTGCTTTCCACTGTCGAGCTCCCACTTACCTTGGGCTATAATAGGGGCTACATCCTTTAAATTCTTTCTAAATTAATAATGGTTATCCCATTTAACCAGTGCTGACTTCATTCTCCATTGAAGAATCTGCTTCTCTTTTTCAGATGGGAGGGGGATCTGAGTTGCTAAACAAATAGTGCACTCCACTCCAGCCCCAGCTGAACCCACAGAGGAACTGGAAAAAATGAGCAAGAGTGCTGCTTTCTTAGTGAATCTGGTATCAGCGATGGAGATAGACACTGAGGACACTCAACACCTGCCTAACCAGAGATCCAGAGGCTCCTATGTACCCATCACTGAAGTAGACTTAAAATGCTCCCAGCATGGCTCAGGGAATTTTGCAGAAGACCAGGTGGAAAGATTGTTAGAGCCACACGTTAGGACATTTTGCACAGAGACATTGAATCTCCCCTACCATAATGCATGACTCACAATCCCCATGGGGTTGACCTGCATCCCCAATGAGGAAGGCCTCTTCAAAACAGGGGTAGGGAGGAGGAAAAGGATGGTACCAACATATGTTGTTTACATTCTAAATATGTCCATATCTAATTTAAAAAAAAAAAACACTATGGATGGGTTGGAGACATGGCTTAGCAGTTAAGTGCTTGCCTACAAAGCCTAAGGCCTCAAGTTTGATTCCACAGTACCCACGTACACCAGCTACACAAGGTGGCATAGGCGTCTGGAATTCATTTGCAGTGGCTGTAGGCCCTGGTGCATCCATTCTTTCTCTATATATACCTCTTTCTCTCTTACTTCCTCTGTATTTCTCTCTCCCTCCAATAAATAAATAAAATATTACAATAAAAAAATCACCATGAATTGATGGTCTCAGAGAGCCTCAGTAAAGCCAAACCCTTGAACTTGACCTTGAGATAAGGGTCTTAGATATATTCCAACTTTATAACCTACTTCTAGTTTTGATAGTTAATAACCACAATAGTTTTGAATTTACAGAAGATGATTGAACTGTAGTCTTGATTGCAAGAAAGTGTGGGTCCTCCTTCATCATCCAAAAAGTGTTTATTTGTACATTATTTTCATATAACATTCCAACATCCTTTAGGGTTTGGCAACAAAAAAAGTCACTACCCTGAGTTTAAACTGAGGTGAGGCCAGGAGAGGTGGACTGACATTGCTACAGTTGCCTGCTGTACATTACTGAAAGAACGTGAGCCCGATCTCTAAGAGGAGCTCTGCCTCCTTCTTCACCAGCCTTCTTTCCATGTGGGATCAAAGTAACCAGCTCCAGGCTTCTGCAGAACAGCTGCTCTGGGTTCGGTATGGATTCTCTTCCAAATTTCAAGTGGGTGTGCTAAGGAACAACAACTGGTGTTGGGTGTAAAATGTTAGCAAGCAGGAGTTTACTTGAAGAATCCAGATGCTCTTATGACCTCAAAACACCCTTTCCTGAGTGAAGATCCCTTTCTAGAGTGAATAGAAAAACACCATAATAAAAGTATAAAAGTTGCTGCCAAAAGAGCATTGTGCTGTGGTCACATGGATCAGAATACACTTACTGGGGATGTGCCTCTCACCAGGGCAGACGTGCTGTATTAAGTAAGTGCCTCAGAGTGGGACTCAGTTTCTCCACAAACCTAAAGGGTTAGCTGGGATACTCTCAATACCTCCACGTTCTAACCTTCATAGGCCCCACAGTTTAAGGAGAAAATGGACACAACTTAGAGAAAAACAAGTAGGGTTAATGGGACTGGGGAACCAAGGACTAGAGATAAGGATACTGGGGACGTAAGTGATAGCTACCTCCAGGTGTCTGCAGGACAGCCCAAGGAAAGACAAATTCAATTCATCCCATGTGGCCATAGGCAGACAAAAGCATGGAATAAGTAGTTTCTAGTGGAGAGAAGAAAAAGGAAGAGAGGAAAGGAGAAAGAAGTAAACATATTTGTGAGGCTGCTGAATTAGGTAGAATGAATAGGTGTTATAAAGGGGATTCATTAGATTGGTCCAAAGGATACAGGCTGGGCAGTCCAACACTGGCTGTCTGCAGGCTGGACAGTCTAAGACCCACTCAGCTGCTTCAGTCCATGAGGCTGGATACCTCAGTAGTTCCAAGCTGGTGCTGAAGGCCTAGAGGATTCCTTGAGAGCAGCTAGTCTCCCATTGGAAGGCTGACGAAGCTGGGTTCCAGTGTCAGGAAGGATGGCAGCCACCACGGTAGAAGTATTCACCAGCAAGCAGCAGGAGCAGCTAAGCAAAATGGCTGCTTTTTCCTGGAACTTCTTTTTGGTTTGTTTGTTTGTTTTTGGTTTTTCAAGGTAGGGTTTTACTCTAGCCCAGGCTGACCTGGAATTCACTATGTAGTCTCAGGGTGGCCTTGAACTCATAGAGATCCTCCTACCTCTGCCTCCCAAGTGCTGGGATTAAAGGCATGTGCCACCACGCCCAGCTCTGGAAATTCCTTATACATAGACTGCCACTGAAAGGGCTGTCCACTCTGGAGGTGTGTCACTTATTAAATCCTGCAGTGATCAAGTTGACAATAGGGATCCAAATGCCACAGGAAGAGAAGGGGGACAGAAGGAAACATGTTTGTTATGTTCCTGTTTCAAGTTCAGCAGGCCCTCTGACCCTTGACCCCAACAACCTCTAACTTCCACAAAACTCTCACCACTTGGGCATTAGCAAGTCCTCTTTCAGATTTCACACCCATAGCTCAGACAGAAACCATTTCATTGAAATCAGAGATAGTGACATCAGGAGGATGTGGAAGCAGAGGAAGAAACAGCAACTCAATTGTGAAAACATTACATGTAGCAGGCTCTGAATGATCCCTCCCAGCAAGGAGATTTCATGGCCCAATCACAGTAAGGAAGCATATTTCCCAAAATGCTGAGTGTGGATAAAAAGTCCCACTGATGTGATGACCCCACTGCGATGACACCGTCAGAGCCACCAGCACCATCTTCACCGCCACGCTGCACACAGTGGTTCTCAGGGGGATTCACCATCAGTGCACAGGCGAGGAAACAGCTGCAGTGAGTCACAGGCTAGTGAAGGTAATCTGCAAGTAAATGCAGAGCTCCAGCTATAGCCCAGGTCTGTCTGGCTCCAAAACTGGCTCTGTCCAGGCTGCTCCTTCTCTTCCTGACTCTCCCTGCATCCTACGAAGCAATGCCGCACCTGTATTGTTATGGAGTGGCCATCAGAGCAACATCTGCTTCTGTGATTTCAAAGAAGATAAAATAAGAGAGGTGGAGCAATGGCTCAGTGGGTAAACCACTTGCCATGCAAGCATGAGAATTCAAGTTTTGGCCCCCAGCACCTATAATGATGCCAGGTGGGCATGGTGGCCTTCCTATAATCCCAGTGCTCAGGAGGCCTATATGGGATTCTCAGAGCAAGGTGGCCAGCTAGACTAAGCCTGTAGATGAACTCTGTGTTCAAGTGGGAGACTCTGTCTCAATAAATAATGTGGGGAGCATTCAACATGACCATGTGCATATGCACCCACACACATGAGAACACATACACACACACACACACACACACACACACACACACATATTAAAAAACAGGGCATGGTGGTGCATGCCTTTAATCCCAGCACTTGGGAGGCAGAGATAGGAGGATCACTGTGAGTTCAAGGCCACCCTGTATCTACATAGTGAATTCCAGGTCAGCCTGGACTAGAGCGAGACCCTACCTCTAAAACCAAAAAAAAAAAAAAAAAAAAAGCGTTACTCCTGTGGTCACTGCCCTTTCATAAGGACTAGTTGGCATACTGAGAGTTGCCCTTGGCATCCCAGCTCACTGTGGCCCTTACAGGTTGCACCAGGACCCAGGCTATCTGAAAGTCCTTCCCATAGATCCCCAGGAAGGCAAGGTGGACTTTGCAGAGGATGGCTCATTGAATGGTTCGGCCCCAGAATATACCTGTCCAGGGATGCTGATGTGGCTCACACTGCTTGAAAGGAACCAAGGTCATCAGGAACTTTCCCCACACTCAGCACTTTCTCCAACTCTCTGGATCTTTCAGCTGAGGTTGCAATGTTGAATGTGCAGTTTTGTAAATTAATTCTTTGAGACTCACTCTTGTCAGCTAACTTTTCTCACTGCAATAAGCCAGGGAAGTCACTTACGAGCAACTGAATTTTCCATTTTCAAGTATTCCAGAGCCTTTATAATGTAAGATGGTGTTCCAGAATCCTCTAGTCAGCAAAACTTACTGTTATGTGTGGGGAATCTCAAAAACTGTTCACTTTACATTAACAGGGAAAGCGATAATCTCATGTGCCCTGGATAAGAAAACGGCTAGATGTGCTATGTGAGAAAGGCAAAAAAGGAGGCTGAAGACAAACATGCCTAAAGCCAGCATTTGGCTTCAAACATGCCCACATTTGTGTTCCATTCTCCTCCCCAGCATTCACTTAGCACTCGCCCATGCCAGCAGCAGTCTTGTGTCAAGCTAAGGGTGAGTATTGCTATGAGGGGAACTTCCAAGGATGAGACACAGCCTCTCTTTCCCCCGGAGTTCATAGTTGGACAGAAAAGGGGCACTAAACTGGCTTCAAGAGCAAGGCAGATAGTCCTTGGAGACTCAAGAGTGTCCTGGAGCAACCTAGGCTGGGCAGTCACACTGTATCCCAAACTTACTCCATAAATTTGGACAAGTCATTTACCCTCTCTGAGATTTAACTTATTGGTTACAACTTACAAGTAGCTTCCTTAAAAAACAACATACTTTAAGAAAAACAATTTTTAAGTAGAACCAGATTTTAACTAAGCTCCTGTCTACCTCCAGTTTCTGAGACTAGAAACTGTCCAGGAGAAATAAAGCCTGGTTTCCATCTGGTTGATGTGGCAAACTTCCAGGAAGGTGGGGATCATGACAGTGTCTGAGGAGCAGGTAGGATGTGGACAGATCAGAAGCTGAGGTGCTGGGAGCTGCTGTTCTCAAAGGGAACAGGAGCCATTGCTGTGGAAGAGGAAGAGGGACAGCACAAAGGCAGAGGGAGGGAGAGAGGCAGAAGGGGAAAAGGGGGGTGAAAAGAACATGAATGAGGATAAAGAGGAGAAGTGAGAACACAGAATCAGCCAGTGCCTTTCAACAGATAATGGGATATTTCTGAAATACTATATATCTATGCACATTTATGTACAGAATAATATAGAGTATATTCAGTCAAAAACATAAAGTCCTTTCATGGGCAGCAAAATGAATAAAAGTAGAGATTATGTGCCCTTAAATAAGCCAGACTCCAAACGATAAGCACTATGTGTTTCCTTTTCAGGAGGAAACCAAAAAAATCACTTAAAAAGGGACTGGAAAGATTGCTAAATGGTTAAGGCACTTACCTGCAAAGCCTAAGAACTGGAGTTTGATTCCCCAGTACCCATATAAAGCCACATGCACTAAGTGACGCATGCATTTGGAGTCCGTTGATAGTGGCAGGAGGCACTGGTGCACTCACACACTCTCTATGTCTACCCCTTTCTCTCTCTCTAACAAATAAATAAATAAATAAACTTTTTAAAGGCTGACCTGAAAGTAGAATGTTAATGTACAGATATGGGGGAGGGTATAGGTGGGAAATGAATGAATGAACTTGGTCAATGCATGAGCATCATTAATATGCATTGACAGAGCAGTCTCTGGAAACAGGGATGGGCATCTCAGCCCAACTTTGCAGACTCAGAGTGGATCACACATCTTGGACTTTGGGGAGTGAGGATTGACTTGAGGTTTGAGTGACAGCGAGTCTCGCCTCATACCACAGCAATCATGAGTGCTGCCACTATGTCAGGCTATGTCCCAAGGGCCCCGTATAGTCACCCAAGTGGAATTATGGCTGGTACATGCCCTCCAAAGATGCCTGAGGAGAACCTGTTGTTCTATGTCCTAACTACCTGGAGAAGCTCCTGTTAGCTCAGAAAGATCCCCTTCACCAAACAGCCTGAGCTCCCCCACGCCCTTTCTCAATTAGCCTCAACTTTGGTCTCTAAACTCTTAGACACCACAATTCTTATTTATAACACCTAGGCCACATCCCTAAGATGACCACAGTCCCTTAAAACAAGTATGCTGAGACAACTTGAAGCCACCAATGCTGGCTGTGAAGCAGACAGCTTCAGGTTCGCTGAGATGAACTTCCATACCAGACACAGGTACGGAGGAAGGGATCTTTATTGAAGCTTACAGATCCAGGGGAAGCTCCATGATGGCAGAAGAAGTTGGCCTACTCCTATAGGACCAGGCAGAGAGAGAAGCACAAGCCAAAATGTTGAAAGCCAAAAAGCCACACAGAACAGCACACTTCAGGAACTCCAGCTAGGCACACTTTGCATATCTTTAGATTGAAATCTCAAACCCACCACCACACCTTAAAATCTGCCCAGTGACACCACCTCCAGCCAGGTGGCTGCAGATTCAAAGTATGAATGAATAAAAATACTGAATATATTGGGGACATCTATTCAAACTACCACAATAGCCAAAGAAGGAAACAGGCTCTGTCTCCTACCACTGGAAAAGGGTGAGAGTTGCCTGTGCTCAAAGCACCTGTCAGCAAACCCAGATGGGATTCACATGGACCAACCCACCTCATGCTCTCTGTAATTTCCTAACTTTGAGCCTGTAGCCTATTCACCAACTGCACAGCTATTACTCTCCCCTCTCCTTAAAATGTGCAGCTACCTCTGGGAAAATAAAAGCCAGTTCTGTTCATTTCAAGGTTCTTTTCCTTACTGCAATATATGACTAACTGAAGTCTGTCCTTACCACTTTAACAAGTATCTGACTTCATTCACCTTTGATGTACCTCAGGGTCACTGCTTCTAGTACTGGTCCTATGCTGCATAAGGAGACACTGCCTGGCTGGAACTTCAGAAGACCATGGGGGTTCTTAATGCCAGGCCCAACTGAGGAATCCTGGGTCCTTCACATGGAGAACATGACAGGTGCAGAGTGTCACTTCAGAATTTTCTGGAGGGCTGTTGTATCAGCAGGCTACCAGGGTCCCAACTGGAAACAGACATCTCCATCTAACTGGGTGAGGAGGTTTGTTGGCAAAGAGATAGAGAAAAAGAGGAAGCAGATATTAAACCAAGCAGAAGTCAGTAGAGAGGTCTCTGGAAGTAACAATGGTGGCACATTGAAGGACAAAGCCAATTGGAGGCCACCTGTGGAAAGAAGCCCTGGGGCAATATAGCAATGAATTAATTCTCCTTCCTCTTCAATCTCCTATGAGAACATCCCTTTGGAACTGGAAATAAGATCACACAGCACCCCATGGATGAAACTTCAATGAATTCCACACAGGCAGGCCTTCAAGGGCAAGGAGCAGAGAGATGGTGGGTAGTAAAAATCGTCAGACATGTCATAAAGTGGAAAAAGTAGACATAGGTTTGAAACCAATGAGAGGATGGGAGAGAGGAAGGGAAGATGGGAAGGAGAATTAGTAGTTGAGGGCTGAACTAGGTAATACTGGGTGCTGAGCTCCCCACCACTCAACTTCAAGTCAAGGTTGACAGAATGTTGTGGATATGACCTAGCATTTAAAACGTGAGATAATAGAGGGGATGTTATTGATTATATTTTTAAATTAAGCAACAGAGGTTTCCTCCAGTTTCCCTTGTCAAAGTCTGTGTGATGTAAGTACAACATGCAGCAGGTCTACAAAATACTCAAGGGTTTGTTGATTAAGGAGGATGATACCAAGGTTCCATCTCTGACTAGGCAGAACTTTGAAGCCACTTAAGTGTTTGTTTGACAAACATTCTACCTACCACATTTACTGTGATGATATAATGACCGTGATGAGAAGAAAGTGCCCTTGTTTGGCCTAAATGACTTCAGATAGCTTCAAATATTCACATACTCACATTTGCTTAAAAAGGAATGGAGGTCTAAAGATATAGCTCAGTTGGTAGAGTGCTTGCATAGTATGCACCAAGCCTTGGGTTCAATCCTTAACACCAAATAAACTTAGTGTGGCAGTGAACACCCAGGAGGCTGAGGCAGGAAGATCTGAAGTTCAAGGTCATCCTCAGCATCATAGTAGGTATGAAGCCAGTATGGGATATGTGAGACCCTGTTTCAAAACAAATAATAAACAGAAAATGAATGTTTAATTTCTTCCTCTCTGTCCCTTAAAGTGGGGTAACAAATTATAGAAATGAAGGAGCCAACAGCTCATCTGTGAACTGCATTGACCTTCCAAGTTATCACTCTTGTCCGACAAGTGATAATTACTATCCCACTATTATTTACCAAGAGTTATACTATGATCACAGCCAAGGATGATTAAAATCTAGATCTTTTGAGACTGACTTTTCCTGAATTTCCAAACATATGCTTCAGAGAAGTCAAGCAATTGCACAATCGTCCATAATATATGTTCTATACTAGCAGCATCTTGATGGAGCTCTGCATGTGGTAAATAATAAGTGTTCAATGCTTCAACAAACTCCATTGTTACTGAGTAATTTACACTTAGTTAGGAAACAAGAAGGTCATTGGAAATGTGTGCCTTGAAATCTTCCATACCTAAGTTACACAATATGCTTTTCATTATTGCACAATGTCTTCAAGAATGGAACTAATAAAGCAGATATGTCATGGTACATTGTGCAGACCAGGAGGTTGAGGTAATGTTTCAGCTAGTGGTTCCTTGTATACAAGGAACAGATTAATCTATTCAGCTAGAAGGAAAGACCACCCAAGGTCTAACCATGCAGGTGAGGTGTGAAAAGCTGCATCACAACTGTTTTCTCCCAGAATGAATGTAACCAATTGACATATCTCCAAAATAAACGTGGTGGGGCCCTAAGTCAATAGATTCCATTCCTCTTCTAGGAAATTCATGAATTAACTCACTTATGTTCAATTAGCCAAAACAGTGCAGCCGTTAGGGAATCTTTTAAGAGCAATGGATTTGATTTCTTTGTCCCTACATAGTGGTAAGTGGAAGGCTGGCTCTTACCACAGGTCCATGTGTGGAGCATTAGTGTCAGTATGCCCCAGAGACAGGCTTAATGTACCTGGAAAAATCACCACAATGTGACTCTTGTGTCAGGATTTCACCAGGTCATAAAGAAATCCTCAGGCTGGAGAGGTAGCTCAGCCAGTAAGGCACTTGCCACACAAGCATGAGGAGCTCATTGTGTTTCCCCAGCACCTTCATAGAAACAAAGTGAGGCTGGACATGGTGGTACACGCCTTTAATTCCAGCATTTGGGAGGCAGAGGTAGGAGGTTCAAGGCAGCCTGAGACTACACAGTGAATTCCAGATCAGCCTGGACTAGAGATAGGCCCTACCTCAAAAAGACAAAAAAAAAAGTGTGGCCGTACATACCTGTAACTCCAGCACTGAGGAGGAGACAAGAGGATCCCTGAGCCTGCTGACTAGCTCGTCTAGCAAAATCAGTGCGCTCTGAGTTCAGTAAGCAACCCCGATCCAAAGTAAAATGGGCAGCAATTGAAAATACCTGATACCAATGTCTGGCTTCCATGTGTATGGACACACACACTTGTTCCTACATGCACACACACATACACATGAAAAGAAAGAAATTCTCATGACCACATGACTTCTATCCAATGTGAACGCAGTGAATGTCAGTTTTTTAAGTCCTCTCCTAAAAAGGTCCCTCTCTCTCCCAGCATTCATTCACAAAAATGTGTCTTTATTCATTCATTTTTCAGAGATGATAGACTCTGACGAATAAATAGGACACAGGTTTCACAGACCCAACCTCACTTCATCCACCCAATCTGCCTAATTCTTTGCTTTATTTTCACTCCCTATCCACAGGGTTGGTCTGTGTGCATGCTATGGCAGTACAACACAGCTTACGTGTAGGGCAAACAAACTCGCAGCAGGTCAAGTTTTGCCAAGGTCACATGGCTACTGAGTCACTGAGCTCTGTTGGCCCTAGGTCTATCTGACTTCAAGCTCTGTGTTCCTCTGCATGCTGAGCTATCCCAAACACTGGAGTCTTCCCAGGACTGTAGCACCATCCATTTCCCATGGGCTCATTGGAAACATAGCCTGGATAGTGTCCGGCACAACCACACAGCATAACGCCCCAGAACTCAGTGAGCACTTAATATATCCCAGTGCTGCTCTCAAGGCCTTACAGGTTGCTCTCACATCAAACATAAGGAAAGTTACCAGTGAATTCATTCAACAGAAGAGAAAAGTAAGGCTTGAATGGTTTAAGTAACTTCCCCAAGGTCACACAAATAGGAAATAGCAAAACTGAGATTCGCATTCAGGCACTCTGGGTAAAGTCATGTTTCTTAACTTCATTCTACTACCTCAAGAGTCCTTCCATTAATATAAGGGGCTACTTAACATCTTATTGACAACTTCCATAACTATAGACAATGTACCATGATCATAATTCCATCACTCCCCTTCTCCCTGTCCCAAGCCCCCCCTCCACTGAATCCCTTCTTCTTCCCAACTAATCTCTCTTCCATTTTGATATCATTTTTTCCTCTTATAATCCAGATCTTATGTAGGTAGTGTCAGCCACAGTGAGGTCATGAATACCATGGCCACTCTGTGTCTGAAAGATAGCAACATAAGGGGCTTTTATTTATTGTCATAAGCAACACTTTCATGTGTCAGCCTTAGGAAAGCTCTTGAGTAAGAGTTAGACAATGTGGTCCTTCTAAGATTAGTATTGATGTCTTAGTGGGAGATGAGGATATTAAAGAAGTAAATAGCTATGAAGGAAAATACATAATGAGAGCAAATGAGAGAAGGAAGAAAAACATTCTTTCTACATCAAGAGATCCAAAAAACCCCTGCATTGACAGAAGAGGTTCCAGGTTTCTGAGAAATGCATCTTACAGACAGGAAGGAGATAAGCTGCCTCCACATCCTGATCCTCCCCTAGTCTGCATCTCAGCAGGGTCCCTAGTCAACTACGTAGCCTTGAGTAGGTTACTTAACTTTCTTGAGATACCATTTTCCCATCTGTAAAAGGGAATTAAAAGCCAAGCATGCTGTCACATGCCTTTAAACCCAGCACTGGGGAGAGAAATCATGTGTTCCAGACCACTATATAATGACATCCTGTCTCAAAAAAAGAGGGGAGGAGGTTCTAAGAACAATAACTTTATACACTGCTGTGATCATTAGGAATAGCATCAAGAAAGAACCTAGGAGCTGGAGAGATGGCTTAGTGGTTAAGGCACTTGCCTGCAAAGCCAAAGGACCCAGGTTCAATTCCCAGGTCCCATGTAAGCCAGGTACACAAGGTGGCTCATGCATCATCTGTTCGTTTGCCGTGCTAGAGGCCCTGACCTGCACATTCTCTCTGCCTGACTCTCTTTCTCTCTCACTATCTGCCTCCTTCTCTCTCAAATAAATAAATAAAAATAAAATATTTTTTTAAAGTACCTAGCAGAAAACTGACAAGAGTTTGTCTTGCTTTTTTCCCCTTATCACCCAACCCAGAGCTGGAGCCTGATCAGTGGGATCTAGAGCTGGTGGGGTGAGACAGTACAGGTGCCTTCAGTCCCCAGTCTTCTCGGCCAGGCATGTGACATGCTGAAAACACCTGTGAGACAGAACCAATCTAAATGGCAAGCTGTGAGTCCAGTACTGTGGAGTCCGGGTGAGCAACACAGAGCCAGTGGTTTTCAAGTAGTCTGCCAGTCAGAACAATGCTGGTCCTATTGCAGCAACAGCGAAAAGCATTCCAATGGCCTAAACGTAGACCACAGAAACAACAAGGTTATTTTTCTCACATACTTCTTATGCTACATGTCCACATCACAGATTGAGCGATGCTTCTGTAATGGATCATAACATTGGCTCTTGAGTCTTCTGGTCAGATGTCATACATGTCACTTCTGCCCATGGGCATTAATATCCATGGCAAGTCACAGGACGACCAGTAATTTCAAAAGGGGGGTGGGGACAACTCTACTGGATTCCTAGAAGAACAAGAGATAATCTGAAAGCAATGCTCATAAAGAGCACAAGAAGTTTATAAGGGTGATCTGGGACTGAGTGGTGGGGGAGGGGGACCTCAGTCTGTAAAGTTCCTGCCTGACTCCTGAGGCATGGTGGCACACACTTGTAATCTCAGCACTAGGGGAGCAGGGCCAGGCAGATTCCTGGGGCTCACGGGCCAGCCAGTCTAGCCGAGTCGGTGAGCGCTGGGCCAACGAGAGACCCTGTCTTCAAAAAGGTGGACAGCACCTGAGGAATATACACATACACACTTGCATGTATATGTGCACATACACACACACGCAGCTGGACACTCAAACACAGACTCACACAAATAAAGACACTCTGAACTAAAGAAATCATGTCTGGGCTAAGGTGGAAGGGAGAGACCCCAGAGGGGGCAGACACATGTTAATATGACTCCTTCTCCTTTGTGAGGAAGTTACTTACATTCTCCAGAGCTTCTCAAACATTTTCCCCACAGAAGTCCTAATGCTATGGACAGCAGGGCTCATACTTCTGGTTACTTCAGGGCCAAAGGGGTCTTCTACCACACATGATTTCTTAGAAGTCATGTGTTTTAATCTGTAACTTCATGTGAATTTCACATCCTTCTCCACTTGGCATGGCTGTGAGTTTTTATATAGAAATTAGTGCTTATGCAGAGAGACCTGGCTGGAATTCAGAAGAAAACTAGTCCCCAGACAGCCTGTCTAGTGCTGAAAAGTGCTGCATGAGCTACTGGGGAAAAGTGGCCAACTACAGTCTGAGCAACCAGAGGTCTAAGCTACTCAGAGCAATCACCCTTGCAGGATGTACACGCCAGTGCAGTAGTGGCACACGGCCTCAGTGGGTAACCAATAGCTTTTTGATTGGCTAAGAGATCTGCTCACTGTAAAGGAGCCCACATCTAGAATTGGGAACCAGATCAGAATCCTATGGAGACAAAGATTATGTTCTCCAGTGTCAAGTTCTTACTAGTTTTTGGCTAAAAGAGGGGTTACATACATCAAATTCTCCCTAAATTAATAATGCTTATCCCATTTAAACTATGCAGACTCCACTCTGTTAGAGAATCTGTTCTTCTTTTTTGGAAGGCAGCATGACCAGAGGAGATAAACCACTCCTCGCACTCCAGCCGAGCCACAGCTGAAACCACAGAGGAATTGGGGAGACAAGCAAGAGTGCTGCTTCCATGCTGAACCTGATAATCCGCACCAGGGTGAAGGAGACAGACCCCGAGGATACTTAACACCCACCAAAGCAGAGATCCACAGGCTCCTAAGAGCTCATCACTGAAGTAGATTTAAAATTCACCCACCATGACTAAGGGAATTTTGCAGAAGAGGAAAGATTGTAAAAGCCACAGGTTGAGACATCATGCCCAGAGACATTCCCTCCCCCAAAAAATAACTGACTATTGCTCCCACAATGCATAAACCACAACCCCATGGGGAATATCTGCAACCCCACTGAGGAGGGTCCCTAATGGAATGGGGGCAGGGACAAGGGAAAGGAGTGTAACAACACATGATATATCTATATGAAACATCTTCATAGTAAAAATAATAATAAACATTACAGAAAGACAAAGCAAAAAAAGAAAATTAGTGCTTATGAATGCTACACTGAACATATCATGTATTGTTGTGTCACTGCTAACCCATCCCCTTGTGCCCCTTGGAACATCTCAGTAACTGATTCTGAACATCCAGAAGTAGTCAGTCACAAATTGCTTATTTAGTTTGCTTTGCTTTGTCTGGATGAAATTTACCCATTAACGAAAAGCCTATTACATGTCTACTTGGACAACATCATCTCTTCCTCTACCTAAAGACTTTTGGGAAAGGATAGCATGATTGTGGCTTCTATAGTGATTAGGATTAGAAGCACAGGATGCTTAAGGAGCTGGTCAAAACCACCCAGCAGGTGGCTGAGAATCCTCATTGGATCTGCTGCAAGCCTATTCCTTTTAACTTTCAGCTGAGAATCAAACTCAGATCTCTATCCCTGTGAAAAAGAACCTCCAATATGCCAATATAACTCCCATTTCTAGCACACCATGCTAGCTCTTCTTCAGGGGCAAACATCACAATGCTGAAGGTACACTGTATTGACAGTTCTGCAGCCACTAGGACTCAAATTTACACCATGGGGAAGACACACACTACTAAATGGTATATGGGCTTTTGGTGTGACTGGTGATGAATCAAACCAGGCTTGTAAAATAAACATGGTAGAGCTGCCTGCCACCTCCGGGCCATGCTGATACCAACTGTAAGGAAAAAAAAGCTCATGTGTGAATGGGATGCCATGTTCTTACTGGGCTCAAAGAAGTACACCTAGGCTCCACAGGGCCTTTGCTGTTCGGCCCTGTCAGTTAATAAGGACCCTAGGGGCAGCCTGCCTGGCTCAGCTGGAGGGAAAATATTCACACAAGAGAATCTGCTCCACCTGTCAATTCTGGTTTCACAGACAGACAGCCCTTCCCAGTACTATCTGCTAAGTGGCAAAGGCTCCACAGCCAACATTTTCTGAGAGATGGATTCAGAGTGACATAAGCATGGAGGCAATGAATGTAACAAAGCAAAACAAAAGGAGAATGAAAGAAAAGAAGATTCAACAGTGGAAAATTTTAAATTGCCATGTGTATAACAAAAAAAATAATAAGCAGAGGTTAACCTAAAGGGAGAATTATTTGCAATGTAGGTGATGATGTGTCAATAACATTAGCAGATGAATGCATTGTTATCGATCTCCAGGGGACCTCTCTTCTTGAAGGGAAAGGGAGGGCATTCACAGAAGGGCAAATTGTCAGGAGGCATCTCTAGCATGATGATCCTGACTGGTAACCACAAACGCAAACTATATTTTACCTAGCCCATCTTTTTTAAAACATACTATTTAGTACCCTTGAGTATGCTATGATGGAGTCCAGCACTGTGGAAGGACAAATTCCAGTAATGCAATTTAACAAGATGCGTCCAAAGCCCTACTGACACCATCTCTTGTCAGCCCATGACTTACTTCTGGGAATGTGTCCTAGGAAAATCGTCAGAAGTATGGTGTTATATATTTACACCAGAATAGTCAATATAATGTTATTCAGAAAAACTGAAAGAAGAGAGCCAACCTAAACTGCATGAATGAATGAATGTGTGAATGCAAAGTGAATAAGGTTAAATAAGATATGATGGGGAGATATAATCGAGCATTAAAAAGTATCTAATTTTCAAGAATAATTTGGGCTGAAGAGATTTCTTAGTGCATAAGGCACTTGCTTGCAAAGCCTAAGGACTTGAGTTTGATTCCCTAGTACCCAAATAAAGCCAGATGCACAAAGTGGTACATGTGTCTGGAGTTTGTATGGAATGGCTAGAGGCCCTGGGGTGCCCATTCTCCCTCTCTCTATCTGTCTCTTTTTCTCTCTTTCACTCTGTCAAATAAATAAATAAAATGTTTAAAAGAGAATAATTGGATGACATTGGGAAATATGCATTTATAGTGGCAATCAAAAAGTCAAGCTTGGGCTGGAGAGATGGCTTAGCAGTTAAGCCACTTGCCTGTGAAGCCTAAGAACTTATGTTCGAGTCTCCAGATCCCACATAAGCTAGATGCACAGTAATGCAAGCACACAATGTTGCACATGCACCACAAGATGGCACACACATCTGGAGTTTTTCACAGTGACTGAAGGCCCTGGTGCACCCAGTCTCTCTCTCTCTCTCTCTCTCTCTCTCTCTCTCTCTCTCTCTCTCTCTCTCTTTCTCAAAAAACTATATATTTATTTTTAAAAAAATTCAGGGCTAGAGAGATTGCTTAGAAGTTAAGGCACTTGGCTGCAAAGCTAAAGGACCCAGATTCAATTCCCCAGGACCCACATAAGCCAGATGCACATGGTAGCACATGCATCTGGAGTTTGTTTGCAGTGGCCAAAGGCCCTGGTGCACTTATTCTCTCTCTCCCCATCTCTCTCAAATAAATAAAGAAAACCAAAATATTTTTTAAAAAATTTTAAAGTCAAGCTCATCAAAATATATTTATTGTATACAAAAATTGTCAAAAGGAAAATATAGAAGAAATGACAAAAGGTAGGCTCTTATGTTATATTCACAATCTATTCACACATATAGTCACACACTCAGATGCAGGGAAGAAAGCTAATGAGAAAATATGCAAAAATGTTAATGATGATTTTCTAAATGGTACATTATAGATGATTTTCCCCTTGTTAATTTTTTATATTCCTCAAATTTTCCAAACTAACACACTCACATATACAATCATTTATGTGTTTTTATGTGTGTGGGGCATGCATATGTATGTATATGTATGGGTACATATGTCGGTGGGGAAGAGTTATTGTGGAGGCCAGAGGTCAACTTTGAGTGTCTTCTTCAATCACTCTGCTCATTATTTACCAAGGCAGGGTCTCTCACTGGAACCCAGAACTCATGAATTCAGCAAGTCTTGCTAGCCAGCTTGCCCCAAGCATTACCTATCTCTACCTCCCAAGCGCTGAAATTAAAGGTGGGCTACCACATTGTATTACTCAGGGTTTCCTAGAGGAACAGAACCAACAGAACAAATTGTACTAAAAAAGGGTATTTATTGGATTAGCTTACAGCAGTCCAATGATAGCAGTCTGCAGGGCTGAGAGTCAAGAAACCCAGGAGCTGCTCAGTCCACATAGCTGGATTCCTCAACCATCCCAATGCCACACCAAAGGCCTGAAGGCTTCCTGGAGAACCACTAGTCTTCAGTCCACGTTGAAAGGCAGAGGAAGCCCGGTTCCAATGCCAACCAAGGACAGCAGAAGAGGATAAAAGCACGTGCAAGTGAAGGCACTCACCAGCAAGCAGCACCACAGTTTGGTAGCTTAAGTATTACAGACTAAGTGCTGTGCCCCATCCACTTCAAGCCAGGTGTGAAGGAAGGGGCTCTTGCCTCTCAGAGCTTCCTTACATAAAACCCACCACCAGGGAGGCTGTCTAATCTGGGGGGAAGGAATTCCTCCTTCAGTCAGTCCTTCCTAGAAGCAACCTCAGAGACCTGTCCAAGAGGAATGCCTGTGGATTCCTAATCAGATCAAGTTGACGACAGAGCTTCACCATCATGCACATCAACCCAGCATTTACATAGGTGCTAGGAATCCAAGCTCCCATCCTCATGCGTGTACAGAAAGTGTTTTATCCACTGAGCCATCCCCCCAGTCACCACATATACATTTTTAGCAATAAAAAAATGTCTTTTGTAAACAACATATGGTAAATTGAAAATTTTGCCTCAAATGATTTCCATCCCTCCATGCCCTGGGGCAGTGACACACCCACTGATTCTGAGCTTCCACAGGGCCTTGCTTTGGTCAGTGGGATGTTTAAAAACAGATTTCAAGCCAGGCGTGGTGGCGCACACCTTTAATCCCAGCACTCAGGAGGCTGAGGTAGGAGGATCGCCGTGAGTTCGAGGCCACCCTGAGACTACATAGTGAATTCCAGGTCAGCCTGGGCTAGAGTGAAACTCTACCTCGAAAAACCAAAAATATATATAAATAAATAAATAAACAAATAAATAAATAAAAAGAGACTTCATGGCACTTAAAAACAGGAGTCTGCCGATTTGCTGCTGTTGGTATCCTGTAAGAACTCCCTTATAAAAAGCCTGAGTAAAACCCTTGGGTGATAAAAGACACATGGCCCAGGGACTCACACTGCCCAACCATGGCCAGGGCCAGTCAACCAGCCACAACCCACAAATGCATGCATAAACCCAGCCAAGTTTGGCCCAAAATAAATAAATAAATAAACCCTATTCAGCTGAGTCCAATCCAAACTACAATCCCACAGAATGACAAAATAAGAAAATTGTTGTCATTTTAGTCCATTCAGTTTTGGGGTGGCTTATTATGCAACAAACTAAATGATATGGAGGAACATATTCTGGTGGTAAAACAAAAATTCTGGATTCTCCACTGGATCCATTATTAACTCTCTGAAACCCCATTTTGCTATCTATTTTTTTTTCTTTTTTCAAGGTAGGGTCTCACCGTAGCCCAGGCTGACCTGGAATTCACTATGTAGTCCCAGGGTGACCTCGAACTCACGGGATCCTCCTACCTCTGCCTCCCGAGTGCTGGGATTAAAGGCGTGCGCCACCACGCCCGGCCCATTTTGCTATCTATAACATGGAATTAATGTCACACACTGTACCACTGGGTAGACATGAGAATCACATGTGAGGACTAGAGAAGCAGCAGACATGCAGTGAGTCTCAATAAATGAACAAGATGAATATGAATGACTATTAACTGGCAATTGATGTTGGGGAGAGAGAAGCATTTAAAAACATTAAAAGGAAATGAATCAGGGTACATCCATCTCTGACACTTGGGCATAGGTTATAATTATTTTACTAATCAAAAGACTTCATTATTAAGAGTAATAGACAAAGGATGAACCTTTAAACCCAAGTTTGGGAGCATACGTGTTACAGACTAAGTACTGTGTTCCATACACCACTTCAAAAGTCATATGCTGAGATCTATTCCCCCTGAGATGAGGTCTTGGCAAGTAAATTTGGTCATAAGGTTGAGGCCCCCATGAATAAAATCCCTGCCCTTCTAAGAAGAGACAAGAAAGCTAGCTCATCTCCATCATGGGAGGACACAAAAGAAGGTGGCAGTCTACAATTGAAAACAAGACCTCTACCAGCCCCCAATTGTGCTGGTACTCTGATCCTGGACTTTGACTCTGTTGTTGTTTCCCAGTCTGTGGTACACTGCAGTATGAATGGGATCAGGTACATCCTCCCTCAGCCACTGTTGTGATGCACACAAAGAATGTTTTGCTCATTTTAACTGATTCCTAGGTGGTGGCCCCTCAGTCCTAAGCCAATGATAATGAAACTGAAAAGAGCTTCACACAGGATGATGTCAGGTCTAAATTTGACAGCATCCTCACCTGGACCTTTACAAATGGTAGGGGGTTCCTTCTCATGCTACTCACAGACCACTCCAACCCTGGATGCTCAGCCCTCCACCCAAATCAAACAGCCTGATATGGATATCCTTGAGCCATGCTTTGGATGCTTACTCATTGCTTAAAGATTAACCCCATAGGACTCCTGGGAAATTCCAGTCAAAACAAGTGTCTCCCTCTTTAGTGCTCCCACAGTCCATTTCCCTTCAGCCAAGTTCTTGAGAAGCAAAAGCTGAGGCAGGCATTCCAGGCAGCGATGGTCCAGGGCAGTGATTTGAAGAGGGAGAACTCTTTTTTTTTTAATTTTTTTTGTTTATTTATTTATTTGAGAGCGACAGAGAGAAGGAGGGAGAGAGAGAGAGAATGTGCGCGCCAGGGCTTCCAGCCACTGCAAACGAACTCCAGATGCGTGCCCCCCCTTGTGCATCTGGCTAACGTAGGTACTGGGGAATTGAGCCTCGAACCGCAAACCGGGGTCCTTAGGCTTCACAGGCAAGCACTTAATCACTAAGCCATCTCTCCAGCCCATAAAGAGGGAGAACTCTTGAAGAGAAGAAAAAGTCAGGACACACAGTAGGGAAAGCTTACTGAAGTCTATATGGATGGAGGAGCAAAGAATACACAGGCTTGTCCCACCTTGAGACAAGAATCTGTCTGGTCTTTTGTATCTCACACTAGTCCACATGGCTAGAAGTCATCCCCACAGGGAGAAGAGCCTTCCAGGCGTTTGCAGAGCACAGCCAGCTATCCAAGATAGTAAGCTAAGAATGAGCCAGCAGGACACCATCCACTACAGTACACCTCCTTTAATTCAGTAAACAACCTTGCTTCACATACTAAATTCACTCCATTTAGGTACAATGTCCCTAGGATTCCAATTGATTCACTCCACTTAGGAGTCCTCCTCAAGATTCCAATTGGTTCATTCTATCTAAACATAGCTTCTCTGGTCATTGTTTTGGGGAAACTTAATAGAAAGAGGATAGTAGGATGAGGCCCTGCTGCTGTGCTGGTCCTGGATCTTCTCTGAAACTCACCACCTTCCTCTAGACCCATATTAAATTGCCCTGTGCATCAGGTCTGCAGATGTGCATGGACTTCCCTGAGGAAGAGGGTCATTATCTGCACCTGAGCCCTCCTTGGCATGCTCTTGTAGCCATTTTTTTATTTGCCTATTGACTGTTAGTATTGAGTGTGTCAGTGTTAGGAAATATCTAGGATGAGGTCACAAAACTCATTCTTCTTTTCCCTCATGAGGAAATATTAGGAAGGAAGCAGCAGCTTGCCTTCACTTGTGGAGATCAGATTCAACCACCCTTCCACTACTGTTGGAGAGAGGGACCTATTGGCCCAAGGATCCCAAAATGATCAGGTAGTAGCTAGCACTTCAGATATGGGAGTCTCTTGTTTTGTTACCTGATGGTCACATATGCCCTTTGAGAACCAAGACTTACGGATCTTCAGGACCTAATGCTTGAGGCACAGCCACAAACCCCCATGTAGTTTCTGAGTGAGGAGGATCAGAGACAGTCTTATTTCATCTCTTAGTTTACTGGACTCAAGAATCTTGTCAATTTCATACCATGCCTCCTGTGGCATACACATATATCTGTCTTTTCTTTGCCCTTTTCCAGGGACTTCTTGAGGAAAGACCCTATTTTTTCATCTCTGTACATATAATAAAATAACCTTCATTGCCTGACAGATAGGAAGGGTGATGAATGAAAAAGAAAGTTGATTTTTTATACCTGATACCATGACTCTGGACAGTCTAGTTTACATTCCTCAAAATATCAGATAGTTTCCTGGTACCTGATATTGATGGGTCATAATGGTAAATTGGTATCATCACAAGATCCTTGAAAAAGCAAAAGAAAACCGACAGCTAACCAATGTGGGTGGTTAAAGAACTGGCATAGTTAAAATATAACATGAGAGTGCATCTGTGGTCAGGAAGAGAGAAGAGGATACCAGGGTTTTCAAAACCCCTGGCCCTGGTGGCCCATTCTACTCCTAGGCAAAGATATGCTTATTTGGGAATCATGGTAGAGAGGCCATTAGCAGGGTCACAGCCAGAAGGCCATCTCTGTCCCTAGGTCGCGAAGACCAGGAGTTATTCAGGCTCTGCGGGTGGGAGACAGGGAGTGTGGGACAATGGCCAGCTCCCTGAATACCCTGCCTTGGCCCAAAAGGGCCTGGAGAGGAAGCAGACAGGGTACAATTGGGAAAGGTCTAACCACAGGAGTCTGCTGAGTGGAGCCAATAAATAAGCTGCCAGTGATGCAATTCATAGGAGACAAAAAAAAAAGTAAAAAGAAAAGAAAGAAAGGAGGGTAAGAGAGCCCTCCAGTTCTACCCAGGAGCATTCATCATTCAGCTTGACCTTCCAGGAATCTGCTGACAGACACAAAGTGTTTTCTGTGACTTTCTGCCTGGGACCTGGAGTGAAGACGCCTCCCAGACAGGGGGCTGAATGGGAGTCGGAGGTGCGGGGCAGGGGAACGGGGTGGAGAAGAGAGCGGCAGGAAGCTGTGTTCTTGGTTCCTGGGGGCGCCTTGGGCGCCATCTGCTGTTGTCAAGAGGAACCATGCACACCTTTAAGTACAAGGAAGTGGGTATGTGAGGAGAAAGGGAGACAGCCCCTTCTCATGGCGACCAGCCAGCGCTGCCTCTGTGTGCCTTTCACCTCTTTTGAATGTAGCATCCCCACGAATTTAAGAATTGTTATGCCCGTTCTGCAATGGGGAACTGAGGTTCAAGGGGGTGATTTATTGCACCAAGAAGCATGGACGCACTGATCATTCCTTATTCTGCACTCACAGCAGCGGCTGCACTGCACGAGTTCCTGGAACCTCGTTTGCTGAGTGAGCGGCTGAATAAGAAAGGCTTGAGTAAGTCGTTCTTTTGTAATATGTCTGCAGGAATCCAACAGAGCGGGAAAAAATAAACCCAAAGATGAGAACAGTAGTTCTGGCGGCAGATGGCTCTCGGGAAATGCCCAGGGCATGGCCGTCCCTCCTCCCTTTTCATCCTATAATATGGCAACCACTTCAAAGCCCAGGATCCATTACATTCCTTTCTGACCCCTGCCCAGCACGCGGCTGTCCTAGACAGGCCACAGAAGGAAGAAAGAAGAGATCAAGCTGCCCAGGCAAGCACTGCACTTCAGAGTCACCCCAATCCGAGGTGACAGGTGACAGGCCACCACCAAAGGTTCTAACGAAGCCTCACTATTGTGACAGTTCACTCCAGCCACCCTGGTGTTTCCTGGCTCTGGCAAGACTCCTGTCCTTTCAAAATCTAGTAATATTCAAGCATGTCCAGTCCTTGCAGCTGGTCTGTTCCTGCACTTACCAAATCCCCTCCCCACTCCAGGCCCATCCCGAGACCCAGAGTCTGCACACAGGCAGAATGGCACCACCTCCACTCCACATGCACCTTGGCACCGCTGCTACAGGGATCTGCTTCATTTTCACTCTTTGCAATACTTTAATCCCCCACCACCACCACCATTCTCTCCACCTGGGATGAGTGCCCTACTAGGATAAATTCCTGTTTGCTCCCAAAGGCCCATCTCCAATATTGTCCTCTCTGATGACACCATTTCCTAGCCTGCCACCACTCACTTACACAGAGACTTTATGCAAAATTTTCAATAGCCCCAAAATCATTGTCATCATGTATGTACTGTATATATAAATGATTATTTCACTGAATGAATAAATTAAAGAAATGAATATAATTCCTAATAAAATCCCTAAGCCAAGCCTGAGAGATAGCCTTGTGAATAAATTACTTGCCTTGAAAGCATGAGGACTTGAGTTTGATTTCAAGAACCCGTGTAAATAAAAGTCAGGAATGAGCCGGGCGTGGTGGCACACACCTTTAATCCCAGCACTCGGGAGGCAAAGGTAGGTGGATCACCATGAGTTCGAGGCCATCCTGAGGCTACATAGTGAATTCCAGGTCAGCCTGAGCTAAAGTGAGACCCTACCTTGAAAAACAAAAAACAACAGCAACAAAAAATGGAATGGTGGGAGTGTGCACCCATACACATGGGCACCCAAACACAGATATGCACCTACTCACATATGAACACACACACCACATATATACAAGCAAAACAAATATGAATGTCAGATAGTCTCAAACTTACAATATTGTCAGCTCAAAATGGTGCAAAAGTGGAGTAGAAACTGGACTTTGCCATTAGAATGCTGGTCACTTTCCTGGCTGGTGAGCAGGAAGGACCATCTCCTGATGCTGGGCAGTGCCCGCACTGCAGCTCTGCCAGGACCCACTGTCACTGAGCAGTGTGCTGGGCTGTCTAGCTGTGATGTTCAGCAAGTTGGGGGTATTTGATGAATTTTCAGCTTAGGATATTTTCAGCCCATGACTGGTGTATAGGAAAGAAAGTCCATTGTAAGTCAAGAATCATCTGTGGATCTGACACAAGACAAGTCCTATAGGAAAATCTCATATAGTAGGGAGTAAGCCATGCAGATTATGTAGTGTGGGGCTCTGAGCACACACTATTAATGGGGCACATTTCTGGTCTCCTTTGAGGAGTTCCTGAGCAGTGATGGAATCAGACCCATTTACAAAGCGTCACTAGGTGATGGATGCCCTCATGGAGAACAGTGGAGCAGACACTGCAGCAAATGGGACTCCATGTTCTCCCCTCCCTGAGGAGGTGGCCCACGAAGCCAGTGTTGGCCAGTACACCATGTGGGCCAGATAATTCAGTGAAGGCATGGGTACTCAGGCAAACACCAGTCCATGGGCCATGGACTGGAAGTTTCTGGAGCTCCTGCCATAACACATCACACACGGAAAGGCAACAGAATTTCATTTTCTTGTAATTCATACCTATTTGTAGGGGTTGGAAATCTGGCTTCTCTCAAGGCATCTCTCCTTGACTTTAGGAAGCCACTTCTCACTCCTTCCTCATGTGATCTTTCCTCTACATATGCACATGCCAACATCCAAATTTCCTTCTCTTATAAGCACACTTGCCCGGTTGGAGAGGGCCACTTGAAATTCCTCCTTTGTCAAGTCATTCACATTCACAGGTGTAGGAGGGAGTATCAGAGTTTGGGGCCTTCTTTATATGAGAGAGAGAGAGAGCGAATTGGCATGTCAGGGCCTCCAGCCACTCTAATCAAACTCCAGATGCCTGTGCTACCTTGTGAGCATGCGCAACCTTGGGCGCTTGCATCACCCTGTGTGTGTGGCTTACATGGGATCTGGAGAGTCAAACATAGGCCCTTAGGCTTTGCAGGCAAGCACCTTAACCACTAAGCCAGCCCTATGCTGGCCTTTCTTCGTCGCTCTGGTACATCATAGCCCATGCCCAACTCAGACCATGGATGACCCAGTTTGGTCCTCAGAGCTCAGCTCAGACACACAGCACCACTATCACTGTCTAACATGCCCACCTCTACCACCTGTAATAACTAACTCTGCACCTATCACTTGTCATTCTGAAGAACTAGGAGAGACTTGCCTCTTCCAGCTCTGCCATTGCTCTCCTAATGTTAGAAACCAGTAGATGCACCTGGATTCTAGTGCCAGCTCTGACCTGACAGGCTGTGGTATCTCAGACAGAGCAGAACAGATCTACCTGGGTTTTTTTCCACATACCAGTATTGCACTAGGTACACAAGGCCTGTGTGTGAGTGTGGCCTCACAGCCCATCAACAGCAGGTTCACTGCACTGTTGGCATCATAGCATAGGAAGGGATTTTCTCCATGGTCCTCTTTGTACCTGTGAAAGCTGAAGCACTTGGCCAACACTCCAGGCCTTGTATCTTTTTATACTGGAGCGTGTAGAAATATACCTGCCGCTTGTTCACTTATCTTCCTTCCGCCTGTAAGCACAGGTCTTAGCACAGTGTGTATGGTGAGATCTGTTGGCATTGGGAACAGTGGCTCACAGACTGAATAGCTTCAATTTAGCCAAATCTCTGGGCCCATATTTACATCTGTGAAAATGGAGAACACATTACTTCATGAACCAAAGAGTGACAGTTCTGTATATTCTTAATTCTGTATTTTCTGAAATTCTCCACAGGTTAGATGCCCTACTTCCTAAGCACCAGTGGTGATAATATGGCCCTGAAGTGCCTTAGGCAAATGTCTATAGGATGAACTATACAGTCTCATGGCACGGAACTGTGTTATCCTTTGAATATGAAATGTTCCCTACAGGCTCAGGTGTTAAAGGCTTTGTCTCTAAATAGGGACAATATTTTCTTTTTAACTTTTTGTTCACAATTTTAATACATGTGCATAATGTATTTTGATCATAAGCCCTTCTCTTGTTCTCCCTCCCTATCCCCTTTTCATTAAACCCTCTCTTCTTTCCAACTATTCTCTCTTCTATTTTTATGCATTTTTTTCTCTCCTCCATCATTCATGATAGAACATTGACGAGCACACTATCAAACAGATAGATGACAGCCACTATAAGGTCATTAGTGTTCCAGAAGACAGAGTTCCAAAGCACGCCACCCTCACTCTGGCCCTTACAATCTTGATGCCACTCTTTCACTATGTTCCCGGAACCTTGGAGGGTGTGCTAGAAATGTCTAAGTTGGTGCTGAACACTGAACTTCTTCTCATCATTTTGACAAGTTTTGAATTTCCCCAGTGGTCAGCATCATCTGAAAAAGGAAGCTTCTCTGACCACAGATAAGTGCAGCACTAATCTATGAGCATAAACATAAATATTTAGTGGGCCATAATGCACACAATTTATCCAATTATCCAAATGACAGTAGTAGCTTCCCCACTAGAGCCTGTGCCCTTCACAGACAAAGACTTTTGCCTAGCCAGGTATGAATTCCCTCCCATGGAGCAGACTTCATATCTAATTAGAATTGGTTATCTCCATAGCAGCTACACCACTATTGTACCAGTAGGCACAACTAGCCTGGCTAGCTAGTTGTACAGCTCGCAGTATCCACTGCTGGGTAAGACTGTTGATTAGTTTTCTCCCCCAGCAGCCTGCCTAGCACTCCCCAGCACTATGGCTTTCATCTCAGTTCCAGCTTGATATATCAGTGATCTGCAACCAAAACATGTGGTCTCTTTGGCAATAGGGTCTTACCATTTAGTTCTGGTTGGCAACCAAGAGCACTGAGAATAGCCTGTATTGTTTGGGGGCCTCAAAAGTTGTCAATGACCGGACTGGACCCAGGTTTGATTGGATTCCCCAGGACCCACATTAACCAGATGCACAAGGGGGCACATGCATCTGGAGTTTGTTTGCAGTGGCTAGAGGCCCTGGCACGGCCATTCTCCCTCTCTCTCTCTCCCTCTTTCTCTGTCAAATAAATAAGTAAAAATAAGATTTAAAAAAAGAAAGTTCTCCATGACCTACAACTCACTGGGAGGTATTCCACTTCTGGCAGTGGGGTTTTCCTATAACAACCTATAATTCTGGGAACAGCATTATCCACCAGGGTACTTCTGCTCGAAGTCTCTTACTGTCTTAATTATATATTTTAATTAGCTAACAAAGAGTTGGGTTTCTATCCAGCTTTTTCATGACATCTTAATGTTGACTAACCCTCACTCCTCTCCCCCTCCCTAGTTAGTGGTATTCTTTGGGAAGGTGGAGCCTAGCTGAAGGAAGTAGATCAGATCTCTGGGGTATGCCTTTGACAAGCATGCCTTGTCTCCATCTGTGTCCCTCCCAGCCTCCCTCCCTGCGTCCTGCCTGACAGGATGTAACCTACTGTGATGGTTCAGGTGTTGTCAACTTGATCTGTTTAGTAATCCACAGAAATCCCTTTTGGGTGGGTCTCGGAGGTTGCTTCCAAGAAGGATTAACTGAAGGAGGAAGTCCTTCCCCCAGAGTGAGTCCTTCCACCAGAGCAGGGTGGGGGGGCTCTCAGAGGGGAACATAATATAAGGAAGCTCTGGGTGTAAAGAGCCCCTTCCTTCTTCCACTTCATTGCCCCAGCTGCTTGCTGCCTTCCAACATGGACTGAAGACCAGCACAGACTGCAGACCAACGTCAAACCCAGCAGCTTCTCAGGAAGCCTCCAGGCTTTCAGTGCCGGATTCTCGGACTGCTGAGGTGTCTGGCCATGTGGACTAAGCAGCTACCAGGTTACTTGATTCTTGGGCCTGCAACTGCTATTGAACTGCCATAAGCTAATCTAATAAATTCCCTTTTAAATATAATTCATTCTAGTAGTTCTGTTCCTCTAGAAAACCCTGACTAATACAGCTACTTAACTTCAAGAGGCTCCTGCCATAGGATTCTGATCGACCACAGGACCAGAAGCAATGGAGACAAAGAACCGTGCACCCAAACCTCAGAAACCCTGAGCCAAAATGAAGCTTCCCTCCCTTTAAGTTGTTTCTTTGGATGTTTGTCACACAAACTAAAAGGTAGCCAACCCATGTCATAAGAATACCAAAACCAAAATGCCATGTCTTCTGTCCTGTCACAAGTGCCCCCCCTTGGTGCTCCAATCCAAGAATGCCCACAGAGACACACATTCACTTGGCAGAGGGAGGTGAGGGAGGAAGGATCCTAATGTTTGGGAGTGGTGAATATTCAAACACTGTGACCCTTTCCTGGGAGCTGGTTGTTCTAGGCCATCCTAAAATCTAGCCCTAGAGGAGGAAAGAAGAACAGGCTTGGGAGCTGGGGAGTGACTCGGTGGATAAAGTGCTTGCTGCACAAGCATAAGGACCCAAGCGTGGATCCCCAGCACCCACATGAATACCAGGTGTGATTGATACGTGCTTGTAATCCCAGCACTCAGGAGGCAGAGGCGGATCCCCAGGCGAAGCTGGCTAGTGAGACTAACAAATCAGTGAGCTCTGGATTTAGTGAGAGACCTTGCCTCAATGAAGAGGAAGATTCCCAACTAGACCTCCGGCTTGCGCACACGGGGGGGTGGGGATAGATTTTGTTGGCATTCTTCCACCCAAACATCTGAGGGGAAAAATTAAGGCCATTTTCCAGTTGTATAACAGTAGGTAAGTTTTTTGAGCCTTGGTTTCCTTACCTGAAAAAATGATATCATTTAGATTTTAAGGCATTACTATGGGGAGGGGGTAGAATAAATAGACTACATAGAATGATTTGATAAAATGACAACAGAATAACTACAATCAAAGTGATCATATGAGATTATTATTTTACCACATGGTCTGCATTAGTTACTTTTCTCCTCATTGTGACATAATTCCTGACCAAAATACCTCAAGGAAGGAGGGATTTCTTTGGCTCACAGTATCAAGAGAGATCAGTGTCTTGTGTCAGGGAAGACACATTGACTGGGGTGCTCCATCTATGACAGCAGGAGCATGTGGCAGCAGCTCCTCACAGCTTGTAGATCAGGAAGCAGAGCCAGGACATAATCTTCAAAGGCCTGACCCTCATGATACTTCTTCCAGTTACTTCCATGTCTCTGGGTATTGTAAAACTCCCAAACAACACCACTAGTTGGAGCCATACATCCAAACACATGAATCTGCAGGGGGTCATTTAGATTCAAACCATAATAGTGAATACTGAATAAATGAAACAAAATTTCATATTATGACTCTATCACTTATTTCTTGTGTGTGGCCTTCATCAAGAAGCTCATTTTGAGGATCCTCGTTTTCACTGGAAGCTACAGACAGCTCTTATCAGCAATCCCGTTGTAACTGACATACAGCACCACAAATGTGGAAGCAGTAGCCAGTGGCACTCTCCCGTGAGGCAAGAGCCTAGAGCAGAAGTGAGTGTGTAACACACCCCTGATGATAGCCCCAGGGAGCCAAAGAGCTAGCCAGTATGATTCTGGGTTTCCACTTGAGCCCCAAAACAATTACAAGAATGATCCAATAGAGTAGGGAATGGGAGGTCAATGGACATAGTGCTTGCTATTTAAGCACTAGGACTTGAGTTCAGATCCCCAGCATTTATGTAAAAGCCAGGTAAGGTGGCTAGTGCTTGCTAGCGCTGGGGAGGTGGCAATAAGAGGATCCCTGGGGCTTGCTATCTAGCCAAATCAGTGGGCTTCAGGTACAGTGAGAAATGCTGTCTCAGAAAGTAAGGTAGAGTAATTGAGGAAGACACTTGATGTCAACCTCTGACTTCCACACATTCATGCATTCACACACACATTACACAAATGCACATGCAAAAATAGTTTTAAAAAGAAGAAAGGGGTTGGAGAGATGGCTTAGTGACTAAGGTGCTTGTCTGCAAAGCCAAAGGACCCATGTTTGATTCCCCAGGACCATGTAAGCCAGATGCATAAGGTGGTTCATGTGTCTAGGGTTCATTTGCAACAGCTGGAGGCCCTGGCATGCTCATGCTCGTGCTCGCTCTCTCTCTCTCTCTTTCTCTCTCTCAAATAGATAAATGAATAAAAACTAAAATATTCTTTTAAAATCACCAAACAGACCTCAAACCACTACCAGCTAATCGTTACCACACCCACATGCCACTGGGAACCACGTGCTGGGGCCCAAGATAACTATTTCCTGGCTCAGTTGGCTGCCAGCTCCAGAAAGCAAACCGTCCCATGAGTGAGCTACAAACCTGTCAACAGGAGCTGGGAATGCCTCCCACAGGAATAGATCACCCTTCTCAGGCCACAGGCACAGTTCCAGGAGATCCGGGTACAAAGCATAACTGGAGGCCCGCAGGGCCAGCATACACTTGCCTGATTGTGTCAGGAACCAACGGAGAAACACTGTCTGCTCTGAGAACCCCAAAGCTGCCATCTGCCACACTGTCCAGGTGCCACCCCAGGGAGTCTTTCCAGGGACAGCTTAGGACAGCCAGTGACTGTTCTGAGAGCAGCTCTTCGGGGACACCAGGGCCTTCCCACAGGTCTCCTGTCAGCTTGTGTTGGGAAAAAAAAAAATGTGTGCACAGAATTCAAGTAATGCCATACTCAGTGAAGCCTCAAAAAGAGCTTCCATGGTGACAGGGTGACTATGAGTTTTGGTTCCTGTGGGTGAGGCCACTCTCTGGCATTCATGAGCACTCCACATGTCATGGTAACAGGCATAATCTGCCCCCCCCCCCTCGTGAAGAGAGAGAAATGCAGGCTTCTAGATGCAGAAGGGGAGCCTAACATTCACTTTAACCAGAGGACCTCAAACTTTACACTTGTAGAAAATCCTCCCACACAGCTACTGTGAGCTCTGCCTCCAACTTCTGACCCAACAGATTTGAAAAGGGGCTGTTGCAGTCAGGTTGCATCGCTGGCAGAAATCACCTGACCAAGAGCAGCTTTTGGGAAAAGTGGCTTATTTTGGCTTATAGACTCAAGGGGAAGCTTCGTGATGGCAGGGAAAATGACATGAGCAGAGGGTGGACATCACCCCCTGGCCCACATAAGGTGGACAACAGGAACAGGTAAGCATGCCAAATACTAGCAAGGGGGAGCTGGCTTTAACACCCATAAGCCCACCCCCAACAATACACCCCCTCCAGGAGGCTTTAATTTCCAATTGCCATCAGCTGGAGAACCTAGCATCCAGAACACCTAAGTTTATGGGGGACACCTGAATCAAACCGCCACAGGGGACTAGCAACTTACATTTCTAGTGAGTCCCTAGGTGAGGGTCAGCAATGGCACTTCAAGAACCACCAACCCAGCCAACCCATCAGCACCATGGAGAGACAGGGAAAGGGACTCATGAAGCGATGCTTGGAGAAAGGTCTCTCAACACTCAGAGAGGTCTGGGGCCATCAATTCAAGGACCTCCCAGCTTACTCTAGCTGTGACCCCTCCATGGATGATGCCTACAATTCTACACACTCCCACCAAGAGACAAAAGCAGAATGAGCCAGGTAACAATACAGGGATTGTAAGGACCTGTTCCAATGTTGTTTCAAGAAAATATGGTTCCCACATTAAGGAAGAGGGTGTTGTAGCTACCTTCTCATTGCTATGACCAAAAAAAAAAAAAAAAAAACTCTACCAAAAACAAATGAGGGGAGTAAAGAGTTTTCTTTGGCTCAGAATCTCAAAGGGACGCTTCATGATGGCAGAGGAAGCATGGCAGGAGCAGGGGCTGGACCTCACTCCTTGCCACAGCAGGTGGAAGACAGCAGCAGGAAGCTCTGAGCTCTTGGCAAGGAGGAGTCAGTTGTAACACTCCTAACCCTGCCTGCAGCAACACACCTCCTGTAGCAAAACTCCGCTTCCCAAGCTGCCACCAGCTGGGCACCAAACATTCAAAACCCGTGAGTTTATGGAGATATCTGATTCAAACCACCACAGAGAGGGTGGAAAGAATGTAAGAGCTGAAGGACAGGAAGAGTGCTATGAAACACTGTCTTCTGAACATTGCAGCTGTGGCTTCCTGCATAAGGCTTAGCTCATCAACATTTCAACATTCATAAAACCCCACTCCTCCCAGAGTTGCTATTGGCAGTTAGTGGTTGCAGGGAGAAGAGGAGTCATGTTCTTCAGTGATGTGGCCACAGTAAGTTGCCCATGGTCATGTAAACAACCCTAACCATGCTAGTGAAAACAACCCTAATATAACTTAGTGGCTCACAAAATAGTAGCATTAGGGAACTAGTTGGGAGGAAGGGGTTAAGTGAGAGTTGGGGGGAAGATGAAAGGGGATGGGGTGAATATAATTAAAATACATTGTATAATGTAGTAAATGGTCAAAAATAAAATAAAATAAGGGGGAAATGGTCTCAAAATGTCCAAATGAAAGACTGTGCAATGGTATGGACCAGGCTACCAGCATTAAGGTTTTGTTGCAGTGCGGTCATGATGCGAGGAATTGAAGAGGACCAGGATGAGCTGCCCTTGGAGACTGTAGAAAATAGGAAGTCACAGAAGGAGCATGAGATCATGGGGAATCCAGCTTTGTGTACACCTGGGAGAGATCTCAAGGCAGTGTGGGTAGATAGGTGCACCAGGCACAAGAGGTCTAGCATGGGCCTGGCACACAGTAAATGCCCCATAAACCCAAATTCAGGACTTTCAAACTACTTCATCCATCCGTATCTCATCCAGGTTGGAAACTACTCCATATCACTAGCAGAGTGTACCCAGACAAGAATATTTCTATTACAGGTGTGCATGGTAACCAGACAGGTATAATTCTATTACACGTATGCATGGTACCCAGACAAGCATATTTCTATAACAGGTATGCAGGGTACCCGGACAAGTATATTTCTATAATAGGTGTGCATGGTACCGGGACAAGTATATTTCTGTAAGAGGTGTGCTTGGTACCCAGACAAGTATATTTCTATTACAGGTATGCATAGTACCAGGACAAGATTTTAATCATAGGTTGAAGACTGTGGCATGATCACAAAAATGTCAGTACCTTCTCTGATCAGGCAAGAACCTTCAGCAATGTGTGCTGAACTTCATGTGTGGAGTTGGCAGCCCTGTTTTGACAGGTGAACAATGGCATCACCTTTGCTGTTTCCTGCACCATGTCTTTCATGTCTAGTCCAGGCCATCTGAAACCTAGAGGGCCATGTAATGTGGCCACTGTGTTCAGAAATGGTCTGTAGCTGGACATGGTGGCACATGCCTTTAATCCCAGCACTCAGGAGGCAAAAGTAGGATGATCACCATGAGTTTGAGGCCAGCCTGAGACTACATAGTGAATTTAAGGTTTGCCTGGGATAGAGTAAGAACCTACCTTGGAAAACCAAAAAAGAAGAAGAAGAAGAGGTCTCCACTGAGCCATTGAGCCACAGAGCCACATTGGCCATCTGGCCATCCACGCAGCTGTGGCTGGGATGAAGGAGCCTATCAGGATGCTGAAGAGCCCTCTGTGTATAGAGTTTAAACCTGTAAGGTGAGGCTTAGGAGCCATCTCTCTGAGAACACAGAGCTAAAGAAAGGGGCTGCAAACTCCCTCTGTGTCTGAGGAAAGTTTTCTAACAGCAGGAAGGTGATGAACAGGTAAGGAGCCTTGAACATGATGGACTAGACATGTGGAAGGTTAGGTAGCTCCTCAGATGCCCAGATGGGAGATGTTTAGATGGCCACAATGTGCCAGCATAACTTACTGGAATGAACAAGAGCTAGTGTCAAATTGAGTCTATACATAAGCACACACTGGCCATGTTGCTTAACAAGTATATGCAGATTTTGTTTACCATAGTTGGCTTTCCCTAACTTGGGTTTTATCTGTGCTTGTTACAGTCACTAAGTAATAACAGCAAATACTTAGCTAGTACTTAGTAAGTGCCAAGTACTATTCCAAGTGTTCATGAGGAGGAACTCTTTTAGTCTGCACCACAACCTGCAGGCATCCTCTGCGCTCTAAGGAAGGGGAACTGAGAGGAACAGCCATGTGTCCAAGGACCAGGTAAGGAGCGCTAAGCCCAGGCAGTGTGGCCCTCAAGGCACTTCTTTCAACCACTGCCTTCCCTCCCCAAGCTACTCTCCTAGGATTCTTCATACATCATGTCATATGAAATCATAGCTAATGATTTTCTTGTTGGTCTCTCTCATCCACTGCCCCTACCACCAGTATAAAAGTTCCTTAATCTGTGATATGTTCAACATGTGCTCATTAGCTATACATGAGCCAAGCACAAGCCTGCTAGACAGATATGCATGTGTGTGTGTGTGTGTGTGTGTGTGTGTGTGTGTGTATGTATGTTAATAGTTAAATGAAGAAATATCAGCCCTTTACAGATAAGGAAACTGAGGCTGAGAGATTGTCTACATATCCAATACTACTCATTATACTTGCATTGGAAAATGTGTATAATTTTGAAACAGAAGAAAACTACATTAGTGGATATTCTTTCTAGAGAATTACCCCTAGGATATCTGTGCTTTCTGAGCACCTTTGATTTATTTTCCTACTCTACAAATTGTGGAAACTTGACAGTGAGGTTGTCTGTGGAAATGAGCTTTGGCTGCTGGAGATACACTCGATTATTGCCCTATGGATGTTCATTTGTTTTGCATTTATTTGCAAATCCTTTGCCAGTTCCTGATTGCCTACATGGTATGCCTTTGAATTCTGCACAGAATTCATTTTTACATTGCGTTTCCACAGGTATGTTGTCCATAAGCTAGTTGATAACTCTCCACCCATGCTGATAAAGCAGCTCTAATTTAACTCAGTGAGTCACAAAAAATAGATATGAAAGGAGGAAGGGTATTGGTTGTGAAGGTGGGGTGAAGTGAGGAAATGGGGTAGGAAAGGGCAATGGGAGTGAATGTGATGAAGACATGTTGTAGGGTTGGAGAGATGGTTCGCGGTTAAGGTGCTTGCCTGCAAGCCTAATGACTCAGGTTCAATTCTCCAGTAGCCACATAAAGTCAGATGCACAAAGTGGCACAGGCATCTGGAGTTCATCTGCAGCAGCTGGAGGTCCTGGCATGCTCATTCTATCCCTCTCTTTCTCTCTGTGTGTGTCTTTCTCTCACTCTCTCTATCTCTGTCTCACTGTGCTTGGAAATAAATAAACATAATATTTTTAAAAAAGAAAACACATTATACACATATGAAATTGTCAACAAAATTTAAAAGAAAAGGATTTGTGCTTACATTTTAATGGTTTCCTCAATGATTAGTGAATTAAACCAAAAAAAAGGCTTTGGCAAGTATTCATTATATATTTCAGTCATAATTTTACCTTTATCTTAATTTTAACAGTGCTTAGGATTCAAATCTAAGGTTATTAGTTCTTTGTGATTAATTAATTATACACACAGAGAGACACACACACTTCAATGCTGATCACAAATTCTCTGTCATTAAGCTCTCTGTCAAAAGCAAACTAATCTTGGTTAAAAAAAAAAAAAGAAAAATCTCAAAAACAGACTAGAGGTGTAACTCAACATGAAAGCATATTGCCAGCATACACACGCATGTGCACACACACACACACACACACACACACACACATCTCAAAAGCTGCACCAGCTTTGAAAACCTTTTAAAATTATATTTGTAGACTAGTTGGAAAGAAGAGAGTCAGTGGAGGGGGAATTCAGGAAGGAGAAAAGAGAGGGAGGTAGAAGGGGATTATGATCGTGGAACATTATCAATATGTATGGAGGTTGTCAACAAAAAATAAATAAAAAGTAAAGCTTTTCTGCTTTTTTTTTTTAAAAAAAAAAAAAAAAGCTGTATTTCTCAGCACCTCCTAACAAGGATGAAGTCAGTAGGGCTCGAGGGAGAGGTATGATGGGTCAGCCGGCTGTGTCAGCTCTGGTTTCCTGCAATAGCATGTATCCAATCCTCAGGGGTACCAGCCCTTGCCTGTCTGTGCCTCTGTCTCATCCGTGCACCGGAGCTCTGCTTTTCAGAGCAAACCAGCACATGGTCAAGGCTGAGCAGCGCAGGTTGAACTGAGCTGAGCTGTGCTGAACCAAAGCTGAGCTCAGCCTTTGATGACTGTCCAGGAGCACCTGCCTCGCCACAATGTGGGACCCAGGAGAGGGTCACCCAATGACACGGTACAAAGAAATCCTAATAGATTCTCCCCACAAAGTGAGCAGAAGCTTTTCAGTGATGGCAACTGGAATTGGCTGGCCCTGGGCCCACAGGCCCAGTGCTCCCATCCCCACACTCAGTGAGGCCATGGGGATCTATGGCACAGATTCTGGAGCCACACAGCCACCAGCGGAAGGTCCAGCTCCACCACTCAATGTTTTCTGAGCCTTAGCTTCATCCTCTGTCCCTGTTAAGTTTATGAGTCACCTTGCAATTGACGATTGTGTTGAGATGTTTGCTCAAACAACCGTCCAGGTGTTGCAGCAAAAGTAGTTTTAAGTACAGTTAACATTTGAATTAGCTGGGCAAGGTGCTGCTCTCCAGTAATCCCAGCACTCAGGAGGCAGAGGCAAGAGGATCACCAGAGGAAGTAACTATAGAGAGATAGACTCTCCTCCCTGTCTTTGCTCTGGGTAGCCACTTCTCAAAGTATAAGCATTTTGGGGCTAAAGAAAGAGAAAGCCTTCTGACCTTACAGTGGCTATGTCTGAGTACAAATCCATAAAACACATGAAATACTGAAGAACTAAAAATAATGAGACAACTCACTAATATTTCATATTGTTTAAGGACTCTGCCACCAACATGGAAAGGTTCATGCGTGTAATAAGCTGTCAGAATAGCCTTAGAATGTTTGCCATCACCCATAGACTTCCCAGCCACTCATTTTTACCAAATGCAGATCAAAACCAGTAAGGTGGCTGCTCTCACCAGATTCTGGGCACCGATTCAACTGTGCAAGTATACCAATGGACTTAGCTACTCCCTGGGGGTAGGACACCAGATGTGAAACCACTCCTTCTGAAGTGCAAAAAGAAAAGGAAAGAGAGAGAGAGGATATCAATTCAACTAACTCCATAGTCACATTGAGCTCCATTCTGAACATTTACCCTTATTTCGCACTACAAATAGTTTAACCTAAAATAGCCCTACTATGATTTCACAATGATCCTAAGTATACATTGGAGAATCCTCACAAACATGGGCACTAAATTTTGTCCCATATTGCTTTCTGTATAGAAGTGAGTCCAAACAAGCTGCAGTCTAGGACAATTGTCTTTCCTAGTGTGCTGTTGTGCTCAGTGCTGAGAGGCTCCTGGTGGCCATGGGTTTCAGTTGAATTGCTTCTAAGTCATGGCTTCCTACACACCCTCCATGGGAAGGATGTAATTCTTCTAGCACCTATGAAGGAACACAAATACAATGCCAAGTCTCATGGGTCCTACTTATCCCAAGACCCACTAGACCCATGAGATTATATTTACCTATGAAAGTTAGAAGCCATAAGAAGTCACCAGCAAAATAAAGATGGCAGGACCAATTCATATAGCACAGTCCAGATCCCAAGCAACCCTATAACAGGCATCCAGGTAATGGGGGAGAAAGAAAAGCAGTGGACAATACATGAAAATGTTGAACAGTCATAACCCCAGGCCCTCATCTCTATAACACAAATTTGGCAGGAAGTCCTAATCTTCCAAGTGGGTTCTGGGGACAGTGGCCAATCTACTGCTCTACTGGCTGCTGTCTTCCTGCACGCTTGAGAAGTTTGAAATCTCCATATTTTATAAGAAGCTCCTGTCTGCCCCTTCAAGCAAATCTATTTTAGGTGTCCAGGTGTTCCTGGCACCCCAATGCTGGACCAAAGCATTGGCCCTGCCTCCACCCCTCCTTCCAGCTGAGCATGCCACTTATTGGCTCTGTCTCCATTCCCTCCTGCCGGCTGAGCAGACCACATTTATTTTTAGCTTTCTGCTTCGTGATAATTCTATTTTTATTTTTTGATGGATTACCCCTTGTAAAACCACCCCTTTTGCCCCAGCCCACAAAGGTCTCTATCTTCCTATAGATAAAATCCACCATCATGCTGCTGTGCTTAAACCCACAGTCTGAGTCTTTCACATCCCACAATGACAGAGTTTATGATGTAAGCCATCCATGACCAGTGGACCAGGCCACATGAGGGTGTAGACTCAGACCCAGATTCACCAGGATGGGACTTGGATCCCATAATTTCTGAAGGAGTATATGTATGTGGACGCACATGTCCAGAGAGGTGATACATGCACCAGATACGTGTTCCTGTGCACGAGGCCAAAGCACAACCTCAGGTGTTTTCCTTGTGAATGCCATCCACCTCATTTGGAGACGGATTTCTCACTGGCCTGGAGCTCACCAGCAAAACTAGAGTGGCAGTGAGCTCTAGGGATCTTCCTGGTTCTCCCTCCCCAGCCCTGGGAGTATAGGCGCACTGCCACACCCAGCCTTCTACAAGGGTACTGGGAATTAAACTCAGGTCCTCGTGCATGGAAAGCAATCATTTTACATTCTGAATTATCTCCCCAGCCCTATCTGTAATTTTTTTAAATTCTACCTTCCATCCAGTTAATTCTAATATACAGGCAAAGTTGAGATTCTTTGTTGAGGAAGCCCACAGGCCATCTTTCCTAGCCTTTCTCATCAGCACTAGCCACAACTGATAGAGATGCTGCATCCCCTGAAGGACAAACAGGGTTCCAGATCCCATAGAGAAAGGTATAAAAAGGATGCCCACACTCAAAAAAAGTCTCCTTCCCTTCCTAGAAAACTTGTAAGATGTAACCCCCCAAAACTCCCAGCCACAACATGCCAGAATTTATTTTCATTCTTCCCCTCTTTAGTAGGAATTTATAGAAATACAAAAAAACAACAACCTTGATATATATATATATATATATATATGTATATATGCGTGTATCAATTTAATTACTATATCCTCCATCTATATTTAGAATTTTTAATTATTGATTTTTTTATTTTTAAAAAATGTTGCACACATAGACCCCCTGTCCCCCACCCCAATTCTGCTGAGGGTCTTCAGTGGGTTATTGGTACTCATTCTGGGGGCCCAGAGGCCTCAGTTAGCCTCTGTAGAGATGGGAGAAACATGGCATCTCAGGCTCTTCCCACCCACCCTGAGGCTCTTACAATCTTTCTGATCTTCCATGATGCTCTGTGAGCCTTGGTGGGCAAGATAGAGATCTGATTTACCAGCTTTCTCTGTAGACTCTGGATCTCTGTTTTCATGAGGTTTGAGTGACCACAGTGTCTGTCACCATTTCCCTGGAACTAGTTTTCAAGCTATCCCTGAGAACAGTATTTGTGTCACTGATTCCCCTGCACTTACTTCTGGGCCTGGGCAGATGACATGGAGATGAACCATCTTATGGTAGACAGTTGGCTCTCTCCTCTTGATGTATTCATGCATCCTTGTTCTTCTTAGTAATGTTTAAGTATACAATACATTATCTTCACAATGTATGTGTATATATATACACACACACTATATATATATAAAATGTGTGTGTGACATATTCAAGTGGACTTTAATGCAAGCAGCCTATATGTCCCCAAACGTGAGCTCCTATGCATCTTTTGTTTTCTCTATTCCAGTTTCTAAAGCGCAGGGCAAGCTTGTCTTAGGTCTTCTGCTGCTGAATGAAAGCAAATAAGAAAGAGTCACTGTTCAACATGAAAGTGTCCCTAGTGCCCAACTTTGAGTCCGGAACTTTACCCTGTCCAAACTCACACAGTCTCTGCTCCTATAACTAGCTATGGACCACCTGTGCCTGTTTTCCACTCCACTCCACATCACTCCCATCTCCACACATATATGCGTGCAGTGTCCCATCTGAATACAACCGGCTTCAGTGACATTCCCTCTCCTCCAACACCCATTTCTCTGCTCCCCCCTTTTATATTGTTATTGCTGTTGCTTGAGACAGGGTCTCCTCATGTAGCCCAGACTGGCCTCAAGTTTATAGTAATCCCCCCTCCCTGCTTCTGGAATGCTGAGATTACAGGTGTGCATCACCCTGCCCAGTTCTCTATTTTTCTTTATGGCTAAACTAGTCACAGAAGATGCTGGCCTATGCTTCCTTCTCTGCTCCTCCTTCCTCTCCTGCACTCAACTCCATCAAACTTTCATTCCCCCTCCACATACTCATGCCAACACTCAACCAACCCCACTGACTCCACTGACTCTCCAAGGGACAAAGACAAGAGCTGTCTTCATCTCACTTGGCCAGTAGTCAGAGAGGGTTCTAGCAGATTACTGTGGGTCTTCACTCACCTCTTTAGCCCCACCCTCCAGGTCTCCTGCTACCCTAGGCCCTCCTCAGTATCTTCATAGTGTCTTTGCATCTTCTTGCACTACAGACGAACACTGGACACCCACACCATATTTTGCATCCTACTTACATGAGTGGCTTAGGAATTGAACCCAGGCCATCAGTCTTTGCAAGCAAGTGCCTTTAACTGCTGAGTCATTTTCCTAGCCCCATATACATCTTCAATACACTAAAAGCTTGAGGGTATCAGGGTGTCATCCCTAGGCTCCTGTTCCTCCAGGCCCCATCCCTTCTGTCCCTAGGATGATCCATCTCACACTGTTAGTCACCATCGGTATACTGATGGCTCTCAGACATATATCCATAGTCCTTACTCCTCCCCTGAAGTTAAGGTCTGTATGCCCAACTGTTCCCTTGATACCTCTTCTTGGTGTCTAATAATTCCCTCATGTTTAACATATTCAAAAGAACTCAGGCTGGGAAAATGGCTCAGTCAGTAAAGTGCTTGCCACACAAGCATGAGGACCTGAGTTCGGACCCCAAGTACCCACATAAAATGCAGGGCATGACAGTGCATGCCAACAGTTGTCAGTAGGTGTTCAATTTGTGAGTGGCCCCAACCCTGGAGCCACTTAGCTTTACCCACAGGGTCTGGGTGCAGCCTTGCTGGGCATGACAGATTCTACATACTCCTAGGTGTCAGTACCATTATGGACTGATTTATCATGAGTATTAGGATGACTTGGGAAGCTCTGCTCTTTGCCTTCATGGAGTCAGAGGAGGAATTCTGCAGCTTTGAGAGGTGATAGGAGATATTTAAAGGCCTCAATTCAGGGCTAAGGACATCGCTCAGTGGGGAAAGCATGGTGTGTACACACAAGCACGCGGAGCAGAGATGGAAGCTCTAGCACCTGCATGGAATACCAGACATGGCAGCACATACTGGCAGTCCAATGCTGGGGAGGCAAAGACAAAGGATCTGCAAGGCTTTCTGCATAACTAGTCTAGCTGTGTCAATGAGCTCTAGGGTCAGCAAAAGTCCCTGAATCAGTGAATAAGGTGGAGAATGACTAAGGAAGACCCCAATATCAGCTTCTGGCCTTCACGTCCCCCCCACATGCACCAGTACCAACGCACTTATGTATCCACACACATGTGAATACACATATACATGCATACCACATATACACATACAAATAATAATAACAACAACAATAATAGTAATAGAGGTCCCAATTGTTCCCCAGACCAAAGCTGCCTCTAATTCAATTAGCCAGGAAAGTCAGGGTTTGTGGTACTTATTCAACTGATGCATGGGTCTTGTCTCTGATTATGCCCCCACCCATATGATGCCCTCAACCATCAGTCAGTCCTGAAGAATGAGAAAGAGGAGAAGGAGGAAGAGAAGAGGGAAGGCATCCAAACCCAGTCCCACATGTATGGATAGCCATCTAAGTCCAAACCAAACTTTGATGTCACTAGAGAAAATCTGGACAATGTGCGGCTGGACTTCGAAGTCTTCATTTCCAGCATTCAGGACACTGAGGCATGAGGATCATGAGACGAAAGCCAGCCTGAGCTCTATAGACCAGCCTGAACCACACAGCAAGACCCTTTCTCCAAAAAAAAAAAAAAAGTCACCATATTTAAGTTAGTGTCACATTCATCCTGAGATGATAAGCTTTTACTCATCTTTGGTATATAAATATGCAACAAAAAGCTCAGGATGGAGCTAAGTGACAGAGCACTTGCCTAACATGCACAATTCCCTCCTCAACACAAGAAAACAAAAGTTTGCAACAGTTCTTCAACAACCAACATAGATGTAAATAGGACGTAAGACTTTCCATTGCCGCCTCTTGTAGAAGTCAGTGTTGATGACAATGACGAGTTAAATGCCAGCCCATTGTGTGCAAAAGATCAAGTTGAGAAGTGAAACATCCAAAACAAATGCATCTATTATAAATCCAAATTGCCATCCTTTCAGGACCTCCAACATACCTACATTTTCCACCAATAGCATTAATGTTAAGTGGAACTCTCTAGCACTAGTTTTATCTGCACTTCATTTCAAATGCATTTTGGCTTCATTATTGTGAAAGAAACTAGGTTTGTGCATAGTCAAGAAGAATTATAGAAAAATTATCATTTGGGGGGGGGAGCAGAAGAGATCACTCTGTTGGTAAAGTACTTTCTGCACAAGCATGAGAACCTGTGTTCAGATTCCCAACACCCATGGAAAAGCCAGGGTAAGCACCTGTAATCTCAGCCCTGTGGAGCTGGAGACAGGAGGATTCCCCCAAGCAAGCTGGCTAGCTAATTTAGCCAAACCCATGAACACTAGGTTCAATGAGAGACCCTGTCTCAAAAAATAAGGTGAAGAGTGACTGAGTAAAAATACCTGATGTCAACCTCTGGCCTCCACATACATGCACACATACATACATGTACCCACACATATACATACACATGTACATATATGCATCATACACAAACACCCAAAAATAAAATACTAATAATAATAAGGACCTGGGAATAGTTGATTGAGTGCTTGCTTAGTATACACAAAGCCCTGTGTTTGATCCCTAGCACTGCATAAAACTGACTGGTGGTACATGCCATCCTAACATAACAGGTTCAAGGCCAGCCTGGAATATATAAGATTCTGTCTCAAAAAAAAAAAAAGTAATTTAGTTCAGCCTTGTAGCATTTTAAAGATGACCCTATTTAAATTTGGAGGGGTTATAGTATTTGTTCACTTAACACACACAGCTTTTCCTAAGAAATCATGTACTCGGGGACCACACACTGATCTCTGGGGTAGGTCCAGGTGAAAACACTCTGTTGGATGATAAATCTTCTCTATGAGCACCGTTCATTGTGTGCTGCCTGAAAGCACGAACACACACTGTGACCCAAAGCTAAGTCACATTCAACAAACCAGAAGCTCACCGAGTCAATGAGCTCTGTGTTTTTCAGGAGAATCCTGAAATATGAATCAAAAAGTCAAAGAACAAAACTGAAAGCACTGAGCCTTTCGAGGAGGAAGACTATGAAACCCTCAAATGAATGTGTCACTTGAAAATATAAACCATTTTTTCCAGCTTGGCTCTGTGGATCATCTCGGAAAAGGATGTTTTTACAATCAGGGCAGAAATATGACTGGCTGTGCCTCCATTTACATCTCTTTGTTGCAAAATGAATGTGACTTGTTTGGGCTCCAGCAGCAGAGAAAGCAGCAGAAGTGGTGGTTACGTTCCAAAGTGAAACTTCAAACCACAATCTCCAGGGCACACAAGGCAGAGTGAGTCACAGGAAGAGGCCACTTGCTTGCAAAACTCATTAAAAGCAATGCAGGCTGAATGGACTTCCTGTACCAGTGAAAAGATCACTGGCATCAGGACAGGAACCTCAAGGCCTCCCCACCACTTGGAAGAGGAAGGGAGCATGAGAATCTGAGCACAGGCGACTCTGATCCATTCCCCGAGTTCCCACCCTGTGCAGGCTGCCTGGCCTGCGAGTCTTCCCCCCGGGAGACTCACATCTGAGATCCTTGGGAAGGGGGCTCAGACTGGGTGCCACGGCCACCACAGGGTCATGATGACACTTTGTGACTCAAGCGAGCACCTATGCTGGGTCTCCAAGCACCTTTTCAGGCTTGTTGAGGGGAGATTCTTTCCAGTGACTTCCATGGAGGCAGATGTGTGTGAGCCCTGGGCAGTTAGCATTCCCTGGCTGGCCAGTGGAAAGGCATGAAGAGGCTACCACACAAAAATGACACAGGTCTGGCCTGCATCATCTTAGACATGCGTGTGCATAAGAAACCTCCAAAGGGATTATTAAAACGGATCACAGAGACCCATGACTAGAGGTGTGATTCAGTAGGTCTAGGGTAAGAGCACTAAAATTTGTATTTCTAACAAACTTCTCAGTGCTGCAGGCTCAGAAACTATAATTGGAGAACCACAAAGCTAAAGGGATTGTAGACCTGAAGAAACAAGACTGGTCTCTCTTTGAAACCAGCTAAGGCTTTGGACCTCAGGCTTAGCCAACTGGAGGGACTCTGGTAATAAAACAGTCAGTCCCCTTAAGGAACTCCCCTATTCCACACACAAGTCCAGTCCATAAGCTGGCTGGTCACCAAGCCCTGCTCTACAGGAAGAAGCCTTGTCAAAGCAGAAGCTGCTTTTAAAGGCTGAGCTGCTAAAGCAGGCCAACTGTGCCCCCAGGTGGCCACTGGGTTTCACTGACTTGCAGGGTTAGTTTCTGATTAGTCATACTCTGCTTTCCTTCATCAGGGATGACACCTTTGTTGAAGCAGGGCTGAAGGGGAGGGTCATTAGAAATGTAAAAGCAGAAATCCTGGTGGCTTTTAAGCACCTTGTCCCAGTTCAAGGCAGTGGAGACAGCACTGTTCCCACTCTCTGTGGAGACAAGATAAAAGATCCGACAGATAAAAGGAGGCAGGCAAGTGAGGGTGCAGGACACACTCTGAGAGCCAGTCAGGTCCACAGGCCTGCCAGGACGAGCATAGTGAGAATCTGGGAGCTTGCCTTTTCTTTCTTTTAAATGGGGCCTTTTAAATTTAGGTTTTATGCTTTCATATGTATATATAATGTATTTTGATCATATTCACTCTCCATAGTAACCTATGTCCCATGTCCACCTGGATGAATCTCTTCTTCCCACAAGTCCCCTCCCACATTTATTTTTGTGCATGCATCAGTGCATGCTTGCATGTCTGCCCTGCTGAATTTAACAGGGCTTGCTTGCATGAACATGAGTGGCGGTGATATTTGCCCCTGCTCTAGCAACCACTAGCTGCCAGCAGCTACCTGGGGGTGGGGTAGGGTATCATGAGCCCCTTCCCAAATGAGGCCTCAAGTTTCTTCCTCACAATTCTCTTGCAGGGTGGTATAAAGGCCACCGGCATTTTCCTTCTTGGAAAGGGCAATTTGTGCCCCAAAGTCGATGGCCAAGATCCCTCTCAGTTCCTCGGCCTCTGATGCAAGGTGGTGGAAGGTCACTCTGTGAAAAGCAAGCTATCAGGGACTGGGAAGATGGTTCAGCAGTTAAAGATACGCTCCTGTGAACCCTGCCTACCCTGGTTCAATTCCCTAGCACCTACAGTAGTAAAGCCAGAAACAAAAAGTGGTGCAAGTATCTGGCAGTCATTTGCAGCAGCAAGAGATGTTGATGTGCACACATACAAATAAACTGGTTACAGTTCAAACACTGAGGAAACTCATGCTTACAAATTAGAATCCCCTGAACCGTGAGCTTGTCGCAGGGCTGCAAGAACACAGCTGAGCCCAAGGTGCCACAACCCTACAGGACACCGTGATTCAAACCAGGAGGCAAGGACACATAGCCATGGGTGAGCTGTGGACAACAGTCTATTCTGATATCTATTTTATAGATAAAAGTGCTCACACGCCACAATCAGAGGTAGAATGTATCTGTGATGATACATGATGAAAGAGGGCTTTGTTGTGAAAGATGCATGAATTCTATAAACACCCAGGAAGGAAATGTCTGAACTTGGGCTTCATGAGGAATTTGGCATTTGATTTTCTGTATCTGTTTTCAGCATTTCAGCACTGATACTCCTCCATGTATTCCAGAAATTATATGCCAAAGCAGGCAAACTGAGAGGCTGCGGCCGGTACACAACATGGACAGGAACTGCAGCAGCTCTTAACTTTAATGACTGAATGGTCAAGAGTTGTGATGAGTCCCCTCAAAATGAAAGACAGCCGGGCGTGATGGTGCATGCATTTACTCCCAGTACTAAGGAGGCTGAGGTAGGAGGACTGCTGTGAGAGGGAGGCCAGACTGAGACTACATAAGGAATCCCAGGTCAACCTGGGCTAGAGCAAAACCCTGTCTTGAAAAAAAAAAAACAAACAAACAAACAAAAAAAGAGATGGCTCACTGGGTGAAGAAGTCCTTGCCACACAAGCATAAGGACCTGAGTTTGTATCCTCAGCACCCACTTTAAAATGCCAAGCATGGTGACATGACTTATAATTTCAGCACTGGGGAGACAGACAGGTGCATTCCTAGAGCTTAGTGACTAGTCAAGCAAACTGCTGAGCTCTGGGCTCAGCATGAGCCCGTCTCAAAAAACAAGGTGAAAAGTGACTGAGAAAATCGCCTAATTCAACCTCTGGCCAGACTACATACATGCAAATACACACGCACATCACATGTCAACACACACAAACAAATCTGAGATGCAAGTCAGCAAGCGGAGGGCACCAGGTGTGCAGCAAGGGAACCTTGTATGACGACACTGGTTGGAGGCCAGGTCATGCACTTTGTAGTCAGCATTTTCCTGACCCTCCCTGTTCCTCAACCATTCTATCAGACCAGGATGGAACCCCAGGGAGCAGGCCTGTCCCTCCCAAGCAATAGACAGAGTTGGTAGTTTACCCACTTGAATTGAAACAGCAGAAACATGTTTACACCCCTTATGACTAGTTCATAGCCTTCAGGCTGTGAGTAGAGGATTAAATACTGGGCATAACACACCAGAAAAATAGCAACTGAAGAACTCATTAAAAAAAAAAACTAGTTAAAATTCACATGATTGATTTTCAAAGTCTTTCATCCATCTCATTTATTCCAAAGTTTTCTAGGTTTTCATGCAGGACCACATGCTGAAATACCAGTGATTTTCATCACCGCACCAGCAGATACAAACAGAGAAAATGTATTTATATTCAGATGGTGATCCAAACCTGACCTTAAAAGGGGAAATTCTCCAGGAAGACATAACCACATTTCTTTAGTATAGCAGGTATATTTTTCTTATCTGTTATGATAAACACAAGACAACTTGTCACTGTGGAGTGACTCACTTCCACAGGCAATTTTGATGTGCCTGGTCCAAATATAGCATTCCAGCATGTGACCCTGGGGTCAGAGGGTTACAATGCAGACACAGATAAAACCTGGTGTGTTGGTGATGCAGCCAACATTCAAAGCTCAATCTCTGGGAGCAGCATGGTAGGTGTTAACATTCCAGCCTGGCTGGGGTGCATGCTGAACTTGACTGAGATCTGACAGCACAGTTCTATGGAAGTTGTGCACTATTTCAGAGTGATCTGGAAGCTTAAGATATGTCAAAATTAACAGTCCTAAGTTGGGCATGGTAGCTTACATCTGAAATCCCAGCATTTGGGAGGCTGAAGCAGAAGGATTAACTGGTGTGAGTTTAAGGACAGCCTGGACGACAAAGTGAGTTCCAGGCCAGCCTGAGCTAGAGAGACCCTATCTCAAAAATGCCTCCCTATATAACAGAGTCCTGAATTACATACTCTCGGAGCTCCCAGGACAGGGACCACCAAGGACAGACGAAGGGTGATTCACATACATACCTACTCCTACATCTAACGTTCCTCCAGTGTACAAGGAAGAAGCCATGTGAATCTCTTACAGGGCCATGAGCTTGTATTCAGCCCACAGCAACTGAACTGCATTCAAACACACTGTGGTAGTAGAAGGATTAATGTGCTCACTGAAGGGCACTAATGAACAAGCCCACAGCTCACTAAGGCAGGACTATGCTTTATTTTTAACGACCCCAAAAGGAATCTGCCCATTCATGTCAATTAGTCTGTGATCCGCAACAGTTGATGTTCACACCTCTCCTTATCCACCCCTCCCAGAGCCCACCACATAGCAGAGACAGCAACTCGGGATTCTCTTTCACAGAAAGAAAGAAACAGTAACACTTCATTCAACAGTTCCTTTTTTTTTTTTTTTTTTTTTTTTTTTTTTTTGCTCCTTCTGACTAATAGTGAAATTTAAATAGGAAAGTATTTCAGACACTACAGTAAAACATTCTTTAAGAAAATAATACATCCAAAAGTAAAGCAAAATCTTTTACCAAAATAGTTCTTTCATTTTTCACATTGTTCTCTCCACAAACCAGTTTAACAAACAAGTAAAAGAACCACCTTCTATCGACTTCCAGAACATCATGCAAATTATTTTTTTTTCTTGCCTTTAATTTGAGTGGAAAAAGCTAAGAAAAATAAATGACTCATACATTCCAGAAGAAGGTGGTGTGTGAGACATACAGAATAAGGCTCTTTGGATAGTCTAGCACACTTATTTTTTTTAATGTATTAATGACAGTTGTAATCCAAAGGTTATGGCCAGAATGTTTACAACAGTAACCCAAGTAGAGTAAAGTAATAAATAATATCTGTAAAGAAAATAATTTCACGTCTTGGAACTGTTTTCTTAAGAACAACCAGTTTCTTTTGAGAGCTTCCAGTGAAAGTCGGCATGGTTATCATTCGGCAGAAGTGCTGGGCAAGTCCACTTTCTCAGCACCCCTCGCTGGGTGCAAGGACGCCAGGATTCGAATGCTGCCCTAGGGAGTTTCTACAATTTTAATGTACGACATTGCAGGTGCAGAGAGCTAGACAGCGCACTCTAAATGAAACGTCTGCCGCAGATGCGTTAAGGCATAAACAGTCTAGCCTTGAGCCATGAAGGATGGGGAGAAGTAGGCCATTTACATGGGCCATCTTTAACCAAGCGATTAAAGAACTTATCACCTAAAAATGAGACTAAGTAAAAAATACTGCCAGGGAACATCCACAAGGCCATCGCCAAGGCCAAGGCTCCAGCCGAGGCTCCGACCTACTGAGGTCTGGATTCCCTTCAGAATGCTCAGATTCAGGTCATGCGACCCCTCATAGCCCTCTCCCCATGTGCAAAAGGTAGCACAAACATCGCTATCATGGAAATGTGTCCCCTAGGCTACCAAAAATCATGCACTTCTGCCATTCCCCAGTGGGCAGCCCTCAGGTGGCCCCCTCTGCTTGGATTTCATCACCCCATATTGCACATTAAGTGAGAACTAATCACTGCAGCATCCAGGGAGTGCAGTGCTGTGCATGTTGAGCCGCGACGCAGGAGTGCTTTCCACACTGCTAGTGTACCCAATTCATTTGCTGCCTAGGAGATGCGCCCTCCATACCCCACACTGGACTTAGAAATATTACCCTGGGGCAGTGGGGGCAGGAGAGAAATGCTTGTCTCCGAAGCAGATGGCCACACCTCAGGCTCCCCAGAGCTCCTCTAGTGTGCCCACAACCTATCCTTATAATAGGTGCCAGCCAGGCTCATGCCTAGTGCAAGGGGCTGCTTGTTCATATCAAGCTGAGGCAGAATGTACATCCGGGTTTTCAAAGGGTGGCAGCGGCTCTCTCCAGAAGGTGAAGTTACTAAAAGTATCTGAACAGGGAAAGTCTGAAGAATGGCTTCTTTTCAGCAGTGGGAAGACGTGGTCAACCACTTCGCAGAGCCTCACATACCTAGAAAGAAAAAGACCGGTGAGGTCATTGTCTACAGAGTCACATCAGGGAGTCACACAGCCACAGGGCACTGACCTGAGGACTGGGGAGAAGTCTATAACACAGGTACCAATCAGCGGGCCACCTACCTCGCACAACTGGAGTCATTCCGGTCTTACTAATGATCAGGAAATTTAAGGTGAGAACAAGAGATGTGCAAAAGAACCAGAGAAGGCTCCTGGTGAGGGTGGGAAACCCTGACTACACAAAGAACAGACAAGGGGGTGGGTATAGAGAAGAAGCAAAGAAAAGCAGGAAGAAACCCACTGACCAGGGCATGGCCACCTGCCACGAGACCACATACAGGAGAAGAAGGAGGACACACCAGAGACTGCTGCATTTCACGAGGAAAAGGAAGACACAGGGCCCTGGGGTTGACAGAGCTCTGCATTTGGCCCTTGGTCCTGCTTTGCTCTAGCTATGTTATCCTGGGCAAAGAACTTAATCTCTCTAAGCCCTAACTTCCTTCACTATAAAGGGAGAAAAACTAAAACAGTCCCACAGGGTTCGTATCACAATCAAACAGAATAACATACGCAATAATAAAATAACATACAATAGTGGCTACTCCATCATTTGATAACAAATCATTAACATGTCTTAGGGAAAAGTCCCTGGCTATGGGTCAAGAATTTTGAGGCATCCACCCACCTTCCTTGCCATGTGACACTGTGACACTGTTCTCTCGTTGTGCCCCAGGCCCGACATGCCCATAGTGTATGGGGATGGACCACACCAAGGTTTCTCAATGCTCCCTAGAATATCTCTTATTGCATTTTCTATGTACCCACAAAGATGCTGTGAGTTAGCTCCTATGGTCTGCATTACAGAAAGAAAGGAACTACACTGACTCAGCCTCCTAAGACCTCTGGGCACCTCCACACATTTGGGCATGTCCGACCCTCAGCCCAGGCAGCCCAGACTCCTCAAACAGCCCCCAGCCCCTCTCCACTCCTACGTGCTGAGAACTGAATGGGGTGTTCAAAATCTAAACTCTTAAGAATTAACATGTTCTGAGGCATGAAATAGCTTGTTCAATAAGGATGTGTGTGTGTTTAATAGCGGGCCTCCAAAGGACTCATGAGAAATAGTGAGCTTGCACAAACTGAGGAAACTCTCTTAACATAAAACCAAAAATTGTGCCTCTCCTGGGGATTAAAACAAACAAATTTTTTAAATACCTCCTGACTTGAAGGCCTATTTGTCTGAGGTTTGCGGCTAAGGGAGGGCAACTTCCCCACAGGGAGCCGTCCCAGGCCAGGCTGCGGTAGGCACCAGAACCAAGCCCGCGTGGCTCACGTACTCTGAAAGGCAGGCCAGCTCCATCTGGGTGGCCTGCTCTACCCTCCTCCACTCTCTTCGCCCAGGACTCCCTGTAGCAAGTACAGCACATGTCTCACACACCCAATGCAGAGGACAAAGCCCTGAGCACGCTTCTTGGCACAGCAAGCCTATCATCGGAAGACATCCCACATGACGGTCCCAGGGTAACGGACAAGCACTTGCTTAACAAAGATACAGTCGTGCCAAGTTCAGTGGTAGGGCAATACGTACTTCCTGGCATCTTCTCTCACAGGACCTGTCTCATGACTAGCCCAGGTGTCAAAGGACAGACAAGTCTTTGGCAGGTTGTGAAGTTGTTCCCATGCAAAGATCCACCCTGGGACCAGCCAGGGACAAAGGACAGAGTTAAAACAACCTGTCCACAGTGGAGTGGTCTGGAAGGCTCTGGGGCTGGCCTTCTTAGAAGCTAGAATCCCTCTCTTCTTGGCACTTTCTGTAAGCCCTTCCCCCTTTTCTGCCTCTACACATTGCATTCATCATGACCTTAAAAAGAAACCTACCAGATCCTCTCGGTCAGAGAAGCTTTTTTTTGCAGTTGGTGGTGACTATTTGGACAGACTCAAAACTTTCAAAATACTGAGAATAAGTGACTATTGAGTGTTCAGTACTAAATGAGACATCTATATCACCTCCTCTAAGACTCAGGAAACATTATGGAAGAGGGGAGAGAAAGCCTGTAAGACCCAGAGGATGGGGAGGAGTGCTTTGGAACACCGGCTTCTGGACATGAAGGGGTGCTTATATTCATGACTTAACAGCGACTGTTGTTATCTGCACCAAGACCTGCACAATACTGAGTTCACCAACATATTCCATCATAGATGGTGAAGCAGGGCCAAAAAAAAGGGCATCAACGCAGAGGAGGAACAGTCAGAAAGAAGTTGTTCACTGGACGGGGGATGAAGGAGGGGACAAGAGAAGGTAAGAGGGGACTATAGCCAAAATACATTAGGTACATGTATGAGAAGTGTCAGAAAGAAAACATTTTTTATAAAAATACACACCCACAGAGAGAGAGAGAGAGAGAGAGAGAAACCCACAAGATCTTCTTCACACTGGAGAGCACTTCATGTAGCAAGTGTGGCACTGAGCAAGAGGGAGGAGAGGAGCATGACGCTGTTGGGGCTACCACTGTGCATGAGAGAGGGGGTTGTCTGTAAGAAATAAGCTATAAAAGGGGAGTCTGGGCTCCATCCTTTCCTCTCTACCACACCTACAGAAGTGCTGAAGGTCTGGCCTGACTATGGGGTACGTGTGGGCAGTCAGGGCTCCATGAGTTCAGAACTGCTCTGGTTAAGCTAGATTCTAGTCTAGCTGCCATATGAAACATCTTGAAAGTAAAAACCTGCCCCAGATAACTCAGGTTTTATCTTCTTATATATTTATTTATTCATTCATTCATTCAACTGGGTTTCTTGTTTTTTTTAATTTTTGTTTATTTTTATTTGAAAGCGACAGACAGAGAGAGAGAAAGAGGCAGATAGACAGAGAGAGAATGGGTGCGCCAGGGCCTCCGGCCACTGCAAACGAGCTCCAGACGCGTGCGCCCCTTGTGCATCTGGCTAACGTGGGTCCTGGAGAATCGAGCCTTGAACCGGGGTCCTTAGGCTTCACAGGCAAGCGCTTAACTGCTAAGCCATCTCTCCAGCCCTGTTTGGTTTTTTTTTTTTTTTTGATACATAGTTTCATTCTGTAGTCCAAGGTGGCCTAGAACTCACCATGTAGCCAGGCTGGTCATGAACTTATAGCAATCTTCCTTCCTCAGTTTCTTAGGGTTATAGGCATGAGCCACATACCCTGTTTCAGGTCTCTAATTTAGATAAAACCTCAAGAGGTAGAGACAATCCCCAGAAAGAAGTCCCTGGGGTCCAACCCTACAACTGAAGAGGGTGCCATCTAGTTCTCTGGGGTCACTTGAGCCAGAGACTATTTTCCAGCTTGACACAGGTGAGATCAAAAGATGTTAAGGCTCTACAATGGGCAAGACTGAATCTGCATGAGCTGAGGTCCCCAGAAGGCACAGCTTTCCAGGACTTGGAAAGAGGAAGTACTATCCATCCTAATAACACTGGACAGCCTCACATGACACTACAGGAGCCAGGCTGCCTCGTTCCGTACAGCAATTCAGCCAGGTGTCCTGACGCATGCCTGTAATCCCAGAACTCAAGAAGATAAAGCAGGAGGGTTGCCAAATTCAAGGCTGGCTTGAGCTCCATGGAAAACCCCATCTCAAAACAAACAAACAAAACCAGTAATGCAGGAGTTGGGATATGTGTAGCTCATGGCATTGTGCTTAGGAAGCGTGCGACCCTGGGTTTCTTCCCAGTGTGGCAGGAGATAGATGGGGGGGGGGGGAATCATCCAGTCGAGTGCACTAATTCCTCAGTAGGAGAAAGTGAGCTTTAGCCAAAACTATGAAGGGGCTCGTAGCAATTATACCAGAATAGAAACAGTAAGTGTGAGAGAGACACAGAGTTCCCTTCACATATTTCACTTTGATATTTCTAATTCACATGCTAAGCTGACCAATCAAAATGGCTAGATCCAGAGCCCTGCTGCAGCAGACTCTAATAACTCCACTTTCAACTTTCATTCTGAGGGGACCTGACGATGTCAACTGCCTAAAAATTAAGTTGGGACAAAATGCAAGGAGTTAAACCCCATGTTTTGCTGAATTAAAACTAAGGCAGCAACAAAGATGAGACAGTCTAAGAACACAGGGACGGGGACATGGGCTCGGCCCCCATCGGCAGATGATACTCACGAGGAGATGTTGGTCTTGGCGTGTTCCTGCACCAGCTCTCCCTTGGGGTTGACGGTGAAGATCCGGTTCAGGGACACTCCCACTTGCTTGTAGGAATACACGTCCTACATTTGGAAGAGGCAATTTGAAGGTGTCAGCCAGGAAAAGAGTTAGCTGTGAAAACAAGCCCATGCTGTCTCTGATTTAATGTCGTGTGGTCCAGTTTTCAGTAGCTAGAGCTACACCTCACCTCCATGGTGTGGGGATCCACTGAGCTTTCCTCCCTGGCTTCAGTTCCCTAGACTGTGCCAAAGAGGTGTTAAGCCTCCCATCCCCCCCGCCAGTGCTGACATTTCTGGGGTTGCTCTCTGACCCATTTTCTCATTTCCTAAAAGTCTTCATGGTCTTTAGAAGTAGGGACTTCTGGAGGTGCCACACTCAGCACAGCAGTCAGCACTGGCTTCCTGGTCCACTTCAGGCAGAAAGGATCCAACACTATTAAATGTCTTTGCTTTACTAGTTTAACAAGTAACATGGAATTAAAAGTTTCTAGTGCCATGTCTCCAACTTCAAACTCATCAGACAGCCGTCAAAGAAAAGCAGAGTTCATGCATGGCATGACTTTTAACCTCTTGCCTTAAGATGCGGCCTTAGCAAGCCATTCCCTCAAAGGCAAGAGGCTGGCTTTCCACGCATTCCTAGGCACAGCCCTTGCGGTGCCTGCTGTCGGAAAGAGCAACGCCCTGGGCTCTCACAGAGCCCTCAAGTACTTACAGCAGGCCGGTTTCCAAAGGCAGCATAAAAGGGTTCCGTATTTGGGAAAAATAGATTTTTGATGTCAGTCAAACACTGGACTTTGAACTTTTCTGGCTTCTTTTCAATCACCTCCCTGTTAGAAACAAACAAACAATCATGAGTCTACAAAAGAAAATCTGGTGGTTGGAGTCAGATGTCCCCACAGAATCGTGTTCTGAACGCTGGGTCCCCAGCCAGCGCCAATTTGGGAGGTGGAGCCTTGCTAGAGGAAGTGTGTGGCCAGGAGCAGCAGGTGGGTGTTACAGCCAGCTCCCACTTGCCAGAGCTCAGCTCACTCTTGCTGTTTGCTGCCAGCTGCTGTGGCAAGATGCAAGGCTCAGCCTCGGCACTACTATCCTTTCCCTGCCATGCCAGAACTTCCCCTCACAGCTGTAAACAACAAATCTTTCCTTTCTACAGCTGCTTCTGGTCAGGTGTTTTGACCTAGCAATGAGAAGGTAACACTCAAAACACTACAACACAGGCTAAATTTCTGTAGCGCTGAAAGAGTGTGCTCATCATCAAAGCTGCTGAGAAAGTCAAGCAGCCCAGAATAGCAGGAGACAGAGTGAGCCCCGCTCTCAGCCTCCGCACCGAGAAAACAAGAACCAAGAACTGCACCGAGTCCCACCAGCTGTCAAAGGAATAAGACTCCCAGAGCCTCGAAGAAAGGGGATACCTCCAAACTCATTTCAGGACAGTTCTAACCTCAGAAACAAAACCTCATGAAAAGCATGTGCTAAGTGTGGGCCAGTCTCAGCTGTGAACATGCAAGCAAAAGTTCCAAGCACAATCTGTATAAGTGTGAAGTTATCTGTTTATGAAAAGATGGAATTATTTCAGGAAGGTGGGACTCATTTAAGTATTTAGTATTATTGCTGGGATAGCACATTATCAATTAAGAGGAAAAAAGGTCATCTTAGATCCAAAAAAGGCATTGAACACAGCATCTAATCAGGATGAAAATCTTAAGTTAGGGGTAGAAAGAAACACTCAAGCCTCTACTATAAAAATCTGGGTGTGATGTGGACACCTGCAGTCACCACCGTGGGGAGGCAGAGGTGCGAGGACCAGGGCCAGCCTGGTCTACACAGTGAGGTGTAGGCCAAACAAATCTACACACTGAGATCCTGGCTCATTAAAACCTACTGCAAACATCCTAATGCGGTGTGGGAGATGGCTCAGTCCGTAAGATGCTTGCAGTGCAAGCATGAGGAACAAAGTAAAAGCTGGGCGTGGTGGCACAGCCTATGACCCCAACAACGGGGAGGTAGAGACAGGGATCATCCCCTAAGGCTTCTCTAGAAAAATCAGTAAACTTTGGATTCAGTGAAGGACCTGCCTCAAAAAATAATAGTAACAGTAATAATAATGTTAGAGAGCAATTAAGGAAGACACCCAATATCAACCTCTGGCTTCCATACATACGGGCATACACATGAATAAACACACCACACACACTTATGCACATATGTTAAAAACCAAGCAAACATCCTATGGATAACAAGTAAAACAATGATTGTCTCCATCACCATTTCAGTTCAGTGCTGTGCTTCTGGTGCTAGCTAGAGTGATAATATAAGAAAAATAAACAAAAGTTTAAAGGTTAAAAAGAATTAGGGGGAAGAGTGTCAATAGTCACAAAAATACTTGTCCACGTTTTTAAAATGCTGAATTACCAGAATAAGAACTTAGTAAAATTAGCCAAGTAATGTACAAAGAAAAAAATCTATGTACAAAAATATTTTTTATATATCAGAAACATTAGAAAATGTAACTGTACAAATAATACTATTAACTAAAGTTTCAAATATCAAATTTTGAGAAATATTTCTTTTTTAATTGTTTTGTTTATTTTTATTTATTTATTTAAGAGCAACAGACAGAGAGAGAAAGGCAGATAAAGAGAATGGGCACACCAGGGCCTCCGGCCACTGCAAATGAACTCCAGATATGTGTGCCCCCTTGTGCATCTGGCTAATGTGGGTCCTGGGGAATTGAGCCTCAAACCGGGGTCCTTAGGCTTCACAGGCAAGCGCTTAACCACTAAGCCATCTCTCCAGCCCTCTAGAAATATTTCTAATAAAGATTGGACACATTTGGACTAAAGCTGTCAAACATTATTGGATATAGTAGAAAACAAAGGCCTACATAAACATCATGTATTCCACTCCCTCACTCTTTGGTTCATTCTTTTTTATTTTATTTTTTTTTCAATTTTAGAGAGAGAGAATTGGCATGCCAGGGCCTCAGCCACTGCAACTGAACTCCAGACACTTGCGTCATCTAGTGGGCATGTGCAACCTTGTGCTTGCCTCACTTTTGTGCATCTGGCTTACATAGGATCTGCAGTGAGATCGAACATGGGCCCTGAGGCTTCGCAGGCAAGCGCCTTAACCACTAAGCCATCTCTCCAGACCTCTTTGGTTCATTATTATTTGAGCCACAAACTCTTAATGATCCTGGAGCTTGCTGGGTTTTTTGTTTGTTTGTTTGTTTTCCCAAGCTCCTATGATTCTCTGGCCTCTGCTCCTCTATGGAAATGGAGTTATAAATGTGTGTGGCCACACCCAGCTGTTTATGTAGGCCCTGGGTACTGAACTTCAAGCACTCTCTCAGACTATCTCAGGCCCTCACACTTTTACAAGAAGTGCTCTTAACTGCTGAGCCATCTCTCCAACTCATAAGCCACCTCTCCAGACCAATTTGAGATCTTACTATAGGAAAATAAATTGCTGCTCACATAAAACAAAGTCATGACACAAAGATATCTACAGAACTAGGGAAAAATACTCAAGCATCAGCATGGCATTCTGGGACCATTTAGACTCTTCCATCATTGCAGGGTTAGCAGCTACAATCATCTGAGCCTCCGATTCATCCATAATCCTGTCAAAGCCTTCAACTGGGTCTTAAAGACCAAGTATATGATAATACAGTCACCCTTTAGCAGACATCAGAGTCCTAGGGTCAACCAGAATAGATTAGGCTTCAAGAAAAGTAGATGGAAGTTGTCAGACTATAGGGAAGTCCCTCTATAGGCCTTAGTTGGCTTGACTATCTTAAATACACTCAGGTAGGGGAAGGGGGAAAAGGTAATCAAAAAGAGGCCAGTGGTCTAACAGAGGACCATGAAAATAAGCAGTGTCTACAAAAAGTGCTGTGGGAGTCCAAGGCCAGGGGGACAGGGAAGTTAGGAGAGATGGTCCTTCCACCAACCTAACTATCCCAGTGAGATACACAAAAGTTGTTAGGACTAGAGGTCTGTTAACCAATGAATAGACAGTGAAAATGTTGTATACACATGGAATATTATTCAGCCATAAAGAACAAAATTATATCATTTTCAGGAAAATGTATGAAACTAAAAATCACCATATTGAGTGAAATAAGCCAGGTTCAAAGGCAAATATCATATATTTTATCTCATATGTGGAATCTAGACTTAAAAACATTAAAATGGAGGGCTAGAGAGATAGCTTAGTGGTTAAGGCATTTGCCTATTAAGCCAAAGGACCTCCGTCTGTTTCCCCAGGACCCACATAAACCAGATATACAAATTGGTGCATGTATCTGGAGTTCATTTGCAGGGCTGGAGACAATGGTGCACTCATTTTCTCTCTGTGTGTTTGTCTGCCTCATTCTTGGTCTCTCTCTCAAACAAATAAATAAAATATTTAGAAAAAAAAAAAAAAGAATGGTTATCAGGGTGGGTGTTAGGGAACTAGGAGACCAGAATAGGAATATGGGCAGCAGTAGAAGGTACTGAGAGAGGGAAATAAGATCAAAATATATGGCACAGATATATGAGAATGTCACAATGAAACCAATTGTTCTGTATAATGAATATATGCCAATAAAAATGTTTGAAGAGAATACACGAGAACAATGAGTAGAATATTGCCTGGAAAACAGACATGGTTTAGTCCAAACTGAGAATCAAAAATAAGAAGGAAGCTGCCTATAGAGGAAGGTGGGCCAGGTCACAGAGAGCCACTGGTGCTGAGCTAATGAGCCCAAGGGCCTTGGTGGGCCAGTGAAGATTTTCAAGGACAGGTGGGGTCAAGACCTGCATTCTAGAGTCATGTGTCTGCTGCCCACCACGAAGTGTGGGTACTGGTCAGAGGAGGCCAGCTAAGGGGCTACTAATTCTTGAAGAACGTCGACTGAGGAGGAGAGAAAGCTGAGTGGCCAGGCCAGCTGGGCAGTACCTGTGCAGGGCGGAGAAGAGGCTGCTGGGGCTGAGCAGCAGTGGCCCCTGCGGCAGCACCGTGCCCCTCTCGTTGACCCAGTGCAGGTAGCCCCTTGTCATGTCTGCCATCCCGATGGCACGGGCCGAACAGTAGAGAAACTTGTACCCGTTCCTGAAAGACACAACCCAGCAACATTACATTACAACATGGAACTTTTCTTTCTTTTTTTTTTTTTTTTTTTTTTTTGTTTGTTTGTTTGTTTTTCGAGGTAGGGTCTTGCTCTAGCTCAGGCCGACCTGGAATTCACTATGTAGTCTCAGGGTGGCCTCAAATTCACGGCAATACTCCTACCTCTGCCTCCCAAGTGCTGGGATTAAAGGCGTGCGCCACCAGACCTGACTTATAACATGGAACTTTTTGGCATTCCCTTCCTCATCTGCTTCATGAAGAATAATGGTAGAATGGCAAGTTCCTTACCTACTTATGTCCACACTCTGCTGAGAAATGAACTCCATCTTGCAACAAGCTGGGTCCCTCACCTAATCTAGGTATCCATTCTCACCTCCCCAAGGGGCCCTTCCCTCTACTCCCTGGGTGATAAAACCCCCAGCCTTGGTACTCTGCCCACTACCAAGCCCCTTGCTCTGCATGATGGCACATATGTGTCCCAGGCCTTTGTTTGACTACTTCTCTTTAATCCATAAACCCCACAAGGACAGGCACTCTTGCATTCCTTGATAGAATGGCAGTGCCAAAAATAAATAAATAAATAAAGTGGTACATATTGCAGATACTCAGTAACTTTCTGAAGACGAACTTCCCACTTTCTACTCAACTTACTGTTCTACATGTATGTTTTTTAATGGTCAAAGAGAACTTATCTCTAGATTCACCTAAAAAAATGTTTTCTTTAAAACTTGTAGAGAACTTGTGGATCCTAGCTAGAAATGTTTAGACTTGTGTGTGAGCTGGAACCAAAATTCAGTAGCAGAGGCCACTAAGCTAGAAAAAGGCTATAAAGGACAGAGGAGTGGGAAGGAGTTAAGGGGATGGTATTGTATATATGTAAGTAGGAGAACAGATTACAGGGAGGGGAAAGGCCTAGGCGAGGCCAGGGGAAGAGATTGAGTAAAAGAAGGGTGTGGGGAGGGTCATTCAAAATTCAAGATATTGTGAATAAGACATATGAAAGCCTACTTTTTTGGACAATGGCACATCCATAAGCTGTAGATTGTTACTAGAAAATTTTCAGTGCCAGGGACAGGACATGTTCCAGTGAGCTGTTGGCCAGGGAGGCCCCTGTTGCCTCCAAAACATTATAGGCTATTGCCATGGCCCTTGGTTTCCCTTGAGAAAAAGATGGTACAGACCCCACATGCTTGGGCAGCAAGATCACTAAGAAATCATGTTGGGGCTGAGGTGAAAACCTTCTCCCTGTAGACCAGCCAACTGAAAGCTGGAAAAAGCTACACTGCATGTAGCCCTATGGGAGATAGAAGTCATCAGTGGTGAAAACAGTGGACATTGGAAGCCTCATGTTTGGCCTGACAGGCCAAATGACCGAACAGGTGTGTGATGGTTAAGTTTTGTGTCAATAGTGGCATGTCTGTTCTGAGGGAAACCAATAGCTCTCTATTTGGACTGGAAGCTCACTCTATGGTAGGGAATACAAGCCTGGTACTGAAAACCTAGTCAAAAGCCTATGGCAGCAGAGGTCATGAGCCTTAGAGATATAATGCCTGCTCTTTTCTGGCTAAATGCATATATTATGCTCATCAAACTTCCCTGAAAGCACTACACTTAATGTTCATATTCACTTATTAATGCTACTATCACTTTTGGTTAGAGAAGCTTCTCTTTTCAGATGGCGGTGACCACTGGGATGATCCAAAAGGCAACATAGTGCTGAGAAGAAGTGACGGAGGAGCATCCATCACTGAAACATCTCTATCACACCTTCCAAGGCTCAGTATCCGTTGCGGAAGAGGTGGCGGAAAGAATGTAAGAGCCAAAGTAAAGGTAGGACTGCTGACAATGCAATCGTCCAGAAAGAAATTGGCCTTGATATCCACAATGTTTCAGGGCCTAGAAATACCTTCACAAGACCCTCATAATGGGAGGAAAAGACAATGGCATCAAAATAAAAGAGAGATTAATGGAGGGGGGGGATATGATGGAGAGTGGAGTTGTGAAGGGAAAAGTGGGGGAGGGGAGGGAATTATCATGGTTTATTGTCTGTAAGTATAGAAATTGTCAATAAAAACATTATACATTAAAAAAAACTTGTGAAGAATTTGTAAATGGTCAACGAGCTAAAAATAAGTAACGGATGAGTCCTGGGCCCGACACTGTACATATGTATCATCCTCGCCAGGGTTTGGGGAACATAGCAGAAGAGGAAACAGGAAGAATGTAAGAGCTGGAGAATGGGGAGGAGCGCTGTGGAACTCTCGTCATCCCAACATGACAAGGCCACTGCATTCATGAACTCACAGCCACTGACGTTACCTGCTCGAGAACATGAGGGAGCCAGTCAGCATGCAGTTAGGGACGCAGGAAGGGCTTATGAAGCCACTCCTCTCCCTGATAAACTAAGGACAATTAAGGCTGCTAAGGAAGGGGGATTCATGCTCTTCTGTGTGTAACCACTGGCAAGTTGTGAGAAGAAGGGGTACAGTGGGACTGGGGGGATAAGAAAGGGTAATATGCACTGCACACATCAAAACGCAATACCTATTATGAAAATGACAAAAAGCAATCTAAAAAATTTAAAAAATAAAGAGGGGCTGGGGAGATGGCTCAGTAGATAACAGGCCCACATAAAAGCCAAAAGTTATGGCGGGCTTCTGAATTTCCAGTATGTATATGGTAGATAAGAGAGAGAGAATGTCCCAGAAGCTCACAAATGGAGCCATAAACAAGAAAGACCCTGCCTGAAAATGAAGTAGAAGGCAAGGACTGACCTGCGAGTTGTTCTCTGACCTCCCCATGCACACCACGGCACATGTGGTCCTGCACTCACACTTGCACACACAGGAAATGAATATGGATATGTCAAAAGTACACCACATCATCAGAGGTCAAATGTATGCACATATACGCATGCATGATGCATACATACACACATATAAACATGTATGTGTGTTCTTTAAAACCAAGAAACAGGAAGGCTTGAGACAGAATCTAGAAAGAACAACTTGTTGAGAACAGATAAGCACACTAACAATTAAATAGCTTTTAAGTTAAACATCTTTGCATTCTAGCTGTTTAACACAATCTTCAAAAAATAAAGCCACTCTTTCTGTGTACATCTCTTCCTATCAAAGTCCTAAAGCTGCCACCTGCAGGGGTCTGAGATGCTAATTTTGTTCACAACTTGATGTACCAATACATTTCGGAGTTTGATCGTGCCACCGAGCTGTTGTCACCATATGGGGCCGTTGCTAAACTCAACTGGATAGTCAGCCCAAGGGTGTCCTCACGGGGAAGTGCTTGTACGTGACAGCAGGAATCTCCCTTCCAGAGCCTTCCCTGGAGCAGAGCAGCATGCAACCACAAAACCTTGCTAGAACGGTCTCTGTACATGGAGGTGAACGGCAGGCAGGGTAGCTAACCCTCAGAGTGCCGACTGAGGCTCAGTGGTAGTACACACGCACTGCACAGTGCAGCAGCACAGCCCAGCAGCAGAGCCTGACCAGGTGAGCAGTGGCCTCCAGGAGCCTCACTCTAACTTCCCCACATTAAAGGTGAGGAACCAAAGCTCAGAGTCTGACGTGGAGATGGTCTAAGGGCCTTGGGTGAGTTCACCATGGTAGCTTCTGGACTCTGGTCAGCCCCTCTATGTACCATATCATACCACCTCCCACCACAGAGAATAATGTCTACCTCAGACTAAGCTCTGAGGTGAAAGAGTAGCCAGGAGACAAAAAGGAAGACCCCGGCAACTCTGCTAGTGACAGTTTCCACTTTCCTACACTGGCTGGAGAACGTTATGTTCTCTGGGTCACAAATGCACTGAGCTGGAAACACAGTAGTCATTCTGCTCAAACATGGAGACATGGACTCCCAGCGACACGTCTGGAAGAATACACATTAGAATAAGACAGAAAACAGGAACGATTGTGGTCCACGTTGCAGAAGAGAGCTGGAGGACAGGGAGGAATGCTGCCATCTGGATAGGACATGGCCACTGCACACACAACTCACAGCAGCTATGGTCACCTACACAAGAGAGGGCCAGTCAACATTCCTCCAGGGGCACAGGAGAGGCTCATGAGGCCCCTCCCCTCCCTGAGAGCTAACTGCTAGTTAACAGGTGCTGGGGATGGAGTCATTCTCTTCAGTGGTACAGCCACTGGTAAGTGGTGGGAGGGAGGGGTGCAGCTAGAGTGGAACGGGGATAAGACAGGGTAACTGGAATAATAATGACCAAGCTATAGTATATGCATGCATGAAACAAAACAAAAAATAGAAAAGAATTATGACTCAAATAGAGGTCTCTGCAGTCTTGTTAGCTCTGCTATGTGGCTATTTTAGGACACAGTCCCTTGTGTTCTATCTCCTCACTGAATAGACATGAGCACAAACAAACTCTGGTTTCCCTTCATATCAATAATCAGGGGAGCTTTGGTTTTGTTTTCTTCTGAAACAGGTTCTCACTCAACCCCGGGCTGTCCTCAAAATTCATGGCAATCCTCCGGCTTCAGCCTCCCAAAGTGCTGGGATTACAGGCATGAGCCACCATACCTAGCACTGGTTTTGTTTTTTATTTTTTATTTTAGAGAGAGCAACAGAGGGAGAGAGAGAGGGAGAGAGAGAGAGAGGCAGAGAGAGAGAGAATTGGCACACCAGGGCCTCAGCCACTGAAATCAAACTCCAGATGTTTGTGCCACCCACCGAGTGGGCATGTGTGACCTTGCGCTTGCCTCACCTTTGTGCACCTGGCTTACGTGCAATCTGGAGAGTCAAACATGGGTCCTTAGGCTTAGCAGGCAAGTGCTTTAACCGCTAAGCCATCTCTCCAGCCCTAGCACTATGTTTTTTAGACAAAACCAGCTTTGTGCCGTCTTCAGGACCAAGACGATGATGCACCTTACAGACAGTTTCTCACATGGAACCGCATTCCACTGAATAGTTAAGTTCAGTAAAAACTACAGCTGTCCTTAGTCACTCTGATTTCCAGGCAAGTGGATAACTGCAAAATGAGATTTTTGTTTGTTTGTTTGTTATTCTACTAGTCCTGGAGTGCATAAAATTGAAGTTGAGGGCTGGAGAGATGGCTTAGCGGTTAAGTACTTGCCTGTGAAGCCTAAGGACCCTGCTTCGAGGCTCGATTCCCCAGGACCCACATAAACCAGATACACAAGGTGGCACATGCATCTGGAGTTTACAGTGGCTAGAGGGCCTGGTGCGCCCATTCTCTCTCTCTCTCTCTTTCTCTCTCTCTCTCTTTCTCTCTCTCTCTCTTTCTCTCTATCTGCTTCTTTCTCTCTCTGTCGCTCTCAAATAACTAAATAAAAATAAACAAAAATAATTTTTTTAAAAAATTGAAGTGGGACCTAACTGAAGGGTGGCAGTAATGGGAAAAGCAATGCATCTAAATACCATAAACCACATGGCATCTTTTCCCTGGTCTTCTAGCATGCTGAACATTTCTTCTTAAGTATTTCTCTGGGCAATAACAATGTAAATTCAAAAGAATGGCCTAGAATGATTAATTACAACAGCGAGTTGTAAGTGACAAGCTCTTGTCAATTCATGGTCCTGCCTCTTCTCCCTTCTATGGCTACCTGAGACTTGTGAGGGGGGCGTACAAAACTCCACTCCTATGGATTCCACTTAGCCAAAAGTTGGCTCCAAAGCCTTACACCCAGCCTAGGCCTTCAGGATGGAGACTGAGGCCAACAAGCCCAGCTCAAGCCCCTGAGTATCAATAAGAAAGTGAGAAGCCAGGGAAGATGGTGAGGTGACAGCTGGCTCTTAGCCTAGAAATGCTTTAGGAGGACTGTGACATTAAAGACAGAAGGAAAAAAAAAGTTGCAATGCGAACTTCAAACAGGAATCACACAGGCAAAGGTGGGAGGTGGATGAAGTCAAATGAGGAACACAGCTCGGCTGGATCACAGGAAAGAGATCTAAGGCTCAGCAGACAGCAAGGAGTTGGCCCAAGGCCAGGGCCCAAAACCACCAGGACCCCAAAAGCCATACCAAGGAACCTGTGCTTCATCCTGTAGCTGCAAAGGACGGGACTCCTGCAGACCAGGACAACAGCAGATCATGTGGCTTACCCGGGTGCCTCTGATGACACAGCAGGTCGAACAATAAGCAAATAGATGTCAAGTCACTCACTCCCATGTCCCATGACACTCCTCCCTTTCACCAGAATGGTGATCCAAGAAGGGTTCTGTACTATGCACAGATCCTAAACCAAAGATCTCACTCATCCTTAATTGATTAAAGAAATAATGATAAGATGTTTTTCAGTAATATGTATAATGATATTTTTCAAGATATAGCATCTGAGCAAATCCAAGAGAGACACAAAGAGAAAGACTGTCCCTGTAAAGATAAGAATAGATGTATTCTCAAAAAAAAAAAAAAAAATCACAACAGATTATCACAGCAACCACTCAGTACCCTGACCCAGGAGGGTTTCTTTCCTTCAACTAAAAATAGATACAATTTTCAGTGCCACACAAGTGGAGGCAGCTCAGAGTAGATTAAGGCTTCTAAATAAAGGGCCAGCCATGGAGAGGCTGCGGGCAGGTCGCACTTACCCTGCCTGTGGGAGCACAGACTGGCGGGTGTGAGTGGGAGTGGGCGGAGAGCAACCCAGGACTGATCAAAACTTTCCAGCAGTCCAGATTCTGGGAAGCAACTGCACTTCAGTCCTTCCCTGAACATGCACAACCTCTGCATTTATTCATGCATACATTATATATTATAAATATTATATGTCAATGACTGCATTGCTGTTATCTGGGTACTTTTAACACTGCTCCCGTAATGGTGCCACCTTTTTCTTCCTGCCTCTTTTGTTTTGTTTTGAAAAGAATGAAAGGAGATTTATTCATTGTGGCCACACTGGGAAGGGGAACCAATAAACAGGTCCAGTGACTCCCAAGACTCCTGGCCATTTTTGACTCATCTCTTTCTTTTTTTTTTTTCCCCGTGTGTGTGTGTGTGTGTGTGTGTGTGTGTGTATGTATGTTCACGTAGGTCCACATAGGTGTGGGCATACATGCCGATGAACACATATGCAAATAGAGGCCAGAGGCCAGCCTCAGACACTAACTCTCAGAACACCATCAGCTTCTTTCTCAGACAGCCTCTCTCATTGCCCTGACTCACCAGTTAGGCTATCTTGGCTATCCAGTGAGCCCCAGAAATCCTCCTGTTCCCACCTCCCCAGCACTGGGGATACAGGTGAATGCCACCACACTTAGTATTTTTACATGGGTTCTGAGGATCACACTCTGACTTCTTCATGCTTGCCAGGCAAGCACTCTACTTACTGATTGAGCCATCTCCTTAGGCCCCAATCCTTGTCAGTTTCTTGATACTAAATCCAAATTTGGAGTTGTCAAGATTCACTGTGAACTTGGGTTTTGCCACCATTACTCTCCATCCCACTATTCTTTGTGCCAGTCACCCCCTGTTTGTAAGCCACCCATGACTGGCACGAAAGAGTCTGTGTGACAAGGACGGCGCACACCAGTAATGTCACGAGCTGGGAGACGTGTGCTATGTACTTACTGGCTCACTTTATGGTATAGCTTTGCAATGCCCTGGTGGGTCCAATCCTTCCCAAGCGTAGGCAGAATATGGCCAAGAGTATCTGATCTAAATAAAGACAAAGAGGAGAAAAATAAAGTCTCAACACACCATTCATTCCTCACAAAAAGAAATATGAACAAGGCCCATGACTTTCTGTATAGAAAACTCCAGTCTCAAAATCGTGTGAGGATGCTCAAGGAGGGCTATGGCAGGCCACAGAAGGGGACTGTCAGCCCCATCATAGGCTGCGAGATGGGCTTGCCAAATCCAAGTGGAGCAGTGCTAACCATTCCAGAATGGTATTCTCCAAAAATATCCAGGTCAGCCACCAGGTCACGGGGACAGTAGATACCACAGCCAAAATAGACACCAAGTCCTGAAGAAAGCTACCAAGGCCGAGGAACTCCCCTTGTCTATGCAGCTCCAATGCACCAGAAAGCTCAACAATGTGGGTCCCTCAGTGCTCCCCAAAGACGAAGACCTGGTCCTAGGCATAAAGTCCTATGCTGAAGTCACACCTACCTCGTGATGGTTCCATCGATATCGGAAATGATGACCTTATCATCCCAGTTCCACAGATAGATTGTGCCTTCACAGCGACAGGTGCCTTGATACTGAGTGGTGACACTGAAAACCACATCATTGGGGCCATTCTTCAACTTCAAGCTTTTCTGGAAAACAAATTATCTGACTGAAGGGAAGGTCCAGGTTAGGGGAAATATTGGCTTGTGTTCGAGAAGGAAGTTCAAGCCTTAGAAAACATACCAGGGGCTGGGGAAGATGCCCAGTTGGTAAAGTTTTCCTCACAAACATGAGGACCAGAGTTCAATTCCCAGTAGCTACATAAATACAGAGAGTGGTGGTACACACCTAAAAATCCCAGTGCTGGGGAGACAGGATCCCCAGAGCTCACCGGAGAGCTAATCAGTAAGCTTCAAGCTGGTAAGAGACCCTATCTCAAACAAAAGGGGACAACATACCTGTCCTCTGGCCTCCACAGGCATATGCGCATGTATGCACATACACCTGTATAAACACATGCACCCCCACACATACAAATACACATATACACAAGCACATGTGCACACACACACACACAAAATCACTCCAAGGCACTTCATCATTCTCTTTCCCTTTTCCTATCCTAGTTCTTTCTAGGCCTGGACAGGCAACCAAGACCTCAGCTCTCTCTGGCCCACTTGCAATGCAGCAGCCTCCTCCGTACAGAGTGCTTGCTTCTAAGGCAAACGCTAACCTGAGCCAGTAGTTCTGGGAAAAATCAAAACAGGGTTAAATGACAGGATACAAGGCTTGGCATAAGTCACAGTCTTAGAACAGGACATACCACTCCATAATGAAATGTGAAGGGTCTTAATGTGGGGAGGCAATTTTTAGCCAAATGTGAAGATGTTTTCCTAAATAACTATGTTTAGTGATTATTATAATGACACAGATTTTAAAGATGTCCCTATCATCAATCACACCTCATATCCATCAAAACATAGACCAGACCCAAGAACATCACACTAACTTCAGAAAACAAACTACGTCTGGCAGATCTTAGTACGATGAGATGCTCAGGTGTTGCCCACACAAGCACACAGGCCAACTCTAGGTGTCACCAAAAGGAAGCCACAACCCAGAAACACACAGGCTGCAAAGCCCACGAACAGCTAAAGTGGACTCATCATTTCCCTTAAACACCCTCATAAATAAGACTGCCCCCCACCAACTTCTATGACAAATACAAAAGGTTGTGTTTACAGAAAAGCAGGGTTATTTGCTCATTACATGGCAATGATGTAAAATAGGATTCAGGGCTAGAAGGAGCCAAATTGAAACTGGACACACACACATAGGAGCAATTCAGTAATACCCTTTGCTACCTGAAATTCTCTAAACCTCACCACACCTGCTTGATTTCTACCAATTTAAGAGATACTTTTGAGTTAACAAAGATGTCCTTTAAAGCAAAAATACCTGTAGCAGACTTTCAGAAGTCTGTCAGTCACTGACAATGTAAATTCAGTCAGAGGAAGGCCAAGTTAGAATGTGAAGTCACATTTCACATTCTTCACTTCCAGAGGCCCAACTGGACAGGCATGGAGTCGGAGTGGAAATGTAGGGCATTAACATGAGGGTTGTAAGGCCACCAGCGAGTACCTGGAAGGCACGCTGGGGTATGAAAGGTGCCAGAAAAGTAGGTGGGAGACAGAAAGTAGGAGGGACCCCCCAGGTCTCCACACAAGCCCAAGTCTACCCAAGGACTCAGAGACACTGCCTTACCGAAAGCAGGAGACTCACCAGTTGCTCTGATGTGAGCCGCAGGGTCTTTTTGTAGCTGACATTAGACAAAAGAGGGAGGTGGCTTGTGCTGGACGGCTTGGCAGCTGCATGCTCTTCATCACTGGAGGATGACTCATGTTTTATTCTGGAATACACAGTGATGTCATCACCAATTAAAACTGCATCTGGGTAGCCATTAAAAATGCATTAGTCCCAAATCAATGACTCAGTCAATCAGGTCTCTTGGGTGGTCATTTACCATATGGCATTACAGTTTATCAATGAAGTCTCCCCTGTTTCCCCATGCAACATCGCTTTACTATTAGGAAGGAGGCGGCACCCCCCATTCATGTGTTCACGGGTTCCCATCACTCACTTTTGACTAACAGAATTCCAGTCGTACTGAGCGAGGCTACATCCCTCCTAGCCTGGGAGGCGATGAACCGAACATAAGCTCCTCTGCCTCTCCTCTCCCCCTCAGAGGCTGCAGGCAAAGCCCGTGCAGTCCAAATGTCTACAATTCCAAACCCATCACTTCCCTCTCCACATACCCAACTCCAAATAATTAGGGTATATCCAGCACCTACATAGAACAGGTGCCAGTAAAGCAAGGAAGACTGGCCAGCTCACCCCTCGAGGACCTCAAGCAGCTTACCATACAAGTCATCATCTTTGCCAACACACAGTCAACAGACCAATATCCTCAACTCTTCCACATGTTCCTGTGGGTAAGGGAGGAGCAGGGTGGGAGCCAGGCTCGCTGTCTTTAAGTGGCCCCAGAAAGCAGGTCAGTAATGACTTGCTCTCTGGATTCAACCCAATAGTATTAGCTGTGCCCAGACCATTATCATTATGTCTTAGCTCTTTACAAAGTGTTTAATAATGGACTTAGACTAAATAGAGAAGGCCAAGTACCCCCCAAGCAGGACCGGTGACTGCCTCTCACATGCCCCTATCCAAGATGCTAGGTACAAGGAGCTCCGCCTTCCTTACCTCAGGGAGCACTCACCTCTCCTAACAATACCTTCTCAGCCCACTGCTGCCATTTCTCCTGGTCTGCCTTACGGTCACCCATGCAGTCCCCTCATACAACATCTATGCTCCTTCAAGAAGCAATTCCTAAACCCCAGTGCTGCTCAGTACCAGAAAATCATCAACGGGGACACTGCCATCTGGCATTCCCTCTCCTGTGTGGAGGCCTGCTTTGTGAGGTCCTAAGCGAGCTGCCCCTTCCAGGCCCAAACCAGGCCAGGAGAGTCATCGCTGAGCCGTGGCCTGGGAGACAGCATTTTATGCAACCAACGTTCGTCTACACTGTCAGGAATTGATAAAACAGTAGTCTGGTCTCTGCTCTCCTAGGACTTTGGTCTAAGAATTCTATCACAACACAGCCAACTGGGCTAGAGTCACACCCTTGGGAACCTCAAGGCCTGAGGAGTAAGCCCTGGGATTGGGTGACCATGCAGAAAGAACCAGGAGAACACAAGCTGGACCTCCGGGGTCCCATGGAAGGACTGTGCTCCAAGCAGGTAGGAGAGAGAGCATAGCAGTTAGACTCTGACAAGCCAGGGTCCCCAGCCCATGGACACTTAGGCTACACTGCTTCAACACACCACTTTGTCTGCACCCCATGCACCCAAACTACATGATGTCGCAGGGAACGGTATGGGAAGAATAAGTGGGGGAGATCTAGGTCCAGACACTAGACTGGCATGAGAGGACGTCTTTCTGCATCTCAATTTCATCTATAAAATGACCTATTTGACCAGAGTCCCTTCCCTTTACAATATCCCATGAGCAATCCAGGTCTTTTCAACCAACATCCTAGAGGATTTTAGGTAGGGCAGGCCCAATCCTAGAACTGGCATCCTCTGACAAATGCCAGGAAGAAAGACACTTTGAGCAAGCAAAAGGAGGATATGGGCACAGGCTCGGGGAAGAGAAAACACTGGTGAGCCAACCAAACAGCCTGCGGTGAAACGAGATTCAAATGCGAACGGCAGCTCTTGGTGACAACAGATTGATGTGCGCCTCTGCCGGGAAGATGAGGACACAAGGCGGGATAGCTGTGACTTCCATCTGCTGCCTGAAGGAAAGAACGACCCACTACATTCTCGCAGTGCGCCGTGCTGAGAACATGGAAGGGAAACACAGATCCAACTAAAATGGCAGCTGTACAGTTGGCTGCTGGCTCTTGCTGAGGACTCGTCAACGGTGGTTGCATGCTGCCACCTCTAGGACTCTGCCATCCCGTGTGCAACAGGGTGCCTCTCTTGCAGAGTCCCCAGGTCCCTCCTGCAACGGCTTGTTATCTGCCATTTGCCTTACTGAGGCTGCAAACAACAAAAGGGCTCCTATCATTTGAAAATCTGTCTTCAGATGAGGAGCCGTGAACCACGTCTAAGTTAACGCTTGTCACAGCATACAGTTTTCAAATGGCATTTTAATTATTTGTATGGCGACAAGCTGTTTGCTCAATTATGGGACTTCAGGGACTGCTCTGTCAATCAAGTCTGTCAATTAGGAAAACATTCTTATACCATCTTTCTTTCTAGTCATCTTTCTGGTTGTACTAAGGAGAACAAAAGTCAAGAATGCCAGAATAGATAGATTTATGTTTCTCAAGAGGATTTAACACATTCTCAAATCCCAATTCCCCTGCACAGGAGTCCACTCCTGATTTTTCTGGTGTGATAAAGAAATACAGTGTAGTTCAGAATGGCGAACAGTGCAGCTATTTCTATGTTACAGTAAAAGCGTTTCTCATACACATTTCTGTTACTTAGTTCCTCATTGTTGGAACCAAATATCTGACACAGGCAACCTGAAGAAGACAGAACTGACTCCGGCTCACAGTCCACCGTGAAAGCAAAGGCGTGGAGGCAGGAGCCTGAGGCCACTGGCCGCCTGCGTTCAGAGTCCGGAAGCAGAGAACACCGAATGCCACTGCTCAGCTTGCCTTCTCCTCTGGTGTTCAGTTCAGGACCCCAGCCCGTGGGATGGTCTGCTCAGTCAGGATGGGCTTTCCTACCTCAGTTCACCAAATCTACACACTCCCTCACATATGCGCTCAGAGTCATCTCCTAGGTGATTCTAGACCCTGCCAGGTTGACAGTCAATATAACCATCACAGCACTTGGGTTCAGCTGAACCAGACAGTAAGAAAATCCATGGCAATCCACATAAGCTGCAAGAGCAGAGGCCTAGCTGACAACCCAGCTTGGGAAGAGATCTGGAAGTGTCTTGTGTCCCTCCACTTGCCCCTTGTGCTCCTGAGTTCCTCCACAGGCAGGCAGAAAGGGTAAAAATAACAGTAGTGACGTCACTGATGACAATGTCATGCCCTTGTGACCTGCCCCTCTCCCAAGGGCATTACAGTCTATTCCTTTTAACTCGGCTCACTGGAGCTCCAACCTGTTTCCCCAAGTCTAAGCCTGGCACATTACAGAGGGAAGGGTTTGGCAAACACCCACCAATGGAACCATGGACTAGATCTTTACAATAGTTGAAACTGGAGCTGGAGAGATGACTTAGCAGTTAAGGCACTTGCCTGAAAAGCCAAAGGACCCAGGACCCATGTAAAACAGATGCACAAGGAGGCACATGTGTCTGGAGTTCATTTGCAGTAGCTGGATGCCCTGGCACACCCATTCTCACTTTCTCTCTTCCCCCCTCTCTCTGCCTCTTACTCTCTCTCTCAAATAAATAAATAAATAAATAAATAAATATAATAAATATAATATAATATTTTTAAAAAATAGTTGAAAATGCTGGAGGTGGTGGTATATGCCTTTAATCCCAGCGCTGAGGAGACAGAGGTAGGAGGATTGCTGTGAGTTCAAAGCCAGCCTGAGACTACAGCTTATTCCAGGTCAGCCTGGGCTAGAGAGAAACCCTACTTCGAAAAACAGAGTTGATAATGCTTGGTTTAGCATGTCCTCCAGGGGACCACAGTGTGGCCTGGCAGCTTGTGCGTTCTGGATCACCTTCTTACGGAATCACTGTGAGCAGTCAGTGACGTGGAAGGGAGAGGGAAGTGTCCAGTTATTCCTACCCCAGTTCACAGACGGAGACACCGAGAGGGCCCTTAACTTGGCAACACACAGAGAAGCAGTCTGACACCATCCCTACTCTTCAGTGCTGCTCTGAGCTACTCTGGCCATTAAACAGTGCTTGCAGGGAGAGACAGGGCTCCTGACAGACATTCCAGGAAGGAGGTGAGGCTGCTGCAGCTAAGCTGCTATTAAACTGCTTGGAATGTACACTTTGTGTGTGTGTGAGTACATGCATATGGTGTGCATGCGCACAGGCATGTTCATAGGTATGTGGGTGCATAAATAGGTGCAGGTGCACACGTACACATGTGGAGGCCAGAGTTCAACACCAAGGGTCTGCCTCAATCTTTCCCCATTTTATTTGTCACGGGGTCTTTCAATGAGCCTGGAGTGCATGGATTTGGCTAGACTAATTAGCCAACAAGCCCCAGGGATCCCGCTGTGTCCACCTCTCCGGTGCTGGTGTTACAGGCACACACCACTGATCTGGTATTTTCCATGAGTGCTGAGGATCCAAACTCAGGCCCTCGTGTTTGTGCAGCAAGCACTTTACCCACTGGGCCATCTCCCCAGCCTAGAACAAGCACTTCTGCAGGGGACGGTTTACACTGATTGTCAATTTGACAGATCTAGAATCACCTGGGAGGGGTTATGTAAATTATGGTAGCCCCTGTACATGTCTGTGAGGGGTTATCTTGATTAGGTTAACCAAGGCTAGAGGACCCACCTCAAGGGTGGGGCAACACCATTCCATGGGCTGGGCTGGCTGGGTCACGGACAGTAGTGAAAGGAGCATCCAGCTTCCATCACTCTGCACTGCTTCGTCACTGAGCAGCTGTCCCAACCTCCCGCTGCCGTGCCTTCCCCACCAAGGTGAACCATAACCCATACAGCTCAGTTAAACCTTCCTCCCTTAAAAGGACTTCTTAACTAAGTCCTTACGTTGACCTCTTAAGTCATGTGTGCATCTCTGCTCATGTCTCATCTTGGGGGGTTACCACCCCTCCTTGCCCTGTCTCCTCCTGGCCTACCTAGGCATCAAAACCTACCAGTGCCTATGCAGACACATGCAGTAATTGGCCTGGGACCAAATGGACCCTATGCAGAATTTCTACACTGTGACAGCTTGATTGCATGTCCCTATAGACTCGGCATTTTATTAAAACTGATTTTGCAGCTTCAGCCCCTAGCAAGCTGCCTCCAGCTACAGGGGGCGTGTCACTGGGACGGATCTGAATTCCTGTGTAAAGGTTGGCAGAGGTGTTCAGCTCGGGCTGGGCTGGCTTGTGGTGCTGGCTATTTGGTGGTGTCTCTGTTTGGATTTATGAATGGGAGCCAGCTTCTTCTGTCACTTAATGGAACTCCCCTGGATCTGTAAGCCTGAAATGAATCCCTTCCTCCTCCAAACTGCACTTGGTTTGGATGTTCACCCCAGCAACGTGAAGCTGCCTACAACACCTGCCTGACTATGCCAGCTGTTGCCTCCGCAGTCTTCCCCAAGCAGGAGTACATGAACAAACACCTGACTGGACATCCGCTGGTTTTTTCTTGATTGCTTAGCATGGGCCCTCCAAGGAACAGCACACACCCTGGCTGGGCTCTGCCCACTCCCTTCCCGGCTCATGCAGAACCGAACTCAAACTTCCCAGATGGGAAAAGATCCAAATAATTGTGCCTGGAAGTTTGTGCCTCGAGACAGAGACAGAGCCAAATAAAATACCAGCCTCACTCATTGACGTTTTACCACCATGCCTCACCTGGGCACAGGAAGACATGAACCAGCAGAGCCAGGAGAAGTCCTGCCACCTAGATGCAACCAGCAGAAGCAGAAAGTACCCCTTTAAGAAAGTGCCAGCCAAGAGCGGGCTACTCCTGTGCAGGACTGTGGGCTCCCCAGCCTTGACCCCCCTCCTCCAACCCTAACCTACAGAACAGTGAGGACATCCACCCATTTCCTCCTTGATTCTGACAGGGGCTGCCACTCCCAACACAGAATTCTAGAAATAAGACAGTGTCAGGTAGTTTGTGGGCAGGAGCCATAGCTGTGAAACCTAAGCTAGCTTCCCCTGTCAATGAACTCACACATGGAAACTTGCTTCTGCTCAGGACTAGTTCTGCCATGCTTACAACATGCCCCAGCGGCAGCAGCCCTGGCCCTGTCCTCCAAGGTTCTCCAGACTACCCAAGATGTTGATCGCACCCTCAGTGAATCTGCTGCGTGGCCCATGTGCTCAGTCAGATATGCGGTTGCGGGTTTCGTGGGCCCAGGAAGACTAATGGTGAGGCACAGTGCATGGACAAGATGCTGCTGGCAGATCATTCCTGTCTGTAAGTCAGTGCCACCATGAGCACTAATGGAGTAGAGTGGGGTGGCTCTGAGGGTCAGGTCCCCTTAACCCCTGATCACAGATGAACCTGAACACAGGTATTTCAAGACCTAACCTCACCTATTAATATGACACCAGATTCACACTCAGAAAAGTATGGGCAAGTCCTGCTAAGTATTTACACTGCACAGGAAGTCAATTTCCTTCATGGGGAGCTTAACTACAGTTTACTGTGTTGTCTGCATGTGTACATGTGTGGCGTGTGTGTATGTGTATGTGTATAAGCATATTCAAATGTATATGGGCACATATGTATGCTATCATATGTACATGTGTGTGCATATGTGTGTAAAGGCCAGAGAACAACCCTGGGTGCCATCCTGAGATGTGCTATCCACTTCTTTTCGAGACAGGGTCTCTCACTGGCCTGGAGCTCACTAATTAGGCTAGACAGGCTGGCCCATGCACTCCAGAGACCTGCTTATCGCCACCGTACTGGGTTTATTGGTCAACACTGTGCCCAACATTTATGTAGGTACTAGGGATCAAACTACGGTCCTTGTACTTTTGAGGGAAGCACTTTACTGACAGAGTTATCTCCCTCCAGTGTTTTTTGTTTGTTTTATTGTTTTTGTTTTTGTTTTAATATGCTAGGGATTTAACCCAGGACCTTATTATGCAAGCTAAGCAAATACTCTGCCACTAAGTGACATCCCCAATGCATATGTCATTGTGAGTGCTACAGTTTATCTCCTCTTCGCCATCATCACCTCTGCACAGGGAGGGTTACTGCATGCAGACGCTGTAACAAACACTGCAGCCACAGAACCTCAGCTGCCTGAGAGAGCAGCCACCCCCACATGATTAATGGGCAAAACAATCTAAAATCAACTGTATCCAGTCACAGTCACACAGTGACTCAGACCCATGGCTATAACTCCGGCCCATGGCTCAAGCCACCGGCTGAACCCGTCAGCATCCAATGAACACATACATACATACAATGAGCCTCAATGGGCATGGACAGGAGCAGCAACCTGACAATGGGACTCTCCCCATACCTAGTGGCCAGGCCGAGCTGTGACTGCTGCTCTCCAGTACTGTGGCCCTTCCCAGCCAGGCCCTGTTCTGGCTTGCTCTCCTGGAAAAGAAAAAAGGAAAGTCACTGAAGTAACAGGGACAAACAACTCACCCAAAAGCTCAGGTCCGGCTATGGGTATCGCTAGGCCCATAGTAGGACCCCAAAGGGGGAACGCTTTCCCAAAGGCACACACCCCAGAGGTGGCCCCAGGAAGCTCAGGGTGTATTTGTTTTGGCAGGCCCTCATTACTCCTTTGCTTAGAAATATACAAGTAAGGGGCTGCAGAGATGGCTCAGCAGTTAAGGCACTTGCTTGCAAAGCCACAGTACCCAGGTAAAGCCAGATGCACAAAGTGGCACATGCATCTGGGGTTTGTTTGCAGCAGATGAAGGCCCTGGCATGCCTATTCTGTATGTCTCTCTTCGTTCCATCTCTCTCTCTCTCTTTCCTCTCTCTCTCTCTCTCTCTCTGCTTGCAAATAAATAATTAAAAATATTTTTAGAAAAAGAAATATACAATTAAGCTGAGGAATGTTTCTGACAGGAATGAGTCTGTCATGGTAAATATCTGTAAACCCAGGCAAACTCTGCCATCACTGGCAGCTGCGAATGCCTTGGGTGGCCTGGATGCCTGTGGGATTTCAAAATATTTTATTGTAATTGTAGAGAGAAATGCTGGAAGGTATCTGCATACCATATTTTGCATGGGGAAAAATGTGGAAATGTCTCTCTTTTTCAATACTACATAATCTTAATGGGAAACGCTCCTGGGATTTGCAGAAGAGCTTTGCATGTCTAAGAGAACACTTGGGGCCAAGTCACCAACTGTTCAGAGCTGCACTTCCTCTTCTGTAAAACAAGGATGAGGTTCCCCATTCCCAGTGCTGCTAAACGGACAAAAGGTGGTAAATGCCCATAAAACGCAAAGCCTGGTGCACAGCAGGGAGGGGAAAAGAGAGGGAGGGAGAGAGAGACAAGAGGACAGGCCCTTGGAATCCCACTGATTAAGAAGAGGCCAGGAGCCGGGCATGGTGGCACACGCCTTTAATCCCAGCACTTGGGAGGCAGAGGTAGGAGTTCGAGGCCACCCTGAGATTACATAGTAAATTCTAGGTCAGCCTGAACTAGAGTGAAACCCTACCTCAAAAAAACAAAAACAAAAAGAGGCCAGGAGGACATGTAAGAGGACAAAAGTGACACAATCAGTCAGGTTAAGGGCTTCCACTGTTGCACTTTAATGAAACAAACAACTGGGCATGGTGACTCACACTGTCATCCCAGCAGAAGGTAGAGACAGGAGGACAGTCAGTTTGGGGACAGTTTGGGCTAAAGAGCGAGTTTGGGGCAAACCTGGGCTATATAAAGACCCTGTCTCAAAGAGAGAAAGAAAGAAAAGGAACCATAAACTATATTATGGTGGCTATCTTAACATAGGATTACTCAAGTTTTAAGTGTTCCTCCTGGGCAGTTGTCCATGGATAGTTGGTTGGTCAGTCAATTGGTTGAGGCAGGGTCTTGTTATGTAGCTTTCGATGGCTTGATACTATGTAGCTCAGGCTAGCTTCAAACTTTCAGCAATTCTCCTGCCTCAGCCTCCTGAGTATTAGGATTACAAATGTGTGCCACCACAACTGGGTTTAGGATTTGTTTGTTCCTTTTGCTTTGTTTTTATAAGCACACAGATAATTGATATACCCAATTATTTTTAATCTATTTATTTATTTATTGAGGTATGTGACTTGGCTACCACAATTAACTTTTTATTAGGCTAGCTCAGAGATACATCTATGTGAAATAACTATATATCTCCATTTTATAGAAATATTTAATTTCATAAACACTCCTTATTACACACTAGCATTCCCCTCAATTCTAACTGCTGAGACTGTAGATACTGTACAAATAAAGAAGTCTTTGAAATTTATTTCTGCCTGAAATTCTAGAACATTCTGCATGTTGTAAATCCACTACAGGACAAGATCCAAGCCAGCTGGCCCTGACTTGTTTACACCCCCTGGAGATAACGGGACAGGTGGTGACGTTCAGATGTACTAGAAGAAAATGCCCAAGAACAACTAGATCCAGATAAAAGTCTTCAATGAAACTTTTCCCTTTGAACTAGGAGAAGAAACTGAGCTTGGTGAGGGTTTCTGTATTATTTAAATACCCATCTGGTTTCTCTACACTACTCTCCAAAAGCAATCCTCATTTTCTTAATAAATGTCAAACCTCTATGATAGGTCCAATGTGGGCACAAGGGCCACCATATGGTCACTACAGCATGGAGTCTGGGTCTGGAGGGGAAGAGACATGCTTAAATTTCACTGATAACTATATAATTATAAATTCTGACAAAATCTGTGAACAAAAGGCAGGGCTACGAGAGCAAAGAGTAGCAGACACAGTGAACCTGACTGGAAAGGGTGTCCTGAGCAGCTGGTTAATTAAGGAAAGGGAATGACAGGGATCCTGAGGACACTGTGCAGAGAAAAATCACACATGCCAAGGCCCTGGGGCAGACTATACTTTCATTAGTGATGCTAACACATAGGAGAAATTTGCAAATAGGAGAATTAGGGAGGCAGCACCCACACTATACTAGTCATAGAACTGTTACAGACTTTGGTCTTTGCTGTTAAAGCCCCAAGAAGCCACTAAAAAGGGCCTGGGGAGAGGGCTCAATGAATAAAGCATTTGCCACACAAGCACGAGGCCAGGGTTCGGATCCCCAGGACCCACATAAATGCCGAGTGGGTGTGACGACCAGCTGTGATCCCAGCATTTGGGAGACTGAGACACAGGGTCCTCGGGACAGGCTGGCTAGCTAGACTGGCTGAATCTGCGAGTGCTGGGCTCGAGTGCGAGAGCCCGTCTCCACAATGAAGTGGAGCATGATCACCAAAGACACCTGACATCAGTTTCTGGGCTCCACACACACACGATCACATGTACCCACACAGACATGTGCCCACACACGCAAGCACACACACACACACACACAGAGAGAGATAGATATATGCATGTGTATGCAACATAAATCAGACTACCTTATACACAGACCAACCCAATTACCACATAGAGAATGACAGAGAGAGGGGACAAGAATGGCGAGAAACAGACCATTTGGAGGCAACTCCAGGAAAGAGGGTGATGGCCTAGACTCACTGGAAAGACAAGGCCAAATAAGAAAACACATGATAGACACTGACACCCTCAGTGGAAGGAGCGAGAAAAAGGACAAGCTCAGGCAGGGACGGGCTGTGAGCCATCTCCTCCCCATGGCCAATGAAGGAGGAACTCTCAAGTACTCCCTGAGTTCAGTTTTAGCAACAGCTTTGAAGCTTCCATATGGACACATCTACATCACTGGTTACTTGATAAATGGCTTAGGAATTAAAAAGAGTCTTCATGGGCATGTGCTGGAAGACCAGGAGAAAAGGAAGGCAAATAAAAAGGCCCTAAAGACAAGCCTTGGGGGCTGGCAAGGGAAGGGACAGCCAGAGAGAGGGGAAGAAGCCAGACAAACTGGAGGTCTACCAAGAAAACTTCCTGAGACACAGGCCAATGGTTGGACAGAGACCTGGAAAATCCAATGGATTCTGAGAGATGGAAAACAAAAGCATGCATCCTTAGACAGGTCATTTCAGTGAAGTGATTAAGACTCAGTCTATGGCCATAAGCCTATCTCACTAGCCCTGTCCTCACAAGCAGCAGGAAAACATCAAATTTATTCTAAATATTTAAACCACTGTGCTGAAACTCTCCTTTTAGCAGATAAATCTCATGGGCTGGTGAGGTAGTTTAGAAAGCAAAGTGCTTACTGCACAAGTGTGAAAACCTGAATTCTGATCTGTCAAGCTGCATGCAGTCATGCATGGCTGTAATCCCAGGATGCCAATAGCAAGATGGTGGAAGGAGTCAACAGAATTGCCGGAAGCTCACAGGCCAACAAGCCTGACTGATGTATGTAGCAGGATCAACATGGGACCCTACCTCAAACAAGGTGGAAAGTGGGGATCAAATCCTAAGTGGCCCTCTGACCTCCACGTGCACGTCATGGCACCATGTGCACTCACACATATGAACACACACACACACACACACACACACACACACACACTTAAAACCAAAGATAAAATCTCACAGAGGGAAAGCCAACCTGACCTTGATCATCACACTCACAGGAGACAGCCAGGCCCTGACCCACTCTGCTCGCCACTGTCCCTTCTTCTCACCTTGCCCGCATTCAGGGACAGCTCCTGCGCAGCAGGCCTGGCTCATGGAAACAGGACTGTGGGGCGTGCTCATTTCCCTCATGGAAGTGGATGGAAACAAACTTCACTACACAAAACCAAAACACACCAAGTGGAAGCACAGCTCCGTACCCAGCACTTACCTCCTTGATTGTGGTGTTTCTTCCCCTCCAGGAAAACCACCATCTTCCTCCCTTTCTGGGCATCTTATCTCTCATGATAGAGTCCACAGTGGCCTGTTTTAAATGGATGGTAACATAAATAATGGAACCAAAAAAAGGTCAACTTAGCACATTCCAACCAAAAGAAACACACATGCAAATCAAAGAAAAATCAAAAAAAAAAAAAATACAAACAAACCAAAATCAGAGGAAACATAACATACTGTTTGTGAATTAAAAATTTTAGAGAAGCAAAACCTAATGGTGTCCAAAATTACATTAAGGTAACTTAAGCATGAAGACTTAAGAAGATGGGAAAAGGATAAACAAACAACAAATAAAATACAACACAACAACAACAGAAAAAGAAAGCATTAAAAACCATTAGTGATTAGTAGACCAGAAGTGTGCAAATTAAAGTGGCTAACTGATTAAGAAACTGTTAGCCTCAATATGGTGATCATAAAATAAAACGTGGGAAATGATTACTACAGCATAGGATCAAACAGTTTTAAACAAAAGGTAAAATACACAGACCTTTTTAATAAGTGTAAATTTCCAAATTTTAACAAACTTAACTTTTAACAGATTGATTTAAAATCAAGTGTCAAAAAAGAAAATTCATAATGATAACCTGAGCACATGAAAGTGTGATAGGGAGGTTAAATATAAATTGGTAACCTTATAAATTATTTCCAAACAAGAGTATCTGTCTTAAAGCTAATCCTAAAACCCACACAACTGTTACCTAATTTCCCTTCCTCAGTTTCCAGAACTCTCCGAGTAGTCAGTAGGGAAAGGTTGAAGTCCTTCAACCTCACAAGATGCAGGTAAGCAGACAGATACATTACTCACATATTCAGTATAAAGCTGTTTGCCATTTACCTTACCTGACACAAAAGAAACCCTGACTACAGTCAAATGCAAACTGTGTATACAATGTTCATGAATAGGACGTATAAAGACATCCTTTACCCTACTCCCCTCCCAAGCTCATCCACAATATAACCCCCAATTTAAAAAAGAAAAAGAAAAACAGGATTATAGTGCTGACTGACTCTAAAGTTCTTTTAGCAAAATCAACAAACAAAAAGAACAAGAAAATTCTGAAACAGGAGTATAGTAAGTAGGCAACAGCCTTGTAGGGTGTTAAAATATATCTGAAAGCTACAGGAATTAAGAGAACATAATGTTGGCTCATGAATAAACACATCATAAGAACAGGAAACCTAAAATTCAGATTTAGAAATAAGCTGAAATTCATAGAAAAATTAAATAAATGAGTGTTGTCTTCCCCCTGGGTAGCAAAAGCAGGTTCTGAGCCTGTGGGTTGCCCACCTGCCTCCCTGCTTCTGTTTCCTGGCAACAGATGCAAACCTCAGCTCAAGTACCAGGCTGCAGCAGGTTCAGGGGAGGTGGGCTCCACTCTAAAAACCACTCCCCAACTGGTCTGTGCCATTCATCATTCTACCAAAAATCAGTTTTGAAGTTACCAAATTTTGGCCATGAAACATGAGGAACCTGCCCCTCGCCCTTCCTACTTTGGATGTCAATAGCTAAGAAAATGATGTTTACAGCAACTGTCTTGGGACCATAAATGAAACTACATGAAAAAAATCAAGCCCACCAACCTCGAAGAGTCTTATCATGTGAGATACCAAGTTCATAGTATTTGGGGCATTTATTGTGTTTTCCATAACCCACAGTCTCCTGATTCAATAACCAGCTGGAGAAAAAATTAATATGATCCCAAAATCTTCCTCATTACTCTTTGATAAAATATGGATAGGTCAAATATTTAAAGTTTAAAAACAGTACTAGAAGAAAATATAGAGCATTTCCAACAAGTTTTGTAAATGAAGAAGCAAGGCCATTTTAAATGTGATACACAACCCAGCAGCCATAGAGGGAAAAAAAAGTGACAAGTTCTACATGTAAAAATAATTCCTATATTAGAGAAACACAATGAAGCCTCAAAACTCCTAGATAAACCTGCTTTTAATGTGCAGATCTCAGGAAGCAAGTTAAGCTTTACAGCCATGTGAATCTCCTGTTTTATAAACTATATTAAGTTTCTATTGCACTGGTCTTCTTGCTCTATTACTTTGCAAGCTCAAGAAGCTACCTTCAAACCTATCCCAGGCCATAGACACCAGGAAGAACTACTCTGCAGAACATCCCTCAGCCCTGCCTACAAATAACCACAGAAAAGTGCTACCAAAGATGAGGCTCCCACCCTCAGACCACAGCGTACGCAACCTCAAAGGAGTCAACAACACACACCCACAAAGTTGACTTTGACCCCAAGCACCTCGGAAATTGGAACTACTGCAAGAGCCTCAAAGCACCAAGCACGTGCTCACTGTACAAAGGACACAAGCAAGTCTAAGACAGGGTCACTTCAGTAAAAAGGACACGCATATAATCTAGTAGGAAGAACAACTCCGAAAAAATCCACCGTAGGAGGCCGAGTGCCTGGTGAGTCGCTGGGGTGGGGGTGAACGCTCTGTGGACTGGCAGCAGGGGACTGCCCCCTTATCTCCTCCTCACAGTCACTCCCTTCCTCTCACAGCTACGAGCTGCCCAGGCACTGTCCTCGCTCCTGCCCGAGAGGACCAGACAAGGGGTTGGCTTCTTGGCTGAGCCGGTCCAGACATTGCTAGTGCTGGGACCAGATGCCTTGCCAGCCTATGCCTGACCTGCTGCCTGTCACCCTTGGACAACCTTGACCTCACTTGGTTCTGACATCCTGGCACTCATCTAATCCTAGCACAGAAGGTGCTGGAATGGGATCATGGGTCTGCAATGTCACATTTCAGGAGGCTTTCCTTGGTAAGGAGGAAGGGAAGGAAGTTCAAGGTACAAGAGAGCAAGACTTGAAATTCATGATGTGATGTCTACAGCTACACCATCCCGAGCACGCCCAATCTCGTCTGAAACTCATGATGTGTATACTCATGAACCTCAGAGTACGGTGCAGTATTAACTCTGATGTGTATACTCATGAACCCCAAGAGAGTGCAGTATTAACTCAGTGCTTTCTAAAGTAAAAGTTGACTTCCAAGGCCCCAATTAACAAAGCCACCATCTCTGGTGCCCTCTTTTCTTTTTCATGTTCAAGCTCACCTTTGGCAAAGGTTTCTGGAAGGCCTGCATGGCCAGAAGTAGAGGTGCTGCTGTTGTCCAGTTGTAATACCTGATTAAAAAAATAAAATAAAACAGATGTCAGAAGAGCAAGGTTCTGATGTCATGCAGGCTCTAGGGTCCAATGGAGTCTCATGGAAAATTTGGAAACCCCAGTGAGCTCCTTAAGAAACCAGATATAGCTGGCTCCCCCCCAGCTTCTCCTGTCAACCTCATCCATGCAATGGCTCCCTTCCTCCTGCTAACCCACAGCCACCATCAGGAGGCAGCAGTAGCCATGGCAGTAGAATGAACAGTACTGCAAGTGTTTTGTCCCAGTAACTAGAAAGCAACTAATTATAAGCAACACAGAATTTCACCAATAATGAAGGACAATAACAAAGTCTAACAAAGACTTTGTTCAACATGACTGTAAGACTTGATGTCTAAGTATCTACATTTGAAAAAAATTAAAAAAAAAGAACAGAAGTAGTATCATGCTACTGCCAATGGGACTCTCATGGGTACTTACTTATTTCCGATCTTAACCACAAGATTGGGGTCATCGATGATAGCAGGGTTGTCAACAAACTGTTGATATGACACGGTTTGTTCTAAAAATGCATCTGTGGCAGCAATTGTAGGAAATAAAAGAATAATAAAGAGGAAATTTGGTTTTACAAGGCCTATTTTTTTAACTTTTTATTGACAACCTCCATATACCATGATCATAATCTCCTCCCACCACCCTTTTCCCTCTCCACTGTACCCTACCCTCCACTGAATCCCTTTTTCTTTTCAACTAGTCTCTGTTCTATTTTGATGTCATCATTTTCCCCTCCTATTATGCGGGTCTTGTGCAGGTAACACCAGCCACTGTGCCTAGAAGACAGTAATGTAAGCACTCCTCCTCTTCCCTTTGCTCTTATATTCTTTCTACCACATCTTTCACAATGGTCCCTGAGCCTTGAAGGATGTGATAAGATGAAAAGGCCTATTTTTAATGGGATCATTCCCAAGTACCTTTCTGAGAGTTTTGGGAACTGCAATTGTGCAGACAATCCTACAAAATGCAGTTGGAAAGAAGGGGGCTGGGGCTTGTTTGGGGGACCGTGTCTGAACAGAAATGAAGGAAGCTGGGGCCATGTTGGGAGTGTGGTGCAGGGTGCCCGTAGACATCCACGTGCATGCAGGGAGGCACACGCACGCACGTCTGCTGAGGCACAGCAATGGCTATGCTGGGCCAGGACACCAGGTGACAGCAGCTTCGGTCACTTTTATTGGCGTGACCTGAAACAAGTTATGCTTCTAACTCCCCAAGTTTCAGCTCCCTCCCATGCAGCATGGGCATGAGCACTGTGCCCACTTCCTGAGGGATCCTAAAGATGGACATGAATGGAGATCAGTGTCTTGCCCAAAGCAAGAGGTTGATCAAATGTCAGCACTGTGGGAAGTGTGGGGGATGGGACATGTGGCCCCAGTGCTGATGCCCAGTCTGAGGCAGTAACAGAATTGTGTGGGGCTCAGGACAGCTGTGCTCATATTAACCACAAGCAAGAGAATGGCAACCTATGTGCTTGAGCCTTCTGACCATCAGCCACTAGACGGTGCTGTTGCCACCACCCAGTACCTTTGGTGATCTCCCTGTGGTCGTTGAGGCCGCCACAGAGTGAGATGGCTATGGATGGCAGGTCCCTCAGGCCATCAGAGGTGCTCTCCACGCCACTGTCGACGCCAGAACTGCCCATGGACTGCGGGGACTGGTTGGCAGATCGGACCCCATTGTCACTGACATGTTTGGGGAGCCCCGAAGGATCTCCACTGGAAGGAGGAAAACAGATGTTGTTCTGAGCATTCTCCTTCCCTCAGGTCCTGCTGTAGACACCAGTGACCCTCCAGCAGATTTTCACCCCTCAGAGAAGCATTGTCTACCAGCAAAGCACCAGGACAGAGACAGACAGGCTTAATGACCTGCCTCAGAACACACGCCGACACGCAAGTCGCCTCACCAGCCAAGGCCGTGCCTGGCTTAAATGTGGGCCTCCACTGCCCTTGCTTCTTCATTTCCTTATCAGTCAGGGAAAACTAGACTCAGCAGGCTAATTACTCGATTACAGAAAATATTTTGAGGGCTGGTCATGGTATAATGTGCCTCTAATCCCAGCCCTCAGGAGGCTGAGGCAAGAGGACAGCCACAAATGTGAGGTGAGGCTGGGCCATACAGTAAATTCCAGACAAGCCTAGACTTACAGAGTGAGATCCTGCGAAAGGAAAGAGGGGACAGACAGAAAAGACGGAAGAGGAAAGGGACGGAAGGAAAAGGAAGGGAAAGGAAGGAAAAGGGGGAACAGGAAAGAGAGGGAAGGGAAGGGAGAAAGAGAAAAGAAGAAAAAAAATTAAAAAGAGGGAGGGAGGGAAGAGAGAAGAAGGAAGGCAAGCAGGCTGAGAGGATGGCTCAGGAGTTAAAGGCATTTGCTTGCAAAGACTGAAGACCTGAGTTTAGTTCCCCAGCCATTCAAGTAAGCTGGACTCAAAAAGTGACACAAGCATCTGATGTTGGTTCGCAGTGGCAAGAGGCCTTCGTGTGCCCACGCACACACATTTGTAAATAAACAAAAGTTAAAATAAAGAAAAGAGGGAGAGAGAGGAAAACAATGGTTTGAGAAATGAAAACTGCTTTTACTTTTTGGGGAAGTACAGGGCTGCCACTTCAGGATCCATGTCTGTGAGGTCATCCAGATAAACGCCATCAGCTCCGAGGTGTCGACTCCGTTTATCTGAAAGAGCAAATGGAGCCAGTCAGAGAAGCGCTATGGCAGAAACCACCTCTCAAGAAGTGCATCTCCAGGACCAGCACCCGAGCACCATGTGCAGATCTGCTTCCTGGTACAGAACCAGCCCAGGAGCGCACACACAGGCAAGGATACAGTGCCATCTGCCAGGGCCTGTGAACACACTCCAGCACTCCTGCTGGGTAAAGGGCCCTGACAGGTACTAAGCTCTTAACATAGAAGCTAATCCCACAATTCCTGTAACTACTAATAGTGACTGATAAGCCCTTTCTTGAGTCTTCCAGGGCACAGCACCCTATCTGCTGTGCTACAGATCCCTGTACACCAATGACAAAAGACTTCTCCTTTCTGGCTAAGAATTGTGTGGCTGGTTCATAAAAACCCAGAGTGCTGCAAAGAGCTGATTGGCTTAGCAGATGGAGCCTCACATCACACTACTGATGACAGTTGGCTGAATGGGTTCCACTGATGCTGGAACCCAAAGGGATTTTCCCCTACACAGTCAAGGTTGCATTTCTGGTTTCAGACTCTTAGGTCAGAAATGCTCAAGCATTCTATGTCTATGCAATTATTGTTTTTAAGCCTGAAACATTTCTAGGCCTCCACATTAAGGACAAGGGACGCTCAAACTTTGCACTCAGCAAGAGTACAGATTAAACTTGGAAGGCGTCATTGGATCCATTTCTTCCGTGATTTATTTTGAACCGTGGAAGGAACAGGCATGTGTCTGGTCCATGTAAAGTGTTCCCAGGAAGAGACTAAGGCTCCACTTCGCACCTTTCTTCCTGGAAGGCGAGTCTGTTTTGCTTGCCGCCTGCGTTGTACTGGTGGTGGGGGGCTTGAGTTCTTCAGCCATAGGTGAAGGTGGGGCTGCCGCTCCTAAGGCCTCTAGGTCTTCTTCGGTCACAAACTGCATGTCTGCCTGAAGCTTGTTTTGGTCCATGAGCGGCCCCCTGGCCAGCGTTGGTGACTGGTCACTAAACGTGTCTGAAGATTCACTGTGAATGGTCTGAAAGTGAGTTGTGTCACAAATCTTCCTGCTGCACAAGGGGCTGGACTCTTTCATCTTGTGTGGAGATGACTAGACCAAAGGAGAGACAGAGAGAGAGAAAGAGAGAGAGAGAGAGATTAGGTGATAAGGTCAAAAGCCAAGCAAAGAGCAAAGGTGAGTTAATCCAAGTGACAGCTCAAGGCAGATATTGAACCTCACTCAGTATCATTCAGTTATTCTCACGCCTGCCTGCCCTACCCGCTCAAAACAACATGAGTCCCATAGAACATGAGCTTCCATACAAAACAGCAGTAGCCAAATGGGGGAATGGGAGGGAGGAGGGAAGGAGGAAGGGAAAGAGGGAGCGAGGTCACCAATACACCACAAGGGCAAGTAGCCCCAATATCCCTTGACAGAATAGTGTTTCTGTTTCTACTGTGTGTGTTCAAATTAAATTTTTTCCCTCCAATTTTATTTGACAATTTTCATATTTGAACATAATGTAATTTAATCATAATGCCCTTCCAATGCCTTTTGTTCCCCCATCTCCTCACTTCCACTTAACTCCTGTTTTCCAACTATTCCTCTGCCTCTTCTATTTTTGATAACTTTTTTTTTTTGCCCATCTCCAGCATTTGTATTGAAATTATAAGCTTAATATTGTGGAGGTCTTGTGAAGGTCATGACAGCTGCTGTAAGATCATGAAGTAATGGACATGGGATTTTTTTTGTTTTTTTGTGATTTGTTTTTAATGTGTGTGTGTGTGTGTGTGTGTGCATGCATATGTGTGTGAGAGTGTATAGAGAGGACAGAGGATAACTTTGATGTTGTTCCTCAGAACACTATCAATCATTTTTGAGACTGGATTTCTCATTGGCCTGGAGCCCACCAATTAGGCCCGACTGTCTGGCCAGCGAGCGCCAGGGATCTGCCGCTTCCACCTCCCCAGAGCTGGGTTTGCAAATTCATATCCCAACACATGGCTTTTGTATATGGGTTCCGGGGATCAAACTCAGGATTTCCTGTGTGCACAGCAAGCAGTAAACTGGCTCGGCTATCTGCCATTCCACCCTGGGATTATTCACAGAATGAGAACAAGCAGATGCCAACCACACGCAACAACAGGGACGACCCCCACAAAGTAATCCCTGCCACTAGAGGTCAAGGTGGGGTTCATTCTCTGGGGGCAAAGGGCCAGTGTGATCAGTAAGAGTAAGGGCCAGATTTCTGCTCTATAGCCTTTCCCTGCCTCTAATGACCTCCTGTACAATCTCTCCCCCAAGGACCAGTGACTCTTACAGCTCACTCAGCTTTCCTTCCAATGGACTAAGCTTCCACACCTGTTTGTGTGACACCTCTAGTCACAGCTGACCTCCCAGAAGTAAGTCCAGGAGGCGTCCAGAGGCTATAGTTTGTGTATAAATTCCATTTTTTAAATTTACTTTGCATTTACTAGTGATATAAAGTATAGGTCCGGAAAAGAGGCTTGCATGTTCAAGATATCTAAACACAGCAAGAATGCACACAACTTCCAAGCTGGTCTTGAACACATTTACACGACTTAGCGCTCCAGGCAGCAAATCCCTTTGTAATAATGGGATACTAATCCCATGTAACTTGAGCTAACGTAGAGATCTTCAGTGGCCAGCAGAGCTGGGGGGAGGCTTACCTTCGCAGCCTGTGGCAATTCACCCCACAGCCACAGCATCTCCATGTTATTCTTCTGCCCCACCCTGTCCGTGGATTTGCTGACCAACTCTGAGTCACTTTTTGGTGTCGATGGTCGGGAGCCTGAAGGACTTGAGAAAACATAAGGCCATAATTTAAGTGAGAAAAAGAATCATTATTGTTCTGGGCCTAGACCCCATGATTCCAGTAACCCAGAAAGGACACTCAACTGCCATTCCCTTCCAAGTAAGGCCTCCTGACAATACCTCCTGCAACCACCAGAGGGCGATGCGAGCCACATCAATGCAGGGCAGCCAAATTCAAGAGGGATACAAGATTACAAGGAGCTAGAAAGGGTAAAAAATAGCGGGGCATGGTGGCTCAAGCCTTTAATCCCAGCAGAGGTAGGAGGATTGCCACAAGTTCAATGCCACCCTGGGGTACATAGTGAATTCCAGAGCAAAACTCTACCTTGAAAAAAAAAAAGAAGAAAGAAAAGGTAAAAAAAAAAAAAAAAATGAAGGAGATACAAAGACAGGCCCCTCATTGTTAGCAGGATCATGACCCTGTGAGCATCAAACAAGCATATGTCCTTGGGTTCACACCACTGTCTTTCTATATCTCATCGTGAGCTCACCTTTTAATTCCCCCGTCAAGCATGTCAGTACTCGGGATATCCTGGCTAGCTCTGACATTACATCCCAAATTTAACATATTTACCAGTCTACACTGGCATTCCATCTTGTGCTGACATTTCCACAAATCAATTTGATAATGCAACAGGAGTGTCCAAGTTGGCCTCTGATCACCTCTCATCTAAGAACACTTGCAAAGAACTCCCCAAAACGCTGAGGCTGTTTGTACCAACACACCACATTATTCTCTCAGACCAGCTTCTAAGTGCTGGCAGTGTGTTCTCATCTCCATGCTGTCAACATTTCTGTTCCTAAGCTGTGAACCAAATCCTACTTCTACCCAGCCAAACTAACTGGCCAAAAGAATCAACTTGGGTCTAGATGCTCACACAACACCCATCAGCACTGAGTCAGGAAGAAATGCCATTTAACTGTTCCTTGACTTTGAATAAAGCAGAAAATAGGAGAACACAATTGTCCTCGACATCCTTCAGAGACCGTTTCTATTCTCAAAAGCAACCTCCCCTGGCTGCAGGTGGGCTCACTTATCTGAGTCCGGTTTCAATTCCAACTGAAGACACCTCGTTTCCTGTTGGTACAAGGAGAGCTCACAGTGGTAAATAACTTGCATCTATCTGAGAGCTTCCAATATGGCCAGCTTGTCCCCGACTCTTCAGTGACACCACACTACAGGCTGCGTGGCCCTCATTTCCCACTGGGATGCATCTACCCTTCCCCTGAGTGCCCGCACACTACCAGTCCAAATTAAGGTGCGTCGAAAGGCAGCCCTCACATTCCAGTTCATCTTTCTGTAGCGAATAGCCTCCTTGGCCATCACTCTTGGGATATCACACCGTAAGAGCTTCCAAAATGGGAAAACTCCACACACATACACACACACTTTTCAACCTAGAAGCCGGCACATTGGCCCTCCACACATCTGAGTGGAAAGTGCTCTCCGGCTGCCTCTCAGCCTCCCTCACTCCTCTAGCTTGATCATTACATAGATGCACTCTGCTGGTGCTGCCCATTCACAATCACAAATTCAATGCCAGTCAAGTGGGAAAAGCAAGTGCTGGGGCCTCAGTGAGGGGCCCTGGAGCCTCACACTGCAACCTGACCCTAGTCTTGTATCCACCCTTCCCCCCCTTGGCCCCAAAGCATGTGTTCAGAAGGGGCTTCTGCGCTGTTCCACCACACAAAAACCAACTTATAGCTTGTCTTGTATACTTGAGTAAACAAATTGCTTTACTCACTGCTACTAAATTCAGTGACACTGTTGAGAGGGAGCTCACTCAAGAGCAGGGGTCAGCAAAGGTTTTCTAAGAGGCCCAGTGACAATGGCTGTTGGGTCATATGGCCTCTGTGGAAACACTCAATTCTACTAGGGCAGCACAAAAGGGGAGCAGGCAGGGCCCCAGCAGAGCTCTGTGTGGAGCAGTGCAGGCCACAGCTGTGGTTTGCTGACCTCTGCTCTAGTGGAAAGAGAGCGCTAAACACGGGTCTCAGGACACAGCCCAGTCCCAAACTCCCTCAAGCCGACCCTTTCAGGAAAGCCACAGCCGGGGGGTTGCATGCAGTCACCAAGGGATGCAAACTCACAAGGAGAACGAAGTGAGGCCCATAGGGAGGTCAAAAGTTGGGAGCCCCTACTGTCACTGTAAATGTACCACCTCAACAAAAGCTGTCCGTCGCACCGTCGCAGCTCCACCAGCACAGACTGCACACAAGCGCACATGCACATTCTGCAAGTGATGTGAGGAAATTCACCCTGACTCAGGATGAACCAGGGAGAAGCGGTCCCCATGCTGATCGTGATGGATCCCAAAATGGTCCATTATCAAACACTAGACATTTACCACCAAGCACTCTTGAAAAGAAAGGGGGGGGAGGGAGGGAGGGAGAGAGGGAGGGAGGGAGGGAGGGAGGGAGGGAGGGAGGGAGGGAGGGAGAAAGGAAGGAAGGAAGGAAGGAAGGAAGGAAGGAAGGAAGGAAGGAAGGAAGGAAGGAAGGAAGGAAACATGAGGTTGTTGACTAACTTTCATAAAGCAGGTATTAATTTTTATTAGCCTTAAAACATTTTTCAGTACCTTTGCCAGTCCCAAATGAGTAAATTAGTAACTGTTTATAACTTAGCTTATCTCATCTTATTATGTCTTCTTCCTCACACAGTCTGTGAAGGAAGCACTCCCTGAGGTTTGGGTCTATCAAAATGAAAGTTATGAGCCAGGTGTGGTGATGCACACCTGTCCAGCACTCGAGGTAGCTGAGGCAAAAAGATCAGGAGTTTCAGGCCAGCCTTGGCCACAAGAAAACATTCTCAAGGAAAAAAAAAAAAAAAAAAAAAAAAAAAGGTACATTCCCCAGAAAGAAGAAGTCAATTTTAGCTTCGTTTGCTAATAAGACACTTAAAAGTAAAAAGCATGTTGGCCCACAAAGTAGGTAAGTTGAAATGTGGACGGGACTGAAGGGGTGAGACCAGAAATCTCAGACACCGCCAGGCAAGGGGTGCACACCTTTAATCCAGCACTCAGGAGGCTGAGGTAGGAGGATGGCCGAGTTCAAGGCCAGCCTGAAACTTCATAGTGAACTCCAAGTCACCCTGGGCTAGAATGAGACTCTACCTTGAGAAAGAAAGGGAGGAAGAAAGAAAGAAAGAAAGAAAGAAAGAGAGAGATATATGGAGGGAGGGAGGGAGGGGAAAGAGAAAGAAAGAAAGAGAAAGGAAGGAAGGAAGGAAGAAGGGAGGGAAGGAGGGAAGAATCTCAGACAACTACAGCAAAAGAAAATATAAGCCTGTGGCCCTCAGACCCCACCTATACTATTCTTCTAATTTCTGTTCTAACATTCTGTGGCAAGTGTCTGAATCCACTATGCAGACAGCCTCATAGGCTGTTTAAATATTTATATTAAGTGGCTTGACTTATACTAAAGTGGTATCCTAAAAATAGCTTGTAAACTTATTTGTCAAATGACCTACCACAGAAAACAAAAGATCAGATTCCAAGCAAGTATCCTGGTTTTCAATGCAGCCCCACAAAATTAGGCAGCATGGTATGTTGAACCCTAACTTCCAGGGAGTCCATTTCAGAAATTTTAAACAAGTCTAATCATGTACTTATGTTTAAAAACAAATGAGAAATAGGTATCTCTATGTATTTCCTTCATAAGTAAGTTGGTTAGTGAGTAAAGTCGATTTTAAATGTTAAGTCAAACTTTCCAGTTCATATCACTGATAGAAAGCTTCTTCACAGTCATTGGGTTAGACTTCTAGGAGGAGTTAGAGCAACACTCCCCTTACTGAAGACAGCCAAATGGGGAAAGTAACTGGTCTACCTTTCCGAAGCATGGAAGTGGGAAGACTGTGGAGGGCAAGAGCTAGAAAGAACTCCCTCAGCCGCACCTGCAAGATGTGAGGGAGTCCCTTGACAAGTTACCGGGCTGCTGGGCACATCGTGTGATATACATTAAAAAGAGAAAAAGAAAAAGAAAAGGATCACAGGTCAATTCAACAAAATTTCTTACCAATGCTTTGGCTGCAATCTTAGCAATAATATTTCTAAGAAAAATGAAAATAGTTAGGTTTTGGCCAGCAAAAGGTTCTACATGTTGACGTCACTAAGAAACCAACACAAATGTTCTGAACTGCAAAGGCAGGAAGCTTCCAAAAGGCTGATTTCACTTTCCATTGCATTCATGTGCTCATGACAAGACCTGTCTCTGGCTGAAGTTCAGCTCTTCATCAAGTGACATGATCCTAAGAGCTGGTCCTCTGTGATGTCAACTGTCTCTTTAGGGAAAAGACATCCCTTCTCAGTAAGGAAATGTATCTACTTATCCAATTTGTAATTCCATTTCACAGTGGCCACCTGTACATAATCTGATACCAAGGTCATTCTAGATTCAGAAAGCAAACTAGAAAAGGACAGGAACATACCCTGTGTCTAAAGCGTACCTTTGAAAATCTTAGGAGTAATGTGCAGGGTTTTTTCCCCATTAATTGGGAGTTTTAAATATCATGTGCTATTTTCTGGGCCATCTTGAGAGACACATTGTCCTATACAGTGAGCTTCTGGTCACATGTGGAAATGTAGCCCAACTGACATTAAGATGGGCTGCAAAAGCTCTTAATGACATAGTATAAAAACAAGGATGTGAAATATTGTTGAAATGGGTTAAAATAACATGGGCCTGTAAAATAACTTTCACCTACATTTAACCTTTTAAACATGGCTTAGGGTATTTTTTCATTTGTTATTTTGTTTTAACTTTTTATTGACAACTTCCATAAATATAGACAATATACCATGATCATAATCCCAACCCACCACCTTCCTCTTCCCCCCTCCCAAATCCCCCCTCCACTGAATCCCTCTTCTTTCCAACTAGTCTCTCTGCTATTTTGATATCGTCTTTTTTTTCCTCCTTTTATGCAGACACTTGTAATTTGTTTGTTTGTTTGTTTTGTTTTTCAAGGTAGGTCTCACTCTAACTTATAGTAAATTTTAAATGATATATATAGCTAGGCATTAGATTCCTCCTGTGAAGCAGGCAAGCCTCCACGCAAGGATTCCTCCACGTGAGGACTCGGCCATCAGCCCACAGGTTCACCCTGACATTTCCTGTCAGTCACAACCAGATCCAGGAGCATTCTATCTGGCAGCCTCAGTCCACATTCTAACTGCCACTGTCTCACTCTTTATATCACCCAGAGCAAACTGGAACCAGAAGAGGTGCTTAATGAGACCAGCTTTACGCCAGAGTCTTCTGGTTCAGCCACTTCCTTTCTCAACCACCAGCAATCTACAGCATCAGGCAGAGTAACTCACATATGCCACTGGCATCTACATCAATGTTTCTGGGCCTCTTTTTCATCATTTCCAAAGCCGCTGGCATCTTGAGAAAGTTAGCAGCCCCCACCTGCCATGAAGTTGTAATGCTGTGGCCTTTTAGAAGACAAAGCCATTATAAAGTCTGCAATGTGTTCATCACCCAAGAGTCATCACAACTAAGATGACCCTGTCCCTTGCAGGACACAAAACTTAGAAGTAGCCTCTTTCCCTGGTCCTTAGCAAAACTATTCCCAAAAGTCCCTGTATTATAGGGTTCATGGATCTTAAAGCCTTGGAGTCTTTAAGGAGGTCACACACGATGCATCTCTTCAGTCCACATGGAACTCCAGGACAACTGGTGAGTACACCAGGGAAATGAGCATTTCTGAAACCAGTAATCAGGATTAAGTGTGTGTGGAATATTCCTCTGACAGCCCTGAGTGATGTCAGTGGCCCCTGCATCAATGTCCTTGCTTGCGGACCACTGAAGCTAAGAAAGAACACTGGCTCTGACACGATGCCCTCTCCAGCTTCCAGTGGTGTCAGGTAGCTGAGCAAGCTTTTTGCCCTTCCGCACCGTCCCCACGGAACTCAGTGACATGTCTGCAGATGGCTCCAGACATTTGATGGAAGTCTGAGATCTGCACATCTTCCACTTTTTTTTTGTTTTGTTTTGTTTTGTTTTGTTTTTCGAGGTAGGGTCTCACTCTAGTCCAGGCTATCATGGAATTCACTATGGAGTCTCAAGGTGGCCTCGAACTCACGGCAATCCTCCCGAGTGCTGGGATTAAAGGCGTGCGCCACCACGCCTGGCACATCTTCCACTTTTAAATCCACTCTGTAACTGTTACTCTACAATGCAGCTGTTCTAGTTCTATTTATTTTCATCTTTTTAAATTTCTATTTTACTATTCTCTTAGACATGCTTCCCATAGCTGACTTCTAACCTTCTGGGATAAGGAAATATGACATCTTATACACAAGCAACTTACCTGGGGCTGGGGGACCACTCTCTATCTGAATTGGGGTATGATGCAGACTGGGGATATGGTGAGACAGAGGGGAGGTTGTCCTTAGGAATATCATCTTGGAATGGGGGTATTTCATTAGGAAGTGTTCTGGAGAAAGAAAAAAAAAATTAAAGTCAAAGAATTCCCAGGGACAGATTCATAATAAAGCCAAGTAACTTCTTGATTTGTCCACTAATGTGATCTCTGTTAAACATTCAGGCACATACAAGAAGTAGAGATGGAAATGGAATAAGTAAAACATAAAAACTGTTTGTGCATTTCTGCTGTAGCTGAATCTTAACTGTAAAGTCATCTAGCTGAAAAGCAGGAACGCAATGTCACATCACTCTAGCCCCACTGTAGCATCCTGTGTGCATGTGTATGTGTGTGCACATGTACTAGACATGCATGCTAGATAAATGCTCTACCATTGAGCTAAACCTTGTTCATCCCTTTTATGTCAACATAGAGTCCCCCACGAAGCCACCCATGCTATCTGCAAACTGTCAAAATCCTCCTGCCTCAGCCTCCCTAGTGTTGGGATTACAGGCATGCACCACCATGCCTGGATTCCACCGTAGCATACTACTGTCACCTTTCATGGTTCTCACAAGAGCCAGAAAAACAGATGAGCCCATAAATGGAGCCAGGTGCTATAGAAACCCTGCCATAGGCACGGGAGCTGCGGCTTAAGTGAATGACACCAACCACGTCCTGTCTGAACAAAGACTAAATAAATGACAACATCCACCATCTGCAAAACTACCCACTCCAGTGCAAGCACACACCTACAGGTCACATCCACAACCCACTACACAGAGGCCACTCACCTACAATTCTGATGCTGCCTGAAACGCCTGTGGCCAGGTTCTGAAGCTAAGAAGCATGCAGGGAAGGCATTACACCACACAGCGACCCAGCCTCTGCACCTACAGGTCACAGGCTGCAGTGCGAAAGCTCAACAATGCCAGAAAATAGATCTATTCAAAAGGGCTGGGAGACAGTTCAGAGTGCTTGCTGCAAGTGTGCAGACCCGAGTTCAGGTGTCCAGCACCCATGTAAATGCCAAATGAACATGGCAGCCCACCTGTAATCCCAGCTCTCAGGAGTAGAAAAGGGGGATCCTTTGGACAAACAGGCTACCCTGACCGGCTCAGTCAGCAAGCTCTGGGCTCAAGTGGTGACCCTGTCTCGTAAGCAAGATGGAAAGTGATTGAGGAAGACATCCAATGTAAACCTCTGCCCTCCTCACATACATGCACACACATGCGCTCACAATATGTGAACAGGTCACAAATGCAAACATGCCACATATATGATCACGCATTCACACATGCACATAAGCAACACACATACAGTGTATAACTATATATACTCAAGGGCTGGGGTACCGTAGCTCAACGGGTAGAGCGCTAGCCTAGCACTCACCAAAGCCCTGTGTAAACCGGTGTGGTGGTACATGCTTGTTCACAGCACTCAGGAAGTAGAGGCAGGAGGATCAAAAGTTCAAGGGCATCCTTGTCTAAATAAAGAGTTCAAGGCTAGTCTGGGCTGCATTGAGACCCTGTCTTTAAAAAAAAAAAGTTGGGGGCTGGAGAGATGGTTTAGTGGTTAAGCGCTTGCCTGTGAAGCCTAAGGACCCCGGTTCGAGGCTCGATTATCCAGGACCCACATTAGCCAGATACACGAGGGGGGGGGGGCGCATGTGTCTGGAGTTCGTTTGCAGTGGCTGGAAGCCCTGGCGTACCCATTCTCTGTCTATCTGCCTCTTTCTGTATCTGTCACTCTCAAATAAATAAATAAAAATGAACAAAAAAAAATAAAATAAAATGGGCTGGAGAGATGGCTTAGCAGTTAAGTGCTTGCCTGTGAAGCCTAAGGACCCCGATTCAAGGCTCAATTCCCCAGGACCCACATAAGCCAGATGCACAAGGTGGCGCATGCACCGGGAGTTCATTTGCAGTGGCTAGAGGCCCTGGCGCACCCATTCTCTCTCTCTTTCTTTCTCTCTCTCTCTCTCTCTTTCTGTCACTCTCAAATAAATAAATAAAAATAAATAAAATAAAAATAAAAATTGATTCTGAACAATGAAGCAGAGATATTCCTGATGTTTCTTGCCCTTCCAGATATAAATAAGATACAAAAACAATTATCAAAAACCACACCAAATCATATAAAGTCTAAAACAGCAAATTAATATTTTTAAAAATAAGTTTTCAAAACATTTTCCAAAATGTTTCAAAACATTTTCAAAGCATTTTCCAACAAAACAAAAGAACTTTACTATACTTTTAGAAATAAAGAAAAAATGAAAGTTCATCAATCTTTGAGCCAAATACAAATTAAAATGGGAAAGGTTTGCTCCTACATAAAATTGAGATCACATGTCACTTTTTACCAGAGTGATTAAGGAAGACACTGACGTCAACTTCTGGTCTCCACATGCACACATATACACAAGCACGTATACACACCTGACCACATATATGAACACACATACATACACACACCATACACATACCTACATAATCCCTCACACCAGAAAGCATAGCCCGTGGTCAATCAAGAATAACAAGGTTATGGGGCTGGAGAAATGACTCCGTGGTTAAAGGTGCTAGCTTGTAAAGCCTGACGGCCTGAGCTGTGTTCCTCAGGACCCACAAAAAGCCAGATGCACCAAGTGGCACATGCATCTGGAGTTCGTTTTCAGTGGCAAGAGGTCCTGGTGTACCCGCTCTCTCCCTCTCTTTTTTTCTCTCTCTCTTCCTCAAGTAAATAAATAAATATTTTTTAAAATAATATAGTAGAGACTTCCAGTTAAGATGGCGGCTTAGGAACCACACCAAAGCAGCCTAGGGGAGAAAAAGCCAAAGAATACCCAGCAAAATACACACTTTTACTAAAAAGTAAGGTGTATAAGAAATTAAAATGGCAGCAGAGAAGTAGGAGAGATCCAGAGCATCCAGAGCCCACACAGGCAGGCTTAAGTGGCTCCGGCAGCAGCGGATCCGGCTCCGGCAGCAGCAGCAGCGGCAGTGGAAGCAGGGGCTCCAGCTCCAGCTCAGCTCCAGATTTGGCAGCCCCGGCTCCAGCAGCAGCGGAAGCAGTGGCGGCTACAGCAGCGGCGGATCCAGCAGCAGCAGCTCCAGCAGCGGCGGATCCAGCAGCAGCGGTGCCAGGTCTGTGGGGCCACAGCTGCCAGGCTCAGCTTGCCACAGGAAAAGCCAGTGCCCAGCTCCAGAAAACAGAACAGTGGTCCAGTGATCCAGCCAGCCTACTGAACCCACAGGGCACCAAAGAGGGACGCAAGCAGAGCGCAGCATAACTGAGACCACAATCATCCAAAAAGGTAACTGGGATTGCACCAGGGAAAGGTCTGACTTGGTCACAAGCTGACTTGGAACCCTCAACAGACCAGAAATCTTAACCTCTTTGTTGATAGAGGATCTGGTTGTTATAATACCTACTCTTGCATAAATACTCGGTGCTGTTTTTCATTGAATGTGTACATTGTTTAGTTAAAATTTAGAATCTATCTGTATTTTGTTCCACTCAGGCTACGTGAATACTCCCATGAATAAACCCCTAGGGGTTTGGGCAGGCAAACCCAACCCCTAGGAACACCTTTGTAGATACTCTGAGAGTCTTAAGAGCCACACCTAACACCTTAAACTCCTACCCTGAAGATATATAACATCAGATCGATTGATACAGCTAAGATTACCCAGCTAACTAGACAATCCAAGCACTAACTTAATCCAAGATGCAAAAATATATACATTATAACACAAGAAGCACTAAAAATCAAGACAATATAAATCCACCAAAAAATATTAATGCATCAGAAATGACCTCCAGTGAGAACGAGTTAGAGGAAATGCCTGAGAAAGATTTCAAAAGAATGATTGTAAATATGCTCAAAGAAGTTAAAGAAGAAATCAAAGAGGAAATCAAAGGAATCAAAGAAGACACAGGACACCAATTTAATGAAATAAAGAAGTCAATACAAGACATAAATAAGCAAACAGAAATAATAAAGAAAAACCAGTCAGAATTACTAGCAATGAAGAACACAGTTAATGAAATAAAAAACTCTGTAGAAAATCTCACCAGTAGAATGGATGAAGGAGAGGACAGAATATCTAAGCTAGAAGACCAGGTGGCAGATCTAATACAGTCCAACAAAGAGAAAGACAAACTAATAGAAAAGTATGAATAGAAATTTCAAGATATTCGGGACTCTATGAAAAGATCAAACATAAGAATTCAGGGTATAGTAGAAGGAGAAAAATTTCACTTCAAAGGCATAGTAGGCATCTTCAACAAAATCATAGAAGAAAACTTCCCCCAAATTGGGAAAGAGGTGCCAGTGCAGATACAGGAAGCCTTTAGAACCCCAGCCAGACAAAACCTGGAAAGAACCTCTCCTCGCCATATTATAATCAAACTACCAAACACACAATCCAAAGGAAAAATATTGAAAGCAGTTAGAGCAAAAAATCAAGTTACCTACAAAGGCAAGCCCATCAGGATTACAGCAGATTACTCAACACAAACTTTAAAAGCCAGAAAGGCCTGGAGTGATGTATTCCAAGTTCTGAAAGATAACAACTGTCAACCAAGGTTACTTTATCCTGCAAAGCTATCCATTCAAATAGACGGAGAAATAAGGACATTCCATGACAAAAGCAGGCTAAAGGAGTATTTGAAGACAAAACCAGCTCTACAGAAAATACTTGAAAGAATCCTCCATGCTGAAGAAAAAGAAACGCACACATATAAGGAACCGGGAAAAAACAAACAATACTCAAATACTAGTTAACACAAGAGAGCAAAGGTAGAACCGGAACTACAAAAAAAAAAAAAAAAAAAAAACGGCAAACATAAATACACACCTTTCAATAATATCTCTTAATATCAACGGCCTCAATGCCCCAACCAAAAGACATAGGTTTGAAGACTGGGTTAAAACGCAGGATCCTACAATTTGTTGTCTCAAAGAAACTCACCTTTCTACAAAGGATGGACATTATCTTAGGGTGAAAGGTTGGAAAACGGTGTTTCAAGCAAATGGGCCTAGAAAAGAAGCAGGGGTTGCTATCCTAATATCTGACAAGGTAGACATCAGTGCAACGTTAGTCAAGAAAGGTAAGGAAGGTCACTTTATATTGACTAAGGGCACACTCCAACAGGAGGACATTACAATCCTAAACATATATGCACTTAACATGGGGGCTCCCAAATTCATCAAACAAACGGTATTAGAACTAAGGTCACAGATACCACCAAACACAGTGGTAGTGGGTGACTTCAACACCCCACTCTCATCAATTGACAGGTCATTTCAGTAAAAAATAAACAGAGAGGAATCTGGACTAAATGAGGTCATAGAAGGAATGGACCTAACAGATATATACAGCACATTTCATCCAAATGCTGCAGAATATATATTCTTTTCAGCAGCACAAGGGACATTCTCTAAAATAGACCATATATTAGGACACAAAGCAAATCTTAACAAACACAGAAAATTGAAATAATTCCTTGCATTCTATCTGACCACAATGGGATCAAACTACAAATCAATAGCAAGAAAATCTACAGATCATACACAAAATCATGGAAACTAAATAATACACTACTAAATGATGAATGGGTCAATGAAGAAATCAAGAAAGAAATCAAAAAATTCATAGAGTCAAACGATAATGAGAACACAACATACCAAAATCTCTGGGACACAATGAAGGCAGTTCTAAGAGTTCTAAGAGCTTAAGTGCCTATATTAAGAAATTACCTACTATCAATTGTGGGCTACAAGAGGGCCTACACATATTAAATTCTCTATAAAAAAAAAAAAAAGTAAGGGTTATCTCATTTGTCCTGGTGCTAACTTACTCTCCGTTGGAGAATCTGCTTCTCTTTTTCAGATAGATGTAGACCCTAAGGAGAGAGCCACCCCATCATACCTCAAAAGGGCTCCGGCTGAAACTAAGAAAACTTCGAGAAACAAGCAAGGGGGCTGTTTTTCCTGATGAACCGGACACCAGCACAAGGGGGAAGGAGATCAGCATAGAGAAAAATCAACTCCTACCAAATCAGAGAGCCAGTGCCTCAGAGGCCCTCAACACCTCATCACTGAAGCAGACCAAAAATGAACCCAACATGGCTCAGGGAAATTTTGCGGAAGAGGGGGCGGAAAGAATGTCAGAGTCACATGTTGGGTCATGATATGCAGAGACATTTAGCTTACCCATAACTGTGGGCTAACTCCACAATGCATGACCCGCATACCTCAACAAGGAGGGGCCAAGGGGAGGGGGTAGGTCACAGATGAGCCTAATAATGGTACCAAACTGACTGTATTTGCTGAATACAGAACTGACTAATAAAAAAAATAAAAAATAAAAAATAAAAAAAAAAAAATAAAAAACAAAAACAAAAAAAAAAGAAAAAGAAATTAGAAAGTTCACAAGTAAATGACCTAATGCTTCACCTCAAAGCCTTGGAAAAAGAAGAACAAAGCAAACCAAAAATCAGTAGACAGGAAGAAATAATAAAGATTAGGGCAGAAACTAATGAAATAGAAACAAAAAAAAAAAAATCCAAAGAATCAATGAAACAAAGAGTTGGATAAAGCTGGATAAAGAAGATTGATAAACCCTTAGCAAATCTGACCAAAAGAAAGACAGAAGAGACACAAATTAATAAAATTAGTGATGAAAAAGTCAACATCACAACAGATACCAGAGAAATTTAAAAAATCATAGGGACATACTATAAAAACATATACTCCACTAAGTATGAAAATCTGAAAGAAATGGATGATTTCCTTGATTTATATGACCCACCTAAATTAAATCAAGATGAGATTAATAATTTAAATAGACCTATAACAAGTATGGAGATCCGAGCAGTTATGAAAAAACTCCCAAATAAAAAAAAGTCCAGGCCCAGATGGATTCACTGCTGAATTTTACCAGACCTTCAGGGAAGAACTAACGCCATTGCTTCTTAAGCTTTTCCATCAAATAGAAAAAGAAGGAATTCTACCAAACTCCTTCTACAAAGCCAGCATCACCCTAATACCAAAACCAGGCAAAGACAGAACAAAGAAAGAAAATTACATACCAATCTCCCTCATGAACATAGATGCAAAATTCTCAACAAAATATTGGCACACAGAATACAAGAATATATCAGAAAGATCATTCACCCGGACCAAGTAGGCTTTATACCAGAGATGCAGGGATGGTTCAATATACGCAAATCAATAAATGTAATATATTATATAAATGGACTGAAGGACAAAAATCATATGATCATCTCATTAGACGCAGAAGAAGCATTTGACAAAGTCCAACATCCCTTCATGATAAAAGTCCTACAGAGACTAGAAATAGAAGGATCATATCTCAATATAATAAAGGCCATTTATGACAAGCCTACAGCCAACATATTACTCAATGGGGAAAAACTGGAAGAATTTCCACTAAAACCAGGAACAAGACAAGGGTGTCCACTGTCCCCACTTTTATCTAATACAGTACTGGAAGTCTTAGCCATAGCAATAAGACAAGAGACGCACATAAAAGGGGTACCAATTGGAAAGGAAGACATCAAGTTATCATTATTTGCAGATGACATGATTCTATATATAAAGGACCCTAAAGGCTCTACCAGCAAACTGTTAGAGCTGATAAACACCTACAGCCATGTAGCAGGATACAAAATAAATACACAGAAATCAGTAGCATTCCTATATGCTAATAACAAACACACAGAGAATGAAATCAGAGAATCACTCCCATTCACAAGCGCATCAAAGAAATTAAAGTACCTTGGAATAAACCTAACCAAGGAAGTAAAGAATCTCTACAATGAAAACTACAAAACACTCAAGCGAGAAATCACAGAGGATGCTAGGAAATGGAAAAACATCCCTTGTTTCTAGATCGGAAGAATCAATATTGTGAAAACGGCAATCTTACTAAAACCAATCTATACATCCAACGGCATTCTTCACAGAAATAGAAAACACAATCCAAAAATTCATATGGAATCACAAAAAAACTCAAATATCTAAAATAATACTGAGCAACAAAAATGAGGCTGGTGGTATCACTATACCTGATTTTAACCTATACTTACAGAGCCATAGTAACAAAAACAGCATGGTACTGCCACAAAAGCAGACATGTAGATCAATGGAACAGAATAGAGGTCCCAGATGCAAGTCCAGGTAGCTACAGCCACCTTATATTTGATAAAAATGCCAAAAATACTCATTGGAAAAAAGACAGCCTCTTCAGCAAATGGTGTTGGGAAAACTGGATATTTATCTGTAGAAAAATGAAAATAGATTCTTCTCTCTCTCCATGCACAAGAATTAAGTCCAAATGGATTAAAGACCTTAACATCAGACCTGAAACTCTGAAACTGCTAGAGGAAAAAGTAGGGGAAACCCTTCAACATATTGGTCTTGGCAAAGACTTTCTAAATATAACTCCAATTGCTCAGGCAATAAAGCCACAGATTGACTGCTGGGACCTCATGAAATTACAAAGATTTTGTACAGCAAAGGACACTGTGAATAAAGCAAAGAGGCAACCTACAGAATGGGAAAAAATCTTTGCCAGCTATACATCTGATAGAGGATTAATATCTAGGATATACAAAGAACTCAAAAAATTAAATAATAAGAAATCAAACAAGCCAATTAAAAAATGGTCTATGGAACTAAATAGAGAGTTCTCAAAAGAAGAAATACGAATGGCGTATAAGCATCTAAAAAAATGTTCTACATCCCTAGTCATCAGAGAAATACAGATTAAAACTATGTTGAGATTCCATCTCACTCCTGTCAGATTGGCTACCATCATGAAAACAAATGACCATAAATGCTGGTGAGGATGTGGAAAAAGAGGAACCCTTCTACAATGTTGGTGGGAATGTAATCTGGTCCAGCCATTGTGGAAATCAGTGTGGAGGTTCCTAAGACAGCTAAAAATTGATCTACCATATGACCCAGCTATAGCACTCCTAGGTATATATCCTAAGGACTCATCTCATTTCCTTAGAAGTACATGCCCTACCATGTTTATTGCTGCTCAATTCACAATAGCTGGGAAATGGAACCAGCCTAGATGTCCCCCAAATGATGAATGGATAATGAAGATATGGCACATTTATACAATGGAGTTCTACTCAGCGGTAAAGAAAAATGAAGCTATGAAATTTGCAGGAAAATGGATGGATCTGGAAAGGATTATACTAAGTGAGGTAACCCAGGCCCAGAAAGCCAAGCATCGCATGTTCTCTCTCATATGTGGATCCTAGCTACAGATGACTGGGCTTCTGTGTGAGAGGGAAAAAACTCAGTAGCAGAGGCCAGTAAGCTAGAAAAGAGATAGAAAGGGAAGAGAAATGAAGGGAGGAAGGTACTTAATAGGATGGCATTGTATATATGTAAGTAGAAGAATAGATTAATGGGGGTGAAAAGGCCCAAAATGAGGTCTGGGGAAGAGACTGAGTAAAGGAAAGGTGGAGGGACAGCTAATCAAAATCTAAGAGGATATAAATAAAACATATGTAATCCTACTTTTTTGGACAATGGAACACTCAGGAGCCATAGATTGTTGCTAGAAAATTTTCAGTGCCAGGGATGGGATATCTTCCAGTGAGTTGTTGGCCAGGGAGATCCCTGATGCCCCCAAAACATTATAGGCCACTGCCGAGGCCCTTGGTTTCCCACCAGGAATAAATGGTAAGACCCTATTGCTGAAGACTCCATATACTTGGGCTGCAAGGCCACTGAGAAATCTTGCTGGATCTGAGCTGATAACCTCCTCCATGTAGACCAGCTGACAGAAAGCTGGAAGAAGCCATTCAGCATGCAGTTCAATGGGAAAAAGAGAAATCACCAGTGAAGATACTCATCAGTGGACACTGCAAGCCTTATAATTGGCCAGCCAGGCCAAATGAGCCAACAGGTGCAATAGTGGCACATCTGTTATGGGGGAAACCAACTGCCCTCTAATTGGACTGGAGGCCCACTCCATGGGAAGGGAACGCATCCCTGATACTGAAAACTTAAAACAGGGGTAGTCATGAGCCCTAGGGGTGTAATGTCTGCTGTTGTCTAGCCAAATGTATATACTATGCTTATCAAACTGCCCAGTAAACACTTCTGTTAATGTTCACACCTTTATATTAATGTTACTCTCACTTTTGGTAGAGAATCTTCTCTTTTCAGATGGCAGTGACCTGGGGACGACTCAGAAGGTATCATGGTGATGGAGAGAAATAACCGCAGTGCTCAGTACTGCAATATCTGTATCACACCTTCCAAGGTTCAGGGTCCAGTGCGGAAGAGGTGGCAGAAAGAATGTAAGAGCCAAAGGAAGGGCAGGACTCCATACAACATGCTCCCTCCAGACACAAAATGGCCTGGATATCCATGGCCTCACAGTGCCTGACACTACCTGCATAAGACCATCATAAGAGGAGGAAAAGACCAAGACATCAAAAGTAAAAGAGAGACTGATTGAGATGGGGAGTGGGTATGATAGAGAGTGGAGTTTCAAAGGGGTAAGTCGGGGGAGGGAGGGTATTACCATGGGGTATTTTTTATAATCATGGAAGTTGTTAATAAAAAAATAAAAAAAATTTTAAAATAATAATAACAGTAATTAGGTTCTAGACAGAGGCTGTGGCTCAGTGACAGAGCACCTGCTCAACACACACCACGCCCAGGCGCAACCCCCGGCACCAATAACCAATGCAAAGGTCTGTGGGAGTAATTGGTCCATGAATTATTCATTTGTTCAACCCTGTTTCTTTATTCTATTATGACAGCCAAAGGTATCAGCCACAGAACTGTGGCATGACCAACTGTCTTGTAGATATAAACTAGAGAGCATTTTTTCCACACTGAGTCCACATGATTCCAAAATTTAGTCTAAGATGCCTAACAGAAGAATGAGATGTTATAAGGTTGTTTTATATATATATATAAAGGGCATCTTATGAAAATCATCTGAAAAAGTTAACTCATCAGATCCCAAAGCAGCCCTGACTCTCCCCGACACTTGCCTGCTTGCTTCCAGCTGGCCTGTGTCCTCATCGGAGCTCATCTCTATGGGAAACATGTCCTCATCCTCAGACGTGTTGGCGTTGTCATCTCTTTTCAGGCTGTCCAGCTGTGACTTCCTCCTCCTTTTCCTTCTCTTCTTCCCCAGAGAACTACTGGATGGGCTGTCGCTGGGAGGCAAACCCTGAGCAGCCGTAGTGGGATCCAGGCTCCGGATTCTATCGATGGAGTTCCTTTTCAGCTGACTTTCCATTCTTGAAGCTCCTTCCGACAGGATGGGAGAGGTGGCCAGATACATGGGGATCACTTCCTAAACAGGGCAAGTTTTCAAAAGTGTCCCTGTTAACATGGGTCAATAAGGAGGAGCATGCTCAGGGAGAGCAGGGCATGGGAAACATAACATGTCACAGCCACGGTGACACAGAGACATGGCTGCCCTAACTGATACAAGATCAGTCACCAAATCATCAAATGTCATTTTTCTCAACAAAGTACTGCGATTAATAGTGATTTCAACCAAAACTCAACTTCTTCTAAAATACACAGAGCAAAGAGGATCATGAGGGTAATGAGTTACTATGCTTGTCAATACAAATGTGAGTGGGCAGGCCTGTGTATGTGTATTTATCTATAGGTGTATGTATAGGTGCTTGTATACATGTGTGCTTGTACCTGTGTAGGCCAGAGATCAACAACAGATGTCTTCCTAAATCGGATTCCACGTTTTGTTTTTTTTTTTTGAGACTGGGTCTTTCATCAAACCTGGAGCTCACTAATTCAGCTGGACTAGTTAACCAGCAAGCCCCAGGGACTCTCCTGTCTCCATCTCCCCACAACTGAGGTTACAGGCACATGTCACCATAGGCAGCTTTTACATGGGTTCTGGGAATCAAAGCTCAGACTCATGCTGGTTACTTTACCTGCTGAGCCATTTCCCCAACCCTTACATGTGTGCATTTTTAATACGCACTGAGATAAGATGGCAATAATCTCTTTTTCTTTTTTAGGTTTTTCTGAGGGTCTTATTCAAGCACAAGCTGACCTGAAACCCAGGTTGGCCTCAAACTCAACAGCAATACTCGTACCTCAACCTCTAGCTGCTGGGATTAAAAGTGTGAGTCACCATACCTGCAGGGCAGGGCGGCAATAATAATTTTAAAGATGGAGGCAAGATGGCCCAGCAGTTAAGGTGCTTGCCTGCAAAACCTAAGGATCCAAGTTTGATTCCCCAGTATCCATGTAAAGCCAGATGCACAAAATGGCACATGCGTCTGGAGTTCACTTGCAGTGGCTGAAGGCCCTGCATGCCCATTCTCTCTATATTTATCTCTTTCTCTCTCTCTCTCCTTAAAAATAAATAACATTAGCCAGGCATGGTAGTGCATGCCTTTAATCCCAGCACTCTGGAGGCAGAGGTAGGAGGATTACCATGAGTTCGAGGCCACCCTGAGACTCCATAGCGAATTCCAGGTCAGCCTGGGCTAGAGTGAGACCCTACCTCGAAAAAAACAAAAATAATAATAATAATAAGTAAATAACATTTAAAACAATAAATAATAATTGTAGTTAATTTAAAAGACAAAAACCAAGCTGGGAATAGTGGTACATGGGAGGTAGAAGCAGGAGGATCACAAGTTCAAGGTCATCCTCACCTACTAGGCTAACATCATACTGTCTCAAAATAGACTAACAGCTCTGCCCAAGTGTCTATCACGGCAGCACACCTACAGGTATGGCCACTGAAGACTAAGACTAATCACCTCTTAGAAAAGGGAAAAAATTTGATAATGACTATTTTTTTTAAACTACAGCACCACTTTACTGCTGAATGACTTATCTTTTTTATGAAAAACTTTATAAAAAGCAACAAAAAATAATTATAAGGATAAACATTAAGATCCTGTAGAATTTACCTAAGTTTAAAAAACACCAGTCATTCTAAAAACACAGTCTAGCCAAGCATGGTGGTACATGCCTTTAATCCCAGCACTTGGGAGGGAGAAGTAGGAGGATCACCGTGAGTTTGAGGCCAGCCTGGGACTATATAGTAAGTTCCAGGCCAGCCTGGGACTATATAGTAAGTTCCAGGCCAGCCTGGGCCTAGAGTGGGACCTGTGAATTAAAGTTCCCAGAAAAGCACTGCATCTGCTGCACCTACTTCCAGCAAGATGGAATGAGCTGCCAGAACTCCTGTGATCACGGGGATAGAATGGTGCAAGATCAGAGACAAATTACTTTGGGCTACCTTCAGGCCCCCATAGCTATTTATTGCCCACCTCTGTGTCTCACCTAACATCCTGATCAGGTGTGACCTTTTTGGAATGTAAGAACAGACCCTCAGCTTCCACCAACCCAAAGGCTAGGAATGTCACCAGATAGCATCTGGAGTCTAAGGTGGAGATCCGCCCTACCCACCCCCACCCCCGCTTTGCTATAACCCGCCCACCTCATGGCCAGCCAAGCTCTTCAAAAAGTGCCTTGATTTAAGACTTTCTTTTGTTCTATAACTATAAAACCTTCGTGAAATTGTTAACATGTTAGAACATGAAATTTGAGGCAACCTAAACCTATGTTCCCAGGCCATGGTCACTCATTTGTCTCCAGAATAAACTATCTCTTATCCCCTTGAGGTGAGAGCTGTCTTTTACTGTGACTGACACTACCTCAAAAAGAAAGTGAAAAGATAAATCCCTTACCAGATGAGTTATTTATATTCAAACGCTTATCATCACATATCAGGTAAGAGGCTTGTGCCCAGGATATGTAAGGAATGCCTACAACTCAGTCACAGAAAGACAAAAGGAGGTGGCAGAGGGAAGAGGGTTGCCACAGTTTTGAGGCCAACCTGGTCAATAGTGACTTCCAGGCAAGCCTGTTACCGAGTAAGACACTGTCTCAAAAAAATCAAAAAAGAGAAATAACCCAACAACAAATGAGACCTACAAAGGCATAAACAGTTAATAAGGAAGTATAATAAGATGACCAACACCATTAGTTATTAGGAAAATGCAAATCAAACCTTAGAGATACCATTTTACATCCATTGGGATAGCTAGAATTCATCACAGAATCAGAAAGCAAGTGCTGGGGCTGGGGAGACGGCTCAGCAGTTAAAGGCACTTGTTTGCAAAGCCTACTAGCCTGGGTTCAATTCCCCAGTAACCACATAAAGCCAGACGCACAAAGTGGTGGGAGCATGTATCTGGAATTCATTTGTAGTGGCAAGAGTTCCTGGTGCACTCATGTTTACTCACTCACTCTCATGTATTCCCTCTCTCCCCCCTCTCCCCCGTCTCCCTCTCCCTCTCCCTCTCCCTCATAAGTAAATAAAAATATGCTTTTAAAAAAGAAATCTAAAACAATGCAGTCTGGAAGGTCATCAACTGTTAAATAAAATATAAGCACAGGACTCAGAAATTCTACTCCTAGGAAGAGGTCCACACAGAAACTTGAGTATGAATGGTCCAGCCTTTGGTCACATTAGCTAAAAGGTGACAACAACCCAAGAATCTACGGAGAGATGACTACATAAAGGAAGTGGGGTGTACGGGTACAGTGGATACTGACATGTTCTACAACACAACTGCATCTTAAAAACCTTATGGTGAGTGAAAGAAGCCAGGCACAAAGGTGACATGCTACATGATTTCCTTCATATGAAAGCCCAGGATGGGGACTAAAGGACATTAATGGTTGTTTAGAGCTTGGGGTTGAGAGACTGGCTGAAGACAGACGTGATATGTTCAGATGTGACATTTCTTTTTGCAGTGATGCAAGTGTTTTGAAATTAACTGTGATGGTGACTGCATGTGTCTGTGACTATGTATATATCTGGATATATATCTGGGTAATCTGTATGGTATCAGAAGTATGTCTCAATAAAGCTATCAAGAAATTGAACACAGCCAGGCTTGGTAGCACATACATTTAATCACAACACTTGGTAGGCTGAGGTTGGAGGACAACAGTGAGTTCAAGGCCAGCCAGGGGCTACAGAGTGAGTTCCAGGTCAGCCTGGGCTAGAATGTGACCCTACCTCAAAACAAAACAAAACAATGGGCTGGGGGATGGCTTAGTGGTTAAGGCACTTGCCTGCAAAGCCAAACACCCAGGTTCAATTCCTCAGGACCCACATAGGCTAGAAACACAAGATGGTACATATCTCTGGAGTTCATCAGAAGTGGCTAAAGGCTATGGTGCACCCTTTCTCTCTCTCTCTCTCTCTCTAACAAATAAAATAAATTTTAAAAATTGAGCACAGTAAAGTAAAAGGCCACTCACTAAAAATTAGGATACTCAGTCATATGAGATTTGACACACCAACATGTATAACATCATTCCCTCTGCCTCTCTGGAAACAGTGAGACAACCAAAACAGGCCAGGAGGCTGGGCCTTATATGGACTCAGGACATGTGCTTCCTTCCTGGCTACATCTCTCCAAAAGGTAAGTGGGAGCTTGGCTCAGACACAAGCATGCACATAACCAGGGGCCAGGACTATCTCACTCATTTTCCAGCTGTGTTTCCACACTCAGAGTAACCTTGACCACCAAGCCCTTCTCACCTGATCGTTGTCTGTCTCTTGAACAAAAAATGCTTCTCCGTTATCACCCAACTTCATGTGCAAATCCACAGATTCCCCATTGATTTCTATGTCCACCTGAAGGAAAAACACAGTTAAGAACAAGGTGAGCTGCCTTCACTGCCACAGGAAATATCAAAGGGAAAGTCATGTCCCTACAGGGACGTCTGATCACACACATTCTGAAAGCACTTCACCACTCCAAGTCAGCTGGTCTGCCCAAGCCAACTACACCTGCCTGAAGCACCGGGGGACTCTGGGTTTCAAGGACAAACTCTTTTCCAAAGATGGCCACATTTGTCCCTTGGTTCTTCATTGCCTTCTGCCAGAACTTGGCCACTGACCACCAAAAGGGGAGCATAATATTCTCTCTCCCCTGGAGGATGCGGAAGGCTTGTGATTACCCCAGCCAGTAGGGTGTTACAAAAGTAACCCATGTAGCTTCTGAAGCAAGGTCCTAAAGATGCCTTATCCACTTGTTCCCTTGTGACTAGGCACTATGTTGTATGGAAGCAGACCACATGGGGGTGCTGTGGCCAACTGCCCCAGCTGACAGCACAGGAGTCAGAACAGAACCACAGGCACGGGGGTGGGCAGGTGTTCAGGTGAGTCTACCCTCACCCAGACGTCTTCCCAGAAGCCCTGAAAGCAGGGAGCACACAAGACAGAGCCTTCATGCTTGGTCTGACAGCCTAACCCTTAGAGCCCAGGATCTAATAAACACTGGGGTGTGCCTAAAGAGCAATGGGACATTAGGATTTGTCAATTCTACCAACAGCCATCGTGAACGGAGAGTCCAAGGGCCGGGGCACAAGGCAGCACAGATGGTACATGGTGCCCGGGTCTCACCACTTTCTCTCGGGAGCGCAGGACGCCCATCTTCCCAAAGCGGACATGGAAAGGAGAACACTGCAGACTGCCGTTGGGCTGCCGGACTACGATGATGTCGATGCATCCTGACAGCGTGGCGGGGTTCAGCCCCTTGTAGAGCTCCTTCACAGTCACAAACACCTGGCCGGCCAACTGCCCTACGTAATTCATGGTCTGAGCCTAGGAAACAGAGAACACACATACAAAAGGAAGATTCACTCCAGAGGCCAACCAGAGCCTCCAAAACGAACCCCTCCATTTCAACAATGTGCACATGAGTCAAAATCTCATGCAGTCTGGCTGGCCTCAGACTTACTATGCAGCTGAGGATGACCTTGAGCTCCTAATCTTCCTCCCACCACCTCCCACGTGCTGGGGTTACAGGCATGGACCACCATACACTGTTTATGCAGAGCTGGGGATCAAACCCAGGGCCTTGTGCACTAGGCAAGCATTCTACCAACTGAACTACACCCCTAGCCCACATATTTCACCTTCATATTTTTGGGGACATTAGCAACACCCCATCCATGGCCCATCCCTCCACCCCATCAAGGCCAGCACCTGTGCCCCTAAGTACAGCAGAAACAGCCCCAACCCCAGGAAGCCTAACAACAGGTGCCACTGGGCTCGGTCCCCCTGAGCATCCACAAAATGTTTCCCTGGCTGCCGGCACATGTGCCTTGTCACTGTGTGCAGGCAGTGATACACAGGGAGATTCCTGAAGAAAGTGCTATTTTACATGACTGAGCATCTCCCACTGTGCTGGAGTAGGCAGCTCACTGCAGGGGCTGGGAGACAGCTGGGTGGATAGAGCATTCACTATGAGTTCAGATCTCACTGTGGCATGCCCAAGGCTGAAAAGGAAGGCAGGGACAGAAGAATCACCCAGACACTCACAGGTCGCCTAGCCTGGTGAACGTGGTGATGGACAATGTGAACAAGAGACCACCGTGCCTCACAAAAGGAAAAGGTAGAGGCGAGAACTGACATCCAAAGTGTCACCTGACCTCCACATGCTCGTGTCCACATATGAACACAAACACCAAGACCTCCACATGCACACCTTGGCATGTGTGTACCCACACATGAACATACACACCGAAAAAAGAAAGATAGCGGTTGCATACATGACAGTTCAGACTTGCAAAGAAAAACAGATGACTTTTATCTGTCTCTGTCCCGGCCTTGCCTGCCCACCTCCTGCTGTCCACCTGCACGTAGGAGGCCTTTGAGGTGAGGAAACTGGAGGTCAAGTCCAAGTGCAACAAAGCCAATGGCCACAATCTCAGGCTGAATTGAGCCACCAGAGTAGAATCAGGCTCACTGGATTCTGAAACATCCTCTATTTTAGTGCAGTCAAGCCCATTTTGGGGTCCCACATGGCTTCCCCTAACTCCATCCTCCTCCTAGGAACTATGCTTATCACTAAAGGACAGACCAGCCCCAGTATGGAGGCCCCACGCCCAAGCCAGCGTGGCTAAGAAGCACTCAGGTGTTTTTCATGCTGCTGACATAAAACAAAGATCTCACCTCCAAGAGAATGAGAGGCAGTTTATTCAGAAGCAAACAGGAGTGACTATGGCTGGGGAACACAGATTCAGGTTACCCCAAATACGATGTCCCACTGTGAAAGTTGTTACATGAGATTTTGTTAGTCACGGAACAAAGAACGTCATTTACCAAATACACTGTTAAGACTACAGGCAGGTACAAAGGTTACAGTAAAGGAGAGAAAACTGCTACCATTTTCAGTTGCTAGCTACCTAACACTCTTAGTGTGTGTGTGTGTGTGTGTGTGTGTGTGTGTGTGTGTGTGTCTCCCTCCCTTTCTCTCTTGCTTTTTGTTTTTGTTGTTGTTGTTGGTTGGTTGGTTGGTTGGTTTTTACAAGGTAGGGTCTCCCTCTGGCCCAGGCAGCCCTGGAATTCACTATGTAGTCTCAGGGTAGCCCTGAACTCAAAGAGATCCTCCTACCTCTGCCTCCCAAGTGCTGGGTTAAAGTTGTGTGCCACCATGCCCAGCCTCTCCCTTCTTTTTAGTTTTTATTTATTTGCACATATATGTATGCATATATAGACATGCCTGGGCTTCTTGATGCTGCAAATGGACGCCAGATACTCGTGCCACTTTCCACATCTGGCTTACATGGGCGGCTGGTAAATAGAACCCAGGCCAGCAGGCTATGCAAGTGACTAACTGCTAAGCCATTTTCCCACCCTCATTCTTAGCTTTTGAATTAGTGTGAGTGGTCTACTAAAAATGCTTTTGGGAGCTCAGAAGATATCTCAGCAGCTAAAGACACTGCTTACAAAGCCTCCTGGCCTGGGTTCAATTCCCTAATCACCATGTAAGGCAGACACAAAAATGTGGAGCAAGTATTTGGTGTGCTTTCAGAGGAAAGAGACCTTGGTGTGTGCATGCACATGCGCACACACATACAAAAAAATTTTATTTATTTATTTAAGAGACAGAGAGAGAGGGAAAGAGAGAGAATGGGCATGCCAGGACCTCCAGCCACTGCAAACATGCATGCATAATCTTGTGCATCTGGCTTACATGGGTACTGGGGAATCAAACCTGGGTCCTTAGGCTTCACAGGCAAATGCCTTAACCACTAAGCCATCACTCCAACCTCAAATAAGTATTTTTTTAAGAATAAATTTGTGTTTTGACAACCCAAAGGAGCTTGGGTCATATATGTCATACATGGAGTGGGCCTTGACAGGCTACAAGGGACTAAAAATAGCCCAAGATAACCTGGCTCTGAATTTGCAACCTTCTAACTCTCCACAACCAGTCAAAGAGGTTCTAATCATCATTTGGCCTTATAGAATTTTTAACACAAGGATGGCTTTTTTTTTTTTTCCAGGAACTTTAGTATAGGAAAGAGAAAGTTCCGAAGGGGAAGGAATTTGTACACTTCTGCACTCCAGCTTCCAGGCCTCGAGGGCATGAGCTTGGACACCCGGGCAAGTGCAATTCTAGCTGTAAGCAGTTCAAGATAAAGGCTGATTGACTCTCTGTCATCTTTAGTCATCTTTAATCACTGAAACTCACTGTCGCTCTGGCCTCTGGTCACCAGGA